>OY728129.1:221007024-223507024 GCA_963277665.1 Viscum album | reverse complement strand
TCTCACCGTTTGTCATTCTTTGGACAATTTCCACTTCATCTCTCAAAGAAATGAAGTTGAATTTGTCATTCGTGATGTGTTAGCAGATCATGTGATAGAATGATGGGTCATTCCATCTATCTCAAACAAAAGGTTAGAAAAGTTATCAAAAAATACATAAGTCCATCTATAGTGAGATTAATCATATATATTTCCTAAAATGGACTTATACTTCATATATCATACTTCTTAATATAATAAAACTAGTTTCTACTAAACACGGACTTCCTGTAGGCCAGTGGTAGGCGATAAAGGCCAGTCGCACTTCGGTTGTGTGTTCGATTCCCACAGCCTTTTCCGACGTGATGGGATGTCGCCCGTCCTCCAGGTTGTCCTTTTTCTAAAGCTATATTACTATAACATCCCATCAATAATATAGAAAAAACTTCTATCCTTAAACAATAGTATCTTATGTCCAACATAATCCATTCCAATATTTAGGCTTATCCATAATACTTCAGTCCACTCTCATAATATAGTGAAAACGATTACCATAGATTTAATACCATCGTTGATCCCCATATATCATAAGATATGTCTTGTTGGTCACATTCTAAACATTCAAAGGCCATAATCATGTATTCTCTTGAATACCCATTGAACCTTAGTGAAAACAAAAATGCAGTTAAACGTTAACACTTTACACATACCAAAATCCTCAAAATTATATATACTCAAACCATGATATAACCTTCTCCTTATATCAGTCATGAGCTCATGAATACTATCAAACATTTAATTTTCCCCTTATCCCTTCTTTATGTGGATATCATCTACGTTCCAAAAATATCTGAATAACCTTTCATGGATACTGGTAACATTAATCATATACTTTCAAAACTCAAGGAAAGACAATAGTGTAACAATCCTTAGATGTCTCTTTATTCCATAGTACCATGAGATTACTTATACAACATTACATAAGATAAACATGTAATCATTCCACTACATTCTTAAACCATTGATCGAGCTTCAAAAATTCTTTCATCTCACATATCATTTGTAGTCTCTTCATCATCATCCACATAAATACTACCCATACAACAATACTGATTCTCTTCATGAGACTTTCCCTTAGGGAATTGGTTTGCATAATGCCCGTACATTCCACATTTAAAACATTTAACCATTGTTGATGTCGTAGCAATACCATTATCCTCATCCCTGGAGTTAATTTAACCTTTTCCTTTGCACTTACTGGCTTTGTGTCCTTCTTTTCCACACCCAAAGCATCTTCCAATTCCTTTGAAACATTCTCCTTGATGCCTTTTCCCAAATGATTTACATAGGGGAAATTGAACTTTCTTTCCTCTATGATCATCATGAAACTCCATCTTTCTCTTATTAGCCAAGTCAGGAAACTTACCAAATTTGACTTTATTGATCATATTATAAGATTTCTGATTCGGCATAATAATGATGTTTGGACTTACAAATCCCATTTCATTTGGTTGCTCATGAAGAATATCATTCCATTTTCCATCATATCCTCCATTATCGTGAATCATCTTGTTTCCAGCCATTTTCTAAAACCCAAAAAGAATAGTGTGAGAGGAAAAAATCATAGTAAAGGGGGAGTAACTTCAATATCTATCATCTTTGGTTTAATCTAATATCGTTACCATAGTTCTATAACTATATCCTATACGTATACATATCCTTAGGGACATCCCTAGACATACCTTAGAAATATCTCTAGGGATCTCACTAACGTTTTCGCATCCTAGTTTCCAAAGGATGACTCAACCTTTCCTTTGATACCAACTGTAGAGACCTGAAGCTTGACGTACATGAATTTCAAATTACTTTTGTGGAATACTTAATACATTAGAAAAACAAACACACAATGACCGTAATAGTTTAGTGTCTTTGGAAACTCGGAATAAAATCTTCTAATCGTGGTGAAAGATCTTCAACATCTCCCAATAAAGATCATCCCTTTTTTTCTAACCTAAAACCTTTCTTTATATCCTGGGGAAAAGAAAACATAAAATGGTGAGCTCAAATGCTCAGTAAGGGTAAACAAAAGAAATATCAATCACATCATATTTATAAGAACATATCTTTAGGAAATCTTAACCTACAAAAGAGATCATAATTTCATAACATGGGATAAATCATAGTAGTGAAATGTAATCCCAATAATCATAACATAAAACATGGAAATTTGTGGAAAACACACATAATCATAGAGAATCATATCTTATTAGTCAAGACTCATTGCCATGACTATCTTAGTGGACAAAGTCCATTTCTGAACCGAGTCACCCTCGTTTCAGTCCTGTTTCACTGAACCGGTATAAACTATCGTTCCAGCCATGTCTATCTCATGAGATATAAAATCTTTACACAATGCATTGGAGGGAGATATAGGTCCCCCCCGTCTCATAATGATACCATTCTTATCTGTGCCACAAAATGAGAAACCATACATCATAGCATAACCCATGTAATAAAAATGGGAATCTTAAACATCGTGACATCATAAAACAATTCATATAAGATAAAGGAATTCATAAAAATAATTCCATTACAACATAATCAAATTAATGTAATGATAGGGATAGAAACAGAACCCTATATTATCTTAGATGGAAAATAATTTTGATAAAACACTTGAACTCCATTCTTAAGGAAAATATCCTTTCTACTTCAAAAACATTTTTCCTTTCTTAACATGTCATAAAATTTTAAACTAAAAGAAGTTGATTAAAAATAAACATGAAAACTTGTAAAGGAAGCTTCTTGGAAATAATGTTTTAAAAAATCCATCCATGCTGTATAAGTTAAAAAAAATATTCTTCGTTCTTTTGTCGGAAAAGTAAAAAAGTACATCGTACGAAAAACGACAAATGATTCCTTCAATATCTTTTACTAAAAACTCACCAAAGGGTAAAATTGGATATTAAATATTTTAGAAGTATATTAATATCACATATTGAGGAATCATGGAAGTGGATGATAAACTACACCCCAGTAAATACCAAAGTACAAACAATCTCGGATAAAAATGAGATTGTGATATTTCCCTTACCTTATGTCTGATATGCTTTGTACGTATCCGAACCTCATGTATAATAATTTAAATAATGTTATTCTCTTATTACAGAATTATATTCATTGTTATGATATCATATATGGTTCACTTATGACTTTATATTACCCGTTCTTTTGTAAATTCCATGTTAAAGAAGTGTTTTGGGTAAAATCGTTTCATTTATCGTAGGTGTTTGGACTTGTTGTTCTTGACATTATTATTACTTATTTTATGATTTACTTACTTCCAGAATATAAAACATGATATATATATCATGTATTTTCAGTATATATATATATAATAGATAGCTGAATGAAATGAAACACACAGTTTATGGAGATGGTAGTCCGTACGTACGCATGAACGTTGTTTTCCTTTCCTTATTGTCTTGAATGGAAGTAAGTAGATGACATACATATATATATACATAAATCCAGTAGATTTACCATGTCATATAATTCATTATTATTCATCATATATACTTTATAATCATTCTGGAATGGATAACATGGATAATGAATCTCATCGCGTCGTGGAGACGGTAGTCCACACGTACGCACGAGCGATGATATCGTTCCCATGGTCGTGGAATTGTGTTTAAGTGTATGTATACTATTTCAGTATCAATATCACTTTATAATAATTATATATAGTTACTCATTACACCATTATACCCATCCAATTAAGGTGGTGGCGGAAAATAGATTACAACACGGCGTGGAGACGGTATTCCATACGTCCGCACGCGCGGTGATTTCCTTTTTCCGTAGGACGGATAGAAGGTTAATTAGAGTTGTTTCATATTTATAATAAAATATCAGTATATAAGAAATAATTATGTTATTACTTTACCATGAAACAACTAAATAAGAAGAAGTTGAAGAAGAAAGAAATTGAAAAAGATCGGTAATGGATATTACCTCTTTTTGATGCGCCTTCACTTAACCTCCACTTAAAGAACTAAGGATGGTCTTTGAAGAAGACCAGGACCTCTAGGATGATACTAGGGAAGTGGGGAAGAGATTTTGGCACGGGTTTGGCAAGCTTGAATGCTCAAATTGGTGTGAGGAGGAGAGGGAGGAGGTGCCCTTTTATAAGGGAGGAGAGGAGAACCTTAGGAAAATCTCAAAATATTATTTTATATTAAGGTCAAATTCGGTTTATAATGGTTCAAAGGGTCTTATTTCGAAGATAAAGTGGGTATGGGTCGAAATCCTCTTAGCCAATAGGATTTAGACATGTTTAGGTTAGTATTTTAACCTTATCAATTAGATTTAACTCTAAGTTAAATAATTTAACTTTTACCGTGTCTTTTTGTTTTCTTACACTATATGGTTAATAAACTTACCATAACAAGCCAAACGAACCCCAAGTTGTTTATTATTAATATATCTATTCTTATCTACGTAATTTGGCCGAACCATAGATTTTTAGGAATCAAATAACAATTAATAATATAATATTTGTTTTAAAAACTAATTAATGTCAATTTTGACACTATTTGGTACATTATTTTTATGAAACTCATAACAGAATTATTACATCGACCAAAATTACTTAAATCAATTCTAACATGTCATATTAACCTAGAAAATTAGTTTAGTTCATAAAAGGTCTCAAATTATATTTATTTGGGTATTTTTAACATCAATTATGTCAATATTTTATTAATAAGATAATTACTGCATCATCGTTGTGTCATAAATAAATTAAATTATTTAATGACTAAAAATTACAAATAAAATACCATTATGTAGGAAATCGTATTATCTTTCTAATTAATATTTATAGTCTAATTGATCTTATGTATAACCCCATATTAAAAATGATTTACTTATTAAACTTTGATTTTAATTATTTTAACCCTTCTTTAAATAAATTAATAAGAAATGTCCTAATCTAATCCAAGTGGGCCTAAATGATCATATTTTATTCCTAAGGTTGTTTTTGGTCGAATTAAACTTATCCAATAGAATTAGGACATGTGTTAGGGTAATAATAATAATAACATTTTTACCCTTAATTACCCTATTTACTTTTAACCATGGTAAAAAATGTAAAAAGTTACTATTCACCAAATATTATTTTCATCTCATTGAACCAAATTTTACTTACTAACATAAACCATGTCTCTCGGATTTTTGAAATTCCACTCACAGAAGCGGTAAAATTATGTTTTATGAAAAATTCATTTTTTTAACTACCACTTAGTGGTTTAACTATTCATCAAAAAATGAAAGTTTCCCGAAAAATACCAAAAATTAGGCCTAAGCTATATTTGATATTATGAATTCAAAAATTATTTCTATTTTACCAAATTCAAAACATATCAGTTGCATTAATTAATTTAAAAATTAAATCTTGTCGTCAAAACAAATAGCGTGTATTTAAGAGATAAAAACTATCAAAAGATTGACACTTGTTTATGTCTGGTTTAAATGTGAAATTACATCCAATGACCAACATTGTATTAAATTGTAAAAATATATTCTAAATATAATTTAAAACCACACAAATTAATAATTTATCACTATTAATTATTTCGATTAAAAAGGCTGTTTTTAATTAAAATTTAGTAATTTTCACTATTCATCAGAAAATGAAAGTTATCCGAGATGTACCAAAATTTCACCCTAAGATAATTTCGATATTAAAAATCCAAAAATGAATTCCATTTTGAAAAATAAAATTTAAAAAATTTCAAAAAGTGGTTATTACTATTCATAATGGCTAGTTTTAATAATATTTTAATAGCATATCGTTGTTTAGTGAAACTCGGTATTGCGTACAAGACACGCTATCAAGGAAGGTCGCGATTGTGTGTAATGCAAGCCAAGTCAGGGTTGCCTGTAGTGCACAACTCCTTTGTTGTTGCGTATAACAGAATCCAACCATATTTTATTTATACATTGAATATATATATATATATATAAACTCAATGTTGCATAGAATAACTTCTATCAAACGAACTTGAAATTGTGTGTAACAAGAGCCAAGAAAAGTGTTGTGTATACTGCAAGCTAATACGGTGTTGCGTATAGCGCAAGATAATCTTGTTGTGTCGTACAATAGAAGATATGAATGAAATTAAAAAGAATGTATCTTATAAAATCTCGGGTTGTTACATTCTACCCCCCGTAAAATGAATTTCACCCTCGAAATTCGTCGGGGTTATAAATGGTTTACTATTCGAAAGATTCTTTAATAGAAACCCACATCGTAAAAAGGAATACCAAAACCAATCATTAAAAACAAAAGTATGAAACGTAACGGTTGCCCAAATAAACTAATCACTGGGTTTCCACATAGGTGAAAATATGGATATGGAAGAGAAATCTAACCATCATGTTATGATGGAGAGTGGTAGAGAACATGGCTATGAAAAAGCCAACAATCACAAAGCCATAGATTTGTGATTATCTAAGGTACCATCTGATTCATCGGATATAAGGGTAGTAGGACAACATTTTTGGTTTTTCAAGATCATTTCCCTAAAGTTGATGAAATTGGAATTAGAAGAAATACTTTCGTGATTTTGGTATAGTCTTACCGTTTGTCATTATTTGGACAATTTCCACTTCATCTCTTAAAGAAATGAAGTTGAATTTGTCATTCGTGATGTGTTAGCAGATCATGTGATAGAATGATGGGTCATTCCATCTGTCTCAAACAAAAGGTTAGAAAAGTTATCAAAAAATACATAAGTCCATCTATAGTGAGATTAATCATCTATAGTTCCTAAAATAGATTATACTTCATATATCATACTTCTTAATATAATAAAACTAGTTTATACTAAACAGGGACTTCATGTAGGCCAGTGGTAGGCGATAAAGGCCATTCGCACTTCAGTTGTGTGTTCGATTCCCACAGCCTTGTCCGACGCGATACGCTGTCGCCCGTCCTGCAGGTTGTCCTTTTTCTAAAGCTATATTACTATAACATCCCATCAATAATATAGAAAAAACTTTTATCCTTAAACAATATTAACTTATGTCCAACATAATCCATTCCAATATTTAGGCTTATCCATAATACTTCAGTCCACTCTCATAATATAGTGAAAACAATTACCTGATATTTAATACCATCGTTGATCCCCATATATCATAAGATATGTCTTGTTGGTCACATTATAAACATTCAAAGGCCTTACTCATGTATTCTCTTGAATACCCATTGAACCTTAGTGAAAACAAGAATGTAGTTAAACGTTAACACTTTTTACATACCAAAATCCTCAAAATTATATATACTCAAACCATGATATAACCTTCTCCTTATATCAGTCATGAGCTCATGAATACTATCAAACATTTAATTTTCTCCTTATCCCTTCATTATGTGCATATCATCTACATTCCAAAAATATCTGAATAACCTTTCAGGGATACTAGTAACATTAATCATATACTTTCAAAACACAAGGAAAGACAACAGTGTAAAAATACTTAGATGTATCTTTATTCCATAGTACCATGAGATTACTTATATAACATTACACATGATAAACATGTAATCATTCCACTACATTCTTAAACCATTGACCGGGCTTCAAAAATTCTTTCATCTCACATATCATTTGTAGTCTCTTCATCATCATCCACATAAATACTACCCATACGACCATACTGATTCTCATCATGAGACTTTCCCTTAGGGTATTGGTTTGCATAATGCCCGTACATTCCACATTTAAAACATTTAACCATTGTTGATGTCGTAGCAATACCATTATCCTCATCCCGGGTGTTAATTGAACCTTTTCCTCTGCACTTACTGGCTTTGTGTCCTTCTTTTCCACACCCAAAGCATCTTCCAGTTCCTTTGAAACATTCTCTTGGATGCCTCTTCCCACATGATTTACATAGGGGAAATTGAACTTTCTTTCCTCTATGATCATCATGAAACTCCATCTTTCTCTTATTAGCCGAGTCTGGAAACTTACCAAATTTTACTTTATTGATCATATGATGAGATTGCTGATTCGGCATAATAATGATGTTTGGACTTCCAAATCCCATTTCATTTGGTTTCTCATGAATAGTATCATTCTATTGTCCATAATATCCTCCATTATCGTGAATCATCTTGTTTCCAGCCATTTTCTAAAACCAAAAAAGAATAGTGTGAGAGGAAAAAATAATAATAAAGGGGGAGTAACTTCAATATCTAACATCTTTGGTTTAATCTAATGTTGTTACCATAGTTCTATAACTATATCCTATACGTATACTTATCCTTAGGGACATCCCTAGACATAACTTAGAAATATCTCTAGGGATCTCACTAACGATTTCGAATCCTAGTTTCCAAATGTTGACTCAACCTTTCCTCTGATACAAACTGTAGAGTCCCAAAGCTTGACGTACATTAATTTTAAATTACTTTTGCGGAATACTTAATACATAAGAAAAACAAACACATAAGGACCGTAATATTTTAGTGTCTTTGGAAACTTGGAATAAAATCTTCTAATCGTGGTGAAAGATCTTCAACATCTCCTAATAAAGATCTTCCCTTTTTTTCATACCTAAAACCTTTTTTTATATCCTGGGTAAAATAAAACATAAAAGGGTGAGCTCAAATGCTCAGTAAGGGTAAACAAAACAAATATCAATCCCATCGTATTCATAAGAACATATCGTTTGGAAATCTTAACCTGCAAAAGAGATCATAATTTCATAACATGGGATATATCATAGTAGTGAAATGTAATCCCAATAATAATAACTTAAAACATGAAACTTTGTGGCATACACACATAATCATAGAGAATCATATCTTATTAGTCAAGACTCATTGCCAAGAATATCTTAGTGGACAAAGTCCATTTCTGAACCGAGTCACCCTCGTTTCAGTCCTGTTTCACTGAACCGGTATAACCTACCATTCCAGCCATGTCTATCTCATGAGATATAAAATCATTAACCAATGCATTGTAGGGAGATATAGGTCCCACCCATCTCATAATGATACCATTATTATGTGTGCCACAAAATCAGAAACCATACATCATAGCATAACCCATGTAATAAAAATGGGAATCTTAAACATCGTGACATCATAAAACAATTCATATAAGATAAAGGAATTCAAAAAAATAATTCCATCACAACATAATCAAATCAATGTAATAATAGGGATTGAAACAGAACCCTATATTATCTTAGATGGAAAATAATTTTGATAAAACACTTGAACTCCATTCTTGAAGAAAATATCCTTTCCACTTCAAAAACATTTTTCGATTCTTAACATGTCATACAATTTTAAACTAAACGAAGTTGATTAAAAATAAACATGAAAACGTGTAAAGGAATATTCTTGGAAATAATGTTTTAAAAAATCCATTCATTCCGTATAAGTTAAAAAAACATTCTTCGTACTTTTGTCGGAAAAGTCAAAAAGTACCTCATACGAAAAACGACAAAAGATTCCTTTCATATCTATTACTAAAAACTCACCGATGGGTAAAATTGGATATTAACTATTGTAGAAGTATGTTAATATCACATATTGAGGAAACATGGATGTGGATGATAAATTACACCCCAATAAATACCAAAGTACAAACAACCTCGGATAAAAATAAGATTGTGATATTTCCCTTACCTTATGTCCGATATGCTTTGTACGTATCCGAACCTCCTATATAATGATTTAAATAATGTTATTGACTTATTGCAGAATAATATTAATTGTTATGATATCATATATGGTTCACTTATGACGTTATATTACCCGTTCTTCTGTAAATTCCATGTTAAAGAAGCGTTTTGGGTAAAATTGTTTCATTTATTGTAGGTGTTTGGACTTGTTGTTCTTGACATTATTATTACTTATTTTACGATTTACTTACTTCCAGAATATAAAACATGATTTATATATCATGTATATTCAGTATATATATATAATAGATAGATAAATGAAATGAAACACACCGTTCATGGAGACGGTAGTCCGTACGTACGCATGAACACTGTTTTCCATTCCTTATTGTCTTGAATGGAAATAAATAGATGACATACATATATATATACATAAATACAGTAGATTTACCATGTCATATATTTCATTATTATTCATTATGTATACTTTATAATCATTCTGGAATGGTTAACATGGATAATGAATCTCATCGCGTCGTGGAGACGGTAGTCCGTACGTACGCACAAGCGATGATATCATTCCCATGGTCATGGAATTGTGTTGAAGTGTATGTATACTATTTAATTATAAATATCACTTTATAATAATCATATATAGTTACTGATTACACCATTATACCCATCCAATTAATGTGGTGGCAGAAAATAGATTACACCACGGCGTGGAGACGGTATTCCGTACGTACGCACGCGCGGTGATTTCCTTTTTCCGTAGGATGGATAAAAGGTTAATTAGAGTTGTTTCATATTTATAATAACATATCAGTATATAAGAAATACTGATTTTATTACTTTACCATGAAACAACTAAATAATAAGAAGTTGACGAAGAAAGAAATTGAAAAAGATCGGTAATGGATATTACCTCTTTTTGACGCGCCTTCACTTAACCTCCACATAAAGAACTAAGGATGGTCTTTTAAGAAGACCAGGACCTCTAGGATGATACTAGGGAAGTGGAGAAGAGATTTTTTCATGGTCTGGACAAGCTTGAATGCTCAAATTGGTGTGAGGAGGAGAGGGAGTAGGTGCCCTTTTATAAGGGAGGAGAGAGGTACCTTAGGAAAATCTCAAAATATTATTTTATATTAAGGTCAAATTCAGTTTATAATGGTTCCAAAGGGTCTTATTTCGCGAAAAAAGTGGGTGTGGGTCGCAATCCTCTCATCCAATAGGATTTAGACAAGTTTAAGTTATTATTTTAACCTTATCAATTAGATTTAACTCTAAGTTAAGTAATTTAACTTTTACCGTGTCTTTTTGTTTTCTTACACTATATGGTTAATAAACATACCATAACAATCCAAAAGAACCCCAAGTTGTTTATTATTAATATATCTATCCTTATCTAAGTCATTTGGCCGAACATTATATTTTGAGGAATTAAATGACAATTAATAATATAATATTTGTTTTAAAATCTAATTTATGTCAATTTTGACACTATTTGGTACATGATTTTTATGAAACTCATTACAGAATGATTAATTCAACCAAAGTTACTTAAAACAATTATAACATGTCATATTAACCAATGAAATTAGTTTAGTTCATAAAAAGTCTCAAATTATATTTATTTGGGTATTTATAACATCAATTATGTCAATATTTCATTAATAAGATATTTACTGCATCATCGTAGTGTCATAAATAAATTAAATTATTTAATGTCTAAAAATTACAAATAAAATACCATTATGTAGGAAATCTTTTTAGATTTCTAATGAATATTTATAGTCGAATTTATCTTATGTATAACCCCATATTAAAAATTATTTACTTATTAAACGTTGATTTTAACTATTTTAACCCTTCTTTAAATAAATTAATAATAAATGTCCTAATCTAATCCAAGTGGGCCTAAATGATCATATTTTATTCCTAAGTTTGTTTTTGGTCGAATTACACTTATCCAATAGAAGTAGGACATGTTTTAGGGTAATAATAATAACATTTTTACCCTTAATTACCCTATTTACTCTTACCCGTGGTAAAAAAAGTAAAAAAGTTACTATTCACCAAAAATTATTCTCATCTCATTGAACCAAATTTTACTTACTAACATCAACCGTGTCTCTCGGATGTTTTAAATTCCACTCACAGAAGCGGTAAAATTATGTTTTATGAAAATTCATTTTTTTAACTACCACTTAGTGGTTTCACTATTCTTCAAAAAATGAAAGTTTCCAGAAAAATACCAAAAATTAGTCCTAAGCTATATTTGATATTATGAATTCAAAAATGATGTCTATTTTACCAAATTCAAAAAATATCAGTTGCATTAATTAATTTAAAAATTAAATCCCGTCGTCAAAACAAATAGCGTGTTTCTAAGAGATAAAAACTATCAAAAGATTGACACTTGTTTATGTCTGGTTAAAATGTGAAATTACATCCAATGACCAACATTGTATTAAATTGTAAAAATATATTCTAAATATACTTTAAAATCAGTCAAATTAATAATTTATCACTATTAATTATTTCGATTAAAAAGGTTGTTTTTAATTAAAATGTAGTAAGTTTCACTATTCATCGGAAAATGAAAGTTATCCGAAAAGTACCAAAATTTCACCCTAAGCTAATTTCGATATTACGAATCCAAAAATGAATTCCATTTTGAAAAATAAAATTTACAAAATTTCAAAAAGTGGTTATTACTATTCATAACAGCTAGTTTTAATAATATTTTAATAGCATATCGTTGTTTAGTGAAACTCGATATTGCATACAAGACACGCTATCGAGGAAGGTCGCGATTGCGTGTAATGCAAGCCAAGTCAGGGTTGCGTGTAGTGCACAACTCCTTTGTTGTTGCGTATAACAGAATCCAACCATATTTTATTTATACATTGAATATATATATATATACACTCAATGTTGCGTAGAATAACTTCTATCAAACGAACTTGAAATTGTGTGTAACAAGAGCCAAGAAAAGTGTTACGTATACTTCAAGGTAATACGGTGTTGCGTATAGCACAAGATAATCTTGATGTGTCGTACAATAGAAGATATGAATGAAATTAAAAAGAATGTATCTTATTAAATCTCGGGTTGTTACAATCTAAGTGTCTTCCGAATGAACCACCCGACCCACATTCAAACAAAACAATATATAATTAGAAGATAAGTCATGGTTATATCATCAACGGTAGTTTAGGAGATAATATGGCCCATTTGGATGGGGGGATATTTTAACCTTACCCTTGAGGTCCAAAAATCATACCTGAAGGGTTGTGAAAGCAGAATAAGAATAGTCCCAACCTTAGGGATGGGTTCTTTTTTCACCTTAACAAACTCATCTTCATTGGGAATTAGTTTTATCTCAATTAAAAAAGATACCACAAAGTGACTCATCCCAGTTCAACCAATATCATGATCCAGTAGTTTTACTTGTCCCGTGCATGACTGAACTATTTGTAGATTCCATTCAGGTTACATTCCACAAAGAAGTTCCTAGAGAATAAGAAAAGGATAGTAAAAGACCTCATGGGGTAAATTGATGAAGAATGTCTCGCAATGACATGAATATAATTCCTATAATAAATTTCTCATCATTGAATGTTATCAATGCATCCCTAACAGTTTTCACATAACATGAGGATAATTTAGAGAATTTGTATGATGATGTTTATGTTCATGGGGTGGTCCACACCGAAACTATTGAATGAGGCGTGGATACTCAGAAACAAATGATTTCCCTATATATGAGCACACCCTAGAACAATACATCATTACCTTCTTGAAAGGACCCCAACAAAGAAGAGGGGAAGTTTTAAATAGCACCTCACATTCCTCTTAGAGAGGTTAAGTCTATGTCATTAGAGGTATAATTTTCTCTGGAAGAGGAATAAGTAAAAATATTTTGGAGACTCAATGAACAGATACTCTAAGATATCCATCCTACTAGACAGGTTCTACAAGAAGATCCAAAATGTGTAGTTCTAGATGGCACAACTCAATAAAGAGAGTTTACCACGATAATAGAAGTAGGTCTAGAGAATTTTCTTAGTGTGTTATACCAACCACCAATATATTGGGATATCATAGTATTAGATCAAAAATTACTTCCATTGGGTGATCTATTAGAGTATATCCAATCACATCTATATAGAACTACCCCTAATGGTTACCCATTGTAGGTAGTAGCATTGCTTCCACCAATGATTTTACAGGTCGACACACCTGTTCAGGCTCCAACTTCCACACCTATCTAGTATCCGGCTAATCTATACCTTCACTGAATTCTTATGAACACTATTGAGTCACTAACATCTTTATTTGAAACCACATAGGAACAACATGCGCCAATACAACCAGATAAGAATCCTTACCCATAATGGGTAGATCTGACTCTCCCTCTTCCAAAATTTGGGAACCATATATTTCCAATTTTTAATGGATTGGGAGACCCAAAGTGTTATTTGATGATTTTTTCACTCCCATTTTTATCTTATTATGGGTAACCCTAAACAATAATAGGTGATCAAACTTAGGTTCTTCTTGTAATCGCCTCAAGGACCAGCCTTCATTTGGTACATAAGTTTACAATCTCGGTGAATCATACGATTTGAATACCTCTGTCAGAATACCATTTTTCAGTTCATCTCAAGGATGAAAAAGACAACATTATTTGATCTCATAAAATACAAACAACAGTATAATTAATGGGTCACAAGTTTCCTTTCTCGTTGGAAAGTATTGATACACTCCTTAAACATGCCACTCCCTTAAGAAGAGTTATTTCCCATCTATGTAACAAATCTTCATGCTGATTTGCACACACCATTGATCCCAAATAAAAAAAATAGGGGGGTTTAGATACCTTTACTCTATTTTTCAGCATATGGAAAACTCCATCGTAGAGACCAAATCTAAGGCCCAATTTATTCTATAATCTTAGGGAAGGATAATAGGAAAAGTAGAGGATGATAATATTACACTTAAGCAGACCCCTATTCCTCCTCATACTTCAAAACCCACAGAGCATCATACGAACCCAAATCCAGAGAGTAAGCAACAGCACCCACCATATCAGGATGATTAGAGTGATTAGTGGAAGAAATGGTTTGAGGAGATGCAAAACAAGGTGTATTCTTCTCAAAATGACCAAGTCCTCGACTACTTCATCACCGCATTGGAAAGAAACTTGTTCATGTCTCCAAATACCAAGAATCCCAAAAAAAGTTGATGATGATCTCTCGAAATATTTCCCATTTCAATTAATGCTAGGAAACCACATTGAAGATTGGTTTGTCCTCAAATACCTTCTGCAAATGATGGTGGATTTTGGTAATGTAAAACTAAAAAATTCACCTACACGTGATCTGTATGTTATTTCAATTAACATAGATAATTGAAATTAATATCAATAATTTAATATAATGAGTGTGAATGTATTTGGTAAATGGATGGTTAGGAAAATGAAAAATTGTAATCAATTTATTCTCTGAAAATTATTTAAATAACCCACTATGCCTCTGTACAGTTCTGTTATAACACAACTAACCTCATCGACTGCTCAATCCTCTAATTTATGGTCCTCCAAAAAACAACAAGTTTAAAAGGGTATGTAGTAAATTTAGGAATATGAGATCATGTCATGAACAAATATTTCCTTGACCCTTGAATAATTCTTGTCAATAGTCCCAAAATCAGGGGCATCACCCCACCAAATAGAAGAATAAAAACCAACCCATCAGACAAAATCATAATCAGACGAGGAATTGATTTTTCAATTAATTTTATTCACTTAATGGATCCATTCTAAAAATATGTGAATAAAAGTGAACCAAAATTCCACACACTTGATTGGGGAACTGAGGGAAGGGGATGTCAGGACTGAGGGTGTAGGGGAAGAAATGGTTGTGCTAGAAGTAATTACTTCAACCATTCCCCCTATTCGAACTATTTATGTGGTTGAAACCCATGAGAGAGCTCTCCCGAAATCTCAATCGAAATAATTTAATTCCTCTACGCATGATTGGATCCAGTCTATCACAAAAATCATAGAAGCTAATTTCAATATTTTCCATCACCTGATCAATCTCATCATGTAGTATGACCCAACTAACCTAACCTTCTTTGAGTAGAATAATATTTAATTCCCACTCTAAGGGATAATCCAGCTACATCATGAATTCCAACTCCTAAATATTTTGTGAAATAACACTCCCATTCTAGAAGGTGTAGACCTTGCATCATAATTATGATATTTTTAAGAAAATATCCAATTTATTGGCTATGTTATTGGTCCTAGATTCTTTTATTCCTTTAAAATTCCACCAGGAAATAGTCACAAAGTCCTTGTCAATCTCTCATGAGTTTAAAGTTGTGGTTTTTTCTACTGAGGTATATTGTGGATAGAATGATCATGTAGAATTCCATGTAGTTATCTCTTTCACAGACCAAGATGAAGATGTTGTCATACAAAGACACGATAGGCCCTTCTTTATATCTATAAGGTTACATGACATTGATATCCGATGAGCCTTCCTAGAAAATGGCTCAACAGTCAACCTCATTCTAGTTTGGACACTTCACCAAATGGGTCTCAATGAATGTCACATGTCTGCCACCACTCTGATGTTACAGGTTTATGCCATGAATGATTAAAAACCTCTTAGAGGTAATATTCTTATAACACAATTCAAGGAACCTATTATAGAATCATAATTAATGGTTGTTCAGTAGTATACATCCTTCAATTCCCTATTGGGAATACCTTTGTAAATCAACATGTGGTCATTCCATTATTATACCACCAATGCCTAAAATACTATATTAATGGTAAAATTGGTACATTTCAAGTTTTAAATACACCATTAAAATCATGTGAGTCACAATACATTGACACAAGGTTCCATACAAAAGGATGAAAATAGTCTATGCTTGATTATGTCACTCATATCAATGCCCCAAATGGTCTGCAGATAATACCAACTATCAATTTCAAGAAACTATGTATAGATGATGTGTTTCCCACAAATAAAATAGATTATGTGGGCTCTAATTCAAGCCCTCATTGAGAGTCTTCTGTAATTTCAATCATGACAACTAAACCCAACAACATAGTAGAATTCATAAAGACTCTAAATAGTGATGAAATCATGGATTAAAATGTATTAAATACATCCCTTGAGCTTTAGCAAATCCTTATTTCATTAGTTATACTAGAAAAAAATTTCGCATCAATGGAAGAAGATAGAGATACTCATTTTCAGTCCCTCGTCTCCCCTTAGAATCCCGAAAAAGGCCTCGCTCCATTGATTGCAGCATAAATGATTGTCTTGTCTTATGTATGTCCATATTATGATTTCGTCCCTAAATTAGATATTATCGCGAGGAATAAGAATAAGAAGGGGAGTACATTAGGGTTCCCTTCCATAATTTGAAGAAGTCATATCCATGAATGTGGGTGAACTCAGAGAGATAAATTCTGGTACAAAAGTAGATCCACAACCCACTCTGGTTAGTGCAACCATGACATCCCAAGAAAATCAGGTATAAAATTATTTCTGACATAACATCAGGATGTGTTTTCCTATAACTACACATAGATTCGATTCCTTGACCTAGATTTGTCCACCCATCACTTGGGTTTTCTAGAAGATCATCAGGGATAAAAACAATGAGCCATAAGGACACATTCAACTCACACCTCTAAATTTGAGGATGAAGTCTATAAGATCATCAATGTAGAATTCATTCGAGTTGTAAAACACCCAAAATTTCTATCCAATATTTTCAATGTAAAGAATAAGAATGGGAAGATCAGATTCTTCAATGAATTTTTAGATCACAATAATCATTTTCCAAACGATGACTTCCTAGTTCTCATCACAAAACATCTTATTGAAGCAATGGATGGTTATCAAGACCTCTCCTTCATTGATGTATATTTCGGGTACAACCAAATTAGGATGGCCCTTGAAGATAAATAATTCACCACCTTCATATCCATATAGGGAATACACTTCTATTTTGTAATGCATTTTTCTTGATAAATGCATGTGCCACATACCATTTTTCCATGCACCATATATTCAAACCCTTCTTGTGGATGTTTTTTGGATTTCACATTGATGATCTAGTGGTGTTGTCTTAAACGTTTTATAATCACTTGGAAAACTTGGAAACCATCATCAATATGATTAAAGAGAATAACCTAGATATGAACCCATTAAAATGTGCTTTTGGGGTAACCTTATGAATGTTTCTAGGCTTTTTTGTTTTCTATTACGACATCGAAGTTGATCCGAAGAAAAAAAAATCTATCCATAGCATGTTACCTCTTAAAAAATCAACAATTTGAGAGGAACTCAAGGAAACATGGAATAAATTTGATTCTACATAGATAATATTGCAAGAAAGTGTTTACCCTTCACCAAGATAATGAGAAAGGGGTCATGTAACAATGGACTAGTGACTATCAAAAAGTGTTTGATAACTTCAAGAAATACCTCATGAGTCACCAGTATTAATGTCACTTGTAGATAAAGAACCTTACATTCTATTTGTTCTTGCCTTGGAATGATCCATGGGCTCCTTATTCATGAAAAATAAAGATTATGGGAATGAAAAAAATCTCTATTATCTCAGTCTAACCATTCCTAATGCTGAGACTCATTATACATATATCTATAAGTGATTACTAGAATTAATATTTTGTGGTTTAAATGTTGAGGCTGTATTTGTAGCACTATGATATTCCCTTGGTATCTCATAATAACCTGCTTTGATACATCATCAGTCATCTAATGCTGATAGGACATCAGGCATGGTGGAAAGTTATTCTGGAGGAGTTTGAAATACGGTTTGAGACTCAAATTTTATTAAAAGACTAGTCCTTGAAATATTTTCTTATTGAACAGTCATCTTTAGAAACCTCATCATTAAATACTGAATTATAGGATGAAGAGATGTTATTCATTCAAGATTACCCCCAAATGTGGGTGATGTATTTTGACGGTGCATCCAGGATCCCATCAGGGAAAATCATATAAGACCCTAAGTTCAAAAAAATTTATATTTGGGGTTGGGATTATCTCTATAAAGAGGGAATTATTGGAATACTTTTTACTGTTATCATAAGGATGTACCAGAAATGTTTCAGAATACGAGACCCTCATTGTGGTTTTGGAACTGGCACCCCAAATACCAGTGAGTCACTTGGAGGGAAAGGGGGACTCCGAATTAGTAATCCAACATATCAACATGCATTACATCTTCATAAAATAATAGATAATACCCCTACATGACAGACCTGAGTATTGATGGTAGAGTTCCACTCATAACCAACACTGACTCATGTCCTTTGATCATAGAATGATCAAAATGATGCATTAGAAAATATAGCCACAATCCTAGAAGATCATAACCGATAAAAAATAGTATTTATCATTTCCAATCACCTCATGGTCTCACCTTTTGTTCAAGTAATAAAGAATTATATAAATGAATTCATCCCTATAATTGAGCCATATTGTCCTACCACAGTCTGGATGACACCCAAAATAGAATATATTCAAGATGGAGTTCCCCCACTATATAAATCTAGGAGAGATTAAATCTAGTAGTGATCAGTCAACTTCATTTATTGTGATGGGCCAAATCACCAAAAAGTCATCTAAAAATGACGATTTGATGGAGTCCTTTCCATATGTATCAATGGAAAAGTGATTATGGATATCAGGGAATAAGTACAAAGGAGAGCCTATGGTGCACACCTTTCAGTATATAGGCTTTCAAATAAAATCCAAAGACATGGATATTTATAGCCTTCAATTATTCTGGATTGTATAGAATTCACCAAGAAATTTCATTATTTTTAGGTGCATGCTAGCTTCGTCCAACAACCTTTAGACTTTCTACATATAGCCATATAATCCTTGAAATTTTCCATATAGGGAATGGTTCTAGTGGGGTCTAACCCCCATGCCATGACAAATCAATTCCAATAAATCTTAACTATTACTAATTTCTTCTCAAAATGGTTTAAGGCAATACTTCTAAAATATGTTGGGTCCAAAAGAACTCTCAGTGTTGTAAACACCAACACCTTTACCATATTTGGTATCCCTCATATAATATTGATAGAAAATGGAACCAATTTTTGTTCTAATGAGGTGGATAGTTATATTAGGATTTTTGGTATCAAATCTAACCATTCATCCTGTTATCATTGAGTGAATGAAGGATAGATATAGGCCTTCAACAAGACCATGTCAACTATACTCTGGAAATGGTGGAAAAAGATAAAAAAAATTATTCTATAAAGATATTGAATGTCTTGAGGGACTAAAATTGTATAATGCATACTCCCACATTGCCTAACCGAAATTTTCTAGCATATGGGATAGAATTAGTCCTTCCAATTGAGTTTTATTTTCTATCGCTATTTGTTTCCATCTAGGATAAGTTATCTACGGATGGGAAATTCTAAAAATGATTGGGTGAATTGTAGATACTAAATTAAAATTATTGCATACCTTGAATAACATGGATGTTTACCCGAATTGGATAGCATGAGATTTCAACAAGAAGGACCTCATTAGTTCATTTCTACATGGAGAATTGGTATTGGTCATTCCGACTCTAATGATACCAAGAACGAAGCCCCCAATGCTTGAGCCAAAGTGGGAGGGACCTTAATCCATACATATGGTTCATTCTAATGGAGTTCATTCCTTGATCTCAATCGATAAAGAGATCATTATTACTTCAACCAATGAGAAATTATGGAAGAATTATTTTGTGTAATCACATGAAATACATCCTAGTTGTGGGATGTTAAACTACATAAAACTATGTATGTCTAAGATGAAATACGTTAAAATGGGTGAAGGGTCCTTGTCACATGACTATAAAAAATGACATAACATCTCTTACACATGAAATTAAACTACATGGAATCATCATTCTTGTCACATGAAAATAAAATATATAACATCAGTTCCTAGTCGTATGACATAAAACAACAAGACACACTTTTTATTCACCGATATACATTAAACTCTAGGGTTAGTGTCCCTATTATTTGATGTTAAGAAACCCCTAAAGTACCATGACATTAAATGCTTCTCACAACCCTCTAAATATGGGCCTCCTTCATAGGTGTAAGTCCCAATCATTTCAATATAACTCTAGAGTAGGTCAATATTCCCTCTTGGAAATACATGAGTATAAAAAGTTGGATAGATCTCATGCATAAGACCCACATCACATCATTGCCTCACCATAGTGGAGAATTGGAACTCTTTGTTGATATAAGTCTCAATATTATCATGTAAATACCATAAGAAAGTAAACTGGATGGCCAACTTCTTCATCACATGAAATTAAAATGCATGATCTATTCAAGAACTATGTGTGGCTTGATTCTCATTCGGATGAGATATGTAGTGACGCCTAGATCCCTAATATCAGGTCCATCCATGAACCAAAAGTAAAATTATCCTCATCCATGTGTACAAACTAGACGTTCATAGGGAACTCCACAAGAGCATATGGTTTGATTTTCATAAAAATGTGATGTGTAGTGATTCCAAGACCACATGGACTCACGCCCAACCATTATTCTGATAAATATTAAATCCCCCTTTGTCCACATGAAAACATAGTTAGTGTGGGAAACAAATTTCAAGAACTATGTATGTATTGATTATCAACCCAATCAGATATGCAGTGACACCCAGATCTCTAATATTTGGTCTAGCGATAATCCAAAAAACCCCACTCCTTGTAAATGAATCAGAAATTCACAATGAAATATTTTAGGTACTATGTGTCCCTTGATTCTTGCATCAGTATGATACATAGCGAGGCCCATAACTCCAATGTCAGCACTAGACACAATTAACGAAAAAAATCCCCTTTACCCCTATGTATAAAATCAATCATGTATAGGGAATCCTTTTTTATAACTACGTGTGGCTTGATTCTTTCCTTAGGAAAGATATATAGTGACACCTAGGTCATATACAATGTCCTGGTCGTAACATTATCCCCATTTCACATTGGTTCATCTTCATCCCTGAAGCCTAAATTTAAACTTCATGGGGTTACAATAACTATGTATTTCTCGATTATCATCTTGATGAGATACATAGATATTCATGGATCAGATCTCCTCAGCCAGCAACCAATGAATCTAAATTCAACTATCCTTCATTTTGGTTTCCCTTAATCTATAGATGAAACCATTACCACTGCGTGTTTCTCACACCAGGCACATCTTATATGGTATTAGGAGATTAGTAAATAAGTTACCCTTGTGATTAAGGAATATCAATTAAAAATTTGGGTGACTTTGGTCTAGGATGCAATAACTTAAAACACACACCATATTCATTCATCACATGACAATAATACGCAAGATCACTTCAAGAACTACGTGTGGATTTATTATCATCCCATTATGATATGTAGTTATTCCTTGACCTAATGTTCTAGTCCTTCCCATAGGGTAAATAAAAATCCACCCTCTACTCAATACAAACGAAGATCCATATGAAGATATTATTTTGGGTCCCCTCGTTAAAAAGACCTCTAAGGAAACAAGGGTTTTCCCCTTCTACAAATGATTTAAATCCATATAAAGGACATAAGAATAGTGGAAAATAGTTAAGCAATCATTTACCTTTCATTTGTACATATCCCTTACAAATATCATATTCTTAATATTGAATTTTTGAGGATCTTCATCATCATTCCTCAATTTCTCATTGTAGAATTTTTGATACATGATAACTATTTTAACTTCCCATGTTGTAATATGAACCAGTTATATTTGTATAATATATCCCACAAAATAGGTTATTCACTCCAAGTATTCCCCATTTGACTACATAGTACATCCCAAGTTGGCATTATATAAAATATCCCAGAAAATGTGTTTTTCAAATAACAAAAACTAGTCCATTGGGATAATCATCTTCTATCCCCCTAACATTGATGAAAATGTTTTGGATCTCATGATTCATAGTTCGAAATAATACCTTGAATATAAATCATGTGCACTTTCTTCTATTTTGGGAATCCTGAAGATAGTGGTTTATGATTTCTTCCTTCATGTCCAAAGTATGCTAGAATGACCATGGCTTAATAGGTTACATGTCATCTATCATTTTCATAATAGCAAGGTATTAATCATACTGCCTAAAATTACTAACAACATGATTCATATACATGGGTCTGACTTGTGTTGTAAACCTCTCTTCCCCATTCTTGAGAAATTTTTACATGAAATACCCATATTGGGATTAGCTAATTTCGTCCCATAAACCAAACTCTAGGCCAAGGAAATTCTGAATATTCACAAGATTTCCCTAGATTATATTAATATAATGTCATAATTATTGAATAATTATTTTTATTATTATGTGGTAACATTCCACAATTGTCTTTGCATAAGTTTCTCACAAATTTTTAGGATTTTTAGCCAAGGAATTATACTATTTAATATGCCTTATGCAACATAGATTTCTATGAAAAAAACAACACACAATATGAGTTTTTCTATAATAAGTAACTTCATCCATAGGAGAGAGCTCCTCTAACACCATAATATTTTTACCCATACCACTTTTTGGATATGGAAATCCCCCAATCACATCTTACAACAATCTCCACTTGAACCAAAATATGGTAGCACATTTCCAGAAAAATTGCCAAGAATGGTAGAATCATTAACACTTCTGTTTAATATAGAGTCCTTAAAATTATAGCCCCTTTATGTCCTTTCTTCATGACTTTAAATTGCATAGAATGATGTACTTGTTTCATGACTTTAATGTATATATCATAATTTTATCACAGTGTGATGTTAAAATACACTATCGATGTGTTGATCATAAGACATGAAATTGAATGATAATTTTTACTTGGTCTGAAAGGTTCATTCCCCCCTATCATCAACCCTCAATCAAAATATCCCCTCATTCACACATAAATTTGTGTAATACTGGTATACCATTGATGTCCCATGACAGTACAGTTGATCCCATCATTCCAAGACATATTCCCGTGGGAAACCAATCATTCACAGTCATGATAAATCTGAATACCAATAAACTCATATTTGACATCAGTAATAGAATGTCAGAATTCTGAGGAACTCATTTTCATGACTATGCAACACACAACCTAGTTTTTATTTCATAATTCACCTACATAACAGGTCTATCAGCCTATGGATCATACTATTTGACTATTTATTCCATGGCCCAATTGGATCTCAATAAAATAATCCCCATGATGGGTTTGTCAACAAGTGGAAATTTTTTTCTCAATAGAGAATTCCTCTATTCCAAAATTTCATGTTTTAGATTCAGAAATGGCAAATATTGTCTTAAAATTACCCTAAGGGGTATATGTATAATTTCCAAAAATTAAAATCCTTGAAGTATTTTTTGGGTTTTATTCTCAAATTTTATGGCCAATGTCTTTCAACATAAAATATCAGTTTCCTTAGTTCATCCTATAAGACTATAAACTATCCACAAAAAGAGACATAGTGCTCACTATATTGAAAATTCGTAAAATGGGACTCTAGAAGAATGTAGAGTATCAACTCACTAGACCTACACTCTTTATGGTTTTAGAAAGATTGAGAAATTAAAATATAAAAGGAACAAAACTTATTAGGATGAAAAAGTGAAATGGGTGGTCTATGAAAAAGGAAATTCTCATCTTCTATGTATCCTTTATATTGAGATTAGTAAAAAATTAGGGTTATGAAATGAAATACAAAAATATTGTAGTGTTGTTCGTACGAACCTATAAATAGTAAAACTACATTCACTAACCCACATGGCGTAGGTAAAAATTAGATTATTTCCCCATCACATCACAGTGATTATAACTAGATGATGAAAATATACCTTTCTGTTATGAAAATTATTTTAAATATTATCTTCTAATTACACAAAGAAGATAGGGATTAAGGCATATATGATTAGAGAAAAAACCCATATTACTTTATGAGGTAAAAACAAATCAGAGGAGCATCCATAAGATAGAGTCTCTCTGTCCAAATTTAGAAGAGACCATTAAAATAACTCCACATCTTTTGAATGACCTCCCATGCCCCGTCAGCCACTATTTTAAGCCCAGTTAACCATATAGATTCAGTCTCCATGGCCTTGTAAAGTACTTTAACAACAACTGCAATTAAAGATAGCCCTTAGGTTTTCGATTCTGGTAATGATTGGTGGAGTTATAAAAGAACCCCTGGAGTATAATCAAATTTGTATTGACGATTTGATACTTCAATGGTTCTCTCATTAATATTATGTCTATATTTGGAAAAGTTATTGGTATGGCTCTCCTTCTATTTGGACAATTCAGCTTCAATATCGTCAACATTGATGGGAAGTTTCTCCTTTATGAGGTATTGTTGAAGCTCATGATCTTGCTCCCATTTTTGAATGATACCCTTAATAGATGCATGAATAATATGGTACAAAAATCCTTCATATCCCAGTTTTCCAAACATGAAAGAATGTTTTTGGATTTGTAGAGGCAGTTCTTCAAGAGGTTTCTTAGATATTAGCCATCATATATCCTTCCAAGATTTATGGTGTGTGATGTGAAGAGATTTCTAAATCTCCAAATCCAACTCATAGCAACTGTTAGTGGGAGAGACGTACTTTAGGATTAGTACACTTATTTAAGAACCCTACCTCATTCCTTCATGATCAATAATGAATTATTATTTGGTTACTGACGATCAGGGCACAAAAGCATCACCCTCAGACCCAACCATAGAAATTGGTGGCATTGAAGAAGTTGAAATACACATTTTTATGTTTATAAAAGGATAAAGGGTAAATGAAATATAGGTAGATTAGCATCCGATGACACTTACCTTGTAATGAGTCAATAACAAGTTCAGTTTTCTCCCTAGTGTCCCTGATTTCATAAGATTTAATTGGAACCTATTGATGAGGGGAACTCTCTTGGGTTTACACAGGGTTAACCAAATGATGCTCAAAAGACTCCCCATTTCATGGACCTCTTCATATGCCCCTCCTAAATAGTGGGACTGAGATGGATTTCATTATCCTATTCATGAATTGTCCCTACCACATTCTCTATGGATGGATCTGCACATTCCAATCAGTTTAGGTTAAAGAGTCAGGCATAAAATGATTGGTTTTACATTAATCACAGCGATTCAATTCTATATTATATACCTCAAATTCTGATAATTTAATGGGAAGTTTAACATTTTCCAGTGTTTCATCAATGGTCATGATAAAATTTATCATGGAATCTATTGACATACTAAGACCCATGGTAATCTCACCCATTGAGATGCTTGGAATATTTGTCACATGACCTAGCACAACACTCTCTTCATATGAATTTAGATCCCAAACAACATCCTCGGTGACATAAATGGAGAAAATAGAAGATAGAAAATCATCAACCCTCGACAACCCTTTTGTCAAGGGAGACGATTCACCAGTAGGGATCTGTGCTCAGTTCAGAGTGATCTCAGCATTCCATGAAGGTTTCTCTGTAATCCCCTTGATAGTGGAAAGTGAAGGATTTCCTATAGTCATAAATAAGTTTAGACACTTGTTCTAGATAATGAATATATTGATAGTGTTGGGATGACTTACCTCTATGTACAGGGCATTGATCCAATGATTTCATCCTCCAACATTCCTTCTTTTTCATTATTTTCAACAGAATATGACTAGTACCATCCTCCACAAAGATAGGTATCAGAGGAGGAAATGTTGTATCACTCTCCATCTCAACATCCATTGCTTTCTACCCTAAGGATAATGCTCTCTATTGGGAGATGATTCATAATACATGAGAGTGGTAACATTTGGGAAAAATTTGGTGAGAGAACCTCAATTGATTTCCCCATGTCTCATTGCAAAAATAGAATGACATTCTCCGTGTATATTTTTTTTGATAAGAAAATGAAAGAAATTATCAGAAAAGAAGAACATAATTCTTCAAGATTAAGATAGTCAAACCATTACTCTGAATATCGGTGGTCAACATCATCAGCAGTTCCCAAACACACCATGTATTCCACCCATATCATGGATGGAATTTGATCATCAGTTTCATAAATGAGAAACTCTAGCTGCCAAATATAAATCCCCACCTTAGAATGACTATCATCTAAGAGATGATCTAGTGGGGCTCTCACATCTCTTATCTCTATAATATATAGTCCAGTGTGATGAAGTGATCATATGAGTTTAGAATCAGAAGAAATTTCCAACAAAAATTGGACCTACACTATTTATATGAATTCTAAATTCATACATTCTTTATTTTAAGATGATTCGATAGCTTTAGATTTCATGGCCTTTCCAACCCTATATGTCAAAGAAGTCGGATGAGAAAACAAAACCTAGTTCTCTTCTTGGTGGTGATTTATGGACTTTCTAGGTGAAATGTCATTTGTTGTAGCCATTTTTATTCTGTCTAGAGACTAAACCTTTCATGAGGTCATTTGGATGAACTCATAACCACATAATCAGCACCTTCTGAAGAGGATAAAGCATCATCCTTGGGTGAAGATAAATTTTTTGTAGGATAAGAATCCTTTCTACCCCAAATTCCATGCATGGATATTTTCCCAGTACTAGTTTGAGGAACTAATTTGGCCAAAACACCCTTTTGGTGTGATGAAATTCATTCCTCGTCATAATATTTGTCTAATCTGCTAGTCGCATCCACTAGAGGTATATTGATCACTACTTGTGTCAACTCCTTGGCTTTAAGAATCAATTTCTTTATGGCTACCATCAGAATATTTTCTTGTCAAACACACACTAGATGACATAGAGTATTTTGTAACAGGGCCTTAAAGTAGCTTCAAATCAGTATATAGAAAATTCCAAGAATATAACATCGACATCAATATGAGTTTCCAACACACCATATCTGAAGGCCATCATATGTGATATTATCTCATCACTAGACTTCATTTCATCAGTGAATATTCTAGTAGGTGTTTTATCATATGGGAATATATTAAAATCATTTAATATTATTAGCCTCAATGGGGTCTCCATGGGATTCACGGAAAGTGGAGAAATACCAAAAATAGCAAGAAAATATGGCAAGAATGGGCTCCATGTGACCCTAAACCCACTCAGCACAAATTTTATTCTATAGTGGCTTCTGACACATCCCAACTAAAATAAAATGGTCCTTGAATTATGAATGAATCCTTCCCTATATGATGTTCAACTAGACTTGAGTAAACTTTCACAAGTATGAGGATTACCAACTCCACAAACTTCTTCAACACTAGTGTGGCCTCCATGAAAAATGTCCTTATCCTTCTGAAACCATTTGAATCAAATAAGGTATGTATTTAAGAACATAGCCAAATAAATAAAAATCCAATGAAAAGTGTTTTTGTAAGAACACTATTCCTCAGCTAACACCACCATTTTTTCTTACTCTCGCTTTTCCAAAGTTGTCAAGAATATACCTAGAGCACTTGACTTCACCTTCTTGGGGAATGAATTTGGACGTTTTCAAGAATATATTGCCCCTACATGTCTAAGAAACATCTTATCCACACTTTAGCGTTGATTTCCCCACTCATATGGGGATCTTCCTCTATAATTTCACTAACAATCTTCAACGGCTCACGCGCCATAGTCGACATCCTTTCAGCATCAACCCATGTAACATTTGGATGGATGAATTCATCATACATGTCTCCATGAATCATAACCCCAAGGATATTATGAAATCCCACAAGATGAATTTGAATCTCCATTAATTATGTAAAAATATTTTTTCTATGGGTTGCATTGGCTTATTAGCTAATGGATGAATTCGGAATTAATGTACAGATAAGTTTTCCCTCCCCACATGACCTCATAAATTCCAATAATGTCAAGATCATTCTTGAACTACACAAAATATTTGTGCACCCATTACGCCCACATCCATGTAGGTTAACACCTCTCCTAGGCATAAATCTCTATTTTCTTCTAACCCTTGGACTAATCAGTTTGGAAATTATGGAGGAAATTAGAGTAATAGTGTTGGTTCAATTCAGGTGTGTGTGGATCTAGATCTAGGGAAAACTAGATATGATGCATAAAACAGGTTTTGAATGATGTTACAACATTGATATATTCACCCATGTTAGAGTTGTTGGTAGTAGTGAAATTTATGTAGTCCCGATACCATCAAAGAGAAGTGCAGTTCTTTAAAGACGGTATCGTTGCATGCTTCAAGTGACCAAATCTGTAAAGTGTAATGTAACTACACCAATCTAATTCATGATGATAATTCTTCATATAACTTTCCAAATTTGGTATATTCGTATAGAAAACATCATAGTACTCTTGCCCTATAGTTTTCACGATATCCTCAAGGAACTTTCTATCCAATTCATCATAAAGTCTAGTCATTGTCAAGGGAATTGAACCTGAAGATAGTAACATGTTTTTTTGACAATAAATTCATTTCATTAAAAAGACTTCATAAATATAGAATATTTGTAAAATTCATGATCTCGTGAAAGATCCTCACTAAGATACCTTGCACAAGGACATCATAAAGGGAATCCATAAAATTCACACACCTAACAGTATGCATTGAAGATATAATTACATAATGTGAACAAGGCCTTCATTGAAAAGAGCTTCAATGGAGGGTCTTCCCAAGAGGCTATCATGATGGGACTTGAAAGTATGGAGTTGTGAGAGTCAACCACTAAAATTAAGGCCCAGTTTATATATGAGGATTCTACTAATGCACGGCCAGTGTACGCGCTCCTCTTATGAAGTATACCTAATAGGATCACTAGTATGGAACATCTATTAGGATTACATGCATAAACCAGTCATCATTTTCATCCCTTTACCTTAGTATCAGACTCTCATCTTTCTATCAGATCAAATACTGAGGGGGGATTTTATTGACACTCTATTTTTCACATGTATGAAAAGTGGGAAAGAGACATACCATATAGAGAATATATTAAGGTAAATGAATATGTAAAAAGATTGAATAGACCCCCCAAGGGCCATTCATTCAAGTGCCCTAAAGAACCTTTATCATGCAGGGTGCATGTGCATCTTACAATGAGACCAGCTTCTACAATAGCCTTCACATTTGACCTAAGGGAGACACTAGTGTGAGATAGACCCTTTACCTAAGGTCCAATATTTTCCTCTAAATAAGACCCAAGGGCATTAATTTGTGTGGATCGAAATTCTCAAAGGACAATTGAAGCTCTCCATTCGCTAGTTCTTAACTTAAACCACCAAAACCTTCAAGGTAGCTTTCGAAAACCTGAAGGTGAGAGAAATAAAAGGGGATAGAAAAAATAATGTTCTCATAGGTTTCAAAATAAACAATACATGTGAGAAGAATTCACTCACACCGTGGTTAACGAAAATAGGTGTGTGGTCCCTTTTCATAACCAGGGACCTATATGAGCCACCTCTAGGAACACATGTGGAGACCCTTGATGTCTTGATAAATATATCCCCCAAATATAGTTACATAGGTGGTCCATTTACCATGGTACTACCAGTTCTCCCAAACATAACTACATGATTCCCCTGGTTCTCCCTAACCACCAGCCTTTGTGAGCCACTTAGTTGGCCTTCTTCAAAGCCATCCATGGAAGGGCCTATCCTTATTTGGATTCCTCTTCTAAAAGGACTAGGTTGAAACCTCCCAAAAACATAGGAGATACAAACCTGTGAAGAGGGGAATACTAGTGTTTCCCCCCTTTTGGGTGTTTCCTCTAATGGGTAGAGGTTTACTACACTTGTCTGATTGGATGGCCAGGGTACTTCGACTGCATGTGAGTGTTTATCCTTATGGTAAAGAGGACCCATACACTAGGAATAGTATCTAAGAGTTTTTTTATCAGATACTATGGTTAATACCATGGCCTCCCCTTCTCTTCTTTACAAACCATAGCATCCAATTCCTGGTGGGGAGGGTAAGGACTGAACCTTCATTTACATTCCACCTAAAATGGGATCTTCCTACCTTACTATAGAACATAATAAAATTCACCCCTCCTAGAGTAAACCCCTATCCTTTATTGTAGGTGGGTTCACTCTTGATCCTCTATTCCACTTCACCACTAGGTTAGAGAGGGGATGTGAACCTCAGAACTCTCCCCTCTCACTTCATACCTTCATTCCTCCTTCTCCATACCCTGGACTTGTCCTTGGGTAAAGTGAAGAGAGGTAAGCGTCGTTCCCAAAACTCATCCATCTAATGAAGAGGGGGAAGAGGATGTGGGAACACTCAATGCCCCATCCTCCACCCTTTAGGTAATTTCTCAATGTCCACAAACTGACAATATTAGATTGTGTGGATTCTTGGATCATCTCTTGACTCTTCTCTCTCTCACTAAGCATGAATCACATGGTCTTAGAGGTTAATGGTCATAATAGAATATACATGATCCATGACACCAATATGACTATGATAACACAGATTCCAGGTGTAATCATGATACATAAGATTCCCTCATAGGTCCTGAGCTCAATGGGAATCCTCTTTAGGAGTAAGCCCAATTGAATCAAATCCAAACCTCAACAAGAATCCTCCTCATAAGTAATCCCCAAAAAAGCCGCCAAATTACCAATAGTTGAAACATACCTCATGGTAACTTGTTATAGATAATACTCTCTATGATTATGTGTCAACTTAATAATATAAAAGGGCCATACTACCATATGGGATGAAACTTCTATGGGACTCCATAGGTGTAGGTCCTTAAAACCAAACATCATGGGCTTTGATTCCCCTCCAAATGAAATACTTAGAAAGTTTTTATGAGGTCCAAACCCAACACCCCAAATAAACTATATTCTCTCTGGGTCACATTACTAGTAGTTTCTAATTCAACCTGGAAATAAATATCTCTTCTAGGTTCCCTGGGATACTTCAGCAGAAGTCCCACACCAAATATTGACTTGGATCCATTATCCTCGAAATTCTTCTCCACATGATTTCAAACCATATAGTTAGGTCCCCATTGCACGACCTTAAATGGTATGATGTTCCCCATTAAGTATAACCAAAATATATGGATTATGATTGAATTAACAAGGATACAAAGTAATCTCAACACATGGTTTCTATCCCAACATCAAAACAACTTTCTCCTCCTGGGGTGGTGATACACTTTAGACTTCCCCACTACATCGCTAGAAATCTAGCATCATCATAACCTAAGAATCACTAATTTGGTCATAAACTGATTCCATTGACGGATAACCTTAGATACATATAGATATCTCCCTTTATGAATAACCACATATAAATAGAAATGATTCTAATTTTCATTCATGCTAATAATTGGTTGTTAATTCTATGGTGACGAAAATTCTTCTTGGGAATTAATAAAGGATTCATGAACATATCATAAATTTATAATAGAGTCTAGGATTAGGTAATAATTTATCCTAATAGGTTGTTATGAGCCCAAAAACCCATACTCCCAATCAATATGGGTTCTTATGTATCATAGGTCAAAATCCCTAATGGGCGCCTGCCTTTGGAAATAAATCCCTTTTGGATATAGAACTATTTGGTGTTTCTGATTCCAAAAACAATCCTGTTGAAAACCATTCAAGAAATAGTGAACCCAATTTGATGGAATTAACAAAACTAAAACCCCTATAATCAATCACTGGGAAACCAATTCTCCATTGAAAATAGTCATATTTTATGATCATTCCATAATTTTTATCATTGTGTAGTAAAAAAAATTATTTCATTAAAAGGGAAAAATGAGATTGAGTGTGGTGTATTCTTCGGAATCACAATATGTTTCATCATATTAATTTTTTAATACATAATTGAAGATATGGTTGGGGTTTACACCTAATAAGATGCCCATATATTTTTTTCCACCTAAAATCTATTGGTAACTAAATGATATTGGAATATTAGACTTTGGGATAATTTATCCATGTGGGTAAAAGTTGGGGGGTTATGCATGGGTGTCCCAACGTTAGATATATATGGATCATTTAGTAGAACATGGATGATGTATGGTGAAATAATACACCTAGAATAAGGTCAATATATTTATCCACATCCAATATGTTGATAATTAGATGAGTAAGTGATACTGGACATGTATGGAATTTTGAATGGTGAGGAAGATTTGGGGCTTATGAATGGGTGAAAAATTTTGGATCAATAAAAATACTTGTAACTAGATTGGAAAGTGTATGATTGTGTCTTGTACCTAATATAAGGATAATATATGTGTCTAACTTTTTTATAATGATAGTTAGAGAAGGATAGAAGACCATTAAAATAGGGAATATAGCCTAGTGGGGAAGAGTTGGTGTTTATGCTTGGGAAACCCGTTTTTATTCGTCCTGACTAGTGTCAGAAGTGAAGGTATGTTGTGGGTATTACAATATATTGGAGTCTCATATGAAAATATCTGGCTCATTTAGTGGACAGAAGAGTCCCACAAGATATTTAGGATAAAAATTTGATCATTATTGTATAATTTGGATAAGCATATTAAGCCAAGAAGGTTTTTACATGTGGACTAATGAGAGAGGCCCTCATTATCAAATGAGTAAATGATTTTAAGAATCTTAAGGGGCCTATTATTTAAAAAGTAAAATGATAAATTATTTATTATTAATGTATTATATGATCAATGGGAAGAACTTTCATGTGAATAGATGATTAATATATCTCAAGAGAATGTGGTGGAGTCTGGAGGAGGTAGGAATCTAGGTAGATGACTTGGGAGTAAAGGATAACCATAAATGGGACATGGATGTAGTGTAACTTTGGCATGAGACATGGGATAAGTGGAACTCTTTAATAATAATGGGGTAAATTTGGGACATTGTATAATACTTGGGTAAATTAGCAACCATTTATAGGATTTGAGTGAATTTTCACACAAGATTAAGACCTTAGTGAAGTACAACCCAAGTGTGAGACTTGGGTGAATTTGCGACAGAGTATTAGACATGGGTAATGTGGTACTAGGTTATGAGTCTTGGGTGAATATGTGAGCATGTATGAAACCATTTTGAATTATTACCCAAGATGGATAATTTGGGAAAAGTGACATCCAATTATGGATGACCAAGAAATAGCGTCACCCTAGTGTAGACCTCTTGGGATGAAATAAACATGTTTAACCCAAGAATTATAATCTATGGTTATGTTAGGTTAGGCATGTGGTCCCATATTTTCTTCTTTTTAGTATTGGGGCCTTTTCATGTACCATATGGGGAATTGTGTTCAAGTATTAGGGATATATAAAATTTTTGGGTAGTCTCTATCCTAAAAAATATACAGGATCAATTTCTCTAGACACATAATTTTGAGAATAATACCAAGAAAACTCCCTTCCCCATTAGGGATCTTTTGAAACTAGTAAAATACAAGACAAAGATGGAAGTTTATTTATCCCTAACATTATCCTTTAGATCTTTCAATAAGATAATTCTATGCCTTTATGAAGAAAAAACTTAGTCAAAGAGACCAAGGACCTACCCATACTATAATTCTAGTGAGACTTAGAGTACATATTATTCCAATCTCAAAGAAAATTAATATATGTAATGGGGGTATCAAATCAGGATATATATATATATATATGACTGGTACAACAATTTGAATGCCTCTTGAAAATGTTTCTCAGCATGGGGATATTTCCATATCATGATACATGAATTGTTATGAGTTAAACCAACATTATAGTAGTTTCACAACTATCTAACATGGTACAAATGAACCATTCCTTACCAATAATAGGTATAATACTACTTATTTTTGGGTCAATTTCAATGGATTGTAATTAACCTTAGGACCAATATTCCAATATATTTTATTCAAATATTGATAGAAATTCACCATTGTGGCTATCAATTGAGAATCACGGTTTTATCCCCATAATTTTTTCATAGACCAAGCAAATTATATATTTTGTGCATGCCACCAATCGAAATAGATACCCAATTTCTGAATTATATCGTAGGGTGTTATTATAATTTAACATTTACTTCTTATGAGGCCCATTTTGAAAAACTATAATCTGTCCTCATTGGTTCAGTGGGTGACCTATCATATTAAATCTCATTGTAAAAGGGAATTCACATAACGAGTGTTGATTGAGTCTTCAATCTATGATCCTTACATGCCATAAAAATTTTATTTATAATTTTTTTTTTGATTTATTTGATTATATATCCCTATCTTGGAGTGTGTGGTGAACATAACCCTATAATTCTTAACCAATTTTGGTTGTTATACTTGCATATAGATGAAGTAAATGCAATCAATCTACCATCAGAAAATTCTCTAGTCAGTCTATATTTTGGGTATAATAAATCTTGGATTTAATTTTATAATGGATCAGTAAATAGAGGAGTATCCCAAAAAATCATGATCCAACCATCTAGGAAAAGGGTGAATTTTGGGAAGATCCGTAGTCAGAATATGATATCATCGAGCTGGGTTTCATGACTAGTGAAGTGGAAACCTCTACTATTGAACAAAGTACCATATTAGATGAGTTTCTATAGTTAAATTATGTGTCTATATCCTCAATCATCTAGGGAGTCCACGGTATTAAAAATCCCCTAGGGAATATCTCAATTGAAATGAATTGTTTTATTCGAACTCTAATAGAAAATTTTGTAAATGGATGGCCCTTTTGATCAAGAGACCTCATCCTAAAGTACATTCCAGTTTCATAATTTGTAGATTCTCATGGTTCTAATACAACCTCCATAAACAAACAAAATCATGAAATTTCATATAAAAACATTTATGCACTAATCACTCAAACTCTAATTATGAGTTAAAGAGTAAATATTATTGCCTCTATTTTATCTCCATGGGTCTAGGGATAGGTGGATTTAAATTTCAGGAATTATACAACATGATGAATTGAATAAAAGCTATAAAATATGATGTGTAAATACAATAGATAGATCTACATTCCGTTCAAATAATAATCTTTTATGTGGAGTATATGTAGTGGGCTACTAGGGAAATAAATCGGAATATTACTGAGTATTTGTGGATTCATAACTAGGTGGCTACTCAACATAAATAAATTTAGGAACATGAAACTCACATAGAAAGGGTGATAATTTTTTTAAAACTGTTTATCATAAATGATACCTTCAAGCTAATAAACCAATAATTAGATAATTTAATTGAACAATTGCACCTATTGGTGTGGATGAACCTTCCAAACGTATAGATCTTCGACAATTAATCAATGATTAAAATCAATAATTATAAGATATACTAAATTTCACTACCTAGATCATGTAATATATGTATTTATTTATTTTTAATAGTTATGTTTTCATGGGATGGATTATTATTGTGAAGAATCCTCTATTTCTATTAAATAAGCAACAAAACCTCCTATATCAAACAATTTTTATTGTTTTCTCACATTTTCATCCCCATTATCAAGCCATGGTAATTTTAAAAACACATAGAGAGTAATGTCATAATATCTTAATCCACATTATCATTATATTGAAATATATAAGTTAAATAATAAACCCAAAACTCTTTACTCAATAATGACACACGTGAATCAACAAATCATCATTTTAACAACTACCCTCAAAAATATATCAGTGGGGTAAATATGGAAACATGTATACCATCACTGTAAGATATGGAAATCCCATAACATAATTTACTATAATATTCAATATCATTATAAACATATTAACATTGATGGATATAGGAAATAATGATCTGGTGGAATATATACCCTCAACATAATCCAAAGTTATTATATTTGGTTCATTTCCTCTTGAACTTGATCTCTTATGAAAATATATTTAGGCTGGATATTGGGAAATTTTATACCATCACTATAATTTAAGGTTAGTCTATTCAAATATAGGAATATTAAATGACTCAATATCATTAAAATAATGATGGATGGTTTTGTATGAGGAATACATTTCTCAACATTATTTAAGTTCCCTGAAATAATATTTCTGTGCATTGTTCATTGATCATATGAGCCAATATATGAAGGGAAAATGATTTATTTTCTATTACAATGGCCATTATTATCAGGAATCTAATTTATATAATAAAATATAGTGGAACATATAAGATTTATTTGTTTTCATTACCCCTTAAACATTTTTATAAGATGTGGATAAAAAGGTCTTACTGGTTATGAACTCAACTTTTTCTTAGGATTCCCATTGTGACTTTTTAACTAAACATGTTTTATGCATTCCACATTTTACTAATAAAAAATTATTAATCCATGTTATGTACATAATTATTGAGTGGTGATTTAACTTTTTTCTAGGATTACTTTTATAGTTTTTCATCCTAATGAATTCTAAGTCCCTTTCCTTGAGTAGTTTCAGGACATTAAATGAATTCCAATAAGGCTGGTGTTTAAGGGTTAACATATTTGAAAAAACATATATGATAGTGTTTTGATGGAAATAAGTGTTATGTGACACTGAACATAAAGGAGATCCTAGTTCCACTATATAACACCTTACGGATAAGTGCAATAAACTTAAGGTTGTTGTTATGTAACTAAAATCTATTGAGGTTTAAAGTTAGGTAGATTTTAAAAAAAGATGTGGTAGTTTATATTAAAAGGGAAATGTTAAAACTAAACTTAAATAAAGTCCAAATAAAAAAATACACCATCTCAGAAAAGGGTACACATAGTTAAGGTCATGGTTATTGGTATAGTTGTGAATGGTGTGATATGACAAACCAAATCGATCATTATAACTAACACATTCAAACAAGAAAATAAAATTATGTAAAATTAGACTAAGTTATTTGAATCAAAATGTTATAAAATGGAACACGCATGCTAAGGAATGCCACTACTGAAAATTATAGAGATGGGTTACAGTAAATTAATTCCAATGTAATTGTGGGTTAGAGGAAATTATCATTTAGACTAATATATAACCATTTATAGAAGGATGGATATGAAGGAACAAATATCATTTCCAAGAAAGGGTATCCTTTTAGAGTCAAATATACTCATTACATGTATACATGAAGTTTTTATGGTGATTCAAAACCCAAAAGGTACAACATGTGTTCTATGATAAGAGGATATTAAAAAGTAATTAGAACACAACAATATAGAAAACAACCAAGTTCATGTTATTATGTGATATTGAAGGGGTGTGGATTTAGATGATGAAATGTTTCTTGGTCTATGATATATGGATTAGATTTCACTGTGTATCATGTGATCATATAAATCAAACAATGTGTTGTAATAATATAGACTCTGTTCCTAGATTAAAATCATGTATATATGAAAATGGAATGGTGTCATACCAGTGTAATCCCACTAAAGAAGAGTAAGTTTGAATAATTACAACACATCCACTATTGTGAAATGGGAATATGAACTTTTATCTTTAACCAAGTTAAGAGTTCTTTCCGTTATTATATATCCTAAAACAATAGGAATTAAGATTCATGTTGTTATTATATATCTTTTGAGATGAGTTTTTTGACACATGGGATTTTATCATTACATGAAATTGATACCAAGATATGAAATGGGCATTGAAATATGATTTAATAGCATTTCCCTAAAATGGGTGAAATTACCAAGTGTGTAGCATTGAGGGTATTTTAATACACCTTACTAGTTGGATCAAAGAATATGTTAATCATACTTAGTATGATTTAATTGAGAAATGATTTTATAGTAAAAATATATTGATGATGGCCATTGAAATAATTAAAACTGCATGTTATTTGGAAGTACTATCATGGGAACATAGGATTTAGAGGATCCTCTCCATATAAGAAAAATACCATTGGTTGGTAGGATACATATGGTGGTGTAGATATATCTACCATGAAAAGTTGTCCTTTGGAGTCAAATTAAATATTTACTAGTACCCTTGAAAGGTTTATAGGGATTTAAACACCTAATGAATGAAGTAGGTTTTATTGAAAAAATGTATTCAAGAATATTTAAAAACCCTAAAGTCATGGATAGAATTTATTCAACGTACTCTCAAGGTAAAGGGATATGATAGAAAATGGATTTAGTATATTAATATATAAATAGGATAATCCACATTATATTTATATGAGTCCTTTTATTGACCACAAATGTACTTATGAAAAATCGTAATCTTGGATGCATAATAAAAAAAATAATTTTTTTAACAATTTCTTAGACCAATGGGTCAATTGAGTGTATATTTAATTTTTATATGGATAAATTCTGGTCCCTAAGAACAATATATATATATATTTTCACTCTAACTGTTTCTTAATCTATGTGACTATGTTGATTATCGAGTGGAGAATCAAATTTTTTTACATATCACTCCTTTAAAGGTGTTTTAATGTTAAATATCGAGGGTGTGTCTTTCATTTATAGTTTAATATCATGAAATTTAAATTATCGGTGTCTAAATATTAAGGCCATTCATATTTTACTAGTAGGGGATATATTTATGGTTATAAATATTGGAGGAAACACTATTTTTCATTCCCTGAGTTATTAAGTATTTCTATGTTAGACATGAAACCTATAAAAATGGGAAGTGATATCCCATTTTGAATGATATACCGAATTCTAGTGTAGGGGGCCCCAAAAGGGGAAGTAAACTATGTGTTCTATAGTAATATAAATCAATACATATATAGTTTGGGGAAAATATATGTCCCCCAGGCATGGGAAAATATATAAAAATATCCAATGTGAGTGATAAGACCCCTTGTTGGGTGGGAGATTTGAAATTGATTTAATGTTATGGTTAGGCTTGAGATAAGAGATACAAACTTCTCTATGCATCCTATGATAATATGAATAAATATACATGTAGTTATTATATAAGATCATTTATAAACTCAAATTCAAGGTCAAAACAAAGGTGATGAATATGATAATACCAAACATAAGAGATATATGTCTCATTATATGGGGTATCAGTGTACGTATTGTATAGATAAACCATCAAAAATTAGATATGTCTATGTACAAAGATCTTATATAATGGATAACTTTATATATGGATCTTGGATTCATAATCAAGGCATAACAACATATTCTGAAATAATATTTATCAATCAAATTATATTTCTTTGGGATTAAATCACCACATAGATCATACACAAATTTTGGGAAATTTTAATATGACTTTTTTCCCAATGTAAGCTATGGAATGGATAATTTAGAAGTAGATTATGACTACCCAAACTATGTGATTGAATTATTGGGGAGGGTGCATTTCATTATTTCATAGTTTTTTCTATAAGGAACTACAAACCAAATAATATTATATAGATTTGTCTCTTGTGTGAGTGAATTAGATTATACAAAATACACTACACTGATCAGTTTGGGGTAATGTCAGTTGGACTCTATGTGGTTTAGTATAATATCATGTTAATAAGATTGAAATTTTCTATATTTTATGGTTATTTGATTAAAAAATTTACATAGTGAATTATATATATATATAAAGATCATGAAAAACATTAAATGGCTTAATCTTAAAACCATGTCAGTGGGGAAAATCAAGGTGCACAGATTATCCTCAGACACCCAGATGAAGCATGAGTTTAATAAAATTAAAATTTGTGGTTTTGTTAAAAATAGACAATTTTTATATCAATATGTATTGTATGATAATTGGAATCAATTCATGCATAGTTCCATTAAAAAAATCATCCTAATGTACTTCCATTAAAGGACCAAATGTGAATGACAAGACCCAAACATAAATGGATAATTATGTTTTATAGGATATATGGGTGGAATTGGGTTGAGACCTTTGGGTATTATTACATATATTGGGATAAAAAGAATCATTCCACACCCATTTCTAGAGTGGGAGCCTTTACATGAATCAAGATCATGTGCAGGGAGAAAATATTAATGGATTTAGCTTAGTTCCACAAAATTTTGAGTGACCCAACATGAACGAGTAAGAGTATAAGAACTAGGAATAGTAGTATTTGGGTTTTCATCAAGACATTGTTAAACACCCTTGAGTGCCACTATATATCATGGAATAACATGAGGCAATCCCTTTGTAGTTCTAGAAATTGGAATTTTTAATTTTTTATAGGATTAGAAATATAAAAATCTAAATGATCATATCCAGGATGAGAGATCTAGATTTTTTTATGAGGTGTCTCAAATTTTGGGTGATATAGAAAACCCGCTATGAATAAAGGGGCCATATTCTAGAGTAATTTTTATGAGTTTGGTAATTTTTTCTAGATATAGGATAAGAAATTTATATTTTATTGTTTGCACTATGAGAATAGAAATCAAGTCACGCATGGTTTTTAAATGTTCTCTATATAGATCTTTATAGGGGTCATGATAAATAATTGAATCAATATCCTTTTATGAGAATGAAATAATCCTACCAGGAATTTATTTTCAAAATGAAGACAATCTCAAGGGGTCTTTTCTTAATTCATGACCACAGGGTGACCTAGCTTGAACTATTATATGTCACATACCATGGGATAGGTCCAACATGAAGATCGAATCTACAGTTGGGAATGGGATGGGTGATCAAATCATCACTACATATTCAAAGAATACAAGAATGGATCTAAATTTAGTTCCTAATATAGTGTCTCCTTGTATTGATATATATCAAGTTTAGGATATAAAAATTTAAATATATAGATTCTCATGTGAGAGATAATTCTTAAACACAATATAAATGAGGATAGGTCTCATCACCATATCCAAAAAAATCCATTGAAATAGAGGTTTTGGTTGGGATCAAGATAAGAGATATTGGTGTCACTATATATCCAAAAATAATAGGATTCAAGACACATATTGTATTTATATGGTTAATTTCTTTATAGGTTAGGTGAACCATGGAATTTTAGTCAAAAAGGGGTTCTATAATCATCAAATATTCAATGAATGAAATTAATATCATGTATATCAATCTCTTACTTAGGGGAATGAATGACTCGAGATTTAATGAAATGGGAATATCTAACGTGATTAAGGTCATGAATTATGGACAACTTTGAATAGTTTTACTTTATGTGGGGTAGAGAATATTTCATTGAGTTTAACATCATATAATAATTATTATGTGTTATGAAATTTAGTGTCATGACTCTTGGAAATAGATTTTCTATATTTTATGGTTGTATGGTTAGGACATTCATGAAATGAAGTTTAAAGTAATGTATTGAGGGTCTCACGAACCTAGTGTAAAATTTTGAAATAAAATTATTGAGAATGATTTCATTAATTGAATGCCTTCTACTATATCCATACATTTATGTAAATTAATTTTCTCTCCAAAATTAGAAATTATGTATGGTATAAAGTCCTTTTTATTTATTCACCATCATCAAGGATATATTCTCGAGTATCATAGAATTTATCAAGGATAACAGTAGTTACTATGGGATGAATGAGTGGGTGAAAAAAATCTTGGTGAATACTAAAATCACACAATTCTGATGTATTTCAATGTTTTGTAGCATGTGTATCATTTTGTTATCAATTTTATTAATTAATAATGTTTTATCTCAGAATACTCAACTTCATATAGTTGATTATAGATGTAGGTTCAAAGTAAGTGATCTTAAAACTCAATCGGTAGGACCTCCTCATTCCCATATATATAATATAATATTTGGTCTCTTATTTTTAATCATGGGTTATGGTACAATAATCCCACAAATCATGAAATAGTTTTTCTAGAAACAACATTTGATCCTTTTCCATCATGTTTTGAAGGATGTTGATAAGATTCCCATTTAAGGCCTATATCTATCCATTTATTGTTTTATGATAGAAATATCAATGATTGGTATGAATATTTTAATATTTGTAAATAATAATTTGTAAGAACATAAAATGGTGTTTTTTTCTATCAATAATTGTGTAAGGGACACAAATTCATGTAATGATATTTGGATTCATTAAATTTATGATATAATTTGTCCCAACTAAATTGAGGGATATATCATCAACCTTGTCTGAGAACAAATTATTGGCAGTAATAAAACAGTTGAACTACTATTATATAGTAATGGGATATAGACCCATGATATATATTATCTGCATGGAAAATGGGAAAGATAATTTTGTGGTGTAATAAAACATTAAGGGTCGATGAAAAAAATTGGAATATATCTATATAGAATGGTGTTTCTTTAGGAATTCCAAATATTCTTGACTAGTGTTCACTATAGGCTCCCACATAGACTTCCTACATAACCTAGAAGGTCTCTCCTCCTTCATTTCACCAGAGGAGGTTCTTTCATTTCTTCATTTGTAGAGAACCATCGTAGATTTTGAGTCACAATAGGGGATAAATAATATTTCATAGTGACATTTTTTTAATTCATGTCTTCATTGAATAGTAAAATACCTTTTTAGATATATTATACAGTGGGATACATCCATCTAATTATGTAATTAATTTGAAAGTATAACAAATTGTGATGATCTACGGTGGTTATAACATCATTAATGTCTACTAAATCATTAATAATAAATGTCCATACCAATAGGTGATTTCATATTAAAATGAGAATTATATCATGTTATGGATCATACTTTGTTGTGGATTAATTTGGAAGTACATAAACATGGTATGAACATGGTTTAATTGATAGTTTGGATCTAAAGGTAATTTATCCACCATACATCATATACAATCATGAAATAGAATATACTCTTCCTCTATAATTTCGTAGATTCCATATATTTTTTGGATTACCAACTCTAAATCCTGCTTTATTTTTATTCATTCCACTTTTATGAATTGGGTTAGTTCCAAACCTATAATAAGAGTCTGGTATTCTATATCATTATTATTGAATCTTTTTTATTGAAATATGGAATTATGAAGAAATATGTTTCTAGAGGTATGAAAACTATCCCTAATTTAGATTTTTTTGAGCTTCAGGTTTTCCATAAATCTACTTGTTTGGATTCTAGAGGAACCATACAAAATTCCCCATTATTGATAAATTTTTTTGATTAATTAAAACTCCTCCTTAGGGAGTTCTATGAATAACAATAAATTATATGGACATGGGGAGATATGTTGAAAACTGGTAATACACACCTCATAACCTCGTTATATGACACAAAATGGATATCAAACTGTTATATAATAACCACCCATCATTATATATTTGTAGTTATCATTTGATAATTGATGATATATATGAATATATTGATAATAAATATTAGATGATCCTAATTTTTCAAGAAATAGTGTCTGATAATTTTCACTATGAAGATCAATGCATGAAAATTATTTTGGGTATCAAAGTATCGAGTCTCTGTATTCAATATATTTTTATTGAGAAAATATACATTTTTTCCTTGACTATATCATTTTTTTGGAAGGAGGATTCTAAGAGATTGGCCCAAAGTTTCTACATGTAGGATGAGAAACTTCCCCTCTACAAGTGGCATTGAAAATATTGGATGTGGAAGATTCTACATTAGATCATTGAAATATTTCTAAAAATATTAATCCCATAGGTAGTTAACCCCATTTTCATTTACTTTGTGAAGGTAAAACAATTGATTGTAAGATTCGATATGAAATTTTTTATAGTAGATATGAATGTGGATTCCTCTCAACTCTTTTAGGTTCTGAGGATGGTGCATATCAAGTAACACCATGGATTTTCTAGGTTCAATTGTGATGTTGTGATGCCATACCTTGAATCTAATAAATTTCCCATATGTTACCCTAATGGTACTGTCCCCATCAATATCATGGTCCAATTGAATATTTTTATATCCAAGATATTTATCTCTAATAGAGAGGGTTTTGAATCTAGTTATGTAATTGTTCAATATGCTACTATAAAATTGGCATGTGACCACTTTCCAATAGCCATAGTCACTAATATTATGGCCATAGGTAAGTCTATTCTTATGGTCCATGAATGATTGTTGTAGTAGACTAGCCTATTTTCTTGGTCCAAATAGACCATTGAAATATTCATTCCAATAGGAACTTATTTACATGGAGCATAGGGACTATGGACATACACTGATGTGAAAATACAGAGGTCATATATGGGAATACCATGAAAATCCTATAATAATGGTTAATGATAACCATGTAAACAAGTTCCCTAAGCCATAATATATTTTATTTCTTAAAATTTATAATAATTATAAAATAAATAATTATATTTGTTAGTCTATATATAAATTATGAACCTAATGTTAGTTTTAAAATGATTCCATTATCCTATATAAGATCTTGAGTTCAAATCTCAATAGTTATATTTTTTCAGACTCTATTTCATCATTCACAACTATGTTCATAGTTGATGGGGATATTCCAATGGTTATAACACCCATGATTCAATGTCTATTTACATTATCTTGGCCTATGGGAATAGAATAAATTTCTTGTAGTGGTATTTTCAATTTGGATACTGGGAAATCATCCTTTAAACAATGGTAGTGGTGATCCCTAATTTAAAAAAACCCAAATTTACTAATTATTTTTCATTATTGGAATAATGTGTGTGGGAAAATTAAGGTATTGTGATTCCTAAACAATTTTTCCCTTGATTTGATTATCAACTTCAATATCCACTTTGGAAGCATGTGTCTCATGCATTATCTTTATTAATAGATTATAACTATAGTGGTATGTTAGAAGACACGAATGGTGGGTCCCTATCGGGGGATCCAGTCCAAGAATATTTGTTTAGTTCAACAAAATAAATTCCAATTTTTTATTTAGGAAAGTAATATATGTATAATGTTCTTTATGAGTCATGATAACACTACTTATTGTAGTCTAGTGTTCTATTTCTATATGTAGAGTCACTTGGATGAGCTCATATATTGTAGTATAGAAGTCATCATTGAATTTTGAAGGAGATTTCCGGAGATATTACCCTTTTTATTCCCTAGAATTAAGTGTAAAAAATGTATTAATATCCAAAGATCTAGAATATTATATGGGGTTATTGTTGTCTCCATTAGAATGACATACTTCTTCAAAATGGTTGGGTTCATCTGATGAAATCAATATAATTAGAAAGGGATAAAATGTTCCTAAACACCATGATCTTATTCTTCCAAGATTTATATCCAACTTATCAATGATTCTTGTCTATGTCATCCAAATATCAGTCAGACCGACACTTTCATAAATATTCATAAGGGAAATATTGATTCACATGGATTGGGTTGTGGTCTTTTATTTCATATATGTGGTTGTTTAATATAATCATCTACCTATCCATCATATGAGACGAAAGTAAATATTTGATTAAATTAATTTTCTAACGTGACTCATGTGACCTAATAACTTCCTAGATTCATGGTTTCTACCTCATTTTTTTGATGTTCAACACAAATTATAAAATAAGTTTAATCCAAGGATTTATAGGAGTGATTTATATTCCATTATTGGTAGAAATATGAATGAAATTATTTAATATATCTTTCAACACAATCCTTTTTAGAAATTTGTGTCTATATATTAATATTCACATGATTTCATGTGGTATCTATCCCAATATAGTACCCTATATTTCACATAAATAAAATATATTAGGCACAAATGATATGATGCTGACATTTTTTCATGCATATGTAGTAATTCCTTCCTATTAATAGTTTTAAATTTATGTCTTAATATAGTACAATAAATTTGAAGTCAGGGATGAGATCCCCAAATTGGGTGTATAGCATGATATTCATTAGTTTCCTCCAATCACTCTTGGCATAAAATTAAATTATTAGATTGGAAGGAGACATGTCTTCTTCAATGTGACCCAAATTTTAGAAGATCCAGATTAGAATAGGGTTGATCCCAGAACCATCAAGTGTCAGGGAATAAATAATTTCAATATCGTAATGATTTTTTACATATACAAAGGACTGATGATACCATATATGGTATATTCTGAGTCTTACTCTATGAACTATATAAATATATGCAATACCATTGAGGTGATAAAAAACAATTCATTTTGGAAATAAATATATTATTTGTTAACACTTTCTGTCTTGAGAGAGCCTAAATTAGGGCCTCCATGACATGTTTTTAGAAGTAAAGCGTCTCAAGGATTGATATCTTGGTGATAATTATAGTTATAATATTAATTATTTAATACTTATATAATAGGGGTTAATTTATTCTCCCCTGATATATTTCTCAAGCTAGAGGCCTTGGAGTTGAAGTAAGCTATGCAAGTTGATTCTTATATTAACTAAAATTTGAGTAAATATTTTCTTCCTATGGGTTGGGTGGAACTACCCTTATTACCCCTTAATGGTGAATATAAAAATGAAAGTATTTTATTTTTTCATCTAATATAATTGGGTTCAATTGTGACCTCGAAGATTTATAATCATACTGGTGTTACAATTATGATTGTTGGAGGATATATCTATGGGATTCAACAATGTACATTCCTTTAAAAAATGATGCCTTAATATTGGGTCCCAACTTGACAACTTCTTTCCTAACCACCTTGACCTGTATTAAATCTTCCCAATTTATTTTCAAGGAACATAGATTAATATAAATACTCCAAATTATAAAATGGATATCTTAAGTGGATGAAATTTCAATAGTTATATTATGACACGTCATCTTATTAGAATCATGTTTGGTGGAGTATTTCCCATCCTCCATATGACAGGGGTATGAAATACAAGATATATGCGGTTATCTTAATCCCCGATAATGGTTATTTTTCATATGCCTTGTTCCTTTAGAAATGATTTCACTTACACAATGGAGATTTGATATCATGTATTGTAGAATGAACCATGGTCACAATTAGCTGATTTAGTTATTTATAATGAATAGATAATGTCTAAATAACTAATTATATATTAATCCAATCATAAAATTTATATTCCCTTTTAGATTAAAGTACTTATCACTCTACCTCTTCCTCCTAAAGTAAAGTAGAAACATATGTTGACTATAAAAAAGGTTTACCCTACATAAAATTCCAAAATTCAATCATATTATGGAGTATATCGTTGGAGATAAATAGTTATTGGATGTTTATGTAGGATCAAAATGTGAATTTTGATGCTCAATTAAAATAGTAGGGGTGAATTATAAGATTAAAGACATTCATTTTCAACCTTACGTAAAACAATGTTTAATATGGATAAACAAGGTAAATTCCAATGACCTCTTTTAGTTCTACAATCTTGCTAGGTTCCAGAAATGTGTTTCCAAAAATAAATCTTTAGGAAAGTTTAGAATGATAATATTATACCTTAATGCGTATAGAATCTTACTTATCATAGTATAAAAAAACAAAAAAGTATAAGAAGGTTATACTTTCATCCTTTATCAAAATACAGTGGAAATAAACTTGAATCAAAACAAGTAACACGTATGAAATATTTTAACCCAAAGAGTAGGGTATCCAACAACCTTGGATAAAGTTCCTTTGATTTATACTTTCAAGAAAGTCTGTCTTACCCACACCAAGGTAAGACCTTGATAGGAATATCATAATTTGTCTTTCTATCCCCACAGGCCCTCGAACATTAAGGTATTCAGAACATATGTCTTCATATCCATAGAAGTAGTTTAACATTATGGTAGTCGACACCTATGTCTTCTTATCCATGGAATCCCTTGATTGTGCATAGCAATAATTAGAGTCACATGAAGTAATTTGAACAATATTTTTAGTATGCACAAGGAATGAGAGTATCTCTCTCTAGAAATCACATCAGCAGAATGCAATATCTAGAGTGATGGAACTATATTGCACGCATTCAAATGATCTCTTATATATAGGCACTTATCCAATGGTCGTCTCCCTCCTCCAACGTTCATATTTTTTCACGAATTTCATAGGGACATGTACATGTGTCACTCAAACAATGGTTAGTTAGAAATAGAATGTACGACATCGATTCATAAATATTAGAAGTGTAAGAAAAATAAGTTTGCTTAACCAAATCTAATTTTTCAGAGTCTAAGGAAAAAATAAAGTTCAGTGTCTAACCAAATAAACATTCTCGGACTATAGATCATGGATATAAGGAATTTATTTTCCAAATAATTCGAAACATAAATTCTGAGGAATAAAAAGCCTTAATTTTGAAGAATTCGGAGACTCAATTATGAGGAATTTAGAGTCTAAATTCTAAGAAATTGAGAGTCTAAATCTTGAGAATTTATGAGTCCAAATTATAGGGAATTCAGAATCTGAATTCTTAGTAATTCAGAGTCTGAATTCTGAGGAATTAGTAGTTAGAATTCTAAGGAATTTGGAGTCAAAATTTCATAGAATTCGAAGTCTGAATTTCAGAGAATTCAGAGTCAAGATTTCATAGAATTTGGTGTCTAAATTTCAGATAATTCAGAGTCTGAATTGCAGAGAATTTGGAGTCTAAATTTTAGATAATTTGGAGTTTAATTTCAGAGAATTTAGAATCTGAATTTCAGAGAATTTCAAGTTTTATTTCTGAGGAATTCGGAGTCTGAACTTTAGAGTATTTAGATCCTGAATTTGGAACCTAAAAATTTAATACTTGATATATAGGAATTTATAGGATCCTGAGTTTTTAGATGTGAAAACTATTTTTATACTTTAGAATAATTTGAGTTAGATTTAGAGAAACTATAAAATGAACAATAAAAACATAGTTAAGGATGAATTTCTTTGGGGAAGGGAAATTTTCCTTATTAGGATAATTTTTATGGAAAATATAATTTTCCTAAAGATAGAGTGTTTGTGATTTTCAAAACATAGAGGTATGGAAATGTCATAATAAACTCTTAGTGACTCAATAATCTTACCCTCTTTGGAAAGCACAAATATCTTTACAAAAAACTAATATAAGGATATATTGTTTCTCTTTATGGAAGCAAAACAAACTTATATCCCTTTACTTATGAATCATGTTGAATACGACTATCTACCCCTTAGGTTTTGAAATCCCTATGGATCCTATTCTTGACTTCCTTAAATATATTTTTCTTTTTACTAAATTAGAAAAACATCTTTAATGGAACTCTCCCTTAGATATACTCCCCCTTACAGAGGGAATTTAATTCTTTACTTAGATTTATTTTTACCATTCCTTTCTCCCCCTTTGTGATTTTCAAAAAGTAATAAAGAGAATGTGAAAAAATATGGTACCTGATAAATTATTACTATACACAAAAAATACAATATGAACAACCAAATTTCATTATGATGGGAAAAATTTATACAAAGAACAAAATACAACTAAATTTGGGATTGGGGAAAAATTATCCTTCTTTATCATTTGGCATTAACTTCTTTACGATGGTTTTCTGCTTCTTTATATACTTGTGATCTTCTTTCACACGGTTGAGTAGGTAATCCAAGTCATTATTTTTCTTTTCTAATGCTTTTATATTTTCCTATTGAGCCTTAAGAATATCATCCTGAGACATCAAAAGATCTTCTTGCATAGAAATATTTTCTTCAAACTCTATTCTGAGATCCTTTTCCTTCTTCAAATTCATAGCCACTGGATTAAGCTTCCTATTCAGATCGTTGTCTTTATACTTCCAAGTTTTCCATTAGAGACATAGCATTTGGTCAAAACTCTTTGTAAGATCATTAAACTTCCCATATTTGGTGAAAAATCATCCTTCACACTTTCTTTGAAATCATCATGTATCATCATTTCATCAATTGTTTTCCCGGACCACTTAGTGATTTCCTTGCATGATCTTTAATAAGCATCATATCCAATGATAAAATATTTGGAATCTGCATCAATCATGACAAACATATCCATAAGCATGGTAAGTGAATATGCTTTCTGATTAAACGAATGCTGAAGCATCTAACACCACAAGTCTATAATCGAAAATAAGGGAATGGTATCATCCTGCTTCTTTGATGATTGAACAACAATATCATGTCTTAGACAGGATGATTCCAAGTCAGATTGTTTCGTTGGTGTGGATTTTTTTTCTATCTCTTTAGAATTTATTTTTAATGACCCACCAAAATATTTAGTTTTCACTATAGATTTACTAGGTTTATGAACCAACACCTACTTTCCCTTATCAACTCTCAGAATAATCTCTTCTACTTTTGGTGATTCATGCTCACTATCTGATAATTGAAGAATCTTGTCTTCCTCGAGATTTTATTTCTCAGAACCTGCCATAATATCTTTTATATAAAAAAATTAATGGTTACTACACTCTTTTTCAGATAGTTTATTCACTTCTTCTTGACCATTTTTTTGTTTTCCTAGTGTATAATGTTTTAGAGATTCTACTTTAGAAGATAAGATTGATTTTTTTTCATAAGGACTCTTTTTCTCGTGATATTCCTCCACTTGTCTAATCATTTCATCAGTATCACCACTTCATTCTTCTTCTTCTTCTTCCACTTATTTTTCTTGCTCAAATTCATTTTCTTGTTCTTGTTCTATAATCACTATCTTCTTTCCTGAAGTCACTGGATGTGATTCTTGCAAAAAGGCTTCTGGTACCTGAGTTTGTTCAGAGGCTTTCTCAGTATCCATGAGAAGGGATTTAACTATCTTAGTTTCAGAAATACTATTCTTCTACATATTTGATTTTTCAGTCTTCTCATGATATTTAGAAACCTTAAAATTTGAGTCTTTTTCCTCAGCAGGGTCTAATCCAAAACTGGGATCCCCTTCTTTCTTATTCTTTTTGTCTTCTCTCCACTTAGAAACCACTTCATCCGGATAAGTCTTTTCAATCTTTGGTCATGGAGGTGTGGATTGAGTTTCTGAAACATCAGGATTTATTTTTTTCTCTTTCAGTTCCTTTTCCTTCCACTTCATTCCACCCTTCTTGAAAGTCTCATCCACTTCCAGTTTCTTTGATAGAGCTACGAATTCTGATTCAGAAAAATTTTTGAAATATCCGGATTTACAATTGAATCCAACCTTCATTATTATGAGAGTATCATAACTCAACAACATCACTTTGAAATTCCTTGGCATAGAACTAAAATATATTTTGAATGAATTAATACAATGAACTATAATTTTTGAGAGAATATCTAGATATATAATAATTTGATATTTCAGAGCTCCATTATTGATATTCTCAATTGGGATCAAGATATAATTCACCAAATTTAACTTCCTGAGGTTCACCAGAAAATCCAGAATACAGATGTTACTTTTCTTCAAGTTATCCTTATCCCCTTTTCTTGGAATGATAAAACCTTGAACCCATAATTCAACAATCCAGAGGTTTTTGGATAGATTAATAATCTTAGGAGTCTTCACCACTGAAATAAAAAAGACATTCTCTAACTTTCTCTTTATCAAAAGATCCTTCTACATCTCGTACCTAGTGGGTACAATATTATGCTTCACCATCAAACAAAATTTCAGTCAATCTTGCAGCCTTACTGTAGGAAATATAGTAGGTCTTTCCATAGCTATTGAAAGAAAACATATCTCTCCCTCCTTTAATGAAGAAACATACTTATTCATATAATTCTACCAACAACTCTAGATAAAACGGATCATATGCCTTTGTATTGGATATGCATAGGATCTCCCATCCATTCATCATGATGTTATTTGAAATAATAGAACCATACATAGAAAAGAATTTCAGATCGACTAACCTTTCTCTGTATATCGGCAATTCAAACATTTCCTTTACTGACGACATTTCATTCTGAGGATAAGCTTTCTCAGACATTCGGAATTAAGGAAGACATGAAGATTCGGTTCAGCCTTAAGTAGAGGAGTTTTACTTCATCATGCCAAAGATTTGAATATTGATGTGGGACAACCATCGAGGGGTCCTGGTATAGGTGTTTGAGGTGACGCATCATCTTCCTTGATTAATCCAACAGTTGAAATACTCTTGATCATATTTGACGGTTGAGATGATAACCGAATAAAGAATTTGGTAGGTTCTGATCTTTTGAGGTCTTTGGGAAAAAAAATTTCATTTAAGGAAATGTGAATCCAAAAATCATTCAATAAAATGAAAATACCAACATGAAAAAAAGATGATTACAAAAATTTTAAGAAAGGAAACATCCCTTCCGAATTTCTAGGAAAATTATCTGTAATGAAGAAAATTATTTTTGAAGGACTTTAGACTTCAAAAAAATTAAAAAAAAATTGGTTATTAAAATTTTCATTATGAAAATTTTGATTACAAAAATTTTGATTAAAAAAATTTTATAACAAAAATTTTGAATGATAAAATTTTGATAATGAAATTTTTTATTGTGAAAATTTATATTGCAAAAATTTGGATTGAGGAAATTTTGATTACAAAAATTTTTATTATGAAAATTTTAATTACGCCAATTTTTTTAAGCGAAAAATTGACTAATAAGAAAATGTACTACCCCTATGAAAAGGAGTTTCATAATTTAAAGAGATTGGTTTCAACAAGAAGTTATTATTGAAGATTTCCTTATGGTTATCCTTCCTAACTTTTATTAAATTTATTAAAATCTATTAGAGGGTAAATATTTTGTGAAAATATTAGCAATTTGATCATGCTTTCCCATAAATTGAAAAATTATATCTCCTTTTTGTGTGTGATACCGAAGAAAGTGATGTCTAATATCTATGCATATTTTCATGAGAGAGATGTTTAGGGTTTTTACTTAAGGAAATAGAACTATTATTATCACACAATATCCGCGTTTTGGTTAAGATCATACTATAGTCTGTGAGTGAGTGTTGAATCTACAACACCTGGGCGCACCATCTTCTAGCTACTACATATTTCGCTTCTTCAGTGGAAAGTGCTACTGAGTGTTTCTTTTGGCATGACCAAGAAACTAATGAATCGCTTAATAAATGAAAATTTCATGATATAATTTTCCTATCCATTCTATATCCACCAAAATCATAATCCAAAAATCGTTTTAAAACAAAATCATTTCTAGATGTATAAAAGAGTCATAAATCCATGGTTCCCTTTAAATAGCAGAAAATTATTTTTTTAGACTTTAAATGACATTCTTTAGGATTGGATTGTTATCTTTAACATGTGCATACTGAAAACATTAAGTCTGAATGACTAGATTTCAAGTATAGTAAACTTTCTATCATACCACTAAATGATGTTTGATCTACTAGATTCTGAACTCTTTCTAGATCAAGGTAATTTGATTTGGCAATGGTAGTACTTATAATCTTAGTGTTGTCATATCCATAAGAATATATTTAATATAATTATGTTGATATATATAAGTTCTTTATGATTTTTGTGAAATTTTAAAACCTAGGAAAAATGTTAACTCATAGATAATACTCTTTTCAAACTCATATTTCATTATATTTGGAAGCGAATAAGTTAAAGATTACTAATTTGAACCAAATATAATGTCATAAACATAAATTTGAAAAATCAAAAACATTTTTCTCATGTTTCCTTATAAATAGGGTTGGATCAGAATTTCCCTTAACATAATTGTTTTTTAACAAAAATCATGTAAGCCTATCATACTAAGCTCTAGGGGCTTGTTTAAGTCCATATGAAGCTCTGGTAAGTTTAAAAACATATTAAGGATGTTTTTGGTCTTCAAAACCTAGAGGTTGTTCAACAAAATCCTATTGAACATATCTATTAAGGATATCACATTTAACATCCATTTGAAAAATTTTAAAGTTTAATAATGCTGCAAAGGCAAGTAGAATATAGATAGATTCAAGTCTAGATGCTGGAGAATAGGTTTCTTCATAGTCTATTCCTTCTTGTTGATTATATCCTTTAGTAAATTATCTTGACTTATTTATTACTATGATTCCATTTTCATCAAACTTTTTTTTGAAGACCCATTTTACTCCAATAAGAGAATTTTCCTTAAGTCTTTCAACCAAGGTCCATACTTTATTCCTTTCGAATTCATTTAGCTCATCCTGTTTGGTTTTTATCCAATCATAATCACCTAAAGCATCATCAGGACTTTTTTGTTCTAATTAGGAATGAAATTCTAGATGTTAAACTTTATTTATTAAGGAACTTATAGCCCTTATAGGTTGATTTACATCTCTTATGATAATATCACTAGGATTATTTTTAATAAACAAATTATTTGGGTTTTGTAAAACCTCTTCGTCAACATATGGTAGGAAATATTCTTCGGTAAATGCTCTAGAACTATTTTCTTGTACATTTTCTTTATCAGAAGGATCTTCTATCAAGGTTTGATAATTAGTTTTTGAAAACATGTCTAATGATATAGGTTGAGGTTTTTTAAAAATAAAAGGATTAGTTTCATCAAATTTAACACGTACTGTTTCGTCAACAGTAATAGTATTTTTATTAAAAACACTATTATCCTTAGAAGTTGTGGAGTTGCCTAAGAAAATTCCTTCATCTGAATTGGGTTAAAATTTATTTAAATTATCATTAGTATTCAAAATGAATACTTTGCAACCAAATAATTTAAAGTGGGAAAGTCTATGTTTTCTACCATTCCACAGTTCATAAGGGTTTTTAAGAAAATATCCAATAAAAACTTGATTTATTGAATAACAAGAAATACTTAAAGCTTCTTCACAAAATTGTTTAGCAATCAAATATTAAATAAACATGGTTCTAGTAATTTCTTGAAGAATTATATTTCTTCTCTCAACAACCCGATTTTGTTGAGGAGTTCTCAGTACTGAAATGTTATCAGTAATTCCATTTTTATTAAAAAAAGTTTCCAAATTAGAATTTTGAAATTCTCCTCTATGATCACTATGATTAGATATCAATGGAATGAGTTTCTAATTTTAATCTTGGGATCTAAAAATTTTGAAATATGAAAACATTTCAGATTTATTTGATAGAAAATTGACCCAAGTGAATCTAGTGTAATCATCAACTAGGAAAAATACATAATATTTTCCTCCAATGCTACTAGTTTTTGTTTGACCAAAAATATCCATATGCACGAACTGTAATACATCATTAGTTGAGGCTTCACCTATTGATTTAAAACTTTATTTATGTTTCATTCCATATTGAAAAAGATCACAAACTTTTGAAGAATCATATCTAAGCTCCGGTAGATCCTTAAAAATTCTTTTCTTAGAGAGTTTACATAGGTTCCTAAGGTTACAATGACCTAACCTTTTATTCCATACCCATGATTTATTTTCCATTACACTAAGTCAAGGTAGCTATTGGCTCCAAATATTATCTATGTTTAGTGTGCATGCATTCTCTTACCTATAGGCAGAATGAATAAACTATTCCTTGGAATTGTGTATTAAGCCTTTATCATTCCTAAAATTAATAAGGTAAACTTAGTCACATAATTGACCTATGTAAATGAGGTTGTTCTTAAGACATTTAACAAATAAAACATTTGAAATCAATGTTTTTCCAAGAATAACAATGTTACATATACCGATAATTTTTTCCTAAGCATTATCTCTGAATGTTACTTTTCCTCCTTTCGTCTTGATGATATTTTCAAAGAATCATTTTATACCAGTCATATTTTGGGAACATCCACTATCCATATACCATTTATTGTTATTGGTACTTTATTTATTATCCGAAAAATAAGAGTATTAGACATTTGGAATCCAAATTTTCTTGGATCCAGACATTTTAAAAATAAATATTTTTGGAATCCACAATTTCATTGAAAAATAAGCTTTATGAAAACCCAACGACTGAGTTTTATATAAAGAATAATTTTTTTCCCATTTTCCACCAGACTGACATTTAGTACATAATGGAGCACTTTGAGGAATAAAATATTTCTTACTAAAAACTGGCTTAGAATGAGTATAACAAAATCTAAAACTATTTCTTAGATATTGAATTTCGAAATACATCTTGTCAAAGTTTCCCATACGAGAGGAAAATGGTTGACAAACACTTCATTATGAAAAATATTTCAAACTTTAGTTTAATAACCACGTTTTTATCCTTAAAAATTTTAGTTTTAGAACTAGAGTTAGTCTCTAAAATAATTTTCTTAGAAATTACATTTTCATGTTTCTTAGAAATTTATTCTTCTCAGAATTAACTTCCCAATGGTTTTTGTAAATACTTTTAAAATCATAACTTTTCTTATCACGATCATTAAAAAGATCTGATACTTCTTTAGTTGAAATGGATAATTTAGAGTTTTCTTTATAAATTATTTTCTTGAGTTTAGAATTTTCATTCTCAAGTAGTTTATCTGACCTAGATACTTCTTCATAAGTAGATAATAGATTATCATCATTAGAAGTATATACTTCATCTAAATTTTTATAGTATTTATCATTAGTATAATTTTAATTCAAGGAAACATTTGTGATAGATTCAGCATTGTTTACCTTGGCCATTAGAAAATGATTTTCAATGGGTAGTCAGGCTAGCAGAATAGGATTCTTCTGATCCTAATATTCATACTCTGAGGATTTATCAGAAGAGTCACCACCACTGGAACTCCTGGTGTCATTGGATTTCAAATCATTATTAGCTTTATCCTTGTAATAATTCTTTTTATTCCTCTCAAAATTCATTTCATTTTTATCCTTTTTCATATGCATAGGACAATCTGGCCTGATATGCCCAACTCATTTTCACTCATAACAACTAACCTCCGAGTCTTACTTATAATTTAATTCAATATTCTTATATCAATACTGAAATCCTTCTTTCTAACTATCTTGTTCATCCTTTGAGAAAGATTAGCTATTTCATTATCACTATGTTTTCTTTTACTAGATTTAGGTAAAATAGTAAATTAATTAGACTTGGATCTTGTAACCCTTTCAGGAGTCTTGGATTTAGTAGTATAATGGCTTCACTTCCATTTCCATTTTTCTTCTTATTCATATCAGTATCTCTTTTCATTCTTTCCTCATATTTAAGAAGAGTTCCAAAAATTTCATCAAGATTAATCTAAGATACTTTCCTATTCTCATCAATGGTTTTTCTCTTAGATTCCCACTCATTAGGCATGATATCTATTATCTTTTCCACAAGTGCCTCATCCTCTAAACCATTCTCACCCATATATTGTAGACTGTTAACAATAGTCATAAACCCTTATTATACCTTAAAACTAGCTCTTCGTACGAAAATAGAAATCCATGATATTATACTCCAATCATAACTCTTCTAGTTTCTATATATTTGGATGTACCAAATTGAGTAACCTCAATTTCTTCCTGATATAGTTAGTAGCTTCCCAAGAAGAAATATGACAATATATATTTGTGGTCAAGGAATACAACAATGTATTGAGTACCATGTAGTTTAGTTGATATTCTGACTTCTCTTGACTGGTGAAAGTTCCAACTTCCTTATTTGGATTCTTGTATTCTCCAGTAAGCATAAAAAAAATTTCCAATCCGGTATTAATAAAATAAGTCTTCATACGATCTCTCCAATATTTATAATCATTACCATCAAATATAGGTGGTCCGGTAGGATTTAGATTTTCAATCGAACAAATATTCATTCCTGCCAACTAAAGGAAAATGGATTTCCACAGAAACTTGTTAATAGAAAATGTTTGTAAACAAGGATAAAAATACATAAGAATGAAAAATGTTTAGAATAATGAAAACATGGGAAAGAAATAATATATGTGTATTTATTAATTTCAGATACCACCTCTGATTCCAATTGTAGGATCGAAATATGAATACCAATGCTCAATTACAAGAGGGGGCGAGTTGTATGTTTAAAAAATTTTGGTTTTTTCCTTCAGTAAAACTATTTTTGACAAGGTTAAACAAGGTAAATTCATAAGACCTCTTTTAGTTCTACAATATTTCTAGGTTTTGGAAATGTGGTTCTAGAAATTGAACTTATGGAAAGTTTAAAATGAACATATTATACCTTAAGCAGTATATAATCTTACTTATTTGTGTATAAAAAAGAATGAGAAAGTATAATAAGGTTATACTTTATTACTTTATCAAAATACATTTGAAAAATACTTGACACAAATCAATTAAGATGTATAAAATCTTTTAACCCAAAGAGTATGGTATTCAACAACCATGGATAATGGTTCCTTGATTTATAATTTCATGAAAGTATGTCTTACGCACATTAGGGTAGGCCCTAGATAGAAATATTAGAATCTATCTTTCTATCTTCTTAATCCCTTGAACATTAAGGTAGTCGGAACCTCTATCTTCCTATCCATGGAAGTCCTAGAACATAATGGTATTCAGCACCTCTATCTTCCTATCATCATAAATCCTTGACTGTACACAGCAACAATCGGAGTTTCATGAAACAAGCTGAACAAGATGGTCAGTACGCACAAGGCATGAGAGTCTCTATCAATAAATCACATCAGAAACATGAAATCTCTACTGTGATGGAAATATATTGTGCTCGTTCAAATGAGATCCTATTTATAGGCACTTCTCCAATGGTCGGCTCCTCCAACATTTATATTTTTCATTGAATTTTATAGGGACATGTACACGTGTCTCTCAAAAAATGGTTTGTTTGAAACAGAATTTATGAAATCATTTTATAACAATAACAAGTGTAAGAAAAATAATGTCTCTTAACCAAATCAAAATTTTCATATTCTAAAGAAAAAAATAATGTTTGGATTCTAACCAAAAAAACATTCAGGTGCTATAGATCATGGATATTCATATTATATTTTCCAAAGAATTAGGAACCTAAATTCTAAGGAAATCAGTGTCTGAATTCTAGGGAATTTAGAGTCTAAATTATGAGGAATACGAAGTCTAAATTTCAGATAATTTGAAGTCTAAATTTCAGATAATTTGGAGTCTGAATTTATAAGAATTTAGAGTCTAAATTTTTGAGAATTAGGAGTCTGAATTTCCTAGAATTAAGAGTCTGAATTTTAGTGAATTCGGAGTCTGATTTTCATAGAATTTGGAGTTTCAATTCTAAGGAATTCAAAGTTTGAATATCAGATAATTTGGAGATTAAATTTGGAACCAAAAACAGAATAATTGATATCTAGGAATTTACAGGATTCTGAGGTTTTAGATGTGAAACCAATTTTTAGAATTATGAATAAAATGAGATAAATTTATAGAAACTATAAAATGAAAAATAAGAACATCAGTAAGGACAAATTTCATTAGAGAAATAAAATTTTCATTTTTAAGAAAATTTATAGGGAAAATATAATTTTTCTAAAGATTGAGTGTTTGTGATTTTCAAAACATAGAGGAATGAAAAAGTTATAAGGAACCCTTATTGAATTAACAATTTAATCCTAGAATATGGTTGTAGGGGAATTATTCTAGATGATCATCAAACATGAATATTTTTTTATATTTCATCTTTCTAGAAAATTCACCAAGAATTTCTCCAAGGATTCTATGAATAACCCGAACACTTGTTCATTTTGGGTGGAATGGACTGTATTATTAATGTCCAATAATTTTGGAGGACATTACTTTTTTTCTCATTCTAACGAAGGAATAATTATTATCCTTATTGTTCATGAGGAGGTTCCACATTATATTTTGTGGATTTAGGAACTAGGGCTATAATTAGAGCTAGTTTGAGCATGATAGTCACTCTTGATTCTCTACATGAATTTTTTACTTGTGTTGGTTGTGTTAGTTGATATTTCTCCTTAGAGGAATGAATTACATCTTACAACTATTTACCATCTTCTGAAATTTTTTTGAAATCACTCGGATACTTCAAGGGAAAGAGTGTAGTTTTCATCACATCTCATTTATTTTTAGGCATATCTTTAGTATTTTCAATTGTGGAAGATTCATATGAAGGGAGTAGGTGTTGATTTAATATTGGGATATGGAAAAAAAATTCTCTCATTTTAACATGGATTTTAATTAAAATGATCAGCAATCATATTCTCCACTAAAGAATATTTAAATTGGTAAGGAAATATCAGCATTTATATTTCAAGTTAAGAATTTAGTTTGTAGATTTTCATATCATAAAAATGTTGGTTTGTCTTGTGTCCGCATGAATTACCTAATATTTATTGTTTCCTACTACCTAGGTGTTCTCATTATGGGGTCTTATGTAGAATAAAATTTAATGAGATTCAAATCTAGATATCCCATACTACTAAAAATTGGGAATGATGGATTTATGAAGTTGGACGGAATAGGATTCCAGTCCACTCACTTAGGATATGGATTCATCTCTAAATATGTTGGTGTGTTCCTTCCCTCAACAGATTTTATATTTGAGGAAAGGGACTCAATTGTGTTAATTATTTCTATTGGTTGTTTTTCTTCAGTTGATGCTCAACTAGATATTGTGTGTAGAGCATAGTGTGGTGGGTTTTCCTATATCTACTATATATATTGGGATCGATTTGGTCTGGCATATGTCACTTGAAAGTGTGAATGATTCATCCCAAATAGACAAAAATATTGAATTCTATCATCCACAGAGCATAGGTAAACTAGTTATCTAGACCGTGGGTTGGAAAGATCGTAAGATTATTCTCTCATGGTTCAAATGATTCCATATTATTTAGAGGGAATATCTAGAAGATATATATTGGACCCATTAAAGGAGTTTCACTCTATAGGAATATTTCCTATGAGTATTTAATTATTAAATTGATTTAGATTCTCTACATCAAATTAATATTATGAAATTTTTTGATCAATAAAAAGATTCTTAAATTTATGGGGTAGTGTTTGAGATATATACATGACTCTAAATTAAAATTCAGTTGATGATCACTATGAATGAAAGTGCAGGATGTTTAGAGGAGCTCACAAGTCATTAGTCTGACTCTAATTCCATGTATCCATAGCTTCCGTACATGTCTTAGTAGAGACCATATTTCAAACAGATGCTTCCATATTGTGTTCCTCTATGTTGGGGTCCTCTAAATTATCCAAAATATTTAATCTAATGGAGTTCATCGATGAAAACCAATAAATGTGAATCATCTAATCATTTATGCTAATGTAGCAAGGGGGTTTCACATTCATAAGATCCCTTGTGGGATATATCATTACACTATTTTATATCTTCCTTCTTATAGGGTCATATTAATTTATATCCCCAAAATGCTTTAACATTCTTTCCCAATGTTCCCTGAAAAGTTACTTATGCAAGATAATTTAAACAGTGCCTCCAATATATTTCAAAGAATAATATCCCATTGAGGTAGATGGATCATTATAGAGAAGAAATAACGAATATTCGTCTAGTGAAGTTACCCCTTTCCAAGAGAACACTGGAATTCTTATATGAGTGTAAGGTAATAATTCCCCAAATCCAATGATATAGGGTTTATTTCTCCATATTTATATAATTTGTTAGATACATTATGAATTTGATAAAATGAGGGGTGTTGGTGGTGGTAAAAATTCATCCATCCCTATGAGCTATGGTTGTTATTATATGATCAATGAGGCAGATTCTATCATAGACTTATTAGCTTTTTATTCTTCGATTCTAACAAGTTATATATGAAAAAAATAGGGAAATACATACATTCCAATGAGGGATTACCTATGGTTTTTTTCTTTAAATAGAATCTTTTAATACTTTATTAGAGGCTTGATTTCTGAGTCTATAAATTTATCACTCCCTTCGTGTACTCACATTTTAGGATTCGGGTATTTCCTTATTATTTTGGTCATACAAGATATAATATACATACAAAAAGTACAATACTTGTCCTTAGGTGATGGAATTATAAATTTCTCCCCTAATTAACCTTGTTATAATATTTTTAGGGTTCAATATACAACCTGATATTTTATCAAACCATTGACATGAACATCAAATTTGGTGTGAATGAATATCTATATATTTTTATCATACTTTTGATTATGTAAAATTTAATATGATCACATGATTTCCCCAATTTTGGGTTCTATACCTTTAAAATGGAATCCCAGTGGAAATTATATAAAATCTCAACTAGTGTTTCTTGATGGATGGTATACTCTTAGAAAATAATTATTGGGTATTATGGTGATATCAAAACTCTAAAAACTTGTGATTAAAGTGGGTTATATTCTCTTAGTTTAGTACTGCCAAAATGTCATGATGGGAAGTGGTGATGGGCCAGAGCATGATTGATATTCTCTCCTCAGATAGTTAATTCAACATGACAATGGAATTATCCTCATTCTTAGTGAGGTATTTCTCAACATAATATGACCATAATCATAAATTATCCCACAAATTTTTCCAGATTAATGAGATCATTCAGAATATCCTCAGTTGAATTAGAGGGTAAGTTGATTGACATAACTAAAGATGATGACCATCAACTTCAACTATTTCCCTACATGGATGAAATTTAATTAGTCTATGATGAGGTACTTAGTGTAGTTGGTGTCAATATCTTGAGCGAATCATGAACTGAGTGAATCTTCAGAGTATCTTTGACGTAATGATCAACTTTGGTTCAAGAGGATAAATCACTAATATGATGGGCATTGCAATATATATAATGGGGAGTACCTTTATGGATATTTCTTTAAGATTCAACATCACTGGGAGGAAATATAATTTAGTTATTTTATTTGTCACATGGAGGAACTCTACAATGGAAATATTGGGGATGGCCTATAGTTTTCTTGGATTAATTACCTTGTGGTGGTCCTTGATGGTTTCTGGGTATTGATGACTTCACAAATGGATGACCTCATTATCGATTAATTTTTATACTTCGTGGAGAACCTCCTCAACACGTTTCAGTAGGAGTACCTTTGTGTAGAATACCAATATTACCATAGGGAGGACCTCTATGGTGTGTACTCTAGCAAGGACCTCAAGAGTTGATGTTCTTGGAACCATGGAGATAAATTATGTGGCAATAGCTATATTATCATTTTAATGATGATCTTTATGATTATTTTACTACTTCATAATTATTTCCAATGTCCACATGATTATAACCATATATAGGTGTTTGGAACAACTTATGGATTACATATTTCTCTTAGAAAAAATAATTTATAGATTTTATTTTATGAAAAAATGGATTTGGAACAATGATTATAATCAGGGTCATCCAATGTGGATAGAGGCCCACATGATTTGGGGTCCTCAAAGGTTAATTCTCAATTGACACTAGAATATTCCAATAAATTTCATGAGAATAGATTGTAATATGGGTCATATCCATTATTTTCATCAAGATATACTAACAATCTTCTTCAAATTGGGTAGTAATATAGGTTTTCTACATGGATTCCACTAAATCATACAAATGTGATTATTCAAATTAGTAAGGAATATGGGACTTCACTGGAGTTACCAAAAAAATAAATTTATGATCTTACCTCGTGTATATGGGAGTAGTGATTTGATCCTTTTTTGAGTTTACGATGGAATATGTTGATGGCATTATTATATATTTATGGGAAAAGGAATATGATCACTATCTATGGATTCAATTTCTATATGAATATTCCAATGAATGGTCTAAGTTCTAGAATTAGTAGGAATACTTTCATCTTCTAGGCTTAATGTTAGAATATATCTATAAACTTACTAGGTGATAGTAGGGATATAAGAATACTCTTTAGAAAACATTTATATTTGTTGTTGGGATTTAGAAGTGTGAGTATGGGTATGATCTTTCACCTCATTTTAAATCAAGATATTATGGTAGGCTCCATGAGTCTAAATAAAAATGGGGATATGATCCTACTCTCGAGATACTATTATGATATATAGATTGGATTCATGGGAATAATAAGGAATAAGGATATGAGGATATTTTTTATCATCAGTGTTCTATCATTCCAAGTGAGACCTATTTCTAGGTGCCTTAGTTTTGAAATGTTGGGATTATAATTATTTGGTGCCCTCCTCAATGTATTATTGATAGGACATGGATGGGTGATGTTAGCAATGATGGTGGTAAAATGGATCCCTCCTAGTAATATCATGAGTTGAAAAACAGATGTATTTTACATTATATTTCATCTCACTAAGATAATGGAGGTAATCATTATTGAGTTTTATTGAGAGTATCCCAAATTGGTTAGATGTCATAATAGGTTTCACTCGCTTCTCTATAGCTGATGGGTCATTATCAACTAAAGGATTTTATTAGCTTACTCCTAAGTCAATATGGATCCATTTAGTTGGTATATTGATACAAGTTCATTCACTAACCAACGCCAAATTAATTTATTCATTGATATCCTACCTTTAGGCACTAAGACCAAAACCATCCTAGAAACAAAAACATATGTCCAGTGCATCAACTTGTTATTCATAGCATCTTGTACTTCCTTACATATACTACAAAAGTTTCTTGGGTGTTTAGTTTTTAATGGTGTTCTGAGTGATCCCATTTGTATCAAAGATAGTTCCAAAAGTAAAAAAATACAAAAAATCCATTAATATAGTTAAATAATAAAACCATGATCAATATATCACTTTCATAGGTAATGGATTGATAATGAGTTCACCATCATATTTCTAATACATCCCCATACCTAATGGTTTCTACTCTATGAGAACCATATTTCCAAAGGTAGCTGATCACTAGGATATACTAATAAAACTATATTTTGGGAATTGTATGAGAGGATGTGTGGTTCTCTTATATGGGTCAGTTGTTCTCAAAATTTTTATTAATGATTATACTATGTTTTAAAGTTGTTTTTCTAGGCACTCCAGAATTTTAGATCATATTGGGGGTATGCGTAGTAAAATTTGGATTAAAACCATGAGTGGTGATTCCTACATATCTCTATGAAGGGAATGAAAACACACATTGTTATATGCTACTTAATGAGACACAATATACCATTTATGTTTGTTTTGTAATGACTAATACTGGTGAATTGTTTTGTCATGAAAACATGATGAATTTATGTTTCACTTATAGTTAGGTTCCTAGAAAATTATATTGTTCATTTTATGGTCGAGCATCTTGGACCCTATTGACTTGGGATTAAACCTCATATTAGTATTTTTTTCATGTAAAATTAAAAATAAATCCCACATAGATCAAAATTCACTTATTAAGGTCATATGTCCGGACAATTCCATGTAGTTTATCATTATCGGGTGATGAATATTCTATCAACATCAATAAATCCTTTAATGTTCTTTTAATAAAACTAAAATCCTGGAATGGACATAAACTCAAATGAAACACCATATAACACATTATTTTGAACATATTTTATTTTATTTTAGTAAAATATAATGAAAGAACCACATATAATTTATCTCTAATCCAATTCATCATCCCTTTGAAAAATTCATTGTGAGGGGGAAGTATTCTTAATCTTAAAAAGTCATAAAACATCCATTGATTCTCAAAAAACTCCCTATGTTTAAAAAAACTCCTGATCTTATTGTTATCTACGTTATTAGGATCAACAAAAAAGAGAATTTATATCATTTACATTACTTGAAAATTGTGTGTATTACTAAGGGGTGAGTGAATAGTTGATTCAGTAAAAAAAGGATTGAATTTTTTCAAAATTGAAATTACCTTGTTCTAATTATGTAATAAATGGAAAAACATATTTCATAATCAAAACTATACAAACAAAACCCAAATTTAGCTTTTAAATTAGAATATTTAAAAATAAATATACATTCGTATAATTATATTTCTAAAACCATCGAAAAATATCTTTTCAAAGTCTAAGTCTAACACCCACTAAGTAGAAATTCCGAAGACCTATTAAGAACCAAAAAAAGATCAGCGGTAGAGGATAAGAATGAGATTGGATTTCAATTGTTTTTTTATTTTTCCACTCAACCGAGTCAGCTATAAAACCTAAAACAAGAACTATATTTATAATATAGATAAAATGTGAAACTCAATCACATCACATGTGTAAGGTATGATATAATATTGGGGATAAAATAAATTTATATCAGTTATAGAGGATTTACTTGTGGTGGTTGTTATAGATACATCTGGCACTCTTTTCCTTTTCAAAAATTTATGATCCCTTCAAGACTATTGATGTTTTATGATAGTGTATGAAAGAGATTCAATGGGTTTAATATAAGTATTTATGAGGGTTTTTATGAATTTTTTACTTCTTGTAAGAATGAGTATAGTCCATCAGGTGCACTCGGTGGATGAAGAATAAATTATGATTACATGAGTGGTGGGGTTTCTTTAAAAAATTAATTCACTTATGTAATTATTTTATGAATCATTATATGTATTGGTCAATTGATATATTTAATTTGAGTGTAGGTTTATTATTATTATTTTTCAATTATTATTCATATTTTTTAATCAAATCCTATAATTGAGAGCTGATAGATTTTACAAAATTAAAAATTTTAAAAACATAAATGAAAAAATTATAAAAAAAACAAAAAAACAAAATTGGATATATTTTAATAGTTTCTTAGATTAAATTGATTAAACCATATTAATGCTCACCCATAATGAAACTTAAAAATTAAACCTTATTTATTATTATATTTTCACTACCAACCATCATACATTGGATAACCTTTTCAAATTTCTTCTATATTAGTGTGGATTAATTTTATAACATATATGTTTATATATCATGTCAATTTAGAGAAGAGAATAGATATAATTAAATAATATTTAGTGACAGGAGAAATTTTTTTAGCTAAGGTATATCCTAAGTGTGATGAATACTAATAAAATGTTAAATAATGTGAGTGGAAGAGTAGAGGAGTTAGAAATTGGGGTTATACATGATGCATGATTGAGAACTCTTGATTAGGTGAGTTTTATGATTTAGAAATTTTAAGTTATAACTTTATATTTATCGGAATGATGAATTATAAGTTTCCCACATCAAAGTTGTATTCTAATTTATTTTATACAAATATTTTTTTGGGGATAGAAAGAAATTTATCTTTGAGGGAATTTGATGTCACTAATATATATGTGTGTCATTTTTCTGAAATTTTGTTACTAATTGGACTTAATACTGAATAATAATTATCATTTTAGATTATTTTTTGAAACAATAATAATATTGAAATATTTTGAAATATTTTTGTGATGTCTTAATATAAATAATATAAATAATTCCTCAATGTTGGATTTTACAACGTGGTTATCTATATAATAATGTTTTAAAATTTTAAAAAACATATCATCATGTGAATATCTTGTTATGAACTTTAATACAATCATATGATTGAAAGAGAATAAATTATCGAATATTTTATTATTTACTACTATATAAATAAATGTTATAATGGATAATGGAAAAATTATTTATATAATTATTTTGTTATAAAAATGTATATTAGTCAGGACAGAATAGTTTTTACATGAGGCTTTGAAATTTTAATCATGTTCAAAAATCATGGAGGATTTTTCCATGAATTATCGATTCTAAAAGATAAGTCTCAGTTTAATCAAATATTTGGGAACACTAATATAATATTCCATTATAATATTTAATGGTATGTAATTTTAATAATAATATAAAATAGTGATAATATAGAAAATATATATGCATTATATATAACAGGTTTATTATGGCATAGTGATTAGTATTGCATTGTTAATTTTAAGTAGAATATGGTTTTAATTTCTTTAACTGTAAAATTAATGATATATTTTTTATAGTTATTTCTCCTCTAATGCGATATAGGATGTCTCAAAATTGATGGTGGAATATTTGAATCAATATTTTTAAGAAAAATGAATTCATTAAATTATTTTTAAAATTTACACAGATATTTTCTTTTTCTCTCATAATTATTACTTCTCTAGAGATGGATTATTTTCTTTGAATTGATTCCTATACAGTCATTAGTGACAAATCAATTAAGGGATTGTGAATTAAGAGTTTGAGGTTGTGTATATTTGTTTAATGATGTATTTTTCTTAAGGATGAGTGTTTTTATTTAGTACTATGTTAAAATTAGTTTCTATATCTTACTAAATTACATTATTATTGAAAATTAAATGGCATGGGGTAAAATTAATATAATAGAGAGGTATTTTAGTTATGAGAATAAATTTCAAACTTCTTTTTTATTTAAAATTTTATTTAAATTAACCATGGTTTGTGTAAGATATTTTGTTTTTAAATAATATATAAATTTTTTATAGTTTTAAATAAAATTGATGTATATAATTTAATTAAATTATAAGTTACATGACTAATCAATTAAAATAAATCCATAACTAAATGAAATTTTGTTTCTATAAAATCATCCTTTGAAAATAATTCATAATCTACAATTTTCTACATCAAATAACCATTATTACATAAAATTTTCATTATTTTAAGTTATTATTTTAATTTTTAATTTAAAGTTTTAAAATTGGTAATTTTTTATGTTATACAATATTTCAATGTTCTAGAGTCTTTTTTTTTACCTTATACTCCCAACTATACTATTTTTTCATAGTTTTAATAAAGGGATTAAAACATTAATCATAATGTTTGGCGTCCATATTTTGGAAGAGATAATTCTTAGAGATATGATATATTTTCCCATTTTAGGACATTAAAAATGAGAGGATTTTTCATCACATAATCCTTTCCCTATTAATAAACTTCTAAAAATGTGACCTTTTCATCGGTTCCTACTCATATGAAGAATGATAGTGTAACCCCCCCCCCCCCCCACAAAGACTTCCTTTTTCCATTGATTAATATCATCTCTACATTTTATTTTATAAATGAGGATGATTCCCCAACTCCTTAATTAAGGGGGAGAACTAAGAATAAATTCCAACCCAATTCTATTAATGGTGGGTTAGTTAGTATGTCTACCATATTCATATCCTACAATCAAGAATCATGAACCCCTTAAGAGACATCCTCAAAGGAAGATATTTAACACATAAGATTTAATTATAGTAGTTGTTCATTTTTTATAATAATTATATAATTAAATGCTCATTTTAAGGTTTTATAGACTAAAAATTATAATTTATATGATTAATATCAATTTTTAACTTGAAAAATATATTCCTCCAATGAAGTTTTGAAATTTTTCCTTTAAAATAAGAATTTATGAGTAAATTAAATTGAAATATTTTTGTATTCATATTTTTTTGTAATAAAATGATATAGTATGTTTAATTCAAAATTTATTTTCTATAAATTTTATATAAATAATGATAATATCATTTGGTGGTAAAGGTATATTTTTCAGAAAATTATTTTCTAGAAAATAATTTTGTTTAAAAATGAATAATGTACACCCATTTTAATTAATGAAACAATATTTAATGGTGAATTATATAAATGAAATTTATATATTATATTTCTATCAATATGGAATTAAATCTATTTAATGATTATTAATAGTCACATAGTTAGGATATTATCATATTATTCTTGAAAGCTACATTTCTTGAAAATGGTTTTTCGACACTATTTGTTGATTAATTTTTAGCCAAATTATATAATTTTTCTTATTTTAATTTAAAAAAATTTATTCCATAGGTGGAATCATAAAAATTAATATTATGTTATTACTTCAAATTAATCTTTATCATAATGAATAGAAAAAAATAAAAGAAAAAATAATTACCATGATTATGGTTAAAATGATGTTCTGGTAGTTACATGCGCTAATGTTGAAATTAATTATCAAAGCACAAAGAATTTTTTATTTTATAAATTGGAATTTATATTTATATTTTTTGGGTAAAAAATATATAATAATCCACATTTTATTTTATTCTTAATGGATAAAATACATAAGTAAAAAACTAGTTGTCGTGGTAAAAACTAAAATGGTAAAACTATGTATCCTTTGAGGTTTAAGAAATAACTTGTTTCAAACACATTTCCTTTTATTGTTGGAGATGTTTATTAAAATTATCATTCATATACCCCATTTTTTATCAATATTGTAGTCACAAGCGGTGATATTGACTTTCCATTATTGAATAATTTTGGGAATTATAAAAAAAATCCACTCCCCCTCAATTATAAAAAGGTACCCCCCCCCTCCCAACACTTCATCACACATCTCTAACCATTTTTCTCAACAAACAGCTACCAAAATATCTCCACAAAATTCATAGATGAATTGTAGTTTTTGTAGTCTTACCAATATTATAATCTCAATATTCTTACTAAGATATCCAAATGCGGTTTTTTCTAAGAGAATGTAATCATCTTGACCCAGATCATTATTTTTTACTTATTCTTTTATCACCCAAAATTATGTTATAAAAATTAAAACATAATAAAAGTATTATACCATATATATTGAGATTTTATTTTTTATGGATAATATATATCCATCTCTATTAACATTAAATTGGAATCAAATCCAATGCTCATGTGTACGTTGGACTACCACCTTACGAACTAGTATGATTTGTTTTACATCACTGACACATATGAATAGTCATAAAAATTTAAATAATGAAAACATATGATAAATATTACATGGTATTAATTGTAAAAATTTAATAAACAACTCACTTACTTTACATTTCACCCATTAAGGTAATTATATCATCTCTCATGCATATTTACGACCTATCATCTCCATGAAGTGATGTGATTCATTTCCCATGTACAAATTTCAAGAATGATTATACAAATGTATCTCCTGAAAAAAGTATTATATTCATAACATTAATATTATTATGTATATTATAGATCTATTTCTTACAGACAAGAACCTAAAATTCTATAACAAAACATGAATGAGAAAACGAAGAAGTTATCACCAAAAATAATGATAATAATGAAATATTATTAACAAATGTGGGGTAATATGTTATAATAGGTCCATATATCAAATTATAAATATGAATATTGTTACATTATATATTAATAACATTCATAACACAATTCTATTGGAGTATAAAGCATCCTCAACCAAAGGGATGTGCGGGGTAAGGGGTTCCATCTAAATTTACATTCCATTGAGATATATTTGTTATTATGCACCTATTCAATTTGATATACTGTAGATACAATCATGTTGATGTATTTTATAGGAATACATATTTATTCATGATAATTATTGTTTCAATTAATGTCAATTAATTCAAGGGGTTAAAATTTAAAAGTTACCAATGATGTAAGAATCTAATTTACAATCACACATGTTTTTAGGATTTCATTTATTTTCATATAATTTATATTTTATTGTATCCCTCATATTTGAAATATAAAAATATTTTAACAGGAAACTATATATTTTATAGTTTATAAGACACTCATTATCGAGCTTAAATAAACCACGACATAATTTGAAATATTATTATTTTAACTGAACCCTTTTAACATAGCCATTAAATTTAAGGATATTAATAAGAATAACTATATTATGGAATATATTTATTAATGATTTGGAAATGAACACTAAATTTATAGTAATGTAATTCTTTCTCGAAATATATGTTTTTATAAAAAAAATAAATTTTATTGCTTTCAATGGGAAAAATATGAATAATAAAATTTTGAAACATTTCAAAAAAAAATTATATGATAAAACGAACTTCATTTTGGTAATAAAAATATAAAAAACAGTCAATGGTGCTATTTTATAATTTTCTAAAAAAATAAATTTTCAATGAATTGTAAAAAAATACAGTTTTTAAAACATGGTATCTTTTATGATATCATAAAAATATAAATATGATATATAAATTTATTAAACTTAATTTAATAATTGTGTATGATAATATAATAGATATATCATTAAAAATAATCAATAATTTATAAATTATTTCATGATAAAAATAAAAACCATTTTCAGGGATGATGCAGTGTCTTCTCATCATTGAAAAAGTCAAATTGGGTTACATATAGATTTTAATTTAGAGGTAATTAGAATTTTAATGAAGTTATTATTAAATATCATTAAATAAGTATTATTTTGACTCATATTTCTTAATTTTTGACTTATATAACAAGAATAATATCTAATGTATGTGTAATGCTTGAACATGGCTAGAAAAGTCAAATTAACGAATTAAATAAATTTTATGGGCAAGGAAAAGGGAAAATATAAATAATTATCGAATATAAATAACTATGTATTGGAAAATTAATTTATATTTATGATACTATTTTATTTTTTATTTTTATATATGAAATAATTGCCTTTAATGCTTATGGAACAGTAACAGAGTGCTTTTTCAAGAAAAAGAAAACCCAATAAAATTATTTTAATTAAAATTATGAGAAACATCAAATAACCCAAAAATTTAATTACATTTTATTTTATAAATAATTTTATGCCATAATCATCTACATGTATAATTTAGGACATTCTAGATCAACTTGGTTAAAAGTAATTCCCTTAAAGTATTTTATTTAAAAGAATGTCAAACTTATCCCTATTGTTTTTAAAAAGTATAAAAATTTTAATATATGTAATTCCAGAAGATCTCTTCATCCATAAATATTATTTCCAAATCAAAAATATTTATCTTCTTATTTATAATTTATTTTTAATTTTGATGGAAAAAATAAATATCATAAATGCTTAAACAATACAAAGGTAATAAATATTTAATTAATTAAAAATAAAATAAATTATACTAAAAAATATAAAAATAAATATAATTTGAAATAATTATGGTGATCTATAAATTATAAAATTTTATATAGAATTTCTAGGGTATAAAAATAATTCATTCGAATTTTTCTGTTTTTTTATATTTTTAAATTCAATGTAATGAATAGTATAAAATATGAGAATAATGATATTTCATGAATAGTATATTTCATTAAATTATTTAAAAATCATAAAAATATTAAATACGGACAAAAGGGATAATAAATGATTTAAAATGTCATACAATATACATTTATAGGCTATTTGGAAGCCTTTGGATCAATAATAGTTTTATTATATTTTAATATGTTGAGAAATTCCAAAAGTATCCTTCATAATTATAAAAGGTGTCATATACATGAAATATTTTAAATGTAATTTTCATTTAATATCCATTTATTATTTTTTGTGGGGGTTTCCCAAGGTTTTATGGAGGAATAAGTGATTTTTCAGTAATAGGGCCAAACCTTGAGCCCAATTCCAGATTTAAAAATAAACTTTGATTCTTTTATAACGTTTTCATTTTTTTAATATTTTTCACTCATTACAATTCCCAAATGTCATCCCCTAATATATTAATACCAAAATTAAAATTTGGGACCTCTATATATCCATAACCATGGTGTAATTTGGTTTTTATTTAAAGGATTGGGCATGCCTAGAATCCCATATCTAGTTTTAAAAAAGAATTTTATTTATTTAATAACATGTTCAATATTAAGTATGTTTTTGTGATTCCAAGTCTCACACGAGAACATTGAACCCAGCCGCTTTCCCAACCTCTTACTCACCTCTTTGAAGCTCTCCTTCATCACGATTGAGTGCTAAATTTATTAGGGTTTCTAAAATCGGACAGATTTGAGGAGGTATGTTCATTCCATCATAACTCTCTCAATTCTTACTCTTTTTCCTCCATTACAGTTCTTGAATTACCTCCCTATCCTTCTTCTAACCTCCCTTGATGTGTTGACTGTTTTAAATTTCAGCTACTAGTCTATTACGGGCAATTCTTCAAGATCCCTCAAGTAAGTGAGTCTCTTCCATTCCTCTTTCAAATTGCTTATTGGTTCATTCTATTTTCAAGGGGTTTCATCCAATTTCCTTGATGTACCAAACGACCAGGACGTAGTGTTTCGAACATAGGGTTCAAAATTTGGTTTTCATGGTCCAATTTTGTGTTTTTAAGTTTTTTCTAAGTCCTTCTTGGTGCGGTGGTGGTGCAACATGATTTTCGCACGTTGATTCAAGGGTTTTCATTTCATTCGTAGGTGATTCGACTTTGTATGCAATACTTTTGACATAGCTAATGTGTTTATTATATTTTCATGTTTAAACCATTGATTTGGTGCTACAAAAATTGGTTTTAGTTGTGTTTGTAATGCAAGTTAATTTCAAGGGCTAATTTAATGTGAAATTTGTGCTTTTTTTATATAAATCTTTTATTGGTTGATTAAGGGATTCCTTTTAATTATTTAGTTTATCTTATTGAACTATATTAGGGATGAAAATAGTGTTTTAAATGTTATTATTTTTTGTTTGTTGCTGCAAATTTGGTTTTGGGTGACGTTTGTTAAGAGAATGGTTTTTGAGTACCAAATTGGTGTTAAATTGGGTGTTTTACATGGGCATTATATGCGATGCTTATTGGGATTGTTTTATAAATCATGTGACGAGTTTAAAGAAGTTTTTAGGGTGTGTTGGATTCTGTTTTTATAAATAATACAATGAAAATGGTGTTCAAGTGGGGTTTTCAAAGAGTTTTGGGTGCAAAACAAAGAAAGATTTAGAGAAGTTTTTTTTTTGAAACTCAAAGTGTTTTTCTGTGTGTTTTAAATGTTATAAAATGTGTGTAGCTACTGTAATGATTGTATGTGACCCTTAGTGGTATTTTTTATGAAAATTGATATATGTATCATTATGAAATTATTTGAGCACAAAGGGGGAAACCCGGGTACCTAGGTGGGGCAGATGTGTACTAGTACGGCTAGTGGACGAGATTGGTTTTGTCCCTATTTCACCTAGCATTTGGATAAAGAAAACACTAACTAAACTATGTAGAAAATGATTTTGGACCACCAGTTTATGGGTATCTTCCCTACTAGTGGCTTGTGTATGAGAATAGTTTTTACTATGGTTACATTACACGAAGGTATGAGGTACATGGGGTCTAAGACTATCTAGTGCCTAGGGGTGTTCCTGATTTTGTTTCTCATTGTGCTTGTGGTATTTTCCCACGTATTGGGGTGTTTTTAGAATTAATTTATAGTAACTAACATGCCTATTTAAATGTATGAATGTTCTGAAAACTTTAGCCTGAAAAATGTTTTCAATTGAAAGTTGCATTTCTTGAATTTTATCACTGCTTTTCAATGTGTATTAAAAATGCTTGTTTTTTCACATTGTATTGCTTGAACTTTGGAATAATTAGGTGGTATCATATTGTGGTTAGTATCACACCGTAATTACACAATTTGGGTGTTAGTAGACTTGGTTATGTTTGACTCAAGTAAATGTAAAGGCTAAGGGTGATGGCGATTCAGGGTGTTAGTCCCCATCCATGGGGCTGAGTTGTGGAGACGACATGAAGGTGATGACCCCTGGTCATGTGGAGTCCATGGGGCTGTTTTGTTGCTGTTTCATTTTTTCTTTGGTCCTTTTCTATTTTATTTGAACGTATGTATTTAGTTCTGGATTTTTGTATAATCTTTATTTGTATGAATTTTTCAGATTCATTTTATCAAATATTTTTGAGGTTTTATGTATACATATTCGGGTAAATAGTTCTCAAAACCAAGATAAATGATACTCAAGAACTTGTTCCAGTCCATGGGGATATAGAACACCATTCGGGACTTGTCACGGGTTAGGTTTTGTGCTGGTATTGGTGGTGACCAGATTCGGTTCGTGAAAAAATGGTATCAGAGGGTGTTAATGTTTTTTGGTTATATTGTTATTTTGGGATGAGTCGGGATAGACAAGAGATATGAATGTCAGGGATTGGGGTTTTGGATATGAGTACAGTGTCTGGCGTGCACCTCTCGTGGAAGACTTTGAGTCACCAGGGAATGTTGGAATTTTTGGAATGACTTCAATTCCAGGTGAGACGTGTGGGCTACGGACCACACGTGGACATCAGGAAGATGTGGAGTTGTTGTCTGTTTTATAAATGAAATGTGTTTATTTTATTTATATTTTATGTATTCAATTAGAATTTTTAGAATTTTTGTACTGACTTTTGTTTTTTGACTGTTTAATTTTGTAGCAACCTGCCTCCTCGGAAAGCACCCACGCGCCCACAGGAGGATGCTTGAGAGAGTTCTCCCACACCGATTGATCAAAGGCTCACAGAGGTTGTGGTCTAGGATATCCAAGCTTTAGGCCAGGGACCATCTTCTGCTCCTATTCTTGTTAGGGCAGAAGAGACAGGTCCTAGAAAAGATAAAGCATTAGAGTTTTGAAAAAACAATCCTCTTACCATCCAAGGTAGCTCATAACCCCACGAAAAGAAGAATAGATCGAGAAGATCGAGCATATGTTTGAGTTCCTAAAAACACCCAAGGAGATTAGGGTGAAGTGTGGCTCCTTTCTGTTGGAGGGTCCCGACTGTAGGTGGTGGGTGTCAGAGCTTCAGGCTGGGAAGAATGAGAAGATGTGCTGGGGAGATTTCAAGGCGGTCTTCAACGAACAGTATTTCCCTGAGGTATTGGATTATGCATGTTTCAGATAGTTCATGGAACTTGTTCAGCGGAATATATCTTGGATGGAGCATTCCAACTGTTTCGCTGAGTTGGTTTGGTATTCTACAGAAATTCTATCTAATGAACAGGTGAAGGCTGAGAGATTTGAGAAAGGCATGTGACCAGAGATATACTCCCAGAAGTTCTTATTTAAGTTGAGGACCTATACTGAGGTTGTTGATCGGGATTTTATGGTGGAGATTGATAGTAAAGGCAGGGTTGATTTCTATGGTTCAGTATCAGCATTAGGAAGTGTAAGCTCCTCAAAGTAGAAAAGGAAGCGGGAGGATCATGTGAAGAAAGGAAGTGGCAGTTCAGGGCACTCTTCCAGGAAGTTTTTGTCTGTGACTTTTGATGTGAGATCGGTCTTGTGCCACTAGTTTGGGAAGCCCGGGAACATCCTACCATCATGTCAAATTCCTCTGAATCCTTGTTACAAGTGTGGAGGTGTAGGGAATTTGCAATGTTTCTATGGTATGACACGTCCACTTCCGAGTGGGGCTCGGTCAGTGGATTCAAGATGAGTTCCCACACAGTATGAGCCGTCGAGGACTGGGGGATCACGATTTGGTAGCCGTGGTGGTAGGGCTGGGTCATCTTCTTAGCAGATCATGTTCAAGGCTTAGCCACAGACTATCAGCCGTTTTCAGGTAGAGACCCCATATCTTTATGTGGGGGATTAGGCACCAACGGGATCAGAGGCGGGACCATCGATAGTTCGAGGTATCGTTCTGATCGCATCTTCAATAGCTGCAACTCTTTTTTATTACAGTGCCTCTGTTTTATTTATATCTGCCCATTTTGTGGACATGCTGAATTTTACAACTTATTTGATGTCTTTCATGATGGAGTTGGTGACACCGCAGGGAAAGAAGAATGAGCAGGGCCTCAGGTTCCCCTGGTGTGCGCTTTCTGTGTCAGGGGTTGAGATGGAGTGGGACCTCCTGGTTCTAGATATGGAAATGTTTGACATAATAATTAGCATGGATTTTCTAGTACACTTCCAGGCACACATTGATTGCTACAGGCGGTGAGTGAGTTACATGTCACCTGATTGGAATCGTCAGGTTTTTTGGGTAGAATGGGATCCTAGGTCGAGTCACATAGGACCTCCACTCCCAGAGTTGGGATGTCTTACCATCCAATTATCATCACTCATCCTATAGTATGATGGTATTTACCCTCTAGGTGCACTACCTCATGTTGTGAATGTGTTTCAGGAGGTATTACCATATGATTTCTCAGGTTTTCCACCAGATCGGGATGTGGATTTTTCAACTGATCTGGCGCTGGGAACACAACTGATATCTCTTCCCTCTTATCGCATGGCCCCACCAAGAAGAAGGAATTAAGGATACATCTGAACGAGCTAGAATCTAAAGGATTCATTCGTACGAGAATCCTTCCCTGGGCCACTCTTGTTTTGTTCGCGAAAAAGGTGACGGATCCCTCCGGTTGGGCATTGACAACCAGAAACTGAATAAGGTAAAAATTAAGAACAAATACCCTTTTCCTAGAATAGATGATTTTTTCGATCATTTGAAGGGGTAAAAGTGGTTCTCAAAAATATACTTGTGTTTGGGTTATCACTAGATTAGGGTGAAGGTGTCAGTTATCCCTAATACAGCCTTCCAAAGTAGGTACGACCACTTTGAGTATTTGGTCATGCCCTTTGGATTGACCAATGCTCCAGCGGTCTTTATGGAACTCATGAACAAGGCGTTTCACCAGTATCTTGATTCCTTCATTGTGGTGTTTGTGGATGACATTCTGGTATACTTTGGCTCTGAGGAGGAACACGAACATCACTTGAGGATCGTTTTGGGTACATTACAGGATCACCGTCTCGAAGCAAGGTTGTCAACGTTCACTTTTTGGATCAGGGAAGTGAGATTTCTGGGTCATGTGATCTCTGAGCATGGGGTTTTAGTGGACCCCGAGATGATTAGTGTGATCATGTCATTGGTGCAGCCGAAGAATGTTTTAGAGATCAGTAGTTTCCTTGGCCTGGCTGGTTATTACAGGCGATTCGTTCAAGATTTCTCATGGCTTTCTTCACCGATGACTGCGCTCACCCAGAAAGGGGTGAAGTTTGTATGGGGCCCATAATTTCAGGAATGGTTTGAGGAGCTGAAGAGGTGGTTGACTACCGCCACCGTGCTGATTTTTCCTGAGTTTGGAAAGGGGTATGTGGTCTACTGTGATGCTTCATGTATGGGTCTTGGGTGCATGCATATGCAGAATGATCACATAGTGGCGTATGGCTCTCTCCAACTCCGACCACATGAAAAGAATTACCCTACCCATGACATGGATTTGGCAGCGTTGATGCATGCTTTGAAGACTTGGCGTCACTACCTCTTAGGAAAATAGTTTGTGGTCTAATCTGGTCACAAAATATTAGGCAATATCTTCTCGCAGAAGGAACTCAACTTGAGGCAGCATCGCTGGAACGAGTACTTGCAGGGGTTCGACTTTTACATTGTCTATACCCCAGGCAAGGGTAATGTGGTGTCTGACTCTTTGAGCAGAATAGTTCCAGTGTAGGATTTAAGGAAGTCCAGTGATGAGTGGACTTTGATGGGGCTCTTTTCTCAGATGCATGTGGAGATCGGGGAACATAATGGAGGGGCATTCTTGGTGAGAGTCTAGTTGACTCTTCTGTTGGAGTTGATTCAGTGGGAAATGCCCAATTATAAGCTTTGTCAGTGGTCAAAGCAGTTTCTTCATGGTGGGGAGACATCCCCTGATTGGTCGTCGTCTCCCAAGGGCATCCTGTGCTTCAAGGTCTATTTAGTAGTGTCATTATCTCTATGGAAGGTGATGATGAATGATATCCACCAGTCTCAGGGGGTTGTCCATTCGGGTGACACTAAGATGTATTATGATGTTTTTCAGCAGTTTTGGTGGCCTGGTATGATACGGGACATAGCGTACTTGGTGTCGAGCTGCTACACATGCCAGTAGGTGAAAGCAGAGCACCAAAGGCCTTCCAGTTTGCTCCAACCACTACCCACTCCTACCTGGAAGTTGGAAAAGGTATCCATGGACATCATTTTTGGCTTACCTCGTACACCTCATGGTAAGAATTCCATTTGGGTGGTGATTGATCGTCTGACCAAATCATCCAACTTTATTCTGATAAAAGATACAACTAAAGTGGATGAGTTGTTCCATTTGTATCTTCAGGAAGTGGTGAGACTCCATGGAGTACCATCATCAGTTATCTCATATAGATACCCGCACTTCACTTATCGATTTTGGGAATGCCTTCAGAAGGCCTTGGGGTCTCTGATTAAGATGAGAACGATATACCACCCTCAAACAGAGCGGGCGAGTCATATTTTGGAGGACATTCTTCGTGCAGGTGTGATGGACTTTGGAGGTTCTTGGGATATCCATTTGGGGCTGGTTGAGTTTTCTTATAATAACCGTTACCAATCCTCCATTCGAATGGTTCCTTTTGAGGTGTTCTATGGTCTCCCTTGTTAGTTCCCCCTGTGTTGGACTGAGGTAGGTGGCGCCTCACTGTTGGGGCCATGTCTGGTGAGGGAGTTGTCTGAGAAGGTCATGTTGATCAGGGAGTGTTTATTGGTAGCTTAGAGTCACCATAAATAATATGCTGACTGAAGGCGTCGAGACCTAGAGTTTTCTGTGGACGAAATTGTATTCTTGAAAGTGGCCCCTCGTCTGGGCCATCGTCGATTGGGGAAGCAAGGTAAGCTAATGCCACAGTATGTTGGGACCTTTGAGATCACTGAGTGTATTGGAAAGGTGGCATACAGGTTGGCTTTACCTTCTCAGTTGACATCCATCCATGATGTCTTCCATGTCTCCAGGTTAAAGAAATACAACCGGGATCTATCCTATGTGCTGAGTTGGGAAGAACTGGTGCTAGTGCCTGACTTTCCTATTATTGAGGGGCCGATGCAAATAGTGGACTCCCAAGAGAAGGTGCTTCGAGGGAAATCCATTCCATTTGTCCAGGTTCATTAGTAGCATGGTAATGATACAAATGAGACATGGGAGCAGAAGTCATGGGTTGAGGAAGAGTATCCGTTCCTGTTTTCTAATCAAGCTTCAGGTTGTCTTTCTGGTACAGAAGGATTTCATGGTGGAGATAATTGTCATATAAATGAAATACTTTAAAGGTATTTTTCATTTAATTTCCATTAATTCTTTGTTTTTGTGGTTTTCCACGGTTTTATGGAGGAATATGTGAGTTTTCATGAATTGGGCCAAACCGTGAGCCCAATTCCAGATTTAAAAATATTTTTTGTTTCTTTTATAACATTTTCATTTTTTAAAATTTATCACTAATTCCAATTCATAAAGGTCCTCCCATAATATATTAACACCACAATTAAAATTTTAAACCTATATATATCCATAACCATGGTATAATGTGGTTTTTATTTAATGGATTGGGCCTGCTTGGAAGCCCATATCTTATTTTAAGAAATGAATTTTATTTATTTAATAACATATTCAATATTAATCAGTTTTCAGTGATTCAAAGTTTCCCTTGATCCCATTGAACCAAGCCGTGCACCGAACCTCTCACTTCCCCTCTTTGGATCTCTCCTTCATCTCGATTGAGTGATGAACATCATAGGGTTTCTAAAATTGGTTAGATTTGAGAGGGTAAGTTCTTTCCATCATAACCCACTGAATTATTACTCTTCATCCTCCATTCCAGTTCGTAAATGACCTACTCATCCTTCTTAGAACCTCAATTGAAGTTTTGACTATTTTAAATTTTATATAACAGTGTATTAGGGTCCATTCTTCAAGATCCCTCAAGTAAGCGAGTCTCTTTTATTCCTATTTCAAATTGCTTAGGATTTCATTCTAATTGCTTGGGGTTTCATCCATTTTCCTTGAAGTACCAAATTACAAGGAGGTAGGGTTTGGAACCTAGGGTTTAACATTGGGTTTTCTTGGTCCAATATGTGGTTTTAGGTTTTTTCTACGTCTCTCTTGGAGTAGTGGTGGTGCGACTTGATTTTCACACGTTGATTCATGGGATTTCATTACTTTGGTAGGTGATTTCACTTTGTATGCAATATTTGTGACATGGATACTTTTTTTAGTATATTTTAATGTTGAACAGATTGATCTGGTTCTATAAAAATTGGTTTTAGTTGTGTATTTATTGCAAGTGAATTTCAAGGGAAAATTTCATGTGAAATTTGTGTTTTTTTATGTAAATCTTTTATTGGTTGATTAAGGGATGCCTTTTAATTATTTAGTTGACCTTATTGATATGTATTATGGATTAAAATTGTGTTTTAAATGTTATTATTCTTTGTTTTTGGATGATATATTGGTTTTCGGTGACGTTTGTCAAGAAAATGGTTTTTGTGTACTAATTTGGTGTTGAATTGGGTGTTTTAAATGGGTATTCTATGAGATGCTTATTGGGATTGTTTTATAAATCATGTAATGAGTCTAAAGAAATTTTTAGTGTGTGTTGGATTCTTTTTTGATAAATATTTTTATAAATATGGTGTTCAAGTGGGGTTTTGAAAGTGTTTTGGGTGCAAAACAATGAAAGATTTGGAGAAGTTGTTTTATTGAAACTCAAAGTGTTTTGTTGTCTGTTTTAAATGGTATAAAAAGTGTGTATCAACTGTACTGATTTTATGTGACCATTAGTGGTGTTTTATATAAAAATGGATATATGTATCATTCTGAAATTGTTTTAGCACAAAGGGGGAAGCTCGGGTACCTAGGTGGGGCGGATGTGTACTAGTACAGCAAGTGGACCAGATGGGTTTTGTCCCTGTTTCACCTTGAATTTAGGATAAAGACAACTCTAATTAAACTATGTGGATGATTATTGGGTAATAATTGGTTATGGTTATGTTCCCTACTAGTGTCTCATGCACGGGAACAGATTTTACAATGGATACTTTACACCGAGGTATGGGGTACATGGGGCCTGAGACTATCTAGTGCCTAGGGGTGTTCCTGATTTTGTTTCTCATTGTGTTTGTGGTATTTTACAATGTATTGGGGTGTTTTTGGCAGTACATTAAATTAAATAACATTTCTTTTTAAATGTGTGAACATTCTGAAAACTTTATCTTGAAAAATGTTTTCAATTAAAAGTTGCATTTCATGGATTTTATCGCTGCTTTCCTTTGCATATTAACACTGCTTGCTTTTTCACATTGTATTGCATGCTTAATGGAATAATTGGGTGTTATCCTATTGGGAATAGGCTCACACCCTAATTACACCCCTTGTGTGTAAGTGGACTTGGTTATGTTTGGCTCCGGTAAAGGGAAAGGCTAAGGGTGGTGGGAGTTCGGGGTGTTAGTCCCCATCCTTGGGGCGGAGTTGTGGAGACGACTTGGGGGTGATGATCCCTTGTCATGTTCCATCCATGGGGATGTTTTGTTTCTATTTCATTGTGTATTTCGACCTTTTGTATTTCATTTGAACTTATGTATTCAGTTCTGGATTTTTGTATAAACCTTGTTGGTATGAATTTTTCAGATTCATTTTATCCAATATTTTTGATGTTTTACCTATAAATATTCAGGTAAATCATTCCCAAACCAAGATAAATGATACCTGAGAACCTGTACCAGCCCGTGGGGATAGGGAACGACCTTCGAAACTTGTCACGGGCTGGTTTTTGTGCTGGTATTGGTGGTGACGGGATTTGGTTCGTGAAAAAAGGGAACCCTTAATTTCACTTATTTTTCCCACTATGATCCTTATAGATCCACCATACTTGGAAAAAATATCTTCTATGTATCCCTAGACACATTATAGATTATATGGTATTACCAAAATACCAATTCCAATTCCATTATGGGATCTTTCAAGGAGGATATATTCAAGAGGTAACTTTCTTAAACTCCCACTCATGATTTCTTTTCTTTTCCTACCTTATCCACACCTAATTAATCTATAAAAGAATAATAACTCAAGTATCATGTATATACTATAATTTTATTTTTATAATTAAATATTTTATATATAGACTTTTTTCTCATATTCTCTTATTTAAAGAGAGGAAACCATTATCCAAATTAAGGAGAATAACCATCTCCAAGGATAATGAGTTTTCATTCTATTACTGCATTCATGGTTCACCAGAAAACTGTTATTATAATCAAATAATATTTTAATAAGTATATTATAACTTATTTCAGGTAAAGTAACTAATATATATACATAATATTATGTAAAAAACTAGTTCATTATGGACAGAAAAAATTCGGAAATAAACTAAACATTTATCATTAATGTTTTATCAAATGAATTATCCATAAGTTAGAATAAAAAATTATATGGGACCATTTAAATATATTAAATTTCATAAATACCATTTAATTTCACTTATGTAATTTTATTTACATTCTATAAGAAATACCATAATTATACACAAGTTAACCAATCACAAAATCGTGAAACAAACTCTCTCGGAATGGTCAAATTAATCATTATAACTCATATAAATAGTCATAAATGTACAAAATAAAATTATAATTGATAAAATAGATGTGTAATATTATTTGAGTTATTTCATTAATTAATATAATTTTATTATCTAGTACATTAATTTCGAATGAATAACACATTAAAACTTTAGGTTAGGGATCCCTATGAACCTCCATATTTAATTTGGGTAACTATTTATCTCTATTTTTCTCAAATTATCTCTTAATTATAATTATATAATAATTAAATAATCATTTTATATGTTCCAAACATGAATATATAGATAAATTCGTCTTTCATAAATGGTCAAATACATATTTAAAAAGGTTCACTTCTCAATGCTGAATAATAAGAAAACCCAATTAAAGGGAACTTCTCTGATTCTTACCAATTCTCAAGTACAAAACATAAAAGGTTTTAAGACAATATTATTTTATAAAATTACCCATTTTAGCATGAAAAAAAAAATTTATTTGGCTTAATTTGTCAAGGAAACAACTATTTCAATATCATATTTTCGACCTCTTTATTATTTTCCCTAAAACTATGCATCAGTAGAATATGTCTAAAATTACATATCCACTAACTTTATAATTTTCAATTCAGTTTTACCTTATTATTCAGGATTTATTCTTATTTTTTCCCTCTATTAAATAACAATATTCACTTAAATCCCTTATTTCTTAGTAACAATTTTTATATGATCTGTGGTTATTCCTTACGACAAGATCATGGTACCAATTTATTTCCATGGGTAACCCTTATGTTTTTCTTTATGTTTGATTCTTTATGTAGAAAACATATGAATGAACATGTAATGATGGGTGTTCTCAGATTTTTATCCAATGCATTGGGTAATATTTTATTCTCCTGAGGCGTTATTTTTTGGATTAGGTTGTAAACATAATCCATTATGGGACTCTATCCACCATGTGATATAGTCATGGATTTTAACCTTGATTCATGTTTATTTCATGTTATATGTAGTTTCCAATTCCATATTTTTCCATGAACATAATATTCAATGCTATAAATTTTATGATTACATATGTTTATTCATGAACCATTAATTTTATGTAATCAGGATATGCATTTTGAATCATGTGTTATTCTTTATTCCAATATTTATTCCATTATTGGGATTTTTAACTCATCCCATTGGTCTATGTATTCACCAGGTTGTCCTATATATTTATTTTGGATCAAATACAGTTATGAACACATTGTGAATATTTATAAAATATTTTTTATTCTATTTTCATCAATTCCAATTATGTACCTAGTCATAAAAATAGACTAGAATGTTTTGTCCTTGTATTTTAATTAATTGATAATTATCATAGAAATTATTTAATAATATGTGTAAATGAATGGGTCTCCATTTCAGAGTAAAGGACGGAATCCACTCCTTGGTAACTCTCACATGTGAGCATTGGATGTTTCATGGATCACTTCTCTATGCATTCATGAGGAAATTTTTTTCATTGGGGATGGTGGCGTGTCCTGCCTTGGAGCTGTATCCACCCATGGTGTTCTTGGATATATATATATATCAATTATTTTCCAATAGAAATAATTTTGGACCACAACAGTTAGTATCAGAGAACTACCTATTTATTTTTTTGGATTAATACTATAATACTTTATTATAAACCCTTGGGATAATTATATCACTATGCATAACCTATATTGAAACATTGGGAATCACAAGTTAATATATTCTTTTCATTCATAATTTTATCCTACTGTGTTCATTGTATCTTTTTTATATAATTATTAGCTAAGTATTCAATCCCTCACATTTTTAACCATATTTTGTAAAATAAAATTTCATGGGAGAAATTTCATAAATGGGTAATCATTTAACAACCTAGTGTTTTAAATGGAAACACTATTTTTTAAAGCATACCTGATATACAATACCGAGATTAAAAAAACAAGGTATAATATTTAATATTATTATTTTAATAGGACCTTTACAAATTATCCATTAAATAGGAGGATATGAATAGGCATAACCATTTTAAATAATGTATTTATTAATTATTCAAAAATAAACACTAAAGTTTAGGAAAGTCATTTAATTTGTCAAATATAAGTTTTTATAAATAAATGAATTTCATTTATTTCAACTAAAAAAAATAAAAATAGTGAATTTTTGAAACTTTTATAAAATGTATTGGAAACAATTAAAATTGTTTTTTAAATTTTTATATCAGAAAAAGTCTATGGTAAAATTATGATAATTTTCTATAATAATATAATTTTTGGTGAATTGTAAAAAAATTATAATTTTTCTAAACAAGGTATCTTTTATGATATCATTAATAAATTAATATGATATGGAAATTTATTAAACATATATAATCATGTATTATTATATACTAAATATATCATTTAAAAATAATAAAAAAACATGAGAATTATAAATTATACATGATAAATATAAATTTTCTTGTCAATGTCAACGCAGTGCGTGCACAACATTGAAAATGTAAAAATTCAATTCCTTATAGAAATAAATTTGGAGGTAAAAAATATTTTAATGAATTTATTATTAAATATCATTCATATATTATTATTTTGACTGATATATTCTTCTATTTGATTTATATAACAAGAATCCTATCAAAATTCTAGTGCAATGGTTGCACAAGGATAGAAAATTGAAATTAAAAATTAAATAAGCTTTCATGACATGGATATGACTAATTTTACCTAATTAATGAATATAAAATTCTATATTGAGTCTAAATAATTAATTTTAATGATATTTTCTATCAATTTTTATATATGAAATAATAACCTTTAATGCTTATGAAACACTAACACGTTTCTTGGTCAATTAGAAATAAATAAATAAAATGGTCTTAATTAAAATTATAAAAAACAAGTAAAAAACACAAAAAATTCACCAAATATTATTAGTTGAGTAAATTTTTATAATAATAATCCATGTTTTTAATTTAGTACCTTTTGGAGGAACTTTTTTGACATTAAGTCACTTATAGTATTTTATTTAAAAGAAAGTAATACTTGTCACACTATTGTTTTTAATACGTATAACATGTTTAATATTTGGTATTCCATAAGATATTTTCTTACATAAAAAAATACTTTGAAATATAAAATATTTATATTTATGTTGTTAATTTATATTTAAATTTTTGGCAATAAATAAATACATTAAATTATTACACAATGGTGATGCAGTAATTATTTAACTATTGGAAAAACAAAATAAAGGATATTAAAAATGTTAAAATAAATATCATTTATATTAATAAGAGTATTAACGAATTATATAGATTAATGTGTCATTTATAATATATTAGTGAATAATAGTTTCATATTATACTCTTTTGTTATGTTTTTTATACTGTAGTAATGAATAGTATCAAGTTTGACGATAATGATGTTTCTTGAATATAATATTTTACTAAATTATATAAAAATAATAAAAATTGTAAATGAGGATAAATGGGATAATATATGGTCAAAAATTAAATCCATTGTACATTTATAGTCTATTAGGAAGCTTTAGGGCCTAGAATAGTCTTATTATATTTTAATATTTTGAAAAATTCCTAAAGTTCCCCTCACCTAAATTATAAAAGAACACCCATTACAACACATTATTTCACCACATTGGGAATTCTATTAGGAAAAAACCAAACTAAATTCTATTTTGATCATCCCTATAAAAATTATATATTTTTTCTCAAAAAAATACCAATTGTAATTTCCTTACTATATCATTCAAGGAGGCGATATTCAAGAGGTTTATTTCATAAAGCACCTCTCTTAATTTCTTTTCTTATTATAAATTCTACTCACCTAATTAATACATAAAATAATAATGAAACCATTATCATGTATATAATATAATGATATATTTCTAATGTAATATTTTCTCTATGGACGTTTTTTCTCATCATCTCTTATTTAAAGAAAGGAAACCATTGTCCAGATTATAGAGATTAACTATCTCCCTAGATTATGAATTTTTATTTTCTATTTTATTATTCATGGATGGTAATAAATCAATAATTATTGTTAAATAAGATTTTTGTAAAGTATATTATAAATTATTTCATATTATTCTACTTATATATATATATATAATATTATGTAAAATAAAACTAGATTGTGTTGTATAGAAACCCTGATAAAAAAACATAACCTTTATCATTAATGTTTTATCAAATGAATCATCCTCATATAAGAACAAAAAAAGATATATGGGGCCATTTAAAATTATTTATGTTCAGAAATTTCATTTTAGTTCACTAATTTTTTTTATTTCCATTTGACAAGAACTTCCATAATTTTACAAAATTTAGCCAGTTGTGAAACCATGAAACAAACTCTCCCTAAACAACAAATTTAATCATTATAAATCATTTAAATGGTCATAAATGAACAAAATAAAATTATAATTAATAAAAAAATGTTTAATATCTTCTCAATTAAGTAATTAATGGATCAAATTTTATTATCTAAGATATTATATGAAAGTAGAGAATTCATTCGTACATAATGTAAGGGATCTCTTCGAAGCTCTATATTTCATGTGGGTAACGCTTTATCTCTATTATCTTCAAATTAGATCTAGATAATTATTATATAATTGTTATATATTATATATGTATGTAAATATATATATATATAGTGTAATTTACCTTTCTTCTATGGGTAAATATGTATTTAAAAGCGTTCCCTTATCAATTTCTCTCAATAAAAAAACTTAATTGAAGAGAACAACTCTCTTTCTTACTCCTTTTTTATGTACACTCCATAAAGTGTTTTAATCCACCCATATTTATTAAAATAACTCATTTTATCATGAAAAACTATTTTAAGTTCATTTCTGGTGTATGAAAATAATTATTCCTTTATCCTCTTTAATGTCTCTGTATTCTATTACCTAAAACTATGCATATGTGGAATATTTCTAAAGTTACCTAGCCACGCTTTTTCTTGTTTAAATTTCATTTGTACATCATTATTCATGATTTATTCATATTATTTCCTCTATAAATGACCAATAATGATTTTAATCCCTTATTGCATGGATACCATTATTATACACCCTTTGGTTATGCATTATGACATGATTATGATACCCATTTATTTACATGGGTAACCCTTATGTTCATTATTTATGTTAGATTCCTTATGTGGAACACATATACATGAACATTTTGTGATGGGTGCACTCAAATAGCACTCCAACTCATTTGGTAATGTTTTAGTCTCATTAAATATTATGTGAGAGATTTGGGAGTAAACCTATTAATCCATTAAGTGACTTTGTCCACCATGTGATATAGACTTGGAAGTTAGCCTTGACCCTTGTTAAATACTACTTCCAATTTTCTATTTTTCCATGATCATAAGATTTCATGTTCTATATATTAATCTTCATTATGTTTATTCATGATCAATTCATTTTATGTTGTCATTTTAAGACATCTGACCATGTGTTATGCTTTATTGTTATGATTATTCCCTTACTAGGCATTTTTGGTCATCCATTTTGACTATGTATTCCCAACGATACCCTATGAAGTTGAAGGAGATTAAGGGAAGTTACGATCTCATTGTGAAGATTTATAAAATATGTTTTATTCTATTTTTGTGTTCTATAATTATGTACCTAGTCATAAAATAACACTATACATTTCGATGATTTGTTTCTCATTAATGGAAAATTTTGATTAAAATGAATTAATAATTGGTGTAAAATTATTGTGTCACTATAATAGGTTCTAATAATTATTTCGTATATAAAATATTTAATGATTTTTCATATTTTATTACAACTATTAATCTATTTGGTACAGAAATCATGTAAAGAAATTTTGAAAAAGAAAACCGGTTTTATTTCTCTTTTAATCAGATATTTTTTTCTTCCATGTCAATGTTTTTCAAAAAAAATTAAAAAAGACATTTTATTTTATCAAATTAATTGCTGAAAAAATTTTATGTTGTCCGTGACACTTAAAAAGGGTCTGAAAATATTCTATCTATAATTTTCTGAATGTTATGTTTTCTACATTTTTACAAAAAACACAAAAGTAATGTTTTTTAACGTATATAGTGATAATATACTTCCCTACCACCATAAAAATTTTAAAATATATATTATTCTATATGTTTTAAATTGTTTTAGAAAGAAAATTGTTTTATAAAATCTTAGTTTAATATTTCACATTCAATCCCTTTATTCTACCAAAATAAAAGAATATATCTCAAAATCTATGTTATCTATCATTGATTTTTTGGTTATTACCTTTCTCTTGAAACAGTCACATTCATATGATCATTGTACGTTAAATTTCACTTAAATACACATATTATTTACAATTGAAATTATTTTTTTAATGCATATATTAGTTCTAAATAGGGTGTTTTACCTTGAATGTTATGTGATTTTATTGGGATGTATCGTTAAATCCATATTATTTACTCAATATTGATATTTATTGATAAGGAATATTATTATTGAGTTAAATTGGTCATTCTATAGATAAGTAATATTTTTAATATATAGTGACAGGTGGGGCTCGGAATTATATAACTCATTGATTCACTAACAGGTCACATGAGACAATTTACTAAGAACAATTAAATGGGTTTTTACCCGTTGTTTTATATTTTCTTAGTGTGTGGTCTTGAGGGTATAGATAACATGATATCTAAGATCATGACATCCGATATTAATCAATACCATCATTCAAAATTTATTTATCATTATCTATGATATTACTGCATGGATATTATCCATAGATTCATTTTCATACTCAGTTTGTTGATTAAATTTCATGTTTTTCAGTTATTTACATTTCTATATCGATTATGGGTTATTTAATCAAGATGTATTCTGTTTTATGTAACCCTTTCTATGAATTTGAGCTCATACATATTTTTTCCCTTTCTTTAGGATATAAATAAAAGTTCTTTTATTGGGATCATGGATATAAAATACATTCCAATACTATTTTTTTAAATAAAATTCCCAATTTAAAATGGGAATCATGTTTTTATCTTGTTTTATATGACTAATAAACAACTCATACCTTTGTAATTTAAACCCCTTTTATCAATTCCAATGTGATAAATTAGACATCATCTCTGGATTGCTGTAGTCAATGTTGTTATAGTTGGTTTGAGGATAAGTTTAGTAGAAAACTTGGGAACAAGATTTTAAAAAACATAGATTTGCAAACATAACTATAAAATAGGATTTATGGATATTTTAAATTGTTCAATAATATCCAAAAATTTTGGTATGGTGGAGGTTATGAGATTTTTCCAAAAAATGAATCGTTTTTTAGATACTACAAGAGAATGTGGTTTTGGAACATTTTTACATTAGGGGAAATAACTCTAAAAATATTGCACTATGATTTGACTCGATCATCACCTAGTGAATGAAAATGGGCCTTACTATGTAAATGGTTTGAAAAAACTGATAGATATGCTTAAGATAATTCAAATTTAATTCAAATCCAATTATGATGGATTGGAAAATATTTTTCTAATTTAATGATATTCCCATAGATTCTAATTTTATTATTCTAATATTAATAATACTATTTTTTATTTTTGTTAATTGTTAAACTTGATTCATAATTATATATTATGCTGTGAAATTCTTAATTTCATGAGGTAGTCCAATATATTCCTTTTTTTAGTAATTCCCCAAGAAGAATGAATGATACCAATAAACTTGTATATTGTATAAATTTCTCTATTCATAAATCTAGTGGGTTGGTACTAAAATTGAGAACGCCATGGCCATGTTAGGGTATTTTAATCAGATTATGTTGAATAACATTTCTAATAAAGAGAAACCTGTTATTCTATAGTATAATTATCTTATTTTGGTTTACTTTATATTAAGGAATACCCCATATTTTTGTGGGACTACTAATCATGAGGTAGTTAAACAGTGGATTATGTCCCATAAAAATATATTTTTGGTCTTGGGATGTAATGAAAAAGGAGAGAATATTCTGTAAACATACAATCTTAAGGTAAACATTGATTAATAGTGATCATTTATTATAAAAACTAGGGATGAATATTAAAAAAATATATGGATGGAAAAGATAATCATCAAATTGATGATGTATATATTTTTATAGTAATACATTGATTCATTTCCTGAGGAATTACCTAGAAATTCACCAAAGTGTGAAGTTGAGATTTCTATTGACTTAATCCCCAAATAAATACTTATAAAAACTAGTGCTTGTTTTAGGTTAGTGGGAGAGACAGACTCTAGGATTAGTACACTTATTTAAGAACCCTACCTCATTCCTTCATGATCAATAATGAATAATTATTTGGTTACTGACTATCTGGGCACAAAAGCTTCACCCTCATACCCAACCATAGAAATTGGTGGCATTGAAGAAGTGGAAATACACATTTTTAGGTTTATAAAAGGATAAAGGGTAAATGAATTAGAGGTAGATTATCATCCGATGACACTTACCTAGTAATGAGTCAATAACAAGTGCAGTTTTCTCCCTAGTGTCCTTGATTTCATAAGATTTAATTGGAACCTAATGATGAGGGGAACTCTCCTGGGTCTACACAGGGTTAAACAAATGATGCTCAAAAGACTCCCCATTCCATGGCCCTATTCAGATGCCCCCTCCTAAATAGTGGGACTAAGATGGATTTCATTATCCTATTCATGAATTGTCCCTACCACATTCTCTATGGATGGATCTTCACATTCCAATCAGTTTAGGTTAAAGAGTCAGGCATAAAATGATTGGTTTTACATTAAATAAATAATCACAACCATTCAATTCTATATTATGTACCTCAAATTCTGATAATTTAATGGGAAGTTTAACATTTTCTAGTGTTTTATCAATGGTCATGATAAAATTTATCATGGAATCTATTGACATACTAAGACCCATGGTAATCTCACCCATTGAGATGATTGAAATATTTGTCACATGACCTATCACAACACTCTCTTCTTATGACTTTAGATCCCAAAAAACATCCTCGGTGACATAAATGGTGAAAATAGAAGATGGAAAATCATCAACCCTCGACAACCCCTTTTTCAAGGGAGACGATTTACCAGTAGGGATATGTGCTCAGTTCAGAGTGATCTCAGCATTCCATGAAGGTTCCTCTATAATCCACTTGACAGTGGAAAGTGAAGGATTTCCTATAGTCATAAATAAGTTTAGACACTTGTTATAGATAAATAATATATTGATAGTGTTGGGATGACTTACCTCTATGTACAAGGCATTGATCCAATGATTTCATCCTCCAACATTCCTTCTTTTTCATCCTTTTCAACAGAAGATGACTAGTACCATCCTCCACAAAGATAGGTATCAGAGGAGGAAATGTTTTATCACTCTCCATCTCAACATCTATTGCTTGCTACCCTGAGGATAATGCTCCCTATTGAGAGATGATTAATAATACCTGAGAGTGGGAACATTTGGGCATAATTTGGTGAGAGAACCTCAATTGATTTCCCCATGTCTCATTGCAAAATAGAATGACATTCTCTGTATATATTTTTTTGATAATAAAATGAAAGAAATTATCAGAAAAGAAGAACATAATTCTTCAAGATTAACATAGTCAAACCATTACTCTGAATATTGGTGGTCAACATCATCAGCAGTTCCCAAACACACCATGTATTCCACCCATATCATGGATGGAATTTGATCATCAGTTTCATAAATGAGAAACTCTAGCTGCCAAATATAAATCCCCACCTTAGAATGACTATCATCTAAGAGATGATCTAGTGGGGCTCTCACATCTCTTATCTCTATAATATATAGTCCAGTGTGATGAAGTGATCATATGAGTTTATAATCAAAAGAAATTTCCAACAAAAATTGGACCTACACTATTTATATGAATTCTAAATTCATACATTCTTTATTTTAAGATGATTCGATAGCTTTAGATTTCATGGTCTTTCCAACCCTATATGTCAAAGAAGTCGGATGAGAAAACAAAACCTAGTTCTCTTCTTGGCGGTGATGAATGGACTTTCTAGGTGAAATGTCATTTGTTGTAGCCATTTTTATTCTGGCTAGACACTAAACCTTTCATGAGGTCATTTGGATGAACTCATAACCAAAAAATCAGCACCTTCTGAAAAGGATAAAGCATCATCCTTGGGTGAAGATACATTTTTTGTAGAATAAGAATCATTTCTACCCCAAATTCCATGCATGGATATTTTCCCAGTACTAGTTTGAGGAACTAGTTTGGCCAAAACACCCTTTGGGTGTGATGAAATCATTTCCTCGTCATAATATTTCTCCAATCTGCTAGTCGCATCCACAAGAGATATGTTGATCACTACTTGTGTCAACTCCTTGGCTGTAAGAATCAATTTCTTTATGGATACCATCAGAATATTTTCTTTTCAAACACACACTAGATGACATAGAGTATTTTGTTACAGGGCCTTAAAGTAGCTTCAAAATCAGTATATAGAAAATTCCAAGAATATAACATCAATATCAATATGAGTTTCCAACACACCATATCTGAAGGCCATCATATGTGATATTATCTCATCACTAGACTTCATGTCATCAGTGAATATTCTAGTAGGTGTTTTATCATATGGGAATATATTAAAAACATTTAATATTATTAGCCTCAATGGGTTCTCCCTGGGATTAACGGACAGTGGTGAAATACCAAAAATAGCAAGAAAATATGGTCGGAATGGGCTCCATGTGACCCTAAACCCACTCAGCACAAATTTTATTCTATAGTGGCTTCTGACACATCCCAACTACACATAAAATGGTCCTTAAATTATGAATGAATCCTTCCCTATATAAAGTTCAACTAGACATGAGTAAATTTTCACCAGTATGAGGATTACCAACGCCACAAACTTCTTCACCAATAGTGTGGCCTCCATGAAAAATTTCCTTCTCCTTCTGAAACCATTTGAATCAAATAAGGTAAGTATATAAGAACTTATCCAAATAAATAAAAATCCAATGAAAAGTGTTTTTGGAAGAACACTATTCCTCGGCTAACACCACCATTTTTTCTTACTCCCTCTTTTCCAAAGTTTTCAAGAATATACCTAGAGAACTTGACTTCACCTTCTTGGGGAATGAATTTGGACGTTTTCAAGAATATAATGCCCCTACATGTCTAAGAAACATCTCATCCACACTTTACCATTGATTTCCCCACTCATATAGGGATCTTCCTCTATAATTTCACTAACAATCTTCAACGGCTCACGCGCCATAGTCGACATCCTTTCAGCATCAACCCATGTAACATTTGGATTGATGAATTCATCATACATGTCTCCATGAATTATAACCCCATGGATATTATGAAATCCCACAAGATGAATTTGAATCTCCATTAATTAGGTGGAAATAGTTTTTCTATTGGTTGCATTGGCTTATTAGCTAATGGATGAATTCGGAATTAATGTACAGATAAGTTTTCCCTCCCCACATGACCTCATAAATTACAATAATGTCAAGATCATTCTTGAACTACACAAAATATTTGTGCACCCATTACGCCCACATCCATGTAGGTTAACACCCCTCCTAGGCATAAATCTCTATTTTCTTCTAACCCTTGGACTAATCAGTTTGGAAGTTATGGAGGAAAGATGAGTAATAGTGTTGGTTCAATTCAGGTGTGTGTGGATCTAGATCTAGGGAAAACTAGATATGATGCATAAAACAGGTTGTGAATGATGTTACAACATTGATATATTCACCCATGTTAGAGATGTTGGTAGTAGTGAAATATATGTAGTCCTGATACCATCAAAGAGGAGTGCAGTTTTTTAAAGACGGTCTCATTGCATGCATCAAGTGACCAAATCTGTAAAGTCTAATGTAACTACACCAATCAAATTCATGATGATAATTCTTCATATAACTTTCCAAATTTGGAAGATTCGTATAGAAAACATCATAGTACTCTTGCCCTATAGTTTTCACCATATCCTCAAGGAACATTCTATCCAATTCATCGTAAAGTCTAGTCATTGTCAAGGGAATTGAACCTAAAGATAGTAACATGTTTTTTTACAATAAATTCATTTCATTAAAAAGACTTCATAAATATAGAATATTTGGAAAATTCATGATCTCGTGAAAGAACCTCACTAAGATACCTTGCGCAAGGACATCATAAAGGGAATCCATAAAATTCACTCACCTAACAGTATGCTTTGCATATATAATTACATAACATGTCTATGTGAACAAGGCCTTCATCGAAAAGAGCTTCAATGGAGGGTCTTCCCAAGAGGCTATCATGGTGGGACTTGAAAGTATGGAGTTGTGAGATTCAACCACAAAAATTAAGGCCCAGTTTATATATGAGGATTCTACTAATGCACGGTCAGTGTACGCGCTCCTCTTATGAAGTATACCTAATAGGAACACTAGTATGGAAGATCTATTAGGATTACATGCATAAACCATTCATCATTTTCATCCCTTTACCTTAGTATCAGACTCTCATCTTTCTATCGGATCAAATACTGAGGGGGGGATTTTATTAACACTATATTTTTCACATGTATGAAATGGGGGAAAAGAGACATACCATATGGAGAATAGATTAAGGTAAATGAATATGGAAAAAGATTGAATAGACCCCCCAAGGGCCATTCATTCAAGTACCCTAAAGAACCTTTATCATGCAGGGTGCATGTGCATCTGACAATGAGACCAGCTTCAACAATAGCCTGCACATTTGACCTAAGGGAGACACTAGAGTGAAATATACCCTTTACCTAAGGTCCAATATTTTCCTATAAATAATACCCAAGGACATTAATTTGTGTGGATGGAAATTCTCAAAGGATAATTGAAGCTCTCCATTCCCTAGTTCTTAACATAAACCACCAAAACCTTCAAGGTAGCTTTAGAAAACCTGAAGGTGAGAGAAATAAAAGGGGTTAGAAAAAATAATGTTCTCATAGGTTTTAAAATAAACAATACATGTGAGAAGAATTCACTCACACTGTGGTTAACGAAAACAGGTGTGTGGTCCCTTTTCATATCCATGGACCTGTATGAGGCACTTCTGGGAACACATGTGGAGACCCTTGATGTCTTGATAAATATATCCCCCAAATATAGTTACCTAGGTGGTCCATCGACCATGGTACTACCAGTTCTCCCAAACATAACTACATGATTCCCCTGGTTCTCCCTAACCACCAGCCTTTGTGAGCCACTTAGTTGGCCGTCTTCAAAGACATCCATGGAAGGGCCTATCCTTATTTGGATTCCTCTTCTAAAAGGACTAGGTTGAAAAGTCCAAAAAACATAGGAGATACAAACCTGTGAAGAGGGGAATACTAGTGTGTCCCCCCTTTTGGGTGTGTCCTCTTTTGGGTAGAGGCTTACTACACTTGTCTGATTGGATGGCCAGGGTACTTCGGGTGCATGTTAGTGTTTATCTTAATGGAAAAGAGGACACATACACTAGGAATAGTGTCTAGGCGTTTTTTGTATCAGATACTATGGTTAATACCATGGCCTCCCCTTCTCTTATTTACAAACCATAGCATCCAATTCCTGGTGGGGAGGGTAAGGACTGAACCTTCATTTTCATTCAACCTGAAATGGGATCTTCCTACATTACTATAGAACCTAATAAAATTCACCCCTCCGAGAGTAAACCCCTATCCTTTATTGTAGGTGGGTTCACTCTTGATCCTCTATTCCACTTCTCCACTAGGTTAGAGAGGGGATGTGAACCTCAGAACTCTCCCCTCTCACTTCATACCTTCATTCCTTTTTCTCCATACCCTGGACTTGTCCTTGGGTAAAGTGAAGAGAGGTAAGCATCGAAGCCCCAAACTCATCCATCTAATGAAGAGGGGGAAGAGGATGTGGGAACACTCAATGCCCCATCCCCCACCCTTTAGGTATTTTTGCAATGTCCACAAACTGACAATATTAGATTGTGTGGAATCTTGGATCATCTCTTGACTCTTATCTCTCTCACTAAGCATGAATCACATGGTCTTAGAGGTTAATGGTCATAATAGAATATACATGATCCATGACACCAATTGAACTATGATAACTCAGATTCGAGGTGTAATCATGATACATAAGATTCCCTCATAGGTCCTGAGCTCAATGGGAATCCTCTTTAGGGGTAAGCCCCAATTGAATCAAATCCAAACCTCAACAAGAATCCTCCTCATAAGTAATCCCTAAAAAAGACTCCAAATTACCAATAGTTGAAACATACCTCATGGTAACTTGTTATAGATAATAATCTCTATGAGTATGTATCAACTTAAGAAAATAAAAGGGCCATACTACCATATGGGATGAAACTTCTATGGGACTCCATACGTGTAGGTCCTTAAAACCAAACATCGTGGGCTTTGATTCCCCTCCAAATGAAATACTTAGAAAGTATTTATGAGGTCCAAACCCAACACCCCAAATAAACTATATTCTCTCTGTGTCACATTACTAGTAGGTTCTAATTCAACCTGGAAATGAATATCTCTTCTAGGTTCCCTGGTCTAATTCAGCATAAGTCCCACACCAAAGTTTGACTTGGATCCATTATCCTTGAAATTCTTCTCCACATGATTTCAAACCATACAGATAGGTCCCCATTACAAGACCTTAAATGGTATGATGTTCCCCATTAAGTATAACCAAACTATAAGGATTATGATTGAATTCACAAGGATACAAAGTAATCTCAACACATGGTTTCTATCCCAACATCAAAACAACGTTCTCCTCCTGGGGTGGTGAAACACATTAGACTTACCCACTACATCGCTAGAAATCTCGCATCATCATAACCTAAGAATCACTAATTTGGTCATAAATGGATTCCATTTACGGATAACCTTAGATACATATAGATATCTCCCTTTATGAATAACCACAAATAAATAAAAATGATTCTAATATTCACTCATGCTAATAATTGGTTGTTAATTCTATGGTGACCAAAACTCTTCTTGGGAATTAATAAAGGATTCATGAACATATCATAAATTTATAAGAGAGTATAGGATTAGGTAATAAATTATCCTAATAGGTTGTTTTGAGCCCAAAAACCCATACTCCAAATAAATATGGGTTCTTATGTATCATAGGTCAAAATCCCTAATGGGCGCCTACCTTTGGATAAAATCCCTTTTGGATATAGAACTATTTTGTGTTTCTGATTCCAAAAACAATCCTATTGGAAAGCATTCAAGAAATAGTGAACCTAATTTGATGGAATTAACAAAACTAAAACCCCTATAATCAATCACTGGGAAACCAATTCTCCATGGAAAATATTCATATTTTATGATCAATCCAAGATTTTTATCATTGTGTAGTAAGAAAAATTATTTCATGAAAAGGGAAAAATGAGATTGAGTGTGGTGTATTCTTGGGAATCACAATATGTTTCATCATATTAATTTTTTAATACATAATTGAAGATATGGTTGGGGTTTACACATAATAAGATTCCCATATATTTGTTTCCACCTACAATATATTGGTAACTAAATGATATTGGATGATTAGACTCTGGGATAATTTATCCATGTGGGTAAAAGATGGGGGTTTATGCATGGGTGTCCCAACTTTATATATATATTGATCATTTAGTAGAACATGGATTATGTATGGTGAAATAATACACCTAAAATAAGGTCAATATATGTATCCACATCAAATATGTTGATAATTAGATGAGTAAGTGATACTGGACATGTATGGAATATTGAATGGTGAGGAGGATTTGGGGCTTATGAATGGGTGACAAATTTTGGATCAATAAAAATACTTGTAACTAGATTGGAAAGTGTATGATTGTTTCTTGTACCTAATATAAGGATAATATATGTGTCTAATTTTTTTATAATGATAGTTAGAGAAGGATAGAAGACCAATCAAATAGGGAATATAGCTTGGTGGGGAAGAGTTGGGGCTTATGCTTGGGAAACCCGTTTTTATTCGATGTGACTAGTGTTAGAAGTGAAGGTATGTTGTGGGTATTACAATATATTGGAGTCTCATATGAATATATTTGGCTCATTGAGTGGACAAAATAGTCCCACAAGATATTTAGGATAAAAATGTGATCATTATTCTATAATTTGGATAAGAATATTAAGCCAAGAAGGTTTTTACAAGTGGACAAATGAGAGAGGCCCTCATTATCAAATTAGTAAATGATTTTAAGAATCCTAAGGGGCCTATTATTTAAAAAGTAAAATGATAAATTATTTATTATTAATGTATTATATGATCAATGGGAAGAACTTTCATGTGAATAGCTGATTAATATATCTCAAGAGAAAGTGGTGGAGTCTGGAGGAGGTAGGAATCTAGGTAGATGACATGGGAGTAAAGGATAACCATAAATGGGACTTGGATGTAGTGTAATCTTGGCATGAGAAATGGGATAAGTGGAACTCTTTAATAAAAATGGGGTAAATTTGGGACATTGTATAATACTTGGTTAAATTACAAACCATTTATAGGATTTGAGTGAATTTTCACCCAAGATTAAGACCTTAGTAAAGTACCACCTAGGTGTGAGACTTGGGTGAATTTGCGACAGAGTATGAGACATGGGTAATGTGGTTCTAGGTTATGATTCTTGGGTGAATTTTTGAGAATGTATGAAACCATTTTTAATTATTACCCAAGATGGATAATTTGGGAAAAGTGACATCCAATTATGTATGACCAAGAAATAGCGTCACCCTAGTATAGACCTCTTGGGATGAAATAAACTTGTTTAACCCAAGAATTATAATCTATGGTTATGTTAGGTTAGGCATGTGGTCCCTTATTTTCATCCTTTTAGTATTGGGGCCTTTTCATGTACCATATGGGGAATTGTGTTCAAGTATTAGGGATATATAAAATTTTTGGGTAGTCTCTATCCTAAAAAATATACAGGTTCAATTTATCTATACTCATAATTTTGAGAATAATACCAAGGAAACTCCCTTCCCTATTAGGGATCTTTTGAAACTAGTCAAATAGAAGACAAAGAGGGAAGTTTATTTATCCCTAACTTTATCCTTTAGATCTTTCAATAAGATAATTCTATGCCTTTATGAAGAAAAAACTCATTCAAAGAGACCAAGGACCTACCCATACTATAATTCTAGTGAGACTTAGAGTACATATTATTCCAATCTCAAAGAAAATTAATACTTGTAATGGGGTTATCAAATCAGGATATATATATATATATATATGACTGATACAACAATTCGAATGCCTCTTGGAAATGTTTCTCAGCATGGGGCTATTTCCATATCATGATACATGAATTGTTATGAGTTAAACCACCATTATAGTAGTTTCACAACTATCTAACATGGTAAAAATAAAACATTACTTACCAATAATAGGTATAATACTACTTATTTTTGGGTAAATTTTAATGGATTGAAATTAACCTTAGGACCAATATTCCAATATAGTTTATTCAAATCTAGATAGAAATTCACCACTGTGCCTATCAATTGAGAATCACGGTTTTATCCCCATAATTTTTTCATTGACCAGGCAAATTATATATTTTGTGCATGCCACCAATCAAAATAGATACCCAATTTCTGAATTATATCATAGGGTGTTATTATAATTTAACATTTACTTATTATGAGGCCCATTTTGGAAGACTAGAAGTTTTCCTCATTGGTTCAGTGGATGACCTATCATATTTAATCTCATTGTAAAAGGGAATTCACATAACGAGTGTTGATTGAGTCTTCAATCTATGATCCTTACATGCCATAAAAAATTTATTTATAATTTTCTTTTTTTTATTTATTTGATTATATATCCCTATCTTGGAGTGTGTGGTGAACATAACCCTATAATGCTTAACCAATTTTGGTTGTTATACTTGCATATAGATGAAGCAAATACAATCAATCTACCATCAGAAAATTCTCTAGTCAGTCTATATTTTGGGTATAATCAATCATGGATTTAATTTTATAATGGATCAGTAAATATAGGAGTCTCCCAAAAAATCATGATCCAACCATCTAGGAAAAGGGTGAATTTTGGGAAGATCCGTAGTCAGAATATGATATCATCGAGCTGGGTTTCATGACTAGTGAAGTGGAAACCTCTACTATTGAACAAAGTACCATATTATATGATTTTCTATAGTTAAATTATGTGTCTATATCCTCAATAATCTAGGGAATCCATGGTATTCAAAATCCCCTAGGGAATATCTCGATTGAAATGAATTTTTTTATTCGAACTCAAATAGAAACTTTTGTAAATGGATGGCCCTTTTGATCAAGAGACCTCATCCTAAAGTACATTCTAGTTCCATAATTTGTAGATTCTTATGGTTCTAATACTACCTCCATAAACAAACAAAATCATGAAATTTCATATAAAAACATTTATGCACTAATCACTCAAACTCAAATTATTAGTTAAAGAGTAAAGATTATTGCCTCTATTTTCTCTCCATGGGTCTAGGGATAGGTGGATTTAAATTTTAGGAATTATACAACATTATGAATTGAATAAAAGCTATCAAATATGATGTGTAAATACAATATATAGATCTACATTCCATTAAAATAACAATCTTTTATGTCGAGTATATGTAGTGGGCTACTATGGAAATAAATAAGAATATTACTGAGTATTTGTGGATTCATAACTAGGTGGATACTCAAAATAAATAAATTTAGGAACATGAAACTCACATAGAAAGGGTGATAGAATTTTTTTTAAAACTGTTTATCATAAATGATACCTTCAAGCTAATAAACCAATAATTGGATTATTTAATTGAACAATTGCACCTATTGGTGTGGATGAACCTTCCAAACGTATAGATCTTTGACAATTAATCAATGATTAAAATAAATAATTATACTATTTACTAAATTTCACTACCTAGATCATGTAATATATGTATTTATTTATTTTTCATAGTTATGTTTTCATGGGATGGATTATTATTGTGAAGAATCCTCTATTTCTATTAAATAAGCAACAAAACCTCCTATATCAAACAATTTTTATTGTTTTCTCACATTTTCTTCCCCATTATCAAGCCATGGTAATTTTAAAAACACATAGAGAGTAATGTCATAATATCTTAATAAACATTATCATTATATTGAAATATATAAGGTAAATAATAAATCCAAAACTCTTTACTCAATAATGACACACGTGAATCAACAAATCATCATTTTAACAACTACCCACAAAAATATATCAGTGGGACAAATATAGAAACTTGTATACCATCACTGTAAGATATGGAAATCCCATAACATAAAGTACTACAATATTCAATATCATTATAAACATATTAACATTGATTGATATAGGAAATAATGATATGGTGGAATATATACCCTCAACATAATCCAAAGTTATTATATTCGGTTCATTTCCTCTTGAACTTGATCTCTTATGAAAATATATTTAGGCTGGATATTGGGAAATTTATACCATCACTATAATTTAAGGTTAGTCTATTCAAATATAGGAATATTAAATGACTCAATATCATTAAAATAATGATGTATGGTTTTGTATGAGGAATACATTTCTCAACATTATTTAAGTTCCCTAAAATTATATTTTTGTGCATTGTTCATGGATCACATGAGCCAATATATGAAGGGACAATGATTTATTTTCTATTACAATGGCCTTTATTATCAAGAATCTAATTTATATAATAAAATATAGTGGAACATATATGATTCATTTGTTTTCATTACCCCTTTAACATTTTTCTAAGATTTGGATAAAAAGGTCTTACTGGTTATGAACTCAACTTTTTCTTAGGATTCCCATTGTGACTTTTTAACTAAACATTTTTTATGCATTCCACATTTTACTAATAAAAAATTATTAATCCATGTGATGTACATAAATATTGAGTGGTGATTTAACTTTTTTCTAGGATTAATTTTATAGTTTTTCATCCTAATGAATTCTAAGTCCCTTTCCTTGAGTAGTTTCAGGACATGAAATGAATTCCAATAAGGCTGGTGTTTAAGGGTTAATATATTTTAAAAAACATATATGATAATGTTTTTATGGAAATAAGTGTTATGTGACACTGAACATAAAGGAGATCCTAGTTCCACTATATGACACCTTAGGGACAAGTGCAATAAACTTAAGGTTATTGTTATGTAACTAAAATATATTGAGGTTTAAAGTTAGGTAGATTTTAAAAAAAGATGAGGTAGTTTATATTAAAAGGGAAATGTTAAAACTAAACTTAAATAAAGTCCAAATACTAAAATACGCCATCTTAGAAAAGGGTACACAGAGTTAAGGTCATGGTTATTGGTCTAGTTGTGAATGGTGTGATATGACAAACCAAATCGATCATTATAACTAACACATTCAAACAAGAAAATAAAATTATGTAAAATTAGACTAAGGTATTTGAATCAAAATGTTATAAAATGGAACAAGAATGCTAAGGAATGCCACTACTGAAAATTATAGAGATGGGTTACAGTAAAATAATTTCAATGTAATTGTGGGTTAGAGGAAATTGTCATTTAGACTAATATATAACCATTTATAGACGGATGGATATGGAGGAACAAATAACATTTCCAAGAAAGGGTATCCTTTTAGAGTCAAATATACTCATTACATGTATACATGAAGTTTTTACGGTGATTCAAAACCCAAAAGGTACAACATGTGTTCTATGATAAGAGGATCTTAAAAAGTAATTAAAACACACCAATATAGAAAAAAACCAAGTTCATGTTATTATGTGATATTGAAGGGGTGTGGATTTATATGATGAAATGTTTCTTGGTCTATGATATATGGATTAGATTTCACTGTGTATCATGTGATCATATAAATCAAACAATGTGTTATAATTATATAGACTCTCTTCCTAGATTAAAATCATGTATAAATGAAAATGGAATGGTGTCATACCAGTGTAATCCAACTAAACAAAAGTAAGTGTGAATAATGGCAACACATCCACTATTGTGAAATTGGAATATGAACTTTTTTCTTTAACCAAGTTAATAGTTCTTTCTGTTACTATATATCCTAAAACAATATGAATTAAGATTCATGTAGTTATTATATATCTTTTGAGATGAGTTTTTTGACTCATGGGATTTTATCATTACAAGAAATTCATACCAAGATATGAAATGTGCATTGAAATAGGATTTAATAACATTTCCCTAAAATGGGTGAAATTACCAAGTGTGTAGCATTGAGGGTATTTTAATACACCTGACTAGTTGGATCAAAGAATATGTTAATCATAAATAGTATGATTTAATTGAGAAATGATTTTATAGTAAAAATATATTGAGGATTACCATTGAAATAATTAAAACTGCATGTTATTTGGAAGTACTATCATGGGAACATGGGATTTAGAGGATCCTCTCCATAGAAGAAAAATACCATTGGTTGGTAAGATACATATGGTGGTGTAGATATAATTACCAAGAAACGTTGTCCTTTGGAGTCAAATTCACTTTTTACTAGTACCCATGAACGGTTTATAGGGATTTAAACACCTAATGAATGAAGTAGGTTTTATTGAAAAAATGTATTCAAGAATATTTAAAAACCCTAAAGTTATGGCTAGAATTTATTCAACATACTCTCAAGGTAAATGTATATGATAGAAAATGGATTTAGTATATTAATTTATTAATAGGATAATCCACATTATATTAATATGAGTCCTTTTATTGACCACAAATTTACTTATGAAAAATCGTAATCTTGGATTCATAATAAAAATAATAATTTTTTTAACAATTTCTTAGACCAATGGGTCAATTGAGTGTATATTTAATTTTTATATGGATAAATTCTGGTCCCTAAGAAAAATATATATATTTTTTCACTCTAAATATTTCTTAATCTATGTGACTAAGTTGATTATCGAGTGGAGAATCAAATATTTTTACATATCACTCCTTTAAAGGGGTTTTAATGTTAAATATCGAGGGTGTTTCTTTCATTTATAGTTTAATATCATGAAATTTGGATTATCAGTGTCTAAATATTAAGGCCATTTATATTTTACTAGTAGGGGATAAATTTATGGTTGTAAATATTGGAGGAAACACTATTTTGCATTCCCTGAGTTATTAAGTATTTCTATGTTATACTTGAAACCTATAAAAATGGGAAGTGATATCCCATTATGAATGATATATCGACTTCAAGTGTAGGAGGCCCCAAAAGGGGAAGGAAACTATGTGTTCTATAGTAATATGAATTAATCCATATATATTTTGGGGAAAATATATGTCCCCCAATCATGGGGAAACATATAAAAATATCCAATGTGAGTGATAAGACCCCTTGTTGGGTGGGAGATTTGAAATTGATTTAATGTTATGGTTATGCTTGAGATAAGAGATACAAACTTCTCTATGCATCCTATGATAATATGAATAAATATACATGTAGTTGTTATATAAGATCATTTATAAACTCAAATTCATAGTCAAAACAACGGTGATCAATATGATAATACCAAACATAAGAGATATATGTCTCATTATATGGGGTATTAGTGTACGTATTGTGTAGATAATCCATCAAAAATTAGATATGTCTATGTACAAAGATCTTATATAATGGATAACATTATAGATGGATCTAGGATTCATAATCAATAAATAACAACATGTTCTGAAATAATAGTTATCAATGAAAATATATTTCTTTGGGATGAAATCACCACATAGATCATACACAAATTTTGGGAAATTCGAATATGACTTTTTCCCCAATGTAAGCTATGGAATGGATAATTTAGAAGTAGATTATGACTACCCAAACTATGTGATTGAATTATTGGGGATGGTTAATTTCATTATTTCATAGTTCTTTCTGTAAGGAACTATAAACCAAATAATATTATATAGATTTGTCTTTTGTGTGAGTGAATTAGATTATACAAAATAGACTACACTGATCAGTTTGGGGTAATGTCAGTTGGACTCTATGTGGTTTAGTATAATATCATGTTAATAAGATTGAAATTTTCTATATTTTATGGTTGTTTGATTAAAAAATTTACATAGTGCATTATATGTATATAAAGATCATGAAAAACATTAAATGGCTTCATCTTAAAACCAAGTCAGTGGGGAAAATCAAGGTGCACAGATTAGCCTCAGACACCCAGATGAAGCATGAGTTTAATAAAATTAAAATTTGTGGTTTTGTTAAAAATAGACAATTTTATATCAATATGTATCGTATGATAATTGAAATCAATTCACACATAGTTCCATTAAAAAAATCATCCTAATGTACTTCTATAAAAGGACCAAATGTGAATGACAAGACCCAAAGATAAATAAATAATTATGTTTTATAGGATATATGGGTGGAATTGGGTTGAGACCTTTGAGTATTATTACATATATTGGGATAACAAGAATCATTCCACACCCATTACTAGAGTGGGAGCCTTTACATGAATCAGGATCATGTGTAGGGAGAAAATATTAATGGATTTATCTTAGTTCCACAAAATTTTGAGTGACCCAACATGAACGAGTAAGAGTAGAAGAACTAGGAATAGTAGTATTTGGGTTTTCATCAAGAAATTGTTAAACACCCTTGAGTGCCACTATATATCATGGAATAACATGAGAAAATCCCTTTGTAGTTTTAGAAATTGGAATTTTTAATTTTTTATAGGATTAGAAATATAAAAATCTAAATGATCATATCCAGGATGAGAGATCTAGATTTTTTTACGAGGTGTCTCAAATTTTGGGTGATATAGAAAACCCGCTATGAATAAAGGGGCCATAATCTAGAGTAATTTTTATGAGTTTGGTAATTTTTTCTAGATATAGGATAAGAAATTTATATTCTATTGTTTGCACTATGAGAATAGAAATCAAGTCACACATGGTTTTTAAATGTTCTCTACATAGATTTTTTTAGGGGTCATGATAACGAAGTGAATCAATATCCTTTTATGAGAAGGAAATAATCCTACCAGGAATTTATTTTCAAAATGAAGATAATCTCAAGGGGTATTATCTTAATTCATGACCACAGGGAGACCTAGCTTGAACTAGTATATGTCCCATCCCATGGGATAGGTCCAACATGAAGATCAAATCTACAGTTGGGAATGGGATGAGTGATCAAATCATCACTACATATTCAAAGAATACAAGAATGGATCTAAATTTAGTTCCTATTAGAGTGTCTCCTTGTATTGATATATATCAAGTTTATGATATAAAAATATAAATATATAGATTCTCATGTGAGAGATAATGATTAAACACAATATAAACGAGGATAGGTCTCATCACCATATCCAAAAAATCCATTGAAATAGAGGTTTTGGTTGGGATCAAGATAAGAGATATTGGTGTCACTATATATCCAAAAATAATAGGATCCAAGACACATATTGTATTTATATGGTTAATTTCTTTATAGGTTCGGTGAACCATGGAATTTTAGACAAAAAGGGGTTCTATAATCATCAAACATTCAAAGAATGAAATTAATATCATGTATATCAATCTCTTACTTGGGGGAATGAATGACTCGAGATTTAATGAAATTGGAATATCTAACGTGTTTAAGGTCATGAATTTTGGACGACTTTGAATAGTTTAAATTTATGTGGGATAGAGTATATTTCATCGAGTTTAACATCATATAATAATTATTATGTGTTATGAAATTTAGTGTCATGACTCTTGGAAATAGATTTTCTATATTTTATGGTTGTATGATTAAGACATTCATGAAATGAAGTTTAAAGTATTGTATTGAGGGTCTCACCAACCTAGTGTAAAATTTTGAAATAAAATTATTGAGAACGATTTCATTAATTGAATGCCTTCTACTATATCCATACATTTATGTAAATTAATTTTCTCTCCAAAATTAGAAATTATGTATGGTATAAGTTCATTTTTATTTCTTCACCATCATCAAGGATATATTCTCGAGTATCATAGAATTTATCAAGGATAACAGTAGTTACTATGGGATGAATGAGTGGTGGAAAAACATATTGGTGAATACTAAAATCACCCAATTCTGATGTATTTCAATGTTTTGTAGGATGTGTATCATTTTGTTATCAATTTTCTTAATTAATAAATTTTTATCTAAGAATACTCAACTTCATATAATTGATTATAGATGTAGTCTCAAAGTAAATGAACTTGAACCTCAATCGGTAGGACCTCCTCATTCCCATATATATAATACAATATTTGGTCTCTTATTTTTAACCATGGGTTATCGTACAATAATCCCACAAATCATGAAATAGTTTTTCTAGAAAAAACATTTGATCCTTTTCCACCATGTTTTGAAGGATATTGATAAGAGTCCCATTGAAGGCCTATATCTATCCATTTATTGTTTTATGATAGAGATATCAATGATTGGTCTGAATATTTTAATATTGGTAAATAATAATTTGTAAGAACATAAAATGGTGTTTTTTATATCAATATTGTGTAATGGACACAAATTCATGTAATGATATTTGGATTCATGAAATTTATGATATACTTTGTCCCAACTAAATTGAGGGATATATCATCAGCCTTGTCTGAGAACAAATTATTGGCAGTAATAAAACAGTTGAACTACCATTATATAGTAATGGGATATAGACCCATGATATATATTATCTGCATGGAAAATGGGAAAGATAATTTTGTGGTGTAATAAAACATTAAGGGTCGATGAATAAAATTGGAATATATCTATAAAGAATGGTGTTCCTTTAGGAATTCCAAATATTCTTGACTAGTGTTCACCATAGGCTCCCACATAGACTTCCTACATAACATAGAAGGTCTCTCCTCCTTCATTTCACCAGAGGAGGTTATGCCATTTCTTCATTTGTAGAGAACCATCGTAGATTTTGAGTCACAATAGGGGATAAAAAATATTTCATAGTGACATTGTTTTAATTCATGTCTTCATTGAATGGTAAAATACCTGTTTAGATATATTCTACAGTGGGATACATCCATATAATTATGAAATTAATTTGAAAGTATAACAGATTGTGATGATCTAAGGTGGTTATAACATCATTAATCTCTACTAAATCATTAATAATAAATGTCCATACCAATAGGTGATTTCATATTAAAATGAGAATTATATCATGTTATGGATCATACTTTGTTGTGGATTAATTTGAAAGTATATAAACATGGTATGAACATGGTATAATTGATAGTTTGGATCTAAAGAGAATTTATCCACCATACATCATATACAATCATGAAATAGAATAAACTCTTCCTCTATAATTTTGTAGATTCCATATATTTTTTTGATTACCAACTCTGAATCCTTCTTTATTTTTATTAATTCCACTTTTATGAATTGGGTTAGTTCCAAACCTATAATAAAAGTTCGGTATTCTATATCATTATTATTGAATCTTTTTTATTGAAATATGGAATTATGAAGAAATATGTTTCTAGAGGGATGAAAACTATCCCTAATTTAGATTTTTTTGAGCATCAAGTTTTCCATAAATCTACTTGTTTGGATTCTAGAGGAACCATGAAAAATTCCCCATTATTGATAAGTTTTTTGGATTAATTAAAACTCCTCCTTAGGGAGTTATATTAATAACAATAAATTATATGGACATGGTGAGATATGTGGAAAACTGGTAATACACACCTCAAAACCTCGTTATATGACACAAAGTGGATATCAAACTGATATATAATAACCACCCATCATTATATATTCATAGTTATCATTTGATAATTGATGATATATATGAATGTATTGATAATAAATATTAGATTATCCTAATTTTTCAAGAAATAGTGTCTCATAATTTTCATTATGAAAATCAATGCATGAAAATTATTTTGGATATCAAAGTATTGAGTCTCAGTATTAAAAATATTTTTATTGAGAAAATATACATTTTTTCCTTGACTATATCATTTTTTTGGAAGGACGATTCTAAGATATTGGACCAAAGTTTCTACATGTAGGATGAGAAACTTCCCCTCTACAAGTGGCATTGAAAATACTGGATGTGGAAGATTCTTCATGAGATCATTGAAATATTTCTAAAAATATTAATCTCATTGGTAGTTAACCACATTTTCATTTACTTTGTGAAGGTAAAAAAATTGATTGTAAGATTCGATATGAAATATTTTATAGTAGATATGAATGTGGATTCCTCTTAACTCTTTTAGGTTCTGAGGATGGTGCATATCAAGTAACACCATGGATTTTCTAGGTTCAATTGTGATTTTGTGATACCATACCATGAATCTAATAAATTTCCCATATGTTACCCTAATGGTGGTGTCCCCATCAATATCATGGTCCAATTGAATATTTTTATATCCAAAATATTTATCTCTAATAGGGAGGGTTTTGAATCTAGTTATGTAATTGTTTATTATGCTACTATAAAATTGGCATGTGACCACTTTCTAATAGCCATAGTCACTAATATTATGGCCATAGGTAAGCCTATTTCTATGGTCCATGAATGATTGTTATAGTAGACTAGCCTATTTTCATGGTCCAAATAGACCCTTGAAATATTCATTCCAATGGGAACTTATTTACATAGACCACCGGGACTATGGACATACACTGATGTGAAAATACAGAGGACATATATGGGAATACCATGAAAATCTTATAATAATGGTTAATGATGACCATGTAAACAAGTTCCCTAAGCCATAATATATTTTATTTCATAAAATTTATAATCATTATAAAATAAATAATTATATTTGTTAGTATATATATAAATTATGAACCTAATGTTAGTTTTAAAATGATTCCATTATCTTATATAAGATCTTGAGGTCAAATCTCAATAGTTATATTTTTTCAGACTCTATTTCATCATTCACAACTATGTTCATAGTTGATGGGGATATTCCAATGGTAATAACACCCATGATTTAATGTCTATTTACAATATCTAGGCCTATGGGAATAGAATAAATTTCTTGTAGTGGTATTTTCAATTTGGAGACTGGGAAATCATCCTTTAAACAATGGTAGTGGTGATCCCTAATTTTAAAAAAACCCTAATTTACCAATTATTTTTCATTATTGGAATAATGTGTGTGCGAAAATTAAGGTATTATGATTCCTAAACAATTTTTCCCTTGATTAGATTATCAACTTCAATATCCACTTTGGAAGCATGTGTATCATGAATTATCCTTATTAATAGCTTATAACTATAGTGGTAAGTTAGAAGACACAAATGGTGGGTCCCTCTCTGGGGATCCAGTCCAAGAATATTTGTTTAGTTCAACAAAATAAATTTAAATTTTTTATTTAGGAAAGTCATATATGTATCATGTTCTTTATGAGTCATGATAACACTACTTATTGTAGTCCAGTGTTCTATTTCTATATGTAGAGTCACTTGGATGAGCTCATATATGGTAGTAGAGATGTCATCATTGAATTTTGAAGGAGATTTTCAGAGATATTACCCTTATTATTCCCTAGAATTAAGTGTAAAAAATGTATTAATATCCAACGATCTAGAATATTATATGGGGTTATTGTTGTATCCATTATAATGACATCCTTATTCTAAATGGTTGGGTCCATCTGATGAAATCAATATAATAAGAAAGGGATAAAATGTTCCTAAACACCATGATCTTATTCTTCCAAGATTCATATCCAACTTATCAAAGATTCTTGTCTATGTCATCCAAATATCAGTCAGACTGACACTTTCATAAATATTCATAAGGGAAATATTGATTCACATGGATTATGTTGTGGTATTTTATTTCATAAATGTGGTTGTTTAATATAATCATCTACCTATCCATCATATGAGACGAAAGTAAATATTTGATTAAATTAATTTTCTAACGTGACTCATGTGACCTAATAACTTCCAAGATTCATGGTTTCTACCTCATTTTTTTGATGTTCAACACAAATTATAAAATAAGTTTAATCCAAGGATTGATAAGAGTGATTTATATTCCATTATTACTAGAAATATGAATGAAATTATTTAATATATCTTTCAACACATTCCTTTTTAGAAATTTGTGTCTATATATTTATATTCACATGATTTTATGTGGTATCTATCCCAATATAGTACCCTATATTTCATATAAATAAAATATATTAGGCACAAATGGTATGATGCTAACATGTTTTCATGCATATGTAGTAATTCCTTCCTATTAATAGTTTTAAATTTATGTCTTAATATAGTACAATAAATTTGAAGTCAGGGATGAGATCCCCAAATTGGGTGTATAGCATGATATTCATTAGTTTCCTCCAATCACTCTTGGCATAAAATTAAATTATTAGATTGGAAGGAGACATGTCTTCTTCAATGTGACCCAAATTTTAGAAGATCCAGATTAGAATAGGGTTGATCCCAGAACCATCACGTGTTAGGGAATAAATAATTTCAATATCGTTATGATTTTTTACATATATAAAGGACTGATGATACCATACATGGTATATTCTGAGTCATACTCTATGAACTATATAAATATATGCAATACCATTGAGGTGATAAAAAACAATTCATTTTGGAAATAAATATATTATTTGTTAACACTTTCTGTCTTGAGAGAGCCTAAATTAGGGCCTCCATGACTTGTTTTTAGAAGTAAAGCATTTCAAGGATTGATATCTTGGTGATAATTATAGTTATAATCTTAATTATTTAATACTTATATAATAGGGGTTAATTTATTCTCCCATGATATTTTTCTCAAGCTAGAGGCCTTGGGGTTAAAGTAAGCTATGCAAGTTGATTCTTATATTAACTAAAATTTGAGTAAATATTTTCTTCCTATGGGTTGGGAGGAACTACCCTTATTACCCCTTAATGGTGAATATAAAAATGATAGTATTTTATTTTTTCATCTAATATAATTGGGTTAAATTGTGACCTAGAAGATTTATAATCATACTGGTGTTACTATTAATATTGTTGGAGGATATATCTATGGTATTCAACAATGTACATTCCTTTAAAAAATGTTGCCTTAATATTGGGTCCCAACATGACAACTTCTTTCCTAAACTCTTTGACCTGTATTAAATCTTCCCAATTTATTTTCAAGGAACATAGTTTAATATAAATACTCCTAATTAGAAAATGGATATGTTAAGTGGATGAAATTTCAATAGTTATATTATGACACGTCATCTTGTTAGAATCATGTTTGGTGGAGAATTTCTCATCCTCCTTATGACAGGGGTATGAAATCCTAGATGTTTGCGGTTATCTTAATCCCTGATAAGGGTTGTTTTTCATATGCCTTGTTCCTTTAGAAATGATTTCACTTACATAATGGAGATTAGATATCATGTATTGTAGAAGGAACCATGGTCTCAATTAGCTGATTTAGTAATTTATAACGAATAAATTATGTCTAAATAACTAATTATATATTAATCCAATCATAAAATTTATATTCCACTTTAGATTAAAGTACTTACCACTCTACCTCTTCCTCCTAAAGTAAAGTAGAAACATATTTTGACTATACAAAAGGATTACCCTACATAAAATTACAAAATTCAATCATATTATGCAGTATATCGTTGGAGATAAATAGTTATTGGATGTTTATGTAGGATCAAAAAGTGAATTTTGATGCTCAATTAAAATAGTGGGGGTGAATTATAATATTAAAAACATTAATTTTAAACCTTACGTAAAACTATGTTTAACAAGGATAAACAAGGTAAATTGAAAAGACCTCTTTTAGTTCGACAATATTGCTAGGTTCCAGAAATGTGGTTCCAAAAATAAATCTTAAGGAATGTTTAGAATGATAATATTATTCCTTAATGCGTATAGAATCTTACTTATCAGAGTATAAAAAAACAAAAAAGTATAAGAAGGTTATACTTTCATCCTTTATCAAAATACAGTGGAAATAAACTTGAATCAAAACAAGTAACACGTATGAAATATTTTAACCCAAAGAGTAGGGTATCCAACAACCTTGGAAAAAGTTCCTTTGATTTATACTTTCAAGAAAGTCTGTCTTACCCACACCAAGGTAAGACCTTGATAGGAATATCAGAATTTGTCTTTCTATCCCCGCAGGCTATCGAACATTAAGGTAGTCAGAAAATATGTCTTCCTATCCATAGAAGTCCTTAAACATTATGGTAGTCGACACCTCTGTCTTCTTATCCCTTGAATTACTTGATTGTACATAGCAACAATTAGAGTAACATGAAGTAATTTGAACAAGATTTTTATTATGCACAAGGCATGAGAGTCTCTCTCTCTAGAAATCACATTAGTAGAATGCAATCTCTAGAGTGATGGAACTATATTGCACGCATTAAAATGAGCTCCTATATATAGGCACTTATCCAATGGTCGTCTCCCTCCTCCAACGGTCATATATTTTCATGAATTTCATAGGGACATGTACATGTGACACTCAAACAATGGTTAGTTAGAAATAGAATGTACGACGTCGTTTCATAAATATAACAAGTGTAAGGAAAATAAGGTTTCTCAACCAAATCTAATTTTTCAGAGTCTAAGGAAAAAATAAAGTTCAGTGTCTAACCAAATAAACATTCTAGGACTATAGATCATGGATATAAGGATTTTATTTTCCAAATAATTCGGAACATAAATTCTGAGGAATTAAAAGCCTTAATTTTGAAGAATTCGGAGACTCAATTCTGAGGAACTCAGAGTCTAAATTATAAGAAATTGAGAGTCTAAATTCTAAGAATTTCCTAGTCCAAATTATAGGGAATTCAGAATCTTAATTCTTAGTAATTCGGAGTCTGAATTCTGAGGAATTAGTAGTTATAATTCTAAGGAATTTGGAGTCAAAATTTCAGAGAATTTGAAGTCTGAATTTCAGAGAATTCGGAGTCTGAATTTCATAGAATTTGGTGTCTAAATTTTAGATAATTCAAAGTCTGAATTGCAGAGAATTTGGAGTCTAAATTTTAGATAATTTGGAGTTTAAATTTCAGAGAATTTAGAATCTGAATTTCAGAGAATTTCAAGTCTTATTTCTAAGGAATTCAGAGTCTGAACTTTAGAGTATTTAGATCCTGAATTTCGAACCTAAAAATTTAATACTTGATATCTAGGAATTTATAGGATCCTGAGGTTTTAGATGTGAAAACTATTTTTATACTTTAGAATAAAATGAGTTAGATTTAGAGAAACTATAAAATGAACAATAAAAACATAGTTAAGGATGAATTTCCTTGGGAAAGGAAAATTATCCTTATTAGGATAATTTTTAGGGAAAATATAATTTTCCTAAAGATAGAGTGTTTGTGATTTTCAAAACATAGAGGTATTCAAATGGCATAATAAACCCTTAGTGACTCAATAATCTCCCCCTCTTTGGAAAGCATAAATATCCTTACAAAAATTAATATAAGGACATATTGTTTCTCTTTATGGAAACAAAACAAACTTATCTCCCTTTACTTATGAATCATGTTGAATATGACTAGCTACCCCTTAGGTTTTGAAATCCCTATGGATCATATTCTTGACTTCCTTAAATATATTTTTCTTTTTACTGAAAAAGAAAAACTTCTTTAATGAAACTCCCCCTTAGATAGACTCCCGCTTACATAGGGAATTTAATTCTTTACTTAGATTTATTTTTACCATTCCTTTCTACCCCTTTGTGATTTTCAAAAAGTAATAAAGAGAATGTAAAAAAATATGGTACCTGATAAATTAGTACTATACAAACAAAATACAAGATGAACAACCAAATTTCATTATTATGGGAAAAATTTATACAATGAACAAAATATAACAAAATTTGGGATTGGGGAAAAATTATCCTTCTTTATCTTTAGGCATTAACTTCTTTACGATGGTTTTCAGCTTCTTTATATACTTGTGATCTTCTTTTACACGGTTGAGTAGCTAATCCAGGTCATCATTTTTAATTTCTAATGCTTTTATATTTTCTTATTGAGCCTTAAGAATATCATCCCGAGACATCAAAAGATCTTCTTGCATAGAAATATTTTCTTCAAACTCTATTCTGAGATCCTTTTCCTTCTTCAAATTCATAGCCACTGGATTGAGCTTCCTATTCAGATCTTTGTCTTTCTACTTCCAAGTTTTCCATTAGAGACATATATTTTTCTCAAAACTCTTTGTAAGATCATTAAACTTCCCATATTTGGTGAAAAAATCATCCTTCATACTTTCTTTGAAATAATCATGTATCATCATTATGTCAATTTTTTTCCCAGACCACTTAGTGATTTCCTTTCATGATCTTTAATAAGCATCATATCCAATGATAAAATATTTGGAATCTACATCAATCATGACAAACATATCCATAAGCATGGTAAGTGAATATGATTTCTGATTAAACGAATGCTGAAGCATCTAACACCACAAGTCTATAATCGAAAATAAGGTAATGGTATCAACCTACTTCTTCAATGATTGAACAACAATATCATGTCTAAGACAGGATGATTCTGAGTCAGATTGTTTGGTTGGTGTGGATTTTTTTCTATCTCTTTAGCATTCCTTTTTAATGATCTACCAACATATTTCGTTTTCACTATAGATTTACTAGGTTTATGAACCAACACTTACTTTCCCTTATCAACTCTCAGAATAATCTCTTCTACTTTTGGTGATTCATGCTCACTATCTGATAATTAAAGAATCTCGTCTTCCTCGAGATTTTATTTCTCAGAACCTGCCATAATATCCTCTATCTAAAAAAATTAATGGTTACTACACTCTTTATCAGATAGTTTATTCACTTCTTCTTGACCATTTTCATGTTTTCCTAGTGTATAAAGTTTTAAAGATTCTACTTTAGAAGTTAAGATTGATTTTTTTTTCATAAGGACTCTCTTTCTCGTGATATTCCTCCACTTGTCTAATCATTTCATCAGTATCTCCACTTCATTCTTCTTCTTCTTCTTCCACTTCTTTTTCTTGCTCAAATTCTTTTTCTTGTCCTTGTTCTATAATCACTATCTTCTTTCCTGAAGTCACAGGATGTGATTCTTGCAAAAAGGCTTCTGGTACATGAGTTTGTTCAAAGTCTTTCTCAGCATCCATGAGAAGGGATTGAACTATCTCAGTTTCAAAAATATTATTCTTCTACTTATTTTCATTTTCATTCTTCTCATGGTATTTAGAAACCTTAAAATTTGAGTCTTTTTCCTCAGCAGGGTCTAAGCCAAAACTGGGCTCCCTTTCTTTCTTATTCTTTTTGTCTTCTCTCCACTTAGAAACTACTTCATCCGGATAAGTCTTTTTAATCTTTGGTCTTGGAGGTGTGGATTGAGTTTCCGGAACATCAGGATTTATTTTTTTCTCTTTCAGTTCCTTTTCCTTCCACATCATTCCACCCTTCTTGAAAGTCTCATCCACTTCCAGTTTCTTTGAAAGAGCTATGATTTCTGATTCAGAAAAATTTTCGAAATATCCGGATTTACAACTGAATCCAACCTTCATTATTATGAGAGTATCATAACTCAACAACATCACTTTGAATTTCCTTGGCATAGAACTACAATATATATTGAATGAATGAATACAATGAACTATAATATTTGAGAGAGTAGCTATATATATAATAATTTGATATTTCAGAGCTCCATTATTGAAATTCTCAATTGGGATCAAGATATAATTCACCAAATTTAACTTCCTGAGGTTCACCAGAAAATCCAGAATACATATGTCACTTTTCTTCATGGTATCCTTATCCCCTTTTCTTTAAATGATAAAACCTTGAACCCATAATTCAACAATCCAGAGGTTTTTGGATAGATTAATAATCTTAGGAGTCTTCACCACTAAAATACAAAGACATTCTCTAACTTTCTCTTTATCAAAAGATCCTTCTACATCTGGTACCTTGTGGGTACAATATTATGCTTCACCCTCATACAGAATTTCAATCAATCTTGCAGCCTTACTGTAGGAAATATATTATGTCTTTCCATATCTATTGAAAGAAAACTTATCTCTCCCTCCTTCAATGAAGAAACATACTTATTCATATAATTCTACCAACAACTCCAGATAAACCGGATCATATGCCTTTGTATTGGATATGCATAGGATCTCCCATGCATTCAGCATGATGTTATTTGAAATAATAGAATCATACATAGAAAATAATTTCAGATCAACTAACCTTTCTCTGTATATCGGCAATTCAAATATTTCCTTTACTGACGACATTTCATTCTGAGGAGAAGCTTTCTCAGACATTCGGAATTAAAGAAAACATGAAGATTTGGTTCAGCCTTAAGTTGAGGAGTTTTTCTTTATCATGACAAAGATTTGAAGATCGATGTGGGACAACCATCGAGGGGTCCTTGTATAGGTGTTTGAGGTGACGCATCATCATCCTTGATTAATCCAACAGTTGAAATACTCTTGATCAGATTTGACGGTTGAGATGATAACCGAATAAAGAATTTGGTAGGTTCTGATCTTTTGAGGTCTTTGGGAAAAAAAATCATTTAAGGAAATGTGAATCCAAAATCATTCAATAAAATGAAAATACAAACATGAAAAAAAGATGATTACAAAAATTTTATGAAAGGAAACTTGCCTTCCAAGTTTCTAGGAAAAGTATCTGTAATGAGGAAAATTATTCTTGAAGGACTTTAGACTTCAAAAAAAATTAAAAAAATTGGTTATTAAAATTTTCATTATGAAAAATTTGATTACAAAAATTTTGATTAAAAAAATTTTTACTACAAAAATTTTGAATGAAAAAATGTTGATTATGAAATTTTTTATTGTGAAAATTTATATTGCAAAAATTTTGATTGGGGAAATTTTGATTACGAAAATTTTGATTATGAAAATTTTAATTACGCCAATTTTTTAAGGGAAAAATTGACTAATATAAAAATGTACTACCCCTATGAAAAGGAGTTTTATAATTTCAAGAGATTGGTTTCAACAAGAAGTTAATATTGAAGATTTCCTTCTGTTATCATTCCTAACTTTTATTAAATGTATTAAATTCTATCATAGGGTAAATATTTTGTGAAAATATTAGCAATTTGATCATGCTTTCCCGTAAATTGAAGAATGATATCTCCTTTTTGTGTGTGATCCCTAAGAAAGTGATGTCTAATATCTATGCGTTTTTCACGAGAGAGATGTTTAGGGTTTTTACTTAAGGAAATAGAACTATTATTATCACACAATATCTATGTTTTGGTTAAGATCATACTATAGTCTGTGAGTGAGTGTTGAATCTACAACACTTGGGCGCACCATCTTCTAGCTACTATATATTTCGCTTCTGCAGTGGAAAGTGCTACTGAGTGTTTCTTTTGGCATGACCAAGAAACTAATGAATCTCTTAATAAATGAAAATTTCATGATATAATTTTCCTATCCATTCTATATCCACAAAAATCAGAATCCAAAAAACGTTTTAAAACAAAATCATTTCTAGATGTATAAAAGAGTCATAAATCCATGGTTCCCTTTAAATAGTAGGAAATTATTTTTGTAGACTTTAAATGACATTCCTTAGGATTGGATTGTTATATTTAACATGTGCGTACTAAAAACATTAAGTCTGAATGACTAGATTTCAAGTATAGTAAACATCCTATCATACCACTAAATGATGTTTGATCTACTAGATTCTCAGCTCTATCTAGATCAAGGTAATTTGATGTGCCAATGGTAGTACTTATAATCTTAGTGTTGTCATATCCATAAGAATATCTTCAATATAATTATGTTGATATATATAAGTTCTTTATGATTTTTGAGAAATTTTAAAACCTAGGAAAAATGTTAACTCACACATAATACTCTTTTCAAACTCATATTTCATTATATTTGGAAGCGAATAAGTTAAAGATTACTAATTTGAACCAAATATAATGTCATAAACATAAATTTGAAAAATCAAAAACATTTTTCTCATGTTTCCTAATAAATAGGGTTGGATCAGAATTTCCCTTAACATAATTGTTTTTTAACAAAAATCATGTAAGCCTATCATACTAAGCTCTTGGGGCTTGTTTAAGTCCATATGAAGCTCTGGTAAGTTTAAAAACATATTAAGGATGTTTTTGGTCTTCAAAACCTAGAGGTTGTTCAAAAAAATCCTATTGAACATATCTATTAAGGATATCACATTTAACATCCATTTGAAAAATTTTAAAGTTTAATAATGCTGCAAAGGCAAGTAGAATATAGATAGATTCAAGTCTAGATGCTGGAGAATAGGTTTCTTCATAGTCTATTCCTTCTTGTTGATTATATCCTTTAGTAACTTATCTTGACTTATTTATTACTATGATTCCATTTTCATCAAACTTTTTTTTGAAGACCCATTTTACTCCAATAAGAGAATTTTCCTTAAGTCTTTCAACCAAGGTCCATACTTTATTCCTTTCGAATTCATTTAGCTCATCCTGTTTGGTTTTTATCCAATCATAATCAGCTAAAGCATCATCAGGACTTTTTTCTTCTAATTAGGAATGAAATTCTAGATGTTAAACTTTATTTATTAAGGAACTTATAGCCCTTCTAGGTTGATTTACATCTCTTATGATAATATCACTAGGATTATTTTTAATAAACAAATTATTTGGGTTTTGTAAAACCTCTTCGTCAACATATGGTAGGAAATATTCTTCGGTAAATGCTCTAGAACTATTTTCTTGAACATTTTCTTTATCAGAAGGATCTTCTATCAAGTTTTGATAATTAGTTTTTTAAAACATGTCTAATGATATAGGTTGAGGTTTTTTAAAAATAAAAGGATTAGTTTCATCAAATTTAACACGTACTGTTTCGTCAACAGTAATAGTGTTTTTATTAAAAACACTATTATCCTTAGAAGTTATGGAGTTGCCTAAGAAAATTCCTTCATCTGAATTGGGTTAAAATTTATTTAAATTATCATTAGTATTCAAAATGAATACTTTGCAACCAAATAATTTAAAGTGGGAAAGTCTATGTTTTCTACCATTCCACAGTTCATAAGGGTTTTTTAAGAAAATATCCAATAAAAACTTGATTTATTGAATAACAAGAAATACTTAAAGCTTCTTCACAAAATTGTTTAGCAATCAAATATTAAATAAACATGGTTCTAGTAATTTCTTGAAGAATTATATTTCTTCTCTCAACAACCCGATTTTGTTGAGGAGTTCTCAGTGCTGAAATGTTATCAGTAATTCCATTTTTATTAAAAAAAGTTTCCAAATTAGAATTTTGAAATTCTCCTCCATGATCACTATGATTAGATATCAATGGAATGAGTTTCTCATTTTAATCTTGGGATCAAAAAATTTTGAAATATGAAAACATTTCAGATTTATTTGCTAGAAAATTGACCCAAGTGAATCTAGTGTAATCATCAGCTAGGAAAAATACATAATATTTTCCTCCAATGATACTAGTTTTTGTTTGACCAAAAATATCCATATGCACGAACTGTAATAAATCATTAGTTGAGGCTTCACCTATTGATTTAAAACTTGATTTATGTTTCATTCCATATTGACAAAGATCAAAAACTTTTGAAGAATCATATCTAAGCTCCGGTAGATCCTTAAAAATTCTTTTCTTATAGAGTTTACATAGGTTCCTAAGGTTACAATGACCTAAACTTTTATTCCATACCCATGATTTATTTTCCATTACACTAAGTCAAGGTAGGTATTGGCTCCAAATATTATCTATGTTTAGTGTGTATGCATTCTCTTACCTATAGGCAGAATGAATAAACTATTCCTTGGAATTGTGTATTAAGCCTTTATCATTCCTAAAATTAACAAGGTAAACTTAGTCACATAATTGACCTATGTAAATGAGGTTGTTCTTAAGACATTTAACAAATAAAACATTTGAAATCAATGTTTTTCCAAGAATAACAATGTTACATATACCGATAATTTTTTCCTAAGCATTATCTCTGAATGTTACTTTTCCTCCTTTCGTCTTGATGATATTTTCAAAGAATCTTTTTATACCAGTCATATTTTGGGAACATCCACTATCCATATACCATTTATTGTTATTGGTACTTTATTTATTATCCTGAAAATAAGAGTATTAGACATTTGGAATCCAAATTTTCTTGGATCCAGACATTTTAAAAATAAATATTTTTGGAATCCACAATTTCATTGAAAAATAAGCTTTATGAAAACCCAACGACTGAGTTTTATATAAAGAATAAGTTTTTTCCCATTTTCCACCACACTGACATTTAGTACATAATGGAGCACTTTGAGGAATAAAATATTTCTTACTAAAAACTGGCTTAGAATGAGTATAACAAAATCTAAAACTATTTCTTAGATATTGAATTTCGAAATACATCTTGTCAAAGTTTCCCATACGAGAGGAAAATGGTTGACAAACACTTCATTATGAAAAATATTTCTAACTTTAGTTTAATAACCACGTTTTTATCCTTAAAAATTTTAGTTTTAGAACTAGAGTTAGTCTCTAAAATAATTTTCTTAGAAATTACATTTTCATGTTTCTTAGAAACTTATTCTTCTCATAATTAACTTCCCAATGGTTTTTGTAAATACTTTTAAAATCATAACTTTTCTTATCACGATCAATAAAAAGATCTGATACTTCTTTAGTTGAAATGGATAATTTAGAGTTTTCTTTATAAATTATTTTCTTGAGTTTAGAATTTTCATTCTCAAGTAGTTTATCTGACCTAGATACTTCTTCATAAGTAGATAATAGATTATCATCATTAGAAGTATATTCTTCATCTAAATTTTAATAGTATTTATCATTAGTATAATTTTAATTCAAGGAAACATTTGTGATAGATTCAGCATTGTTTAACCTGGCCATTAGAAATTGATTTTCAATGGGTAGTCAGGATAGTAGAATAGGATTCTTCTGATCCTAATATTCATACTCTGAGGATTTATCAGAAGAGTCACCACCACTGGAACTCCTGGTGTCATTGGATTTCAAAACATTCTTAGCTTTATCCTTGTAATAATTCTTTTTATTCCTCTCAAAATTCATTTCATTTTTATCCTTTTTCATATGCATAGGACAATCTGGCCTGATAGGCCCAACTCATTTGCACTCATAAAAACTAACCTCCGAGTCTTACTTGTAATTTAATTCAATATTCTTATATCAATACTGAAATCCTTCTTTCTAACTATCTTGTTCATCCTTTGAGAAAGATTAGCTATTTCATTATCACTATGTTTTCTTTTACTAGATTTAGGAAAAATAGTAAATTGATTAGACTTGGATCTTGTAACCCTTTCAGGAGTCATGGATTTAGTAGTATAATGGCTTCACTTCCATTTCCATTTTTCTTCTTATTCATATCAGTATCTCTTTTCATTATTTCCTCATATTTAAGAAGAGTTCCAAAAATTTCATCAAGATTAATCTAAGATACTTTCCTATTCTCATCAATGGTTTTTCTCTTAGATTCCCACTCATTAGGCATGATATCTATTATCTTTTCCACAAGTGCCTCATCCTCTAAACCATTCTCACCCATATATTGTAGACTGTTAACAAAAGTCATAAACCATTATTATACCTTAAAACTAGCTCTCCGTACGGAAATATAAATCCATGATATTCTGCTCCAATCATAACTCTTCTAGTTTCTATATATTTGGATGTACCAAAATGAGTAACCTCCAATTTCTTCCTGATATAGTTAGTAGCTTCTCAAGAAGAAATATGACAATATATATTCCTGGTCAAGGAAGACAACAATGTATTGAGTACCATGTAGTTTAGTTGATATTCTGACTTTTCTTGACTGGTGAAAGTTCCAACTTCCTTATTTGGATTCTTGTATTCTCTATTAAGCATAAAAAAATTTCCGATCCGGTATTATTAAAATAAGTCTTCATACGATCTCTCCAATATTTATAATCATTCCCATCAAATATAGGTGGTCTGGTAGGATTTATATTTTCAATAGAACCAATATTCATTCCTTCCAACTAAAGGAAAATGGATTTCCACAGAAACTTGTTAATAGAAAATGTTTGTAAACAAGGATAAAAATACCTAAGAATGAAAAATGTTTAGAATAATGAAAACATGGGAAAGAAATAATATATGTGTATTTAAGTATTTCAGATACCACCTCTGATTACAATTGTAGGATCGAAATATGAATATAGATGCTTAATTACAAGAGGGGTGAGTTGTAAGTTTAAAAACATTTGGTTTTATCCTTAAGTAAAACTATGTTTTATAAGGATAAACAAGGTAAATTCATAAGACCTATTTTAGTTCTACAATATTTCTAGGTTTTGGAAATGTGGTTCTATAAATGAAACTTATGGAAAGTTTAAAATGAAGATATTCTACCTTAAGGAGTATATAAACTTACTTATTTGTGTATAAAAAAGAATGAGAAAGTATAATAAGGTTATACTTTCTTCCTTTATCAAAATAAATTAGAAAAAAACTTGACACAAAACAATTAATATGTATAAAATCTTTTAACCCAAAGGGTAGGGTATTCAACAACCTTGGATAATGGTTCCTTGATTTATAATTTCATGAAAGTATGTCTTACGCACATCAGGGTAGGCCCTAGATAGAAATATCAGAATCTATCTTTTTATCTTCTTAATCCCTTGAACATTAAGGTAGTCAGAACCTCTATCTTATTATCCATGGAAGTCCTAGAACATAATGGTATTCAACACCTCTATCTTCCTATCCTCATAAATCCTTGAATGTACACAACAACAATCGGAGTTTCATGAAGCAAGCTGAACAAGATGTTCAGTACGCACAAGGCATGAGAGTCTCTCTCTATAAATCACATCAGAAACATGAAATATCTAGAGTGATGGAACTATATTGAGCTCGTTCAAATGAGATCCTATTTATAGGCACTTCTCCAATGGTCATCTCCTCCAACATTTATATTTTTCCTTGAATTTTATAGGGACATGTACACGTGTCTCTCAAACAATGGTTTTTTTGAAACAGAATTTATGAAATAATTTTATAACAATAACTAGTGTAAGAAAAATAATGTCTCTTAACCGAATCAAAATTTTCATATTCTAAAGAAAAAATAATGTTTGGATTATAACCAAATAAACATTCTGGTGCTATAGATCATGGATATTCATATTCTATTTTCCAAATAATTAGGAACCTAAATTCTAACGAAATCAGTGTCTGAATTATGGGGAATTTAGAGTCTATATTCTGAGGAATTCGGAGTCTAAATTTTAGAGAATTCGAAGTCTGAATTTTAGATAATTTGGAGTCTGAATTTATAAGAATTTAGAGTCTAAATTTTAGAGAATTCGGAGTCTAAATTTCCTAGAATTAAGAGTCTGAATTTCAGTGAATTCAGAGTCTGATTTTCATAGAATTTGGAGTTTTAATTATGAGGAATTCAAAGTTTGAATATCAAATAATTTGGAGATTAAATTTGGAACCAAAAAATAGAATACTTGATATCTAGGAATCTATAGGATTCTGAGGTTTTAGATGTGAATCCAATTTTTTGAATTAAGAATAAAATGAGATAAATTTATAGAAACTATAAAATGAAAAATAAGAACATCAGTAAGGAAAAATTTCATTGGGGAAATAAAATTTTCATTTTTAAGAAAATTTATAGGGAAAATATAATTTTTCTAAAGATAGAGTGTTTGTGATTTTCAAAACATAGCGGAATGAAAAAGTTATAAGGAACCCTTATTTACTCAACAATTTAAACCTAGAATATGGTTGTAGTGTAATTATTCTAGATGATCATAAAACCTGAATCTTTTTTTATATTTCATATTTCTAGAAAATTCACCAAGAATTTCTCTAAGGATTCTATGAATAACCCGAACACTTGTTCATTTTGGGTGGAATGGACTGTATTATTAAAGTCTGATAATTTTGGAGGACATTACTTTTTTTCTCATTCTAATGAAGGAATAATTATTATCCTTATTGTTCATGAGGAGGTTCCACATTATATTTTGTGGATTTAGGAACTAGGGCTATAATTAGAGCTAGTTTGAGCATGATAGTCACTCTTGATTCTATACATGAATTTTTTTACTTATGTTGGTTGTGTTAGTTGATATTTCTCCTTAGAGGAATGAATTACATCTTACAACTATTTACCATCTTCTGAAAACTTTTTGAAATCACTCAGATACTTCAAGGGAAAGAGTGTATATTTCATCACATCTCATTTATTTATTAGGCATATCTCTAGTATATTCAATTGTGGAAGATTCATATGAGGGGAGTAGGTATTGATTTAATATTGGGATATGGAAAAAAAATTATCTCATTTTAACATGGATTTTAATTGAAATGATCAGCAATCATATTCTCCACTAAAGAATATTTAAACTGGTAAGGAAATATCAGCATTTATATTTCAAGTTATATAAGAATTTAGTTTGTAGATTTTCATATCATAAAATTGTTGGTTTGTCTTGTGTCCGCATGAATTACCAAATATTTATTATTTCCTACTACCTAGGTGTTCTCATTATGGGGTCGTATATAGAATAAAATTTAATGAGATACAAATCTAGATATCCCATACTACTAAAAATTGGGAATGATGGATTTATGATGTTGGATGGAATAGGATTCCAGTCCACTCACTTAGGATATGGTTTCATCTCTAAATATGTTGGTGTGTTCCTTCCCTCAACAGATTTTATATTTGAGGAAAGGAACTCAATTGTGTTAATTATTTCTATTGGTTGTTTTTCTTCAGTTGATGCTCAAGTAGAGATTGTGTGTAGAGCATAGTGTGGTGGGTTTTTCTATATCTACTATATATATTGGGATCGATTTGGTCTGGCATAGGTTGCTTGGAAGTGTGAATGATTCTTCCAAAACAGACAAAATTATTGAATTCTATAATCCACAGAGGATAGGTAAACTAGTTATCTAGACAGTGGGTTGGAAAGATTGTTAGATTATTCTCTCGTGGTTCAAATGATTCCATATTATTTAGAGGGAATCTCTAGAAGATATATATTGGACCCATACAAGGAGTTTCACTCTATAGGAATATTTCCTATGAGTATTTAATTATTAAATTGATTTAGATTCTTTACTTCAAATTAATATTAAGAAATTTTTTGATCAATAAAAAGATTCTAAAATTTTTGGGGTAGTGTTTGAGATATATACATGACTCTAAATTAAAATTCAGTTGATGATCACTAAGAATGAAAGTGCAGGATGTTTAGAAGAGCTCACAAGTCATTTGTCTGACTCTAATTCCATGTATGCATAGCTTCCATACATGTCTTAGTGGAGACCATATTTCAAATAGATGCTTCCATATTGTGTTCCTCTATTTTGGGGTCCTCTAAATTATCCAAAATATTTAATCTAATGGATTTCATCGATGAAAACCAATAAATGTGAATCATGTTATCATTTATGATAATGTAGCAAGGGTATTTCACATTCATAAGATTCCTTGGGGGATATATCATTACACTATTTTATATCTTCCTTCTTATAGGGTCATATTAATTTATATCCCCAAAATGCTTTAACATTCTTTCCCAATGTTCCCTGAAAAGTTACTTATGCAAGATAATTTAAACAGTGTCTCCAATATATTTCAAAGAATAATATCCCAATGAGGAAGATGGATCATAATAGAGAAGAAATAACGAAGATTCGTCTAGTAAAGTTACCCCTTTCCAAGAGAACACTGGAATTATTATATTAGTGTAATGTAATAATTCCCCAAATCTAATGATATAGGGTTTATTTCTCCATATTGCTATAATTTATTAGATACTTTATGAATTTGATAAAATTAGGGGTGTTGGTGGTGGTAAAAATTCATCCATCCCTATGAGTTATGGTTGTTATTATATGATCAATGAGGCAGATTCTATTATAAAATTAGTAGCTTTTTATTCTTCGATTCTAACAAGTTATATATGAAAAAAATAAGTAAATACATACATTCCAATGAGGGATTACCTATGGTTTTTTTCTTTAAATGGAATCTTTTGATACTTTCTTAGAGGCTTGATTTCTGGGTCTATAAATTTATCACTCCCTTCGTGTACTCAAATTCTAGGATTCAGGTATTTAATTATTATTTTGGTCATACAAGATATCATATACATAAAAAAAGTAAAATACATGTCCTTAGGTGATGGAATTGTAAATTTTTTCCCTAATTAACCTTGTTATAATATTGTTAGGGTTTAATATATAACCTGATATTTTATCAAACCATTGACATGAACATCAAATTTGGTGTGAATGACTATCTAGATATTTTTATCATACTTTTGATTATGTAAAATTTAATATGATCACATGATTTCCCCAATTTTGGGTTCTATACCTTTAGAAAGGAAGCCCAGTGAAAATTATATAAAATCTCAACTAGTGTTTTTTTATGGATGGTATACTCCTAGAAAATAATTATTGGGTATTATGGTGATATCAAAACTCTAAAAACTTGTGATTAAAGTGGGTTATATTCTCTTAGTTTAGTACCGCCAAAATGTCATGATGGGAAGTGGTGATGGTCCAGAGCATGATTGATATTCTCTCCTCAGATAGTTAATTCAACATGACCATGGAATTGTCCTCATTCTTAGTGAGGTATTTCTCAACATAATATCACCATAATCGTCAATTATCCCACAAATTTTTCCAGATTAATGAGATCATTCAAAATATCCTCATTTGAATTAGAGGGTAAGTTGATTGACATAACTGAAGATGATTACCATCACCTTGAACTATTTCCCTACTTGGATGAAATTTCATTAGTCTATGATGAGGTACTTGGTGTAATTGGTGTTGATATCTTGAGCGAATCATGAAATGAGTGAATCTTCAGAGTATCTTTGACGTAATGATCAACTTTGGTTCAAGAGGACAAATCACTAATATGATGGGCATTGCAAAATATATAATGGGGAGTACCTTTATGGCTATTTATTTAAGATTCTACATCATTGGGAGGAAATATAATTTAGTTATTTTATTTGTCACATGGAGGAGCTCTACAATGGAAATATTGGGGATGGCCTATAGTTTTCTTGGATTAATTACCTTGTGGTGGTCCTTGGTGGTTTCTGGGTATTGATGACTTCACAAATGGATGACCTCAATATCGATTAATTTATATACTTCATGGAGAACCTCTTCAACTAGTTTCAGTAGGAGTACCTTTGTGTAGAATATCAATATTACCATAGGGAGGACCTATATGGTGTGTACTCTATCAAGGACCTCAAGATTTGATGTTCTTGGAGCCATGGAGAGAAATTATGTGGCAATAGCTATCTTATCATTTTAATTATGATATTTATGATTCTTTTACAACTTCATAAGTATTTCCAATGTCCACATGATTGTAACCATATATAGGTGTTTGGAACAACTTATGGATTACAGATTTCTCTTTGAAAGAATAATTTATGGATTTTATTATATGAAAAAATGGATTTGGAATAATGATTATAATCACGGTCATCCAATGTGGATAGAGACCCACATGATTTGGGGTCCTCAAAGGTTAATCCTCAATCGACACCAGAATATTCCAATAAATTTGAAGAGAATAGATTGTAATATGGGTCATATCCATTATTTTCATCAAGATATACTAACAATCTTCTTCAAATTGGGTAGCAATATAGGTTTGCTACATGGATTCCACAAATTCATACAAATGTGATTCTTCAAATTAGTAAGGAATATGAGACTTCACTGGAGTTACCACAAAAATATATTTATGATCTTACCTAGTGTATATGGGAGTAGTAATTTGATCCTTTTTTGAGTTTACGACGGAATATGTTGGTGGCATTATTATATATTTATGGGAAGGAATATGATCACTATCTATGTATTCAATTTCTATATGAATATTCCAATGAATGGTCTAAGTTCTAGAATTAGTAGGAATACTTTCATCTTCTAGGGTTAATGTTAGAATATATCGATAGACTTATTTGGTGATAGTAGGGATATAAGAATACTCTTTAGAAAACATTTAGATATGTTTTTGGGATTTAGAAGTGTGAGTATGGGTATGATCTTTCACCTCATTTTCAATCAAGATATGATGGTGGGCTCCATGAGTCTAAATAAAAATGGGGATATGATCCTACTCTCGAGATACTATTATGATATATAGATTGGATTCATGGGAATAATAAGGAATAAGGATATGAGGATATTTTTTATCTTCAGTGTTCTATCATTCCAAGTGAGACCTATTTCTAGGTGCCTTAGTTTTGAAATGTTGGTATTATAATTATTTGGTGGCCTCCTCAATGTATTATTGATAGGACATGGATGGGTGATGTTAGCCATGATGGTGGTAAAAAGGATCCCTCCTAGTAATATCATGAGTTGAAAAACAGATGTATTTTACTATCTATTTCATCTCACTAAGATAATGGAGGTAATACTTACTGAGTTTTATTGAGAGTATCCCAAATTGGTTAGATGTGAGAATAGGTTCCACTCGCTTCTCTATAGCTGATGGGTCATTATCAACTAAAGGATTTTATTAGCTTACTCCTAAGTCAATATGGATCCATTTAGTTGGTATATTGACACAAGTTCATTCACTAACCAAAGCCAAATTAATTTATTCATTGATATCCTACATTTAGGCACTAAGACCAAAACCATCATAGAAACAAAAGCATATGTCCAGTGCATCAACTTCTTGTTCATAGCATCTTGTACTTCCTTAAATATACTACAAAAGTTTCTTGGGTGTTTAGTTTTTAATGGTGTTCTAGGTGATCCCATTTGTATCAAAGATAGTTCCAAAAGTAAAAAAATACAAAAAATCCATTAATATAGTTAAATAATAAAACCATGATCAATATATCACTTTCATAGGTAATGGATTGATAACGAGTTCACCATCATATTTCTAATACATCCCCATACCTATTGGTTTCTACTCTATGAAAACCATATTTCCAAAGGTAGCTGATCACTAGGATATACTAATAAAACTATATTTTGGGAATTGTATGATAGGATAGGTGGTTCTCTTATACCTCAAGGGGTTTCGATGCATATTTTAGGAATATCTTGCATATTTAAGACATGTTATTGAATCATTAATAATAATAATAATATCAGTACTTATTACCTATATGCAAGAGATAGACAAAAAATGAATTGATGTGACCATCTATATTGGTCTGTGGTTCTAAAAATTTTTATTAATGATTATAGAATGTTTTAAAGTTGTTTTTCTAGGCACTCTAGAATTTTAGATCATATTGGGGGGTATCTGTAGTAGAATTTGGATTAGAACCATGAGTGGTGATTCCTACATATCTATATGAAGGGAATAAAAACACACATAGTTATATGCTACTTAATGAGACACAATATACCTTTTATGTTTGTTTTTTAATGACTAATACAGGTGAATTTTATTGTCATGAAAACATGATGAATTTAAGATTCACTTATAGTTAGGTTCCTAGAAAATTATAGTGTTCATTTTTTAGTTGAGCATCTTGGCCCCTATTGACTTGGGATTAAACCTCATATTAGTATTTTTTTCACGTAAAATTAAAAATAAATCCCACATAGATCAAAATCCACTTATTAAAGTCATATGTCAGGACCATTCCATGTAGTTTATCATTATCGGGTGATGAATATTCTATCAATATCAATAACTCGTTTAATGTTCTTTTAATAAAACTAAAATCCTGGAATGAACATAAACTCAAATGAAACACCATATAACACATTATTTTGAACATATTTTATTTTATTTTAGTAAAATATAATGAAAGAACCACATATAATTTATCTCTAATCCAATTCATCATCCCTTCGAAAAATGCATTGTGAGGGGGGAGTATGCTTAATCTTAAAAAGTCATAAAACATCCATTGAGTCTCAAAAAACTCCCTATGTTTAAAAAAACTCTTGACCTTACTATTATCTACGTTATTAGGATCAACAAAAAAGAGAATTTATATCATTTACATTACTTGAAAATTGTGTGTATTACTAAGGGGTGAGTGAATAGTTGATTTAGTAAAAAAGGATTGAATTTTTCCAAAATTGAAATTACCTTGTTATAATTATATAATAAATGGAAAAACATATTTAATAATCAAAACTAAACAAACAAAACCCAAATTTATCTTTTAAATTAGAATATTTAAAAATAAATATACATTCGTATAATTATATTTCTAAAACCATCGAAAAATTTCTTTTCAAAGTCTAAGTCTAACACCAACCAAGTAGAAATTCCGAAGACCTAGTAAGAGCCAAAAAAAGATCTGCGGTAGAGGATAAGAATGAGATTGGATTTCAATTGTTTTTTTTATTTTTCCACTGAACCTAGTCAGCTATAAAACCTAAAACAAGCACTATATTTATAATATAGATAAAATATGACACGTGTGTAAGGTATGATATAATATTGGGGATAAAATAAATTCATATCAGTTATAGAGGATTTACTTGTGGTGGTTGTTATAGATACATCTGGAACTCTTTTCCTTTTCAAAAATTTATGATCCCTTCAAGACTATTGATGTTTTATGATAGTGTATGAAAGAGATTCAATGGGTTTAATATAAGTATTTATGAGGGTTTTTATGAATTTTTTACTTCTTGGAAGAATGAGTATAGTCTATCAGGTGCACTGGGTGGATGAATAATAAATTAGGAGTACATGAATGGTGGGGTTTCTTCAAAAAATTAATTCACTTATGTAATTATTTTATGAATCATTATATGTATCGGTCAATTGATATATTTAATTTGAGTGTAGGTTTATTATTATTATTTTTGAATTATTTTTCATATTTTTTAATCAAATCCTATAATTGAGAGCTGATAGATTATACGAAATTAACCATTTTAAAAACATAAATGAATAAATTATAAAAAAACATAAAAAAACAAAATTGCATATATTTATATTGTTTCTAAGATTAAATCGATAAAACCATATTAATGCTCAACCCTAATGAAACATAAAAATTAAACCTTATTTTTTATTTTTTTTATTTTTTTCACTACCAACCATCATTCATTGAATAACCTTTTCAAATTTCTTCTATATTAGTGTGGTTTAATTTTATAACATATATGTCTATATATCATGTCAATTTATAGAAGAGAAAAAATATAATTAAATAATATTTAGTGACAAGTGAAATTTTTTTAGCTAAGGTATATCCTAAGTGTGGTGAATACTAATAAAATGTTAAATAATGTGAGTGGAAGAGTAGAGGAGTTAGAAATTGGGGTTATACATTAAGCATGATTGAGAACTCTTGATTAGGTGAGTTTTATGATTTAGAAATTTTAATTTATAACTTTATATTTATGGGAATGATGAATTATAAGTTTCCCATATCAAAGTTGTATTATAATTTATTTTATACAAATATTTTTTTGGGGGATAGAATGAAATTTATCTTTGAGGGAATTTGATATCACTAATATATATATGTGTCATTTTCCTGAAATTTTGTTACTAATTGGACTTAATACTGAATAATAATTATCATTTTAGATTATTTTTTGAAACAATAATAATATTGAAATAATTTGAGATATTTTTGTGATGTCTTAATATAAATAGTATAAATAATTCCTCAATGTTGGATTTTAAAATGTGGTTATCTATATAATAATGTTTTAAAATTTTAGAAAAAATATCATCATGTTAATATCTTGTTATGCACTTTAATACAATCATATGATTTAAAGAGAATAAATTATTGAATATTTTATTATTTACTACTATATAAATAAATGTTATAATGGATAATGGAAAAATTATTTATATAATTATTTTGTTATAAAAATGTATATTAGTCAAGACAGAATAATTTTTACATGAGGCTTTGAAATTTTAATCATGTTCAAAAATCATGGAGGATTTTTCCATGAATTATCGATTCTAAAAGATAAGTCTCAGTTTAATCAAATATTTGGGAAAAATAATATAATATTCCATTATAATATTTAATGGTATTTAATTTTAATAATAATATAAAATATCGTTAACAGAGAAAATATATATGCATTATATATAACAGGTTTATTATGGCATAGTGATTAGTATTGCATTGTTAATTTTAAGTAGAATATAGTTTTAACTTTTTTAACTATAAAATTAAGGACATATTTTTTATACTTATTTCTCCTCTAATGAGATATAGGTTGTCTCCAAATTGATGGTGGAATATTTGAATAAATATTTTTAAGAAAAATGAATTCATTAAATTATTTTTAAAATATAAACTGATATTTTCTTTTTCTCTCATAATTATTACTTCTCTAGAGATGGATTATTTTCTTTGAATTGATTCCTATACAGTCGTTACTGACAAATCAATTAAGGGATGGTGAATTAAGAGTTTGAGGTTGTGTATTTTTGTTTAATGATGTATTTTTCTTAAGGATGAGTGTTTTTATTTAGTACCATGTTAAAATTAGTTTCTATATCTTACTAAATTACATTATAATTGAAAATTAAATGGCATGGGGGAAATTAATATAATAGAGAGGTATTTTAGTTATAAGAATAAATTTCACACTTCTTTTTTTTAATTAAAATTATTTTAAAATTAACCATGGTTTGTGTAAGTTATTTTGTTTTTAAATAATATATAAATTTTTTATAGTTTTAAAAAAATTGATCTATATAATTTAATTGAATTATAAGTTACATGACTAATAAATTAAAATAAATCCATAACTAAATAAAATTTTGTTTCTATAAAATCATCCTTTGAAAATAATTCATAATCTACAATTTTCTATATCAAATAACCATTATTACATAAATTTTTCATTATTTTAAGTTATTATTTTAATTTTTAATTTAAAGTGTTAAAATTGGTAATTTTTTATGTTATACAATATTTCAATGTTCTAGAGTCTTTTTTTTACCTTAGACTCCCAACTATACTATTTTTTCATAGTTTTAATAAAGGGATTAAAACATATATCATAATGTTTGGCGTCCATATTTTGGAAGAGATAATTCTTAGGGATATGATATATTTTCCCATTTTAGGACATTAAAAATGAGAGGATTTTTCATCACATAATACTTTCCCTATTAATAAACGTCTAAAAATGTTACCTTTTCATCGGTTCCTACTCATATGAAGAATGATAGTGTAACCCCCCCCCCAAGACTTCCTTTTTCCATTGATTAATATCATCTCTACATTTTATTTTATAAATGAGGAAGATTCCCCAACTCCTTAATTGAGGGGGAGAAATAAGAATAAATTCCAACCCCATTCTATTAATGGTGGGTTAGTTAGTATGTCTACCATATTCATATCCTACAATCAAGAATCAAGAACCCCATAAGAGACATCCTCAAAGGAAGATATTTAACACATAAGATTTAATTATAGTAGTTGTTCATTTTTTATAATAATAATATAATTAAATGCTCATTTTAAAGTTTTATAGAACAAAAAATAAAATTTATATGATTAATATATTTTTTTAACTTGATAAAAATATTCCTCCAATGATGTTTTGAAATTTTTCCTTTAAAATAAGAATTTATGAGTAAATTAAAATGAAATACTTTGGTATTCTTATTTTTTTGTAATAAAATGATATAGTAAGTTTAATTGAAAATTTATTTTCTATAAATTTTATATAAATAATGATAATATAATTTGGTGGTAAAGGTATATTTTTCAGAAAACTATTTTCTAGAAAATTATTTTGTTTAAAAATGAATAATGTACACCCATTTTAATTAATGAAACAATATTTTATAGTGAATTATATCAATGAAATTTATATATTATATTTCTATCAACATGGAATTAAATCCATTTAATGATTATTAATAGTCACATAGTTAGGATATTATCATGTTATTTTTGAAAGTTGCATTTCATGAAAAAGGTTTTTCGACACTATTTGTTGATTAATTTTTAGCCAAATTATATAATTTTTCTTTTTTTAATTTAATATAATTTATTCCATAGGTGGAATCATAAAAATTAATATTATGTTATTACGTCAAATTAATCTTTTTCATAATTAATAGAAAAAAGTAAAAAAAATTACCATGATTATGGTTAAAATGATGTTTTGGTAGTTACATGCGCTAATGTTAAAAGTAATTATCAAAGCATAAAGAATTTTTTATTTTATAAATTGGAATTTATATTTATATTTTTTGGGTAAAAAATATATAATAATCCACATTTTATTTTATTCCTAATGTATAAAATACATAAGTAAAAAACTACTTGTCGTGGTAAAAACTAAAATGGTAAAACTAAGTAACCTTTGAGGTTTAAGAAATAACTTATTTCAAACACATTTACTTTTATTGTTTGAGATGTTTATTAAAATTATCATTCATATACCCCATTTTTTATCAATATTGTAGTCACAAGCGGTGATATTGACTTTCCATTATTGAATAAATTTGGGAATTATAAAAAAAATCCACTCCCCCTCAATTATAAATGGGTACCCCCCTCCCAACACTTCATCACACATCTCTAACCATTTTTCTCAACAAACAGCTACCAAAATATCTCCACAAAATTCATAGATGAATTGTAGTGGTTGTAGTCTTACCAAAATTATAATCCCATTATTCTTACTAAGATATCCAAATGCATTTTTTTCTAAGAGAATGTAATCATCTTTACCCAGAGCATTCTTTTTTACTTATTCTTTTATCACCCAAAATTATGTCATAACAATTAAAACATAATAAAAGTATTATACAATATATATTGAGATTTTATTTTTTATGGATAATATTTATTCATCTCTATTAGCATTAAATTAGAATAAAATCCAATGCTCATGTGTACATTGGACTACCACCTTAAGAAACGATATGATTTGTTTTACATCACTGGCACATATGAATAGTCATAAAAATTAAAATAATAAAAATATATGATAAATATTACATGGTATTAATTGTAGAAATTTAATAAATAACTCACTTACTTAACATTTCACCCATTAAGGTAATTATATCATCTCTCATGCATATTTACGACCTATCATCTCCATGAAGTGATGTGATTCATTTCCCATGTACAAATTTCAAGAATGATTCTAAAAATGTATCTCCTGAAAAAAGTATTATATTCATAACATTAATATTATTATGTATATTATAGATCTATTTCTTACAGACAAGAACCTGAAATTCTATAACAAAACATGAATGAGAAAACGAAGAAGTTATCACCCAAAACAATGATAATAATGAAATATTATTAACAAATGCGTGGCAATATGTTATAATAGGTCCATATATCAAATTATAAATATTAATATGGTTACATTATAAATTAGTAACAATCATAACACAATTCTATTGGAGGATAAAGCATGCTCAACCAAAGGGACGTGCGAGGTTAGGGATTCCATCTAAATTTACATTCCATTGAGATATATTTGTTATTATACACCTATTCAATTTGATATACTATAGATACAATCATGTTGATGTATTTTATAGGAATACATAATTATTCATGATAATTAATGTTTCAATTAATGTTAATTAATTGAAGGGGTTAAAATTTAAAAGTTGCCAATGATGTAAGAATCTAATTTACAATCACGCATGTTTTTAGGATTTAATTTATTTTCATAGAATTTATATTTTATTGTATCCCTCATATTTGAAATTTTAAAAAAAAATTAATAGGAAACTATATATTTTATAGTTTATAAGACACTCATTATCGAGCTTAAATAAACAACGACATAATATGGAATATTATTATTTTAACTGAACACTTTTAACAAAGCCATTAAATTTAAGGATATTAATAAGAATAACCATATTATGGAATATATTTATTAATGATTTGGAAATAAACAATAAATTTATAGTAATGTAATTCTTTCTCGAAATATATGTTCTTATAAAAAAATAAATTTTATTTCTTTCAATGGGAAAAATATGAATAATTAAATTTTGAATCTTTTCAAAAAAAATTATATGATAAAACGAACTTCATTTTGGTAATAAAAATATAAAAAACAGTCAATGGTGCTGTTTTATAATTTTCTAAAAAAATAAATTTTCATTGAATTGTAAAAAAATATAGTTTTTAAAACATGGTATCTTTTATGATATCATAAAAACATTAATATGATATATAAATTTATTAAACTTAATTTAATAATCGTGTATGATAATATAATAGATATATCATTAAAAATAATTAATAAATTGTAAATTGTAAATTAGAAATTATTTCATGATAAAAATAAAAACCATTTTCAGGGATGATTCAGTGTCTTCTCATCATTGAAAAAGTCATATTTGGTTACATATAGATTTTAATTTAGAGGTAATTAGAATTTTAATGAAGTTATTATTAAATATCATTAAATAAGTATTATTTTGACTCATATTTCTTAATTTTTGACTTATATAACCAGAATAATATCTAATGTATGTGTAATGCTTGAACATGGCTAGAGAAGTCAAATTAACGAATTAAATAAATTTTATGGACAAGGAAAGGGGAAAATATAAATAATTATTGAATATAAATAACTATGTATTGGCTAATTAATTTATATTTATGATACTATTTCATTTTTTATTTTTATATATGAAATAATTGCCTTTAATGCTTATGAATAGTAACAGAGTGATTTTTCAAGAAAAAGAAAACCCAATAGAATTATTTTAATTAAAATTACGAGAAACATTAAATAACCCAAAAATTTCATTACATTTTATTTTATAAGTAATTTTAGGCCATAATCATCTACATGTATAATTTAGGACATTCTAGATCAACTTGGTCAAAATTAATTCCGTTAAAGTATTTTATTTAAAAGAATGTCAAACTTGTCACTATTGTCTTTAAAAAGTATAAAAATTTTAGTATATGAAATTCCAGAAGGTCTCTTCAACCATAAATATTACTTCCAAATCAAAAATATTTATCTTCTTATTTATAATTTATTTTTAATTTTGAGGGAAAAAATAAATATCACAAATGCTTAAACAATACAAAGGTAATAAATATTTAATTAATGAAAAATAAAATAAATTATACTAAAAAATATAAAAATAAATATAATTTAAAATAATTATGGTGGTCTATAAATTATAAAATTTTATATGAAATTTCTAGGGTATAAAAATAATTCTTTCAAATTTTTCTCTTTTTTTATATGTTTAAATTCAATGTAATGAATAGTATAAAATATGAGAATAATTATATTTCATGAATATTATATTTCATTAAATTATTTAAAAATCATAAAAATATTAAATAAGGACAAAAGGGATAATAAATTATTTATAATTTCATACAATATACATTTATAGGCTATTTGGAAGCCTTTGGATCAATAATAGTTTTATTATATTTTAATATGTTGAGAAATTCCAAAAGTGTCCTTCATAATTATAAAAGGTGTCATATACATGAAATATATTAAATTTAATTTTCATTTAATATCCATTTATTCTTTGTTTTGGGGGTTTCCCAAGGTTTTATGGAGGAATAGGTGATTTTTCAGTAATAGGGCCAAACTGTGAGCCCAATTCCAGATTTAAAAATAAATTTTGATTCTCTTATAACGTTTTCATTTTTTTAATATTTTTCACTCATTACAATTCCCAAATGTCATCCCCTAATATATTAATACCAAAATTATAATTTGGGACCTTTAGATATCCATAACCATGGTGTAATTTGGTTTTTATTTAAGGATTGGGCCTGCCTAGAAGCCCATATTCAGTTTTAAAAAAAAATTATTTATTTAATGACATGTTCAATATTAAGTATTTTTTGTGATTCCCAGTCTCACACGAGCCCATTGAACCCATCTGCTTTCCCAACCACTAACCCGCCTCTTTGAAGTTCTCCTTCATCATGATTGAGTGCTAAATTTATTAGGGTTTCTAAAATCGGACAGATTTGAGGAGGTATGTTCATTCCATCATAACTCTCTCAATTCTTACTCTTTTTCCTCCATTACAGTTTCTGAATTACCTCCCTATCCTTCTTCTAACCTCCCATGATGTGTTGACTGTTTTAAATTTCAGCTACTAGTCTATTACGGGCGATTCTTCAAGATCCCTCAAGTATGTGAGTCTCTTCCATTCCGCTTTCAAATTGCTTATAGTTTCATTCTATTTTCTAGGGGTTTCATCTAATTTCCTTGATGTACCAAACGACCAGGACATATTGATTCGAACATAGGGTTCAAAATTTGGTTTTCATGGTCCAATTTTGTTGTTTTTAGTTTTTCTAAGTCCTTCTTGGTGTGGTGGTGGTGCAACTTGATTTTCGCACGTTGATTCAAGGGTTATCATTTCATTCGTAGGTGATTCCACTTTGTATGCAATACTTTTGAAATATCTACTGTGTTTATTATATTTACATGTTTAGACCATTGATTTTGTGCTGCAAAAATTGGTTTTAGTTCTGTTTGTAATGCAAGTTAATTTCAAGGGTTAATTTAATGTGAAATTTGTGCTTTTTTTATATAAATCTTTTATTGTTTGATTAAGGGATGACTTTTAATTATTTAGTTGACCTTATTGAACTATATTAGGGATTAAAATAGTGTTTTAAATGTTATTTTTTTTGTTGCTTCAAATTTGGTTGTGGGTGACGTTTGTTAAGAAAATGTTTTTTGAGTACCAAATTGGTGTTAAATTGGGTGTTTTACATGGGTATTATATGTGATGCTTATTGGGATTGTTTTATAAATCATTTTATGAGTTTAAAAAAATGTTTAGGGTGTGTTGGATTCGGTTTTTATAAATATTACTATGAATATGGTGTTCAAGTTGGGTTTTCAAAGAGTTTTGGGTGCAAAACAAAGAAAGATTTGGAGAAGTTTTTTTACTGAAACTCAAAGTGTTTTGTTGTGTGTTTTAAATGGTATAAAATGTGTGTATCTACTGTAATGATTGTATGTGACCCTTAGTGGTATTGTTTATGAAAATTGATATATGTATCATTATGAAATTATTTGAGCACAAAGGGGGAAACCCGGGTACCTAGGTGGGGCAGATGTGTACTAGTACAGCTAGTGGACGAGATTGGTTCTGTCCCTGTTTCACTTAGAATTTGGATAACGACAACTCTAACTAAACTATGATGATAATGATTTTGGACCACCAGTTTATGGGTATCTTCCCTAATAGTGGCTTGTGCATGAGAATAGATTTTACTATGGTTACATTACACGAAGGTATGAGGTACATGGGGTCTAAGACTATCTAGTGCCTAGGGGTGTTCCTGATTTTTTTCTCATTGTGCTTGTGGTATTTTCCCACGTATTGGGGTGTTTTTGGAATTAATTTATAGAAACTAACATTTCTATTTAAATGTATGAACATTCTGAAAACATTAGCAAGAAAAATGTTTTCAATTGAATGATGCATTTCTTGAATTTTATCACTGCTTTTCTTTGTGTATTAAAAATGCTTGTTTTTTCACATTGTATTGCATGATCTTTGGAATAATTAGGTGGTATCATATTGTGGTTAGTATCACACCCTAATTACACAATTTGGGTGTAAGTAGACTTGGTTATGTTTGACTCAAGTAAATGTAAAGGCTAAGGGTGATGGCGATTCAGGGTGTTAGTCCCCATCCATGGGGCTGAGTTGTGGAGACGCCATGAAGGTGATGACCCCTTGTCATGTGGAGTCCATGGGGCTATTTTGTTGTTGTTTCATTTTTTCATTGGTTCTTTTCTATTTTATTTGAACTTATGTATTCAGTTCTGGATTTTTGTATAATCCATATTTGTATGAATTTTTCAGATTCATTTTATCAAATATTTTTGATGTTTTATGTATACACATTCGGGTAAATAGTTCTCAAAACCGAGATAAATGATACTCGGGAACATGTTCCAGTCCGTGGAGATATAGAACACCCTCCGGGACTTGTCACGGGTTAGGTTTTGTGCTGGTATTGGTGGTGACCAGATTCAGTTTGTGAAAAAATGGTACTAGAGGGGGATAATGTTTTTTGGTTATATTGCTATTTTGGGATGAGTCGGGATAGACAAGAGATATGAATGTCAGGGATTGGGGTTTTGGTTATGAGTACAGTGTCTGGTATGCACCTCTCGTGGAAGACCATGAGTCACCAGGGAATGTTGGAATTTTTGGAATGACTTCACTTCCAGGTGAGACATGTGGGCTGCGGACCACACGTGGACATCAGGAAGATGTGGAGTAGTTGTTTATTTTATTACTGAAATGTGTTTATTTTATTTATATTTTATGTATTCGATTAGAATTTTTAGAATTTTTGTACTGACTTTTGTTTTTTGACTGTTGCATTTTGTAGCAACCTGCCTCCTTGGAATGCACCCACGCGCCCACAGGAGGATGCTTGAGAGTGTTCTCCCACACCGATTGATCATAGGATCATGGAGGTTGTGGTCTAGGCTATCCAAGCATTAGGCCAGGGACCATATTCTGCTCCTATTCTTGTTAGGGTAGAAGATACAGGTCCTAGAAAAGATAAAGCACAAGAATTTCGGAAAAACAATCCTCTTACCATCCGAGGTAGCTCATAACCCCATGAAGAAGAAGAATGGATCGAGAAGATCGAGAATATGTTTGAGTTCCTAAAAACACCCGAGGAGATTAGGGTGAAGTGTGACTCCTTTCTATTGGAGGGTCCCGACTGTAAGTGGTGGGTGTCAGTTCTTCAGGCTGGGAAGAATGAGCAGATACGCTTCAAGGCAGTCTTCAATGAACAGTATTTCCCTGAGGTATTGTCTTATGCTAGGTTTAGATAGTTCATGAAACTTGTTTAGCGGAATATATCTATGATGGAGCATTCCAATTGTTTCGCTGAGTTGGTTTGGTATTCTCCAGAAATTCTCTCTAATGAACAGGTGAAGGCTGAGAGATTTGAGAAAGGCATGTGACCAGAGATATACTCCCAGGTGTTCTTATTTAAGTTGAGGACCTATATTGAGGTTGTTGATTGGGATTTTATGGTGGAGATTGATAGTAAAGTCAGGGTTGACTTCTATGGTTCAGTATCAGCATTAGGAAGTGTAAGCGCCTCAAATAAGAAAAGGAAGTGGGAGGATCATGTGAAGAAAGGAGGTGGCAGTTCAGGGGACTCTTTTGGGAAGTTTTTGTCTATGACTTCTGATGCGAGATCGGTCGTGTGCCACCAGTGTGGGAAGCCCAGGCACATCCTACCATCATTTTCACTTCCTCTGAATCCTTGTTACAAGTGTGGAGGTGTAGGGAATTTGCAATGTTTCTATGGTGTGACACGTCCACTTCAGAGTGGGGCTCAGTCAGTGGCTTCAAGATGAGTTCCAGCACAGTATGAGCTGTCGAGGACTGGGGGATCTCGATTTGGTAGTCGTGGTGGTAGGGTTGGGTCATCTTCTGAGTAGATCATGTTCAAGGCTTAGCCACAGACTATCGGTCGTCTTCAGGTAGAGACCGCACATCTCTATGCGGGGGATTAGGCACCAGCGGGATCAGAGGCGGGACCATCGATAGTTTGAGGTACCGTTCTGATCGCATCTTCAATAGCTGCAACTCTTTTTTATTACAGTGCCTCTGTTTTATTTATATCTGCCCATTTTGTGGACATTCTGAATTTTCCAACTGATTTGATGTCTTTCGTGATGAAGTTGGTGACACCGCAGGGAAAGAAGAATGAGCAGGGCCTCAGGTGCCCCTGGTGTGTGCTTTCAGTGTCAGGGGTTGAGATGGAGTGGGACCTCTTGGTTCTAGATATGGAAATGTTTGACATAATAATTAGCATGGATTTTCTAGTACACTTCCAGGAACACATTGATTGCTACAGGCGGTGAGTGAGTTTCATGGCGCCTGATGGTAGTCGTCAGGTTTTTTGGGTAGAATATAATCCTAGGTCGGGTCACGTAGGACCTCCACTCCCAGACTTGGGAAGTATTACCATCCAATTATCATCACTCATGCTAGAGTATGATAGTCTTTACCCTTTAGGTGCACTACCTCATGTTGTGAATGTGTTTCTGGAGGTATTACCGTATGATTTCTCAGGTTTTCCCCCAGATCGGGATGCGGATTTTTCAATTGATCTGGCGCTGAAAACACAACTGATATCTCTTCCCTCATATTGCATGGCCCCACCTAGAAGAAGGAATTAAGGATACAGTTGAACGAGCTAGAATCTAAAGGATTCATTCGTACGAGAATCCCTCCCTTGGCCACTCTTGTGTTGTTCGCAAAAAACGATGATGGATCCCTCCGGTTGGGCATTGACAACCAGAAGCTGAATAAGGAAAAAATTAAGAACAAATACCCTTTTCCTAGAATAGATGATTTGTTCGATCATTTGAAGGGGAAAAAGTGGTTCTCAAAAATATACTTGTGTTCGGGTTATCACCAGCTTTGGGTGAAGGTGTCAGTTATTCCTAATACAGCCTTCCAAAGCAGGTACTACCACTTTGAGTATTTGGTCATGCCCTTTGGATTGACCAATGCTCAAGCGGTCTTTATGGAACTCATGAACAAGGCGTTTCACCAGTATCTTGATTCCTTTATTGTGGTGTTTTTGGATGACATTCTGGAATACTTTGGCTCTGAGGAGGAACACGAACATCACTTGGGGATCGTTTTGGGTACATTACGGGATCACTGTCTCGAAGAAAGGTTGTCAAAGTTTACTTTTTGGATCAGGGAAGTGAGATTTCTGGGGCATGTGATCTCTGAGCATGGGGTTTTAGTGGACCCTGAGATGATTAGTGTGATTATGTCATTGGAGCAGCCGAAGAATGTTTTAGAGATCATTAGTTTCCTTGGCCTGGCTGGTTATTATAGGAGATTCGTTCAAGATTTCTCATGTCTTGCTTCACCGATGACTGTGCTCACCCAGAAAGGGGTGAAGTTTGTATGGGGTCCATAATTTCAGGAATGGTTTGAGGAGCTGAAGAGGTGGTTGACTACCACCCCCGTGCTGATTTTTCAAGAGTTTGGAAAGGGGTATGTGGTCTACTGTAATGCTTCATGTATGGGTCTTGGGTGCATGCATATGCAGAATGATCACATAGTGGCGTATGGCTCTCGCCAACTCTGACCACATGAAAAGAATTACCCTACCCATGACGTGGATTTGGCAGTGTTGATGAATGCTTTAAAGACTTGGCGTCACTACCTCTTAGGGGAATAGTTTTTGGTCTAATCTGGTTACAAAATTTTAGGCTATATCTTCTTGCAGAAGGAACTCAACTTGAGGCAGCATCGCTGGAACAAGTACTTGCAGGGGTTCGACTTTTACATTGTCTATACCCTAGGAAAGGGTAATGTGGTGTCTGGCTCTTTGAGAAAAATAGTTCCAGTGTTGGATTTAAGGAAATCCAGTGATGAGTGGACTTTGATGGGGCTCTTTTCTCAGATGCATGTAGAGATCGGGGAACATAGTGGAGGGGCATTCTTGGTGAGAGTCTAGTTGACTCTTCTGTTGGAGTTGATTTAGTGGGAAATGCCCAATTATAAGCTTTTTCGGCGGTCAAAGAAGTTTCTTCATGGTGGGGAGACATCCACTGATTGGTCATCGTCTCCCGAGGGCATCCTATACTTCAAGGTCTGTTTAGTTGTGTCTTTATCTCTATGGAAGGTGGTGATGAAGGATAGCCACCAGTCTCAGGGGGTTGTCCATTCGGGTGCCACTAAGATGTATTATGATGTCTGTCAGCAGTTTTGGTGGCCTGGTATGAGATGGGACATAGCGTACTTGGTGTCGAGATGCTACAGATGCCAGTAGGTGAAAGCAGAGCACCAAAGGACTTCCGATTTGCTCCAACCACTACCCATTCCTACCTGGAAGTTGGAAAAGGTCTCCATGGACATCATTTTTGGCTTACCTCGTACACCTCGTGGTAGGAATTCCATTTGGATGGTGATTGATCATCTGACCAAATCATCCAAATTTATTCTGATAAAGATACAACTAAAGTGGATGAGTTGTGCCATTTGTATCTTCAGGAAGTGGTGAGACTCCATGGAGTACCATCATCAGTTATCTCATATAGATACCCGCACTTCACTTATCGATTTTGGGAAGGCCTTCAGAAGGCATTGGGGTCTCTGATTAAGATGAGAACGATATACCACCCTCAGACAGATAGTCAGCCAGAGCGGGCGAGTCATATTTTGGAGGACATGCTTCGTGCAGGTGTGCTGGACATTAGAGTTTATTGGGATATCCATTTGGGGCTAGTTGAGTTTTCTTATAATAACAGTTACCAATCCTCCATTCGAATGGCTCCTTTTGAGGGGTTCTATGGTCTCCCTTGTTAGTTCCCCCTGTGTCGGACTGAGGTAGGTGACACCTCACTGTTGGGGCCATGTCTGGTGAGGGATTTGTCTGAGAAGGTCAAGTTGATCAGGGATTGTTTATTGACAGCTTATAGTCACCATAAATCATATGCTAACTGAAGGCGTCAAGACCTAGAGTTTTCTGTGGGTGAAAGTGTATTCTTGAAAGTGGCCCCTTGTCTGGGCCATCGTCGATTGGGGAAGCAAGGTAAGCTAATGCCACAGTATGTCGCGACCTTTGAGATCACTGAGTGTATTGGAAAGGTGGAATATAGGTTGGCTTTACCTTCTCAGTTGACATCCATCCATGATGTCTTCCATTTCTCAAGGTTAAATAAATACAACCAGGATCTATCCTATGTGCTGAGTTGGGAAGAACTGGTGCTAGTGCCTGACTTGCCTGTTATTGAAGGGCCGATGCAAATAGTGGACTCCCAAGAGAAGGTGCGTAGAGGGAAATCCATTCAATTTGTCCATGTTCATTGGTAGCATGGTAATGATACAAATGAGACATGGGAGCGGAGGTCATGGGTTGAGGAAGAGTATCCGTTCCTGTTTTCTGATCAAACTTCAGGTTGTCTTTCTGGGATAGAAGGATTTATTGGTGGGGAGAATTGTCATATAAATGAAATATTTTAAAGGTATTTTTCATTTAATTTCCATTAATTATTTGTTTTGGTGTTTTTCCAAGGTTTTATGGAGGAATATGTGAGTTTTCATGAATTGGGCCAAACCGTGAGCCCAATTCCAGATTTAAAAATATTTTTTGTTTCTTTTATAACATTTTTATTTTTTAATATTTATCACAAATTCCAATTCATAAAGGTCCTCCCATAATATATTAACACCACAATTAAAATTTTAAACCTATAGATATCCATAACCATGGTGTAATGTGGTTTTTATTTAATGGATTGGGCCAGCTTGGAAGCCCATATCTAATTTTAAGAAATGAATTTTATTTATTTAATAACATATTCAATATTAATCATTTTTCAGTGATTAAAAGTTTCCCTTGAGCCCATTAAACCAAGACTTTCTCCCAACCTCTCACTTCCTCTCTTTGGATCTCTCCTTCATCTTGATTGAGTGATGAACATCATAGGGTTTCTAAAATTGGGCAGATTTGAAAGGGTAATTTGTTTCCATCATAACTCTCTCAATTATTACTCTTTATCCTCCATTCCAGTTCCTAAATGACCTACTAATCCTTCTTAGAACCTCAATTGAAGTTTTGACTATTTTAAATTTCAGATAACAGTGTATTAGGGTCCATTCTTCAAGATCCCTCAAGTAAGATAGTCTCTTTTATTCCTCTTTCAAATTGCTTAGGATTTCATTCTATTTGCTTGGGGTTTCATCCATTTTCCATGAAGTAACAAATTACAAGGAGGTAGGGTTTAGAACCTAGGGTTTAACATTGTGTTTTCTTGTTCCAATATGTGGTTTTAGGTTTTTACTACGTCTCTCTTGGAGCGGTGGTGGTGCGACTTGATTTTCACACGTTGTTTCAAGGGATTTCATTACTTTGGTAGGTGATTTCACTTTGTATGCAATCTTTGTGACATGGATACTATGTTTAGTATATTTTAATGTGGAACAGATTGATTTGGTTCTATAAAAATTGGTTTTAGTTGTGTTTTTATTGCAAGTGAATTTCAAGGGAAAATTTCATGTGAAATTTGTGTTGTTTTTATGTAAATCTTTTATTGGTTGATTAAGGGATGCCTTTTAATTATTTAGTTGACCTTATTGATATGTATTAGGGATTAAAATTGTGTTTTAAATGTTATTATTCTTTGTTTGTTTCTGAGAAATTGGTTTTGGGTGACGTTTGTCAAGAATATGGTTTTTGTGTACTAATTTGGTGTTGAATTGGGTGTTTTAAATGGGTATTCTATGCGATGCTTATTGGGATTTTTTTATAAATAATTTAATGAGTCTAACGAAATTTTTAGTGTGTGTTGGATTCTATTTTGATAAATATTTTTATAAATATGGTGTTCAAGTGGGGTTTTCAAAGTGTTTTGGGTGCAAAACAATGAAAGATTTGGAGAAGTTGTTTTATTGAAACTCAAAGTGTTTTGGTGTCTGTTTTAAATGGTATAAAAAGTGTGTATATACTGTACTGATTTTATGTGACCATTAGTGGTGTTTTATATGAAAATGGATATATGTATCATTCTGAAATTGTTTTAGCACCAAGGGGGAAGCTCGGGTACCTAGGTGGGGCGGATGCGTACTAGTACGGCAAGTGGACCGGATGGGTCTTGTCCCTGTTTCACCTTGCATTTAGGATAACAAAAACTCTAAATAAACTATGTGGATGATTATTGTGGAATAATTGGTTATGGTTATGTTCCCTACTAGTGTCTCATGCCTGAGAACAGATTTTACTATGGATACTTTACACTGAGGTATGGGGTACATGGGGCCTGAGACTATCTAGTGCCTAGGGGTGTTCCTGATTTTGTTTCTCATTGTGTTTGTGGTATTTTCCAATGTATTGGGGTGTTTTTGGCAGTACATTACATTAACTGACATTTCTATTTAAATGTGTGAACATTCTTAAAACTTTATCTTGAAAAATGTTTTCAATTAAAAGTTGCATTTCATGGATTTTATCGCTGATTTCCTTTGCATATTAACACTGCTTGCTTTTTCACATTGTATTGCATGCTTAATAGAATAATTGGGTGGTATCCTATTGGGCTTAGGCTCACACCCTAATTACACCCCTTGGGTGTAAGTGGACTTGGTTATGTTTGACTCTGGTAAAGGGAAAGGCTAAGGGTGATGGCAGTTCAGGGTGTTAGTCCCCATCCTTGGGGTGGAGTTGTGGAGACGACTTGGGGGTGATGATCCCTTGTCATGTGCCATCCATGGGGATGTTTTGTTTCTATTTCATTGTGTATTTAGACCTTTTGTATTTCATTTGAACTTATGTATTCAGTTCTGGATTTTTGTATAGACCTTGTTGGTATGAATTTTTCAGATTCATTTTATCCAATATTTTTGATGTTTTACATATAAATATTCAGGTAAATCATTCCCAAACTAAGATAAATGATACCCGGGAACCTGTGCCAGCCCGTGGGGATAGGGAACGCCCTTTGGGACTTGTCACGGGCGGGTTTTTGTGCTGGTATTGGTGGTGACCGGATTTGGTTCGTGAAAAAAGGGAACCCTTAATTTCACTTATTTTGCCCACTATGATCCTTATAGATCCACCATAATTGGAAAAATTATCTTCTATGTATCCCTAGACACATTATCGAGTATATGGTGTTACCAAAATACCAATTCCAATTTCATTATGGGATCTTTCAAGGAGGATATATTCAAGAGGTAACTTTCTTAAACCCCCACTCCTGATTTCATTTCTTTTCCTACCTTATCCACACCTAATTAATCTATAAAATAATAATAACTCAAGTATCATGTATATACTATAATTTTATATTTATAATTAAATATTTTATATATATACTTTTTTCTCATATTCTCTTATTTAAAGAGAGGAAACCATTATCCAAATTAAGGAGAATAACCATCTCCAAGGATAATGAGTTTTCATTCTATTACTGCCTTCATAGTTCATCATAATACTGTTATTATAATCAAATAATATTTTAATAAGTATATTATAACTTATTTCAGGTAAAGTAACAAATATATATACATAATATTATGTTAAAAACTAGTTCATTATGGACAGAAAAAATTCCAAAATAAACTAAACATTTATCATTAATGTTTTATCAAATGAATTATCCACAAGTTGGAATAAAAAACATTATATGGGACCATTTAAATATATTAAATTTAATAAATACCATTAAATTTCACTTATGTAATTTTATTTACATTCTACAAGAAGTACCATAATTATACACAAGTTAACCAATCACAAAATCGTGAAACAAACTCTCTCGAAATGGTGAAATTAATCATTATAACTCAAATAAATAGTCAAAAATGTACTAAATAAAATTATAATTGAAAAAATAGATGTGTACGATTTTTTAAGTTATGTCATTAATTAATATAATTTTATTATCTAGTACATTAATTTAAAATGAATAACACATTAAAACTTTAGGTTAGGGATCCCTATGATCCTCCATATTTAATTTGGGTAACTATTTATCTCTATTTTTCTCAAATTATCTCTTAATTATAATTATATAATAATTAAATATTAATTTTATATGTTCCAAACATGAATATATAGATAAATTCTTCTTTCATAAATGGTAAAATACATATTTAAAAAGGTTCACTTCTCAATTCCGCATAATAAGAAAACCCAATTAAAGGGAACTTCTCTGATTCTTACCAATTGTAAAGTAAAAAACATAAAAGGTTTTAAGACAATATTATTTTATAAAATTACCCATTTTAGCATGAAAAAAATATTTATTTCATTTAATTTTTTAAGGAAACAACTATTTCAATATCATATTTTTGACCTCTTTATTATTTTCCCTAAAACGATGCTTAAGTAGAATATGTCTAAAATTACATATCCACTAACTTTATAATTTTCAATTCATTTTTATTTATTATTCATGATTTATTCTTATTTTTTCCCTCTATTAAATAACAATAATCACTTAAATCCCTTATTTCTTGGAAACAATTTTTATATGATCTGTGGTTATTCCTTACGACAAGATCATGGTACCAATTACTTTCCATGGTTAACCCTTATGTTTTTTCATTATGTTTGATTCTTTATGTAGAAAACATATGAATGAACATGTTATGATGGGTGTTCTCAGATTTTTCTCCAATGCATTGGGTAATATTTTAGTCTCATGAGGCGTTATTTTTTGGATTAGGTTGTAAATATAATCCATTATGGGACTCTATCCACCATGTGATATAGTCTTGGATGTTAACCTTGATTCATGTTTATTTCATGTTATATGTAGTTTCCAATTCCATATTTTTCCATGATCATAATATTCCATGCTATAAATTTTATGATTACTTATGTTTATTCATGAACCATTAATTTTACGTAATCAGGTTATGCATTCCGAATCATGTGTTATTCTTTATTCCAATATTTATTCCATTATTGGGATTTTTAACTCATCCCATTGGTCTATGTATTCCCCAGGATGTCCTATATATTTATTTGGGATCAAATACAGTTATTATCACATTGTGAATATTTATAAAATATTTTTTATTCTATTTTCATCAATTCCAATTATGTACCTAGTCATAAAAATAGACTAGAATGTTTTGTCCTTGTATTTTAATTAATTGATAATTATCATAGAAATTATTTAATAATATGTGTAAATGAATGGGTCTCTATTTCAGAGTAAAGGAAGGAATCCATTACTTGGTAACTCTCACATGTGAGCATTGGATGTTTCATGGATCACTTCCCTATTCATTCATGAGGAAATTGTTTTCATTGGGGATGGTGGTGTGTCCTGCCTTGGAGCTGTATCCACCCATGGTGTTCTTGGATATATATATATCAATTATTTTCCAATAGAAATAATTTTGGACCACAATAGTTAGTATGAGAGAACTACCTATTTATTTTTTTGGATTAATACTATAATACTTTATTATAAACCCTTGGGATAATTATATCACTATGCATAACCTATATTGAAACATGGGTAATCAGAAGTTAATATATTCTTTTCATTCATAATTTTATCCTACTGTGTTCATTGTATCTTTTTTATATAATTATTTGCTAAGTATTCAATCCCTCACATTTTTAACCATATTATGTAAAATAAAATTTCATGGGAGAAATTTCATAAATGGGTAATCATTTAACAACCCAGTGTTTTAAATGGAAACACTATTTTGAAAGCATACCTGATATACAATATCGAGATTAAAAAAACAAGGTATAATATTTAATATTATTATTTTAATAGGACCTTTACAAACTACCCATTAAATTGGAGGATATGAATAGGTATAACCACTTTAAATAATGTATTTATTAATTATTCAAAAATAAACACTAAATTTTAGGAATGTAATTTAATTTGTCAAATATAAGTTTTTATAAATAAATGAATTTCATTTATTTCAACTAAAAAAATAAGAATAGAGAATTTCTGAAACTTTTATAAAATGTATTGGAAACAATTAACATTGTTTTTTAAATTTTTATATCAGAAAAATTCTATGGTAAAATTATGATAATTTTCTATAATAATATAATTTTTGGTGAATTGTAAAAAAATATAATTTTTCTAAATAAGGTATCTTTTATGATATCATTAATACATAAATATGATATGGAAATTTATTAAACATATATAAAGAATCATGTATTATTATATAATAAATATATCATTTAAAAATAATAAAAACTTGAGAATTATAAATTACACCTGATAAATATAATTTTTTTGTCAATGTCAACGCAGTGCATGCACAACATTGAAAATGTCAAAATTCAATTCCTTACAGAAATTAATTTGGAGGTAAAAAATATTTTAATGAATTTATTATTAAATATCATTCATATATTATTATTTTGACTGATATATTCTTGTATTTTATTTATATAACAATAATCCTATCAAAATTCTAGTGCAATGGTTGCACAAGGATAGAAAATTAAAATTAAAAAATTAAATAAGCTTTCATGACATGGATATGACTAATTTTACCTAATTAATGAATATCAAATTCTATATTGAGTCTAAATAATTAATTTTAATGATATTTTCTTTCAATTTTTATATATGAAATAATAACCTTTAATGCTTATGAAACACAAACACGTTTCTTGGTCAATTAGAAATAAATAAATAAAATGGTCTTAATTAAAATTATAAAAAACAATTAAAAACACAAAAAATTCACCAAATCTTATTAGATGAGTAAATTTTTATAATAATAATCCATGTTTTTAATTTAGTACCTTTTGGATGAAATTTTTTGACATTAAGTCACTTATAGTATTTTATTTAAAAGAAAGTAATGCTTGTCACACTATTGTTTTTAATACGTATAACATGTATAATATTTGGTATTCCATAAGATATTTTCTTACATAAAAAAATACTTTGAAATATAAAATATTTATATTTATGTTGTTAATTTATATTTATATATTTGGAAATAAATAAATACATTAAATTAATACACAATGGTGATGTAGTAATTATTTAACTATTGGAAAAATAAAATAAAGGATATTAAAAATGTTAAAATAAATATAATTTATATTAATAATATTATTAACGAATTATATAGATTAATGTGTCATTTATAATATATTAGTGAATAATAGTTTCATATTATACTCCTTTGTTATGTATTTTATATTTTAGTAATGAATAGTATCAAGTTTGACGATAATGATGTTTCTTGAATATAATATTTTACTAAATTATATAAAAATAATAAAAATTGTAAATGAGGATAAATGGGATAATATATGGTCAAAAATTAAATCCATTGTACATTTATAGTCTATTTGGAAGCTTTAGGACCTAGAATAGTCTTATTATATTTTAATATTTTGAGAAATTCCTAAAGTTCCCCTAACCTCAATTATAAAAGAACACCCCTTACATCCCATTATTTCACCACATTGGGAATTCTATCAAGAAAAAACTAAACTAAATTCTATTTTGATCATCCATATAAAAATTATATATTTTTCCTTAAAAAAAATACCAATTGTAATTTCCTTAATGTATCATTCAAGGAGGTGATATTTAAGAGGTAAATTTCTTAAACCACCTCTCTTAATTTCTTTTCTTATTATAAATTCTACTCACCTAATTAATACATAAAATAATAATGAAACCATTATCATGTATATAATATAATGATATATTTATAATGTAATATTTTCTCTATGGACGTTTTTTCTCATCTTCTCTTATTTAAAGAAAGGAAACCATTGTCCAGATTATAGAAATTAACTATCTCCCTAGATTATGAATTTTTATTTTCTAATTTCTTATTCATGGATGGTAATAAATCAATAATTATTGTTAAATAATATTTTCTTAAAGTATATTATAACTTATTTCATATTATTCTACTTATATATATAATATTATGTAAAATAAAACTAGATTGTGTTATATAGAAACCCCGATAAAAAAAACATAACCTTTATCATTAATGTTTTATCAAAAGAATCATCCTCATATAAGAACAAAAAAAGATATATGGGGCCATTTAAAATTATTTATGTTCATAAATTTCATTTCAGTTCACTAATTTTTTTTATTTCCATTTGAAAAGAACTTCCATAATTTTACAAAATTTAGCCAGTTGTGAAACCATGAAACAAACTCTCCCTAAACTACAAATTTAATCATTATAAATCATTTAAATGGTTGTAAATGAACAAAATAAAATTATAATAAATAAAAAAATGTTTAATATCTTCTTAATTAAGTAATTAATGAATCAAATTTTATTATCTAGGATATTATATGAAAGTAGAGAATGCATTCGTACATAAGGTAAGGGATCTCTTCGAACCTCTATATTTCATGTGGGTAACACTTTATCTCTATTATCTTCAAATTATATCTAGATAATTATTATATAATTGTTATATATTATTTATGTATTTACATATATATATATAGTGTAATTTATCTTTCTTCTATGGGTAAATACGTATTTAAAAGCATTCCCTTATCAATTTCTCCCAATAAAAAACCTAATTGAAGAGAACAACTCTCTTTCTTACTCTTTTTTATGTACACTCCATAAATTATTTTAATCCACCCATATTTATTAAAATAACTCATTTTATCATTAAAAACTATTTTAAGTTCATTTCTGGTGTATGAAAATAATTATTCCTTTATCCTCTTTAATGTCTTTGTATTCTATTACCTAAAACTATGCATATGTGGAATATTTCTAAAGTTACCTAGCCACTCTTTTTCTTGTTTAAATTTCATTTGTACATCATTATTTATGATTTGTTCATATTATTTCCTCTATAAATGAGCAATAATGATTTTAATCCCTTATTTCATAGATACCATTATTATACACCCTTTGGTTATGCATTATGACATTATTATGATACCCATTTATTTACATGGGTAACCCTTATGTTCATTCTTTATGTTCGATTCCTTATGTGGAACACATATGCATGAACATTTTGTGATGGGTGCACTCAAATAGCACTCCAACTCATTGGGTAATGTTTTAGTCTCATTAAATATTATGTGAGGGATTTGGGAGTAAACCTATTGATCCATTATGTGACTTTGTCCACCATGTGATATCGACTTGGAAGTTAGCCTTGACCCCGGTTAAATACTACTTCCAATTTTTTATTTTTCCATGATCATAAGATTTCATATTCTATATATTAATCTTCATTATGTTTATTCATGATCAATTCATTTTATGTTGTCATTTTATGACATCTAACCATGTGTTATGCTTTATTCTTATGATTATTCCCTTACTAGGAATTTTTGGTCATCCATTTTGACTATGTATTCCCAACGATACCCTATGAAGTTGAAGGAGATTAAGGGAAGTTACGATCTCATTGTGAAGATTTATAAAATATGTTTTATTCTTGTTTTGTGTTCTCTAATTATGTACCTAGTCATCCAATGACACTATACATTTCGATGATTGGTTTGTCATTAATGGATAATTTTGATTAAAATAAATTAATAATTTGTGTAAAATTATTGGGTCACTATAATAGGTTCTAATAATTATTTCGTACATAAAATATTTAATGATTTTTCATATTTTATTACAAATATTAATCTATTTGGTACAGAAATCATGTAAATAAATTTTGAAAATGAAAACTGGTTTTATTTCTCTTTTAATCAGATATTTTTTTCTTCCATGTCCATGTTTTTTAAAAAAAAAATTAAAAAAGACCTTTTATTTTATCAAATTAATTGCTGAAGAATATTTATGTTGTCCGTGACACTTAAAAAGGGTCTGAAAATATTCTTTCTACAGTTTTCTGAATGTTATGTTTTCTACATTTTTACAAAAAACAGAAATGTAATGTTTTTTAACGTATATAGTGATAATAGACTTCCCTAACACCATAAAAATTTTAAAATATATATTATTCTATATGTTTTAAATGGTTTTAGAAAGAAAACTGTTTTATAAAATCTTAGTTTAATATTTCACATTCAATCCCTTTATTCTACCAAAATAAAAGAATATATCTCAAAATCTATATTATCTATCATTGATTTTTTGGTTATTACCTTTCTCTTGAAACGGTCACATTCATATGATCATTGTACATTAAATTTCACTTAAATACACATATTATTTACAATTGAAATTATTTTTTTTAATGCATATATTAGTTCTAAATAGGGTGTTTTACTTTGAATGTTATGTGATTTTATTGGGATGTATTGTTAAATCCATACTATTTACTCAATATTGATATTTATTGATAAGGAATATTATTATTGAATTAAATTGGTCATTCTAAATATAAGTAATATTTTTAATATATAGTGACAGGTGGGGCTCGGAATTATATAACTCATTGATTCACTAACAGGTCTCATGAGACAATTTACTAAGAACAATTAAATGGGTTTTTACCCATTGTTTTAGATTTTCTTAGTGTGTGGTCTTGAGGGTATAGATAACATGACATCTGAGATCATGACATCCGATATTAATCAATACCATCATTAAAAATTTATTTATCATTATCTATGATATTACTGCATGGATATTATCTAGAGATTCATTTTCATACTCAGTTTGTTGATTAAATTTCATGTATTTCAGTTATTTACATTTCTATATCGATTATGGGTTATTTAATCAAGATGTATTCTGTTTTATGTAACCCTTTCTATGAATTTGAGCTCATACTTATTTTTTCCCTTTCTTTAGGATATAAAGAAAAGTTCTGTTATTGGGATCATGGATATAAAATATATTCCAATACTATTTTTTTAAATAAAATTCCCAATTTAAAATGGGAATCATGTTTTTATATTGTTCTATATGACTAATAAACTACTCATACCTTTGTAATTTAAACCCCTTTTATCAATTCCAATGTGATAAATTAGACATCATCTCCGGATTGCTGCAGTCAATGTTGTTACAGTTGGTATCAGGATAAGTTTAGTAGAAACCTTGGGAACAAGATTTTGAAAAACATATATTTGCAAACATAACTCTAAAATAGGATATATATGGATATTTTAAATTGTTCAATAATATCCAAAAAATTTGGTATGGTGGAGGTTATGAGATTTTTCCAAAAAATGAATCGTTTTTAGATACTACAAGCGAATGTGGTTTTGGAACATTTTTATATTAGGGGAAATAACTCTAAAAATATTGCACTATGATTTGACTCGATCATCACCTAGTGAATGAAAATGGGCCTTACTATGTAAATGGTTTGAAAAAACCGATAGTTATGCTTAAGATAATTCAAATTTAATTCAAATCCAATTATGATGGATTGGAAAATATTTTTCTAATTTAATGTTATTCCCATAGATTCCAATTTTAATATTCTAATATTAATAATACTATTTTTTATTTTTGTTAATTGTTAAACATGATTCATAATTATATATTATGTTGTAAAATTATTAATTTCATGAGGTAGTCCAATATATTCCTTTTTTTAGTAATTCCCTAAGAAGAAAGAATGGTATCGATAAACTTGTATATTGTATAAATTTTCCTATTCATAAATCTAGTGGGTTGGTACTAAAATTGAGAATTCCATGTCCATATTAGGGTATCTTAATCAGATTATGATGAATAACCTTTCCAATAAAGAAAAAACTGTTATTCTATAGTATAATTATCTTATTTTGGTTTACTTTATATTAAAGAATACCCCATATTTTTGTGGGACTACTAATCATGTGGTAGTTAAACAGTGTATTATGTCCCTTAAAAATATATTTTTGGTCTTGGGATGTAATGAAAAAGGAGAGAATATTCTCTAAATATACTATCTTAAGGTAACCATTGATTAATAGTGGTCATTTATTATAAAAACTAGGGAATAATATTAAAAAATATATGGATGGAAAAGATAATCATCAAATTAATGATGCATATATTTTTATAGAAATACATTGATTCATTTCTTGAGGAATTTCCTAGAAATTCACCAAAGTGTGAAGTTGAGATTTTTATTGATTTAATCCCCAAATAAATAATTATATCAATGTCTCCCTTTTATAATATGATTTTCTATACATCAAGGTAGTTAACAAATCATGAGTAATATTATTCAACCCATTCTCTACAATTTTCATCCATAATCTATTATGTGATGATATATAGTCATGATATCTAGGGTGAAATATGTGTGATATACAATTTCCATAAGAGCCTAAAATAAATTCTTTCTCAAAAAGAGATATATATAATGAAAAGTAAATGGATAGATCTACTAAAGGATTATGATTTACCTATTCATTATCTCATAGAGAGTTCATATAATAGTATAATATGCATTGCGAAAGAAATATCGTAGAGTTCTGACTCAAATAGGGATTGGCAGGGATCCTATGTTCATGGATCTAGTAAGGGTGGATATAAGAATCATTAAGGAAGGGGATACATAACCCCATTTTCAAATAATTGAAAAAATATATATTACAAAATATAATGAGTTTCCAATATGGTGATGAGAATTTTTAGAAGAAAATTAAATCATTGAGTGATGGAAAATTGGATGACTTAATTTTTGAAGATGATGTTCAGATATTTGGAAAGTGACTGTCTGTTCCATCTATACCTGAGCTGAAAGAGAATTAATGGATGATGATCTTAGATCAAATTTATCTATAAACACTAGTAGAACCATGATGTATAGGGATTTATGGAAACAATATTGGTGGGATAACCAAAAGTAGGAAATTTATTATTATGTATCAAGATGCTTAGTTTTCCAATAGGTGAAGGGTGAGATATAGAATCCTTAAGGAGTCATGAAACCTATTTATATTCCTAAGCTAAAATGAGATGTTATTACTATGGAATTTTCCACGGGATTAACAAATACACCTATAAGGAATGATGAAATATGGTTTATTTTTTATCACCTTACTAAATATATAAATTTCCTCACGATAAGAGAAGATTTACATCTTGAGCACCTCACAAGATTCTATATTAATGAATTTTTAAGACATCATGGAATACCTCAAAAAATTTATTTAGGTTAGGATCCCTGATTTTCCTTAATATTATATAAGAATATTAATAAGGCGCTTAATACTGAACTTAATTTGAGAATTTCATACCATCATCAAATTGATGGCCAACCTAAAAAGACAATTCAAACATTGGAATACATCTTAAGCTTATGATCACTTGACTTTCAAGGTATATTGGATAAGTATTTACCTTTTGTGTGGTTTTAATATAATAACAGTTTCCATTTAATTATTAAAATTGAATTGTATGAAGCAATATATAGAAATAGATATCATAATCTAACATGTATGCATAAAATTAGGGAAAGCAAACTTGTAGGTCCAAAACTTTTTGAAGATACAATGATAAAGGTAAAGACTATTCAGAATCATATTAAAGAATCTCAACGAAGGAAAAATATTTATACCAATAACTGAATGAAGGATTTGGAATTTCAGGTGGGATACCACATTTTTATAAAATTAACTCCACAGAATGGTGTTATAAGGTTTGGTAAGAAAGGGAAACTGAACCACAGATACATTGGGACTTTTTAAAATTATTAAAATAACTGGAGTAGTGGATTATTGATTGGAAATAAAACTAATCATATAAAAATTACATGTTTTTTTCCATATTTAATTATTATGGAATTACATGCTATACCCAATGAATTTCATCACCTCTGTAGAAATATATTTGGAAGCTAATCAATCTTATAATGAAGCACCTATCCTAATTCATGAAACTCTAGAGAAAGTGTTAAGATATCAGATGAATTTATGGTAAAGGTACTCTAGAGAAATAATAAAATCAAAGAATCAATTTGGGTATTATAGGATGCTACGAAGAAGAACCACCCTTATTTGAAAAAAAATTGATGTCTATGAAATTTTCAATGATAAAATATTTATAAAAGAGAATAATGTAATCCTCGGGAAACAGTTATAGTAAGTAAATACTTTTTATTAACAAAACTATAATAAAATAAACCTTTTAAAGTTTCTTTTCTCAAAAATTATAATGGTATAAGATGAATATAAATTTTTAAATTTCATGGTAAAAATATTACTTGAATGAATTTTGTAAATTTTCTTCTATAAATAAGATTTTTCGAAAAATTCAAAAATATATTATTTAAAAATTCTACCACTTATTTATAAAATTATGTTATAATATGAATAATTAAAAAAAATTGATAGTCAACATTATATAAATATTGATAAGATCATTTGGAGTTAAGAGGGATATTTTTTAAGAAAACATTTTATTTTCATAAAACTTATTTTGTTTAACAAATGCATAATATATATAAATTTTCATTAATTAAAATAATATTTAATGATTAATGACTTAAAAAATAGAAAATTATATATCTAATTAAATTAATTTATGTATATCTAATTATTATTACTATATATATAGTTAATATAATTTCATCTTATTCTTTAATGATTCATTTCTTGAAAACCCGTTTTCAAAAAATATTTGAGTTTATTTTTAAGCTAAATTATTCCAATTTTTATGATTAGAATTTGATAAAATGGATTCCATATTTAAAAAAAACAAAATTAAAATTATATAATAAGTTTAGCTTATTTTTTTCATAATAAATAGTAAAAACAATAAAAAAATAATTACCATGGCAAAGGTTAAAATGAATTTTCTTTACATTACATGCTTCTGTGTTAACATTATTTATCCACACAAATAAAATCTTTCTTTGATAAATTTTAAATTATAAATTGAATAATTATTTCTATATTATAAAATATATCTCATTTTATTTTAGACTTAATTGGTAAATTACCTTGGTTTAAAAACTAGATACCATTGTGAAAACTAAAATAGTAAATGTAAGTTACCTTTGAGGTAAAAGAAATAATATGTTTAAAACGTGTTTCAGTTTTTTGTTAGAGGTGTTTATTGACTTTGTCATTCCTAAAACCAATTAATTTTCAATTTTTTAGTTGCTACAGTTGATATTTACCTCCCATTATAGAATATTTTATGGTATTTACAAAAAATGTACTCCTCATCAATTATAAAAGGGCACCCATGTCCCCTCACTTATTCACACCTATCAATATATGTAGATCAAAAAACATAAAAAATATCACCCCAAAAATCCTTATACCAATTAGATATGTTTTTTTATTCCCAAAATTCTGATCCTAGGGTTGTTAATAATATATATAAATGAAGCTTCTCTCTGCGAAGGTATTCATCATCACCAAGATCACTCTTTTTGCTTCATCTTTTATTACATTCAATTATGTCTCAAAATTAAAATATAATAACACCATTATCTTCTAAATACATATATTTTATTATATTTATGTAATAATATTTATCCATATCCCCATCCATTAAATGGAAAATAATGTATTCTATCTTGTGTACGACGATCTACAACCTCGTGAGAAAATGTAATTTGTTTTTCATCATTCAATCACAAAAATAAAAATAATAATTGAAATAATGAGTATATATGATAAATATGGAAGGATAATAATTCCTGAAAATTAATATATCATTCACTTCCTTTCCCTTTCACCCATGATAGTAATGATATCATCACTCTTGCATACATATGACCTACCATCTCCACAAAGTGATTTGATTCATTTCCCATTTACATCATCAAATAATGATTCAAAATGGTATGTAATGAATAAAATGTGATATTTATTACATTAATATGTTTTTCGATATTATATTTTTATATCCTATAAACAAAAATCCGAACATCACTGATAAAAAATTTAAGTGAAAAGGAGGAAATTAACACATGAAACATTGGTAATAATGTTATATTATTAACGAATTCTTGGTAAGATGTTGTAATAGAATATAATATGATATTATAAATATGAATATGTTCTATCTATAAATTAATAAAATGCACTAAATAAATATATATAATTTTTAAGAATATTTAATATAAGGGACATGTGAGGTTTTGGATTTCGTCACAATTTACACTCCATTTAGAAATATTTTTTCTTATACACCCATTCACGTTAATTTGGTTTATATTAATCCCCTTATATTTATTCAACATTATTAATTATTTATTAATTTTGATGAATATTTCAATTCATGTATATTATTTCAATGGGTTTTAATTTAAAAGATACCAAAGTGGTATGTATAAATTTAATAATCTCACATTCCCTTGGGACTGAATTTATTTTCATTGAAGGGGTCTTACAATTTATCCTTCATAATATCTCGTAGTTCTCTTATACACTAGGTATTTAAGTATTTTCATTATTTTCTTACAAAGTTTCCGATATTAGGTACTTTATTCCAGAAAATAAATTTTTATAATAAAAACCAATTATATTTCCCTTTTGATCAGATTTACTTTACTTTCCTCTATATGTTTTTCAAAATACTTTTACAAAAGTAATTTTATTTTCTCAAATGATTTAGTAATGAAATTTTAAGATATCATTGTCTTTTGAAATGATTTTAAATAGAATATTTCTACTGTTTTCTAGGAGGTTCATTTTTAGCTTTCTTTAAAAAAACCTAAAGTATGTTTTTTTAATATATATAGTGATAAAAGACATCCCTACCTCTATAATTATTTTAAAATTTTAAATTTATTCTATATTTTTAAATGGTTTTACAAATAAAACACTTTTATAGAATATTATATTAATATTTAACTTTTTCCCTTTATTCTTAAAAAAGACATGAATTTATCTCAAAATCTATATTATCTCTCATTAATTTTGTGGTTATTAACATTATCATAAAACATTAACATTCATTTGATCATTGGTAAATACATTTTCCATAAATATACATGTTAACTATCATTGATATTATTATTGATTAAATTTTATATCATTTATACATATGGTGTTTTACTTTGAACATTATTTGATGGACTAGAGAAATATTGTAAAATTTTAATTCTTTACTAAATATAGATATCTTATGATAAGGAATATTGTTCATGAAATAAATTAATCAACAGATAAATGAGTATTACTTTGTAAATGAGGTGATGTTTGGGTTCTACAACTATATATACCCTCGATGCATCGATTTTCCTCATGAGACAAATTAGTTGAACAAATTAAATTGGTTTTTACACATAGGTTTAAAATCTCATTTTGAAGGATATTGAATGTTTAAATATTATGATGTATAGGATAATAATGTAAAATATTTAGAATTTATTTAATTGATAATTTAATTATTATTATCCTTGATATCAGTATATTGATATTATCCATTGATTCATTTTTTTCTCAACTTATTGATAAAATGGCATGTGTTTTAATCATTTACCATTAAATATTAACTAATATGTATTAAATAACTATATATTCCACTATACAAAACCCTTATTAATTATTTTAGATCACCCTAAATTTTCCTTTCCCCATGAATTGAAGAGGAATTATTTTAATGAGTTCAAGGATTCTAAATGGTCTTCATTACATTGCTTTATATTGAATTGACATTTCAAAATGTATATCATTTTTGTTTATAGTTCTTAAAGACTAATAAACTGATTAGTAATTTATTTTTTTACCCCCCTTTTTTCAATTATACAGTAAAAGAGTAGACATCGACTCTGTGAAACTGTAGTCAAGGTTGTTACATGATAAGTCCCTAAACTCATGTTTACCATGTTATTTATGATCATGAGGAATTATAAGGATCTTTGTACCACGAATAAGTGTGATTAGATTTATACTAAATAATAATATTCCAAATTATCTGTCATGTCTATCATTTAACAAAAAACCCAAACCTAAAACCATCAAATACTCTATAGTAAAGATGAATATGAGGAATTTTCATCATTCTATTCCATAAAACAACCTTGTGTGGATATTTTATAGGAATAACTTAAAAATGGATATTATCAAATTATCTACACAAGAAACTTTCATAAATTTTAGATGGTTCCCTCAATGAGAACTTGTTTCTATTTTTAATGAAAATAGGGATATTATATAGAGAAAAAACAACTGAAAAAACTTTACAAAGTTGATACAAGGTCCACCCCATGGATTATACGATAATAAATTTATAAAAACCTGGACCACTCAGAGATAGAATAATGTAATATTTTGTCATATAAATTATTTTAGTACAATAATAAATTCTTTCCGGAAAACTAAATTCTGATAATTCGTTTTACAAGTGACTTCTTGAGCTGGCGTAAAAAAGGAAAGGAAGAAGAAAGACTTTGTGTTATCTAGATAAATATCTCTCCAAACATCAATGAATTTATAAATTCCAACTTTCTAAGTTAATTTATTTTCATTTAGGGTTTTTATATCAATAAACCCTTATTATCATATTTGTATAATCCTTGGAAAACAAAATTCCCTAATCATCCTATAAACTATAGCTCTAATAGGAGGGATTCTTGAATGCTAGTAAAAATTCATGGAATGTACCCTTTGATGTATTACCATGGGTGGTTATTTAGAATAAACTCAATATTTAAAAACCTTATGTACATGAATGGTTTATATATAGGACTACCCACCATAATTCCATATATGTTCTAGATTTATAGATTCAACATATTACAAAATAATTGTTAGAAAAATATTCTGAAAATATATTTAAGAACATTACCCAAAAACAATAATAGATTCTAGACACACATCTTAAAGTAAGAAAATTACCTATCAATCTAAATCTTCTACTGGGTGATGGATTCTAGAATGAAAATATTGTTGTTATGGGTCTATCAATAATTAAAAACTCCTCCAACTTATTATTGTTGAGTCAAAAGATATTTCGACATTCCCATTCATTTCTTGTTATTTTGAAAATCATAAATTATTTCTTATTTTTCATCATGACCACAAATTTTGTTTATCATCTTAACCCCATGTATTTTTTTGCATCATAACCACATATATTATTTTTCATTGTAACCAAATATCTACTTTTTCATCATAACTATAAATGTTTTCTTCATCGTAATTGTGTATATTTTTTTCCTCATAACCACATATGATGTTCTTCATCATAACTACATATATTGTTTTTCATTATAACTACATATGCTGTTCTTCATAATAACCACATATATTTTTTTCATCGTAATCACATGTCTTGTCTTTCATCGTAACCGCATATGATTTTTTTCATCATAACCATATGTATTATTTTTCATCGTAACTGCATGCAACGAATCTTATCCATGTTATGCATCATACTCATGATATACATCATAGCCATTTAATACATCGTAACCATGTTATTCATCCTAACCATGTTATGAATCATAACCATGTTATACATTATACTCATGTTATTCATCGTATCCATGTAATGCATCGTAACCATGTTATGCATCGTAACCATTTTATGCATCCTAACGATGTTATGCATCGTAACCATGTTAAGCTTCATATCCATGTTATACATTGAACATATTCCCCGAATCATAGTCATGATATTCATCATAATAATGTAATTCATTGTACTCATGTCTTACTCTAATAATAGATGATTGATTCACATTATATTTAATCATACTCATTCTTATTTTGGTACCTATTATTTTCATACTGAAATGATGTCATTGAGTTAGATATATACTAATCAAAAAGATTTTGTGTATTCTATTTTTTTATTATTATAGTTTTCCGTGTCTAAGTTTCTCCTAGTTTTCTAGAGAAATATGACCGTGGAAATAAAATATGACCATTATATAGGAGTCCTATAAATAAAAGGTTTTTTGAACTATAGAACACACATAAGACATGGAATATTGAACATAGAAGACCCAGTTTCTTCAATTATGTTCTATAGATAAATAGTGTAACCTCTCTCTTGCTTTGTGTGAAAATCCATTAAGATACATGACATGAACGACTTGTGCCTTATTCTTGTATTTTAATGAGTGATATGAATTTATTTTTGCGACAGATCATTGTAATAATGATTGAGGGCTTCCGTTGATTGGAAGACGGTGCTACCGATCATTGTATCAATTGATTTCAAGTATTTGAAAGACAAATGTTTTGATTACTTTATTTATCAATGGATTATGTGTATAGAAATACAGTCATGCTGATCATCATATCGAGGGCTTACCTTAGTGGTGGTAAGACAAACCAATTATTCTAGGTGAAAGGATAAAGTAATATTTTGGATAATAGAATTGTAATACACTTTACTTTTCTACAGCTATTTGTAATTGAAAGAGAATCCTTTTATTTACTATTTATATTCATATTCATTTATTTTGAAATTGTTTTAATTAAAATGAATTCATTTACATTACATTGTATTAAATGATTATATATGTTGTATGGAAGAATCATTCACATGTTTTTACTCTGATCATTGTATTAAACCCAAATAAAATTGTTTTTAATAACCCGGGGTATCATATTATATCCATTGGATCCAAGACTAGTCCGATCAATTGTATTTTAAAAGGATTTGTGAATTTTATTAGTTTAATATCACTTAAACTAAGATTCATTTTAAGAGTTTAATACAAAAATTTTAAACCTATAACCCCCTGTATTTTATTGTGCCATCTAATGTACCTATACTTTTATATTTTGATCCTATAATTAGTATCAGATTAGGTTTCCACATATTTGATTTACTTGATTTATTTATTTATCTAATATAGTTATATTTTTCATATAATCCATTTCTTTATAATTACCTACTACACTAATGTGTGAAGTGGAAAAGTGTTGTTTTATAAGATGGCATGAATGAATATTGGATCAATTGATAATATAAACCCAACTAGACCACCAATTTTTGATAGGAATGATCATGAGTACTGGATATATCAAATGATGAAATTTTTTATTAACACTATAGTAGATAATTTTGTGATTCTTACTAGAGATTACAAAATTCCAAACAAGGAATTCAGAACATTCACCAACCAAGAGAAATAAAAATATCAACTAAATTACATGGTACACAATACTTTTTTACTTTCTATGAAAAGGAATATATATAGTTAGATAATATCACGTGAATTATCCAACTATATCCAGAAGAAACTGGAAGTCACACATTTTGATACAACTACATTTATAGAAACAACGAGGGTCATGCTCTGAGCTGAATACCATAGTTTGGTTTTTCCCTATGGAGAGCCGGCATGTAAGGTTTGACAAAGATTGATGAAACTCATCAGTAGTATTAAATATATGGGGGGAAATGGACTTGATGATGGTATACATGTGGTTAATATTACTGATATCATACTCAATGAGTGGGAATCTAAAAGGCAGATATTGATGATAACATGAATGTTACTCAAATATCTCTTGATGAATTATTTGGTACTCTCTTATATAACAAGACAAGAATGAAAAGAGATGTATATTTTAACAATATGAAGAATGGTAATAGAAGTGTATCTTTTACTACTACATCTAAAGCCAAGACTCCAGAAAGGGTAACAAAATTTAAATCTAAGAAAGAGGTTTTTATATCTGGATCCAGTGAAAGTGATCATTCATAGAATGAACTAAAACATATTTCTTGAAAAATGAACTAGATTGTGGGAAAGAAATATTTTCAGTATAGATTCAAAAGGAAAGATAGAAAGGATAATAAAGACTGAAGAGTAACTTGTTATGAATGTAAAATATCAGGTCATATTAGACCAGATTATCCTTTTCATAAAAGGAAGGACATAAATTATAAACATTTTGAAAGAAACAAGAAAAATAAAACATGTGTAATACTAATAAATTCTTTAAAGAAAAGGATACTTTGAGTTCTAGTGGTGGTGACTCTTCAGACGAATCTTTAGAATATGAATCTTCTTGTTAGAATAATATTGGACTTATTCCCAGACTACCTATTGAAAGTCATTATCTCATGGCTAAGGTACACAATGCAGAATCTCTTATAAATGTATCTTTATATTCCAACTACCATGATAAGAAATATTATTACACTTTGGAAGAAGAATCGTCCCCAGTAGAGGATAATTTTCATTCTTTTGAAGAAGTATCTAGATTTTCCAAACCACTTGAGAATGTGAATTTTAAACTCAAGAAAAATGTTGATAATTAATATTCTAGAATATATATCCTTAAAAAAGAAGTATCATATTATTCAAATTATCTTAATGAGAAAACTCTTGATTTATAAAATATTTCAAAAAATATTATGGAAGTAAATTGTGAGATGGATAAACTTTTTAAGGACTTTAAAAAATATTTTTTAGAGAAAAATGACTTGAAACACAAACCAATTCCAAAAATATTTCTTGTGGGAATGATAGTTTAGTCATTAAGATAAAATGTGGAATATTTTTTATTAAGAAACTTGTATCAAACATTACTTCTAGTAAAGAAACATTGATAAGATGTATTCTCAAATTATTTCTATATGAAATAATTCTAGAATAAGTTATTCTTGTTCAAAACCTATTTTTATACATAACTATTTCATTCCTAAAACATCCCCATTTGTTACTAAAAATCATAGTGGTGGACATTGGGAAATATATTATTCCCATAATAATACCCAATCTTTAGGATTTCATAATGTTTTCTTCGAAAAAATTGGTGATTCCTAATGTTATTTTATTTAATATTTCTAGATCCAAACAAGCCTATTTTTAAAAAATCTAAATGATTCATTTCCATGAAAAAAAAGTTTACCAACAACAAGAATATTTTGTACAAATATAGTGAATGTTCTCAACATATGACTAGAAATAAAAATTTCTTTGAAAATATCATTGAAATAAATGCTGGAAGAGTGACCTTTGGAGATAATTCTCAAGGAAAGATCATTGGAATAGGTAATATTGTTCTTTTAGGAAAATTTTTAATATCAAATTTTTTCTTTGTTAACGGTCATAATGACAACCTTATAAGAATACGTCATTTATGTGATGAAGGTAACCTTGTAAATTTTAGGAATTATAAGTTTTTAATACACAATTCCTTGGATGAATTAATTCTCTCTACCCATAGCCATGAAAATGTATAAATACTTAACATAGAATACCATAGTATCCAAGACGTGGCTTTCTTAAGTGAAATGGAAGGCCAATATTGATTATTTCAAATAAGGTTAGGACACTATAACCTTTGGAACAAATGAATACTCAAAAAGAAAATTCATGTTAAGGATCTATTGAATCTTATGTTTTATTATTCAAAAGACATTGACCCTTGTAAATATTTAATGAAACATAAAACTGTCTTGAAATCTATAAGTGAAGTTTCAACGACTAATGAATTACACTTAGTGCACATTGATATTTTTTGTCCTACACAAAATGGATGTATTTGAGGTAAATACTATGTATTTATTTTAGTTGAGGACTACACCATATTTACATGGGTCTATTTTCAAGAAAATAAATCTCATGCCCTTTAATTTTTCAAATCATCTAGATCCCAAGTTAAAAATTAAAAAAACCTATAACTGATAACTATTTGAAGTGATCATGGTAAAGAATTTCAAAATTCATATTTTGAAAATTTTTTTGTAAAAAAATTATTACTCAAAACATTTCTACTCCAAGAGCCCCTCAGTGAAATGGTTGTGTTGAATGAAAAAATTGTATTCTTAAAGAAATGATAAGAACAATATTGAGTGAGTACTCAATTTTTAAGAATTTTCATGCTGAATCTATAAGTACTGAATTTTATACTATAAAATGAGCTTTAACTAAACTTTTTTCTTTAGAAAACACCGTATAAATTATATACCGGCCAAAAATATAATTTCTCTTTCTTCACATTATTTGGATAAAAAGTATTTACATTGAATATTAAATATAACTCACATAAAGTATCCCCCAAATACGATGAAAGAATCATTTTAGGTTATTCCACTACTTCTAAGGCTTATAGAGTTTTTAACAAAAATCGTGTACTGTTGAGGAAACAGTGCATGTTAAATTTGGTGAAACTGATCATTTTGTTTTTCAATAACCCCTACCTACATCAACATATGTGTTTTCAGAAACTGATTATCAACATTTGATTCAAAATTCATCTAATAAGGGAAATACTCAATAAAATGTTTCTAGAATATATACCCAAGAATAGTTTCTACTCTAATTTGATGAAAAGGTTTTACAAAACCCAAATAAATTATTTATTCATAATTATCCTAGTGATGATATCATTGCTGATGTAAATCAACCCATAAAAAAATAAATTCCTTAAAAATGAAATATAACATCTTTCTTTTCAATCCAAATTTCAACCTAAAACTTACAATGAAGCCTTAGGTGATAAGGATTGGATTAAAGAAATGCATGATGAACTGAATGAATTTGAAAGGAATAAATTTTGAACCTTCGATGAAAGATTAGAAGAAAAAATTATAATTATTGTAAAATGGGTTTTCAGAAAGAAAAAAAGGGGTCGAAAATGGATTAATTATAAGAAATAAATCAAGACATGTGGATAATGTTTATAATAAACAAGAGGGAATGAACAATGAATAATCCTATACTCAGAAAGATAGACTTGAATCTATTCATTTTCAATTATTATTTTTATAATTCATTAACTTTAATATTTTTCAAATGGACATAAAATGTTATTTCCTTAATGGATATGAAAATGAAGAAGTTTTTGTAGAACAACCTCTTAGTTTTATATAGTCAAAACATCATGATCATGTTTTTAAACTTAACAAAACTTTATTTGGCCTTAAATAATCCCCTAGATCTTGGAATGATAGGCTTATATTGATTTATTATACAAAAAAATTATTCTAAAGGAACTGAAGGTCAAAATATTTTAATAAAAATAGAAAACAAAAATATTTTTATTATTCAAATCTTTGTTGATGGAATTATATTCGAATAAACTCAGAAAATCCTACTTAGTTCTCTTGAAAATATGATGAAATATGCGTTTGAAATGAGTGTGATGGATGAGTTAACATTCTTTTTCTGTTTTCAAATATCTCAAATCCACAAGGAACATTTATATCTGAACATGATTATATCAAAGATTTACCTAAAAATAATTGAGATGAGAATAAAAAAAGTATTATTACTCCAATTGGAACCTCAAATACTCTTGATCTTGATGAAATTGAGAAACAAGTTAATCAATTAATATTTCGTGGAATGGTAGGATGATTACTATACAAAACTTCTAGTCATCAAAGTTTGATTTTTTCTATATTCTTATGTGAAAGATACCATGGAAATCCAACAGAATACAATTTAAAAGAAGTCAAAAATTAATTTTCCGTTATTTAAAGTGAACTATGGATTTATGACTATTTTATTCTTCTGGAAATGATTTTGTTTTAAAAAGTTTTTTAGTTTTTTTCATTAGTGGTTATCGAATATATAGGAAAAGTACATCCATAACTTGTCAATTGTTAGAAGATTCATTATTTTCTTGGTCATGAAAAAAACATTCAGTTGCACTTTCTACAATTGAAGCTGAATATGTAGCAGTTGGAAGTTGTTGTGCTCTATTGTGGTGGAAGAAACACACACTCACTAATGTGGCATGAGTGTTTTCAAAACTCAAATACTATGTGATAATACAAGTTCCAGTTCTCTATATAAAACCCATGCACATCACTCACGTTAAAAACACATAGATATTAGGCATCACTCTCTTAGATATCACACACTAAAAAGAGATATTACTTTATTATTATTCAGAACATAAGAAAAACTTGATGGTATTTTTACTAAACCATTATATTCTGATAGATTTGATTGAATTAAATAGAATCTATTAATAATCACTATAATGTAATCATTCACTTCTAATTCTTGTTTAAACCATCTCATTATATTATGATACTTCTTTTCAAAGGGGGTATACATGATTTATTGGTTTCATGTTTTATCGGTATCATGTTTATCGGTTTTATATTTTATCAGTTTCATGTTTTATCGGTTTCATGATTATTGATTTCATGTTTTATGGGTTTCATGTTTTATTGATTTCAAGTTTATCAGTTTTGTGTTTTATCAGTTTCATGTTTTATCGGTTTCATGTTTCATACTTTTTGGTTTCATGTTTTATCAGTTTCATGCGTTTATTGGTATCTTTCTAATAGGATTTATGTTTTTCATTCGATTTCATGTATTTATCAGCACTATATTTTATCATTGGTATAATTTTATCTATTTTATAATTTTATCAGTATTATAATTGAAATGGATTTTATCTATTTCATATGATTTTTGGTATTACAATTACTTTCTTTTTCAAAATAGTACTTAAGTGTTATTATCATGAGAACAATATACTAAAATTAATATATATATATATATATATATATCTAGATACTCTGAGAGGTAAAATTACTAAAACCATATATTTTTCATTATATTTCAAATTTTTGGTATTTCAATTCTTTAATTTTTTACCTCTAATAAGATTCTTATTGAATTTTATTAAGAAAAACTCAAGAGGTCAATGTCATTCTCAATTGTTGCCTCTTTCATATATAATCACGACCATCAAATTACTTTTCAAAAGAACCCCTAACCATCCAATATCGAAATACATCAGAATTTCACCAATGTTATGATGCTCTCTAAATAGCATGCATGGTTCTTAATCAATTTTCACTTTGGATTGTGTAATCAAAGAATTCCTCAGCTTTCATAACAAGAAAAAACTTCATTTTTTTAGAGTTTTTTTAAAACCTTTCATGTTTGAGTCAACTTCTTCTTCTCAAAAAAAATTATCCCAAAAAAATGTCTTCTATGTCCTTTTGAGGTGAAATGATAGTTTCTCAAGAATTTTATGACTCTTATGATCCTTCGTTAAAAAAATAATACATTCCCAGGGATTCGAATACCTGTGTATTGAAAGACGTAAATCATATCATGATTTCATATTTTATAAAGAAGCGTTAGAATTATATAAATTGATAGAGACAGATGATGGACTCATTGTTTTGTTTTTGATGTAAGTCCAGAAATACACAACCATAATTAAACAATAATCATCTTTCATGGGAGTTTCATCTGAGGTAGATTCTCATTTCCCATCTCACAAGTTACCGGAACTAGATGTAACTTTTGACAAAATAAATACATAGGAATATCTTTTTGAGATTCAGGATGATAAGAGGAAGGTAAATAATTTATCATTTAACAAATTTCTCATATACCTCTAGATGCAAGGTTCACTAGTACCAAGAAAGGGTGATAAGGAAACTCTAAAAGTATATGATGAATATGTTCTTGACTACCTAGTAAATATGAAGAAGTTCAATCTCATTTGTTTTATTTTCTTGACAATCAAGGAACATAAATCAGGTGAAATGAAATCTCATCTGATCATGTTACTCACCATCTTGAGAATCTTTATGAAAGAATGCATATCTTTGTAAAACATGTCAATTAAATAAAATTCAAAAACATTCAACAAACCTATTATCAATAAAGATACGATTAGAAAACTAAAGATAAAATTCAACCCTAAATCCAAGATGTTTGTGAAGGATCTGAAATCTTAGAAAGAAAAATAAATATCTGAAGGGGTTATTAAATTTGAAATCCATCCAAATCAACATCGAGAAAAATAAATATATCTAAACCTAAAACCCCAAAGAAATATAAGAATCCAAAAGTAGTATCGGATGAGGTTATTGCAGAATGGAGGAAGAAGAAAGAATAAAGGAAATAAGGTGATCCAAAATTTAGACTGGACCCTACTGAAGCCCTGGATGAAAGAATATGAATTGAGGAAACCCTAAAATAGAAAGAGAATAAAAATAGAATGAATAATATAATGTCCCAAACTATCGATATTGATAGTCTTCTAAAGTATCTAAGAATGCTCAAACTCAACCAAAACCAAAAGTGAAAAAAAAACAAGCAACTAAAAAATCCGTTACACAAATCCTCATTCAAGAAAGTCAAGAATAAGGATAATAAGAAGAATAATAAGGATGAGGTGGCGATGAAGAAGTATAAGAAGAAGAATAATAAGGGAATAAATCAAAAAACAAGAAAAGTCATTATCAAAAAAATTTCTTATGCAGAATCATCATAAGCAATATTTATTAAGTTTCCATATCCCGATCCTCAACCATGAAATTTATTTTCTCAAAAGAATGATTCTAATAATGTTATTCAATTCTTAGAAAAAGAAAAATAATAGTAATTCAATAAGAATCGGAATCAACCAGTTGTTTTGTCAGTACAGAAATTCATTTTTGAGAACATCTAGATTTCAATGAAGAAATTGATTCAGAAAGGACAATCACAGTAAAAAAAAGATAAATATATTTAACAAGAATTTAATATATTAAAAAATATTATATGTTTATTTCCAAAAATGATAGCTAGTCTAGATATCATTTCTAATAGTCATAATTAAAGAATGAATTATATCAAGATTCGTATGGACATGTTTTTGGAACATGAATCTAATTTTAATGTATTCAAATAAAATTTTGTTTAGCATATAAAGGCATATAACAAAGTTGTTAGGTGGTTGTACAATGTTTATGAATATCTAAGTATCATGGGGACAAGATTCTGTAATTGGTGATGTGTGTAAATGATCTCAATTCATCCTAAAAAAATTTGGTCACTGATATGAATATAAAAGTATAATCCATTCAAAGACCGATTACCTAAAAAGTAATATCATATGAAGAGCTTAATCATATAAATGAGAAATTATAAAATTTATATAATGATATTTTTTTCACTAAAATGGATTTGTAAACTTAGACAAGGCCTACAGTGTCACAATGAATGATTAAAATTCCCAGGAAGTAAGGGTCAAATCAAAGGTAGAAATAAATTTTCATTATGAAGAAAGGCTTCGTAAACAAGAAAGGATTATTACATAATAGGATGAGTAGCGAAAGGATTAGCAAGAAGATGTTTAAAATTTAAAGGAGGATAGAAAAGAGTTCAAGAAGATGAAACTGTTTGTTTTCACCCTCTTTGGAAAACAAAAGTAGAATAATTAATTTTGAACTCTTGTTGTAATAAAATATGTTTAATTACATTTCAAGTATTTGTTTGTATACTTCATTTCTCTAACTCCTTATAGGAATGTTTTTTTAATTTCTTATTTTTGAAAATCAAAAAAGGGGAGAATAATTTTGAAAACAATAAATTGCTTTAATATAGAAGATTTTTTCCCATAAAAATGGGAGAATATATTATTGAGTGGGAGAACACATAAGAAAATGTTAGTAAAGAGAATACAATCCTTAGTGATAATTCTTATTCTATGGAGGAATTAGTCATATTCACTATTACTTTTAGAAGAATTTCTAAAATAAGGAAGAGATAAGCCTTTATTTTTGTTTTCTTATCTTCTTTCCAAAAAGGGGGAGATTATTGAGTCAAAATATGTTTCAACCTTCCCATTCATTTCTTATTGTTTTGGAAATAAAAAATTAATTCATATTTTTCATCATAACTGCATATGTTGTTTTTCATCATACCCATATGTATTGTTTTTCATCGTAACCACATATATTGTTTTTCATTATAACCACATAATATCATTTTTATTGTAACTTCATTTGTTGTATTTCATCATAATCACATATGTTGTTTTTCACTGTAACAACATATGTTGTTTTTCAATTTTACTACATATATTGTTTTTCATTGCAACAATATATGTTGTTTTTCATTGTAACAACATATATTGTTTTTTATCATAACAACATGTATTTGTTCTATCGTAACCTCATATGATGTTTTCATTTTAACTGTATGTATTGTTGTTCATCATAACCACATGCAATGTATCGTATCCATGTTAGGCATCATACCCTTGGTATGAATCGTAACCATGTTATACATCGTATCTATGTTATAAATCATAACCATGTTATGCATAGTAACCATGTTACAAAATGTACTCATGTTATACAATGTATCCATATTATGCATCGCAACCATGTTTTTCATTGTACCCATTTTATGCATCGTAGCCATGTTATGCATCGTAACCATGTTATGCATCGTACCAATATTATACATTGTACTCATGTTATGCATCGTACTTATGTTATTCATCATACTCATGTAATGCAATGTACTCATGTCTTACTCTAATTCTGCGCATATGTTTCACATTAAAATTCATCATAATAATTATTTCATATTTTTTACAAGTTATTTTATAATCAAAGTGATTTCATAGAGTTAGTTATATACTAATCAAAATGATGGCGTGTATTCTTTTTTTTTACTATTATAGTGTCAGGTGTCCAATTCCCTCCGAGTTTATTGATGAACTATGACCCTCAAAGTCAAAAATGATCGTTTTATAAAAGGCTTATAAATATGAGGTTATTTGAACCAGAGAACACACACATGAATTGGACTTTTGACTATAGAAGACACACTATTGTGAATTATATTTTAGAGAGATATTGTGTTACCTCTCTCTTTCTTTGTGCGAAGAGCCTTGAAGATACATGACGTGAATGAATTATTCCTAGTTCTGGTATTTCAATAAGATCATTATATTTAATTGTGAAATCGATAATTATGATAATGATCAAGGGCTTATAAAGATATGAAGAAGTTTTTTGCTGATTATTATATCAAGGGATTTTAAGTATTTGAAAGACAGATTTTCTGATTACCTTCCTAATTGAGTTCTTCCGTGGATAGGAAGATAGATCTGATGATCATCATATCAAGGGCTTACCCAGGTGGTGGTAAGAAAAACCTATTATCCTAGTTGAAAGGATACCCTACTCTTTAGGATAAAATAATTATAATACTCTATACTTTTACACATATATTTGTTATAGAAATATAACTATTTTATTTCCTCTTTCTATTCATATTCATTTCTATTTTAATTTTTTTAATTACAATACATTTATTTACATTACATTATGTTAAAAGATTTTATACGTTGTATGGTAGAATCATTCAATATTTTTTTACAGTGATAATTGTATTAAACCCAAATACAATTGTTTTTAATAACATGTGGTATCATATTGTATCCATTGGATCCAGGACTAGTCGGATCATTTGTATTAAATGTGGATTTGTGAATTATATTAGTTTAAGATCTCTTAAACTGGATTTCTTTTTAAGAGTTTAAATAAAAAAAATTAAACCTATAACTCACCCCTCTTGTATCGTGCCATATCATATACATAAACATATATATTTAGATCCTACAATTCTCTAGAGTGAAATCCTAATAATAGCTAGGCTACCACATAGTCAATGATAGAGAATCCTTATTTAATTCTATCTACCCAAGTATAAACTATCAAATTAATACATCACTCTTTTCCATAAAAAATTATATTTTCTATCATCATAGTGATCAATGGCTTGGAACCTAATAGTAAAATTGGTCTAAAAATGCTTCATGAATCATTTTATTAAGGGAATGAGATCCTTTAAAGAAATATTTCAACATTGAAACACAATAATTCTTCAAGGGAATCTCATTTCCTAAGGAAGTGTGTATATTTTCTCTTATTATCATCTTAAAGGTTAACCAGCCCTACTCTTTCCAAAATTTACAAAATACTATTATGTGTTAGTTCACATTTAATATTCATGTAATGATATTTAATGATATAATTAATGCTATATTATCCAAAAATATCTTATATGAGAAACATTCCTTCCCCAAAATGTGGGCATCCAAGGGATGAGTATGGATGTAACACCATGATATTTTGTAATATATTTTTTTCAAAATTAATATTATGTTCAATTTTTACTCCAAACATAACAAAAATATTAAATTAGTTATAAAATATATATTATTAATAAAATATATGTATAATAAAACCTATATTAAATATAAATTATCATAATAAATTATAAAATGCCTAAAAATATGATTATGAAAACCTAAAGTTTGAAAAATTACTTTTTTCAGTACAAGCTGTTTTTAGTTATATATATTGAATATTAGTTTAAAAGATAAATTTATAAACATTCGATTTATTATTTTAAAAAATTAAATTTATTTTTTAATTCCACATATCAAAATTACCATGAGGATATTTTTTGATATTTTTATAAACTAATTGATTATTAGGTGAAAAATAAAAAGTAATAATTTTACTAAAATCATCACTTTTATGACATTATCATAATAAAATAATGAATTATCAGACATTGAAATATTTTTTATACACAGATAAATATACATATATATGTATATATTAAAATAAATCATTTAAAAACACTTTGTTGAGATTATAAAAATCTGGTTTAATATAACAACCCATCACATTATTACATATTAACACAGGATTTATTACATAAAATCACACATAATTAAAACCAAAATATCAAGAAGTATAGAGTATTTTTGAATTAGTAACATTAAATTACAACTTAATAAATTGAATAAAATATCTTAATTGATAAACTATTTAACATTATTTCTCCTAAAACATCATGGGATTAGTTGAAGAAATGCCTAAGAAAGTGGTGAGTAATATGTCTTAGTAAGTTAATAAGCATTAAATAAGGTAAAAATGTTACAAAATTGGAATATAAAGGGGTATAAAAATAGTATGAATAATAAACACAAATAATAATTTATGATATAGCATGATAACATAAAGGCAAAATGGGAAATGTGGAAATAACATAAAACACTACATCATAGGCCAAGGAAAACTGACAAGACATCATAATGGAAAATGTCCCAATATGGTATTAGGTTTACTCCATGTCCCCACATGCATATCATGATTCAAAACATTAACCAATGAATTGGATAACAATATAATTATGGGTAAACCTCTGATATTCATTTCAATCTCATGCTTATGTGTGCCACAAGTATCATACAACCTGGATTCATTAATCATCAAAACTCATTCCACAATAATGGAATGTAGAATAAATAAATTTAATTATAAATTAAAATAATAATTTGTGTACAATGGAAAAAACCATTGATAGGAAATGGGTTTGGTATTCACTATATAATTTCTTTGGAATGGAAAATCACACCGAAATTCCAGCATCTTAATGGCATCACATAAAAATTCATAAAAACGGTTTAAGAAAATTAAAAGGGTATCCCATAATTTGGGAATCAAATGGTATGTAATAGTTAAATTTAAAGTCATATCACATTATTATGAAGTGAAAATATAAGGAATGTGATAACAAAAAACATTATTAAATAAGTGGGAGGAATAACTCTTTTGAAATTTCATCATTGTAATGGTTGTACTTGGGAGGGACTAATGATAATAAAAGGGGTCTATAATCATTCATAAATTATCAGTAAAGTAAGTGGTAGGTGGAAAAAAATACCCAATAATTAGGAATTGAAAATAATAGGGTGTAAAATAGAGGAGTTTCTTGAATAAAATTGGGAAAGGGAGGATCATTTACCTTAAGAGAATGACACCAAATGCTTGAAAGGGGATTTTTAAGCCCTTGGAGAACTTTATGACGTTTATAGAGATATTAGGGAATAATATGTTCTTTTAAAAATGAATTTTAGTTAACATAAATGGGATTTTGGGAGGGTTTATATTAGTAATGATTAGGCAATTATTTATTATAATAGAAACACATGTTTTGGACTATTTATAATATAATATTCAAAAAAATAAATCTTCTCATTGTTTTCCCCTTTGTTTCTACCAAATGGTAGTGTTTATAAATATTTTATAACTCAAAGGGACAAAATTATTATAATATAACCATTTTTAATGCAGAGGTGAGTCCGACTATTTAAGAAATGAATTCAAAATCATAAAATATATTATATGTTTTGGAGGATTCATAGAGGCTTTATAAAATTAGTCAAATAATTTTAAAATAATTTTACTTTATAGGGAAACATATATTTGGCCTATGATACCAATTATATTATTTATCACCTAATTGTTTGGTTATTATGATAACATAAAACACATTGTATATTTATACGACATTTAATAGCTACTAGAAATTTAGATTATCTCAAAAAATTATAAAAAAATAACCTTTGGATAACTTCGATGTTCTGATTACCAGGATAATATAAATTTTATCCAAATAATTATAAAAATATATTCATTTTCACTTTTAAAAAATAATAACATGCATTTATTGAAAATGAAAAGTTTTTTCCATAACAGTTTTTGAGCCCTAAAAACATTACATTTGACTTCATTAAAATTATATAATAATTTATATTTAATAAATATAATTTAATAATAATATATTATTAAAATATTATTTATTTCAAAAATTAATTAGTCCATCAAAAAATTCCGTAGTTTAATTGAATATTACCGAAAAATACTACTCATGTTTTATAGTATCAAAATAAATATATATTCATTATTCTGTAAAATATAACTAATATAACAATTTTTCTAGGGTCTTGATAAATTCACCATTAAAACAAAAATGTACAAACAAATAGTATAGTTTGCTATAGTGAGATATTCTTAGGGTTGTTCAGAAAATATGGTTTTGATTGTGTTCCCAATGAGCTTGAACTTCTCCAGTAAATGATTTCGATCATGCTTAAGTTGTTGGATCTCATCTTGGGATTGGTTGAGGTAAAATCTCATAGATTCTATCTCCCTTGAAAGCTCTCATAAATGGGATTCATAGGGTATAATCCTACCGGATGAGGCCATCACTTTCTTTTCCTAAGTTACTTGGATTTGTTAAATACCTGTATTTATACTAATCAGGTGATTTCTATTTAACAGTTATATTATCAATAGTAAATATTATTAACATTATTTTGAATCCAATTGGATATAAAAAAACTATTTTTTGTGTTTAATATAACAATATTACATAATAAAACATTAAATCATAAGCGAATTTTATTTATAACATTCTAGATCATTAAAATCTTCACCCTTGAGAAATTTCACCCTAAAAATTTTCATTTCACCCCTTAAAAACGATTAGGGTAATTTTTTATCATCACTTCCTCTTGTTCTCACGTTTCTTCTTCAAACTTTTGGTTTATCCACAACACATTGACATTGTGTATTATCTTATTTTATAGAATATTTTCTCAATAATATTAGATCTTCATTGGCTTCTCCTCATAGGAAATAGCATTCTCGTATGTTACAACCTATAGATTGAGTACATGTGAGGGGTTAAGTGTGCACTTCTATAAGAGAGATACATTGAATAAATCATTAGCTTGATATTGGTTAGGTGTGAGTGTATGTCCATATTCGACCACTCTGTTAAGATCAAGGATCAAAATAGAGTCAATGTATATTTGTATATGCTTTCCCATCATCAAAAATATCATGAACTTCTTCTATGGAGATATATAGAGGAATACCATGTCTCCAACATAAAACTCTAGGTCTCATTTATGAATATCATAATAACCGTATTGTCGATTTTTAGCAAATTTGATTTTTTTTGAATGGTCTTATCCTTTTCCACTATTTCTTCAATCATTTTAAAGAACTAGAATTTTTTTCCCCAACATCATCTCATCATGGAATATTCATATACCTCTTCCCATAAGGGGCTTTATAGGAGGGACATTTATATGCTTGAGTTGAAACTGTTTTCGTAATAGAACTCAGCCTGAGGAAGATGTTGATACCATCCTCCTTTGAAGTAAATTAAGCATGCCATCAACATGTACTCAAGTGTCTGGATAGTCCTTCCTTATTGTCAATCAGTTTTAAGTTGATAATCCCTGATAGTTTGGAACATTTTGTTTAGATCATGCTGAATAATTTTTCTAAAATTTAAGGTGAATCTTGCATCTCAATCAGATGCAATTGATAGTGATACTCCATGAAATCTGACCACTTCCTGGATTTATATATGTGCATGTATATCTATTGATAATTCCTCTCATATAGAAATTAATTGTGAAGTCATAGTAAGATTATTCCCTACACCTATATAGAATTATTCCCTCTTGATGTATTTAGAATAGTAGTGACAAATTCCATGGAGTATTTTTTTTATTTCCATGTATGTATGGCTAATGGTTTCATTATCCCCTTATATTTTTTCTATTCTTCATTCAGTTTCTGTCATATAAGACAAATTCATTTATATTTTGTGAACTCCTTCTTCGTATTTTCCCACCAATAGTGTTCTCATAGATCTTGAAACATATATGTGCTTCCTATGTAGATGGAAAAGTTTGAGCTATGTGCACCATCCAACATTTCCTTATTTATCTTAGGATTTGATGGTACACATAGTCTTAATAGAAATATTACAAACCTTCATCCTTAATATTAAACTATAATTAAATAACTTCCTTTATAATTTGCACTTTCTTATACATTCTCACATCAACTCTTGGATAATCCTTTAACCTATCCAAAAGATATGGTTGATAAATAATTTGAGAAATGATTTATGATGTTCCTTCCTTTATTATTACCATGTCTATCTTTCCAAAATCTAAGAATATTGGATCCCTCTCAATTCTTATCAATGATATAATTATCAGATCATTTATAATTATATCTTATTCCACTTTATTCACTTTCCTAGTATAGTAGTGGATTGTGTAGTCATAGTCCTTGATCAGCTCTAACCATCTTCATTGGAACATATTCATCACTTTTTGTGTGAATAAATACTTGAGGATTTTTAGATCCGTATATATTCACCACTTCTCCAAAAAAAGAAACTGTCAGCAGATTTTCAAATCAAAGATCACTTCATCCAACTCTAGCTCTTGTGTTGTGTGGTTATACTCATCACTCTTCAACTACTTTGAATCATAGGTTATATCTATTACATTTTTCAATAACACACATCCCAAAACCTTTTTTGAGTCATCGCTGAGTACCATGAAAATTTCTCCACATGAGGGTAGTGTAAGAATATAGTTAGTGATAAGAATCATGTTCAACTCCTTGAAGCTCTCTTCACATTCATAATTCCATGAAAACTTTACTCCCTTTAGAGTTATCTTTGTAATAAGGTTTGACAATCATGAGACATTTATCAGAAATCCCCTATAATACCTAGAAACCCCATGGAAATTATTAATATATGTCATATTTTTTATCTTATGTCATCCTAAAAATGATTAAATCTTGGAAGGGTCCATATATATCCTAATTATTGTGTTGATACTTCCCACAAAAGAGACTTCCTTCAAAATGAACTCACATTCTATAATTGGAAAAATTCTTCTCCTGTCACATGGTCTTTAGCACATTAATCAAATAATGCTTTTGCTCTAACATATATTTAAATTATATAAGAATATAATCTATAAATTCTACCATAACATGGTTTAGGTAATCTATAATGACTCTGTTCATCAAGTAAATGAATATTTCTGGAGAATTGGTTTGTCTGAAAGGAACAACTATGAAATTATTCTACTCTTACCATGTATGAAAATCAATCTCAGGGATATTTTCGTTCTTCGCACAAAATTTTTAATATCCTGACCACAAATACACCTTTTATAAGTATTCTGCTTCAGATATTAGATCTAACAATTCATCATTCTAAGGTATAGAATACTTGTTCTATATTATGATCTTGTTGAGCTCACAGTAATCGATGCAAATGTGCATTCACCCATCCTTCTTGTTGAATAAGAGGACTGATCCACCCTAGGGTGAAGCACATTGAAATATTAACCATGTATTAAAATTATCATGTGGTTTTTTCTTTATATATTTAACTTCCACAACATATATCCTATAGTGATTATTAGAAATTTTAAATTCCCTATGTATAAGGGTGATTGAATAATAAACCTCTCATCTATGAGGAAGATTGTGAAATTCCTTGGGAAACATGTTAGCATATTCCCTCATAATAGGAATGTCTTTAAGGATGATAAATTCTTTAGAATAAATAATTTAAGCTAGATACACTTTCTCATAGGGAAATAATATCCATGCTTGAGATGTTGGTGCTAAATAAGATTCATCCTCCACCTTGCAGATGTTAGAATCGGGGTTTGATTCACCAAATAAAAATGATTTCCTTCCCTCCAAAATGTATGTGGGTTCTATATAGGGAAATCCAATCCATTCCTAGAATTTCATCAAATTTATCTAAAGGGAGTACGATAATATTTTCTTGTAAATCCATCCTACAAACATTGAAAGCGGATGAGTTATATTATTTGGATACAATAATTTTTCCATTTCCATTTTCACATACATCACTACATCCAATATTTCTGGGGGTATTTGGATAGTTCTATTAAACATTGGTGTTATGAAAGAATTATTAGAACCACAATAAAAAAGTAAGTTCACTATTTATGAATGAATAACTAGTGTACCTATCACCACTTAATTGTCCGGATCCACCTCGACAGTTGTGATGTAAAAATCTCACCCTTGTTTCTTTGGATGTTGTTGGTTGTCTCTAAAAACCCTTATCTTAGTGCATTGGTTTGAAGTGTTCCCTAGTTCCTTGTAGTTTTAGAAATAACAATGTGTTGAAGGGTGTCTAAATCATTTCATTCTTCCATCATAGTAATGTGTATCTTTTATCAGAAATCATTTCCAAGTTGTGCTTCCTTCCCACACCTAAATCATTTCATCTTCCCCTTTAGGAAATTTTTTGGGTTCATCTTTCCAAACCATTGATAAGTGGGGTCTTAAAATTTATTACCTCTATTAGATTTATCCATCGAACCACTAGAATTAAACTACACTATTAAATTTGTATCCCTATGATACCCTTGATATTTTATGATCTTCAGTTTGACTTTGAGGGCACATCGTAAAATTTTCTCATAGGTATAAAAATCTCTGATCTCTATGAATTTTTATAGACTATGATTTATCCCACCAGCGAAGTGTCCAAAATTGAATTCAGGGGCAAAGAAAAATCCATATGTTTACCATGAAATCATTATGATGTTTTCCTCATACTCCCTGATAGACTCATTGTCTTTTTCCTAAGGGAAAGGAAATCCATTTTTATTTTAAGACAAAGAGTGTGAGGAAAATATTTATCAAAAAATTGTTTCTTGAAATACTTCCACCCCATTAATTTTATCACTTTATTTGGATTTTTATTCTTGAACAATGTATACCACTATTCAACTTCACAATCCATATGACAAACAATTAGTAGAACCCTCTCTTGCTCAGAACATTGAAGGATAAATAAGATCTTTTCAATGAATTTTCTACACTATTCAACTATTAAGGGATCATTTGAACCATGAAACGTTGGTATAATTTTTCTCATAAAGATATCAATTGTGATTTGGTCTCTCTTAGGGGGATTTGGATGCAGCTCCTGATCCAGGTGTCTATTCAAAACCTGAGTAAGCTAAGAGTGTATCTTCAAGAAGTTCATGATTGTTACTCCCCTCAGGTTGATCATCCTATTTTGGAAGTCATCAAATTTCTTCTCAAATTTATTCTTTACCTAATTTATCTTATTTATGTCCCTTTCCTATAATAAAAATTAATTTTAGGATGATTATATTTAAACATTAAACACATAAAGGATAAATCCAAAGGTATTAAGTGAATAAATTATAAATTTCACTTATTTTCTTAACTTATGAATTTATAGACTTCAGTATATGTCATCCATGATCTATTTCTTAAAATATACTCTTTTAGAAATGGTTTTTTTACTTTCCTAAAAATAGTTCATAGTGATATTCTGAATTTACCAAAGAATATCCCCCTAGAGTGTCAAATGAGGTGTACAGTAAGGCTGGTTTTCATGTACTAGGTTTCCCCAGGTTAGTTTGGGGGCACCTTGTGAATGTTTTTACCCATACCTATATTTGTTCCAGAACCACATCCACTCGTAGTATCCAGACAAGGATGCATTTTTTTTATAAACCAAATACATTATACTTACCAAAATTTAGGGATGTTTTCTTATACTTAGTTTTATCCATAATTCATTTTCTAGAGTTTTCTAATCCTAATACAAAAAATATAAAAATATTTAATCTGATAATAATTATAAAAACCCTTCCTTTTATTACACAATAACACATAATTTATTACATAAAATTACAATTAATTAAACCTATATGATAGATAAGCCTAGTGTATTTGGGAATTAAGTACATTACATTACAGCTTAAAACCTACAATAAAACATCTTTATGGATAACTCTTTTAACATGCTCAAACCTAAAACTACATGGGATAACATGAAGAAATACATAAGTATGGGGTGTGGTATAAAGCCCGGTAATGGAAAAAACATGGAATAAGGTAATACATGTTAGAAAATAGGCATGTCGAGAGGCATAAAATAGTATGAATCATAAACATGAATGATAATAACTGATATAGTATGATAATATAAATGAAACGAAGTAAATATGGAAAAACCATAAAACATAGCTTCATAGATCAAGGATAATAGCCAATAAATCATAATGGAAAAATTATCATAAAGGAATCAGGTTTAATCCCTATAACAATATGATGTATCATTATACTAATCAATACCCAATGCACTATAAGGCTATATAATTGTGGGTATTCCCATTACATTCATTTCAATCTCATTCTTAAGTGTGCCATATAGATCAAACAACATGGATTCATTCATCATAATAACTTATTCCTTGGTAATAGAGTATAGAATACATACATGTAATTCCCTATTAGAATAATAATAATTTTATATATTTTAACAACATTAAGAGGAAATAGGTATGGTATTCACTATATAATTTCTTTGGAATGGAAAATCACGGTGAAATTTCGACAGACTAATGATGTCGCATAAAAATTCACAAAAAATGGTTGATGAGAAAAAATGGGCTAAAATAATTTTTTCATAAAATGTTAACTAATAATTACATGTAAATACATCTCGAATATTTAAAAATTTTAAATGAATGAATGTGATAGTAAATAAACTTTATTAAACAATAAAAAGGAATAACCCTTATAAAATTTCGACATGGTGGTAGGTGTACATTGGATGTATTAATGAGAGATAAAGGGGAGAATAATCATTTATAAATAATAAGTTAATTATGGGAGATGTACTAAAACATACCCCATAATTACCTATTAAAATAAAAGGGTTTAAAATAGAAGAGATTCTTGAATAAAAGTGAGAAAGAGGGGATCCCTAACCTTTTGTGTAGGACACAAAAACAATGAAAGAGGCTTCTTGAGACCTTGGGTGAACTTTTTTAGGATTATAGAGAGAAGAGAATAGATTAGGGATGCTCTTAAAGGATTTTTAATGAAGGGAAATGGGATATTTGGTAGGTTTATATAGGAAATGAGAGGGGAATTCTTTAATATTTCACAAACATAGGTTTTGGACTCCATATAATAAAATATTCAAAAACACAAATATTACAATGGTTTTTACCCATGGTTTCTACCAAATGGTAGTTTTTTCAATATGTTATTAGGTAATGTTCCGAACATATTAAAATATTACCCTTTAATTTTTGTAGGTGAGCCATACTTTTAAATCAATGTGTTTAAAATCATAAAATATATTACATGTTTTTTGAAGATTCTCAAATGGTATATAAAATTAATCAAATAATAATAAAATTAAATTATTTTAATGGTAAAACATATATTGGGATTATTATAACCATTATAGTATTTATTACATAATTTTTTTTTCATTATGATGTCATAAAACACATCATATATTTATATAGTATTTAACTTTTACCAGATAATTACACCATCTTAGAAAATTATGAAAAAATTCACAAATAGATAATATTAATGTTATGATTCCAAAAAAGTATTCATTTTATCTATATAATTTTATAAATATGTTCATTTTCACTTTTAAAAAACAATAATAGATATTTATTGAAAATAACAGGTTTTTTGGCAATAACGGTTTTTTATCCCTAATAAAACATCACATTTGACATCATAAAAAGTATCCTCTTAGTTATTTTTAATAAAATTAATTTAATAATAATATTTAATTAAATTATTATTTATTTAAAAAAATATATTAATCCCTCAAAATAAATTCCTTAATTTAATTGAATAATACACAGAAATACTATTCATGCTTTATAATATCAAAATAGTAATATATTCATTGTTATTTAAAAATAATATTGATAATAAATTTTCTAGGGTCTTGATAAATATCCCAATAACACAACAGAATACGTCCTAGGAGTAAGTTGTGTGGTGGTGAGACTTTTATGTGGTCGTTCGACAAAAATGGTTTGGGTCGTGATCCTGATGAGCTTGAACTTCTCCCATAAACGGCTTTTCTCAAGCTTATGTTGTTGGATATCACATATGTATTAGTCGAGGAAAAATCCCAAAGTTTCTATATTCCTATGAAGCTCTGATAAATGGGATTTATATGGTAAAATCCTACTCTATGAGGTTTTCACATCCTTTGTTTGAGTTAATTGGATTTATTTAATCCCTATATTTATATTAATCATGTGGTCCATATTTAACGACTATATTATCAATAGTAGAGATTATTAATGATATTTTGAACACAATTGGATATAAAAAATAAAGTGTAATTTTTTCTATTACCATATAATAAAATAAAACATTAAATCATATGTTCATTGTATTTATAATAGTTTAGGTCGTTATATTTAACATTTTGGAAACTAGATTAATTTTTTAATTTAAATACTATTTTTAGTTTCTTATATGAAAATTTATTTTTAATGACTTACAAAAAATAAATCAAAAAATAGATTTAATATTTCTTGTAAATTTTTTTACAATATTTAATAATTTATAATTCATTTTATTCATTAAAGTATGCTTCTTATGATTAAATCTAATTATCAAGATAATGGTTAGTAGGGATATATTCCAATAATAGTTTTATTAATATTGGGAAATTTTTATAAAATAATTACAAATGGTATATTTTTATAAATACTATAATATTATTTTTCGACAGTTATAAAAAAATCTATCACTAATTTAATTATTGATTATTATTATGTAAGAATAAGAACACTTAATAGTGAAAAACACATTTTTCCACATAAGTGTTTTTCTATATATTAAAACTTATAATTTAAATGTTAATTTTATATTATATATAAATTTAGTTATATTATATGGGAATTTAATTTATTTTCATAACACCGAATTTTTTTAAATATATACCATAAATTATTAATAAACTATAAATTACTTAGGTAAATACTAGTTACCAAGGTAAAAAACAAAAAAGATAAAATGGAAAATTAATGTAGTAAAAGGATATAAAAATAATTAAAAAAAATTGGAAATGATTTTTATAGGATTTCTAGACTTTAAATAACCTCCTAAATCCATTATTTATCACTCTTGGAGCCATTGGCCCTTGAATAGTATAATGTCATTATTGAAAAATAATGTGTATTCTCAGAAGTACTATTTTCTTTTCTTATAATAGTGGATCACTTACACCATATCATGATACACAAATACATTATAATTTCATCTAGAAACCCTTAAATTTTTATCCACCTAGAATCATATCTCAATTTAATATTCCTCTAGCCTTGATTTTATGGCCTAAGGCCTCCATTTCCGAAGTTATTTCTAAAAACCCTCAAGGACTCAATGGGAGTATTTCTTACTCCTTTCCCTTTTCTCATTAATCATACTCCTAAAAAATTATTCTATATATCATAATATAATTAAACAATTATAATTAATATAATTTAATGTCATGATATTAGTTTATAGAGCATTATTCAGTTATTTCTATCCTCTAATAAATACAAAACATCATATGTCGTGCATTTGTGGGGACTATCATGACCATGAAGTGATGTAGTTAATTTTTAATCACCTCATATCATGGTTGGTATCAATAATGGATTTTAGGAATAAATAGTTTTAATATTCCACAATAATAATTCAGATATAATAATTTATCATATACCATTATTATATCATATTCATTGATAAAATGAATCATTAATTATATGTACGTGTGAATTACCCCGTCCACGAATGAAGAATTTAATTTTCATTACCACCCTAAATGGATGGTTCTAAATTTAAAGTGAATGAAGGTAAATTACATTTATTACATGATTATTATTCTTTAAAATATATATTAACATTTTATAAAAACATTTCCCTACTAATTAAATCATTGTAACACAATATTATTTAAGTCAATTTTACCACCTTTGTCAACACTGGTATGATATTTATATTTTAAATGATTAAGGATTGTTATGTAATAATAATATCACATAATAATAATGTATTTTAAAATATTTTAAAAAAATTAAAATTTTAATCAATATTAAATATATTCTCTAATATATCACATCTCTATCATTTAAAACGTTGAAGTTAGTTATTAAAAATTTCTTATTTCATAAACCATGCCATTATCATTAAATAAATGAAAATGATATATAATGAATAATTGAAATAGAATTATTATATTATCACAAATAATTTTGGAAAGGTGAATTTTTTTTAATAAACAAGAATCAGCAACAATATTGAAAAACTAGAATAAAATAAGAAAACAAAGTTCCCAACATCCTATGATGAAAATAAACAATAATTGGGGAAATTATTTATAATAAATAGTTATAAATGTATTATATAAATGTAAATGTTTATATGAATATGGTTTTTTAATTAGTTAATATGATATTTATTCTTACTACATATGAGGTTACAATGCATTCAAGTAATCGGGAATTCAAGGTAAGGGGTTCATTATCCCAAATTTAATTCCATCAGACATATTTATTATTGTGCATATTTATATCTTTTATATAAAGTGATTTCTTCCTAATGTATTTATTTTTCCATATTCATGAAATTCATGGAGTTTGATGGTGTATATCATGTGCTTTATTTAAATGGATTTAAATTAAAAATATACCAAATTTTTAAGGGTTTTGTTAAATCAACATCATTTTTTGAGTTATAATGCATCCTCATAGACATATTTCTTTCAATATTGTTTTATTACAAACTAATATTTTATTTTAGGATACTTTAAATTAATATCTCGTTAAAATAATTATTTTTCTTCAAATATTCTACCTAGATATATTTCTTATCCATAAAAATTAATTAATTGCCGAGAATAATTCCCAAACAATAAAAGGTGGATTTCCCATCCTTGACTATATTTTCATTTCCTTAAAAGTTTATCCTTTATATTGAGAAACCTAATTATGTGTTATATAATGTGAACATTATATTTCAATTATATTCTTTTAAAATGAATGTTTTTTACCCATTATATTTTATAGGTTTTTAAAAATTTATTTCAAAATATTAAAAATGATTTCCATTATAATACCCTATATTATAAACAACCCATAATTTCATGATTTATTAAATAGATTTCACTTTCTTACATTTTTTGAATATTTTCGGTTTATAGTTTTATAGAAAAACGTCAAAAATTCATTAAAATAGGGAAACGTTTCCAACGATATAAACATTTCACATAAAACATGTTCTTTATAATGCAATATTTTCTTTATTATAGGTAAATCCCATTTTTGTAACATCAACTTTATTAAATTTTCCACCCGTCCTTAATCCATATGAAAAATATTTTGAAAATATTTTATGTGAAAATCAATTCATGTAAAGGGAAATAAAATAAATGAAAATTTTATCTCCTTTTGTAAAGCTAAAAAATATAAATCAAAGTATTCATTTTCACAATAGACATTCAATATTAAGTATTCCTTTACTTTTGTATAATAAAACAAAATTTATTAACATATTTTATGAAAAAATTCATAATAAAATCATACTGTAAAATCATAATAGTAATGTTTTCTTGGAAAACATGAAAAAATGAATACTTTTTATTCAAAAACAATCTTTTCAACTTTATAAAAAAGTCATAATTTTTTGTTAAAACCATAATTTATTATTTTTACCTTTAAAAAACAAAATATTTCATTTATAAACAATTGAAATAATATCTTTTAGTTATCATGGTATATTATCCCTACATTCACCATTTCAAAAACCCTTATATTAGAATCACATAACCATCAAATTCTCATATCCATTAGTAGTAACCTATATCCAATAAAATCTATCACCTTAACCAATTAATTGGAGACTTATATTTGGATCACCCATAATCAAAGATATTTTTGTATCACCCATCATTCATTTAAAATTCATAAGAACCATAGCATTAATAAAACACTTATAGATTTAAATTTAATAATAAAACCCATTTAAATTGGCATTAAATATAATAATAAATAGCTCTTTTAGTTTATCATAATGATGAGAAAATTTCCTTTTTCCATTTAATTTATTTAAAAAAAGTAAAAAATATTTAATTTTATGTTTCTGATATGACCATAAGAAATATCTCTTTTATTTATATATTTCTCTCATTTTAAACTATTTATGAGTGAATATATAAATTAAACTTTTATGATAAATATATATTTAACATTTTTACCCATATAAATTATGTCTCTATATTTTTAAACAAATAATTTAATGCATCTATATTATGGTTATGGGTATGGTAATTATACTGATGTGGTTTCAATTGATAAGGTTTCTAGATTATAACCTAGTCATTTTGTATCAAGATTCAACCATGTACCTTCAATGAACTTCACCATAATTACAAATTCCCCATTTCTTATTGGAAAATATAACATTAATTAATTAACTAATAATATTTTCAATTATCGAAAGAAATCATCACATTCATTTGTCTAGATGAATTTAACTAATTTTTTAGTTAACTAAATTAGTGTTCTAGATGACCAATAATTATTTTTAAGAAACCATCCATAGTAAAATTTTAAACCAAGACAAATTTAATTCAATGTGACATTTTTATACCTTAGACACTCTTACACCACATTCTCTTTAGGAGGATTAAAAGTTATGCCATGTTTAGAAATTATATTCCATTGAAAAGTAATAGGTTTCATCCAAAATTCCCTTTTTTTAATTATCCATGAAAATTATTTTCTTTTAATTTTTTTAAAATAATCCTTATGTGTTTCTCATGATATTAATAGATTTTAGTTTAAAGATGATTTTCATTGATAAAAATAACCACAAATTTATCTAAATACTCATATAAAACCTTATTCATTAGTTTCATAAATAAGATGATTGTGTTTTTTAACCTAAAACGAATAACCAATAACTCATAATGATTGTATCTATTATTAAGTGTTATCGTCAAATTGTCTTCATCATTCACCTTTATCCAGTTATACCCAACCCCAATATTAATATTTTAAAATATTGAGTACCATGGATATGATCAAACAATTCCTTGATATAAGGGAATTGTTACTAGTAATTATATTTATGTTATTTAGTTCTCTATATTCAATGAAAATTATCATGTAACTATCCTTCTATTTAATAAATAAAATATGAGAACCTAATAGAGAAGTGTTAGGGAGGAGGAAACTCTTATCAAGAAACTATTGTATTTTATTTTTTAATTCTAACATCTCAATTGAATCCATTTGATATGGAGGTTTTGAAATATTATTAGCATCATTAATTTGTTCAAAATTAAATTCAACTTCTCAATCATGAATAACCCAAATGAAATCATAATTTAGTATATCTAGATAGTCATTTACTACTGGAACATCACTAATTGAAACAATTCATTTCTTCTCAACAATATTTTAATAAAAAACTTCACTTCCAAATTTTATTAATATACTATATTCACGATATGATAAAAAATTGGAAAGTTATTTATTATATAAAAATATAAAATCATTCTAAAAAATAACTTCATTAGCTTTATAATATATCTTAACATGTTAAACTGAAAGTCAATCCATTCCAAGAATAACATTAATCATTACAATGGGAAAGATCATAATCTTTTCCTGAAAACCCATTCTATACATAGTAATAGGAATATTTTTGTCACATAATAGTTTATGGTAAATAAGTTCTGGATCCCTTTTAATTTTTTTACTTTTTCTTTGAGGACATTTAGAGGTCGAGATAATTGTCTGTTGGATTGTTAGTAGTAGCTGGAGTCAATTGGATAGCTAGTGGAGGCAATGATCTAGTTGGTGAGGTTGTATAGAAACCTTATAGGAATTCAGGTTTTATAAAATATTTTCTGGAGGTTCAATAGGTGAAATTTTTATTCATGTGCCCACCTTTTTACTATAGATTCTTAGAAGCTAGCTGGTGGCACCACTTGGGGTCTAAATTAGTAAAGGTCTAAAATGTATTTTAGCCCGAAATTTCTTTCATCTCCTTTAATAAAACCCCTTCAACCCCTTAATCATATTCACATGGGTTAGCATCTTGTAAGTGATTTAATTGGACCCCTTCCTCTCGCTAGTGATGTGTAACGCCCTGGTACTTGGTGCCACTCAACAGGTGCCCCGAACCTGGTTCGCCACGTGACCTGAAGCACATTTCCCCAAATGTCGGAGGCTACCGACTAGCAGTGAGGGCCTAGGTCTGATAATGGGGAAGCTATGCACTCATTTGTCGAAGTGTAGCGTAGTGGAATTTAAATAAAACATAAAACGAACAGCGGAAGCAGTAAACCATACACAACTGAAATAAACAACAGCAGTGGATATAACGAACAGTAGATAACTAATGATGCTACATGTCTCAGGTTCTATGAAAACAGCCAGAACATGTTATGCATCAATACATTACAACAAAAGTAGAGTACAGGAAAAACAAGAAAAACAACTGGAAGCGGCATCGCGAGCCTAGGCTCGGTCCCATGTCCTCCTACTCCTCAACAACAATCATGTACCAGTATAGGGACTCTTGCCCCTATCTACACATGCAACAATGTAATCTCTTTGGGCCGAAAAGCGTGACCCAAACAGGGTGTGAGAAATATATCTCAGTAGGCACGCACCAAAGGCCCATGCCCAACTCCGTGTAGGCATGCAACAACAGTGTACAATAATAAAATGCAATAAACCAAGCAGTACTCAAAAGTAACTAACTTACTAGTTATATTTACATTTAATTATTTATTTAATCTATTTAATTTAGTATCATTCTGTGCTCAACAGCACCAAGCCCTCAGGCCAACCAGTATCTTGCCCTCAGGCGAATCTAGTGAATCACGCCCTCAGGCTATACAGAATCAAACCCCTAGGTATTTCCCTCAGGTGTAACAGAAAATTGCCCCCATGCGTAGGAAGTGTCGCCCTCGGGCAAAGAATTCAAGCCCTAAGGCATGAAAGGTTTCCCTCAGGCAAAATAGAACGTCTCCCTCAGGCTAAAACAGTCACACCCTCAGGCTAATAAAGTACAGTGCCCGCAGGCTAATCACAACAATGCCCTCGGGCTAAACAGGTAATCGGGCCATGCCCAACAGGTAAACAAGAAGTAACAAGAAATTCCTCTCAAGGAAATTCTATAATTACTACATTAAAGGCATACCCCCAGGTACCCTGGCCAAATGGATAAATAGTGGAACACACCCCCAGGGTGGTTCCAGATCCAAGAAATGATCCCAAACCACATTTTATTATCACAATTTAATCACCTATGTAATTCTAGGCATTAAATATAGCAACGGCCTCAGCCACACGACACCCCAACATGGTTTCGTGGAAAAAAATGCACAAAACACACGGTAGTGGGAAAAGCAAACACCAAGCCACCTACCTTATATGCTAATGAACGTTATACCCGAACTCCGACTCTAGAAACGCCCAAGAACGGCATAGATCTGACGAAGAACAAAACCCGCATAACTTAAAATAACTCCCACTAGGGAAAGAATTGGTAAGAAGCAGCCATGGATATGGAAGCCCTTACCCGTGCGGTTCCAACGGGATCGTCTGATGTGGAAATCGATTCCAGAAAAACACCCAGCGGATCGTCAAAGGTTCGGCCTCCTCCATTGGCTCCAAAACGGCTCAAATGCCTCCTATGCCAAATGAGGAGGCTAATTCCCATTTTAAGCCAAAAAAAACAATGTACACGGCGTGTACTTCGAAATACACGGCGTGTACTCCTTCCATTTAACTATTTATCTTGTGGCACCGCCATACTGTTCATCCGTTGACATGATTACATGGCATGTACTCCTGAGTACACGGTGTGTACTACCTCCCAGCTGGTGGCTACTTCACCACCTTACTATTTTGGCATGCCGACTGACAACACCATGTGTAAAGGACCACTACATGGCGTGTAGTCGGTTCCTACGCCCTTTGTTGCTGACATGGTTACATGCCCTGTGTACTCATCCCAACATGGCCAAAAGTACACGGCGTGTGGAAAAAGTACACCGCGTGTAGTTCCAAAATTTAGGATTTTTCCCCATTTTCCATATTTTATTTAAAACAATTAAGGAAAAGGAAAAAGAAGAAGCTCGTACCTCAAAGAGAAGAACTAGGTTCTTATAAACTGCCCCCCCCCCCCCCCTTATAGTAATTCATCCCCAAATTACCCTTACCAAAGTGGAGAAGATATAGCCATGAACAACGCTGGCCACTGAGCACGTACGTTGGCCTCCCGCTCCCAGGTCTCATCATTCACTCAGCCGTGCTACCATAGCAACCGTACGAGAGGAACTTATCGGCCTCAGAGAACCTTCGTGGTCCTGTCAACGATATGAATTGGATGCTCCTCAAAGGATGCATCTACCTCCAGCTCAACCTCCTCGGGCTGAAATATGTGAGACGGGTCTGAATGATAACGACGCAACTGAGATATGTGGAAGACTTCATGCATGGCTCGGTACCGCTGCAGTAACCGCAATCGATAAGCAACCATCCCAACCCTCTCCAGAATCTCCAATGGTCCCACATACTGCAGTGAAATAATACCCTATCTTCTGATTCTCTTGTGTCTCATCCTCGGCGGAACACGCAATAAAACCTGATCCACGACCACGAACTCCAAAGGTCATCTGCGACGATCAACATAATATTTCTGACGAGACTGATCAGTAGCCATCCACTTCTGAATCAACTGGACCTGCTCAGACGTCTCCTGCACGAGCTATAGTGCTAGTAAAACTGCGTCACATGTCACTAACCAGCACGAAGGTGATCGGCACGGCCTACCGTATAAATCCTCATATTGTTCAATTTCAATAGTCACCTAGAAGTTATTGTTATAGTCAAACTCGACAAAGGGTATGTGCTTCTCCCAAGATCCTACAAAGTCTAGGACATATGCACGCAACATGTCCTCTAGCACCAGTATCGTACACTCTGATTGGCCATCTGTCTGAGGGTGGTAGCCTATGCTCAGCAGCACCTGTGTACCCAGTGCCCTCTGAAAACTCTGCCAGAAACGATATTTGAAGGGGGTGTCCCTATCAGAAATGATAGAATGATGGACCCCGTAAAGACATACGATCTCTTGGATATACAGCCTTCCGATCTCATCAACACCGAAGGTCTCCTTGATCGGTAAGAAGTGAGCTACCTTCATGAGTCTGTCCACAACAACCCACACGGCATCATTGCCACGAGGTGACCTCGGCAACCCAGTCACGAAATCCATCGCGACATCATCCCATTTCCACTCTGGGATGGGTAACTACTGTAATAGTCTAGCAGCTCTCTGATGCTCCACCTTCACCTGATAATAGGTGGAACACGTCGTAACAAAACCAGCAACATCTCTCTTAACACCCGACCACTAGTACCGACGTTTGAAGTCGCGGTACATCTTGGTTACCCTGGGATGAACTGCCCAAGCTGAAGCATGAAACTCCTGCATCATCTCCTCGCGAATAACCCCTGGAACCCATACTTGTCCATGGATACGCAAATCCTCATCATCGCCTATCATCCAACCAGGATAAGAGTCCACACATGCCACTGACTCCTGTAGATCTAGGCCTTCTAAATCAGATATTTATCTCATCCTCACTCTATCCTGGAGGGAAGAAGTCCCAGCTAAAGTGGAAAGATAATTATGCCCCTGACTGTCGTGCACATCCAAATGCATCTCAGAGAACAAAGCCATGAGCTGCCACTTGCCACTGGCCTCCTGCACTTCCTGTATCTGAGTCTTTCTGCTCAGTGCATCATCTACTGCATTACCTTTACCAGGTGTATAGGCAAGCTCAAAATCGAAGGACTGTAAGTATTAAACCCACCTCATCTGCCTCAGATTCAAGTCACCCTGAGTAAATATGTACTTAAGGCTTTTGTGGTCGGTGAAAACCACAAAATTCTCCCCCAATAGATAATGTCTCCAACAGCGCAACGCATGAACAACTGCTGCCAACTCGAGATCATGCGTTGGGTAATTCCTCTCATGTGGCCTCAACTGCCGAGACCCATATGCAATAACTCGATCGCCCTGCATCAATAATGCTCCCATCCAAATACCTGATGCATCACAGTAAATTGTATAACTCTTCCCCTGCTCTGGGTGTATCAGGATCGGTGATGATGTCAACCTTCCCTTCAGGTCCTGAAAATCTGCCTCGCAAGCTTCCGACCAAACTAACTTCACAACCTTCTTAGTCACGCCCATCAACGACACTGCTAAGGGGGATAAGTACAGTATAAAATGCCTGTAGTAACCAGCCAGCCCTAAGAAACTCTGTATCTCAAACACGTTCTTAGGATGCTCCCAGGAAACTACTACTCTCACCTTCTCTGGGTCTACTGAAACTCCTTCCTCTGAGATGATATGACCCAGGAAGTGAATCTGGTCCATCCAAAAGTGGCACTTTGAGAGCTTAGCATATAGCTGATGCTCCCTTAGTATACTCAATACGATCTCAAGATGGGTGGCATGGTCGTGTCGAGTGTGAGAGTACATCAAGATGTCGTCCATGAATACTACCACAAAATAATCAAGATACGGATGGAACACACTATTCATCAGAGCCATGAAAACTGCTGGCGTGTTCATGAGTCCGAACGGCATAACCGTATACTCATATAGACCATACCTACTCCTGAAAGTCGTGAGAGGTATATCATATGGTCTCACGCACAACTGATGATATCCTGATATCAGGTCAATCTTCGAGAACACTCGTGCTCCATGAAGCTGATCAAAAAGATCATCAATCCTCGGTAAGGGATATCAGTTCCTAACCGTCAACTGGTTCAGCTTCCGATAATCCACACAAAGTTTGAGGGTACCATCCACCTTCTTTGCAAAAAGGACCGGTGAACCCCAAGGAGAAGTACTGGGTCTGATAAATCCCTTTGCCAATAACTCCTCTAACTACCTCTTGAGCTCCTACAACTCAGGTGTATCCATCCTATAATGAGGAATGGACACTGGTGCTTCTCCTGGAACATGCTCAATGGAGAAATCCACCTCACGCTCTAGAGGAAGACCTGAAAATTTGTCCAAGAAGGCATACCTAAAACGATCAACCACTAGAGGGAATACTGTCTGACAAGTCCCCTTCTCATCCAGATATAAGCTTGCAATCTGGGTTGTGACTCCACCTCGCCCATGATTCTCTGGTCCAGCTCGACTCTCCTGAACATCCCATTCGCCCTTGTATAGAAACTCTCTGCCCTCTGTTGACGTGAAACACACCATGTGATGATAGCAGTCTACAAAGGCTTGAAAGGGAACCAACCAGTCCATCCCGATAATGACATCATAGCTTGTCATCTCTAGGATATAGAGGCCTTAAAGGAAGTGACACCCACCTACCTCAAGGGGCACTCCTTGCACTGACGCACACCAGCCATCCTAGTCTCCAACGGAGTGTCTAGAATTATGATATCAGAAGAAGTAGAACCACTGAGCCCAAGGCTCTCCATAATAGGAACAGATATAAAACTATGTGTAGCACCCGTATCGAAAAGTACTAAAGACAAGACAGAAGCTACTAAAATATTACCTCTGACTGTAGAATGTCTGGGATCCTGCTCATGCTGGGTCTGTTGCACCGCATATGTCTGCCCAGGTTCGCGGCCCTGTGACACAGCATGGTCACCCTGAGCTTTCCCACCTTTCTGCCTCTGAGATCCTGTTGTCTAGCTACCACGGCTATGACCACCATCTGTTCCTGCACGCCCTGACATATTCTAGTTCCGCGATTGGTAAATATCTGCTGGTCCTGCTCCCGTATGCGGAGTCTGCACAGAACCTCTCTCACTAGCCACCGATAGAAATACCCTGCAAAAGTTCTACAAATGACCTGACATGCCGCAAGCTCAGCACTCCAATGGATCACATGGACACTGTGGTCTCTTGTTCCCATCTCTGCCACACTGGTAGCACCTGATCGGGCCACCTGAAGAAACTGCATGGCTGGTACTGCCACCCTGAGAGAAATTCATCTATCTCTTACTCCTTCCAGAAGAAATAGTACCAGTAACTGGTGATGAACCGCCCTAGCCCATACCGGTAGCTTCCCGTAGGTTCCACTATGAAATCAGCGCCTGATTTACAATATCATGGAAAGTAGCCAACCTGAAAACATTCACCAGTGCTCGAATGTCATAATGGATACCATCCTCAAAAAGTCTGGCTCTCAATGTCTCATCACCTGCCAAGATGGGTGAAAAGCACTAAAGCTCCATAAAACGAGAAGAATAGTCCATCACTGACATAGCGCCCTACTGCGAATTCATGAACTCTCAAGCTCTATCTTCTCTCAGCGTATCTGGGAAGAAAAAGTCATAGAAGATTGCCTGAAAGTCTTCCCATTCCATGTACCTGTGATGCTCTGACTGGGTGGTAACATCCCACCACCTCTTGGCGGAATCACGCAGCATGTAAGTTACGAGCTTGACCCTCCGCCCTGGAGGCGTCTCAAGATGCTCTAAAATAGTCTGCATCGACCCCATCCAAGAATCATTAGCCTGTGGTCCTACATCCCCTGAAAACGTAGGTGGATGCTACTAATAGAGGATACGTGTCAGATCGGCCATATATGTGGCAGCCTGTGGTGCTCCCTGAAAGGTTTGCATGAACCACAATAATCCTTCACGGAACTGCGCCATTGTGCCTGTGTCCGGTATAGCAGCTGGTGCGGCATTTGGCTCTACTGGAGGATCAACTAGTAGCCTGTGGCACACCATCTCTGGAGTATACTCGTAGCCGCTCTCCTAGAGAACAACACGCGGTCGTCTAGGCGGCATGACACTATATGTTCAAAAACATGCCTTAGAACACGATTCATCAAAGACCGAAAGCGAAGAAACCCAAAAGGGAACAGAAGGAATAAGGCATTCAAAATTTTCAAAACAATACTTCACGGTGTGTACACTGACTACACGACATGTAATTGACTTCCCGTCCCCCGCCCAGGTCCTTCTAAATGGCTAAGCTACATGGCCCCCGTTTGAACAAACTACACAGCGTGTATATAATCTATACGGCATGTATGGTGTTATTTTCCAACTGCCCGTGTCGTTTCTGAAAAGGCTGACTACCCAGCTTAAAACTACACAGCGTGTTACACCCGCACACGGCATGTACATCACCCCATTTCCCAGTCACATGGCTAAGTCCACACGGTATGACCACGGACTAGCCTACACGGCGTGTCTCCAAAGGTGCACGACATGTTCAATGAATGGTGACATCGACTCGTGTTTTTAGTTACACGGCCGAGTCCACAGGCCACACTACACGGCATGTTCATCATTGACACGGAGTGTTCTGTACAGGAGTTCACTGACCTGTGTTGTTAGTTACACGGTCAGACTCCGGGTTGACCCTACATGGCGTGTACATACGTTACGCGGCATGTTCGCCCATGAACTTCCCTACCCCATGTCGCTGCCCACACGGTTTGTGACACGGGAAGAGACTACACAGCGTGTACTCAGAGTACACGCCCTGTACTGAAAAAGTTCATTTTTCTTCCACAACAGAAGGCCATACACGGCGTGTGTAAAATACTACATGGCGTGTATACTGGGTTTCCAGACAGTATATCTCAAAAAATTCTCCGGAACCCAGAAAATAATGAAAACCAACACCTAAGTGTCAAATTCTGACCCATGAGGGCCCATACTCCCCACGAATCAAAGTTTGACATCTTATCTGTGTTATAACTAATAAATAGTCAATGATCCACCAAATTCCGGTCAAAGGGGGCCCATACTCCCCAAAAACCAATGTTTGGAATCCATTCTATGAACAACTCACACAAAAATTACCCTATCAAATAGCAGTTATATTATCAGTGCAGCTATCAGAACAACATGATTTTCTAGCACAACAACTATCACAACAACATGCAATTTCTCTAATGCACCTACATGGCTTGCAATGTATGCATGGAATGTGATTCTATCATGTGATTAAATAATGTATGATATGGCATACCCTCATCTCATCGGGGTGCAACTAAATAGAACCCATAGATAAGGTATAAAAAACACAATACAAGTGCATCACCCAACGGTGAAATCATATCAACTGTAAAATTTGCAAAATCATAAAATTGAAAAATATGAGGTAGACTAGATTTTACATGTACGCGAGTTAGCTATGCCTGAGAACAACTTATTACCAACTAATGTTCGTCCTAGACCAGACTACGGCTCCAAATAGTATGTCAAAGAAAAGAACCTACCTTTGATACCACTTTGTAACATCCCGATTCCGGGTGCCACTCAATGGGTGCCCCGAACCTGGTTCGCCACGTGACCTCAAGCGCATTTCCCCAAACTCTAGAGGCTGTCGACTAGCAGCGAGGGCCCAGGTCTGATAGTGGGGAAACAATTCCCTCATTTGTCAAAGTGTAGTGCAGCGGAATTTAAATAAAACATACAACAAACAGTGGAAGAAAAAAACCATACACAACTGAAATAAACAATAGTAGTGGATATAACCAACAGTAGATAACTAATGATGCTACATATCTCAGGTTCTAAGAAAATAGCCAGAACATGTTATACATCAATACAGTACAACAACAGCAGAGTACAACAAAATAAGAAAAACAACTGGCAACGGCATCACGAGCCTAGGCTCGGTCCCATGCCCTCCTACTCCTCAGCAGCAATCATGTACCAGTATAGGGACTCTTTCTCCTATCTACACCTGTAGAAAGGTAATCTATTTAGGCTGAAAAGCATGACCCAAACAGGGTGTGAGAAATATATCTCAGTAGCCACCCACCAAAGGCCTGTGCCCAACTCTGTGTAAGCATGCAACAACAGTGTGCAATACTAAAATTCAATAAACCAAGCAGTACTCAAACGTAACTAACATACTAGTTATATTGCCATTTAATTATTTATTTAATCCATTTAATTTAGTATCATTATGTGCTTAACAACACCTAGACCTCAGGCCAACCAGTATCTTTCCCTTAGGCTAATGTAGTGAATCACGCCCTCAGGCTATATATAATCCAACCCTTAGGTATTTCCCTCTGGCATTGGAAGTGTCTCTATCGGGAACAGAAGTCAAGCCCTTAGGCACGAAAGGTTTCCCTTAGGCAAAATATAACGTCGCCATCAGGCTAAAACAGTCACCCCCTCAGGCTAATACAGTACATTGCCCGCAAGCAAATCACAACAATGCCGTCAGGCTAAATAGGTAACCGGGCCATGCCCAACATACAAAAAACTAGTAACAAGAAATTCCTCTCAAGGAAATTCTACAATTACTACATCAAAGGCATACCCTCGGGTACCCTGGCCAAATGGCTAAACAGTGGAACACACCCCCGGGGTGGTTCCAGATCCAAGAAATGATCCCAACCAGCAGTTTATTATCACAATTTAATCACCTATGAAATTCTAGGCATTAAATATAGCAACGGCCTCAGCTACATGACACCCCAATATGGGTTCGTGGCACAAAAACGCACAAAACACATGGCAGTTGGAAAAAAACACCAAGCCACCTACCTTATACGCCAACGAACGTTATACCTGAACACCGACTCCAGAAACGCCCAAGAACGGCGTAGATCTGACAAAGAACAAAACCCGCTTAACATCAAATAACTCCCTCTAGGTAAAGAATTGGTAAGAAGCAGCCAAGGAGATGGAATCCCTTACTCGTGCGGTTCCAACGGGATCGCCCGAGGTGGAAACCGATTCCAGACAAACACCCGACAGATCTTCAGAGGTTTGTCCTCCTCCTTTGGATCCAAAATGGCTCAAATGCCTCCTCTACCAAATGAGGATGCTACTGCCTATTTAAGCCAAAAAAATAAAGTACACAGTGTGTACTTACAAGTACACAGTGTGTACTCCTTTCATTTAACTGTTCCTCTGGCAGCACCGCCACACTATTCATCCGTCGGCATGACTACACGGCATGTACTCCTGAGTACATGGCATGTACTGTCGCCCAGCTGGCGGCTGCTCCACCGCCTTACTATTTTGGCCTGCCGACTGACTACATGACGTGTAAAGGACCACTACACGGCGTGTAGTCGGTTCCTACACCCTTTGTCACTGACATGGCTACACGCCCTGTGTACTCATCCCAACATGGCCAAAAGTACACGGCCTGTGGAAAAAGTACACGGCTTGTAGTTCCAAAATTTAGGATTTTCCCCATTTTACATATTTTATTAAAAACACTTAAGGAAAAGGAAAAAGAAGAAGATCGTACCTCAAAGGGAAGAACCGGGTTCATACATGACGAAATTTGATGGTAATCTGAATCCTGGATGTCAATTTTGTGTGAAACAAAAAGTGGATCCATTACAATGTGTTTCTTATTTTTTCTCTATGATTTTGATTTAATATGAGACTAATTCACATGATTTTGCATGGATAGGGAGAATTGATGTTGGTTTCTTTGGAACTAGTTTTTTGAGAATCAGATCTCTTCCTATCCAATCATGGGTCTAAAATAAGAAGTAGTTTTCGTCAATATTGAGGTAGAAATCTTTATCCTATGTTGTAACACTTTCCATACTTTATGTTCTTATGGTGTTTTCTAATAGTTTTAGTTAGCAAATTTTTTATTTTGAATGGATTTTTTCTTTAATACAAACAAAAATGTTTTCAAAAAGGGTGGTTTTGTTGGATACTTTTTGAGATATAATATATCTTTTTAAAAATATCTCAAATATGAATTCTAAATAAAAATTGATTTTTGTGCATTAAAGCGGTGTTTAATGCTATCGAATTTTTTTATGAAATGTTCTATTTTATTTGAAATAGATTTATCCTTTTAAAATGTTTGTGAAAAATGATTTTGGTTAATTTAATGATATGATGTTATAAATCACATTAGTGATACCTTGGTGTATGGGGAAAAATTAAACAAATATGTGCCCTAGTGGAATAATTTGTCACTAGGGGAGGCTCCCTTGATTCTATGGAAGACAGAAGTATCATTTTATGGGATTGAGGTTAATAGATATTAAGAGTCACAAATTCTATCTATCACTCATTTTTTTGTCATAGTGGTTATGTTTTACACACCCTCACAACATGGATTTCCCACTTTTCATTCTTTGAGAATACAATATGTTCATGATCTTTCAATATGATAGTTTTTCAATATTTTTCTTGATATGGATATTGATTCCCGAGAATCATTTATTTATCTATATATTCCATTAGAAATGCGATATTCTATATTGATTTTTTTATTTGAATATTGAATGATTTTCAATGGAAAGGAATGTTTTAATAAAAGAAATCCAAAGGATAGTTTATAAATGTAAAATGATTTGTTAATAATTTTATTAAAATTATTTTTATTTAGGAAATATTGGATTCATAAAGTTATTTACTTTTAGACACATCATGGAATCCTACGGAGCATTACTTCGCACACCTTAATTTTTCCTTTGAGATTTTGTAGCATTATTTTTGTATGATATTGGTAAATGTAAGATATTCAATTAGAGGAAAAAATTCATATCTCATGTTAGTTTCTATTGTTTTAGGATATGGGTGATTTAATGTCATGTGGAGAAAGACCCATTAGTGTTTTTGGTTTGATGTTCTTGATGGTCTTTATATTTTCTTATGAGAACTTGTTATCTAGATGTTCTATGTGACCATTTCAGTTGATCTTTTTATTTATGTCATGTTTTTGTTTTTTGATATGTTACTCTATTTATTTATCATATAATATGTTTTTTGATGGTGAAATTATTCCCCAATACTTTTTGTATGATAACTAGGTTCATGTCACTAACCTATGGTGATAAATAATGTGATTTGGGACTTATAATAGGCCAGGTCAAGTAATGTTATAGGTTGACCCTTATTAGTCTATTATAAATCGGTAGTAGATATCATGTTGCATTAACTAATTTTCTCATGCTTATGTATCACCCTATTATATTTATGTTCTATTGATAAACTAGGGTATGGACTATCATAACTACAGAAGTAGTGTGGGAGTGTGCCTGGATAGCTCACTTTCATGACTCGAGTCAAGTTACAATGGGAGGTCCAAGGTTTTCCAGTGTTCTTGCTTTTGGTTTTATCCTTTTGGATTAAATTTTTAAATTTTCTTTATAATAATGTAATTTTTTTCCAATAGTTTTCATCCCCTTTTTTTATTGTTTATATATCATACATTTAAAATAACTCATAATGATAGAGAAGAGGCTGTAGAGAATGCCCCACTGGTGAGTCCTCTGATTGACCCCATTTATACTAGAACTATAATCTGAATGATCTAATCTATAGGCTAAGTCCCCAACTTTAAACCTCAATGATAGTTTGACAATGCTTCAAAATTCACTAAATAGAATACACTGATCTTTTAGAGTTACAATGTTCTGTAAGATGAAAAATAATGGATCAATAGGATTGAAATGATTTTCGAATTTTTAAAAACTCAAAATGACTCCAAATTTAGATTTTCCACTTATATTCTTCAAGGGATGAGAAGGAAGTTGTGAGAATTTTTTTTGAAAGATATGTTTCATGAAGAAATCACATATGATTACTTCAAGAAAAAAAATAATTAGTTGTTTTATCTTGAGACACTAAGATCAGTGATGTCATAGAAGTTATTTACTCTAGAGTAAAAAGATCATTCCATCATAAACTATGCTAAATGGTTCATCATTTTGGTGGACTTATCTCTAGATCTTATTTATAATAATTACCTCAAGTCACAGAGGTTTGAAATGGGTTCAATGGAATATATTTGTCCAATGTTGATTCTAATAAGACTACACAACTATACAATGCTTTTGGAAAATATAGTTATGTAAGAGTTAGAAATTCCATGTAATACATGACTCTTTGGAGCCTTAGTAATAAAATAAGGTATCTAGAGTTAACTTTTGTGGTAAGAAAAATAAATGGAATGACCAACATTGAAGTGGTGCAATTAGTTTACTACATAAAACAAGTTATTTCCAAGTGGTCTGTTACCAATGTGGTAAAATGGAAACCTCAAACCCAATTTTATGTATACACCCAGGGCATGTCACACCTATAGGAAATATATTCATATTTGATATTTTTATGAGAGAGAATCCTGAGTTAGTAGATATACATTCACCTTCTCCAAGGGAACATAGTTTAGATAGGATGGACTGAATGTGGTGGGATCTCAATCTCATGCCAAGGGTGATGCATAGGTGGTGAAGAAAGGGTGGGATGAGTTTGGGAGTTTTTATGCACTAGAGGGTGAACTATTGGAGATAGAGGTAGGACCAACTACCATGAAAGGTATGGTTCCTATTACATCATTTATTGTTATGGATTTTGTTGATATAGTTGAAACTCGTCCCTTTATATCATCCAAAATCATAAATAAGATGGGATTTTTTTTGCATCTTATTCCTTTCTTGATAAATCTTTACACTCCTTTAGGGAATATGTCATAGTATATATTTTAATGTTTCTACTTTTTGGTGAGGATTTTCAAGTACAAATCCATGTTGTACTTATTAGTTATTAATGTTTACATATTTTATCTAATCGAAAACATATATTTCATTGTTAGATATAAATATTAGATTAATTTTTATCATCATCATGTATAATTTCTTTCTCTTGATGGAGTAAATCATTATTTTTGGGTGAGTGGTATCCATGATATGAGAGAGAGAAGTTCCCATTATTCCATGTTCTGAGATGATCTTCTTCTAGTTTTTATAGTTTTTCCATGATGCTATTAATCCATTTTTTAGTGGCCCTCTTCTTGTGGTGGTGTGTGAGTATCCTGATGTTTTCCAACATGATTTCTAAAGATTAATTCCCCACATGTTAGTTTAGTTTCTATAGAATCTCTTCTAAGGGAAATACAATGTTATTACCTTTATACCATATAGAACCTGCTGAATTGAAAGAATTAAATGTTTATATAATGGACAATACTTTCCATACATAGATATTAAATCTAAATAGAATAATATTCATTACATAATATTACAAAATCATGATATTATTGTATAGTTTTAGTGTCTTTGGAAACATGGAAACATAAACAACTAATTCATAAAACAATTACATAATCTCCCACTTCTCTTGATAACTAGAACTTTTTTTGACATATCTTACATAATACCTTTATTCATATCCTAGGGAAAAGAAACATAAGAAAAGGGTGATCTATGAAATGATAGTAACTTTTTAATTATATTTGTTTCCTAATTTTTTGTGTTATTTTATTTTATACTCAAAAAAACTATATCCTTTAAATGATGAAGTGGGTATAATTAAAATGAGACTGTTGGGTTTCAACTATTATATGACTATTGGTCAATATGACCATTGGAAACTATAATATTAACGTTGTGTTTTTATAAATACGATTATCTTGGTTAATTAATACAAAAAGAAGATTGAATGGCCTCATCCAGTAGACTCGAGCCATATGAAGCCCATCTATCATAGCATGAGAAGGAGGTAGCATCACTAGTCTTTGCTCTGTACCAAGCCCTAATTGAACTTTAATGTATGAAGCTTGAACGGAATCACCAAGGGGAGAAGTTTAAGCTGATAGAAATCGCCACTCGGGAAATGTTGTCTGATCCACCCCAAGATCCTATCGCCATAGCTCTCCTTTCACTTAGGTCATATACTGGTGTTATAAGGGGCTATGTAACGAGACCTTAGCTTATTTGTGTAATCCTTTTATATCAATAAAATTTTATTTCTTAGTATGGCTATGTTTGTGAATTTAAAATATCCAGATAAATATAGAATTTCTACTATTGATGAATTTAGGGGAAAAGGGTATTTTAAACTATTTTTTTATTCATTAAATAATTAATAATGTGAAATGATTTTCGAGAAATGGTCTTCTATAGTTGTGGTCAGTATGAAATATAGAGTCTAATAAGATCAACATGCTTTTTAGTGAATAGTAAAGTAGGAATAGTAACATACCCATCTGAATAGTAATGAATAGTAATTTGACATAAAAATAGAAACATCACCAATGAATGTATAAATAAATTTTAGACATCTTAAAACTGAAAAAATGATCATAGATTAAGTTTTGGTATTTTTTTACGCCATAAAAATTTTATTTACAATTTTATAATTAATTTAATAATTTAAAATGGAAATTTATTTTCATAAAATCTAATCATAAATTATTACTTTAATGTCTTATGGGTATACTATACTTTTATGAGACCTTGATTACTTTTTTAATATGTTACAGAATGAGTTATAGTTTTGAAGTTGTATTTTTTGGAATAAATAATGATTTTTTTTAAAAATAAAATTAAAAATATTTAAAAAATTATTTTTATAAAATGGACTTCATTTTTTAATTCAGAGCATCGATATTATGTTCGGGTTAATTTTTGGGGTTTTTCTGAAATATTTGAATTATCGGTGAATAGTAAAAATGCCATTTTGAGTTTCGAGTGTTTACTGACATCATTTATGATGTAATAATGTTGTAAACATTCTGGTCAACTTATGAATAGTGATATATGATATGAGGTCTCCCTATTTTCAAATACCATGGGAAAATACCATGGGAAATCCCATGGTTTTTTAAATACCACTAATGAGCTGTCCCTTGGAAATTATTAATTTATTCACTCACTTTTCTTATAAATACCAAGCCTTTTACCTCATTCATTTCATTCCAAAATCAGCCTCAATGAATTTTGGGTCTCATTACCTCCCATGGATTCCTCCCAAGGTTCCCTCAAGCTTCTCAAGGTCCCAACCTTCAAGGTTTTGAAGTTACTCTTCAAGGTAAGGGATCATTTCACCCTCATCTTTTAAATCATGACTTCCTTTATGTTGTGTCTTATATTTTCCATCTCTTTATGTTGAGGGTATGTTCTTATATGTTATTATTACTGTCCATTTCATGTCAATTTGATGAGAGACCCTTTATTCTCTCATCAATTGGTTTTGTGAATTTTTAAGTGACGCTGTTAGGCTGCCGAATTTCTCATAAGAAATCGCATCTTCTCATTCCTTTCATGTTTCCATTTCTTGTTGTATGTCATTAAAATATCCATACCATATTATGATCTTCATGTTATTTTGTATTTATATTGTAATATGAGTTATTTATGATTGTGTTACCATTGTACCCTCTCTTTTTATTATTTTCTAAAACCAGGTTATATAGCAGTTCTGCAGCAGAAATTTCGTCTCAAAATTTCTATCTCTTTCTCTTAAGAAATTATCTTCTTTATTTATCTGAATAACCAGACCTATTTTTTCTATGGGTGTTCATAAATATATAAAAAGGATATATTTTATTCTATAATGTAAATACAACATAAGCCTCACTCCCTTTCCATGGGTTATAAATGATATAATGATCTTATTTTTAAGAACTGTTAAAACATCATGATTTTGAAATAAAACCCATTTATTTTATTCTCTATGTGTTATTTATGAAATTTTTTATTATGATCTATGTGGCTCACATGAAAGTAAAGACATATTAAGGGTGTTCCTTGATAGTTCTTCAATACATTAGGTAAATAATTAATCTCTAGAGATGAAAAGTTTTACAATACCTTGGTGAATAACCTTGGTAATTTTTATGACACCTCGGGGATAATCCTTGGTGATATGTTCATGAATGTATAAATGAAATGTTGTAGCCACATATTCAAGTTATGATTCATGTTATTTTTATCATGATTTTCCTATTCTTCTATTTCTCATGCCTTCATGGCTTTTATCATGTTCTTATTAATATTGCTCAAGAACACATGTCAATTGTTTCACTTGTTTTCATTACTGAGCCTTTTGCTCTCCCTTTCCATTGATGTATGTCTCCAAGATATGAGATGCAGTAGTTGTACTTAGTAATAACATATGATTAATCCTTTTAGTTGGATTAGAAGAATATTTTATGTTATTTTCATGTTTTTTTGTTCCTGATTTCCAAGACACTAGACTTTAAAGATCATCTGTATGTAAAATGTAATGAAAAGTTATGAAATTAAAAGGTGGGATACCATAGTTGGTATCAAAGGATAGTTTAGTTATTTAATGGAATTAGTCTATGAAACAATTATGAATAACCCTATAGAAAAGTTTAAATATAGGACAACTTCCTTGTATTTTGGTGTGTATTAAGTAAGTGGTTTATCAAAAAAATGCATCCATGTCTGGATACAAGATGGTAGAGGCGACTCTAGAATAGATATACATAGGGGTAAAACCCAAAAACAACGCTTTGATCTTGAATTAGATGGTAACTAGTGCACGAAAATGGGCCTTGATGCATTATTGGTTATGACACTGTCGGGGGATATGTTTGGTTAATCACAAGCTTTTTATAAATAATTATGAATGAATTATAGAGAAATGTAATTGTTTAAGAATAATGTTTTAAGACATAAATAATTTATAGTCAAAATATTCATAAATGAAATAAGTTTCTCATTAAGGTTTTATTCTTTTATAAAATGGTAGGTAATAATAGGAACTGTGCAAATGGCGACCGCAATGGACCATGCACTGACAGCCCTCCGATGGAAGACGGAATGGAAACATTCATGAGAATGGTGAACCAACTGACTCATGTTATGGGAAATAACTTGTATCGAGCTGAGAGACCGATCTCACCACAAAGGTAGCAACATTCTGTTGAGTCCTTTATTCGTCAAAGACCACCAACATTCAGTGGATCGACTGACCCATTGATTGCTGAGTAGTGGATCAGCTCCATCGAGAAGATCTTTTCTGTGATAGGTTGTTCTGAGCAAGAGAAGGTCACACTAGCTGTCTATTACTTAGAAGGATAAGCTAATCATTGGTGGGAGATAATTTTAAAAAATGAGGCAATGAGTAGAGGTTGAATCTATGTAGTGGGAAGAGTTCAGAGGGATTTTCTTCAGTAAGTATTTCCCTCGATCCATGAGAACAAGAATAGAGAATGAGTTTCTCGAGCTGAAGCAGAGGGAGAACGAATCTGTCAGAAGCTATAAGATGAACTTCACCCAACATTCACGTTACACCTCTAGATTTGTCATGGATCCAAATGGCATGGTTTATAGATTCTTCGGTGGACTGAAACCTCATCTGCGGAAGAATATAGCCAACCGAGGTTATGACAGCTTTGAGGAGATTGTGCGAAGTGCGAGGAATTTCAAACTGGAGTTTGGTGAGACGTAGTGGTCTCATAAATCAAAAGATAAAAGGATATCAATGGATCCAAGCTTAGCGAGTATCTTTGATCAAGTAAGAGGATGAAATAAAGTGAAATTTTCCACATGTAACAAATGTGGGAAGAAGAAATCGGGGAACTAATTTCTCAAGAGTAGGAAATACTACAAGTGTGGAAGAGATGGCCATATTGCGAGGAATTGTTGTAGTGAGGTGAAACCTCAAATTACAAACAATAATGTCAAGGGGACGATGGTGCAGGTCCTACCTGATGTCTAGTGCTTTCTGTGTGGACATCTTAGGAACTTTGAAAATCACTGTCCAAATCCGAGGGCCTTGGAGGGGAACCACCATCAGCCTCAGCAAAGGCCAAGGGAGAAAGGTTGTGCTTTTGATATCCTGAAAACTGAAGTTGAAGCTCCAAATTATGTGATAGAAGGTACTCTTGTTGTTCTCTCAAAGCTAGAAAGTACATTGTTTGATTTTGTTTCTACGCATTCCTTTATTTCCTCTAAGATTGCAATGAATTTAGAATCAACCCCTGACTTGCTAAAAGTAGAGTTATCAGTCAAGACTCCTGGTGGGATTATACAAGCATCATCAGTGTTTAGAAACTCTAGTATTTACTTCGGTGAGAAAAATATTATCACAAATCTAATTGTCATTCCCATTCTAGAATTTGAAATTATACTAGGGATGAACTGGATATCAAAGTATAATTCTAAGGTCAAATGTAGAATTATGGAAATCTCAATAGTCTTCAAAGGAAAACCTACAGTTATCTTCCAAGGAGAGATATCTCAACCAGATTTTTGTCTAGAAGAACCTCCTATATCCTTATTTATGGAATTGATCAATGAAGAAGAAGAAGGAAATGAGATTTTGAGGATAGAAAATTTCCCCATCGTCCAGGAATACATTCATGTATTTCCTAAGGAGTTACCTGGACCTCCCCCAGAAAGAGAGGTAGAGTTCTCCATTGAACTTGTAACTAGATCTCAACCAATATCAAAGACCCCATATAAGATGTGAAATGTTGAGCTGGAGGAATTAAAGAAACAACTCCAAGATCTTTTGGAGAACAGGTTTTTCTGTCCAAGTGTGTCTTCTTGGGGAGCACCAGTTCCCTTTGTGAAGAAGAAGGATGGATCGATGTGGCTATGTATTGATTATCGGGAACTAAACAGAGTCACAGTAAAGAACAAATACCCTCTTCCAAGAATTGATGACTTATTTGACATTATTAATGGGGATCAATTCTTCTCTAAGATTGATCTTCGGTCTGGTTATCATCTATTGAGGGTGAAGAAATATGATATTCCAAAAACTTCCTTCAAATCAAGATATTGGCATTATGAGTTTTTTGTTATTAACTTTGGACTGACTAATGCACCTGTTACTTTTATGGATTTTATGAATAGAGTCTTTAAAGACTACCTTGATAACATTGTGGTAGTTTTTATTGATGATATTCTGATATATTCCAAAAGTTGTGAGGAGCATGAGGTTCATCTAAGGGTTATTTTGAAATCTCTATAGAATGAGAGACTTTTTGGATAGTTTAGTAAATGTGAATTTTGGTTACAACAAGTTTCTTTTGTGGGGAAAATTGTTACCAATGATGGAATCATAGTTGACCTTGAAAAAACAAAAGTTGTAGAGGAGAGGCCTTAACCAACAACAATAACTGATATTCTATGTTTCATTAGATTATCAGGATATTATAGGAGGTTTGTGAAAAAAGTTTGACGAATTTCTAATTCATTAATAAAGTTAACTCAAAAAGGGTTCAAGTTCATCTGGACAAAATAGTGTGAGTAAAGTTTCCAAGAGCTGAAGAAGATATTGGTTACTACACCAGTGTTAACTCTGTCCTCAAGTGGAAAAGGATTCGTTATTTTTAGTGATGCATCCCTTAAAGGTCTTGGGTGTGTCCTCATGAAAATTGACAAAGTCATTGCTTATGCATCTCGACAGTTGAAGACTCATGAGAAGAATAATCCTACTCATGATCTGGAGCTTGCGGTGGTCATTGTTTCTCTAATGATATAGAGGAACTATATTTATGGGGAGAAATGTGATATATACACAGACCATAAAACATTGAAGTATAATTTCACAAAGTGTAAATTAAACATGAGACAAAGGTGATGGCTAGAACTCTTTAATGACTATTATTGTTCAATTCATTATCATCCCTGGAGAGAAATAAAAGTCACTAATTCATTAAGCAGGAATGACCTATTTGTTCTTTCCATGATGAGGATTCAAAATGATCTTTTGATCAATGACCTAGTAAAGATGGACATGGGAATTATAAGGGAAGGTGCATCATCAACCCTAACCTAGATGATTTATCAACCGTCATTACTAGAGAAGATCAAGAAATCTCAGAAAGAAGATCCTTTGTTACAGAAGAAGTTTAGGATGTGAAGGATGGTAAGTTCCTTGAGATCAATACTGATCAAGAAGGTGTACTAAAATTTCATACAAGACTATGTGTTCCATATATTCCAGAAATAAAGAAGGAGCCGATGGATGAAGGTCATACCTATACATTATCTATACATCCTGGTAGCACACAAATGTATAGGGACCTTCGTGATCATTATTGGTTGGATAATATGAAAAGGGAGATTGCTGACTATATTTCAAGGTTCCTAGTATGTCTGCAAGTGAAGGCAGAGCGACAACTTCATAAAGGTGTATTGAAACCACTACCCATACCAGCATGGAAGTGGGACAATATCACTATGGAAATTATCACTGGTCTCCCGAGAACTTCAATATGAAATAATGCGGTATGGGTTATTGTGGACTATCTCACCAAGACTTCCCATTTTATCACCATTGGGGAATATTTCCCTCTTGATAAACTAGTCAGTATTTACATCAAGAGACTGGTAAGGCTATATGGAGTTCCAATTTCTATCGTATCTAATAATTATCCAAGGTTCACATCAAAATTATGGAGAAGTATTCAACAAGCATTGAGAACATAATTGAATTTCGGTATGGCCTATTACCCCCAAACTAATTTCCAATCTTAAAGGACTATTCAAACACTCTAGGACATGCTCATAACTTTCTCAATGGAATTGAAAGGTGGATGGGATCAACATCTATCTTTAGTTGAGTTCTCTTACAAACACTTCTTCCACTAGATCAGTCAAATAGAACACCATGAAGCTCTATATGGGAAGTGATGTAGAAATTTTACTTTTTGGGATGAAGTTGGTGAGATACATATTCTTGGGCTTGATCTTGTGTAGGAGATGATAGAAAAAGGTCCATACCATCCAACAACACATTAAGGCTTCTTAGAGTCGACAAGAGAGCTAGGATGTCAACTGTCAAAGGGACTTGGAGTTTGATGTTGGTGACAAAGTATTTCTTCATATTTCACCTTGGAAGAGATTCATGAGGTTTGGGAAGAAAGGGGAGCTGATCCCTAGGTACATTGGCCCCTATGAAATCCATGATCGTGTGGGAGAAGTGGCCTATCGGCTTGCACTTCCTCCAAATATAGCACAATTTCATGATGTCTTCCATGTATCCCTCTTGAGGAAGTACATACCTGACCCTTCACATGTACTAAATCCAGAGGTGGTACAACAGGAACATGACCTCTCTTATGAGGATCACCTAGTGGAGATATCGGATTGTAGAGATAAGGTTCTACACAACAAGACTAACCACCTTGTTAAGGTATTGTGGAGGAACCAAAAATGTGAGGAAGCCATGTGGGAACCGGAGGAGACCATGAGACAGAAGTACCCACACCATTTCCCATCAGAGGATATGATATATAATTTTGGGGAAGAAATTTATTAAGGGGGGATGAATGTAATAACCCAAACTTTTTAATTATATTTGTTTCCTAATTTTGTGTGTTATTTTATTTTATATTCAAAAAACTATATCATTTAATTAATGAAGTGGGTATAATTAAAATGATACCATTGGGTTTCGACAGTTATATGTTTGTTGGTCAATATGACCGTTGGAAACCATAATCATAACGTTGTGTTTTTATAAATAGGGTTATCTTGGTTAACAAATACAGAAAGAATATTGAATGGACTCATCCAGTAGACTCGAGCCATATGAAGCCCATATGTCGGAGCATGGGAAGAAGGTAGCATCACTAGGCTTTGCTCTACACTAAGAAAAAGATTAACGTCAACGTGTGAATCTTGAACGAAATCTCCTAAGGTAGAAGTTCAAGCAGATATAAATCACCACTCAGGCAATGTTGTCTGAGCCACCCCAAAATTTTATCACCATAGCACACCATAAACTTAAGTCCTATGCTGGTGTTATAAGGGGCTATGTAACAAGACCTTACCTGCTTTGTGTAATCCTTTTATATAAATAAATTTTTATTTATTATTATTGCCAAGTTTGTGAATTTCAAATATCTGGATAATTATAGGATGTGTACTATTGATGAATTTAAGAAAAAGGGTATTTTAAACTATTTTTGTATTCATTAAATAATTAATAATGTGAAATTATTTTCAAGAAATGGTCTTCTATAGTTGTGTTCTATAATAAATTTAGAGTCTAATAAGATCAACATGGTTTTTAGTGAATAGTAAAGTAGGAATAGTAACATATCCATATGAATAGTAATTAATAGTAATTTAAAAAAATAATAGAAACATCACCCATGAATATATAAATACATTTTATACATCTTAAAAGAGAAAAAATGACCATAGTTTAAGTTTTGGTATTTTTTAGGCCATAAATATTTTATTTACAATTTTATAAAAAATTTAACAATTTAAACTGAAAATGTATTTTCCAAAAATTTAATCATAAATTGTTACATTATTGACTTATGGTTATACGATACATTTATGGGACCTTGATTACTTTTTTATGGTGTTACAAAATTAGTTATAGTTTTGAAGTTGTATTTTTGGAATAAAAAATGATTTTATTTAAAAAATAATGTAAAAATATTTCAAAAATATTTTTCATAAAATAGACTTCATATTTGAATTCAGAGCATCTATATTATGTTAGGGTGAATTTTTTGGGTTTTTTTGAAACAGTTGAATTATCAGTGAATAGTAAAAATGCAGTTTTTAGTTTCGGGTGTTTAATGACGTCATTTATGATGAAATAATGATGTAAGCTTTCTGGTAGACTTATAAATAGTTAAATATTCTATTATGTTTCCCAAGTGGCTAATACCATGGTCAAATACCATGGTCATTCCCATGGTTTTTCAAATACCACCGATGAGGTGCCCCTTGCAAATTATTAATTTATTCACTCACTTTTCCTATAAATACCAATCCATTTCCCTCATTCATTTCATTCCAAAATCATCTTAAACTATGTTCTGGTTTCATTACCCCCCAATTAGTCCTCCCAAGTTTCCCTCAAGCCTCCCAAGGTCTCGACCTTCATGCTTTCAATGTTACTCTTCAAGGTGAGGAATCCTTTCACCCTCCTCTTGTAAATCATGACTTCCTTTATGTTGTGTCATATATATTCCATCTCGTTATGTTGAGGGTGTGTTATTGTATGGTCTTATTACTTTCCATTTCATGTAAAAATGATTGGAGACCCTTTCTTCTCTCATAAATTAGTTTTCTGAATTTTTAAGTGACACTAATAAGCTGCCAATTTTCTTATAAAAAATCACATATTCTCTTTCTTTTCACGATTTCTTTTCTTGTGGTATGTCATTAAAATATCCATACCATGTTATTATCTATATTTTATTATGTACTTATAATTTAATATGATTTATTTATGAGTGGTTTACCCTTGTACTCTCTCTTTTTATTATTTTCTAAAACAATGTTATGCAGTCGTTATGCTGTAGGAATTTCGTCTAAAAATCTCTATCTCTTTCTCTCAAGTAATTATATTGTTTATTTATGTGAATACCCATAACTCTTTAGTTTCTATGGGTGTTCATAAATATATAAAAATGATTTATTTTATTCTGGAATGGACATACATATAACCCTCACTCTCTTTCCATGGGTTATAAATAATATAATGATCTTATTTTGAAGAACTTTTAAAACGTCATGATTTTGAAATAAAACCCATTTATTTTATTCTCTATGGGTTATTTATGAAATGTTTGATAATGACATATATGTATTACATGAAATTAAATTCCTATTATGGGTTATCCCTGATAATTCCCCAATTCATTGGGTAAATAATTAATCTCTAGATATGACAAGTTTCACGATACCTTGGTGAATAAACTTGGTAATTTTTATAACACCTTGGTGATGTGTTAATGAATGTATAAATTAAATGTTGTAGCCACATATTCAAGTAATGAATCATGTTCTATTTGTCATGATATTCCTATTATTCTATTTCTCATTCCTTTATGACTTTTATCATGATCTTATTAATATTGCTCAAGATCACATTTCAACTGTTTCACTTGTTTTCCTTACTGAGCCTTCTGGTCACCCTTTCCTTTGATGTATGTCTCCAGGATATTAGATGTAGTAATTGAACATAGGAAGAAATGATGAATCCATATAAGTGTATTAGAATAATTTTTTATGTTGTATTCAAGTTTTTTTTATTCCTAATTTCCAAGACACTAGACTTTAAAGATCCCTTGTTTGTAAAATGTAATGAAAAGTTATGAAATAAAAAGGCAGGATGCCATAATATCATATTATAATTAAAGTAAATCAAGGGAGATAACATATTCATAAGGTCATAAGAATAGAAAAATAATTTTTTTTAAATTATATCATGCATATTAAGTATCATGACATTTAGTTCTGGACTAAATCATAGAATTTCATAAGACATGAATTATAAATATCAAAATTCATGGTAGTATAAGATAATCATTGAAATTGTGGTATACACAAACAAATAGAAAATAATTTTTATGTTAGTCAAGGCTCACTAAGAGAACCATCATAGAAGAAAAAAGTCTTATACTGAATTGATTTCACTCCTCATTCCAACACTCTATTACAAACTATGGTTTATATATTATCCATTCCCAGTATTACTATATCAGGTTCACTACCCATTCCATTATTGTCTATATCATGAGATATAAATCATTACCCAATGAATTGGAGAGAGATATAAATCCCAGCCATCATATAATGAAAACCGTACATATGTGTGCCACATGAAGTTAAATAATTCATCATATCATAACCCAAGAAGATAAATGGGTTTCATATACATTTTATCATAATATAACCCATGGAAAAGAAATAAAATTTATAATTATCAATCCATCATAAACATAATATATTCAAAGAAATAATAAGAAGAGTATCATTGGATCATATCCATAGTAAAAAATAAGTGAAATCAAATAATGTTGACTTAGATGGAAAATTATTTTCAAATATCACTTGAAATAGTCTATAAGGAAATTATCCTTTCCCTTTTGAAAAAAAATTATAGCTGCACAATTTTGGTGGAAAATATTTCATTTAGAAAGAAAATTATAATATTAAAAATTAATCTCCAAGATACTAATAAAACATGAAATCATAATAATCTATTCTCGAAAATTAATTTAAAAAAATTTCGTTTATAATTTTTCTGTAAAAGTCTCAAAGAACCTCATTTGAAAAAATACCAAAAGATTCCATTAAAACCATTTAGTAAATATTAACACATTTGTAAAAAAGAATTTTAAAAATTGTATATAAATAATATAAAATTTTTATAAATTTATTTAAAAATATAGACAAGGGATATAAATATTCCCCAATAGATACTTACATATAAACTATCTTGAATAATAATGGAATTGTGAAATTAACCCTGACCTTAGGTCTAATTTACTTGATACATACCTGAAATTATTTTTATGGGTTTAAATAATTTTATTAATTTATTCCAAAATCATATTCATATTTATTATATCATATACGATCATGTTATATCATCATATCAACCATTTGTTAATAATATTACTTTATTACCCTTCTTTTGGGCGTTAACTGATTTATTTTATTTTTCATTTTTTTCATATATGTACCATTTATTGTGAAAAGGATATAGTTATGTCATATAAAATATGAAATTAACATAATATATATCATTTTTATACTTTATATACATTTATATAATCATTATTTAGTGATGATCATGGAAAATGAATCACATCTCCTCTTGGAGACTGTAGGTTGTATATACATACGAGCGATGATATCATTCCCTTAATGGTAAAAGGGTAAGGAATTTGATAGATGTTTTTTCAATAATCAATATCATGTCTTAATTATTTTTTATGTCAATTATTTCTATCATTATAAAAATCCCTAAAAATTAGTGATGAAAAAAATATTACATCACGACATAGTGATGAAAAGCCATACATACACATGCACAACACATATGTTTTTTATAGGATGGATAAAACGAAGAATATGGTTTTACATAATCATAATAAAATATCATAATATAGTTTATTTTGGGGTTATTACTTTTGAATGAAAACAACTCATGAATAAGAATTATAAGAAGAGATAAACATGAAAGAGTAGGTAAAGCTAATTACCTCTTCTTTAGTGAACGTCCTTTAGATCTCTTCTAAGGGACACTAAGGTTTGTCTTTTGAAGAGATAATAACCTCTATAATGTGTATAGGGAAGTTTAGAAGTTAAATTCAAACTTAATGGTTGATCCTGAAGGGTCAAATTGATTTGAATAAGTGAGGGAGGAGGTGACATTTTATAATTAAGGTGAGGGGCACTTTTGGAATTTCAAAAACTATTAATTTATAATAAATTAAATCTCAATAAAAAACCTAAAGATACAATATATTCAAATAAATTCTTCTATAATGTTTTAATTTCATCAACCAATATATTTTAGACATGTTTTGGTATTATTCTAAACCTTTCCTTTTTTATTACCCATTATTTAACATATTTTAATTTTAACTAAGGTAACAAAATTTTCAATTTTAAAAGGTTTTAGTTTTTTTTATGTCATGTCAATTAGACCACAAATGAACGAATTTTTACATTTTATACAATATTATAAGAATTTTATATTTTTAAATATGTTTTATTATTTTTAAATTATTTACTTAGATATTATTTTTGTAAAATATCATTTGTGTCAATTTTGACACTATTCAATACATTCACTTTTAAAAATAAAAATACAACCAGTTATCTAAAAACCAATTATTTAATTATATCCCTAATAGGTCAAGGTAATCTATAAAATTAATTTATCACATTAATTATCTATAATTTTATTTTTTTTTAATTTTTTTAATAATTTTATTTATATTTCCATTAATAATATAATTACTACATCAGTGTTGTGTGATTATTTAATAAAACATTTCTCACTAAAAATGAAGAAAACCATGATCAAGATATGTCTTAATAATTTCATAATAATATATACAGTCGAATATATCTTTTGGGTAACCTTATATAAAAAATGATATAGTATTTAAAATATGAATGTGACATCTTTATAGTTTAATTAAATAATATATTATAAATATCATAGTATCATATAAGTGCCAAAATATTAGAAAAATATTTTTATATAATTAAAATATTTTTATTTTGTTAAATCATTACATTTATTTTCATTCATAACATGCTTTTCTCACATGTGCACATATAAGGGATATTTAAGACAAAGAAAGTGACATTTTGTGACATTCATTGATTTAAATATTATATAAGTCCTCTTTATGGTCAATTGTCCATTATAAAAATAAATTTAGATCCTTCGGTGTTAATTTTTGAATTATTTTCTTCCAATAAAATTTTAGTATGCATTAGGGTTATTTTATTGCCTTTATCATTTTATTTTCTACATAAATTACCCAATTTACCCTTTACCGTGGTTGAAAATTTTACTAATGTTACTATTTATATTTTATAAATACAAAAGGCACCTGTTTAATCAATTTTTATCTTATGAATCCAAATTTTTAATCCATTTTTCAAAAATAAAGACACATAATTTTCAGAATATGATTTTAAAAAAAATCTGATAAAAGGCTATGAAAAATAGTTGTTTTGAGAAATGATCTTTTGAAAAATAAAATGTTTTTATTCATCTATAAAATACTTTTCAAAAACCATAATTTCAAATAAAAATTAACTATTTTCAATTTAAATCTAATCCAAAGCATAATTTTACCAGGTAAATAATTTTCATAAAATATCTCAATAAAAAACTGTATTTTTACTAATCCGTAAAAAAATAAATGTTTTCATTAAACTATAAAAAATTAATATAGTTTTAATATAAAAAATTAAAAAATTAAATTAATTTTTTATAATCCATTTTTTATAACTTATAAATATTAATATTCACTCATAAAAATAAGATGAACCCATTTTTTAATAAAACGTATTTTTTGAAGAATAAATATATTTTTCTAAAAATTGTGTGATTATTTTCTATGAACCAGAAGATACATTCATATTGACTTAGACCATTATATTAATTTCATAAATACTAATTAATATTTCTTCCATCATTATTAACAACTAGTTTATAATGGTTATTTTTTAGTGTATCACAGTTCTTTTAAACTCAGTGTTGCATGAAATGCAAGCTAAAAAATTATTTAAAGAGAAAAATTCATAAATATAAATGGGTGTTACATTACACCCGCATTAAAATGAATATATCTTTTGAATTTAATCACTTTGATATAATATAATGAGGGTACCTCTACTTCATTCCATCTTACGGTTCCTATATAGCCTTCTCAAATTTATGTTTTATCCATATAATATTAACCATTTGAGTGGGCTTGTTTTATAGAACTTTATATTACCAATACAGAATATATATTGGTTTTTCTTTAAAATAAAGATATTAATTCAATGGTATAAATTATAAGATTAGTATATGTGATGGATTATGTATGTACTTTATTAAGAGATATACATGGAACACTTCATGAGCTTTAGAGATATTCAATGGAAGCTATAATATATAAGATAACCTCCCAACATGATCAAGATTTTCAAAATTAATAATACATCTAAACATATATTTCCAATATTTAAAAATATATTCACTCTCATCTAGGGAGATATTATTATAAATTCCTTTTCACCAACTTCAAACTCTATGTTCTCTCATTGTTTGTCAACATAACCTTTTTTTACACTAAGCTGCTCTTATGTGATGTCGAATATATCTAACAATCTCTTCCATTTCCTCAACTAGATCTGGTACTAATAGATTTCATTCCCCATCTTCATTCCAGTATGTTGGAGATCTTTAATTCTTACCATAGAGGACTGTATAAAAATCCATCTTAATACTGGTGTGAAAGAAATTATTGCAATAAAAATATGCCAATGTTTGGGGTTGATCGAAACCACGTTTTAAATCCAAATATTATTCCCTCAACATTTATTCTAGTTTTTTAATTTTCTTATTAAATTAAACACATATCTGATGAATATAATTAGTGTGAAAACAAAACATTGTATTTAGATCCTACTAATGACTTCTTCGAGAGATCAAGGTAAACCTCAGATCCCGGTAAGATATAATAGAATGTGGTATTCCATGCAATCTAAAAACATAATATATATTTTCGAAATATGATCAGGATAGAAATATTTCTCCACTTCGTTTAAAATTTACAAATCCATCCTTTTAGAATCCATATGTTTTGGATAATCTAGTTTCCTCATCATATAAAGGCTATCAAGGTCCTTTAGACTCAAATCATTTTCCATCTTGTTTTATTTCCCATGATGGTAATGTATTCAGCATTGATAATATTTAATCAACTCTGACCATATTATTTGGAACAATTTCATCTCCTTTTGAGTGAAAATATAAATTAAACTTTTATGATCAGTATATTTGTCACACATTTCTCCAAAAATATAATGTCTCCTTACCTTTAATGAAACAATTACCACATATAACTCTAAATCACGAGTAGGGTAATTTTTCTATTGGATTTTCAATTATCGTGAAGAATAATCTATCACCAGATCATTTTTAATGAGACACATCATAACCCCTTATTTGAGGCATCACTATAGATTGGAAACCTATCTCCACTATAGGGTAGTGTGATCCCTGGTGCACTGACTACCCATGATTTTAGATCCATTAAATTCCCATAAAGTGCTTCCAACCATATGAACACAACTCCTTATTAAGTCAACTTGGTTAGTGGATAAAATAATCATGATAAATATTTCAGAAAATGTTGATAATATCCAAAAAAACCAAGAAAGAATAAAATATGAATTAACGTTGTTGTTATAGAACAATATTCAATAACTTATGTCTTTTATGGATCCACAACTATCCTCCCTCTTGAGATTATGTGGCCCAAAATGGAAAATTTTAAAAGACAAATTTTACACTTGTTAAATTTTTCATAAATATTCTTTTTTCTTGGGGTCTTTAGAAAAATCCCCAATTGATCATCCGGTTATTTCTTTCTATTTTAATAGAGAATAATATCATCTATAAAGACTACTAAAAATATATCAAAATAGTTTCTAAATACTATATCCATTAAATCCATGAAAATAGTGGGGTAATTAATTTGACCAAAAGGAACCACTATAAATTTATAGTTTCTATACATCATATGGAATGTCTTATTTGGTTTAACCTCCTTCATGAATCTCAGTAGATGACATATATAATGAAGATCAATCATATAAAATATTGATATCCATGTAATTTATCTAATAAGTCATTAATAAAGTGGAGAGGATGTTTATTCTTGATAGTGATATTGTTATATTTTCTATACATAATGAAGATTCTCATTGATAAATCATTCTTCTTAAAAAAAATAGAATAGGTGCACCCCAATGTGGTATAATAGTTCTTATGAATCCCTTTTCCAGATTCTTTTTGAGTATCTTATTCAATTCATGAAACTCAACTGAGGACAATGTATAAGGATTCGTTAAATAGGAATAGCACCTGGTATGTGTTTTATTGTTAAATAAACTTCATGATTTGGTGGAAGACTATGGAATTATTCTAGAAATACATAAAAAAACTCACGTACTATAGTTGTATCCATAATGGTGAGCTTCCCCCCATCCATTGAGATGGATACACATCATTTATAAAAATTTAAACTCACAAGATAGAATTAATTTCCCTTGGAAGATCATATTAATCCTTTCATTAAGAGATTATCATAGATTCATTCATAACATAGAATGTGGCTTCACTACTCAGAAATTGATATGAGCTCTATATTTTCAAATCCAATCCATTCTATTAATTGTGTGGAATTCAACTATATGTTGGATCATTAGGTTTAAAAGAATCCCATTCCCACAAACATATAACAATGAAAAATTATAAACTTGTGATGAAGCCATTGTCCCATTAGGTGTTTTCATAAATAACTCAACATCTAACTGCTGAGGTATTATGGAGATAATCTTACAAAATTCATTAGAAATAAAATAGTGGGTAGATCTGAAATCCAGTAAAGCATTTTCTTATTTAGCATTTATGGTAAGTATACCTTTCAATTCTTATTTTTCATATGCTACATATCTAGTATTTATCACATGTGGTTTTCCTTCATTGTTTTCCTTAAGAGGTTACTGATGTCAATCATAATTGTTAGCCCTTTTATTTTTTCTTTAGTTATAATAATAACCATTTTCATATCTCTTGATGCATTAAAGTGTGGGATGGGAATTTTCTATAGATTTTTCTCTATTCTCATCATTATCAATATTTTTCCTAAAACATCAATTGTAAATTGACCAATGATCTTCCCTTATACACTTAAAACATCTAGTAGTCCCCGTAAGAAAATTTCAGTAATGTTTCTTTCCACACATTGAGCATAAAACAAATATCATCTTCTTTTCTCTATGGTTTTTATATTTTCCCTTTAATTTAATTTTTCTCTTCGAATCCAGCCCATAATATTGATGGGTAACTCCAATATCCATCTCAACCTTGAGAGAACATAAAATGTTTTCCTCATATCTATTGATGCCCTTTATGGCTAATTCCCATTGGAGACTTGGTTTTAAGCCACTAAAAAATCAATCAACCTTAATCTTAGGTTATATGATAATTTAATAATCGTACCTTGGATGTATTGTAAAATTTTCCTAGTAGATACCAACAAATTCCTCATCCTTTTTCATAAGATCAAGGAACTCCTTCTCTATCTTTGTATGAAAAACTAAAGGAAAGTATATAATGAAAAATAATTTCGGGAACTCACTCCATTCCATGGATTCAATTTTATCTCATTTCTTCATATTCTTAATGAGATTCCTCCATTGATCTACTTCACCTTCCAAATAATAGAATGTCAAAATTACATTCTATCATTCTGAACATTAGAGAAGAAAATATATCTTTTCAGTGGTATTGATACATTTTTTGACCACTAATTGATCTAAAGATCCACTTTATCACCAAAAGTTTTAATTTTATTAAAGATACATATAACTTGCACAAATAGTACATAACATAAAAAATTAATAGAGGAAAAAAATAATGTAAGCCCAGTGCATTGGTCACCACCAAGACCACACACTAGGAAAAAAAGGACCCCATTCTAGAAAAAAAATTGATCTATATGGATGTTCTAGGAGGAAAGAAAATCATCTACCTTATTACCTTCCCTCCATGTGTGATGAACCGCCAATCGATCGTTCAAAAGACTCTTGATTTTCTGGATGAGGTAGTTGATAGACTATGGAGTGTTTGTAGCCTTTTGGATATATTTATGGATAATCAAAGAATTAGTTTTAATGTACTCCAAGAAGAGGTTCCTATATCAAAAGAGAAGAATACCATTGAGTATTCCATGGGGATCTACCCGAAGGGGATCCCCTGTCCTTAAACAGCAGAGAACACCACAATTATCGATTCCCTAGGATCAAGGATGACCATGCCGCCACACATAAGACCCTCTGCACATGACTTGTCAGTATTTAGTTTTAGACCTTGGGTATGACGAGTCTATTTCTCTCATGATCCATGCGAGTGCACATCTTGTAACATGAAGGGGTAAAGAGCAGGAAATGAGAAATCTCGGAGAGGGAGATCTAACCTCGTGTTTAATCAAGGACTTAATATCAGTAGCCAAATTCCTAGATCTAGCCACAACTTCTATTCGATAGATGAAGTAGAATTCATGGGGTGATATATTTCAATCTCACCAGATAGTCCAACACCATGTCGCTATAGAGTTCGACTAGGCTTTCTGCTCAATTTTGTGTCTCGGAGTACCCAAAACCAAGTTTTGTAGAAAATACTGAATGGTACCCCTATATTTGTGGAAGATGAATCTCTCTCTTATATTCCCCTAAATAGCATTGGCCCAATCGATGTCAAAAAAGAGTTGAACTGTAGTTTCAATCATGGTTTCCCTATAGTAAGAACATTTGGAAGCAAGGAGGACTCCCTTAACCATGACTTTCATATTAGTAGAGACAACATGCACCATGATATTCCAAAATAGGAAAAAATATACATTAGATATAGATCCTGACACTAAATTATGTAACCCCAACCATCCTCGACAAAATATACATATAGTCTAACCATAAAGCATGAGATGATTTTCAAGAAAAAGTACCAGATGAGGAATTTGTGAAAAATAATTTTTTTTTCTCACTATTGACAATAACATTCCAAAAGATCTGAAGTTAATTTCAACTAGGGATGGAATGGATAAAATAGGGTAACCCGCTAGCTTAAGATAATAACATGTTTGGAGTCAGGAAACTAGGAAATACCCATAATGATCTTGACTAGTTATGAAACAAGAATTTGATGTCATCACACCCAAGAATCTATCTCAATTGCTGATGGAGTATATCAACATATACATGGATTCTTTTCCAAATCAAATAGATTCATATGTTGTCACGAACAAGCCTGGGTCAACCCTGAACCGGTCACCCGAGCCGGCTCGCCGCAAGTCCCGAGGGGCATTCCCGATCCCCCCGGGATGGAAACAAGTGTCGGGCATCATGATTTAACTATTGGGAATGATTTTGCCCACGGAAAAAAAGATAAACAGATAAACAATCTGACGATAAAGATAAGAACTAGCAGCGAAAGGCCAAACAAGTCAAACATACCTCTTTATGACCTCCTAGGTCACCACCCAACCGAAAACCACGCTGCCCCAACGCTGAGTAGCTGAATCAGAAACCTGTATGTGAAACTGAACCTGCGACTGGAAAGATATAATAGGCGTGAGAACCTAGATGCTCAGTAGGGATGCCAAGAATAAACCACAAAATCAAATAATTATCTTTTCCAAAACAGTCCAATGACACAAGTTTGAAATACAGATATGAAAGTAGGGTTTTCACATTTTAAAATATGCAACATGTTTTTCTCATTTAAAAACCTAACACAGGCTACACACCATTTCCAAAATCATTTTCCATTTTATAAATGAAATCCAAAATAGAAAAATACCAAAGTTGGGCTAGAGTGAAACAAGTAAAAGTGAAACTGAAAATAAACCAATGCAACAAAAAGTTAACAAACAATGTAAATAATTCAGCAACCATGGGTGATCCTAAACATCCCCAGAAGACCCCCGGACGTACTCGGTTTCGGAACCACCTGCCGGCATATGGTGAAGCTCCTAAGTCTATAACCAACTGGCCGCCCTAACTGACCAATCCAGTGGAAAAGCCCACCTGGCCTAACAAAAAATCCAGGGGGTACCAACCCGTCTAATCGGGGTTGATCAGCAACCATCACTCGATCATCTAAAAGACGCCCAGGAACCGATGGTGATTATAATAATACTATGTAAGTAGAAAGTCCCTCGCATGTGTGACTCATCTCACCACACTTGCCTACCCCAAACACGAACGCTTCCTATACGTTCTCCCATGAAGGGTTACCCTAGATATGAGTGCCCCATATACTTATATATATGCATACATGTCAAATATACAAGGTGATAACTGGGACGTCACATCATTCAGTTATAAAAACCTCTTTAACAAACACTTAGAGTTGTAATTTGGGCCTCTCGTTTTACATAATAAAATTCCTTTATGAAAACATTACACAAGCTCTACTAAAACAACTCTAAACACAACTTTTGTGTTTAAAAAAATCCAAACGGGCATATACTCATGGATTTATTTTCAATCCAATTTAAAGAACTGCACGCAGAGGCCCACATCATTTTAAAAACAAGATACGCTTATAAAACTAGGGATTTGAGAAAAATACCAATTTAATGGTATGAGAAATCATTTCTAAAAAAACACTAAGTTCCATAAAACTAACCAACACAGAAAAAAAAGTTCCATAAAATGTTTCTACTAGAAAACACCACTCAAGAAGACCAATGGTTCCATTTGCAGATAAAGGCAGTTAGTTCAAACCATGGTGACAAGGGATAGACAGGTGCATAAATATAGGAGCATCCAAAAATCCATTTTTAATTAATTATTTCAACAGTGAAGAACTACAATAAGTTAACTATAAACATACTAGAAGTGCGAAACATAATAAAAAATTTAGTTAAGAAAACGCAAGCATTAAATTGTTCAATATTGGGAGCAAAGGCATGGGAGCACCTAAACATAACCAAGGAACTGTTTTAAAGCTATTTTTAACACATTTAACCAACAAAGAAACACTGCAATAAATAAACTATCAGGATTATAAGGGTGAAAATAAAATTTATACACTAAATGAACCCATGAAAGTGTCTGTGGAAAACATCGGAAAGAGAGAAGGGATGGAAATTCCTACCTTGAACAGTAGTCAGACCAAGATTTTTAACTCAAACCACACCCTTCTCACGTGCACGCACTTTGATAAAATCGCACACATATAGAAATGATCTACACTCCCTGGGAAAACATCTGAAACCCAAAATGAGTGTGGCGAAGACCCACGCCCATCCAATAAAACGCCAGGGACTCAGATATATAATCATGACCCAAAAATAAATAATTAATTATTTTAATAAAATGTACAACAAGACGAAAAACAAAGAACATCACCTCGAACGGTAGTGGAAACCCTAAAAACATGTGGCAATCTGAGATTGCATCCAAAAAAACATTACCTGCACTGCCAATAAAATAGATGGAAATTAAAACCATATCAACGATAATAAAATAAACGCACGCGTGATAACAAAACTCTTACCTAGGATGGTGGCGGCGAACCAAAACATGTGGCAAGACCAAACGCAACCCGCGAACAACAGCGGACGATCTGACGTGATTTGAATTGCTTCACCTTCAACGGCGGAGGGCGGGATGCGATCCGACTTGACCCAAAACACCCCTCATGAACCTACAAGGAGATTCATGGCCACGCTGGAGCAACGCGGAGGCGCTGTGCCAAAGGGATCAAGATTGTCGCTGCTGGTCATTGGACGGCGGGGTCGGGTTCGCAGAAAACATGCCGAGAAGGGTGTCGGGTGTGGTGCTGAAAAATAAGGGGAAAACAGGATGGGGGTCCATCGGACCGGAGAGGATGGGAAGGTGCAAGTCGGGTCGTCATCGCTGCTGGTCGGAGCTCGGACCACCGTCGTTGGCCAGAGCGAGAGAGGAGGAAAAGGTGCAGGTCTCACTACCGTGCGGGGGGGGGGGGGGGGGGGGGTGGTGTCGGAGGGCACCGACAGAAGGGAAGAGAGGGGTAGGGGTCACGTAGGCATTGGGTGATCCTATGAGGAAGGTGGGGAGTGGCGGCGAGGAGGAGGGGTGCGGCAGATGAGGAAGGTTGGGAGAGGTGGAGGGACGTCAGGGCACGACCGGTGTTGCATGGCCAGCCGGACGACGGGTGGGCGGCGTAGGGAGGTGGCACTGGGGCCGCAACGCGAAGAGGGGGAGGGAAAATAGGGGAGCGCACGAGAAAGGGGGTAAGGGGGGAACCGGGAATTAGGGTTTCTATTATTATTATTATTTTTTATCTTAATAATAATAATAATAATAATAATAATAATAACAATAATAATAATTAGTTGGTTTTAATAATAATAATTATTATAATCAAAACATTTATAATAATAAAACCATTTATATATATATAAACACATATCTATATCTATATATATATACATACATATATAGACATATATACCTATATATAAACATCTATAAACATATATATATATACACATATAAACATCTATACACATATAAACATATATATATACCTAACGTTAAAACATAAACATATATAAACAGATATACAAATAAATATTTATTTATTTATTAACTCAACCAACTAATTTAATAACATTAAAACTGGATGATCGTGCGGTATTCGCACACCTTACGGCACCAAAGCGGACTACAAGTGGGCTGCACATACCCAAGAGGAAAGCACATGCCCAAGTGGACTGTGCATCTTAAACGTATAGTGTTCGCACACTATCCCAAACCATAAAATCAACCCAACATTAAAATTTTAAACCGGTACTCACCTGCACTTACGAAAAATCACCCAACGCCAAGAGAAATAAAATAAATAAAATGACCTAAAATGGGTGTGACAATTCTCCCCACCATAGACACTTTCTGCCACCAGAAATCCACCAAGCCAACAGTTAGCGTAACTCGAGTCCATGTCCAGACAAAACCAGAAGAAACTGAGAGGCTCAGGGTGACCATTACCAACACAAGTCACACCCGACCAACTCGAGTGCAATAATTGTCCGGGGTTGAGGGGAGAACACAAGAGGGCTCTCCCGACCACATAAATTTACTAACATGGAGACCTTGAAACTCGAACACACAACCCTGGGGGGCAATGCAGGAACTCCCCAAACTGAACCCATCCCAACTTCTCAATACTAATAGAACAATTCCACCACTAGGATTAAAACTATTCTAGGAAAAATAGGAAAACTGAGACACTGGGAAGGAGGAATTCCATACAAAACTCAAACACAAAAAATGAAAAGCTATGAAGAGGCATCCGGCTTAATAAGGAGCCCAGAAACGACACACATTTCTGTTAAGAACCAAACATCCCCCTAATGTTCATTGTTGAGACCATCCCTAATATCAAAACAAGTTCGTTTAGTCACGGACCCGACACCTTTCAATGACTCTGAACGATTTAGAAACTACACCAAGAGAAAATGAGGCCACTTGGATTGCAGTAGAACAAGCTCATCGCGCTACCACAAGAAGGATGCGCTTACAACGAAGACATTAATTGAACAAGAAAACATTGGATATTTCCATTCAGAAGGCTGAAAACATGGACTGGACCAGGGTTCCACACACTCTCAGCAATTCCTAACTGTGCGCGAGCCTCACCCCGAGACCTGTGGTTGGGGCTCTGATGGCTGAAGCATCTCCTGCCTCACAGTTAGCCATTTGCATCCTCCAGTCCCCAACATCTTCTTCTCAATGATTCAAATTCCCACGACGGTGGCATGTTTTTAAAGGGATGAAAGATGCTGTCTTATAATGCCCAACGAGGCTACACTAGTGGCATATAAGAGAATAGTTAGACAACCTGGAAGTTGGTACCGAATAAGATGTTTTCTCGGCAACAGGTTCCTACAGCATACACTCCTTACCAGATGAGGAACCCTCACTAGAAACAATTACCATCAAACACACCCCAAACCTCAATGATGGCAAGTAATTTCACCTTCACTTGTCTAAAACTAGACCCTCAAATAAACGTGAGACGGTACAAACACTAACAACCCTAGGAGTTCCCAACAACCTGAAGACACCCTCTAATTTCACAACTACAAAACTGCCTCTAACAGACTTTGATTACTTTGTTCGATAAGAAACATGCAAAAAGTTTTGAAAACTGGGCATGACTCATTAGCAACCTTAGCGACCTTTCTGGGCGGCATAATCAGAACAACACGGAAAACACAACTGAAATTGGCATCTAGACAAAAATCAATCAAAGCAACAACCCGATCCAAGGGAAAAAAACTCATAAGCTAAACATATACAAACATGAGTAAAAATTACTTTTTGAAAAACTATCATTTCTTTAAAATTTTAAAACTCAACTATAGCCCCTTATGGACTATCACATGTGCGTTCACCCAATCAGAGCTACATCGCTTATGGAAAAGTGCTCCCATGCACTCTCTACACCTATCGATGCACATGTGATCCTCCACAAGGAATACCAAGGTTATAACACTTCTTTCCCTCATCAAATCCAAACAAGCAATAAAAATTTTCTAAATCGAAACACTACCACTTTAAAAATTCAGTTTACCAATTTCAAAATAAAAGTAACAAATTTTTTCCCATTTTAAAAACGCTTTCATTTTTAAAACACGCTCACATCAACCGAGATCAAAACGAAACACAATCAATAGCAAACCACCAGAACGAGGAACTAGTGCATATGCCTTACTCAGTGACATGGTGGTGATCCATATCCCAAGTAAGTTATATCACTAAAAAGATCTTGACCTGAAAACTTTAACTCCACATGGGTCACCACCCCATGTGAGGCCACAACATGAACCAGTTCGCCTTCATTATAATTCCTCAAAACATAACAATCAATGGAAAAAGACTCAAAACCCAGACTGCCCCTGGTAACTCAGGTCTTGTCATGGGCGATGGTGATCAAACACCAACCCATAACCTACCTCCTGGGTCCCGAAAAATCCTAATATCCTTCTACCAGACATCCCAAATATCAAGAACCTCCTCTGATACCATTTTTTCATGAACCATCCCGGGTCGACCCTGAACCGGTTACCCGAGCCGGCTCGCGGTAAGTCCCGAAGGGCGTTCCCAATCCCCCTAGGATGGAAACAAGTGTTGGGCATTAAGATTTAACTGTTATGAACAATTTGGCCCACGAAAAAAAGATAAATAGATAATCAAACTGAAAATAAAGATAAGAACTGGCAGCGGAAGGCCAAAAAAGTTGAACATACCTCTTTGTGACCTCCTAGGTCACAACCCAACTCAAAACCACCATTCCCCAACACTGAGCAGCTGAACAAGAAACCTGTACGAGAAACTGAACCTGCAACTAGAAAGATATAATAGGTGTGAGCACCTAGATGCTGAGTAGGGATGCCAAGAATAAATAACTGAATCCAACAATTCTGTTTTCCAAAACCGTCCACTAACAAAAGTTTGAAATATAGATATAAAAGTAGGGTTTTCACATTTTAAAATATGAAACATTTTATTCTCATTTGAAAATCCAACACACGCTACACATTATTTCCAAAATCATTTTCCATTTTATAAATGAAATCCAAAATAGAAAAATAACAAAGTTGGGCTAGACTGAAACAAGTAAAAGTGAAACTGAAAATAAACCAATGCAACAAAAATTAAACAAACAATGTAAATAATTCAACAACCATGGGTGATCATAAACATCCCCAGAAGACCCCTGGACATACTCGGTTTCGGAACCACCTGTCAGCATATGGTGAAGCTCCTAAGTCTATAACCAACTGGCCGCCCTAACTAACCAATCCAGTGGAAAAGCCCACCTGGACTAACTACAAATCCAAGGGTACCAAACCATCTAATCGGGGTTGATCAGCAACCATCACTTGATCATATAAAAGATGCCCAGGAACCCAAGGTGGTTATAATAATACTGTGTAAGTAGGAAGTCCTTCGCACGCATGACTCCTCTCATCGCACTTTCCTACTCCAAACACGGACTCTTCCTATACGTTCTCCCATGAAGGGTTTCCCTAGATAGGAGCCCCCCATATACTTATATATATGCTTAAATGTCAAATATACAAGGTTCTAACTGGGACGTCACATCATTCGGTTATCAAAACCACTTTATAAATCACTTGGAGTTGTAATTAAGGCCTATCCTTTTACATAATAAAATGCCTTTAAGAAAACATTACACAAGCTCTACTAAAACGACTCTAAACACCACTTTTGTATTTAAAAAAATCCAAACAGTCATATACTCATGGATTTATTTTCAAACCAATTTAAAGAATTGCATGCAGAGGCCCACATCATTTTAAAAACAAGAACTGCTTATAAAACTAGGGATTCGAGAAAAATACCAATTTAAAGAGACGCAAAATCATTTCTACAAAAACACTAAGTTCAATAAAACTAACCAACATAGGACAAAAATGTTCCATTAAATATTTCTACTATAAAAACCACTCAAGAAGTCCAATAGTACCATTTGCAGATAAAGGCAGTTAGTTCCAACCATGTTGGTAAGGCATAGACATGTCCATAAATATAGGAGCATCCAAAAATCCATTTTTAATCAAATATTTCAATATTAAAGCACTACCATAAGTTAAATATAAACATATTAGAAGTGAAAAACATAATAAAAAATTTAGTTAAGAAAACACTAGCATTAAATTGTTTATGATTGGGAGCAAAGGCATGTGTGCACCTAAACATAACCAAGGAACTATTTCAAAGCTGTTTTTAACACTTTTAACCGTCAAAGAAACACTGCAATAAATAAACTATCAGGATTATAAGGGTGAAAATAAAATTTATAAACTAAATGAACACATAAAAGTGCCTATGGAAAACTTCGGAAACAGAGAAGGGATGGAAACACCTACTTCGAACAATAGCCACACCAATCTTTTTAACTCAAACCACACCCTACTCACGTGCATGCACTTTTACAAAAGCGCACGCACCTGGAAATGATCTTGACTCCCTGCGACAACATCTGACACCCAAAATGAGTGCGGTGAAGACCCTCGCACATCAAATAAAACTTCAGGTACCCTGAGACATAAACATGACCCAAAAATAAATAATTAAATAAATAAATAAAATTTGCAACAAGATGACGGATGAGAAACATCACCTAGAACGGTGGTGGAAACCCTGAAAACATGCGACAAGCTGAGATTTCATCCAAAAAAACATTACCCGCACTACCAATAAAATAGCTAGAAATTCAAAACACAATAACTATAATAAAATAAAATTGTGTGCAATAAAAAAACTCTTACCTAGGATGGTGGATGCGAACCAAAACGTGCGGCAAGACCAAACAAACCCTACGAACAACAGCGGACGATCCGATGTAATTTGAATTGCTTCACCTTCGACGATGGAGGGCGAGACGTGATCCGACATGACCCGAAACACCCCTCATGAATCTGAAAAGGGGATTCATGGCCATTCCAGAACAATGCGGAGGCGCTGCGCAAAAGGGATCGAGTTCGTCGCTGCTGGTTGTCGGACGGCGGGATCGGGTTCGCCGGAAACGTGCCAGGAAGGGGGCCGGGTGCGGTGCTGCAAAATAAGGGGAAAACAGGAGGGGCGGTCCACCGGACTGGAGAGAAGGGGAAGGTGCAGGTTGGGCCGCCATCGCTACTGACCGGAGCTTGGGCCACTGTCGCTGCCCGGAGCGGGAGAGGAAGAAAAGGTGTAGGTCAGGCCGTCATGCGGGGGGGGTGCTGTCGGAGGGCACCTGTAGAAGGGAGGAGAGGGGTAGCGGGTCACAGAGGCGATGAGCGATCCAATGAGGAAGGTGGAGAGCAGCGGCAGGGAGGAGGGGCGCGGCTGGTGAGGAAGGTGGGGAGCAGTGGAGGGACGCCGGGGCGCGACCGACGTGGCGGGGCCAGCCGGACGACGGGCGAGCGGCACAGGGAGGCGGCGCTGGGGCCGCAGTGCGAAGAGGGGGAGGGAAAACAGGGGAGCGCACAGAAAAGGGGGGAAGTGGGAAACCAGGTATTAGGGTTTCTATTATTATTTTTATTGGTTATCTTAATAATAATAATTATTATTATTATTATTAGTTAATTTTAATAATAATTATTATTATAATCAAAACATTTATAATAATAAAACCATTTAAAATATATATATATATAAACATATATATATATATATACATATATAGACTTATATAACTATATATAAACATATATAAACATATATATATATATATATACATATAAAAAAATATACACATATAAACATATATATATATACACATAACATTAAAACATAAACATATATAAAAATATATACATATATGTATTTATTTATTTATTTTCTCAACCAACTAATTTAATAACGTTAAAACTAGATGATCATGCGGTATTCGCGCACCGTATGGTACCAAAGCGGATTGAAAGTGGGCTGTACGTACCCAAGCGGAAAGCAGATTCCTAAGCGGACTGCGCGTCTTAAACATATGGTGTTCACGCACTATCCCAAACCACAAACTCATCCCAAAATTAAAAATTTAAACCGGGACTCACCCGCACTTATGAAAAATCACCCGACCCCAAGAGAAATAAAATAAATAAAATGACCTAAAAATGGGTGTGACATATTTCTTGCATAATTAAGGTCTGGATATAATTGAGACAAATGAATCAGGCCCACATGGATCTACCCTCCACTACCTACCAAACTATCGTTACTTTCATGTAGTGAATTACTTTCTCAAGGCTCTTGAGATTAATACCCCTACCTCTCGATTTTTTGTTATTCTTTCCCACGCCGCCAAATTTCAACATCCCCCATCATGTGCATCCCATATAAATTTATTAAGAATATAGTCAATCCTTCTTATCAATGTTTTAGGCACACTAAGGGTGAAAAACACATGAATGGGAATTGAAGTGAGAACACATTTGATGAGAGTAATGCACCCTATGAATGAAATAAACTAGTTTTTTCAAATAAGAATAGGCCCATAAATGTTTTATACCATCTTTTCAAAATTATGAAAATGAACCCTTTCCAGTGAAATCAGGGCCCCTAAGTACTCCAAAACAATGACTTTCCTTTTGACAAGAAGAGAGTCCAATTATTTTAACTCTACTATATGTGAAATGTGTTGGAATAAAGACATTACTTTAATCATTATAAATAACATGCACAATCCAATTGGTGTATTCCTCAAAAATTTAATCGTGGTTTTGGATTTATCAGTGTTTCTCGTTAACAAAGATCAAGATATCATCGACCAAAATAATATGGGAAATACCATTAAGATTTGTTTTGAACTGAAAAGGGAGAATTATACAGTGGGAAATTCTCTTCATGATATATCTGCTAAGAGAATATTCAACCAGTATAAAGATGTTGTGAGCAATGGGTTCTCCCAACATGAAACCCCTAACCGACTTAAATATACCACACTTCTTTCCCATGAGAGTAATGGAGAGCCCTATAGAAATGTAACATCTAAAAAAATTAAACAACATCATTAGAAAACCCCATCTTTATCATCACATTGATAATGAAGAACCACTCCACTCTATCAAATTCATTTTTAGTACCAATATTAAGATCAATATTTGATCTTGGTGTTTTAAAATTGATGTCTCGGACCATTTTCTACACCAGACCGATAGTAACATGTACAGATCTACCTTTAATAAATTCATGTTGTTCCTCATAAACCTAATCATGCATATTGAGATAAAGTATTCTATTGATTATTCCATCCAAAACCTCATAAAAAAAATTCACATACATATGGGTCATAATTTCTTGATAGAAGATTGGTTGTTGACTTTTGAGATAAGAACTCCAATTGAAACACACATCAAACTTGGGATACTTCCCCATGAAAATGTTTTAGATGATTTCATAACAATATGGATTGATGACATTCCAAAATTCCATATAGAAGTACTTGGGAAATCCTATGGGCCTTGGAGAACTTTTCAATTCATGAATAAACCACCTACCATACTTATTTCCCCATTGGAATTCTTCCAGGATAGTTATTGATCGAATTGGATACCACCCTGGGAATACAACCATGGACTTATGACTAACATGATGGGTACTCAGGCTTCATGAGAAGGATAGAATCTATGAGCAAGGATTTGAAATGAGAATCTATCAGACCTGCCACTATGTCTAGGTTATTACTATAAGATCAATCTTCCATTCAAATATTGGGGATGAAAGCCCTGTTCTTATTTGTCATATATGCAATGAAATAAGCTGAGTAATGATCTCCATATCCAAGACAAAAGGCTCTGTAGTGCTCATGGGCCACACGCTCTTCTTCCAATACCACTTCAGATAATTTTTATTTTTTTCAGCAAGATCCCTGACAATAGAATCATCCTATACCTATTTGAGACTAAACTCTACATGATCAATGTCCTTATTGATATCCTACATCCTAGATATTTGAGTGAGAAGATTATCAATGCACGATTTAAGATTAAGCCTTAACCGCCTGAGATTGTTTTTAGAAAGCCACCTAGGTTATTTCCTACATAAACTTTTCCCAAGACATGAAAACTAGACAATTTCGATGATTAGGAGAAAAATTTTTTCACTCCCCATCTCATTCAGCATTAACAAAATTACTTCAAGTCCCATCCATAGACTAAAACAAAAAACATAGTTTGAGAAACACTAATTAGAGTAGGAAAACCAAATAATGATGAAAATTTACTTAAAAAATTGTATTTCAACACACATTTGGTAATATACTATATCATTTATGATCATCACCAAAATTATAGGATTATATCTTATATTTAGACTTATCCTTATGGTTCTCACTAAGGTTTTCTCATCCTAGTTTCCCAACAGTCACTGAAACATTCTCTAATATCAACTATAAGGGACCATAATTTTCTTACATAGATACTACATCAAAATTGAAAAATATACATTACATAACACAACAAAAATATGATAGAAACATATAGGTTTAGTGTCATTGGAAAACTAGAAACATCAACAACTAATTCATAAAACATCTACATTGTATCTCACTTATTCTTTCAGAACTAGAACCCTGTTGACACATCATACTAAATACCTTTCATCATATCCTAGAGAAAAGAAACTTAATAAAAGGGTTAGGTTAGCTGATTAGTAAAGGTAATAAAGGGAGATAACATAATAATAATGGCATAAAAACAAGACATTAACTTTTGAAAAGTGTATCTTTAATACGAAGGATCATGATAATTAGTTATGGACTAAATCATAGAATTTTATAAAACCTGAATTATAAAGAACATAATTAATGGGAGTATAACATAATTTGTGAAATTCTTTCATACACATAAGCATAGAAAATAATTTTTATATTAGTCAAGGCTCATATCAAAAAACTTCATAGTGGAGAAAGTCCCTTACTGAACCATGTTCAATCCCCATTCTAGACCTGTATTGATGAAATGGTTTTACTTCATATTCCAGTCCCTTATAACTAAATTGGGTTTACATACCATTCTAGTCTTGTTTATATCATGAGATATAAATCATTACCCATTGTTTTAGGGGGAGATATAGGTATCACACATCACATAATGAAAACTATACAAATCTATCCACAAGAACGTAAATCATTCATCATATCATAACACTGAAAATAAATAGGTTTCATATAAATTTCATCACAACATAACCCATGGAAAAGAAATAAAATTAATAAGTATCAATAAATCATAAAAATATAAAATTAGGAGAAAGAATAAACATGGTATCATTGGATTATATCCCCCATAAAATTTAATTAACATCAATAAATGTTTTCTTATATGGAAAATTATTTTCAAAGATCACCTGAAATATTTCTTGAGGAAAATATCCTTTCAATTTTGAAATGAAAAATTATAGTCGTGAAATTAAAAAAGAAAAAAATTTCATTGAAAAATAAATTATAATATTGTAAAGGAATATTTAATGCATTAAGGCATCCTGAAATTGGAAAAATACATTTATTATATATAATTTAAAAAAACATTTCCTTCGTACTTTTTTTATAAAAGTCACAAAGAACCTTGTTTCGACAATGAAAAAATAATTCCTCTCAAACCATTTAGTAAAAATTAAAACAAGTGTAAAAAAGAAAATTAACAATTACATAAGAGTATTTAAAATATTTCAGAAAAAAAATTTAGAATATTGCACGTGGAATGGAAATTTTCCCTATAATATATTAATATATAAAAATCCTGAATAATAATGATATTGTGTCATTAACCCTTACCATAGGTATACTTTCCTTCGTATGTATTTGAAACTCCAATATAATGGTTTAAAATATTTCATTAATTTTTAATAGAAAAACTTAATATTTATTATATCATATATTATCCTATTATATATTCTTATTACCCATTTTTTAATAATATTTTATTATTACACTTCATTTAGGTGTTAACTGGTTCATTTTCTTATGCATATTTTGTCATATAAGTCTCTGTTCTTGTGCAAACAAAGTAGTTATATAGTATAAATAATTGTATTAAGGTAATATATATCATATTTACTCATTAGATACATTTATATAATCATTATTTAATAGTGAACATGGAAAATGAATGTCACTATATCGTGAGGATAGTAATTCATACTTACACACAAGCGATGGTATCAGTCCTTTAATGGTAAAAGGGTAAGAAAGTGGATGGTATATTTTTTTTCCAAAATAAATATCATGTTATAATTGTTATATATATATATTATCTTGATTATTATACTCATCTAGGTAATTTAGTGATGAAGAAAATATTATACAATAGAGTAGAGATGGTAAGTCAAATGTGCACACATTCAGCATTGTTGTTTTTTGTAGGTTAGATAAAAGATAGAATATGGTTGTTTCATAATAAAAATAAAATCTCAAAATATAGGTGATATTTAATTTATTAAATTATGATGGAAATAATATATAAATAATAAGTATATGAATAAATAAACTTGACAGAGTAAATAAAGATGATTACCTCTTCTTCTTTGAACTTCATTTAGATATCCTCTTAGGGACACTAGTATTGGTCTTTTAATAAGAAGTGAACCACTTTAAAGTGTCTATATAATTTTATAAGAAAACTTTGAAGGGAATGTTTGAGATTGAGAGTTCAATTTTATGTGAATATTTGTGGGGGGATGTTCCCTTTTATAATTGAGGTGATGGGAACTTTTTGAATTTCAAAAAATATTAATTTATAAGAAATTCAATATTAGTAAAAATACTTCCTAAAGGAAATGAATTTTAAGATAATATAATATAAAGATTTAGTATCATAAATTAATATATTTTAGAGATGTTTTGTTATTATTTTAAACCTTATCATTTTTATTAACCCTTATTTAACCTATTTTAATAGTAAATGGTAACAACTTTTTCATATTAAAAGTACTTTTTTCTTATGTGATTTAAATTATACAATAAATGAAACATTTATAGAATTTTAGATCATATTATAATTATTTTTTATTTTTAAATAAGTATTAAGATTTTTGAATAATTTAATAAAATATTATTTTGATAAAATATCCTTAGTGTCAATTTTGACATTATTCAACACATAGACTTTTAATAAAATTAGTAGAACAAGAAAACTTTAAAACTTATTTTAAATTATATCCATAACAGGTAAAATTAATATATAAATTTAGATTATCAAATTAATTATCACAAATTTTATTTATTATAATATTTTAAATAACATTTATTGGAAATTTCCAATAGTAAAATAATTAACGCTTTACTAATTTTTAATTATTTAATATACTTTTTTCACTAAAAATTAAAAAAAACCATGAACAAGATAAATATTATAGATTTCATAATAATATTTATAGTCGAATATATCTATTGGTTAAACCTATATTAAAAATGATATAGTATTTAAAACATGAATGTGACGTCTTTAAATTTTTATTAAATAAAATATTGCTAATATCATAATATATTCCAAGAGGACTAAAAACCAAAAAAATAAATTTATATCATGAAATTATATTTATTAATTTAAAATATAATATTTATATTTTTTTCATGCCATACTCATCTTCCGTTGTGGACATATACAAGATATTTAAGACAATTAAAGTGACATTTGGTGACTTTCTATGATTTAAATATAATTTAATTCATTTTTAGGGACCAATGTCTATTAAAATCCAAATTTCTATCCTTTAGTGTTAAGGTTCAAATTATATTCATCAATATAATTTTTCCATGTGCTAGGTTAATTTTATATTCTTTATTATTGTACTTTCAACCCAAATTACCAAATTTACCCGTTATCCGAGTTACAAATTTTACAAAGGATAAAATTCATTTTGAAAAAAAAATAAAAGGGACATATTTACTTAATTTGGTCACTATGAGTCCATTTTTTTAAACCATTTTTTAAAATTTGTATCGTAAAATTTGTAGAATTTATTGTAAAAGTAAACCAGTAAACCTCCATGAAAAATAGTTTTTCAGAAAAATGAACTTTTTAAAAATAAAATGTTTTTATTCGTGTATAAAATACTTTTAAAAAGAATTAAATCAAAATAAACTAATTAAATTATAAAACAAATCCTTAATATAATTTAAAATTGTAAATAATTTAAAATAAAATAAACTTTTCAATAAAAATTAGTATTTATATTATTCCTTAATGAATAAATGTTCTTAGTGAATTAAAAAATCAATTTAAGATAATTTTGACACTCCAAATTCAAAAATAATTTCATTTTTAAAATATAGTTTATATAACTTCAAAAAATTAATATTCACTCATAAAAATTAGGTAAACTCTTATTTGAAGAAAACATTTTTTTGAGGAATAAATTGATTTTACTAAAATATCTGTTATTATTTTCTAATCACTTGTCAATACATTAATATTGAGTTAGGACATTATATTTTTGTCATAAATTATTTATTCATATTTATTTCAAAAAAAATAATGGCTAGGTTATAATGGAATTTTTATAGTGTCTCAGGGTTTTTTTTAAAATTGTTTTTATGTGAAACACAATCTATCAAATTATTTAACGTGAATAAATCATAAAAATATTTGGGTGTTATAGTTTAGCTTGGGTATATTTTCGGATAATTGATTTATTCATCCTAATATTTCATCTTGGGCATCACCAATTAATGTTTCAAATATTATGTATGGGATAAATTTACTTTTTTATTACTGGAAACTCAACCAAGTAATAGTGAAAAAAAAATATCTCATTCCAAATATTGATAACCACTTTGATGAGCTTATGGGGCCTCAGTGGATTTTGAAATTTTTTCTAAGATTGGAGAACTATCAGTTGAGGTTTGATAGAAATATATTTCTAATATGATGTTCAAAAGTTGGTATAGAAAGTTTGAGTTTTTTTTATTCCATTTTTCCTTAAAAATTCTTATGCAATATTTATGGAGATGATTAATCGAATCATCCATTAATTATAAGATTGCATCATAGTTGTTTTCATGGATGGAATTATTCTTTAATCTAGATCGTTGAAGGATTATTCTGGGAATTTTAATAACATTTTTATAATCTTGAGAAATGATCTTCTATATATAAATCAATCAAAATATATATTTTGGATTCAAGAGGTAAAATTTCTAGGACATATATTTTTTTAGAAGGACTTATCAGTGGATCCTGAGAATATCTAGGTAGTGATATCTTGAGGGTTGGATGCAAACTTGTTTAGGATATACAATTCATTAGGATTAGTAGGTTACTAAAAATTCTTTTTTGGGATTTGTCTAAGATTTCAGTCCTTGTGACATTGTTGACCGATAAGGGTGCAATTATTTTGCAGTGATTAGTTCCAAAGATCATCTGAGGAGACTAAAGTAAGATTTAATATAAATATAGATTTTATTATTCTAAATATGGGTTATGGTTATGATTTTTAATGTGATTTTAGGCATTGGTTTAAGTTGGGTTATAATATAGGGAGGAAATTTAGTAGCATATTCCTCTCATCAATGATTCCCTCGTGAAAAGAATTACCCCACTCATGATTTGGCATTGGTGGTAATGATACTTGTGATTAAGACATGGTTTCACTACATATTCAGGGAGCTGTTTAAAATTTATTTCAACCCTAAGAGTTTAAATTATATATTCACCCATAGGTATCCATTCTTGAGACAAATATGGTAAGTGGATTAACTTTTTGACCTCAAATTTTGATATTGATTAAACTGTAGATAAAGGTAATGCAGTTACAAGTTCTTTGAGTAGGAAATTACATAATCATGTAGTAATGTAATAAGTAGAAGAGTGGTGTTTTATGAGATTATTTTCTAAGATGTGATTGGATAAAGGGAGGGCCTATAGTATTATATTACAAACATGTACTTGGGTTGGATCACTAATGGATGATCATATTCAACATGGATAGATAGAGAATGTGATGTGTTAGTAATTTAGTAGGAACTTTTATAGTTGGGATACCTCTAGTGAGTGGTCACATTCATATAATCTGGTTTTTTTCTTCTTTTGAAGGATGTTTGTTCTGGTAGACTTGAGGTAGGATTGTTTGGATTGTGGACACCAGTCTGGTTAGACCATGAACCTCATAGCTACCAAGATGTACCATGAATTGATAAGTAATTATTGGTTACCAATAATGTGATTATCAATTATGGTTTTTTTTCTCGATATATCCTTGTTAGAATATTAAGTAAGAACATAAAATGCATTATATGTTGCTACAACCTTTACCCATTCTAGTGTAGAAATTTGATGAGATAGTAATGTAATTTTTTATTAGGATACCTCTGACTCCTAGAGGTAAGGGTGCGATACAGATAACTATTGATAAACACGTGAAATTTTAAGATTTCTTACCTATTAACGATACATGAAAGGCAGAGGATATTATGAACTTTTATATATGGGATATTTATAGACTTTATGGTGTATTGTCGACTATTTTTTCTGATAGATACCGTCACTTTACATCCTTTTTCTAGAGTTTATTGCACACATAGATAGGTTGTTAGTTAAAGTTCATCATAATTTTTCATCCTCAAAATTTTGGACATACTGAGTCTGCCTACATGATTATTGAGGACATGATTTGGGTAAGTATTTTTTTACTTATGTGGATCTTGGGAGAAATAACTACCCTTAGTATTGTTTCCTATTAAAATAGTTGTCAAGCATTGATACATAAGCCATGTTTTGATAAATTTCATCGGAGGACAGAAAGGATTCCTATATATTGGGAAGAGGTTTTACAATTTTCCTTAGTTGGACTAAACATTTTTCATTAGATGAAATATATCGTACAATCAATCATGATGTGGTTAGAGAAATCATAGATTCAATAGAAATCTAATTTCAATCAATATCATCATTCATTGTACGTTGAGGTTGGTGATCTGGTTTTCCTTAGGGTTTCACCTATATTTGTACATGGTCATATTGGAAATATTGGTAAGTTGGAACATTATTATATTATCAATTTTTAGATTGTGGAGAGACATAGAATTTTTTATTATCATTTGGATTACAATCGTGTTTTATATCGATCCATAATGTTTCTATGTTTCCCAATTGAATAATTATCATCCATATCCATCCTGTATGATTGAGAATGAGGACATTGATATTTAACCAAACACATTAGTTTTTTAAATTAATATTTATATAGTGGACAAATATTATAAGTTGCTGAATGGAAAGATGAACCCATTTGTTCAAGTGAGATAGAATTGTTGAATGGATATCCATGATACATAATAGCACAAGGAAATGATAATGTAGTAATGACATAATATATTCAGAAGCTCATAATCAAGATCTTTATAATGGATATAAATATTTTATTCTGGGGATAATTTTCACACCCTAGTTTGTGGAATTGAGTATCGAGACCTTTTTATTTTTTTTCTTTTGGCATTGCTTTCATCCGGAGGATAAGGAGAATTGGCTTCAGGTTGTTGGGGGTAGAAGGAGAAAAACCACAATATGGATGAGAGAACTTGTGATATTATGAGTTTTGAAAAAAAAATAAGGCCTATAAGTTCCACTAAATAACCAATTGGTTTCCAAAGGCCATTTAGTGAGTCCTAGCTGCTAACTGGTAGTACTGTTTGGCTTACAAATTGGTTAAAGGATTGTATTTCCTTAGCCCAAAATAAGAGTTTTTCTCGCATAATCCTACCACTTGGACACTAACTCATATTTTCGTGGTTAAGAGCCTATAAATTTAAATTATTGCCTATTTTCCTCTCATTGGTGATTAATTATGATGCTATTTAGAATCCTGGATCTTTTTTGTGTGTAAAGCAGTAAGGTAATCATTTCTAATTCATTTCCTCTCTTCTACTAAATTTTTTTGATACATAAAACTAGATCACTATATATATAATGTTCATTGTGAATTGATGTATTCTTCTTCAAATCAATGTTATCAAGAATCTAACCACTTCTATGTCTATCACATGAAAAAAAGGTGACAACGTTTTCACCTATCTTGAGATTGTTGTGTCTATCTTATCATCTAACCCTTTCCATGATTTATGTCCTTATGATTTTTCCTTTGGATATAATTATAAAATTAATTATTTGAAAAGTATTTTTTCATTGAGGGAGTGGAATCTTTTTCAAAAATGGGTTTTTGATGAAATTTTTTTAGAGATATATTATATGTTTTTTAAATTTCCTAAGAGAATATTTTTAAAGGAAAATATTTTTTTATAAAATGAAAGAGGTGTGAATCACTATAGAAAAGATTTTATAAAATTTGGTGTTGAATTTGAAATGTAATGGGCCATGAGAATTTTTTTAATTTTTTTTGGTTTCATTAATGTAATTATGTTATAAACACATTTGGGAGACTTTGGTTCATTGGAAAAATTGAAAAAATATACTCTAGCATAGTAAGTTGTCAATATATACATTTTACTTAGTTTCATGGGTTGTAGGGGTAGAATTTTCATGGGACTAAGGTTATAAAACTTTAGGGGTCACATATAATAGTTGTTTCTCCTTTTTGTGTCTTAGTGGTTTTGTTTGGTACACCCTCGCATCATAGATTTCACTCTTTGGATACTTTAATATTACATTGCATGCATGATCTTTATATATGATACTTTTTTACAATTATTCTTGAAATGGATTTCTATTCTTGAGAACAGCTTATTTATCTTTTTATAATATTAGATATATAATTTTTCATATTTCTTTGTTTATTTTAAAATGTATTGATTTTTAATGGAATGTCTTGTTTGTTTAAAAAAAATCCAATGTATGATTTATAAATGTAAAATGATTTCATTCAAATTGTTTTTAAAAATATATTTTATTAAAAAAACTAATGGATTCACATGGTTATAAATTATATAGATTTTTTTGGTATCATAATGAGATTTATTTCTCCCAACTTAATTTAAAATTTAGGACTTCATAGCCTTAATTTTATAGGATACAAGTAAAGGGTATAGAATCATGTAGAGGGAAAACTCACCAAACTCATGTTTCCATTCTAGTGGGTTGGGATAGCAGTGACCTGAGGTTTCATGGAAATCGACCCGTGGGTTATTTCAGATTCTATGTTCATGATGGTATTTATATTTTTTTTATTCAATCTAACCCTGATGTTGGATATGAATATTTTGGTTAATCATTTGATATATGATAAATTCTAGCATCATACTATGTTACTCTATTTATTTAAAATGTATCATATGTTTTTTGAGGGTAAAATCTTTCTCATATCCTCTTTATGTTATACCCAAGTTCTTGTTTATAGCCTCTAGAGATCAAGAACATGTGTCGATCCTTGTGAAGGGACATTCTGGGTATCATTATGGGTTTACCTAGGTTGGTATATTCTTTTTTACTTGATACTACCCCCAGTGAGTTTTTACAAAAAGTTACAACCTTATTTCTTGATATGGTTTTTTATTTTAATTTAAAAAAAATCTTGAAATAAAATAATGTGAAGACATTTAATCAAATAATTCATTGGCATAGTCTGACTAAGCAGGAAATATACCTATCACAACTTCATTTAAAGGTCATATATCAACCATAGTAGTAAAATAAGATTTCAATGCACATTTTTATTTCTGATCATAATGGTTCCTTCCTTTAGTACCTAAATTCATACAATAATTTTCATAATTTACAACTTCATTTAAATTAAAAAAAATTACTTCTTTATTTTCATTATCAGGAAGTCCATTTCCATGTCTCTTTTCTTTATAGTCAGAAGCCATGTGTAAAGGATTCCCACATCGATAACACGTCACAAATATCATTAAACATTATCTATAATTATTACTTCTATAATTATCAATTGAGGCTAATTTTATTGTATTACCTTCTTTCTTATTTCATGAATTATTCTACATTAACACACTAATATTTTTAAATATATTTAAATAAATTTAATCTCTTCGATATATTATTGTACACGCAACCAAAAGTCTAAATGAACTATAATATAATATATCGTCATAACCTATACATAAAATTGGAGTGTATTATTAATACTAAATAAATTATGAAAATTAACTGCTTTTATTAGGTATAAAATAAATTTATTTCTTATAAATTTATTAAAAATGAAAAAATAAATCCATTTAATGTAAAAGAAATGACTTTTGAAAAAACTATTTTTATGCACATAATGTTTTTTTATATTAATAATTTAAATAAATCACTATTGTAGAATTATATTAATGAAATTTACATGTTATATAATCAATAAAAAAATTATCATTCATCTAATATTTTTCTAAGAATGGGATAAGAATAAACCTGGTATTATGGTTAAAAATATTATTTCTTCTAAAAAATGAATTCATCGCGTTTTGTATAATTATTTTAAAATTAATATTTCACTTATTTTACAAACATTAATTCAAAAAATAAACTTAATTATATCAAATAATAATTTCAAAATTATATGAAACTAAATTTTATAGAATATTCTGAAAATATTATTCTGTTTCGATGAATAGTGAAAATACTAATTTTTATTGAAAACCGCCTTTTCATTAAAATAATTTACATTGTTAAATTATGTTTTTAAAAATTTAAAAGTAAATTGTTTTTAAATTATAATAATATTAATCCAGATTATGTAAGTGTAATCAATGTTATGAATATTCTTTATATAATATCTTTTTATGCATAAGAAAACATTTTCTTTGGGAAATAATTTCATCGACATGGTTCCAAGTTAATTCTAAATTTAATTCATCCAATTATATGATTTTAATTTAAAAAAATAGATTCCATATTTTTAGTCATCATTATTAATAGTATTTAATAAGATCAACTTATTATTTTTATAATTAATAGTAAAATTGGTAAAAATTATTTATCGAGATTAAGGTTAAAATCGGTTTGTTACAGTTTAAACCAATAATATAAGGGTTAAAATTACAAAAAAACTTGTATAATTACTCTTTTCTAGAAATATTTCAACATTATATCATCTATGTTTCAATAATTATGCATTTTCATCCTTTTATAATTTATAAAACATGGGTATATCATTTTATTTTCAAAGCATTCTAGTATGTATTCTCCCCCACTTATAAAAGGGAACCCACCCTCATCTCATATTCAAACATAAAAATATTTTTGGATTTTTTCAATACCTACACATGTACCATAAAGTTTTACCTCCCTATTACCATGATTCCCTAGTTTGATTATAAACCAATTCTAATAATAATTTTTGTATAAACAAGGGATGTTCTTTAAAGAATAGGTATAGTTCTTAACCATGCCTCTTTGTTTTATTTGTTCCTCTATCCCCTAAAAATATTATAAAACTATGTTAAAATAATAAAACCAGTATCTAAAATATATATATATTTTATTATGTAAAATTCATATCTTATATCCATCCCCACATCCATCAAATGGAAAATCAAATAGTCGATTGAGTGTACAACGGACTACCGCCTCACGAACCAATGTAATTTATTTTCCATCACCACCACTCATGGAAGTATATAATAAATTATTTAATGTTAATATATATGATATATATCCATGAAATAATTTTATTTTTGTAATTAAAATATCACAACAACATTCTTACATTCAAAATCATTGGAAAACGATAACATTGTTAGTGTGGGTGTTTGGACTACCGCCTCCACAAAGCGATGTGATATATTTCTCATTTTATTTACATGGACGGTAATAATGGTTGATTTAAAGAATATATATTATATATATTATATTAAAATTATTATATAAAGGTGGATTAACATTTACCTTTCTTCTATACTATATGTTGAGAAAATGGAAATAACATTCATATGTATTTACGACCTCCCATCTCCATTATCAATTTACATGGATGGTAATAATGGTTTATCATTATTTATTTTATGTAACCATGATCAATTTACAAGGACCTAAAATTCTAAACAAAAACATTCATGAAAACGAAGAAATTATTTTGTGAAAAAGTGATTTTATCAAAGAACTGTTAATTGAAGGGTGATAAAAGATTATATGTAAATAATATAAGTTATTTTATATATTATTATTTTTCTCTAATAAATATATATTAAATATAACTTTATTTTATAATATTTTTGTACATGTATGCTAAAAATCAAACTTTTGGTAAGGGTTTTTCATCTCACTTATTATTTATTTTTTTATGGTGTATATTCCACCCATTTGATATGTTATTTCATGAATATATTTATATTAATGGTATTTAAATTTTAATTTGAAGATAATTTTTTCATGGGGAACATTATTCTAACATTACCATTATCATAAGGGTTTATTTCAAGATCTTATCATTATTTCGGATTATTTATGTTTATATATCCCTTGGGAGAATTTTTTGATATTTATATCGAAAAGACAATATATTTTTATTATCCTATGGTTATTAATGAAATTTTGAAATAAGAGTATCATTTTCATATTTTTGGTACTTAAAATTGTTGAGAAAATTCTTTTACGAAGAGCTGACTTTATTTCTCCCTTCTGTTAAAAATAATTTTTCGTCCAAAATTTTTTTTATAAAAATTATTTTCAAGAATATTTTTAGTATTACAGAAAATATTCAATAAATAAATTGTTTTCCATGTGTTAATTCTTTCAAAAAAAATTTAAATTAATATTCTTTTCATTTTCTAGAAGATGTACTTTTTAATAAATTTATAATAGTGTGAATAGAATGGTGTTTCAAATATGTATAAAAAGTATAGAATTACCTATCATCATGAACTCTAATTTTTTTGAATCTTACATTACATGTTTAAAATGTTATTTTTATGGAAACATTTCCTCTAATGTTATATAATATTTTTATTTTATGAATTCATTTTCATATTGAAAAGGCTATTTTTATCAAGAATTTTTTAATGACATTTTTATGGTATTTCTATTTGACAATGATAATAACCATTATTTTTCTCATACGTCATTGAGTATATGCTATAAGGATGTCATCCAACATTTTTATCTATATTGATTATGATTAGTTTTACTATGGATGTACTATTTTGATACCATCCATTATATTACCCTGGATCATTTATGATTCTGTTTATTGATTGGGAAAACTTATTAACATTTTTATTCTACTTTTTCAATATGAATATTCATTTTGATTATGTTTCTACACTTTTATATGAGGAATGAATTAGACTTATCATGTGATGGGTGGGGACTTCTATAGTCTCTTGATGCATCGGTAGTTCTCATGAGACAAACTAGCTTGGGTATTTGGTCAAGGCCTAACCGATTTATGTAATACATATTGGAATAAGGCCTTGAACATTTATTTATGATTCCTTCCATTTAGAATTACCTCATTTTGAAATTTGTTATTTATTTTCATGTGATTATTTTATTATTCATGATATCCATGGATAAATTTCAAGCTTATTTTATTAGTTATATGGTATAATTTAACCCGTATTTACTCCTTCCATATTAATCTTCGTGATAATTTTTTTGAATAAATGGCATGCACTTTTAGTTATTTATCATTATATAATAATTATTCCTTATGTATTTATAATATCTTCTATTGAAAATTTACCCTTATTGAGCATCTGAGCTCACCCCTTTTTATATTTCCTTTCCCCAGTATTCTATGAAGTGTATTATGAATGATATGTAGTGATATGCTTAAGGGAATAATGTATTTCTCAAAGAAAAAATATGTTGTATTTTATGTTTTTAAATTCAATGTGAAGTTCAAGTATGTATCTAGTTTTCTTGTACTATTAAGATATTTGGCCCTTTTTTATGAAATCGTTTGTATCGAACACCGATGTAATAAACTAACAACAAACTCTATGCTACTATATGTGGGGTATTAATAATTGGAATTATAGATGGATTTGTAAAAAACCATTGGAAATATATTTAAAAAAATGGACTAAGTAACATTACCCTATAATAGAATTTGAGAAAATTCACCAAAGACACTAATTATATGATTCAGATGAGTGTATTTTAATATATATAGGTACTGTAATTGTAAAATAAGTATAAGTATGATTATAATATTAAAGAAACGGATACACCTTCTGAATTTTTATATGATAGAAGTAACTTGGATAAATTTATTGAGTTTTAATAGATTTTTAGGTATATGTAACACTTATGTGTAACATGTTTTTTAGGGAGAAGTTTACTTGACGAATAATTATTCTATACATTTTGGACATAATATTATAGTTATTGATAACATTTAGGGTTAATATGATCATTAATTTTATGGAAATAATAGTCAATTAATATTATTTGATTTTATAGAAAAAATAAGCCATATAGAAAACTGTTGTGTTTAAAAAGTTATTTGATGACTGTTGTTATTTTTTAGGATTTTCATCATATGGCTGGAAAGGTTATTGTATTTATATTAATATATATTTAGGAAAATTAAATCATATATGTCGATGGAAAACCCTTCACATTTGGAAATATCAAAGTGCTTGAACCCAAAACTAATGGACGACATGGGTGTATTGCCCACCACTGGACTACATGATTTTCTAGTTAGTATAAAAGTGTTTTTAATTAAAACAATGATCATAGATATTATGTTGATGTAGGGAAACATATTATATAATCAAATAATATTTAGTATTTATGATTTTAGGGTGATTAAGAAAATTTTGAGAGATATATTATTAGTTTAAGGAATATATATAACCATTATGTCTAACATTAATGATTATTTTAGAAGAATGTTATTCTGTTTTGGGGGGTGTAAGATGAAGGGAATGAGAAAACATTGATATTAAAACATTCATTAATATTGAGGTCATTTGGGATATATAGTTAATTATGTATATAATGATCTATGTTAAACCTTTGGTTTAATTATTTATTTTTAGATATTAATGTATTATTTATCCATATAAAGTTTTACTGATTTTGGGTATTATCTAACAATTTTTTAACCATTTTGGTTTTATTAAAAACTATACGAATGGCTTGTTTTTAATTTTTGTATTATATAATATTTTGTAAGTTAATTTTGTTAATTCAAACACAAAAAATATTAACCTTAGATATTCAATTATTGGAGTATGAAATGAAGTGGAAATTGATAAATGCACAATAAAAGGATGAAATCATTCTTATAAAATAAAAAGATATCAAATGAATATTCCTATAGTATTCTATGTCCTGATAGTAAAAGAATCCCTCGGCATTTGGAAAAGAATCCTGGAATAAAAATTTTAAAAATTTATCGTAATTTTATATGAATCAAAGGTCTTTTCAACCATTACATATTTATGGTTTATGGTTGTTAACTTTCTCTTCATCATTAAAATTCTTGGGATAAATGATCTCTATAACTCTTCATAACTATTTCTTCTTTCCATCCTTGCCCAAATTTTTTCATCAAACTTATTTTTTCTTACTACAAAACCAAGTTATGTTTTATTCTAGATGACCTCTAAACTTCCATATCCCTATTATCAAGATGATGTTTTATTAATCCTTTTTACTATGTGGGATTTCATCAAAGGTATTTCTAGATAAAGAAGTATTTATTTAATATTAAATTAAAATTAGGATGTTAAAATTTATTAATGTTTGAGAGAATTTAACAACCAAATATTTTATAGAATATTTCCTTTAAAATAAATTCATCAACTTCGATATCTTGTGATACACGCAAACCTGAGTCTAAATAATCCATAATTTATTATAATTTTATAACCTAGCCATTATTTTTGAATGTATGAATATAACCAAATAAATTATTAAAATTAAATGTTATAGACATTTAAAAAGTTATTTCATTGGTTATAAATTGATTATAAATGAAAACAAAAACCATTTAATTTCAAAATAAATGCTTTTTCTAAAAAAAATTAATGAAGGAAATGTGATTTAATATAAATAAAATAAATTAATCACTATTAGTGCATGATTTTAATTATATTTATATATAATACTGTCAATAAAATATTTTAACCTTAATTTAATATTATTTCTAATCATGGGATGGGAATAAACCTTGCTTTATGCTTAAAACTATGTTTTTTTCTAAAAAATGTATCATCATGTTTCGTGTAATTTTTTTAAAAGTAATTTTTACCAATTTTAGAAAAATAATTCAAACAAAATGATCATAATTTTTTAATTCATCGTGTAATATTTTTCATATAATAAATATTTTAAATATTTCTAAATATATTGTGTTTCTTGAAAAATAATTAAAACTATAAATTTTTATTGAAATTTCCATTTATATTAAAGCATTAAAAAGTTTATTTTTTGTTTTATAATTATTTTAAAAGTAAAATTAGTTCAAATATATTAATATTAATCAAATTTTTAACTTTTTAATTAATTTTATATTATAGTTTTTTATTAAAAAAATATACTTATATAGAATTTTCCTTTGGAAAACTATTTTTTAACATGCTTGTTGATTACTTTTAATTTAAATTCTAACCATTTTGTGTTTTGAATTTTAAAAAATGAATTAAATATCTGTAATAAGAAAAATTAATATAATTTTATAAGTTCAACTTAATTTGTTCTCAAAATTAATAATAAAAATAATAAAAATTAATTATTTTGTTTATGGTTAACCCGAGTTTACCGGGTGTTTAACTATAAAGATATGGGTCATAATGACCCAAAACATTTAAAATTCCTATTATATTACCATATATCCACATTATATAAACTAATTTATATAATGAACTATTTTAATCCTTTTTTCATATATAATACGTGGGTACATATTTTTATTTTCAAAAATTCCACGTGTTTCTTCTCCCCCACTTATAAAAGGGACCCCATATCCTCTCTTCTTCACATTTCCAAATAATATTGTTTCATACCTTTCTTAAATTAATCTTATATCTCTCCACATTACCTACAGATATTTTTTTTATCATAAAAACATTCTTGAAATAAAGTGTGTATAAACCTAAAGAGGTTCTCTAAAGAAGAGGTATAGCTCTTAACCATGAGTCTTTGTTTTATTTATTCGTTTATCCACCCCAAATATTATATAAATATGATCAAATAATAAAATAAATATATTAAAGATAATAATATATTATTAAAATAATTTAATAAACAATTTCCATCCCAACACCCATCAAATGGGAAATGAATCCATTAATTGTCTATACGGTAGACAACCATCTGGCAAGAAAATGCACATTATTGTCCATCACAACCTCACACAGTTGGATATAATTATGTATTTAATGTACATATTTAATATTTATGAAATAAATATACTTATGGAATTATAATATCACATTTTACATATTACCTTATAAACCTACGGAAAAAGATAATAGTGCACATGTGTACATGTAGACAACCACCTCCACGAAACGATGTGATACATTTCTCATTTTATTTTCAAATAAATGGTAATAATGATAGATTTAATTAGTATATATGATATATAAATAATATAAATTTTTTTATATAAGGTTGAATTAATATATATCTTTATTTTTTCTATCCATCGAGAAAATGGAAACATTGTATATGCGTATGTATAGCCTACCATCACGAGGAATGATGTCAGTCATTTTTATTTACAAATATTTTATGGACTATTATAAATAATTATAATATTAATATATATAATATTTATATCACTTTTAAAATTATTTAGATGATGTAATTATGATAAATTAATGAGGAATCAAAATAATAAAACAAAATATACTTGAATAATGAAGTAGTTATTACCGAAAATATAAATTTTTAAAAGTATTTGTTAAAAAATTGGTGATAAATGATTTTAAGTCAATCATATAAGGTATTATATATATTAAAATGATTGTCTAATAAATTTTTAATAAATATATATTTATTATATATGAGGTTATGACATGTATGAAAGAAATCAAACCTGAGGTAAGGGTTTCTCGTCTCACTTTTACTTTCGTGAGACATAAGCCATATTCACCACTTTTATCATTTGTGTGGTGTATATATGTAGAGACCCGTAGCTTGACGTACGTTGACATTACATTACATTTGCGGAATACTTAGTACATAACAAAAACACACACTAAAGGATCGTAATAGTTTAGTGTCTTTGGAAACTCGGAACGTAATCTTCTAATCGTGGTGAAAATTCTTCAAAATATCCCATAAAGGTCATCCCTTTTTTTTACCTAAAACCTTTCTTTATATCCTGGGGAAAAGAAAACATAAAAGGGTGAGCTCAAATGCTCAGTAAGGGTAAACAAAAGAAATATCAATCACATCATATATATATAAGAACATAGCTTTTGGAAATCTTAACCTGCAAAAAAGCTCATAATATCATAACATGGGATAAATCATAGAAGTGAAATGTAATCCCAATAATCATAACTTAAAACATGAAACTTTGTGGCATACACACATAATCATAAAGAATCATTTCTTGTTAGTCAAGACTCAATGCCAAGACTATCTTAGTGGACAAAGTCCCTTTCTGAATCGAGTCACCCTCGTTTCAGTCCTGTTTCACTGAACCGGTATAACCTACCATTCCAGCCATGTCTATCTCATGAGATATGAAATCTTTACCCAATGCATTGGAGGGAGATATAGGTCCCACCCATCTCTTAATCAATCCTTTCTTATGTGTGCCACATAATCATAAATCATACATCATTTCATAACCCATGTAATAAAAATGGGATTCTTAAACAACATAACATCATAAAACCATTCATATAAGATAAAGGAATTCATAAACATAATTCCATCACAACATAGTCAAATCAATGTAAAAATATGGATAGAAACAGAACCCTTTATTATCTTAGATGGAAAATAATTTTGATAAAACACTTGAATTGAATTCTTGAGGAAAATATCCTTTGTTCTTTAAAATCAATTTCTTTTCACAAAACATCGTGCAATTTTAAAAGAAAGAGATTTTATTGAAAATATTCATGAAATCTTTTAGAGGAATCTTCATGAAAATAAGGCTTTATAAAACATTAGAAATCCGTTCGTGCCGTATAAGTTAAAAAAAACATTCTTTGTACTTTTGTCGAAAAAGTCAAAATATACCTCGTACGAAAAAAACGACAAATGATTCCTTTCATATTCTTTACTAAAAACTCACCGAAGGGTAAAATTGGATTTAAACTAGTGTAAGTGGATGGAAACAATATTACATATTGAGGGAACATGGATGTGGATGATAAAATACACCCCAGTAATTACTTACGAATAAACAATCTCGGATAAAAATGAGATTGTGATATTTCCCTTACCTTAGGTCCAATTTGCTTCGTATGTGTCCGAACCTCCTGTATAATGATTTAAATAATGTCATTGACTTATTAAAGAATCATATTCATTGTTATGATATCATATATGGTTCACTTATGACATTATATTACCCGTTCTTTTGTAAATTCCATGTTAAAGAAGCGTTTTGGGTAAAATCGTTTCATTTATCTTAGGTGTTTTGACTTGTTGTTCTTGACATCATTATTACTTATATCATGATTTACTTACTTCCAGAATATAAAATATGATTTATATATCATATATATTCAGTATATATATATATATAATAGATAGATAAATAAAATGAAAAACACCATTCATGGAGACGGTAGTCCGTACGTACGCATGAACGCTGTTTTCCTTTCCTTATTGTCTTGAAATGGAAGTAAGTAGATGACATACATATGTATATATATACATAATCCAGTATCTTTATAATGTCATATATTTCATTATTATTTCTTATATATACTTTATAATCATTCTTAAATGGTTAACATGGAGAATGAATCTCATCGCGTCGTGGAGACGGTAGTCCGTACGTACGCACGAGCGATGATATCATTTCCATAAATATTGAACTGAATTGGAGTGGATATACAATATATCAGAATCAATATGATGTTGTAATAACTATGTATAGTTATTCTTTACACCATTATACCCATCCATGTAAGGTGGTGGTGGAAAATAGATTACACCACGGCGTGGAGACGGTATTCCGTACGTACGCACGCGCGGTGATTTCTTTTTCCGTAGGATGGATAGATGGTGAAATAGGGTTGTTTCATACTTATAATAACATATCAGTATATGAGTGATACTGATGTTATTACTTCATAATGAAACAACCTAATAAGAAGAAGTGGAAGAAGAAATAAAGAGGAAAGAATTGGTAACGGTAATTACCTCTTCTTTGAAGCGCCTCTTTGAGACCTCCTCTTAGGGCACTAGAATTGGTCTTTGAGGAATCCCAGAACCTCTAGGATGTTGCTAGGGAAGTGGAGAAGAGATTTTGGCAGGGGTTGGCCGAGCTTGAGTGCTCAAATTGGTGTGAGGAGGAGGGGGAGGAGGTGTCCTTTTATAGGGGAGGAGAGGGGCACCTTAGGAATATCTCAAAATATTATTTTATATTAAAGTCAAAATCGGTTTATAATGGTTCCAAAGGGTCTTATTTCGAAGCTAAAGTGGGGAAGGGTCGAAATCCTATCAACCAATAGAATTTAGACAAGTTTAGGATATTATTTTAACCTTATCAATTAGATTTAACTCTAAGTTAAATAATTTAACTTTTACCGTGTCTTTTTGTTTTCTTTCACTATATGGTTAATACACATACTATAACATGCCAAACTAACCCCAAATTGTTTATTATTAATATATATATCCTTATCTAAGTCATTTGGCCGAACCTTAGATTTTTAGGAATAAAATAACAATTAATAATATAATATTTTATTTAAAAACTATTTTGTGTCAATTTTGACACTATTTGATATATGATTTTTGTGAAAGTCATAACAGATTTATATGTTCGAACCAAGTTGATTAAATCAACACTAATATATCATAGTAACCTAGAAAATTAGTGGAATTCATAAAAAGTCTCAAATTACATTCATTTGAGCATTTATAACATCAATTATGTTAATATTTTCTTAAAAAGGGTAATTACTGCATCATCGTTGTGTCATAAATAAATTAATTTATATAAAGTCTAAAAATTATAAATAAAATATCATTATGTAGGAAATCTTTTTATCTTTCTAATGAATATTTTCAATCGAATTTATATTATGTATAACCCTATATTAAAAATGTTTTAGTAAATAAACTTTGATTTTGTCTCTTTTAACTCTTCTTTGAATTAAATAATAATAAATGTCCTAATCTAATCCAAGTGGGCCTAAATGGTCATATTTTATTCATAAGGTTGTTTTTGGTCGAATTACACTTATCCATTAGAATTAGGACATGTGTTAGGGTAATAGTAATATCATATTTACCCTTAGTTACCCTATTTACTATTAACCGTGGTAAAAAAAAGTAAAAAGTTACTATTCACCAAAAAATTATTTTTATCTCATTGAACTACATTTTACTTACTGATATCAACCGTGTCTGTCGGATTTTCGAAATTCCATTCACAGAAGCGGTAAAATTAAGTTTTATGCAAAATTCAGTTTTTAACCTACCACTTAGTAGTTTCACTATTCATCAAAAATTGATGTTTTTCAGAACAATGCCAAAATTTCATCCTAAGCTATATTTTATATTCCGAATTCAAAAATGAAATCTATTTTACCAAATTCATAACATAGAAGTTGCATTAATTAATTTTATAATTAAATCCCGCTGTTAAAACAAATAGCGTGTTTTTAAGAAACAATATCTATCAAAAGATTGACACTTGTTTATGTCTAGTTTAAATGTGAAATTACATCCAATGACCAACATTGTATTAAATTGTAAAAATATATTCTAAATATACTTTAGAACCACTCAAATTAATAATTTATCACTATTAATTATTTCGATTGAAAAAGTTGTTTTTAACTAAAATTTAGTAATTTTCACTATTCATCAAAATATGAAAGTTATCCGAAAATCACCAAAATTTCACCTTAGGCTAAATTCGATTCTCCGAATCAAAAAATGAAGTCCATTTTGAGAGCTAAAATTTCTAAAATTTAAAAAGTGGTTATTACTATTCATAACGGCTAGTTTTAATAATATTTTAATAGCATATCATTGTTTCGTGAATCTCAGTATTACGTACCACACACGCTATCGAGGAAGGTTGTGATTGCGTGTAATGCAAGGCAAGTCAAGGATGCGTGTTGTGCAAGCTCCTTTTGGTGTAGCGTACAACACAAGACATTAGTGAAATAAAAAAGAATATTTTTTATAAAATCTCGGGCTGTTACATTCTACCCCCCTTAAAATGAATTTCGCCCTCGAAATTCGTCGGGGTTATAAATGGTTTACTATTCGAAAGTTTCTTTAATAGAAACCCACATCGTAAAAAGGAATACCAAAACTTGGCTTTAAAAACTAAAGTATGAAATGTAACGATTACCCAAATAAACTAATCACTGGGTTTCCACATAGGTGAAAATATGGATATGGAAGAAAAATCTAACCATCATGTTCTGATGGAGAGTGGTAGAGAACATGGCTATGGAAAAGCCAACAATCACAAATCCATAAATTTGTGACGATCTAAGGTACCATCCGATTCATCAGGTATAAGATCACTAGGACAACATTTTTTTGGTTTTCAAGATCATTTCCCTAAAGTTGTAAATTTGACTTAGAATAAATACTTACTTTATTTTGGTACAATCTCACTGTTGTTCATGCCTTTAACAATTTCCACTTCATCTCTTAAATAAATGAAGTTGAATTTGTTATTCGTGAAGTGTTAGCAGATCATGTGATAGAAGGATGGGTCATTCCATCTATTTCAAACAAAGGGTTAGCAAAAGTTATAAGTCCATCTTATAGTGAGATTAATCGTATATGGTTCCAAAAATGAACTTATACTTCATATATCATACCGCTTAATAAAATAAAACTAGTTTCTACTAAACGGGGACTTCCTGTAGGTCAGTGGTAGGCGATAAAGGCCAGTCGCACTTCGGTTGTGGGTTCGATTCCTACAGCCTTGTCCGAAGCGATGGGCTGTCGCCCGTCCTGCAGGTTGTCCTTTTTCTAAAACTACATTACTATAACATCCCATCAATAATATCGAAAAAAAAAACTTCTATCCTTAAACAATACTAACTTATGTACAACATAATCCATTCCAATCTTTAGGCTTATCCATAATACTGCAGTCTATTCTCATAACATAGTGAAAACGATTACCAGAGATTTAATACCATCGTTGATCCCCATATATCATAAGATATATCTTGTTGGTCACATTCCAAACATTCAAAGGCCTTAATCTTGTACTCTCTTGAATACCCATTGAACCTTAGTGAAAACTTGAATGCAGTTAAAAGTTAACACTTTTCACATACCGAAATCCTTAAAATTCTATATACTCAAACCATGATATCACTTAGTCCTTATATCAATCATGAGCTCATGAATACTATCAAACATTTAATTTTCTCCTTATCCCTTCATTATGCGCATATCATCTACATTCCAAAAATATCTGAATAACCTTTCATGGATAGTGGTACCATTAATCATACACTTTCATAACTCAAGGAAAGACAACAGTATAACAATCCTTAGATGTATCTTTATTCCATAGTACCATGAGATTACTTATACAACATTACACTTGATAAACATGTAATCATTCCACTACCTTCTTAAACCATTAACCGAGCTTCAACAATTCTTTCATCTCACATATCATTTGTAGTCTCTTCATCATCATCCACATAAATACTACCCATACGACCATACTGATTCTCTTCCTGAGACTTTCCCTTAGGACATTGGTTTGCATAATGCCCATACATTCCACATTTAAAACACTTAACCATTTTTGATGTCGTAGCAATACCATTATCCTCATCCATGGTGTTAACTGAACCTTTTCCTTTGCACTTACTTGCTTTGTGTCCTTCTTTTCCACACCCAAAGCATCTTCTAGTTCCCATGAAACATTCTCCTTGATGCCTCTTCCCACATGAATTACATAGGGGAAATTGAACTTTCTTTCCTCTATGATCATCATGAAACTCCATCTTTCTCTTATTAGCCGAGTCAGGAAACTTACCAAATTTTACTTTATTGATCATATTATGAGATTGCTGATTCGGCATAATAATGATCTTTGGACTTCCAAATCCCATTTCATTTGGTTTCTCATGAAGAATATCATTCCATTGTCCATCATATCCTCCATTATCGTGAATCATCTTGTTTCCAGCCATTTTCTAAAACACAAAATGAATAGTGTGAGATGCAAAAATCATAATAAAGGGGGAGTAACTTAAATATCTATCATCTTTGGTTTAATCTAATATCGTTACCATAGTTCTAGGACTATATCCTATACGTATACTTATCCTTAGGGGCATCCCTAGACATACCTTAGAAATATCTCTAGGGATCTCACTAACGTTTTCGCATCCTAGTTTCCAAAGGTTGACTAAACCTTTCCTCTGATACCAACTGTAGAGACCCGTAGCTTGACGTACATTGACATTACATTACATTTGCGGAATACTTAGTACATAACAAAAACACACACTAAAGGATCGTAATAGTTTAGTGTCTTTGGAAACTCGGAACGTAATCTTCTAATCGTGGTGAAAATTCTTCAATATCTCCCATAAAGGTCATCCCTTTTTTTTACCTAAAACCTTTCTTTATATCCTCGGGAAAAGAAAACATAAAAGGGTGAGCTCAAATGCTCAGTAAGGGTAAACAAAAGAAATATCAATCACATCATATATATATAAGAACATAGCTTTTGGAAATCTTAACCTGCAAAAAAGCTCATAATATCATAACATGGGATAAATCATAGAAGTGAAATGTAATCCCAATAATCATAACTTAAAACATGAAACTTTGTGTCATACACACATAATCATAAAGAATCATTTCTTGTTAGTCAAGACTCAATGCCAAGACTATCTTAGTGGACAAAGTCCCTTTCTGAATCGAGTCACCCTCGTTTCAGTCCTGTTTCACTGAACCGGTATAACCTACCATTCCAGCCATGTCTATCTCATGAGATATGAAATCTTTACCCAATGCATTGGAGGGAGATATAGGTCCCACCCATCTCTTAATGAATCCTTTCTTATGTGTGCCACATAATCATAAATCATACATCATTTCATAACCCATGTAATAAAAATGGGATTCTTAAACAACATAACATCATAAAACCATTCATATAAGATAAAGGAATTCATAAACATAATTCCATCACAACATAGTCAAATCAATGTAAAAATATGGATAGAAACAGAACCCTTTATTATCTTAGATGGAAAATAATTTTGATAAAACACTTGAATTGAATTCTTGAGGAAAATATCCTTTGTTCTTTAAAATCAATTTCTTTTCACAAAACATCGTGCAATTTTAAAATAAAGAGATTTTATTGAAAATATTCATGAAATCTTTTAGAGGAATATTCATGAAAATAAGGCTTTATAAAACATTAGAAATCCGTTCGTGCCGTATAAGTTAAAAAAAAAACATTCTTTGTACTTTTGTCGAAAAAGTCAAAATATACCTCGTACGAAAAAAACGACAAATGATTCCTTTCATATTCTTTACTAAAAACTCACCGAAGGGTAAAATTTGATTTAAACTAGTGTAAGTGGATGGAAACAATATTACATATTGAGGGAACATGGATGTGGATGATAAAATACACCCCAGTAATTACTTACGAATAAACAATCTCGGATAAAAATGAGATTGTGATATTTCCCATACCTTAGGTCCAATTTGCTTCGTATGTGTCCGAACCTCCTGTATAATGATTTAAATAATGTAATTGACTTATTAAAGAATCATATTCATTGTTATGATATCATATATGGTTCACTTATGACATTATATTACCCGTTCTTTTGTAAATTCCATGTTAAAGAAGCGTTTTGTGTAAAATCGTTTCATTTATCTTAGGTGTTTTGACTTGTTGTTCTTGACATCATTATTACTTATATCATGATTTACTTACTTCCAGAATATAAAATATGATTTATATATCATATATATTCAGTATATATATATATAATAGATAGATAAATAAAATGAAAAACACCGTTCATGGAGACGGTAGTCCGTACGTACGCATGAACGCTGTTTTCCTTTCCTTATTGTCTTGAAATGGAAGTAAGTAGATGACATACATATGTATATATATACATAATCCAGTAGCTTTATAATGTCATATATTTCATTATTATTTCTTATATATACTTTATAATCATTCTTAAATGGTTAACATGGAGAATGAATCTCATCGCGTCGTGGAGACGGTAGTCCGTACGTACGCACGAGCGATGATATCATTTCCATAAATATTGAACTGAATTGGAGTGGATATACAATATATCAGAATAAATATGATGTTTTAATAACTATGTATAGTTATTCTTTACACCATTATACCCATCCATGTAAGGTGGTGGTGGAAAATAGATTACACCACGGCGTGGAGACGGTATTCCGTACGTACGCACGCGCGGTGATTTCTTTTTCCGTAGGATGGATAGATGGTGAAATAGGGTTGTTTCATACTTATAATAACATATCAGTATATGAGTGATACTGATGTTATTACTTCATAATGAAACAACCTAAGAAGAAGAAGTGGAAGAAGAAATAAAGAGGAAAGAATTGGTAACGGTAATTACCTCTTCTTTGAAGCGCCTCTTTGAGACCTCCTCTTAGGGCACTAGAATTGGTCTTTGAGGAAGACCAGAACCTCTAGGATGTTTCTAGGGAAGTGGAGAAGAGATTTTGGCAGGGGTTGGCCGAGCTTGAGTGCTCAAATTGGTGTGAGGAGGAGGGGGAGGAGGTGTCCTTTTATAGGGGAGGAGAGGGGCACCTTAGGAATATCTCAAAATATTATTTTATATTAAAGTCAAAATCGGTTTATAATGGTTCCAAAGGGTCTTATTTCGAAGATAAAGTGGGGAAGGGTCGAAATCCTATCAACCAATAGAATTTAGACAAGTTTAGGATATTATTTTAACCTTATCAATTAGATTTAACTCTAAGTTAAATAATTTAACTTTTACCGTGTCTTTTTGTTTTCCTTCACTATATGGTTAATACACTTACTATAACATGCCAAACTAACCCCAAATTGTTTATTATTAATATATATATCCTTATCTAAGTCATTTGGCCGAACCTAAGATTTTTAGGAATAAAATAACAATTAATAATATAATATTTGATTTAAAAACTATTTTGTGTCAATTTTGACACTATTTGATATATGATTTTTGTGAAAGTCATAACAGATTTATATGTTCGAACCAAGTTGATTAAATCAACACTAATATATCATAGTAACCTAGAAAATTAGTGGAATTCATAAAAAGTCTCAAATTACATTCATTTGAGCATTTATAACATCAATTATGTTAATATTTTCTTAAAAAGGGTAATTACTGCATCATCGTTGTGTCATAAATAAATTAATTTATATAAAGTCTAAAAATTATAAATAAAATATCATTATGTAGGAAATCTTTTTAGCTTTCTAATGAATATTTGCAATCGAATTTATATTATGTATAACCCTATATTAAAAATGTTTTAGTAAATAAACTTTGATTTTGTCTCTTTTAACTCTTCTTTGAATTAAATAATAATAAATGTCCTAATCTAATCCAAGTGGGCCTAAATGGTCATATTTTATTCATAAGGTTGTTTTGGTCGAATTACACTTATCCAATAGAATTAGGACATGTGTTAGGGTAATAGTAATATCATATTTACCCTTAGTTACCCTATTTACTATTAACCGTGGTAAAAAAAAGTAAAAAGTTACTATTCACCAAAAAATTATTTTTATCTCATTGAACTACATTTTACTTACTGATATCAACCGTGTCTGTCGGATTTTCGAAATTCCATTCACAGAAGCGGTAAAATTAAGTTTTATGCAAAATTCAGTTTTTAACCTACCACTTAGTAGTTTCACTATTCATCAAAAATTGATGTTTTTCAGAACAATGCCAAAATTTCATCCTAAGCTATATTTTATATTCCGAATTCAAAAATGAAATCTATTTTACCAAATTCATAACATAGAAGTTGCATTAATTAATTTTATAATTAAATCCCGCTGTTAAAACAAATAGCGTGTTTTTAAGAAACAATATCTATCAAAAGATTGACACTTGTTTATGTCTAGTTTAAATGTGAAATTACATCCAATGACCAACATTGTATTAAATTGTAAAAATATATTCTAAATATACTTTAGAACCACTCAAATTAATAATTTATCACTATTAATTATTTCGATTGAAAAAAGTTGTTTTTAACTAAAATTTAGTAATTTTCACTATTCATCAAAATATGAAAGTTATCCGAAAATCACCAAAATTTCACCTTAGGCTAAATTCGATTCTCCGAATCCAAAAATGAAGTCCATTTTGAGAGCTAAAATTTCTAAAATTTAAAAAGTGGTTATTACTATTCATAACGGCTAGTTTTAATAATATTTTAATAGCATATCATTGTTTCGTGAATCTCAGTATTACGTACCACACACGCTATCGAGGAAGGTTGTGATTGCGTGTAATGCAAGGCAAGTCAAGGATGTGTGTTGTGCAAGCTCCTTTTGGTGTAGCGTACAACACAAGACATTAGTGAAATAAAAAAGAATATTTTTTATAAAATCTCGGGCTGTTACATTCTACCCCCCTTAAAATGAATTTCGCCCTCGAAATTCGTCGGGGTTATAAATGGTTTACTATTCAAAAGTTTCTTTAATAGAAACCCACATCGTAAAAAGGAATACCAAAACTTGGCTTTAAAAACTAAAGTATGAAATGTAACGATTACCCAAATAAACTAATCACTGGGTTTCCACATAGGTGAAAATATGGATATGGAAGAAAAATCTAACCATCATGTTCTGATGGAGAGTGGTAGAGAACATGGCTATGGAAAAGCCAACAATCACAAATCCATAAATTTGTGACGATCTAAGGTACCATCCGATTCATCAGGTATAAGATCACTAGGACAACATTTTTTTGGTTTTCAAGATCATTTCCCTAAAATTGTAAATTTGACTTAGAATAAATACTTACTTTATTTTGGTACAATCTCACTGTTGTTCGTGCCTTTAACAATTTCCACTTCATCTCTTAAATAAATGAAGTTGAATTTGTTATTCGTGAAGTGTTAGCAGATCATGTGATAGAAGGATGGGTCATTCCATCTATTTCAAACAAAGGGTTAGCAAAAGTTATAAGTCCATCTTATAGTGAGATTAATCGTATATGGTTCCAAAAATGAACTTATACTTCATATATCATACCGCTTAATAAAATAAAACTAGTTTCTACTAAACGGGGACTTCCTGTAGGTCAGTGGTAGGCGATAAAGGCCAGTCGCACTTCGGTTGTGGGTTCGATTCCTACAGCCTTGTCCGAAGCGATGGGCTGTCGCCCGTCCTGCAGGTTGTCCTTTTTCTAAAACTACATTACTATAACATCCCATCAATAATATCGAAAAAAAAACTTCTATCCTTAAACAATACTAACTTATGTCCAACATAATCCATTCCAATCTTTAGGCTTATCCATAATACTGCAGTCTATTCTCATAACATAGTGAAAACGATTACCAGAGATTTAATACCATCGTTGATCCCCATATATCATAAGATATATCTTGTTGGTCACATTCCAAACATTCAAAGGCCTTAATCTTGTACTCTCTTGAATACCCATTGAACCTTAGTGAAAACTTGAATGCAGTTAAAAGTTAACACTTTTCACATACCGAAATCCTTAAAATTCTATATACTCAAACCATGATATCACTTAGTCCTTATATCAATCATGAGCTCATGAATACTATCAAACATTTAATTTTCTCCTTATCCCTTCATTATGCGCATATCATCTACATTCCAAAAATATCTGAATAACCTTTCATGGATAGTGGTACCATTAATCATACACTTTCATAACTCAAGGAAAGACAACAGTATAACAATCCTTAGATGTATCTTTATTCCATAGTACCATGAGATTACTTATACAACATTACACTTGATAAACATGTAATCATTCCACTACCTTCTTAAACCATTAACCGAGCTTCAACAATTCTTTCATCTCACATATCATTTGTAGTCTCTTCATCATCATCCACATAAATACTACTCATACGACCATACTGATTCTCTTCCTGAGACTTTCCCTTAGGACATTGGTTTGCATAATGCCCATACATTCCACATTTAAAACACTTAACCATTTTTGATGTCGTAGCAATACCATTATCCTCATCCATGGTGTTAACTGAACCTTTTCCTTTGCACTTACTTGCTTTGTGTCCTTCTTTTCCACACCCAAAGCATCTTCTAGTTCCCATGAAACAATCTCCTTGATGCCTCTTCCCACATGAATTACATAGGGGAAATTGAACTTTCTTTCCTCTATGATCATCATGAAACTCCATCTTTCTCTTATTAGCCGAGTCAGGAAACTTACCAAATTTTACTTTATTGATCATATTATGAGATTGCTGATTCGGCATAATAATGATCTTTGGACTTCCAAATCCCATTTCATTTGGTTGCTCATGAAGAATATCATTCCATTGTCCATCATATCCTCCATTATCGTGAATCATCTTGTTTCCAGCCATTTTCTAAAACCCAAAATGAATAGTGTGAGATGCAAAAATCATAATAAAGGGGGAGTAACTTAAATATCTATCATCTTTGGTTTAATCTAATATCGTTACCATAGTTCTAGGACTATATCCTATACGTATACTTATCCTTAGGGGCATCCCTAGACATACCTTAGAAATATCTCTAGGGATCTCACTAACGTTTTCGCATCCTAGTTTCCAAAGGTTGACTAAACCTTTCCTCTGATACCAACTGTAGAGACCCGTAGCTTGACGTACATTGACATTACATTACATTTGCGGAATACTTAGTACATAACAAAAACACACACTAAAGGATCGTAATAGTTTAGTGTCTTTGGAAACTCGGAACGTAATCTTCTAATCGTGGTGAAAATTCTTCAATATCTCCCATAATGGTCATCCCTTTTTTTTACCTAAAACCTTTCTTTATATCCTGGGGAAAAGAAAACATAAAAGGGTGAGCTCAAATGCTCAGTAAGGGTAAACAAAAGAAATATCAATCACATCATATATATATAAGAACATAGCTTTTGGAAATCTTAACCTGCAAAAAAGCTCATAATATCATAACATGGGATAAATCATAGAAGTGAAATGTAATCCCAATAATCATAACTTAAAAAATGAAACTTTGTGTCATACACACATAATCATAAAGAATCATTTCTTGTTAGTCAAGACTCAATGCCAAGACTATCTTAGTGGACAAAGTCCCTTTCTGAATCGAGTCACCCTCGTTTCAGTCCTGTTTCACTGAACCGGTATAACCTACCATTCCAGCCATGTCTATCTCATGAGATATGAAATCTTTACCCAATGCATTGGAGGGAGATATAGGTCCCACCCATCTCTTAATGAATCCTTTCTTATGTGTGCCACATAATCATAAATCATACATCATTTCATAACCCATGTAATAAAAATGGGATTCTTAAACAACATAACATCATAAAACCATTCATATAAGATAAAGGAATTCATAAACATAATTCCATCACAACATAGTCAAATCAATGTAAAAATATGGATAGAAACAGAACCCTTTATTATCTTAGATGGAAAATAATTTTGATAAAACACTTGAATTGAATTCTTGAGGAAAATATCCTTTGTTCTTTAAAATCAATTTCTTTTCACAAAACATCGTGCAATTTTAAAAGAAAGAGATTTTATTGAAAATATTCATGAAATCTTTTAGAGGAATCTTCATGAAAATAAGGCTTTATAAAACATTAGAAATCCGTTCGTGCCGTATAAGTTAAAAAAAACATTCTTTGTACTTTTGTCGAAAAAGTCAAAATATACCTCGTACGAAAAAAACGACAAATGATTCCTTTCATATTCTTTACTAAAAACTCACCGAAGGGTAAAATTGGATTTAAACTAGTGTAAGTGGATGGAAACAATATTACATATTGAGGGAACATGGATGTGGATGATAAAATACACCCCAGTAATTACTTACGAATAAACAATCTCGGATAAAAATGAGATTGTGATATTTCCCATACCTTAGGTCCAATTTGCTTCGTATGTGTCCGAACCTCCTGTATAATGATTTAAATAATGTCATTGACTTATTAAAGAATCATATTCATTGTTATGATATCATATATGGTTCACTTATGACATTATATTACCCGTTCTTTTGTAAATTCCATGTTAAAGAAGCGTTTTGGGTAAAATCGTTTCATTTATCTTAGGTGTTTTGACTTGTTGTTCTTGACATCATTATTACTTATATCATGATTTACTTACTTCCAGAATATAAAATATGATTTATATATCATATATATTCAGTATATATATATATAATAGATAGATAAATAAAATGAAAAACACCGTTCATGGAGACGGTAGTCCGTACGTACGCATGAACGCTGTTTTCCTTTCCTTATTGTCTTGAAATGGAAGTAAGTAGATGACATACATATGTATATATATACATAATCCAGTAGCTTTATAATGTCATATATTTCATTATTATTTCTTATATATACTTTATAATCATTCTTAAATGGTTAACATGGAGAATGAATCTCATCGCGTCGTGGAGACGGTAGTCCGTACGTACGCACGAGCGATGATATCATTTCCATAAATATTGAACTGAATTGGAGTGGATATACAATATATCAGAATAAATATGATGTTTTAATAACTATGTATAGTTATTCTTTACACCATTATACCCATCCATGTAAGGTGGTGGTGGAAAATAGATTACACCACGGCGTGGAGACGGTATTCCGTACGTACGCACGCGCGGTGATTTCTTTTTCCGTAGGATGGATAGATGGTGAAATAGGGTTGTTTCATACTTATAATAACATATCAGTATATGAGTGATACTGATGTTATTACTTCATAATGAAACAACCTAAGAAGAAGAAGTGGAAGAAGAAATAAAGAGGAAAGAATTGGTAACGGTAATTACCTCTTCTTTGAAGCGCCTCTTTGAGACCTCCTCTTAGGGCACTAGAATTGGTCTTTGAGGAAGACCAGAACCTCTAGGATGTTTCTAGGGAAGTGGAGAAGAGATTTTGGCAGGGGTTGGCCGAGCTTGAGTGCTCAAATTGGTGTGAGGAGGAGGGGGAGGAGGTGTTCTTTTATAGGGGAGGAGAGGGGCACCTTAGGAATATCTCAAAATATTATTTTATATTAAAGTCAAAATCGGTTTATAATGGTTCCAAAGGGTCTTATTTCGAAGATAAAGTGGGGAAGGGTCGAAATCCTATCAACCAATAGAATTTAGACAAGTTTAGGATATTATTTTAACCTTATCAATTAGATTTAACTCTAAGTTAAATAATTTAACTTTTACCGTGTCTTTTTGTTTTCCTTCACTATATGGTTAATACACTTACTATAACATGCCAAACTAACCCCAAATTGTTTATTATTAATATATATATCCTTATCTAAGTCATTTGGCCGAACCTTAGATTTTTAGGAATAAAATAACAATTAATAATATAATATTTGATTTAAAAACTATTTTGTGTCAATTTTGACACTATTTGATATATGATTTTTGTGAAAGTCATAACAGATTTATATGTTCGAACCAAGTTGATTAAATCAACACTAATATATCATAGTAACCTAGAAAATTAGTGGAATTCATAAAAAGTCTCAAATTACATTCATTTGAGCATTTATAACATCAATTATGTTAATATTTTCTTAAAAAGGGTAATTACTGCATCATCGTTGTGTCATAAATAAATTAATTTATATAAAGTCTAAAAATTATAAATAAAATATCATTATGTAGGAAATCTTTTTAGCTTTCTAATGAATATTTGCAATCGAATTTATATTATGTATAGCCCTATATTAAAAATGTTTTAGTAAATAAACTTTGATTTTGTCTCTTTTAACTCTTCTTTGAATTAAATAATAATAAATGTCCTAATCTAATCCAAGTGGGCCTAAATGGTCATATTTTATTCATAAGGTTGTTTTGGTCGAATTACACTTATCCAATAGAATTAGGACATGTGTTAGGGTAATAGTAATATCATATTTACCCTTAGTTACCCTATTTACTATTAACCGTGGTAAAAAAAAGTAAAAAGTTACTATTCACCAAAAAATTATTTTTATCTCATTGAACTACATTTTACTTACTGATATCAACCGTGTCTGTCGGATTTTCGAAATTCCATTCACAGAAGCGGTAAAATTAAGTTTTATGCAAAATTCAGTTTTTAACCTACCACTTAGTAGTTTCACTATTCATCAAAAATTGATGTTTTTCAGAACAATGCCAAAATTTCATCCTAAGCTATATTTTATATTCCGAATTCAAAAATGAAATCTATTTTACCAAATTCATAACATAGAAGTTGCATTAATTAATTTTATAATTAAATCCCGCTGTTAAAACAAATAGCGTGTTTTTAAGAAACAATATCTATCAAAAGATTGACACTTGTTTATGTCTAGTTTAAATGTGAAATTACATCCAATGACCAACATTGTATTAAATTGTAAAAATATATTCTAAATATACTTTAGAACCACTCAAATTAATAATTTATCACTATTAATTATTTCGATTGAAAAAGTTGTTTTTAACTAAAATTTAGTAATTTTCACTATTCATCAAAATATGAAAGTTATCCGAAAATCACCAAAATTTCACCTTAGGCTAAATTCGATTCTCCGAATCCAAAAATGAAGTCCATTTTGAGAGCTAAAATTTCTAAAATTTAAAAAGTGGTAATTACTATTCATAACGGCTAGTTTTAATAATATTTTAATAGCATATCATTGTTTCGTGAATCTCAGTATTACGTACCACACACGCTATCGAGGAAGGTTGTGATTGCGTGTAATGCAAGGCAAGTCAAGGATGCGTGTTGTGCAAGCTCCTTTTGGTGTAGCGTACAACACAAGACATCAGTGAAATAAAAAAGAATATTTTTTATAAAATCTCGGGCTGTTACAATATAATTACACATTGATAGGTTTTATAATGAATAAATTTATCTTCAGTTCATTTTATTCTTCATTCGAATTTATTTTTTTTATAAGGCTTACTGTTCAAAAGTTACCAAAGTGGTGAGTGTTTATTTCACAATATATTTAGTATTTGGGATTGTATATATTTAAGTATCTCCTGGGAGAATTGTTTGATATTTATATATTAAACAAAATATATTTTATTCTCTTATATTGATTCACTTTTCAATTAAAATTACCATTTTTCTCTCTTTTGTACTAAATTTTTTTGCGAAAACGTTTTTAAGAAAAGATAACATTATTTCTCTCTTCAGTCAAAAATCCTTTTTCTTCCATATCAATGTTTTCTAAAAATGTTTTTAAAATTTTTTTAAAAATAATAAAAATTATTTGTTAAAAATTTGTTTACCCATTTTTTCTTTTAAATTTTTTTTAAAGGAATATTCTTTTCATTTTACAAATGAGGTTCTTTTTATACTTTTTAAAAAAAATGTAAAAACAGAATTTTTATTTAAATATATGCTGCATTGAAAAAATTCCCCCATCATGATCACTAATTGGTTTGAATATTAATATGATAATTTAAAGGGTTTTTCAAAAGACACTTTTTTCTTAATATTAAATAAATTTTATGTTTTTAAAATTGATTTTCAAAGTGAAAATGGTATTTTCCTCTAGTTTGTTTTTAATAACTTTGTTATGGTGTTTATAATTTTCAATGATAAAACTATATATTTTACATTTTATCCATTGGGGATATGTAGTAATAATATAATCCATATTATTAATTTATATGGTTTATGATCATTTTCACAAGGGATGTATTATTTTGATTATATTCTCCATATTACTCTAGTTGGCTTATTATTATTTTTATTAATTGAGGAAATTTTTATACATTTGTATGGTAGTTTTTAAATAAAAATATTATTGATTATTATATTTCCCCCATTTCATATGATGAATTCCATGGTCTTAGTAATTGATGGGTGGGAGCTACTATATCCCCTCGATGTATCAGTGGGTATCATGAGGAAAACTAGCTTGGTTATTGGGTCAAGACCTTACCCATTTATGTAATATGTCTTCACTAGAGGCCTTGATTGTTTTTTATGATGTCTGGAATTATTAATTACCTTATTATGATATTATTTATTTATTTCCATGTGATTATTGTATTTGTTATGATATACATGGACAAGTTTCTTTCTTTTGGGATTAGTTATACGGAATTATACAATCAGAATTTACTACTTACTTTTTATTCATCATGACCAAAATATTAATTAAATGTAATCTATTTTTAGGTATTTATCATACAAAAATGATTATTCGTTATGTATTCATGATATATTTTACTATATGCTTACTCTTACTGGGAATCTGAGGAAACCCTTTTATATGTTTCCTTTTCAAAATATTTCAGGAAGTGTATTATGATAGATATATATATATATATATATATACTTTAGGTAATAATAGAGTTTTCAAAGAAAAAACTATTTTTTATGTTATGTTTTCATATGTAATATAAAATTATATTATTTACATAGTTCTCTAATACTATAAAACTATTTAGTTTTTTGGTATGTGATCACTTATATGTAGCACCAATGTAATAAAGTAACCACTTAATCTGGGCTACTAGGGTTGAGGTATTTTCATCCCCCATTTCCATCAACCTATATAACTTTATATCCTTAATGTTACAAAATACTAAAACATGCTTCTCAACATTCTTATCACACTGCCCAATTTCCTCAAAAATTCTAAACTAATGAGTAACTAGAGACCTTCATAAACATGGATATTATCCTATGTAAAATCAATAAATTTTAAGATCATGGTTCAAAATGAAATTTGATGCAGAGCTGGTAAATCTAGTAGAATTGTCTTTATATGTTCCAACAATTTCCTCCTCATTTTTCTTAAATTCTTGGAATTTCTATTCTATTTTATGTTGAATAAATTTTGGAAAATACTTTTCATGGAAGAGATCATTCAATATTGTCTATTATAGGGAATGAATTTCTTCCTTTTACTTAGTGTTTTTAATCATAGACGATTATTGACCAACTTCTCTTTAAAGATGATAAATAGATAGGGTTGACTTAAGTTGTTCTATACATCCTAGAACATTAAATGTATTTTAGAATTAATTTATCAACACTTCAACTTTCATCTGGTTTAATGATCCAAAAAAAGTTGGAGGCTATTGTTTCATGAAATATTCTACTATATACAAGTTTCTCTACGTACGATTCAATCTCTTTCATTCATGTATTCCACTATTTATAGACTATATCAACCGAGTCAACACATATAAAAACTACTTTTATCCAACCATTCTACATTTTGCACTCAGAATTATATTTTCCCCTTGATTTACTTGTTCCTTATCTTTCATGTTCCATCGATGTAAAACCATTTTTTGTAGAAATGGATGAGATAACAAACCATGTAAATATTCAAAAAAATATCTCATGATGATATAATCTTAAATTGGATTATCTTTAACGTTTCTTTTAAAATTATCCTAACCTCTAAAAACATCTAAACCTTTCCTTAGATACCAACTATAAGACTTCATACCGTAAAACCCTATAATTACATGATTAATAAAATTAATTTCACTTTCTTGTATTTTTAGGATCTTTTTGGTTAGGTTATTTAGATTATTAGGTAAAAAATTAAATAAAAAGTGTAAATTTCCATATAGTATCAGTTTTCCTAGAAAACGCATTCATAATAATTAATCACTTGATTCATTTATGGTATCTCTCATATCTTGAACTCTGAATTTATTAACTTTTCTAATAATCCATAAGCTTGTTAAGAAAATATTTTCAAAATGTGGGATGGTAAAAACCAAGTTTATTAGGGGACATAAAACAAAATAAACTTATTTTTCATTTTTATACCTAAAAAATCAATAATAAAGTAACTTTTCAAAATAAACATTTCATATCATATATCTATTTAATTTTCCATGAAAACAAATTAATTGATTTATATATTACCTAAAACATTAATATTGAAATCATAATGAAAAAAATCATAATCATATTGGCATCATAGAAAAAATGAAATATCATTAATACATTTCCTTAAAAACAATTTGTTCACTTTTATAAATAAAGGTCATAAACATTACTTAAAAACATAAACTCATTTTCACACCAAATGAAATAAAATAGATTTATGTTATAAGCCATTAAAACCATATCATATTTCTACCTTGGGATATTATCATTATATTAAACCTTAAAAAAACCCATATAGTTGAATCAATAAATTGTTACTTCATATATCTGTTAGGATTAACATATAACTAGTAAGATCTATCACTTTACCAATAGAATTAGATAGTTATATCAGGATCACCCATCATCAAGGTTATTTCAGGCTCACTCATCATTATCATAAAATATAAAATAACCATATAATAAATAAAACAAAATATGTTATACTTTAATATAATACTTTTTAAATAGGAATTCAATCTCATAGGATAAACTCCATTCAGTAATCTCATAAAGATGAGAAAAAAGTTTGTTTCCTTAGAAATACATTTTAAAACTAAGAATTCACACAATAAAGAGAGAATGTTTTTATTTTAAAATTCACACGGAAACATGTAACAGAATATTAAAAATAAATAATGAATATAATGGTTTTAAAAAATCCGTCAAGCCATGTAAATTTAAAAAATCTTCTTTTTATACTTAGGTGAAAAATTCAAAAGGACCCATTGGGTAAATGTTTATAAAATTACTTTTAAATCATTTTTTAAAAAATAAAAAAATAGTTAAAATTTAATTTTAACATAATTTAAAGTATAAATAATAATATTCATAAAACCTTTTAATGTTTATACACTTAGATGGATAATGTTTCAATGGAAAACATTAAAACATGGTTTTAAAGAAAACCACAGTTCCTTACGTCCTTTCTAACTTCATACATTCTCTAACTCTTGAATGGTAAACTTTTATTACTTTTATACATATTAAGAACCTTTTTCAAGTTCATTTAATTATAATTATTCCTTTTAGGTCATTTAATACCATGTTTTATTTAGTTACTAAAATGGTTATGTTCATGTTAGACATTTTAGGGTTTTTTTATTAAAACCCCAAAACCACATTGGGGCTCTGACTATGGTCAAAAGGGGATTATAGTTTCATTATCACAAAAATATTAGAAAACCCTATATTTATCATATTTATATGTTATATGATCTTTTAAAACCTATTAATTTTATTATAATGGATAGAAAATAAATAAATTCTATTATCTTTTTATTTTTTAAAATTCATAAGTATGTTATATATGTCATATTTAGTCATTATTTACATTAATTTGACCATTCTTATACGTTTCAAAAGAAAAATGAATTACATCTCTTTATAGAGGCAGTAATCCACATGTACTCAGAAGCGACATTATATATTTTCAAAAGATGGAATGAGTTAGAATTTAAGTAATATATTATATTAAAAGAATAGTAATTATTTAATAAATATTATTTTTTTTAAAATTTATAACCATCCATATGATTTGATGATGAAAAAAAAACATTTTTTGTGGAGGTGGTATTATATATATATTCATGAGAAATATTTTCATTTCTAATAAGATGAATAGTGAGATGAAAATGAGTAATAATATATTAATAATATCAGTTAATTATATTTAATAAATTTATTGTATTATTTTAACATTTTTTAATAATATTCTAAGGAGGTAGAAGAAGAAATAAACTTGAAATATGTCAGTAATGACTTCTATATTCTCCTCAAATATCTACCCTTGTCTTGAAACTTAAGTGTTATAGAATGTGTATTTCTTGAATACTATGATCTTTAGGATGTGGAGATGGATTTTGGGGGAATTATATTCATTAATTTCCAATATATTTTCCTCATATTGTGGGAGGAAAGGATAAGGGGAGGCATCCTTTTATAAGTGAGGGGAGTGGCACACTAGTAACTATTCAATGTGTTAAAATGATGTAAAGAATTATTCATGATAAAGTGGAACATAAATAGATAAAACTATAATATAAGGGGATAGGAGCCAAAATATTATAATATAAAAATAATTAAGGTTAGATTTTTTGTCCTTATCAGGTACTTTTTACCTTAATTAACATAGTTTACCCATTAATTATGCCGACACATTTTTTATTATTAGTACTATTAATAATGACCAAAAATGAATCAAAAATAATTACTGACTTCAGAACTATTAATTCAAAATATGTTATTAATTGTTAAATATAAATATTTTAAAAATATAAAAAATTACTTTTAATTTAATTTTGTAAAATGAAACAATAATCATTTCAGATAAATACAAAAAAATAATCCTATGTTATATTTGATATATTGATAGAAAATTAAGTTAGTTATATGGAATTAAATTTCTAAAATCCATAAATTTATATTTTAAATATAAACATTTAATTTATCAAAACAATTTAGTAAAATAAAGAAATTCCTATTTTGACAGAAATCTTTTATAAATTTTCTTATAAGACTATGATATAAATAAATCCCTAAAATAAATATATATAAATCATAAGATTTGTTTGTTTACAATATTTACTATATTTTCAAATTTATCCTTTAAAAATCAACTTTTTATCTTACACTCTACATTACGTTCGAAAACCATTATACTATTTCAAGGATATATTATTGAAGTTTCATTTTCAATATTAACTTTTTTTTAAAAAATCACTTCACAATTTTGAAACCATTATATCTTTTTCAAGGTTCAAGAATTGAATAATATTTTTAAAAGTAAAATATTTCAAATTTATCGCACTTCACCTTTTTTAAACCTTTATTTATTTTAAACGATTAATTATTGTGATTTCTTTCCAAATGTTGATTTTTAAAATCTATTCCTTTAAATTTGGTAAAAGAGACATTTGTTGAAATGAATTTTCAAAGTGAATATAACATTATCATTAATTTTAAAGATAAACCATTTTCCAAAAAAAACTTTTACGGTATCACTTGCATTTCTTCTTCACCTTCAAAGGATTTATTTGTTTGGAACTTAATTTTCATGAATCACCCATAGGATGTTCTTATAAAATATTATTTTTAGGTGATTGAATTTAGGTTTTAAACTACATACATTCTTGAGTTAAATTTAGGTTATTGAGGTGAGATGAAATTTTTATATTTTTTTCTTCTTTTATGTAGAGACCCGAAGCTTGACATACATGGATATTACATTAATTTTGCGGAATACATAATACATAACAAAAACAGACACACAAGGACCGTAATAGTTTAGTGTCTTTGGAAACTTGGAACATAATCTTCTAATCATGGTGAAAGATCTTCAACATCTCCCATAAAGATCTTCCACTTTTTGTTTCCTAACCTAAAACCTTTCTTTTAATCCTAGGGGAAAATAAAACATAAAAAGGGTGAGCTCAAATGCTCAGTAAGGGTAAGCATAGCTAAAATAAAACATTAAATATACATTTGAACTTAAAAACATGAACATAATGTTTAAACATCAGAATGTTGAGCAATGACTTAAAACATGGAATGATTTTCATATCAGCCAAGGAATTGCTGCCAAGACCATCTTAGTGGCCAAAGTCCCTTTCTGAATCGAGTTCACTCCTTGTTCCAGTCCTCTAATACTGAACCGGATTAACTTACCATTCCAGCCATGTCTATCTCATGAGATATAAATCTTTACCCAATTCATTGGAAGGAGATATAGGTCCCACCAATCTCATAATGAAATCATTCTTACTTGTGCAATAAAATAAACATACATCATTCATAATAACCCAATAAATAAAATGGGTTTCATAAACATCATCCTATAATTACATAATAAATATAAAAGAAATGGATATCATTTCATAATAAGGAAAGTGACACCATGTAAATCATATAGACATTATACTTGAAACATACACATATGAAATAATTTCATTTTAGACGAAAAATGGTTTTGATAAAACACTTGAAATGAATTCTTGAGGAAAATATCCTTTCTTCTTTAAAATCATTTTCTTTTTAAAAAATGTCATGCAATTTTAAAAGAAAGGGATTTTTTTGAAAATAGTCATGAAATATTTTGGAGGAATCTTCATGAAAATAAGGCTTTATAAAACCGTAAAAATTTGTTCATGCCGTATACGTTAGAAAAACATTCTTCTCGTACTTTTTTCGGAAAAGTCAAAAAGTACCTTATAGGGTAAATATAAGAAAGATTCCATCCATACCATGGGTTAAAAGTCAAAATGGGAAAAAATGACTTTAAACATACATGAATATACTTTTATAAAACATGGACATGGATGATTGCAATAACCCTAGTAAATACTTACGAATAAGCAATCTCGGATAAAAATGAGATTTGCAAAATTATTCCCTTACCTTAGGTCTGATATGCTTCATACATATCCGAACCTCCTGTATAATGATTTAAATAATGTCATTGACTTATTACAGAATCATATTCATTGTTATGATATCATATATGGTTCACTTATGACTTTATATTACCCGTTCTTTTGTAAATTCTATGTTAAAGAGTGTTTTGGGTAAAATCGTTTCATTTGTCGTCCGTGTTTTGACTTTTAATTATTCATATGATTACTTAGATCATGATTGCTTAATTCCAGAATATAAAACATGATTTATATAAAATATATATTCAGAATATACATATATATAATATATCGATAAATGGAAATAAATACATCGTTCATGGAGATGGTAGGTCGTACGTACGCATGAACGTTGTTTTCGTTTCCTCATTGAAATGAATGGAATTAATTGGATGACATAAATATATATATACATAAATCTAGTATCATTATTATGTCATATATTTCGTGATTACTTATTATATATACATTATAATCATTCATGAATGGTTAATCATTGAGAATGAATCTCATCGCGTCGTGGAGACGGTATTCTGTACGTACGCCCGAGCGATGATATCGTTCCCATGATCGTGGAATTTTATTGGGGTGTATGTATACTATTACAAAATCAATATCACTTTACAATAATAATATATAGTTATTATTTACACCATTATACACATCCAAGTAAGGTGGTGGTGGAAAATAGATTACACCACGACGTGGAGACGGTATTCCGTACGTACGAACGCGTGGTGATTTTGTTTTCCATAGGATGGATAGATGGTGAAATAGGGCTGTTTCATAATTATAATAACATATCAGTATATGAGTGATACTGATGTTATTACTTCATAATGAAACATCCTAAGAAGAAGAAGTGGAAGAAGAAATAAAGTTGAAAGAATCGGTAACGGACATTACCTCTTCTTTGAAGCGCCTCTTTGAGACCTACTCTTAGGTCAATAAAATTGGTCTTTGAAGAATACCAGGACCTCTAGGATGTTTCTAGGGAAGTGGATAAGAGAATTTGGCAGGGGTTGTCCGAGCATGAAGGCTCAAAGTGGTGTGAGGAAGAGAGGGAGGAGGTGCCCTTTTATAAGGGAGGAGAGGGGCACCTTTGGAAAAACTAAAAAATTATTTTATTATAAAGTCATATTCAGTTTTTAATAGCTCCAAATTGATTTATTTCGAAGCTAAGGTAGGTATGGGTCGAAATCCTCTTATCCAATAGAATTTAGACATGTTTAGTTTTCTATTTGAACCTTATCATTTAGATTTCACCTTAAGTTTAATAATTTTACTTTTATAGTGTCTTCTTGTTTTCTTACACTATAAGGTTAATAAACTTACTATAACAAGCCAAAAGAACCCCAAGTTGTTTATTATTAATATATATAACCTTATCTAAGTCATTTTTCCGAACCATAGATTTTTATGAATAAAATAACAATTAAAAATATAATATTTGTTTTAAAAACTATTTTATGTCAATTTTGACACTATTTGGTAATTGATTTTTTTGAAAATCATAACAGAATGATTAGTTCGAAAAAAGTTAACTAAATCAATAGTAACATGTCATATTAACCTATAAAATTAGTGGAAGTCATAAAAAGTCTCAAATTACATTTATTTGGGTATTTATAACATCAATTATGTCAATATTTCATTAATAAGATAATTACTACATCATCATTGTGTCAAAAATACATTAAATTAATTAATGTCTAAAAATTATAAATAAATTACCATTATTTATAAAGTCCTTCTATCGTTAGAATTAATATTTATAGTCAAATTTATCTTATGTATACCCCTATATTAAAAATGATTTACTTATTAAACCTTGATTTTAACTATTTTAACCCTTCTTTAAATAAATTAATATTAAATGTCCTAATCTAATCCAAGTGGGCCTAAATGATCATATTATATTCCTAAGGTTGTTTTTGGTCGAATTACATTTATCAAATAGAATTAGGACATGTTTTAGGGTAATAATAATATCATTTTTACCCTTAATTACCCTATTTACTTTTAACCGTGGTAAATAAAAGTAAAAAGTTACTATTCACCAAAAATTATTTTCTTCTCATTGAACCACATTTTATTCATTGATATTAATCATGCCTCTTGGATTTTCAAAATTCCACTCACAAAAGCGGCAAAATTATGTTTTATGAAAAAATCAGTTTTTTAACTACCACTTAGTGGTTTCACTATTCATCAAAAAATGAAAGTTTCCAGAAAAATACAAAAAATTAGGCCCAAGATATATTTGATATTATGAATTCAAAAATTATGTCTATTTTACCAAATTCAAAACATATCAGTTACATTAACTAATTTAAAAATTATTTCCCATCATCAAAACAAATAGAGTGTTTTTAAGAGATGATAACTATCAAAAGATTGACACTTGTTTATGTCTGGCTTAAATGTGAAATTACATACAATGACCAACATTGTATTAAATTGTAAAAATATATTATAAATATACTTTAAAACTACTCAAATTAATAATTTATCACTATTAATTATTTTGATTAAAAAAGTTGTTTTTAATTAAAATTTAGTAATTTTCACTATTCATCAGAATATGAAAGTTATCCTAAAAGTACCAAAATTTCACCCTAAGCTAATTTTGATATTCCGAATCCAAAAATGAAGTCCATTTTGAAATATAAAATTTATAAAATTTCAAAATGTGGGTATTACTATTCATAACGCCTAGTTCATAATAATATTATAATAATATCTCGTTTAGTGAAACTCGATATTGCGTACTACACACGCTATCGAGGAAGGTCATGATTGCGTGTAATGCAAGGAAAGTCAGGGATGCATGTTGTGAAAGCTCCTTTTGGTGTAGCGTACAACACAAGACATTAATGAAACTAAAAAGAATATTTTTCATAAAATCTCGGGGTGTTACATTCTACCCCCCTTAAAATGAATTTCACCCTCGAAATTCATCGGGGTTATAAATGGTTTACTACTCGAAAGTTTCTTTAATAGAAAGCCACATAGTAAAAAGGAATACCAAAACATGGATTTAAAAACTAAAGTATGAAACGTAATGGTTACTCAAATTAACTCATCACTAGGTTTCCACGTAGGAAAACATAGGTGAAAATATGGATATGGAAGAAAAATATAACCATCATGTTCTGATGGAGAGTGGTAGAGAACATGGCTATGAAAATCCAACAATCACAAAGCCATAAATTTGTGATGATCTAAGGTAGCATCTGATTAATCGGATATAAGAGCACTAGGACAACATTTTTGGTTTTCAAGATCATTTCCCTAAAGTTGATGAAATTGGAATTAGAAGAAATACTTTCATGATTTTGGTACAGTCTCATTGTGGTCATTCTTTGGACAATTTCCAATTCATATTTTAAAGAAATGAAGTTGAATTTTTCATTCGTCAAGTGTAAGCCGATCATGTGATAGAATGATGGGTCATTCCATCTGTCTCAAACAAAAGGTTAGAAAAGTTATCAAAAAATACATATGTCCATATATAGTGAGATTAATCATATATGGTTCCTAAAATGGACATATACTTCATATATCATACTACATAATATAATAAAACTAGTTTCTACTAAACAGGGACTTCTTAAATGCCAGGGGTAGGCGATAAAGGCCAGTCGCACTTCGGTTGTGGGTTCGATTCCCACAGCCTTGTCCGACGCGATGGGCTGTCGCCCATCCTGCAGGTTGTCCTTTTTCTAAAACTACATTAATATAACATCCCATCAATAATATAGAAAAAACTTCTATCCTTAAACAATACTAACTTATGTCCAATATAATCCATTCCAATCTTTCGGATTATCCAAAATACTTCTGTCCAATCTCATCTTACAGTGAAAACATTTACCAAAGAGTTCATATAACAAGAATGTTAATACCATTGTTGATCCTCATATATCATGATATATGTCTTATTGGTCACATTCCAAACATTCGAAGGCCTTAATCATGTATTCTCTTGAAAAATGAATACCCATTGAATCATAGTGAAAACATGAGTGTTGTCAAAAGTTAACTCTTTCCACATACCAAAACCCCAAAATTCTATATACTCAGACCATGATATAACTATTTCCTTATATCAGTCATGAGCTCATGAATACTATCAAACATTTCATTTTCACTTTATCCCTTCATTATGCACATATCATCTTTTTTCCAAAAATATCTCAATCACTTTCCATGGTTACTGGTACCATAAAATTATTGAAAACCACAATAGACTAATACATAAATATTCCAATATTCCACGATGCTATATACAACATTATTTTGGAATACCATTACATAAACACGTAATCATTCCCCCACTTCGTTGTCATATTCAACGTCGCCAATAGTGATCGCATGTGGCTTCCCTTTGTCCTCAACCGTAAGTGGTTGCTCATGTTGATCATCACTAACCCTTGGATTAGGGAATTTATGAGCATAATGCCCCATTTCCTTGCACTTAAAGCATTGAACTGTTGGTGGTGCGTTCTCTACAGTCTTTTCTTTATTCACATCATTAGAAACCCTTTTTCTATTACTTCGACACTCAGCTTCTCGATGACCTTATTTTCCACACTTAAAACATTTTCTAGTCCCTTTAAGACAATCTCCACCATGCTTCTTTCCACACTTTGAGCATAAGGAAACATCCATCCTCTTTTCACCATTATTATGAGATTTCTCCTTGAAATCCATCTTTAGTTTCTTATTAAAACTATGAGATGGATAAGTAAGACCAACTTCCATTTCTACCTTGATAGCACAACGCACAATTTCTTCATATCTACTGAAGTCTCTTATAGCTAATTCCCTTCTAAGATTTGGTTTTAAGACACTGAAGAATCGATCAACTTTACTTTCAGGTTGGATGATAAAGCCAGATTCATACCATGCAAGCCTTGTAAAATTCTCATCGTATACACCAACAGATTCATCATCCTTTTGCTTTAGTTCAAGAAACTCCTTCTCCATCTTTGTTCAAAGAATACGAGGGAAGTACTTATTGAAAAATAAGTTCTTGAACTCATCCCATTCCATGGACTCAATTTCATCTCCTGGCCTCGTATTCTTGATAAGATTCCACCATTGATCAGCTTCACCTTCGAAATGATATACTGCTAAGATGACTTTATCATGTTCATAACATTGAAGAACTGAAAATATCTTTTCAGTGGTACTGATCCATTGTTCAGCAACAAGTGGATCAGAAGACCCACTGAAAGAAGGTGGACGTTTCCTCGTGAAGGACTCAATAGTATATTGTTCCCTTCTCAGCACATTTGGAAGTCCAGAATGATTCATAGATCGTGCAAGTATAGCAATAAAATTTTGCACTCCATCTCCCATAACATTTTTTTTGTTCAGGAGGAAGATCATTGCATTTTCCATTTCATTAATCAACATGGTTCCTTCGGGTTCTAGCCATCATCTAAAACCTAAAAAAGAATAGTGTGAGAGGTAAAAATCATGCTAGGGAAAACAACATAGTAAAGGGGGAGTACCCTCAATATCTAACATCTTAGATTAAAATCTAAGATCGTTAGCGCAATTCTAGGACTATAACCTATACGTATACTTACCCTTAGGGACATCCCTAGACATACCTTAGAAATATCTCTAGGGATCTCACTAAAGTTTTCGCATCCTAGTTTCCAAAGGTTGACTAAACCTTTCCTCTAATACCAATTGTAGAGACCCGATGCTTGACATACATGGATATTACATTACTTTTGCGGAATACATAATACATAACAAAAACAGACACACAAGTACTGTAATAGTTTAGTGTCTTTGCAAACATGGAACGTAATCTTCTAATCGTGGTGAAAGATCATAAACATATCCCATAAAGATCTTCCACGTTTTGATTCCTTACCCAAAACCTTTCTTTTAATTCTGGGGGAAAATAAAACATAAAAAGGGTGAGCTCAAATGCTCAGTAAGGGTAAGCATGGATAAAATAAAACATACCATATACATTTGAACTTAAAAACATGAACATAATGTTCAAACATCAAAATCTTGAGCAACGACTTAAAACATGGAAGTACATAAGGCATAGATCATAATGGAACATAAATCATGATAACATAGTATGGGAATAAAACATGTAATTGTGGAATCCATTAAGTACATGTAATGATTTCCATAGTAGCCAAGGGATTGCTTCCAAGACCATATTAGTGGACAAAGTCCCTTTCTGAATCCAGTTCACTCCTCATTCCAGTCCTGTTATACTGAACCGGATTAACTTACCATTCCATCCATGTCTATCTAATGAGATATAAATCTTTACCCAATGCATTGGTGGGAGATATAGGTCCCACCCATCTCATAATTAAATCATTCTTACTTGTGCCACAAAATGAACATACATCATTCATAATAACCCAATAAATAAAATGGGATTTATAAACATCATCCTATCATTACATAATACATATAAAAGAAATGGATATCATTTCATAATAAGGAAAGTGACACCATGTAAATCATAGAGACATTATACTTGAAACATACACATTTTAAAAAAATTTATCTTAGATGAAAAATGTTTTTGATAAAACACTTGAAATGAATTCTTGCGGAAAATATCCTTTCTTCTTCAAAGTCATTTTCTTTTCAAAAAATGTCATGCAATTTTAAAAGAAAAGGAATTTTTGAAAATATTTATGAAATATTTTGGAGGAAGCTTCATGAAAATAAGGCTTTATAAAACTGTAAAAATCTGTTTATGTCATATACGTTAAAAAACATTATTCTCGTACTTTTGTCGGAAAAGTCAAAAAGTACCTTATATGGTAAATAAAAGAAAGATTCCTTCCATACCATTGGGGTAAAAGTCAAATTGGTAAAAAGAACATTAAACATACATGAATACACTCTTATAAAACATTGACATGGATGATTGCAATAACCCCATTAAATACTTACGAATAAGAAATCTCGGATAAAAATGAGATTTGCAAAATTATCCCTTACCTTAGGTCCGATATGCTTCTTACGTATCTGAACCTCCTGTATAATGATTTAAATAATGTCATTTACTTATTACAGAATCATATCTATTGTTATGATATCATATATGGTTCACTTATGACTTTATATTACCCGTTCTTTTGTAAATTCCATGATAAAGAGTGTTTTGGGTAAAATCATTTCATTTGTCGTCCGTGTTTGGACTTGTAATTATTCATATGATTACATAGATCATGATTACTTAATTCCATAATATAAAACATGATTTATATATAATATATATTCAGAATCTATATATATTTCATAGATTGATAAATGGAAATAAATACACCGGTCATGGAGACGGTAGGTCGTACGTACGCATGAACGTTGTTTTCGTTTCCTCATTGAATTGAATGGAATTAATTGGATGACATACATATATATATACATAAATACAGTATCATTATTATTTCATATATTTCATGATTACTTATTATATATACATTATAATCATTCATGAATGGTAAATCATTGAGAATGAATCTCATCGCGTCGTGGAGACGGTATTTCATACGTACGCACGAGCGATGATATCGTTTCCATGATCGTGGAATTTTATTGGAGTCTATGTATACGATTTGAGAATCAATATCACTTTACAATAATCATATATTGTTATTATTTACACCATTATACCCATCCAAGTAAGGTGGTGGTGGAAAATAGATTACACCACGGCGTGGAGACGGTATTCCGTACGTATGCATGCGTGGTGATTTTGTTTTCCATAGGATGGATAGATGGTGAAATAGGGTTGTTTCATACTTATAATAACATATATGTATATTAGTTATACTGATTTTATTACTTCATAATGAAACAACCTAAGAAGAAGAAGTGGAAGAACAAATAAAGTTGAAAGAATCGGTAACGGACATTACCTCTTCTTTGAAGCGCCTCTTTGAGACCTCCTCTTAGGGCACTAAAATTGGTCTTTGAAGAAGACCAGGACCTATAAGATTTTTCTAGGGAAGTGGAGAAGAGAATTTTTTAGGGGTGGGCCGAGCTTGAAGGCTCAAAGTGGTGTGAGGAAGAGAGGTATGAGGTTCCCTTTTATAAGGGTGGAGAGGGGCACCTTTGGAAAAACTAAAAATATTATTTTATTATAAAGTCATATTTGGTTTTTAATAGCTCCTAATTGATTTATTTCGAAGCTAAGGTGGTTATGGGTCGAAATCCTCTCTTCAAATATAATTTATACAAGTTTAGGTGTCTATTTTAACCTTATCATTTAGATTTAACCTTAAGTTAAATAATTTTACTTTTACTGTGTCTTCTCGTTTTCTTACACTATATGGTTAATAAACTTACTATAACAAGCCAAAATAACACCAAGTTGTTTATTATTAATATATATAACCTTATATAAGTCATTTGGACGAACCATAGATTTTTAAGAATAAAATAACAATTAATAATATAATATTTGTTTTAAAAACTATTTTATGTCAATTTTGACACTATTTGGTAATTGATTTTTTTGAAAATCATAACAGAATTATTAGTTCGAAAAAAGTTAACTAAATCAATACTAACATGTCAAATTAACCTAAAAAATTGTTTTAATTCATAAAAAGTCTCAAATTACATTTATTTGGGTGTTTATAACATCAATTATGTCAATATTTCATTAATAAGATAATTACTACATCATCATTGTTTCAAAAATAAATTAAATTATTTAATGTCTAAAAATTATAAATAAATTAACATTATGTATTAAATCCTTCTATCGTTCTAGTTAATGTTTATAGTCGAATTTATCTAATGTATAACCCTATATTAAAAATGATTTATTTATTAAACATTGATTTTAACTATTTTAACCCTTCCTTAAATAAATTAATATTAAATGTCCTAATCTAATCCAAGTGGGCCTAAATGGTCATATTTTATTCCTAAGGATGTTTTTGGTCGAATTACACTTATCCAATAGAATTATGAGATGTGTTAGGATAATAATAATATCATTTTTACCCTTGAATACCCTATTTACTTTTAACTGTGGTAAATAAAAGTAAAAAGTTACTATTCACCAAAAATTATTTTCATCTCATTGAACCACATTTTAGTCCTTGATATTAACCGTGTCTCTTGTATTTTCGAAATTCCACTCACAGAAGTGGTAAAATTAAGGTTTATGAAAAATTCAGTTTTTTAACTACCACTTAGTGGTTTCACTATTCATCAAAAAATGAATGTTTCTAGAAAAATACCAAAAATTAGGACTAAGCTATATTTGATATTATGAATTCAAAAATTATGTCTATTTTACCAAATTCCAAACATATCAGTTACATTAACTAATTTAAAAATTAATTCCCGTCGTCAAAACAAATAGCGTGTTTTTAAGAGATAATAACTATCAAAAGATTGACACTTGTTTATGTCAGGTTTAAATGTGAAATTACATCCAATGACCAACATTGTATTAAATTGTAAAACTATATTATAAATATTCTATAAAACCACTCAAATTAATAATTTATCACTATTAATTATTTCGATTAATTTTTTTTAATTAAAATTTAGTAATTTTCACAATTCATCAGAATATGAAAGTTATCCGAAAAGTACCAAAATTTCACCTTAAGCTAATTTCGATATTCCAAATCCAAAAATGAAGTCCATTTTGAAAGATACAATTTATAAAATTTCAAAAAGTGGGTAATACTATTCATAATGGCTAGTTCATAATAATATTATAATAATATCTCGTTTAGTGAAACTCGGTATTGCGTACTACACACGCTATCGAAGAACGCCATGATTGCATGTAATGCAAGGCAAGTCAGGGATGCATGTTGTGAAAGCTCCTTTTGGTGTAGCGTACAACACAAGACATTAATGAAATTAAAAAGAATAATTTTCATAAAATCTCTGGGTGTTACATTTTATTTGAAATATGTCTCATTGATTAAAAAAAATACTGAGTAAATAAAATGATTTCTTATGATTATGTGAAATCTAAACATAATTATTAATTGTCTATAATCTTGAATATTATAAGTTTATTCATTTTTATATAACTTTTTAGGTATATATTAATTTTAATTAATTTTTATTTTTATTTTGAAATAAAAATTTATTTATAACATAATCATGAACGAAAATTCATAAATGAATCTATTTCATGTTTTAATACTTTCATGCATTTTTTCAATTTAATGAAAAATCCAAAAATTTAAATTAATCTGAAAAAAAAAAGAATTTTTATATTTTATTTTCAATTTTCAATTTATAAATGTATTATAATCTTGAAAGATGCACTAAGATCAACAATCATGCACCATTTTGAAAATTATTGATGTTGTACCTAGATATGCAAGAGGAATCCCAATCACACCTAAAGAAGAGCCAAATACAATTACTAGCATAAAATAATAATTATAAAAAGAAAAATATTTTAAAAAAATTATAAAATTTAAAAATAAATTTATATTTTTTAAATTCTAAAATAAAATTTAAATTTAAAAAGATTAAAAGACTAAAGATAAGTAAGATAGATTTTTGAAATTGTTTGATATATTTTTTTATGTTCAAGAAATGACAACAAACATTAATCCTAGTCCTCAAGCATAATTCAACAAGACTAATTTTCATCCTAGAATAACCCATGCCACTTAAAACCAAATCAGGTCCAAACATCCCATTCAATATACATAACATATGATTTATAAAAAACTAGTACATGTGGTGGTGTTGAGAAGCACCCCAACTTCTAATGGAGTCACAAAGCACTAAAAAAATTCTGAACCAGTGTGTTCATGATTTTCGGACAAAAATGGTCCAAACATAATTAATCTCAACCATCATTTCTACACATGTGGAACCCATCCAAGAGTTTTCTTCATTGACCACTGAATTTGATTCAAATAAGTATGATGCCTTAACCATATAAGTAATTTTCCCTTCACCCTATATAAATAGTATTCAGCTACCAATCTTATTGGACCTGCACTTTAATTTACTTATTTTTAAATAATATAATTCTAATTCTAATTCTATAATTTTAATCATGGAGTTATTTTACCTCCATTATTTCTTTATATTTCCCACCTTTGTGATTTTCTGATGATCTGAATACCCATGATCATGGAGAACTAACCCATTACAGATGGTTTGAGGGGAATCATTGTGGTATGTGTATTTTTTATTATTAAAAGTTTCATTCTATTTATTTTTAATTATGGTGTTGTACTAGAAGTGAGGTTTGGAGGAGTAAATAATCACTCAAAATTCTATTAACACTTCCTCACACCTCTACTTGATGCAATTCAATTTCTCCCTCCATTCTTGATCACACTTCAGAACAATTCTTTCATGTTAACTAAATGAGAGAATGGTAATCTATTTCTATTAGGTGAATTATTAAATCCATTCACTCCATTAAGGAGTTTACTTTTTCATTAACCTAGGAGAACACATGGAATTTGGGTTCTATTTAGGTTATCCCTTATGAAGAATATTATTTTCATAATTAATAAAAAATAGTGTAGGGTGTAAGGAATAATGTTATTGAGTTTCTTCATTGATTCAAAATATTTTTTAAAATATGTAATAATGATCTGACCCATGTGAATTCACTCTAGAGCATCATGTACTACAACCTGACTATGTATTCTATTTTAATATTTTTAATTTTAACCCGAGAAAAATCAAACAAAAAGTCATGATTTTTAAAATTCATGAACATAAAATAAAAATATATATGTTATTTCAAATAGCGATAATATGACCTACACACATAACATTTGAAATGACCTTTGTCATCTATATGATGTATTAAAATTTCTATAAATTTTTGAAATTATGTTTGAATGTGGCCTGCGACAATTGTGTGATCAACATCGCATCGTTGAAAGTGAGTAGGGTCGACCTTTCACTATTTTAACAAATTATTAATTAGATTTATTTCTATTTTCTTTTTTTTTCTATTTTCTTTTTCTCCACTCCAATATAAATATTATATGGTAAACATTATATATTATGGATCACCAATTTTATTCCTATATCAAATGAATTTTCCAAATCGAATATTTAATATACCCATACCTTTTCTATTTATTTCCAGATAATTTTTTCTTCCTATATGTACCACATGTGCCCAAAGTGGTGTAACAACCAATGAAAACCCAATTTGGATGTGGATAAAGAAAAGAATAAAAGACCATTAAAAGAAAAATGCATGAATTATTGGATAAAATGGATCTTCTCAACAAATATTACCCATTACATGTATATGAGGATCAGAAACACCTCAGACTTAAAGAATTGAAGAACCTATAAACTGAAATCAGAACCAAAAATTAGTATCCTATGGATAATGAAAAAGAATAAGACTGTTAGGATGTAGTGAAACATGAACCTGAATTTATGTTTCTTCTTAAGGTGATGACCAAGGTGTAGATGGAACTTCAAAATTAAAATTTTTCAGGCTCACCCCTAAACTCATTCACCCAGTGAATTTTCACATTGAATAGGAATTATGTTCTAAGATCATTGAGGGATATTTTATTTTGGAATTTTTTTAAATCTCAATTAACTTCTCACCTCCATTGGGTTGTATAATAAAAATCAAGAATTTTGATGTTGGCACTAGACAATAAGGATGATGGAGGAATGAATAAAATTTTCTTTGATAAGGGAATAGAAGAACCAATGTGGCTACTTTCTGATATTGAAGTATAAGTTAAAAAAGACAACCAACTGAAAATTGTGAAATCCTAACAAGAAAAAATAGATGATATGATACTCCCAAGTGTTGACACTACATCATCAATAGGGTTCCCCAGTGTGTCAAATTATTAATAAAATCTTGAAAGTCTTCCACTATCCACCAAAATTCTAGAAGAATTCCAAAAATAAATGAAATTTTATAAATTAGAACAAAAAGAATAAACAATAGATGTATATTTCCTTACCTTTATTATATTTCAATCAATATTTGTTAACTTGTGTTCTAATTTCCATACTTATAACAATACCAATTCAAAACTAATTAACCTTCCAAGGATGATGAAAAAGTGTTGAATGAAGGTGTTTTTATGTTATATTGAAATCTTATTTGGATGATGACACCCCTATGGCTATACATCCCGGAATAGGTAGGATAAATCATCTTATTATGGATGAAACCACAAAATTGGCCCTAGAAAATGCACATCCTACGTAGGAAGTGGCTCAATATGGTGATACTCCCAAACCTATAGAGACACAGTTAGTTACTCTACAATACCATGACCTTCAACTTGTGGGAGGTAAACTTGTAAAATAAGGATCACTAGTGGCCTCTCATGAATAAATATAAGTACATGATGTTATATATGGATAGAGATATATGGACTAGAACTTTCCATGTTATGAATTTTCTCAATTAAAATTTCCAAATGGCATCCCCTAATCTAAATACTATGAATCAGCACAAGGATCCATTAGATGAAAAAGAATCCATGAAATATGTGGCAGAACTGAAAAATACCCCATACATTATCCTTCTACCCCAAACTTATCAAATGAACCACATTGGCAAGATGGTGGACATCTAGTACTCTATTCAATGAGACCTCTAATAAGTAGATCTAAAGAGTAATGTAAGAACATGAATGTTGTGGTTTTTAGCATAGAAACTTCATCCCCATATATATTGGGGTGACCACTGGACAATCTAGTTGTGGAAAGTCTAACTAAAACCCCTATTGGGAGGGAAATCAAACAACTCTCTTCATTTATCCTTCATTTTCATTTTCTTTAATTTACATGTTAATAAAAAAATATTATAATGTAAAAATCTATTTTTCTACATAATTTCATTAAATGTTAAGTTCTTAGGATGTTATCTCAACTATACATTGGTTGCACACCCATGGGACAGCTTCACTCAAACCTGCTGGATAAATAAATATCAGGTTGTATTTATCTATTGATATTATTGAATCTATATATTTTTAATGAATTATACTGTATTTTTAAAAGAAAATTCATAAAAAGTTTGGTGTAGGGGTTTAAACTTTTTTGTATTTTAACTTATTTTTAGAACTATCCTAGCATTTGAAAAAACAAATTGTTTTTTGTATGTTTTTATAAAATCTGTAAGTAAATAAAAATTAAAAAAAGCAAAAAATTGAACAAAATATAAAAAAGTGAATTCATACATAGTTTCTTTATTTTTTTTATTTCTTAGTGTTTAATTAAATATTATATATATATGTATAATGTTTCTCCATTTTTTAATATTATAAATAACACTTTTTTATAACTTCTGTGGTGGGTTTTCACCATTTATTGAACTCAAATACTGCCTGGGATAGTTTGAAAATTTCATACTTGAATTTGAAGAACTAAATGGTTTTGAAATTATAATATTATCTTATTTTTAAGTTACTTGATTACTGAATTCATTGAATTTTGTTCATAAAATGATAAATATAGTGTAAGAGAATATATTTTTGTAGAAACAAATTTATAACTTGACGTCATTAATAATTTTCATATCAATTTAAGGTAACTTTACTATGGTAAGAATGAAAAAATTGGGGATACAACTCAAATGAAATCAATGTAAGACCTCTGAACATGGATTAAAGTGGGAAATTTGAAACCCACAATGGATTTTTTGACAATGAAACACTGTGTGGGAGTGGACCTCCATACATTTTAATAAGTTATTTTTCATAGTTCATCACACATACATGGATAGTATTAATTCAAAAAAATGATTAAGTGTATCATTAAAAAATGTATTCATTTAGGTTATGTGAATATTGAACACATCAGGAGTAAACTTGTCTTAAAACAAATTATTTTTAGTTCTATTACTAAATTTTAAAATAAAACTTTGGTTTGATAGACTTTAGAGAGAGGGATAAATTTATGTTCCTCTTGTTAAATCTTTTACTCCACTTGAATCTCATTTTATCCAATCTTGTACTCCAAACATTTCCTGAATTAATATAGGTAGTGGTTTAATTCATTTAGGAGGCTTGATAATTTTCAAACACTATATGAATCTATGTTTTATTATTTTTCTAGATTGTTTATTTAAATATAGATAGGTTGTTATTTCGTTTTTTTCATATTTTAATATTTTTTTCTTGCTTTTCCCCCAACATGATACTAATATCATATATTTTCCTTCTTTAACTATCAGCATATATGCCCCCATGGTATCATTTTACCACTACCACCACCATCCCTATTTATCCTACCATTCCCCCACTACTATGGGAGCACACAGCTTACCATTCCTTCAATTATACAACAAACCATTATTACCATACTTCTCCCCTCTACTGTTACCATCACAAACATCCTACCTAAAATATTCCATGATTGTACTACCACTCCCACTCAGTTGATCCACCATCATCATCAATGTAGAAGACAATTGAAGCCATTACATTATCCAAACCTACCACTAGAGGAGGTTCTCTATTTCCTCCAAGCTACCTCGACCACATGAAAACATGCACTGCTAGTTGAAATTTCAAGTCACCACTTCATCCAAGATCCACCACTGAAGAGGATATGATGTATCACCTCCTACGACTCACCTAGATCATGAATCCAACTGATATCATCACCAATATTACATAAGAATCCATTGAGATGAAGTGTTCCACCTGTTGAGCACCTTGATTTTCGATACTGTGAATCATGATTTCAATTGAGGATTCACTGAATTAGAATAATAACCTCATCTATAATCTATGATCACTACCCTCACTCAAATAAGATCCTTCTCCACTTGAAATAATGAAGAAGACACTATGATTTATCATGATTTCTTAAGGGGAGGATGCACTAATTTCCATGGTCTTGCACCCTGTTGGAGATAAAATATGCCACACCTGGAAAAAGAACATGAATCCTGACCATGAATGGTGATGAGAAATATCTAACTCTTATCATAAAAGAATAGTAATAAAATAAAAAATAATAATAAACAATAACATAAATAAAAACAATATATATATATAATGATAAAATTAAAATTAAAAAATAAGAAGAGATTAAAGCTTGGGAGGCTAGATTTCTAATATTATTTGTTGTTTTTTTCTATACAAAAATCGATGATTAGATTTTAGACCATATCTCAATCAAAATTCATCAAGACCAATTTCCAACCCAGCACATCTCATTCCACCTCTATCCAAATCATGTCTAAATATTTCATTCTAACTCAGATAAAGATGATTCTAAATAAACCATCATGTGCAGTGACATTGAGATGCACCCATAATACTGTTAGAGTCTCTAATAAGTGAAACAATTTTTGAACCTATGAAGGTAAGATCATGGGATTAATATGCTCCTAATATATTTTATTACAACCATATGATATGAACATGTGGAACAAATCCAATAGTACCCCTAACTAGGAACTAAATATGAGGGACATAAAAATCACTGCCTAAACCTTATAAATAATTTTCCCCATACCTAGGTGAAACATACAGTATCTTATGATCTTAGTGGATGTCATCTATAATTCATTTCCTTTTCACCATTTTAATTATAATTATATTTCTACTTTTTTTATAATGGTGTTCTTTTAACTCCTTTATTTCATCATGTTTCTCACCTATGTGATGTCCCATGATTTTAATCTCCACAATCATAGAGAAAAAACCCATTTGTGTGGTTCGAGGGGAGTTATAGTAGTGTGCATGATTTTTTTTATTAAATTTATCATCATATTACTTTCTAATTATAGAGTGATAGTGTAATTGTAGTATGAGGGATTAGATATTCACTCTATGTTCTATTAACACGGATTCGCTCCTCCATGTATTATGCTTCAATTTATCCCTCCTTTTGGATCACTCTTTATACTGGTAGAGTCATGTGATCTAAATTAGAAAATGGTACACCATTGTTTTATGGTGAGTGAGTATGTTTATTCCAACAATTGAGTAGTGTACATTCCCATTCCCTAAGGATAAAACATGATATTGATGGTTATTATAGTGGGTCACTTGAGTATATTATTCATTTCATACTTAAGTAATATATTTCACAATTCATAGACAATTGATATTGAGTCTGGTAATTAGGTTAGAATATTTAGAATAAATGTAAATGATGATACAACCCAATATAAATCACACTAGTTCCTCCTACATTTCTCCATGAAATTTTCTTCTATTTTAATTTCATTAAATTCAACCAAAACAATAAAACAAACAATTCAGGGAATTTTAAATATTAATAAAAATAAATACAAATAAATAATTGATTTAGAATAGTGATAATTCAACCCACACATGATCCCTGGGAAAGATATTTGGTAATCCATGTGATGTTTTCCATCTTTAATGAAATTTAAAATATTATTTTGACTGTGTTCTGTGAAAAATTCTCAATCTATTTTACAATTTAGAGATGATACGAAACCCATTTTTTTCTTTGGTTTCCACAAGTTATGATATTAGATTTATTTTTTGTATGGTAAGAAGGTGTATGGATTATCATTTTGTGACATTTTGGGTATGAAACATACTTGATATGGATTTGGTCCAATAAATCCCTAATATGGTTTTGGTCAATTAAAGTCCTTCAATTTATTACGTAATGTTTTATATCTCTTGAGAAAATTAATTGTGGGCATGATTGGATTTTTTTCACAAACGTCAATGGTGGATATAAATTGATTTTTTTCAAAACATATGGGGAGGGAATAATTATATTTGTTCAAAAACATATAGTATTGACATACAAGGATTTTTTGATAACTTAGAGGGATGTCATGCTTTAATTATTTTTCAGAAACATAAAGGGTTAACATACTTGGATTTTATTTACAAAATAAATCAAGGAAATACATGGGTTTTTCCACAATGTACAGGGTAGATATACTTTTATTTGCTCCCAAATTATAGGATGTATATACATGTATTTATTCACACCTTATAGGGTAGAAATTCATGGATTTTTTCACAAAGATAATGGTGGAAGTCAATGGATTGTTTCACAACTTGAAGGGTTATAAGATTGGGTTTTATCATAATGTGATATTTTAATGTACTTATGTTATGTAGATTTGTTATACATTATGGCTCAGGATTACTATATCTTTATTTACACACACATTACATGGTATACACTTTTTCATATGACTTTATATTTCCTTATGGTTCCATGTTATTTTAATAAGGTAATTCCTACTTTATCATATTCTCCCAAATTATTTTGATCTAACCCTTGATGAAATATTGATATGTTTTCTATTATTAAGCATTTGAGTTCACACATTTATTATGTTTTCTTTTCCCAGGTTATGAATATGAGTAAAACTTATGAAAACTCTATAAAAGAGTATATTATGGTTTTATTATGTATAGGTGTTCCAATTTAGCATAAAATAATTATCTTATAAATGAACTAGAGTGCTTAGACAAAGACTATTGGTCACATATTTAAATTTTTTATCCCTAGAGTGATGGAACCTCTCCTCTCCAGTGATCTGATCCTCAGTACATTCCTAGGATCTCATGTAAATTAAAATATGCATGGAAAATAAAACTAAACAAATACCATTTACAAAAATGATGTGTACTTGACTGCATCTCATCGTTAGAAACAGTTGCTTGAAGGATCTAGAGTTGAACCCCGATATATTTTCAACACACTCTTCAAGAATATGTATACATTTAATTCTTCAAATTTGGGGTTCTAGCGCATATCTCTGATGATATCTTCGATGTTGTGATGATCACTATGATCTTGTTCCTTCAATCCCTTAAGGTGTTCTTAAATCGTTCTTTTGTTTAGTGAATTTTTATATCTAGGAATCAAGAGAGAGTATCTCAATTCAAAACTAATAAATAGTCATTGGAATGATACTCTCTCTATATTTATATAGTGGGTGTATAAATTACTATGATAGGGTTCCCCATACCCTATCAAATCAACACCCACAATATAAGAAATAAATAAATAATTATGATGAACTAATTACATAATAAATATTATTTATATTTTATCACCTACTTAAAATATATATTAATTATATTATGTGAAAAACCTAAATAATTAACTTGAATCACAATTCTAGCTAATATGAAATGAAAATTTAAAATTAAAATAATATCCCTTCGTATAATATTTTATCTTGTATTCACGTAAAACCTTTTGAATAATTTTAAAAAATAAATTCAACCTAATTGTTTTATAATCAAATAATAAAAAACATTTTTATTTATCAGTGACCATTTACTTGGAAAACTCTTGGATAACATAGTTGGTCCGACCATGTCAAAATTTATTTTTACGAGAATAAGGAAGAATCATGAATGTGGTATTATGTTTGACTGTCTAGGCCCATATCTTGATTATTGTGAATAGTATTAACATACCATGAGAGGAGTGTATAAACCCATCAAGGTCCTAAAATAGATAGGTAATATTCATAGCAATGAAAACCATCCTATGAACACACACATTGTAATATAGACTATTAGTTTTTTGATATCTCATAAAGAAGGATTCACACTAGTTTTAACATCATTTATTGCATTATTATTTATTGATCTAACTATATTGACTTACATATGACTACCTTGGACAATTATTTATTAAGGTACTACCATCCTGATCACTAGGATCAGGATATTACTTCCTCATCATGGAAGAGATAATTTTTATCTTGACCACTTAACTAATGTCATACAACTAATGGCGCACCCAAAACAAGCTACTTCACAATGACTAAATTATCTTTTTTTTCAATTCCATCAAATTACATGATAAAATGGAATAAATTAACAATTATCTCAAGTTTGGAGACCAATACACATGAATGTAGATAAGAATAACCTATGCCAACCAAAACATGTGGTGTTCTTATTTGCGGGTCTATCCTCATCTTCTCACCTACTAAACATCACCATGTATGAACATCAAGAGAAGAAATACCAATGATTATGATCCCCCAGCACCTGGTAGTCAGATATTAACTATTTCCAGTCATTATGATGTATCTAGACCATAACATATATATTAAATATTAACTTTATAGTATCTCTTGGTTCTCATCATTATCTGCTAACTGCTAGAACCTTTTCCTATGAAAAATAATCTATGGAATTTTCCATTTAATAATTTAGGAAAAAATATATAAAGTGTAATGATAAGTTTATATCATTTATAAATTAATATATCCATGATATAGTAATATAAAATTACTCTTTAGGTGGGTATAGGGAACCCACCATTTTGAAAATACCGCATTCACTAGATCCAATTTGATAACCTTCCTTGTTAACTCATAAAATATTAAGATCATATTTCAGTTGAGTTATGGATTTAGCTAATGTTCTTCCATATCATTGCAATATCACTATTCTATTGAGTGTGACCCCACCTCCTTGAGTTAATCATATCAAGAGATGTTAACCATGAGTAGATATCATCTATTCAACTATATCAACTTGAAATATTGGATTGTACTAGTAATTTAATTATTATAATGATAAAACATAACTTATAATGTTTGATTTCATGAACTATAAAAAATAATTAGACAATATAAACTACTTATTTGTCTTCCTTAGAAGCTTTAACTGAATTTTAATTTAATGTTATGGATATTGTTGGCCTATATGATCTTTTTTCTTCCATTACCTTAGTGTAAGTATGATATTAAATCACATTGATCCAAGGAAAACTAGCTTATGTCCCGTAAAAACTAGTATCGCTTCTTCTCAACATACCATGTAAATATCTCCTGTACATGATCACATACAATTAGATAGTTCTAGCTACATTTCTTACAATTCTCCTAAAAATAACTGATATTAACCTACCATGATGTATATTTTGGAAATTCCATTTCTTTCACCTATAACGACATATGTGATTGATCCGTCACTAAAGCATATGGTATTTAACTCACCAAATTAATCTCCTCTTATGTCCCATACAAGTATTCATGGTGTGATTTATGCCAAGTGACATTGGTAATAGTTCTAATTCATGTTGTTCTAAATTTTATTTCTAAATATCTTGTCAGTATATGTACGATTGACTAGACCTATGAAACCATTAGATCAAACGTAAAAGATTATATTCCCTTAAACATAGTTTTATACTTTAAGTCAATATATGGAGAGATAAATTCATCTTGGCCTTAACAAACTATAATACCAATTGTTTTTTTCTATATGTTACCAAACATATTCTACATTGAAAACTATAAAACTCACTCTAACCTCTTCTATACATATGAATAATATTCCTTCCAAATTAATATTCTATGATCTTGTTTCTTAATTCAATCCTAAACTAGATTCTAGTAACTTGCACCCCTTATTGAAATTCTATAATGTCACAATCCCTCTATGATTGTGTCATATAGATGCCTTCCATTATTGATGGAATTGATATATAATGATTAGAAAAATGGATATATAACAAAGCTACAAAATTTAAAATTATAATTTATTTTGGAATAACTACTTAGTATAACAAATATATATTTACTGGTACCATGCTTCAACCATCCATGTATAGTATCACTTGAATACCCACCATAGTATTCAAAATTATAATCCCCATGTACATTGATACATGGAATCCATTATTCAATTTTCATTGATCTTTTCAATTTTATCGAAATTCCATAGATATCTTACTTATATGAATTAATATTCTCAATAAATTATGTATCACATATATCAGTGAATATAAAACCATCATTATTATTTTTAACTCTTACATAGTATGTGTCTCTAGAACATTCATCTTTCATGCCTCTTGTATAACTAGTTCTTATACCAACTAATTGTACATCTTCTTCATTCACTAAACCCAAGTCAATATTTCTCCCACTATCTCAAAATGATATTTCCACACTTTAATAGAAATTTTTTCTATCACTTGACTTTAGATCATTTGTCATATGTTTTCCAGTAATATACCATGAAAATTTTAGAATAATTACATTATATTCCCATTATGTATTGTTGATGCAAGTTTATTTATATCTTAACAAACATTTTTTTATAGAAACACATTTTCTTATGACCTAATGGATTTACATCATAATATACATTATATGATATACATTTATCACAATAGTTGGAATTTTTTATTTTATAACACCATTATTTACTATGTATGTCTTGAAAATAATGGAACTATCTATAATTCATGATTTTTACCATTGATTCTTCATTTACAAACACCATGACTCTAATATATAAAAAATTATAATTTAGGAATTACTCCATGATAATTTTTTTTGATCAATATTTACTTGTAAAAATCATAATCAACCCTCCTTATTGGAATTATATACCTGATATAGATAAGGTAATGTGAATGTAGGAATTACTCCATGCTACAATATATTGATTGATGAATATTTGGTCAATATATTATTTACCATAGGGGGCCAAAACAACTCATATCCTCCGACCATTAATATACCATAATTTACTTGCACTTTCCTTAAACACTAATGGATATTATGAAGTATATTCACCACTATTTTACCCATGAAATAGTTAACAGTATCTAGCTAAATTAGTTTTTAATTATTTCTCGATAACCATTATTTCTAAATGATTATTTGTCAAAAAATAAGTACATATGTGTGTCGATAATACCTAAGGTCTTTAACTCTAAAGTTTATAAAACCATAATAGTTATATCTATTGGATCCAAAATTTGGGAAGAGGAGAAGAAAACATAAAGCCATTGGGGCTGCCTTGCAAAGCTCTCTTGTAGAGCCCCACAACACCATGGTCGGTGCGAAGCTCCCCCTCTACGAAGCCGCTATAGAGAAAGGATGGGGGAGGCTCCATGATGAAATTTGATGTTTGAAAACCCACCATGGAGAATGGAGACAGAAGGCTCCGTGAATCAGATTGGAATTTGTGAAGCCACCAAGGAGCAAGGAGGCAGGAGGCTCCGTGATGTGATTTGGTGTTTGTGAAGCCACTGCGGAGCAAGGAGGCAAGAGGCTCCAAGAACCAGATTGACATTTGTGAAGCCACTACGGAGCGAGGAGGAGGGTGGATCTACAGTGACAACAAAGTGCCACATGTCTTCACGCCCAAAAAGATCTACTTCATGGAGCCTCTTGCCTATAAATATTGGGCTCCCCTCGAGCCCAAAGGAAAGATCCTCTGACCTTTCACTTTCTTAGCTCTCAAATCATGAAGCAATATTTGCTCTATGAACCATGATCTCTTTAAGGTACTTTAGCATTGCGAAGTGACTTTCCCTTTTCTTGAATTCAACACCTCTTCAAATAAGGATGCCCTTCACGGAGCCCATGGGCCTCTATGAAGTAAGGGGATCCCCAAGGGGACTTGAGTCTTCATAGAGCACTTATGTTTCATGAAATACCCTCCATGCACATGTGACCCACATTCTAAGGCAAGTTCACTGTGCTTCATGAGGCACATTTATTCACGATTCTATGCTTCTCTGGGCATCCTGGTTTCATGAACTGTTGCTCTTCAAAGGCCTTTCCAATTAATGAAGCACCTTATATAAGAACCTATGCCTTATGCCTATGCTAAGACACATTACTTTGAAAAGCATGCCCCTTCACGAAGCACCTTCACTACATAGAGCACCAGAGCTTCCTAAGGCCTCTTCCTGTGAACCACTTTGCTCCACCACTCCATTTCCTGTGTGACCCTCCAGGTTTGTACGAAGTGAATTCAAAGTACCCTTGGCGGTGTTTCCTATTGAGTTAATTTTCCTCATGCTTCTACGCATGGGCACGCTAACAGCTATTAATTATTTGCAAAGCCATGCTAATGTGGGCCCCTCAATGGATCACTCCACGACACCTCCTCTATACTACATTGTTGATGCCTTCCCATCCCCAAGGGCAGGAGGGTATTAGTTATGTATGTACAATGGGTGCAGAGTGAATGCCCCTCATCCGAACTATAGGACTTTAAACTATCGAGCGTCGTCATCCTCAGCACATGATGTTAAACAGCAGCCTTCCCCCATGCATCGCATGTGGGGTGCCCCATCTCAAACATTCTCTATGCCAACTGGCTTCCATAGGAGTGAAATATTCCCCATATGAAATGAGATCCCCTTTCATAGAGTGGTTTCTATTTGAGGGGAAAGGGGAACCACCTTGGTGTAAGACCCTAGCCTTTATTGTAGGAGGTATAACCTCTGCTTATCCATTCTTCTTCAGTTCCAAAGACCAAAGAGGGGGATGGGCACCAAAACCCTTCTCTCTTATGTGCCAAATACCTCTCCCACTGGGCTTTGTCGCCACTCCATCCTCCATCCTGCAGTAAGTCCCAAACTCCATTTCTATGGGCTACTAACAATGTGTAATCCCCTGTTTCCTCTTTGGGATACTAACCATGTGTAAGCCTATGTTTCCTATTTGGTCCACTAACCACGTGTAAGCCCCTGTTTCTTCTTTGGGCCACTAACCACATGGAAGACCCATTCCACATCCCACAGATTCACCTTTCACAACATGTAAATCAGGTCTTTGTTTCCTCTTGTTTCTCCCACCAAGCATGACTCATGTGGGCTTAGAGTAAGCATCGACCATGACATCCTCTATGGGTTTCCCTAGAGTATAAGCCCCAACACCATATCGAACTACATGGACTTTGATCCTTGCCAAGGAAAGGCATGTAGGAAACCCTCTAAGGTTCAAGCCCAACAACCATTGGTCCCGACCCCCTTTACGTTGGTTTACCAACACCACTTTTGAAATATGGATAATTTGATCCTTTCCAAGGCAAGTTATGCAGGAATCCTCCCAGAGGTTCAAGGCCAACACCTACCGGTCCCGAATCTTCACATTGGATCACCAACACCCATTTGTACTGACCACTCTACATTGGTCCACCCCCGCCCTACATGAAGTTAAACTATATGCTCTTTTTGTCCTGCATGACACTAAACTGTCCCCCAATGTAGTGGTAAGACGTTGTCAACCAAATTAAGTGGTAATCCATTGTTAGCCCCATACTGTGGTATACCTTTATCACCCCTTTCATTGGGACCTTCATCTCTAGTCCTCCCTAGTAGAATCAGACCAACCTAGGATGCTAACCATGCGTAAGCCCCCATTATATCATCGGTTCTTTGTCCTCTGTATACACCGCGATTCTATGCCCAACTTTTCTCTTGAACTACATAGACTTTGATCCTTTCCAAGGCAAGGTACCTATGACACCTCCCTGAGGTTCAAGCCCCTCACCCATGTCTCATCCTAGTCTTCCCTTCGACCCTATGTGTTTCAAGAAGGTCATGCCCTAACCCAGAGTTTCCACATCCTCTCAGTCCCATCAATATGGATCACCTCCTTAGGTGTCCCATCGCCCCGCCAAACTACTTGGACTTTGATTTCTAGCCATGGGGATACGTTGGAAGTATCCTTGAGACTAAATTACAACATCCCATCATTCTCATGTTGGTTCCATTTCATTATTCATCAATTATCAACCCTCCATCATCTATCTTGATTCACACTCGGGCCACTACATCCAAGTAGAATCTTGCCATCTCATTTTATCACTGCTCCTAACAGTAATCGGGTAACTAACCATGCGTTATCCATAGAATATGTGTTCCCTCCAGGGGTTGCACCTATCTGATCCACTCTCATTAGTGTTTTAATCAGTCTGATCCATCTCCGATGGATGTTAAAACTATGGAATACCCTATGTTGAACATTGGAAGCTGAGGAAAACCTCAGAGACATGCCCATGGCATGTAATTCCCCGTATTTGATGTGGTATGCCTCAAGATTCTGTGCCCTCGAGAAGACATATAATAAGGAGAAGAAACCCAAACACGGTAGTGTTCTAGAATCCAAACATGCCAGTGATGTGCAACGTGACTACACTCCCAACTGAAGGTTGATTCCATGTCCGGACCTCTTGGAATGTCCTGAGAAAATCAGTGTAATTAACCGATGTCCATAAAGACTGGGCACTGTGAAGAGTTTCCTTAACAATTTCTTAATCTATATGGCATACCCGGACTAGGTAATGACTTATGAGGATGAATCCATAGAAAGAGAAACCAACATCCCATCATCTCATTTCGATCAATAAGAAAACTTCCCTAAATAAGGAAAGGATGCCACCCGCCTTCGGAACGTAGGAATGCGGGGGAACAATCAGCACATCCTCTTCCGAAACAGACAGAAGTGTTCCCCGGAAAAAGCTTCGTAAATAGAAATGGTGAACCGGATGTGAATTTATTCTCCTCAATTTGGAGATTATTAGAATTTGAGACATCAGTGAACTAGCATGTCACTGGACCCAATTATCTAGCATTGTGTCTTGCCAAGAAAATAGGGGACCTTATATGAAACTCACCAGAATTCGAGGCAGTTAAATCATTGGACATCTTGATCTGTGATGTTGTCAGTGTGGATCCTTCATACTATCCATGGAAGATGGAATGATGCTGGGGAACTGGATGACGATTTTCCTTTTTTAGCACTAATGGTTTAATCTCTATTCACTCTAGGACCCAAGCTGCTGTAATAGGAAACTGATCACCACCAACCCACCATCGCAGAGGCAGGGGCAACACCAATGTGGAAATCATGTGTGGATCCACTGATTCTATGACAGCTTCTACAACCACAGTTTTTGGGTACCCACGCCCCATATCCCCTTCTCAGTTTGTTCAATAAAGGGTGATAAATGACATTGTCTGCTGATACGAGGTGGAGGGAATTATCCCAACTCGGGATATGGCCCACCATAATTTAGATGCAATTGCACCTCATCGCCCCCACAAACCCCAATGACCGTGATGGTAGCCAATTCTCCCCAATCTAAGGCACAATTGTTTCACAATACTCTCTTTAAAATGATTCGATTACTCCCTCCCCTATGATGATGAGGTGGGGGATGTCTGGACCAGCCTGGTCGGGGTCCCATTCTAGGGTCTTCCAAGGAGGGCCCCCGCTAGGCCGCACTAGCACCACTGCCCGGCTCCACGATTCGAGGAGTAGGTAAGCTATACTCCTTCAATACCATCCCCAGTCCGGCTGACCCAACCCCATTTTTGAGCGCAGGCCAAGGAGGATACCCGCCTTGGGGCGTTAACGTAAGAAACTACCATGTCTTGGGCCACCGCCGACATATATCATCATCCCTCTGTGTGTGCTGAGTAGGGGCCCCCATACACCAATCCTGTATTGATCCCCCAACCACCCCATGGGCAGGCTGGTTCGACTCTCCTGGTCATCGGCGCAGGGAGTGCCCGCCGCAAACTGACATGTGGTGATGACACCTAGTAAGAAGGTCCTCCTCGCACCGCCACCATTGTGAACGTGTGTCTTTATAGCTTCCAATCATGACATAGAGTTCCACCTCGTGCCACCTTCAATCCAAATGAGGGTCCTACCCAGGGTAGTGACACTCTGTACGGAATCCTCTTCCGCACTCATGGTATCGGGTATAGGTTCATTACTCTTGCCACAGGCCACTGATGTGGAGATGTTACACATCGAGTAAATATTCAGTGTGGGGGCCTCCCCCATGTCCTTATAGGGGCCGACAAAGGTCCTCCTCACCTCAGCAATCAAAGGAGTGAAGGTCAAGTTCACTTCACCAGCACCCAACACGGAGGTCCTACCCGGGTTCGGCTTGACCAATATGAGGACCCTCCTTGCACTGACGCTGCTTGGGGAAACTAGCTTGGAGGCCCTACCCATGCTCCTACTATCTCCAGAAGTTGTCCTACCCACTACAGAACTTCCCATGAAGATTCCCTTTGCACATTATCTAGTGGACATGGAGGTCCTCATTGTGTTCCCTTCGACATCTGTCTAGGTTCTCCTCACACCCCTACTCACTCAGGCGGTAGTACTCACCACTCCAACACTAGTACAACCAAAGGTCCTCCGCATGATGGAAATCTACCATCTCTGGAAGAACCATCCTAGGGTAGTAGTTCTAGTCGTTGCTAGCATAAAAAGAATGCCAGGAAGATTCAGACTGAGATTTAACTGGTCTCCTTCTTAAATTCTGAGGTGGAATGCGACTCAGCGATGGAACCCTCATCGCGATCCTCTATATCGGGGGTCGTGTAATGACCCAAACAGTTGAATAATATTTTTTTCCTAAATTTGTGTGTTATTTTATTTTATACTCAACAAAAACTATATCCTTTAATTAATGAAGTGAGTATAATTAAAATGATACAGCTATTTTTCGACTATTATATGATTGTTGTTCAATATGACAGTTGGAAACTAAACTCTTAAAGTTACAATTATTGTATATAAATACAAGTGATCTTGGTTTATTATTACAGGAAGAAGATTCAATGGCCTCATATAGAATAATAAGGCCATACAAAGTCCATCTGTCAAATCTTGGGAAGGAGGTTGCATCACTGGGCTTTGCTCGGGACCATGCTCAAGACAAACATCAAAATGTGAAGCTTGAATGGAATCGCCTGAGGGAGAAGTTCAAGCTAGTAGAAATCGCAACTCAGGAAATGTTGTCTAAGCCACCCCAATATTCTCTCCCCATAGAACACCTTATACTTAGGTCATATTAAGTTATTATAATGGGCTATGTAATGCGACCTTAGTTACATGTGTAAACCTTTTTTATAAATAAACTTTTTGTTTCGTATTATGGAAAGGTTAGTGATTTTCAAATATCCGGATAAATTTAGGATGAACATATAGTTCCATATTGCTAATAAATTTTAGAAAAAATGTATTTTAAAATATTTATGTAAGCATAAAATAATTATTAATGTAAAATGATTTTCAAAAAATGGTCTTCCACAGTTGTGACCTGTAAGAAATTTAGAGTCTAATAAGATCAACTTAATTTTTAGTAAATAGTAAACTATGGATAGTAATATACCCTTATGAATAGTATTGAATAGTAATGAATAGTAATGAATAGTAAATTGTCTAAAAAAATAGAAACTTCACCCATGAATGTATAAACACAATTTAGACATCTTTAAAGTGAAAAAACGATCATACTATAAGTTTTGGTATTTTTCTATGTCAGAATGTTTTTATTTTCAATTATATAATTAAGTTAATAATTTAAAATGTAAATGTATTTTCATAAAATGTAAACATAAATTGATAATTTATTGTTTTATGGTTATACGATAATTTTATGGGACCTTGATTACTTTTTAAAGGTGTTAAAAACAAATTATAGATTTAATGTTTTTTATTTAGAATAAATAATGATTTTATTAAAAAATAAAATTAAAAATATTTACCAAATTATTTTCATATAATGGAGTTCATTTTTGAATTTTTAATGCTGATATTAGGTTATAATGAATTTATGATATTTTTATAAAATGTTTTCTTTTTCAGTGAGTAGTAAAAATACAGTTTTGAGTTTCAGTTTGATTAATGAAATCATTAATGATGAAATAATGATGTAATAATTCTGGTAGACTTGTTAATAGTAATATATGTTATGATGTTTCCCAAGTGACCAATAGCATGGTCAAATACCATGGTAAATCCCATGGTTTTCCAATACCACTGATGAGGTGTCCCTTGAAAATTAATTAAATATTCCATCACATTTACTATAAATACCAAGCCATTACCTCATTAATTTACTTCAAAAATCCTCCCCGATGAAGATAGTTTCTTTTTACCTCCCAATTAGTCCTCACAATGTGCCCTGAAGACCCCAAGGTTCCAACCTTCGAGCTTTCAAAGTCTCGGTTCAAGGTAACGGAACCTTTCACCCTCCTCTTTTAAGTCATTATTTTCTATAAATTATGTCTTCTAGTTTCCATCTTATAATGTCGAGGTATGTTCTTATATATTCTTATTACTTTCCATTTCTTGTCCAAATTATGAGATACCCTTTCTTCTCTAGTCAATTTATTTTCTGAATTTTTATGTGACACTGTACGGCTGCCGATTTTTCGTAAATGAAATCGCATCTTATCTTTTCTTTCAAGTTCCCTTTTCATGTGGTATGTCATTCCAAACCATGATCTTATTTCTATTTTATTTTTTCCCTCTTCAGTAAAATTTATTATTTATTGATGAGAGTCCCTTTTCCCCTCTCTTTTTATTGTTTTATAAAACCATTTTATATAGTCGTTATGCTACATTACTTTAGTATCAAAATCTCTCTTTTTTCCTCAAGAAATTCTCTTGTTTTATTTATGTGAATGACCAAATCTATTTTCATTTATAGGGTTACTCATAAATATATAATATTGATCTATTTGATTCTATAATTGACATACATATTACCCTCACTCCCTTTCCATGGGTTATAAATGACATAACGATCGTGTTTATAATAACTTTTAAAACGTCGCGATTTTGAAATGAATCCCATTTCTTTTATTCTCTAATGGTTATTTATGAAATGTTTTATTATGATCTATGTAGATCACATGAAAATAAATACATATTAATTGTTATACTAGATATCATTCTAAAACATTGTGTAAATAATTTAATCTCTAGAGATTACAAGTTTAATGATAACTTGTTGAATAACCTTGGTAATTTATTTATGACCCCTTGGGGATGAACCTTGGTGATATGTTCATTAATTTTAAATGAAATGTTTTATACACATATTCAAGTTATAATATATGTTCTTTTAATTATGATATGCCTCTTTTTCCATTTCACATGTCTTTATGTTTTTTATCAAGTTCTTATTGATATCACAAGTAAATTGATTCCCCTGTTTACCCATACTGGGCCTTCAAATCACCCATTACTTTGATGTATGTCTCCATGTTATGAGATGTAGAAATTGTACATAGGATGAAATTTTGATGAATCGTTTTAAGGGGATTTAAAAGACTATTTTATGTTTTCATTTTTTATATTTCCTGATTTCCAAGCCACTAGAAATTAAAGATCCTGTGTTTGTAAAATGTAATGAAAAGTTATGTAATAAAAAGGCAGGATGTTGTAGTTAATATCAAAGGATAGTTTAGTTATTTATTAAAATTAGGCTATGAAAATATTAGGAATAACCCTATAGAAAATTTTAAAAATAGGAAAACCTCCTGGTATTTTGGTGAGTATTGAGTAAGTGTTTTATCAAGATAATACATCCATGTCTGGATATGAGCAGGTGGAGGTGGTTGTGGCACAAATGTACCTTGGAGTAAAAACTATAACAAGTAATTTCGGGCTTGACCTGGGGTATCTTAGTAAATGAAAATGGTCATTTTTACACTCTTGGTTACGACACTCCCATGGGATATGTTTGGTTAATCATAAGATTTTTATGAATCATTATGAATGATTTATAGAGAAATGTAATATATTAAAGCATGATTTTTGAAGACATAAAATCCTTTATAGATAAAAAATTATTAAATCAAATAAGTTTATCACTAATGTTTTATTCTTTTATAAAATGGCAGGAAATAGGAGGAATAATGAAAATGGTGACCGCAATGGACCATGAACAGACGGCACTCCGATGGAAGCTAGAATGGAAACTTTCATTCGAATGATGAACCTACTAACTCAAGTTATGGGAAATAAATTGAATCAAGCTGAGATAATGATTTCACCATGAAGAAAACAAAATTATGTTGGGTCCTTTATGTGTCAATGACCACCAACCTTTAGTATATCAACTGATCCATTGATTTCTGAACAATGGATCAACTCTATATAGAAGATCTTTTCTATGCTCTGAAGTTCAGAGCAAGAGAAGGTCACCCTGGCTATCTATCACATAGAGGGAGAAGTTGATCTGTGGTGGGAACAGATTAAAAACACAAGGCCAAGATTGGAGGTTGAAGCTTCTGATTAGGAAGTGTTCAGATTGATATTCTTCAGTAAGTATTTCCCTCATTCCATGAGAACAATAATAGAGAAGGAGTTTCTTGAGATAAAGAAGAAGGATAATAAATCTATGGGAATCTACAAGATGAACTTCAAAAGTCTTTCACATTAAACCTATAGATTTATCATGGATCCAAATGGTAAGTTTGATAGATTCTTCAGTGGACTGAGACATCATCTACAGAGAAATCTAGCCAACCGAGACTATGATAGCTATGAGTAGATCATGTGGAGTGCGATGAAAGTCAAACTAGAACATGGTTAGACACAATGGTTTCATAAATCCAATTAAAATAAGAGATTAATGGATCCAAGCATATGGAGGATCTTCGATTAGAGAATATGAGGAAAATAAGTACAATGCCCCACATGTAATAAATTTAGGAAGAATCATTCAGGGAACTACTTTCTTGGGAGAATTAAGTGATACAATGTGGAAGAGATGGCCATATCACATGGAATTGTTGTAGTGAGGTGAAGCAAAAACTTCCCAAAACTAACAACAAAGGGAAGATGGTGCAGGCCCTACCTGACGTCTAATGCTATATGTGTGGTCAACTAGGGCACTTTTCAATCACTGTCCAAATCCAAGGGTAGTAAAGGGGAATCTCCATCAGCCTCAACAATGGCCAAGGTAACAAGGTCATATTTTTCAATCACTATTGCTAAAGTTGAAGCTCAAAATGATGTGGTGGTAGGTGCTCTTGTTGTTCTATCACATATAGTAAGTACTTTTCTTGATTATTGTTCTGTGCATTTCATTATTTTCTCCACGTTTACATAGAATTTAAAATGAAATCGTGATTTTCAAAAAGTATATTTATCATTAAAGAATCCTTGTGGGATTATCCAAGAATCATTAGTGTTTATAAACTCAAGTATTTTCTTTAGTGAGCATAATATTATCGCAAATCTTATAGTCATTATCATGCTGGAATTCAACATTGTACTAGGGATGAACTGGCTCTCAAATTATAATTCTAAGATCAAATGTAGGAGAATGGAAATATCAGTAGTCTTTAATGGGAAACCTACAGTTATCTTCAGGGAGAGATATCTCAAACTGATCTTTGTCTAGAATAACCTCTTGTATCCTTCTTTATGGAGTTTATTGGTGAAGAAGAAGAACGATATAACAGTTTAAGGATATAAAATGTCCCCATCATCTAAGAATACAATAACATATTTCCAGAGGAGTTACCTAGAACTCCCCCAGAAAGAGAGGTAGATTTCTCCATTGAACTCGTACCTGGATCTCAACTAATATCAAAGACCCCCTATAGGATTTAAAATGTGGAGCTATAGGAATTTAGGAAACAAATTGAAGATCTTTTGGAGAAGGGGTTTATCCAACCGAGTGTGTCTCCTTGGGGAGCACCTATTCTCTTTGTGAAGAAGAAGGATGTATCAATGCGGTTATGTATTGATTATACAGAAGTGAACGAGATCAAATTAAAGAACAAATATCCTATTACAAAAATTGATGACTTATTTGACCTACTTCATGGGGCTCAATTATTCTCTAAGATTGATCTTCAATCTATTTATCACCAATTGAGGGTGAAGAAATAAGATATTCCAAAAACTTCCTTCCAATCAAGGTTTGGGCATTATGAGTTTGTTGTTATGCCCTTCTGACTGACTAATGCACCTACTTTTTTATGGATTTGATGAATAGAGTCTTTAAGGACTACCTTGATAACTTTGTTGTAGTTTTTATTGATGATATTATGATATATTCCAAAAGTCTCGAGGAGAATGAGGATCGTCTAAGGGTTATTTTTAAAACATTATGAAAGGAGAGGATTTTTGGGAAGGTCAGAAAATGTGAATTCTAGTTACAAAAAGTTTCTTTCTTGGGGCACACTGTAACCAATGAAGGAATCACAATTGACCCTGAAAAGACAATAGTTGTAGAGGAGTGGCCTCAGCCTACAACAATAACTATGATTCATAGTTTCCATGGATTAGTGGGATATTATAGGAGTTTTTTGAAAAAAAATTCACAACTTTCTAATCCATTACCCAAATTAACTTGAAAATGGGTCATGTTCATCTAGAAAAAGAAGTGTGAAGAGAGTTTCCAAGAGCTAAAGAAGAGATTGGTTACTTAACCCTTGTTAATTTTCCCCTCAAGTGGGAGATTATTCATTATTTTTAGCAATGCATCTCTGAAAAATGGCGTGGGTGTGTCCACATGAAAAATGACAAGGTCATTGCTTATGCATCTCCACAGTTTAAGACTCATGAGGAGAACTATCCTACATATGATTTCAATCTGTCTATAGTCATTTTTTCTCTAAAGATGTAGAGTGACTATATTTATGGGGGTAAATGTAATATATACACTAACCATCAATGTTTGAAGTATATTTACACACAAAAGGAATTGAACATGAGTCAAATGAGATTGTTTGAACTTTTTAAAGACAATAGTTGTTTAATTCATTATCATCCCGATAGAGAAAACAAAGTCAATGATGAATTATGTAGGAAATACCCAATTTTTCTTTCCATGATGAATATTGAAAGATATCTTTTGATCAATGACTTTGTAAATCTGAACATGGGAGTTTTAAGGGGAGGGAAATAATCAACCCTAACCCAAATTATTTCTCTACTATCATTACTGGATAAGATCAAGACAGCTCAGAAATTAGAGCCCCTGTTATAGAAGGTTTTTTAGGTGATGAAATATGGGAAGTTTCTTGAGTTCAATATTGATCAAGATGGTGTCTTGGAATTCTGTACAAGACTTTGTGTTCCATATATTCTGGAAATAAAGGATCTGATGGATGAATCTCATAGCTCTACTTTCTCTATACATCTTGGAAGCACAAATATGTATAGGGAAATTCAGGATCATTATTGGTGTGATAATATGAAAAGGGTGATTACTAAATACACTTCAAGTTTCTTGGAATGTCAGCAAGTGAAGGAAGAGTGACAACTTCTTAAAGGGGTACTTCAACCACTACCCATACTAGTATTGAAGTGGGACAATATCACAATGGACTTCATCATTTGTCTCATGATAACTTCCAAAGGAAAAATGTGATATGGTTTATTGTGGACTGTCTCACCAAGACTGCCTATTTTATCTCCATTTTGGATGATTTTTCTCTTGATCAAGTAGCCAATATTTATGTTACAGAAGTGTTAAGGCAGTATAGAGTTCCACTTTCTATCATATCTGATCATGATCCAAGGTTCACATCAAAAATTTGGAGTAGTCATCAACATGATCTAAGCACTGAATTGAATTTTGGTATGTCCTACCACCCCAAACTGATAGAAAATTTGAAAGGACTATTCAAACACTCGAGGATATGCTGAGAAAATGCTCAATAGAATTTAATGGTGTATGGGATCAACATCTCCCTTTAGTTGAGTTCTCTTACAACAATTGCTTCCACTCGAATATTCAAATGGAACCCTATGAAACTATATATAGTAATCGATGTAGAACTCATACTTTTTGTCATTAAGTTGGTGAGAGATAGCTTCTTTTGCCTGATCTTGTGCAAGAGATGATAGAAAAAGTCCATTCCATCCAACAACACATTAACGCTACTCAGAGTCAGAAAAAGAGCTATGCTAACAACCATCGAAGGGACTTGATGATTTATGTTGGAGACAAAGTCTTTCTTAAACTTTCACCATAGAAGAGATTCATGAGTTTTGGGTAGAAAGGGAACCTTGTCCATAGTTACATTGGCCCCTATGAAATCCTTGATTGCATATGAGTAGTGGCCTATCAGCTTTCACTTCCTCCAAATCTAGCACAATTTCATGATTTCTTCCATGTATCCCTCTTGAAAAAGTACACACATGTCCCTTCACATGTACTAAATTTAGTGGTGGTACAACTAAAACATGACCTCTCTTATGAGGATCAGCCAATGGAGATCTTTAATCGTAGATAGATGGTTCTATGCAACAAGACTACCCACACCTTTTCTCTTCTGAGGGTACGATGGGATGAAATTTTCTTAAGGGGGGAATAATAGAATGACCCGAACATTTGAATAGTATTTGTTTCATAGATTTGTGTGTTATTTTATTTTATATTCACCAAAATTATATCCATTAATTAATGAAGTGAGTATAATTAAAATGATACCATTGGGTTTCGACTGTTATATGACCATTGGTCAATATGACCATTAGAAACGAAACTCTTAACATTACAATTATTGTATATAAATACAAGGGATTTTGGTTAATTAATAAAGAAATAAGAGTTGATGGCCTCATCCAGTAGACTCGGGTCATATGAAGCCCATCTGTTTGAGCGTGGTAAAGAGGTAGCATCACTGGGCTTTGCTCTGGACCATGCCCAAGCCGAACTTCAACATGTGATGCTTGAACAGAATCACCTAAGCGTGAAGTTCAAGCTGATAGAAATCACCACTCGAGCAATGTTTTCCTAGATGCCCCATGATTGAATCACCATAGCACACCTTACACTTAGGTCCTATGTAGGTGTAATAAGGTTCTATGTAACGTGACCTTAGTTACTTGTATAATATTTTTGTGTAAATAAAATTGTTATTTCTAATTATGGAAAAGTTGGTGAATTTTAAATATCCAGATAAATGTATGATGAATTTATTGTTTCATATTACCAATGAATTTTGGAAAAAGCGGTATTTTAAAATATTTATGTAAACATAAAATAATTAATAATGTAAAATTATTTTCAAAAAATGGTCTTCTACAGTTGTGACCAATAAGATATTTACAGTCTAATGAGATCAATATAATTTTTAGTGAATAGTAAAGTGTGGATAGTAATATACCCTTATAAATAGTAATTAATAGTAATGAATAGTAAATTGGCCAAAAAAAATAGAAACATCACCCATGAATGTATAAATACAGTCTAGACAACTTAAAAGTTAAGAAACTATCATAGTATATGTTTTGGTATTTTTATATGTCATAAATATTTTAATGAAAACTTTATAATTAATTTAATAATTTAAAAAGGAAAATTATTTTTATAAAATGTAATTATAAATAGATACTTTATTGTCTTATGGTTATACAATAATTTTATTGGACATTGATTACTTTTTCAAGGAGTTACAAAATGAGTTTTAGATTTAAAGTTGTTTATTTGGTATAAATAATAATTTTATTTAGAAATTAAATTAAAAATATTAAGAAAATTATTTTCATATAATGGAGTTCGTTTTGGAATCCAAAGCATCGATAATAGGTTATGGTGAATTTATAATATTTGTATAAAATGTTTTGTTTTTCGGTGAATAGAAAAAATATAGTTTTGTGTTTTTGTGTGATTAATGACATCATTAAGGATGTAATAATGATATAATTTTTCTAGTCGACTAGGGAATATTAATATATGTTATGAGGTGTCCCAAGTGTCAAATTCCATGGGAAAATACCCTGGGAAAGCCCATGGTTTTGTCAATACCACCGATGAGGTATCCCTCAGAAATTAATTAAATATTCCCTCACTTTTTCGATAAATACCAATCCATTCCCTCGTTCATTTCATTCAAAAAACCTCATCAACGAAGATTTGGTTTTTTACCTCCCAATGAGTCCTCCCAAGGTTCCATCAACCCCAAAGTTCCAAACCTTCAAGCTTTCGAAGTCACTCATCAAGGTAAGGGAACCTTTCACCGTCCTCTTTTAAGTCATTATTTCCTTTAAGTTATGGCTTCTAGTTTCCATATTATTATGTGGGATATATTCTTATATATTATTATTGCTTCCCATTTCATGTCCAAATGATTAGAGACACTTTATTCTCTCATCAATTTATTTTCTTTATTTTGAAGTGACGTCGTTAGGCTGCCAAATTTTCTTAAAAGAAATCACATTTTCTCTTTTCTTTCATGTTTCCTTTTCATGTGGTATGTCATTCCACACCATGATATTTTTTATATTTTATTCTATCCATATACTATAAAATGATTCATATATGTATGGGAGACCTATAAAGACCCAAACATGATGTACAAGGACATTACATTACTTATTTGGAATACTTAACACATAACAAAAACTGACACCCAAGGACCGTAATAGTTTAGTGTCTTTGGAAACTCGTAACATAATCTTCTAATCTTGGTGATAGATCTTCAACATCTCCTACAAAGATCTTCCCCTTTTTTTCTTACCTAAAACCTTTTTTTATATCCTGGGGAAAAGAAAACATATAAAGTGTGACCTCAAATGCTCAGTAAGGGTAAACATGGAAAGAATAAAACAATCCATAAACATTTGAATGTAAAAACATGAGCCTAAAATCTAAACATCAAAATCATGAGCAATGACATGAAACATGGCAGTACATAAGGAATAGATCATAAAGTAACATTAATCATGATAAAATTTCAGGGGAATGAACATTTAATTGTGGCATTAATTAGGCACATGTTATGATTTCCATATTAGTCAAGGAATTACTGCCAAGACCATTACAGTGGACAAAGTCCATTACTGAATCGAATTTTTTTGTCGTTCCATCCCTGTATTACTATACTGGATTTACTTTCCGTTACAGCTATGTCTATATCATAAGATATAAATCATTACCCAATGAATTAGATGGAGATATAGTTCCCACCCATCTCATAATGAAATCATTCTTACGTGGGCCACAACATAAACATAAATCATTCATCATAACCCAAAGAATAAAATGGGTTTCATAAACATCATCCCATCATAACATTATCCATATAAAACAAATGGATATCATTTCATCATAAGAAAAGTGAAACCATGTAAATAATAGAGACATTATACGTGAATTATAATCATACTAAATAATTTCATCATATATGGAAAATAGTTTTGAAAAAACACTTGAAATGAATTCTTGGTAAAATATCCTTTTTTCATCAAAAAGATATTCTTTTCACAAAATGCCATGCAATTTTAATAGAAAATGATTTTATTTTAAATAGTCATGAAATCTTGTAGATTAATATTAATGAAAATATGGCGTTATAAAATCGTAAAAATTATTTCATGCCGTATAAGTTTAAAAAACATTATCCTCGTACTTTTAAAAGAAAAGTAAAAAAGTACCACATATGGTAAACAAAAGTAAGATTACTTCCATAACACAAAATAAAATTCAAAGAGGGGTAAACATGACTTTAAACATACATGTAAGAATATTAAACACTTTATGAAAAACATTTTTATGGACAGGGATCAAAAATAAAAGCCCAGTAAATACTTATGTATAAGTAATCTCAGATAAAAATGAGATTTGGAAAATTTTCCCTTATATTAAGTCTGATATGCTTCGTAGGTATCTGAAACACATGTATAATGATTTAAATAATTTCATTGACTTATTACAGAATCATATTAATTGTTATTATATCATATATGGTTCAATTATGGCTTTATATTTCCCGTTCTTTTGTAAATTCCATGTTAAAGAAGTGTTTTGGGTAAAATCGTATCATTTATCGTACGTGTTTGGACGTGTTTTTATTGATATTATTATTACTTATATAATGTTTTAATTAATTAGGGAATGTAAATCATGATTTATATATCATATATATTCAGTATATATATATAATACATAGATAAATGAAATGAAATACACCATTCATGGAGACGGTAGGCTGTACGTACGCATGAACGTTGTTTTCCATTCCTTATTGACATGAATGGAAGTAAGTAGATGATATATATATATATATATATAAGTCCAGTGGCTTTATTATGTCATATATTTCATTATTATTCTTTATATATACTTTCTAATCATTCTTGCATGGTTAACATGGAGAATGAATCTCATTGCGCCGTGGAGACGGTAATCTGTGCGAACGCACGAGCGATGATATCATTCCCATAATTATTGAGTGGAATATTAGTGGATGATATAATATATAAGGATTATTATCATGTTATAATAATCATATATATTATTTTTAACACCATTATACCTATCCAAGTAAGGTTGTGGTAGAAAAACATATTACACCACAGCGTGGAGACGGTATTCTGTACGTATGCACGTGCAGTGATTTCATTTTTCGTAGGATGGATTGAAGGTGAAATAGGGTTGTTTCATATTTATAATAACATTTCATTATATTATTAATATATATATTATTACTTTAAAATTAAACAACTAAAGAAGAGGAAGTTGAAGAAAAAAGAAACTTGAAAGAATCGGTAGAAGAGATTACCTCTTCTTCGACGTGCCTCTTTTAAACTTCATCATAGGGAACTAGGGTTGGTCTTTTGAGAAGACCATAACCTCTATTATATAACTAGATAGGTTGAGATGATAAATTTTTAGGGGTTTTCTGAGATTAAAGGCTCAAAAGTTTGTAAAGAGGAGAGGGAGGAGGTGCTCTTTTATAAGGGAGGAGAGGGGCACCTTTGGAAAAACTTAAAATATTATTTTATAATAAATTCATATTCCATTTATAATGTCTCAAAAGTGACATATTTCAATTCTAGGGTGGGTATGGGTCAAAATAATTTCAACCAATAGGTTTTAGGCATATTTAGGTTACCATTTTAACCTTATCATTTAGATTTAACTTTATGTTAAATAATTTAACTTTTACCCTATCTTCTTGTATTCTTACACTATATGGTTAATAAACATACTATAAACTACCAATAAAAACCTAATTTGTTCATTAATGTCATATAAAATATTATATAATTCTTCTTTTCGAAGCTCAGATTTTTTATGACCATTATATCAATTAATAATATAATATTTGTTTTAAAAACTCTTTTATGTAAATTTTGACACTATTTGGTATTTTGTTTTCTCTAAATTCATAAAAGAATTATTACTTCGAAAATAAATCTTCTAACAAACCCTAATATGTTATATTAACCTATAAAATTAGTTTAATTCATAAAAAGTCTAAAATTACATTCATTTGGGTATTTATAATATCAATTATGTTAATATTTCATTAACAAATAAATTATTGCATCATCATTGTGTCAAAAATTATTTAAATTATATCAACTCAAAAAAATATAAATAAAACCCGATTATGTTGGAAATATTTTTATCTTTATAATTAATATTTATAGTCAAATTTATATTATGTATACCCTATATTAAAAATGTTTTAGTTATTAAACTTTGATTTTAACTACTTTAACTCCTCTTTAAATAAAATGATAATAAGTGTCCTAATCTAATCCAAGTGGACCAAAGAGGTTCATATTTTATTCCTAAGTTTTTTTCTACTCTAATTATACTTATCCAATAGAATTAGGTCATGTGTTAGGGTAATAATAATATCATTTTTACCCTTAATTACCCTATTTACTATTAACCATGGTAAATAAAAGTAAAAAGTTACTATTCACCAAAAATTATTTTTATCTTATTGAACCACATTTTACTCTATAATATTAACCATGTCTCTCAGATATTCTAAATTCCACTTTTTGAAGAGATTAAATTAGGTTTTATGTGAATTTGCAAATTCTCCTAGGTGGTGGGAAAAACTGTGAAAAGTTCTATAAAATTTATATATATCTAAAATTGTTATAAACTGACTCTAATGAATTACATTGAACATATGTAGGTATTATGTGTCTATTTTGACCTAAAATAAATTTAAATTAATTAAATAATTATTTAAATAAAAATTCGGTTTTAAACTATAACTCAGTGTTTTTCACTATTCATCAAAAATTGAATGTTTTTAGAAAAATACCAAAAATTCACCCTAGGATAATTTCAATATTACGAATCCAAAAATGATGTCTATTTGGAATGATAAAATTTATTAAATTTCAAAAAGTTGGTATTACTATTCATAACGGCTAGTTTATATAATATTTTAATAACATATCATTGTTTAGCGAAACTCGGTATTGCATACTACACACACTATCGAGGAAGTTCGTGATTGCGTGTAATGCAAGCCAATTCCAGGCTGCCTGTAGTGAAAGCTCCCTTTGGTGTTTCGTATATCATAATCAAAACTTATTTTATTTATACATTAAACAAAATCTATACTTAATGTTGCGTAGAATAATTCCCACAAAACGAACTTGAAATTGTGTGAAACACGAGCCAAGAATAGTGTTGTGTATACTGCAAACTAATACAGTGTTGCATATAGTATAAGCTAATATGGGTGTAGTGTACAATAGAAGATATCAAAGAAATTAAAAATAATATTTCTCATAAAATATTGGAGTGTTACATTCTTCCCCCCTTAAAATGAATTTCACCCTTGAAATTTGTTGGGGTTATAAATGATTTACTACTTGAAGGATTCATTCATAGAAACCCACATCGTAAAAAAATAATACCATAACATAATTTTAAAAACTAAAGTATGAAATGTAACTGTTACCCAAATTAACTCATCACTGGGTTTCCACATAGGAGAACATAGGTGAAAATTTGGATATGGAAGAGAAAATTAACCTTCAAGTTCTGATGGAGAGTGGTAGAGGACATGGCTATGAAAAACCCAACAATCACAAAGCCATAAATTTGTGATGACCTAAGGTACCATCATATTCAACAGATACGAGGGTGCTAGGACAACATTTTTTATTTTCAAGATCATTTCCCAAATGTTGAAGAATTAAAAGAAATACTTACTTGATTTTGGTACAGTCTCACTATTCTTTGTACCTTGAACAATTTCCACTTAATCTCTTAAATAAATGAAGTTGAATTTGTCTTCTATGAAGTGTTAGTAGATCCTGTGATAGAATGATAGGTCAGTCCATCTGTCTCAAACATAAGGCTAGAAAAAATTATATACATAAGTCTATCTTATGGTGAGATTAACCGTAATTGATTCCAAAAATGGACTCATACTTCAACGATCATATCGCTTAATAAAATTAAAAAAATTTCTACTAACCAGGGACTTCTTGTAGGCTAATGATAGGCGATAAAGGCCTGTCTCACTTCGGTTGTGGGTTTGATTCCCGCAACCTTTTCCGATGTGACAGGTTGTCGCCCGTCCTGCAGGTTTTCATTTTTCTAAAACTACACTATTATAACATTCTAGAAATAATATCGAAAAAAAGTTCTATCCTTAAACAATATTATCTTCTGTCCAACATAATCCATTTCAAATCTTTAGGCTTATCCAAAATACTTCTATCCAAGATCATAATATAAAGAAAAATATTACTAGAAATGTCATCAACAAATCATGTGAATACCATCATTTATCATATGATATATCTTGTTGTTCGCATTTCGAACATGTGAATACCTTAATAATGTATTCTATTGAATCATAAATTACCATATAACCTTATTGAAAACATGAATTCTTTCAAAAGTTAACTCTTTCCACATACCAAAATCCCAAAATTTCTGTATACTCAAACAAAGATATCACATTGTCCTTATCTCAATCCTGAGCCCATGAATACTATCAAATATATTATTTTCTTCTTATCCCTTCATTATACGCATAACATCTGCTTTCCAAAAATATTTTAATAACTTTTCATGGTTACTGATACCATATTCTTATGGAAAACCACAATGGACCAATACATAGATATTCCAATATATCATAAAAGTACCTCAACTACATTATTCTTTAATACCGATACATAGACACTTCAATCCATCTTATTCAATGATTGTCATGGAATAAGTACTTCCTTGATTTAGAAGTAACCTCTTAGGTCAGGGCATTGAGTTGGGTAATGCCCATGTTCCCCAAAGATAATACATTGAACTCCATAACAGTTTGTCACTCTATGACCCTTCTCTCCACATAGATAACTTATCCCCCTCCAGTTGATGTATTCATCAAGGTTCTTCTTCCCTTCTTTAGAAATCTAAATCTTCATTTCTCTATCCTCCTCACCATGCGAACATTCATAATATTCCATCTTCCTGTTATTTGATTAATTATGAATACCACTAAAGTTCACCTTGTTAATCATATATCACGATGACTAATTTGGCATAATCCCAAAATATTTCATTCTAGGCATTATGAAATTTTGTTGCTCATAGTCACCAATTTGTCCATTAGATTCAATGTTGACCCAATTCCTTCTGGTTCCCTCTATTGACTAAATCCAAAAACCCCGGTGTAAGAAATAGTTAAAATAAAAAGAAACCACAAAATCATAAAAAGTCACTTATGGGATGTCTAACTTATAACATATTCTTTAATCCATGACACCCTAGGTTCACCCTAGGTTATTCATTATTGTCAAAATAACTCTAGGACTATAACCTATAGTTATACTAAACCTTAGGGACATCACTAGACATACCTTATAAATATATCTAGGGATCTCGCTAAAGTTTTCACATCCTAGTTTCCATAGGTTAACTAAACTGTTCCTCTGATACCAACTATAAAGACCCAAACATAATGTACATGTACATTACATTACTTTTACGGAATACTTAATACATAAAAAAAACTGACACCCAAGGACTGTAATAGTTTAGTGTCTTTGGAAACATGGAACATAATCTTCTAATCTTGGTGATAGATCTTCAACATCTTCCATAAAGATCTTCCCATTTTTTTCTTACCTAAAACCATTATTTATATCTTGGGGAAAAGAAAACATATAAATGGTGTGCTCAAATTCTCAGTAAGGCTATACATGGGGAACATAAAAAAATCCATAAACATTTGAATGTAAAAACATGAGCATAAAATCTAAACATCAAAATATTGAGCAATGACATGAAACATGGAAGTACATAAGGTATAGATCATAAAGTAACATCAATAATGATAAAATATCATGGGAATAAAACATGTAATTGTCCCATCCATTAATAACATGTTATGATTTCCATAGTATCCAAGGCATTGCTGCCAAGACCATCATAGGGGACAAAGTCCATTACTGAATCAGGTTTACCTGCCATTCCAGCCCTTTATTACTGTACCAGATTTACTTGTCGTTACATCCATGTCTATCTCATGAGATATAAATCTTTAATGAATGCATTAGAGGGAAATATAGGTCCCACCCATCTCATAATAAAATCATTTTTACATGTGCCACAACATAAACATAAATCATTCATCATAACCCAAAGAATAAAATGGGTTTCATAAACATCATCCCATCATAACATAATCCATATAAAACAAATGGCTTTCATTTCATCATAAGAAAAGTGAAACCATGTAAATAAGAGAGACATTATATATGAAACATAATCATACTAAATAATGTCATCTTATATGGAAAATAGTTTTGACAAAACACTTGAAATGAATTCTTGAGGAAAATATATTTTCTTCCTCAAAATGATTTTCTTTTCACAAAATGCATTGAAATTTTAAAAGAAAAGATTTTTTTTGAAAATAGTCATGAAATCTTGTAGGGTAAGCTTCATTAAAATAAGGCATTATGAAATCTTAAAAATTCGTTAATGCCGTATAAGTTAAAAAATCATTCTCCTCGTACTTTTAACAGAAAAGTCAAAAAGTACCACATATGGTAAACCAAATAATGATTCCTTCCATAACACAAAGTAAATGTCAAAGAGGGGCAAAAATGACTTTAAAAATACATGTAAAAATATTAAACACTTTTTGAAAAACATTTTTATGGTCATGGATGAAAAATATAACCCCAGTAAATACTTACGTATAAGCAATCTTGGATAAAAATGAGATTTGAAAAATTATCCCTTACCTTAGGTCTGATATGCTTCGTACATATCTTAAACATCTGTATAATGATTTAAATAATGTCATAGACTCTTTATAGAATCATACTCATTGTTATGATATCATATATGGTTCACTTATGACTTTATATTATCCATTCTTTTGTAAATTCCATGTTAAAGAAGTGTTTTGGGTAAAATCGTTTCATTTATCGTAAGTGTTTCGACTTTTTGTTCTTGATATTATTATTACTTATATAATTATTTAATTACATCCAGAATTTAAATCATGATTTATATATCATATATATTTATTATATATATATAATATATAGATAAATGAAATTAAATACACCGTTAATGTAGACGGTAGGCCGTACGTATGCATGAACGCTGTTTTTCTTTCCTTATTGACTTGAATGGAACTAAGTAGATGAAAAGTATATATATATATAAATATAGTAGATTTATTATGTCATATATTTCATTATTATTCATTATATATACTTTATATTCATTTTTGAATGGTTTACATGTAGAATGAATCGCATCACGTCGTGGAGACGGTAATCCGTGCGTACGCACGAGTGATGATATCATTCCCAAAATTATTGAATGGAATTGAAGTGGATGATATAATATATCAGAATTAGTATCATGTTATTATAATCATATATAGTTATTCTTTACACCATTATACCCATCCATGTAAGGTGGTGGTAGAAAAACATATTACACCATGGTGTAGAGATGGTATTCTGTACGTACGCACGTGCGGCGATTTTGTTTTTTGCAGGATTTCTAGATGGTGAAAGAGGTTAGTTTCATATTTATAATAACATATCAGTATATAAGTAATACTGATGTTATTACTTTATAACAAATCAACTAAATAAGAGTAAGTAGAAGAACAAAGAAACTTGAAAAAATCGGTAGAAGATATTACCTCTTCTTTGATGTGCCTCTTTTAAACTTCCTGTTAGAGAACAAGGGATGGTCTTTTGAGAAGAAAAAAACCTCTATGATATAACTAGAGAGGTTGGTAAGAGAAATTGTTACGGTTTTCCTGAGCATGAAAGCTCAAAATTGTGTAAAGAGGAGAGGGATGAGGTGCTCTTTTATAAGGGAGGAGAGGGGCACCTTAGGAAAAAATTAAAATATTATTTTATAATAAATTCATATTCGGCTTATAATGCCTCCAAAGTGACTTATTTATAGGCTAGGGTGGGTATGGGTCTAAATAATCTCAAAAAATAGGTTTTATACAAGTTTATGTTACAATTTTATCCTTATAATTTAGATTTAACTCTAAGTTAAATAATTTAACTTTTACCGTGTCTTCTTGTATTCTTACACTATATGGTTAATAACCTTACTATAAACTACTAATAGAATCCCTATTGGTTAATTAATGTCATATATATTATTATATAAGTCTTTTGGCCGAACCTTATAATTTTTACGACCATTATATCAATTAATAAAATAATATATGTTTTAAAAACACTTTTATGTCAATTTTGACACTATTTGGTATTTTATTTTCTCTAAATTCATAACAGAATTATTAATTCGAAACAAAATTCATATAACCAACCCTAATATGTTATATTAACTTATTAAATTAGTGTAAATCATAAAAAGTCTCAAATTACATTTATATGGGTATTTATAATATCAACTATGTTAATATTTCATTAATAAGGAAATTATTGCATCATCATTGTGTCACAAATAAATTAAAATATTTAATGTCTAAAAATATAAATAAAATACCATTATGTAGGAAATATTTTTATATTTCTAATTAATTTTTATAGTCGAATTTATTTTATGTATAACCCTATATTAAAAATGTTTTAGTTATTAAACTTTGATTTTAACTATTTTAACTCTTCTTTAAATAAAATAATAATAAGTGTCCTAATCCAATCCAAGTGGACCAAAGAGGTTCATATTTTATTCCTAAGGTTTATTTTGGGCGAATTATACTTATCTAATAGAATTAGGACATCTGTTAGGGTAATAATAATATCATTTTTACCCTTAATTACCCTATTTACTTTTAACCGTGGTAAATAAAAGTAAAAAGTTACTATTCAAAAAAAAATATTTTTATCTTATTGAACCAAATTGTACTCCTTGATACTAACCGTGTCTCTCGGATTTTCGAAATTCCACTCACATAAGCAGTAAAATTAGGTTTTATGTGAATTTGCAAATTCTTCTAGGAGGTGGGTAAAATACAATGAAATGTTCTATAAATTTTTTATATCTAAAATTATTATAAATTGACTCCAATGAATTACATTGAACTAATATAGGTATTATGTGTCTATTTTGATCTAAAATAAATTTAAATAAAATAAATAATTATTTGAATAAAAAATCGGTTTTAAACTATAACTCAGTGTTTTTCACTATTCATCAAAAATTGAAAGTTTTCAGAAAAATACCAAAAATTCAACCTAGGCTAATTTCAATATTCCAAATCCAAAAATGAATTCCATTTTAAAATATAAAATTTATAAAATTTCAAAAAGTGGGTATTACTATTCATAACTGATAGTTTATTTAATATTTTAATAACATATCGTTGTTTAGTGAAACTCGGTAATGCGTACTACAAACGCTATCGAGGAAGGTTGTGATTGCGTGTAATGCAAGCCAAGTCAAGGTTGCATGTATTATAGGATCCCTTTTGTGTTTCGTATATCATAATAAAAAATTATTTCATTTATACATTAAAAATATCTATACTTAATGTTGCCTAGAAAAATTCCCACAAAATGAACTTGAAATTGTGTGTAACACGAGCCAAGAATAGTGTTGCGTATACTGCAAGATAATACGGTGTTTCATATAGTACAAGATAATCTTGGTGTATTGTATAATAGAAGACATCAAATAAATTAAAAATAATATTTCTCTTAAAATCTCGGGGTGTTACAAGACACTTGTCCCCTCTCTTTTTATTATTTTATAATACCATGTTATATAGCTGTAATGCTTCTGAATCTTCGTCTCAAAATCCCTCCCTTTTTTTCTCAATAAATTCTCTTATATTATTTATGTGAATACACAAATCTATTTTTATTTTTAAGGGTATTAATCAATACATAATATTGATCTATTTTATTCTATAATTGACATACATATAACCCTCACTCCCTGCCCATGGGTTATAAATGACATAACAGTTACGTTTTTAAGAACTATTAAAACATTGAGATTTTGAAATGAAACCCATCTATTTTATTATATATGAATTATTTATAAATTGTTTTATTATGATCTATGCGGATCATAGGAAAATAAATACATATTAAGGGTGTGCCTTGATAGTGATCCAATGCATTGGGTAAAAAATTTAATCTCTAGAGATGACATGTTTCATGATACCTTGATGAATAACTTTGGTAATTTTTTTACGTCACCTTAGGGATGAACCTTGGTGATATGTTCATGAATGTCTAAATGAAATCTTGTAGCCATATATTCAATTTATGATTCATGTTCTTTTCATTATTATATGCCACTTTTTTCCATTGCTCATGTCTTTATGTATTTTTATCATGTTCTTATTGATATCACAAGTAAACTGATTCCCTTGTTTACTTTTACTGGGCCTTTAACTCACCCTTTTCGTTGATGAATGTCTTTAGGTTATGAGATACAGTAATAGTACATAGGATGAACTTTTCAAGAAGCTTTTCAAGGGGATTTAAAAGAGTGTTTTATGTGTTTATGATTTATTGTTCCTGATTTTTGAGACACTAGACTTCAAAGATCCTCTATTTGTAAAATGTAATGAAAATTTATTTAATAAAAATGTGGGATGCTATAGGTCAGGGTAGGAATAAAATGTATCATCCTCATCCTTCCATAATGTGATGTCCATCAGGTTTATGCCTCCCTATGAAGATACATCTAACAGAGGATGAAAATTTGTTGTCTCCCTAGGGTCCGACCATGGAATCTCTACCATCATCACCAGAGGCACTCTCAACCTCAACTAGATATCACAGAGAGATATTCTGAGGACCAATGGTGGACGAGGATCACTGTGGTCCATTTCTAGTATCCATAGTCCCTATGCCGGAAAATGCAGTCACCAACCTGTCTTACCACGATGTGGTGGCTAAGTTACTACACTCTTCATAGGATATCCCAAGATGCGGCGGCTTGTCAGCTCGCTTTCCGTATTCTCCCCCAACCAACCTACCATATCAGTGGTCTACTTCATTACTTATACCACTTCCCCAGCTACCTATGGTTGATGATTGGGGAAATGAAGGTCTAGACCCTGAATCTGGACAAAGAAGATTGTGGGATATTCTCACAGTAGACCATTTCCTGGAGATGTTTTGGCCGGTTGTAGCGCCAAATTTCTGGGCACCAGAAGCACTCACGCAGGAGGAGGTTGGATGCTTTATCTAGATCCTATGGGCAACTCATTCCCATCTTCTTCATCGATGAGTGGCCCACCCCAATATTTAGGCACACTTTGAATACATCGACCAATAATGACATTTGGTTGATTTGAGCGCACTCTTTATAGCCCAGCACCCTGATTCACCAGTTCTTCATAGGACCATCCAACAACGATGCGTCCTGAGCATTAAATTTCTATGTGGGATAATAAAGGAGGATTCTCCCCCATGTGAAAATATGTGGTTGGGTGTAGTATGTGGCCCTCCATTTCAGTTCTATCTGGCGCCAGCCTGATTTGTCGGGCGACATAGAGGATATGCGTTTAGGCAGGGTCATTGTTAACATGGACTACCTGCCGAGGAGTGAGAACGAGTTGGAGATTCTTGGATAGGACATATCCCCTAAGGGATTATAAAACCTATTGGATCTTTTGGGAAGGATTACTCATAAACATAAAAATCTATTGGGTTATGTTTTGCCCATTGAGGCATTGGTCCTCTACTGAAATTATAATAAGGGTAAGGAGAACCTCAGAGTCTTCAAACACTCTGACCCATCTGGCTCAGTGTAGAAGGTGTAAGACGATTTTAAAAAAGCCACATTGTGTCAGGAACTCAATGAACACAAGAATATGGTCAAAAAACTCCTTGTTGAATGGGATGTAGAGCGATGACTGGACTATGGTTATCCTCGACCAGGGAAGTAGGTCCAAACACATCTTATCCCTAGAAAATTCCCTGTAGGTGATCTAGACCATCTTATCCTTGCAGACATGGTTGAATCCAGAGCCTATGGAAAGAGGGAATGTTAGGTACTGCTAAATCCTCTAGAACGGCGAGACAATCTCCGAGATCCATCTCAGGTTCTGCCAACTGCTTCACAAGTCATTCCACCAGCTGCTTCATGAGCCGTCGGTCATTCTCATCATGTTGAAGAACCTTCCAATGCACTCGTGGTTAAATATCCCCATCAATATAGTAATCCCTAACCAGATGATCCCATAGAGGCCCTCATTGCCCGCCTCAAGGTTTTGGAGACTCAACAGGTGGCAATCCCACCTGATGGAAAACCATATCTGGCGTGGGTGGATGATATGTCAGCACCCATGGGTTTTGGAAATCCCACATTTTTTCCCTTCAATGAGATAGGGGGGCCACTGTAGCTTCTGGCCCACATCATCTCAAGGTGTGGACCCATGTTGGGAACTCTGGTGTAGCAGGAGGCCGCCAAACTCCTATGTTTTGTGCAGACATTGGAAGGGAATGTATATGTCTGGTACAACCTGCTACACATTGGATTAGTAGCCAGATGGGAAGACCTCTATAGAAAATTTCTTTACCAGTTCAGTTCCACAACATGGAAGAAAAGCATTGCAGAACTCATCAAATGCAAGAAGACCCCTGATGAGTGTGTCACGGACTTCGTCGCCCAGTGGAAAGGGCTCACATATGTCCCCGACATGCCACTGACTCCAGAGAAACTGCTAACGATGTGCATAGAGAATGTCAAGATAGAACTACTCCTATCTCTGATCACCCAAAACTACCCTTGTGGATTCTGATACTGCTATGATAAGGCTCAGTTCTTAGAAGAATCCCTATAAGAGTCTAGCCAGGCATGTCTTTTTCCTCCTACAATCCCCTCGAGAATGGCTTCCAAGGTCAATCCCACTGTAGTGGCTCAAATATATCCCCACAAGAAACTAGATTTGTTACCAGTGCTGCCACCTATGTTGCCTCACTGGGGCCCTCCACCTCTGATGTAGCCTCCAGCCCAGTAGTGCCCACCTCAAATTTGGTAGGTTCCCCCACAAAACATAATTCCACTACCCATGAGAGACAACTAGGTTATGTATCTTCGACAGGCTCCTCTATCCCCTCGTCAGGGATAGGCTCTCAGAGCCCCCTTCCCAGACAAGAGGAACCAGACCTAATCGTTCAATGGGGATTAGGTCCCCAGTTATTTCCAATGTTTTGGGGAATATGGGATTTTCTGTTATCATGAATGTAGGAGGCCATGAGAGGTTAACCTCACTGATCACCCTAATTACTGCCCTTATCACTAAATCCTAGGACATGCGCTCAAATAGTGTTATGTGTTTTAAGACTGGATTCAAAACCAGGTGGATAACAACAAAGATCATTTAGGCATATCTCCAGCATAGGTGGAGTGTGTCTTCGTGAAGCCACATAGTATCAGTGAGTGCGAAGTCGAGTGGAATCAGGTTTCTAACTGTGGGTCCCTGAAGTATGACAACTAGATGGCTCGTAAGACAGTTTCTCATGCACATGGTATTATTCGTGCAAGCCTGAATTGATCCAATCCTTCAGAAGAAATTGTTCCATCCACCACCTATATTTCTATGTCAACGGCTCATCTATCCACTTCCCAGAAGAGAAATCATCAGTGGCACAAGGGAAAACAATGTCCCCTACAAATTTCATTTTCATCTCGTAATCTTATTGATTTCATTCCCCAAAAGATAGAGATTCCTCCCAAAATCCATCTAGTAGTGGTTGACTATCTGAGTGATGGTTATGTGTATGCCTAGATTTATACTGTAGAGCTAGTAAACCCCTACATGATTCATGATGATGAGAAGCACCAGACGAATCCTCCCATTGTCCCCAGTCGTCGCAAGCTTCAGTGAAGCCGTGGCTATATGGGTTATCAGAGTGCATCAGTAAGTACTTCTATCCAGGCTATTCATGCTACTGAAACAAGGAATCAATCCCATCATAGAGCTCATCATGCACAACCTTCTCATTTTGTGTCATTAGGTCCGTCTTTTCCACCATTGTGTTGTTGTATCAAGAAGAGCCACCTCGATAGTGTCGTGATCAGCCATTCCCTGTTGTGGATAGGTATCATCCATATGTCGCTCATCCAGTGGTCTCTCCGCCGGCTTCGACTAGTGAGCAGTGGGATATTCCCAGCACTCATTAGTCATCAGTCCAGCCAGCAGGGCCCACCATACCTCCTATCATAGAGTGACCTTTTGTAAGCACAATTTCACACCTGGAATGGATGTATGATGTTTGCAAGTATCTTTATAGAATTACAACAGGGGTCTAGATCCTTGAGGCCCTTCACCTGTCATTGGATATGTGTGAATCACTTTTCGAGGCTTTAAGAAATCCCCCCTTGTTTGAGATAGAGGTAGCAGCTGCAGAAGCCTTTCATGATAAGGCAGTCGATCATGTTGAATTCTAGGACATTATCTAATTCTCTAGAGAAGATGAAGGCTCCCCTATACAGGGGAACATTCTCCCACTATACATAACCATCTATTTTAATGGCATGTAGGTTCGTCGTTGTCTTATCGACAAAAGCTCTAGGTTCAACCTAATCCTGACTCGAACACTATGAAAACTGGGGTTTTCTGCAGAGGACCCAAGTCACTATGACATAAAAATTCTAGGATATGATAGGAAGGAACAGACAATAGTTAGTAAGATCCACCTGAAGGCCTAGTTCAGTGGCCTAGTTTGCCGTACTGAGTTCATCGTTGTCTCCTGGGACACCACCTACAATGCATTGATGGGCATGCCATAGTTCCACCTACATGTAGTGGTTCCATCTTCGTATCATTAGTGACTCAAGTGCTCCCTTAATTGTCGAGTGGGCGTACTTCGAGGTGACGTGTCTCCATTCGCCTCTTTTGAATCCCTCTATCAAGATGCCAACTATTATAAGAGCAAGGACAAGATGGTTTAGGATAATGAGGTTGATCATGTTATGGTTGTGACCGACCCATGGATAGACCTAGATGATGCCTACATCTTTCCAATCCACCAATTGGAGGCTACATCCCTTGACATGGGATAATGATTCATCATTTTTGGAATGAGGGGGATCACATTCCCATGTCTAAGTGACGCCGGAATATCACCTCATAATCCTACACAAATCAGGCCCATGTGATTCTGGTGCCTCCTACTTCTATAAGGTATCGGGATGTCCAACCCATGGAAATGACAATACTTCATACATTCTCATTTCGTTAGGATCAGATTAATTGGCTCAATCTGATGCACAACTATTGCTTCGATATAATCAAGTGTGGCCTCATGGGATGAAGACCATATGGGATCGGATCTACATCCTTCATCGCTATGGTTTCGGCAGAAAGGAGTCCCCTGATGTAGTGTCCACCTCTGCTCATGCTGGTACCAGTCTCTCATCAGGATCTATTAACTTAGAGGATAATCATCCCGCAATGGTCCAATCCTCCATAAGTGAATAATTGGATTTAGAGGATGCTCCTCCTTCCTTGGAAGAGGGTGTCTCCACCACAGTCAATGAATTGGTGAAGGTGAACCTAGGATGTGAGGCAGACCTAAGACCCACATTGATCAGTGTCGACATCTCCTTCTAGGAGCAACATCAGTACATGGACTTCCTTAAAAACAACATGATTTATTCGCCTAGAGTTAAGATGAGATGAAAGGACTACATAATCATGTAGTCATTCACTACCTTGGTCTCCCACCAAATCACCATGGGTTTAAGCAGCCTCCCAGAAAGAGGTACCCTTCTCACGGTGCCATGGTCGTGGCCAAAGTTAACAAGCTCATTAGAGACAATTTCATTGACGAGGTCCAGAACCCCAAATTGTTGGCCAACATCATGCCTGTTAGGAAAAAGAATAGATAGATCAGAGTCTGTATCGAATTCTGAGATCTAAATTGTTAGTGTCTGAAGGATGATTTTCCCCTTCCTGTGATGGAATTATTGATTGATGCCACTACTGGGTTCCAATCCCTCTTCTTCATGGATGGGTACTCCATGTATAACTAGATCCAAATAGATCTCAAGGATGAAGAGTCTACAGCCTTCAGGGCGCTTCAAGGTACATTCTGTTACCAAGTCATGCCCTTCGGCTTAAAGAATTCCAGTTCCACCTATAAACAGGCTATGCAATGCATATTTAATCCGATTATTAGGACATTGGAGGAATTCAATGTGAACGATCTGGGGGTCAAATCTCTCCAGTTTCAGGACCATATCAAAGACCCTGAGAAAGTGTTGAGCTTCCTTTTTTCCCACCACAGTAAGATAAACCCACTGAAGTGTGCCTTTGGGGTCAACTCTGGAAAGATCCTCAGTTTCTTTGTCAGATACAAGGGCATCGAAATTGACATTGAGAAGATCAAGTCCATTAGCCAGATGTCTACCCCAAGAAACCTATGTGAGCTTTGATGTTTCTAATGACACTTGGACTACATATGGAGATTCATTGCAAATTGGGCCAACAAGTGTAATACCTTTTCATAGCTCATGAATAATGGAACCATCTATCAGTGGGACAAGGAATGTCAGACTACTTTCAAGGAAATCAATCAGTATCTTCTCTAGCCTTCGATTCTAATGCCACCTGTTTTTGGAAAGCCACTGGTACTTTATGTGACCGCCTTAGAACAATCCCTCAGTGCCCTTCTTTCCCAGATGAACAATAAGGGGATAGAGAAAAGTATCTATTACCTCAGCCACATGCTATTCAATATGGAGACCAGATACTCCCCTATCGAGAAGAGAGGCCTTTCACTGGTATTCACATTAAAGAAATTGCCACATTACCTATAGCATCATGAGGTACAACTGATGTCCCTAGGGGATCTATTGAAGTAGATCCTGAACCGACCAATGTTGAAAGGACATCCAACTCGGTGGGTTGTAATCCTTCAACAGTTTGATATCAGTTTTTCCCTCAGAAGCCAATTAAGGGGAAAGCGTTGGCATACTTCCTTGCCTCTCATTCAGCTCATTCAGACCACTCCCTAGATCTCGATTTCCCTGATGTAGTGATTCTCTCGATATACCAATCCATGCTGTGTTGAAAAATTCACTTCTATATTGTTTCCTAGATCCCCACCGACAGAAGACTCAATAACCCCAGGCTCAACAGAGTAGGCTTGGGTATTGTCTTCATTACCCCGGCACAAGCCATCCTGTCGTATTCATTCCTATAGTCATAAGGCTACACTATCTATGAGGGGGAGTATCATTCTCTCATTTCTAGCCTTGAATTGGCCCTTGAGAATGTTGTTCCCCACTTGCATGTGAAAAGGGAATCTGAACTAGTCATCAACTAGATCAATGGTGACTATGTAATCAGAATTCCAGAGATCGTACCATTTCGAGAATGCACTCTCCAGCTAATTGCCCAGTTCCCATCATGTCTAGAACTTACTCATATCCCTTAATCCTAGAATAGTCAAGTTGACACCATGGCCAGCCTAGCTGCATCACATTCACAGCCTGAAAGGATGATTTGATTGTCCATGTGGCATAATGAAGATTCATCGCTCCTGTCACTCGAGATGATGATGACAGCCTATAGGTGAGCCACCTTACAACCGGTGCCTCCACATCAAGACATTCATTTCCCCCGGATGTAGTGATTGAGGTGATTCTCGACTATAGAACCTCTTTTGTCGAGTATCTCCAAAATGGTAACCTCTTGGTAGATTGAGACAAGCGTGGGAAAATCTGACGTCGCGCATTGCAGTTTACCCTCCAGAGTGATCCTGGTCATGAGCAGATCTTCTACAAGCGTGGGTTTTATGGGATTATCCTCTATTTCATCCATGGAGTTGAGATTTATCAAACCGCGTATGAGGTTCATGCCAGTTCTTTCAGCAGTTAACAGACTGGGCCGAAACTATCTCACCAGATCCAGAGTGGGATATTTTTGGCCCTCGACGATCCATGATTGCATAGAGTTTTCCAAAAGGTTCCATGTGTTCAAAATTCATGTCAAATTTATGCATCAGCTGCTAGAGCCTCTCCACAATACCATGTACTCTTGGACCTTTTTGGTCTGGGGACTCGATGTCATGGGACCATATCCTCCGGTGATAGCTCGCCAGTGCAGGTTCATCCTGACCGCTATGGATTTCTTCTCTAAGTGGGCAGAGGTAGTCCCACTCAAGGAGGTCAAGGCCCATTCCATCATTGAATTTGTGAGCTCCAATGTCATCTACTGATTTTGAGTCCCTCATGTCGTCCTCACTGATAACGAAACGAACATCTAGGCAGTTGAGATAAAGAAATTGAATGCTATGTACAACATCCATTCTAACCATACCTTCCATTATCATGCACAGGAAAATGGACAGATCGAGGTGTTCAAAAAGACCCTCTCTATCATTCTGTAGAAAATGGTTGGTCAGAATAAGAAGAGTTGGTCGGACAAGCTCCCAAAAACCCTCTAGGCTTATCAGATGATGACTCGTAATTCCACCCAAGTGACCCCACATTCACTGGTTCATGGAACAGAGGCCGTCATTCCCATAGAGATTGAATTTCCCTCATTGCAAACAACTGTCTATTGTCTGCAAGCACCAGATAAAGTTTCTAATGTCCGTCTGGATGAATTGGAAGTGCTTGACCAGGACAGGCTCCGTGCCCTACACAATATGTAAAGGCATCGGAACAAGATATCTAGAGATTTCAACATGAAATTTCACCTCCACTCCATTTTTACATGTAAATTGGTGTTGCCCCTAAGAACACCAATGATACCTGGAAGAAAACCAACCAATTTGGATTCCCAATGGGAATAACCTTACATCATTCACAAGGTTTACTCCAATGGTGCATACTCCCTGGTTACCATGGATGGTGAGCGTATAACTCCTCCCACCAATTCCATGTTCCTCGATAAATACTTTTCTTGAGTTTTATGGTCCCACAGGACCTTAAACTGTACATTTGTGCATGACCCTTAACAGCATTGTTGTCTTGCATGACCCTAAACTACATTACGGTCCAACATGACCTTAAACTATCTAGTCCCACGTGACCTTAAACTGTTTCTTCCAAAGCACAAGATGTTAAAATGTGCAGATTTCCCAAACTGAAGGACGTAAAACTATTCATCAATTGTCCTTCATGACGTTAAAATGTGTGCGGAAGATGAATTTTCATGTCCTGTATGACATTAAACTATGTATCATCCCTCAAGACATTAAACTGTATATGGTCCCACACAACCATAAACTGTTATGTCCTACATGATGTTATCCTACAGGACGTTAAACTACCAGAACTATGTATGGATTGATTCCCATCCTCATGGGATACATAGGAATGCCTGGAAATTTTATCTATTGGCTTATCCCCGCCATTAAAATCTCCCCTTGAGTTGGACAACATGGTGTGGTGCCAACTTATTCTCTCCTTTATGATGGATCCATCATGACGGCACCTATATCCCCTTCCCAGGAGATATCCACTTCTTTCATCGTTCTATTTGACATTAAATTGTACTAGAACATTTATGCTTCACACACTCCCGATACTTGGGACTCGAGTATCCTTCACATCCAAAGGGACCCCCAAATAGAATGGATGCTCATCCCAAGGGCTCTCCTACCATTACGGGCTAACATCCTCGAGGGTTTTGAAAGAAAAATTGATACAAGTCCCGCATTAAGAATATGGTCAGAAGTTGAAACTCATTCGTTGTCCCCATTTCAGGTCACATGATATGGATGTTGTGATTCAAATATGGTCAACAACTATATTTTGTAATTGTCTCCACCCCCATATGTCCCAATCATTGAGTGTAGGGGTTCATTATACCCTTCTCTCTCTTCAAGCTTCAATCTGCCACGGTCAGGAGTTTGATTCTAGTTTTCAGACACATATATGATGGGGAGAGCCTAGTCATACTCCTTGTTTCCCACAATGAGCATTTCTTGTGTGGGATTAAGAGTTATGATGAGGAAATGCCCGCATGAGAGGTCATATGGCTATAGTTGGTTGGGAATCTCAACCATAGGTCCCTCAAGCCTTTCTCCCCCTAGCCTAAGTTCTCATCTTGGATTGTGTGGTGGGGTATGTACTCACGTCCTCATTCACATCGGGCTATTTCTCCATGACACACATATACCCTTAAGACATCCCTTCTTTCATATATCATCCTTTCTGTGAGCACAGGCCCTACCTTTCTTCGTGTGCCCTATCACTTGGGTTTCCGTTATCTTTTATATCTGAAAGGACCAACGAAAAACATAGATTCTTGGCCCAAGGGATCCCCTTCCATTTTGGTCCAATACCCTCAAGGATTTTGATCGAAAAATAGATACAATTCTTCTATCATGAATGCAGTCAACAGTTGACGCTCAATTGTTTCCCCCCGACCTCTGGTCACATAAATAAAGATATTATGTTGTGAACATGGTCAATATTTATCCTCTATTATTTTTATAGTTTTGTGGATTTCCACGGGCATGATGATTCATGATATTTACTTTGTTGTCCCATGTATATGAAATTAAACTAGGCAACTACAGTCTGATCCCTAAAACCTTAAACTAAGAGCACCATCATCCTTACTGCAAGACGTTAAACTAAGAACTGGATGGGACTTCCTATTTCAGGTCCCCCAACCTTTTTGGCCCCTTGGCCCAAGTGTTCATTCATGATTTTATGTTGTGGAATGAGCTTATTTCCTCATTCACCTGAGGCTACTCATCGTTCCATACACAACCCTCATTGGGGTACCTGAACCCTATTTGCATCCATGTTGCATGACATTAAACTGCACAGCATCCTTCTGAAGAACTACATATGGCTTGATTCCCAACCATATGGGATACGTAGGATCACCTAAACATCTAGTCTTCAGGTCCATCCCCATCCTTTAGAAACCTCCTTGTCATTCTGGTCTCTTGGCCTGAGTCCTTCCAGGAGAGGGGTATGTGGTGTGGTATAGGCTTTTGTCCCCATTCACGTCAAGATTGTAACAACCACACCACATACCCCTCTCTCCTAAGATCCCTTTACTCCATTTCCATGCACTCATCTTTTTGTGTTGGATTCTCTTAAGTTGGTTCCCTCAACCCTCTTCAGGGATTTTCCAATGTGCCCAGGAGTACTCTGGTTCAGAACCTGGGGTGTCGTATTCTACCTAGGCATGCTCTTAACCATTTTTTAGGCTTCGTGTTCCAATTCATTTGGACATTAATTATCATTAACATTTGAAGGGACCCCCAAACGGCATGGATTCTCTTCCCAAGGGATCTCTTACCATTATAGGCCAATGTCTTTGAGGCTTTCGAACAAAAATTTTAACAAGTCCCAAATTGCGAATACGGCCAGTGGTTGATGCTCATTGGTTTTTCCCATTTCAGGTCACCCGATATAGATGTGGTGTTTCGAACACAGTCAACAGTTATCCTCTATTGTCATGCCAACCCCCATCGAGCCTTAAATGTCAGTTACATGATTCAAATAATTCTCCACCCCATCATGCCCATGTGGAATTTCAACACTCTAGGTACTATCCCTCAGTGCACATTTTCATGTAAGTAGGATGAAGCCATGGTAAGGCATCATTCGGGGCTTCGCACAGACTTCCCCTTTATGTGTATTTCATGTGTTGTAAATACCTCTTCTACCCTTATTTCACATACTATGTGTGACTCACATGGGGTTAGGGATCAGATCGAGGTCGGTGCTCGCTTGGAAGAGTGTCTCTTCTTCATGGTCTGAGCTCTAATAGCTTACATTATGATCTCCTTATACGTCCTACCCTTAGAACTATGTGTATCTTGATTCCCATGCTCATGGGATACGTAGAAATGCCTAGACATCTCATCTTTGGGTCCATCTCAGATTTCACACATTATCACTTCTATTCAGCCTTTTAGGCCCTGAATCTTATAGGATTGTGTGGTGGTGTGTGTGTGGGATTATGCCCCCATTCACATCATGTTTTCAGTAGCCGCACCACATACTACAATTCTAGAAGCTAGTCTCTCCTACCTCCTCTCCTGAATGACATTAAACTATATGTCGTCCCGCACAACATTAAATTGTATATAGTCCCACATGACCATAAACTGTTACATCCTGCATGATGTTAAACTGCACTCTCAGAACTATGTATGGCTTGATTCTTATCCCCATGAGATACATATAAACAGCAGGATGTTTCTTCCATGGTTCCATCTCCATATTTTATGAACTTTGATAGCCCCTCGGCCTGAGGTTTCTTCCTTGGAATCATGCGTGGTGTGATGTATAACTCATCATCATTCACGTCAGGTATGCTTTATTACGTCATATGCATTCCCCCTATGATCCCACATCAATTTAAACTGTTGTGTCTTTATTTTGAAATGTTAAAATTCAAGTTTGGTCCTACCACATAAACCTAAACTCTGACATTATCATCTTGGCTGCATAATAAAAAACAACACTACGTCGTGGTGTCCCCACTCAAGGGGACAACATGTTGGGTATTGGTCATCCACCATAACATTTCTCAATGCCTACATGAGGCTTGATTCCTGTATTGATACCATGATTCTCTTCCCAATGTTTATCATTTCACAAAAAAAACACACATCTATTATAAAGTACAAACAATATCTATCAAATGTCGCTTCTTTTGGTGCGTGGACCAGAACCGCATGACCTTATAATTCCTGGAACTGGTACCTTACCATGACACTTCCAGAACTACGTATAGCTTGATTCTCATTATCATGGGGTACGTAGGAATTCCCACACACTTTACCTCGGGCCCAGCCTAACTTTCATTTTCGGTCCCTTGACCGAAGACCTCCTCAAGAAACACATGGTGATTTGGACTTCTACTTTCCTCATTCATGTAGGGTTTAGTAATAACATCACCATGTGTCTCCCTCCCTCAGTTCCATCTATGGTCTGAGCTATATGACCATAAACTAAGATCACTTCGCATCCTTGTTGCAAGACATTAAACTACATGATATCCTCTAGAACTATGTATGACATGATTCCCATCCTCAGGGGATATGTAGGAATGCTCAGCCATCTTGTCATCGGGTCTAGTCCAAGGAACTGAAAATCCAGACCCCTCTCTTTAGCCCCTTGGCCCGAACTCTTTTTCGAACATATCATGTGGTGAATAACTCTTGGGTGCTCATTCACGTCGACTTTTGCAATAGCCGAACCATGTGCATCCTCTGTCTTTTCCCAATATGGTCAGAGTTCTATAACCCTAAACTAAGATCTCTCTATGGGAACTACACATCGGGTTTGGCTACATTACCACCCTTCGCACAGTCCGTTAAATAAATCCCCCCCTTAACGGCCCATCCTATGACCATAATCTAGAAGCATGCAACCCTAGCACCATTTTCCTTAAAACGGACTCGACTCCATCAATCTGATAAGTCTTATTGTCGTACTCAGATGCATTGTGACAAATATCCCGAAATGTGGAATTTTAACAAGGAAATTCCCCCTATTCCATGTCCAAGCTTCATAAGCCCGTGATTTAGATCCTCATCCTATTCCATTTTTTAAGGGACTTTTTTATGGCCTGGTCTCATGCCACATTGGATTATCTAGTGTCTTGGGCCAATATCCCTGAGGACCTCAGATGACATTTGCGACAAGTCCTATGTTTCAAACATTGTCAACAGTCGACCCTCATTTGTCTGTCCCCATTCTAGGCTATCATAAAATGGATACTATGTGTTAAACTTGGTCAACAGTTATCCCCTATCATCATGCCACCTTCATTGTGGTCTAGATATCAGGCATCATGATTCACATATTTCCACTTCCTTATGTTCAAGTGGAATTCCTACATACTCGGATTTACCCCTTTTCATATCTAGGTGTGCTAAGTAGGCGGGTCAACATTATTGGGATGTCATTCACCTAGTGTCCCATCACCCCTAACATGTACCTTCCTGTCTGGTAAATTGCCATCACTACTCCGTGTTTCCCAAATTGAGCATGACTCACATGGGATTAGTAGTTTTTTTAGGATGTGTACTTGCACATCCATGCCACACATGCCTTTCATCACCCCACACGATGTTAAACCACACTCTCAGATCTACATATAGCATGACTCCCATCCTTATGGGTACATAGGATTGTCCAACCTATTTTATTCATGCCCATCCAAACTTTCACTTTTGGTCCCTTGACCTAAAGAACTTCCTCTAAGGATACGTGGTGTGGTGTGGACTATTTATGGCCTCATTCATGTTGGTTTTATAGTTACCGCATCACATACTCCCTTCTAGGAATCTCCTTTTTCACTCCTCTTCCTACCATATGAAATTAAACTACACGATTCTATATGTCCGTAACACTTGAAACTAAATTGTGGTACTACCCTAATCAAATTTAGGATGCCCCTTGTTATTCCTGGGATCTATCAGCTTCCTTACTAGAGAGGGTTTTCCCTAAAAGCACGGGTCTCCAACCACACCATTCGCAGGAACTAAGATTGTTTGATTATCATTATTATGAGATACATAGTGACACCCAGGCATTTCACATTGGGCCCGGCCTTAGGGTCATTAACCTGTCTTGCCCCTCAGCCCCAATTATGGTCCATGATGTGTGAACTTAAAACTGTGTGGATTATCTACACCGTACATCGTTTAAACTACGTGTTTATCGTATTTATTGGTATGAAGTAAAACTACAAGGAATTTCAGGTCTTTACCAAATATGTCCTATTCGAAAGTATGTATGATCCTTGATCTGACCGATGTGCCCACCTAACGTGTCTTCACCATGGAGGCATAATTTAAATGGTGTTGAGATCCATTTGAACAACCCATCAATCCACCCTCCACATTTTGTGTTCACTTTATTTGGAACCTCATCCTCATTCATGTCTAATGGAACTCCCTAATAGTATGGATGCTCAGTCTATGGCTCGCCTACTATCCTAGGATAACGTTCCGGAAGACTAATGGATGAAATTTTGAGTCAGGACCCATATTTCGAACATGGTCAGTGGTTGGCCCTCATTTTTTATTCCCATTTTAGGCTAACACAATAAGGATATTGTGTTTCAAACACGGTCAATAGATATCCTTCATTGTCATTCCATCCCTACATTGTTCAGAATCTTTGGTATCAGGATTTACACTTTCCACTCCCCTATTTTCAGATTAATTCCAACTCCCCTGGCATTACCCCGCATGTTCACTAGAGCACATTGGGAAAATGGTAATTCGATTGTTCTAAGACCTTCTTTCTTCAGTTAGGCCTCTCCATTTCTTCCCAGAAATCAAGATTGGTTGTTCAATCCTCGGATTCCCGAATATTGGTTTGCACTCTTATATTCTGATGGAATAACAAGGTGGTCATCCCTTGTTTCTCACATCGAGCCCGACCCACAAGAGCTTAGGGAATGGTCGCTGGATGTTTCATGAATGTAATAGAACTAAAATAGACCGAAAATGAATAAAAGAACTCATGTATGCATCCAGCATAAATAATAAAATCATGAATGTACATTAGAAATCTACGTGCATCACAGCACCTGAGGATCGACGCCTCTCATGTATAGGATGACCCTATCAAAAGGTAGTTGCAGCTCTACCTCCCTCTAGATCATAGAATCCAGGATCCTTTGTCACCTATTCAGTTCCTGTCCCTCCATGTCAGCAATGGGGTGCAGTTCATCAGCCGCAATCTGGGACCCACCTCATCGCTTCGGACGATATCCATCTTCACGGTGGCTTGCTTCGTCTGCTCTTTTGCCTCTACCAGCTGGACCCTCAGCCATGATATGAGCTCTGTTTGTGTGGCGAGGAAAGAAGAATGCTCATTTTTCTATATATTCAGCCATTTATTGTCATTTTTAGCCTCCTAGAGCCTCTTGATGTTCTCCACTTTTCTTTTCTACCAACCCACGCCAAGGCTCCAGTCATATTCCCAAATCTTCTCCTCCTTGAGATCTCAGACAAGCATGTGAGGATGCTAGAATCCACTCCCCCAGCGCATAGTTCATGCAACCGGGACTAGAGCCTCCCCACCTGGTCTATCCATTCTACTTGAGGGGGTGTCATCGATGAATAGCTTAATCAGCTTCCATGAGTGGCGATGGGCGATTTTTCTATCCTCCTCATCGAAGGTTGTCTCGTCCTGATTCGTTGGGTCATCATGTTCATATTGGGAAACACCCCCATGAACTTATCATCAGGGTATGTATTTGGTGTCTGATCGGGTATGGTAGGACCTATGGTGTCCGATCAATCTTCATCGTCAGATCCCACCTCAATGATCTCGGGATTTGTTCTGCTAACGGTCCCACCGGTGATCTGGAGCATCGCAGATTGGTCATTTTGGGCACCCGCTTCTAGGACCACCGGCATTCCCTAGGAAAAGGCATCGCTAGTAACTTCGACCAAACTTTCCCATGAAGTCCATGACATTTGAGGATCTTTTCATACCAAAAATTTCACGGATGTCAGTTAACCTGATCCATGGGACGCAGTCATGAATTTTGTAAAGATGACTTACATAGATCAAATAGTCAGTCTCGCTTTTGGGTTTTTTCAATTAGGACCCTAAGGTGTGGACCTACATATATTGTTGGGAAGTATGAAAACTCTGTAAGAACCACCCCTAGTGTCCCATCCTCGTTGGATGCAGTAATCGCCATAGTCGTGGGAAAAGATCCAGAAAGCCTCGTAGCTGCATCTACTGAGGGGAGATAATGGGTTTTGCATATGAGGCCCTTCTATATAGTTCAAGCACTAGTGAGGAGTCCAATTTAACTTGGATGCGGACCACGGGGAAAGGGATTAGGGTTTTACCTCATAGATCCTCTACAAAATCTTCATGTTCTGGGTCTAAATCGCCAACTTCACCCTCCTCTATAGGACTCCCTCTACCAGCCTCCTCCCCCGATGAGGATTCATCTGATTATTCATTTAGACATAAGCGCTCTCTCAATTATGCATCCAATAATTATGGAGGGGTTGTTTGATCCAGAAATACTTTTACTGGAACCGTTATTGGACACGAGGCACCTCAGGATTGCACAAAGTCCTCCAACTCGGCCTCATATTGCTCTACCTCTGCCTGGGATACTTCAAAGTTGGCCCTAACATGGCTGATCACCAGAAAATCCATCTCTAGATATTTTAGGTGATGTCACATCTTGGATGGATTGTGGAATTCTTAGTTGACATCCCAAATGTCCCAAGCATCTGGGAAGACAATTCTCTCTGGCATGTCTATGTGGCATAGCCTCTTCCCCAGAGGCCCAGTGGATATCCTACGGAATGCCCTGGGTAGCCTCCCCTCTGGATTAATCTTCTCTTCTAGGACCACTGGGTCTACGATTCCACCACCCTTTCAACCAGTGTAGGACAAGCCTCCATTTAAAGATCTTCCACCATGATACATCCTCACTTCATTCCAACCCTGACCTCGAGGTTGGGGAGGCACCCCATTGCTAGCCCGAACGGTTGGCTACTTCAGCATCTCCTGTGAGTAGGCCACCTCCCAGCTTTTGGCATACTCTTTCACCAGTTAGAAGACATCAATGGGTGTAAGAAGCTTGTTCCAAATCTTCCCATCCTCCCATGTGAACATAAGACACATATGCCTCATTACACATGGTTGATCCTCATGCCACATCCCCAAATAGACCTGTGGGGTCAACCACTGCATACACTGAAACTTCCTTGAAAATCGATGTGGGTTGTACGGCTCATAGAGGGACTTAGGTTCCACCCTTTCCACCATGACTCTTCCCTGAAAGGCCAGGATGTAGGTCCGATTACATTCCGTTCCTCGGCCATCAGTACTGAACACACCTATTGTTAATGGGAACAGGTGTAAATTGAACTCATCTTCCTTCCAAACCCGGTTCAATGTTGCATGCACGGTCAGCTTGGCTGTAAATATCCCCAAAAAATTAAGAATAGATGGGTGGAAATTTGATCTTAGATGGGAGATAGGGTTCAAATATTGATATATCTCCCTTACATGTGCCTCTATCAACCCATGTAGAAGGTGGAATGGCCTACATATTCTTTGTGGTTTCTTTCCCTCAGTGATAGGCCACAAAATCTTGTACAGCATGGAGATCATCGAGATCCCAATGTTTACCCATACCCCTATCTCCATCTTGGACACCATGATAAATGTTCTTGGTCGCACGCCCATGTTCGTGTCTCTCACCGGTAGGATCCAACTGCAGTGGAGCGCCACAATGAATGCGGCCAACCTGACTACCGGTTGCTACTCGGTTCTGATGTTGAATTCTGAAATCTTCTACCAGATATCCTACAAGAGATACTATAACGAGTGTTCCTTGCCTTGTTGATCCTCCTTCGAGAAAGTTTGAGGCCAAACAAAAAACTTCATATTTTCTGGGAAGTTCATGAACTGCTTGAGCCACCATTTGAAATGAACATCCCTCACTAACTGTTTTTCCTCTCCCGACACTAGGTTCATCAATTCCATTGCCAGCGGTGACATCCTCTCTGGATCCTCCCATGTACCGATAACATGGAGGAACTAATCCTACATCACGCCCAATATTGGAACCCCTGAGATTTGATGCAAGTCCCATAGACTGATGTTGACCTCTCCATGGTGCAAATGTATGGTATTGGTCCTCGAAGACCATCTACTCAACAACTCTAGAAACAGCTACTTCAGCTGATAGATATGGTATTGGTAGGTCCAAACTACCTCATATAGGCCCATACTCCTCCACTCTAACCTGAACTCTTTTCACAGGGCACCTACATAGTAGACCCAGGCCTAGTCATCTCTGAAGTTGCTGCCCTGGTGTAGATCACACTCGTCGGACCACCCCTTATCTGGGTTACCCAAGGCCACCATCAAAATGGTATGGTACATCAGAAGATATGTCTCTGGCTGTAACTTGTTCCCGTCAACATTGTTCACATGATAGTATAGACATTCAGCAATTACTGGTGTGAAGTCCTCCCGGGCATGGCCATCAGCCGCCCTGAACCATTGGCACTAGCACGACGGGCTCCTGAACCAATAATTCGGCTCATCCTTGCTCACATCAAGGATGAATATATCTTCCCTTAGGACAAATCCATACAGTAGAGTCCCCCTTCATAGTGGATAGTCTTTCTGATTCTATGACTGTACCTCTACCAGTGAATTATGGTCAGAATGGCTTCGCATGAACTCCCCTATACCTGATCTATCCGCGTTTTCATCCCTCCAGGAAGCATCTACAACCCCCCCCCAGAAGCCTCTTGGTGAGCCATTCAGTTTTTGAAAATTTGGGCCTTTTAATTTCTAGTTCGCGAAATACCTACGTGATACATTTCTTTAAAGCTCGTTCTCAGAGCTCGATCCCAACAAAGAAATCACAGATCCATACCCCGACCTACAGGTACAGGTTGCAGAGCACACCATCGCGGAGCCAAAGACTCTATGTGTGCCATGATGAAAGAATATGGATTCGTAGAGAGAAATTGTGGAGTACATGGAGCTTCGTAAATCAGAGCACTAAGTTCCAAAATGAAAAGGTGTGAAATAAAAAAAGAGAGGTCAGCCTCCCCAATTTATAGGTTATTACCCCTTGCGCTTCACGGAACGTCTGACCGTGGCTAGCTTCATAGCGCACTCAACCTGCGTATCGCCTCTTTTCCTCACGAGCCTCCTTCGTGAGTCTTCTTCATGGTTGACCAAGAGGTTTTGGCGATTGACCCTCAGACTTCGACCCTCGTTTTCTCCTCAGCTCCAAGTTGTAGGGGGTGGCATTTTTTGGCGCCAAAAATTGGGAAGAGGAGACGCAAATGTGAAGCTCTTAGGGATTCCTTGCGAAGCTCACCCATGGAGCCCCAAAACATTGCATCTGGCGTGAAGCTACCCCTTTGCGAAGCAGCCATAGAAAAATAATTCTAGAGGCATTGGGATGTGATTTGACGTTTTCGAAGCTGCCACGGAGCAAGGTGGTGGGAGGCTCTATGAACTGGATTGACATTTGCGAAGCCGCCATGAAGCAAGGAGGTAGGAGGCACTACAATGCAATTTGATTTTTCTGAAGCTATCGTGGAGCAAGGAGGCAGGAGGCTCTGCAAACTATATTGACATTTGTGAAGCCCTCGCGGAGCGAGGAGGCGGGAGGCCTTGTAGTTACGACAATGTTCTACATGTATTCACGCCTAGAAAGCTCTGCTTCATGGCACATCTTGCCTATAAGTATCGGGATCCCCTCTATCCCAAAGGACTGATCCTCTGACCATTCACCTTCTTAGCTCTCAAATCATGAATCAATTAGTTCTCTGCGAACCATGAGCTCTCCAATTATCCCCACGATGTGCCATTCCCTTTGCTTGAATTGAACCCCTTTTCAAATAAATATTCCATTCAAGTATCCCACGATCCTCCGCGAAGGAAGGGGATCCCCAAGGGGACTCAGGTCTTTTCAAAGCACTTATTCATTACGAAAGACCATCCATGCACATGTGATCCACATGCCAAGGCAAGGTCACTATAATTCGCGAAGCACATTACTTCACAATGCTTTACTTCGCTGGTCACCCTTGCTTCTGGAAGCACTACTCTGTGAAGGCCTTTCCACTTCATGAAGAAACTTCCATATGAACCTATTCCCTATGACTAGGCTAGGCCACTCCACTTCACAAATCATACCCCTCCGCGAAGCCCCTTTACAACATGGAGAACTATATATTCTCGAGGCATCTTCCTGTAAACCCCGTTGCTCTAAAACTTTTTTTCTTCTGTGACCCTCCATGTTTGCATGAAGTGATTTCAAAGTACCTTGGGTAGTGTTACCGATTACTTTGGTTAACCTCATGCTTCTACACATAGGCACGCCAACAACTATTACTTCTTCGCATAGCCACGCTAACATGGCCCCCTCAATAGATCACCCCATCACACCCCATAACGATGGTGTTGCGGATGCCTTCCCTTCCCCAAGGGTGGGTGGGTATCAGTTATGTATGTCCTAGGGGGAACAAGTGAACCCCCCTCATCCGAGATATAGGATGTTAAACTTCTATATGCTATCGTCCTCAGCACATGACGTTAAACTGTAGCCTTGCCCCGTGCATGGCATGAAGGGTGCCCCATCTCGGACATTATCTACACCCACTGGCCTCCATGGGAGTGTAATCTTCCTCACATATAATGAGATCCTCTTTTTCGGAGTGTCTTCTGTCCACGGGGAAAGGTAAAACACCTTCGTGTAATCCCCTAGCCTTTCTTGCAGTAGGTAGCACCTCTACTCCTCCTTTCTTCTTTGGTTCCAAACACCAGATAGGGGGATGAGCACTTGAACCCTCATCTCTTCTTTTCCCAATCCCTCTCCTGGTAGGATTTGTTTCCAATCGGACCTCCATCTTGGAGAAAGTCCCAATATCCATCTCCATGGTTTTTTAACCACACGTAATCCATTGTTTTCTCTTTGGGCTGCTAACCACATGTAAGCCCCTATTTCCTCTTTAGGCCGCTAACCATGCGTAAGCACATTTTTCCTCTTTGGGATGCTAACCACGTGTAAGCCCCATTCCACTTCCCATAGACACACCTTTCACAACGTGGTCATCAGGTCTTTACTGCCACTTTTTTCTCACATCGAGCATGACTCACATTGGATTAGAGTAAGCATCAACTACAACATCTTCTATATGCATCCTTAGAGCGTAAGCCCCAACACCATCCAAAACTATGTGGAATTTGATCCTTACCAATGCAAGGTATAAAGGAAGCCTTCCTAAAGTTCAATCCCAACAACCATTGGTCCCGAACCCTTCACGTCGGTTCACCAACACAACTTTAGACCTATGGGTAATTTGATCCTTACCAAGGCAAGGTACATAGGAAGTCTTCCTGAGGTTCAAGACCAACACCTACTAGTACAAAATTTTCACGCCAGCTCACCAACACCCATTTGTCCCGACCACTCTACATTAGTCCACCCCTGTCCTACATGACATTAAACTGTACAACTTTTTGGTCCCACGTGACAATAAACTATCCCCCCATGTAGTGGAAAGTCGTTGTCAACCCAATGTAATGGTAAGCCCTTATCAACCCCATGCAGCGATAAGACATTGTCATCCCTTTCGTTGGGACCCTTATCTCTAGTCCGCCCCAATGGCATCAGACCAACCCGGGCTGCTAACCATGTGTAATCCCCCTGTATGTCATCTGGTCAATGTCCTCTACATACACCCTAATTCTATGCCCATATTTTCTCTAAACTACGTGGACTTTGATCCTTGTAGAGGCATGATACGTAAGACACCTCCTTGAGGTTCAATCCCTTCACCCATTTCTCATCCTGGTCTTTCCCTCAACCCTTTGTGTTTTGGGAAGGTCATGCCCCAACCCGGTGGTTCCACTTCCTTTGGGTCCCATCCATATGGGTCACCTCCTTAGGTGTACCATCGCCCCGCCGAACTACGTGGAAGTTGATTTCTATCCATGGGGATACATAAGAATTCTTTTCGAGGATCAAGTCCAACATCACGATCATTATCATGTCGGTTCCATTTCATTATTCATCAACTCTCAACCATACATCATCCATTGTGATTCTCACACAGGTGGCCACATCCCAGTGAGATATCGCTATCTCATTTCCTAACTTCTCCTAGAAGCAATCTAGTAACTAACAATGTGTTAGCCCTAACATCAGTGTTACCTACAGGGGTTGCACCTATCTAGTTCACTCTCATCAGTGTTCTGATTAGTCGGATCCATATCCTTTAGATGTTAAACCGGTGCAATACCTTTTGTTAAACAAGGGAAGCTAAGGAAAACCTCAGAGACATGACCACGACATATAATTCCCCGCATTCGATGTGGGATGCCTAAGGATTTCACTCCCTCGAGAATCCCATAATAAAGGAAGAAACCCAGATGCGATAATGTTCCAGCATCTAGACATGCCCGTGATGTCCAACGTGACTACTCTCCCGACTGAAGGTTTCTGCCCTAGTTGTAACTCTTGGATTTCCTTGACAAAAGAATTGTAATTAACTCTCATCCATGAATACATGGCACTGGGAAGAGTTTCACAAACAACCTCTTAATCTATAAGGGATACCTGAACTAGGTAACGAGTTATGGGGAGGAATCCACATAATGAGAAACTGACATCCCATCATCCCATTCTGATCAAGAAGAAATCATCCATGAATAAGGAACGGATGTCGCCTGCCATGGGAAAGCAGGAATTCGGGGCACCAATCAGTGCATCATCCTCCAAAACAGACGGATGCGTGCCCGATGAATGTTTCAGAAACAATATCATTGAAAGTTATTTATTTTTCCTTGAAAGTGTTTCAACTTTCCATGCTTGGGTATCTATGTATTATATTGTATATCCATCACCTATTTCATGTGATTCATGTATTAATGAACTATTTCTTAATTATTAAACAATATTAAAACAATCATTCTTGAGCGAGAATAATGTCCCCTTATGTCAAAGGGACCTATGAGATAAAAATGTTGGTAATAATGAACAAAATTTTTACTAGAACCATTCTATTGGAAATTAAAATTTGTGTTCTTCTCCCCACTAACATAAAAACCATCCATTCTATGATATTTTGAGAACTCACCATACATCTAGTCATGTTTTTATACATACTTTGTAACTATATTCAAATAAACATATGTTATAGGCATAATTTATTTTATTCCAAAATGTAAAATTGAAATATTACATACAAGGAATGAATATACCTAAAGAATAAGTGACTACTTTGTTATTATATTCAGTTCATTGTGTTTAAACTTCAATATATTTATTTCATGATCTGAAAATAAAAAAACATCATATTTAATACCTCGTTCTTTGAGGAGAGTTGTGAAGGATCCTTTTTAATGAAACTTTCCATTGGCCTTTTCTCTTTCTATTTCATATTGTTCTTTATAAGAACTAATGATTAATATTTAATCCATCCATCTAATGGTCGGAAGGCCTTCAATTTTTTTTATTATTATAAGCAATCCCCCCTTATAAGGGAAGAAGGGGGAGAACCCAAATAGACATCATTGACTAAAAAAGATCACTACCCAATGGTCAAGAGATACAAACCAAATAGACAACATGGAGAACCCCTCTCCATCATAAAATCATGGTAAATCTCTCCATTGTTACATGGTTGAATGGAAAGAAAGTGTCCTATGTCAAAGCACAGGCCCGATCCGATTGATGACGCAATACCCTCTCAAACATAATATAATTTAAAGTACTGAAATGATGAACAATGAGCTCTTGAACATACTCTAAGGCCTTGTCTATGAGGTCAAGTCTAGGTGCATCTCTATTCCAACAGATTTTACCACATCAAAAAATCACAAAACTCAACCACAACGTCAAACCATTCAAACCTTCACCAATATTACCTGCATACCAGAAGCCATAACTGATGCTAGAAGACCAAATCCACACCAGCATGCCACCCCAAATCCAACTCAGACAATCCATAACAACCAATGTAATTATCAACAATTTATATTTCGATTCACTTTACCCTCACACGCTTCTCGAAGATGGGACAACATGTAACATCTTCCATTTCTCGACGTTGTATCCACAACTCACCTTATTCATTGATTATAGAATTATTACATAAGCATTATATGAACCATACATGAGTATCTTGTAATAATTTTTTACACCCTCTCTTTTTGAGGTATCTTAAAATATATTTGGGACTCCATTGCCATGAATTTTCAGTGTAGTGTTACATTGTGCAAACATGTGTACTAATCTTTGGAAACTCATTCCATTTTTGACATTTTCCTTCATCAAATATTTTTGAAGTGTACATGTCTTCTTACTTTTCAATTTCTAGAAAATTAAGAAAAATATATTTGTACATTTATCTTCATTAATGATTAGACCTTACTGATTAATTAATTATCAAATTCCTCCCATAGTTTTATCGAATGTTAGGAAGCCTATGTACTAGAATCAGAATACTTTATCAATTTATTATTATAGTGTTAAGGATCCTTGAACCTCCCCTCATAGTCTATAAGATTTGAATATTCCAATACAGATAGAGTTAAATGTATTCATTTTAATATCCAGCCACATTAACACATAGTTCATTGATATATTGATTGAAGTCTCATCATATAAAAACAAAAACATGATTTACATAATGATTAACACTAAATTTGTAACAATATATATTTAGATACTTATTTAATACTAACTTTAGTTAATTAAACTCATTTCTCTCATAATAACTCTCTAGTACTTATATTTACCCTTCACATTGGCTAACAGGCACCCATAACACCTGGTTTTGTTCAAATTTAAATGATGGAAGGTGTTTGAGACTTAATATTTTCTTAGGGTTATTTTTATATTTTTATGGATGAATATAATCTATTTTTATTAATATGTTCACTCTATGTTTCTGCACTCACAATTGATAATTAATAGAAAACAATTCAATGATTTTTTTATGAATTTTACTATTTATTATTTTATGTGTTTCCCGCTATAATGAAAATGAATAAATTAATAAACAAAAGCATAAATGAAATAAAAAAACCCAACGGGTCTTGATCATCTAATATTTTTGGATCCATTTATACTCAATAGAACAACCATGACCTAGGGGTATCATACTTGAGTCATAGCTTGACTCATGATGCAACTCATCCCATATCCAGTGTTTCTACTTCTTGTATAGATTTCTCTTGAGTCTGTGTGGTCCGCAACATACACCATCTATGGCATAATACAAATTTACTCACACACGGGCGAGGGGGTCTCGGGAAGCACAATGTACATAATGAAATACTGATGGATTTGTAGGATCTTATACTTATATAAATAGAAAAAAACAATTCTTAGAAAATCATAAAAATAATTAATTATTTCTAATCATCACATGCATAAAATAAGTAATAAAATAAATTAACCAGAAATACAGTGGTGGGGTCAATTTATCAAGAGTAGTAAGTGGGTAAAATAAATCATGATAAAAATTGAAATGCAATAAATTTAATGTACGAGGGGTTTTAATTAAATTGAAATAATTTAATTATATTTTTTCCCAAAATTAATTTAATTTTAATTCAGAAAAATTAAATAATTTAATAATTTAATAATTTAATAAAAAAATTAAATAATTTTTTTGGTATTTTAAAATATTGTATTTAAAAAAAATATTTTATTTAATTTATTTTATAATATTTTTTTAGTTTTTGATTTATTAAAAATAACAGAAGCTTAGAATCCCCACATATGCCCATAGTTGGCCGGTTTAAGCCCACACATGCTTTTTTCGGGTCGTACATAGCTTGTGTCAGGTTATTCTGGGCTAGGAATGCTCGTCCAACCCCACTATGAGGTGGATTGGGTCCCACATAACTCAAGGAACTCATGGAAATGGGTTACCTCAAAGGATAGAGGATGGTGTGGTGGCCAGAGTCATAAAGGAACCATCGGTGGTAGGCAGCAACGGTGACTAGATCAGTGATGGGAATAGCCGAATCTGGGTTGGGGTCCATAGTGGATCTTAGAAAATGGTGACGATAAAATGATCTATTTGGGGTTTTCATCATGGTGGGTGGTGTGGTTGGGTGGGCCGACGACCTAAAATGTGATAGCCAATCGTCGTAGAGGGCCTAACAGCAGGCAAGGACAATGGAGGTCGTAACATTTCTCGATGGCTAGAGGGATGGAAGCTAGTAGAGTTTGGACTTGAAGGCATGGTAGTTCGAGTAGGCTGGTGTAAAATAGCACATAATCACGTGACAGTAGTGGTCTGTTGCATTGAAGTTATTGGCGAGGGATGATGGTCGTTATCAAGGTTGGTACGACACAACCAGGCAGGCTCGGTCTGGATACAAAAGAAGTCTGTGGACTGGAAGGACGTGGTGAGGGATTATGAGGAGTGGTTTTATGTCTATATAATCAGCGTGGACAATTCCTGGTGCTTTCTTAAAGAAGAGGATGTCCCAATAGCGGTCCAATAAGTGGAGGAGGTTGACCAAAAGGTCCCACTGGGTGTGAGAGACTTCCTTGTAAAGAAGCTACTTTTTTATTTGGGTTTCAAAGTATCAACACCCCCACAATTTTCATGGTATTGTTTTGTTTTTTATTTTTGAAAAACAAATAACCCACCAAAAACATTTTTACTCATTAAAGTTCATCAATAATAATTAATAAATATTGGAAAAACAATTTTTTTATTGATTGTTCCCCTACAATACAAGGAAAGCCACCCCATTTTTTATTAATATTACATATAATAATGTATCACTACCACATAATTGTGGAAATATATTTGGTCATAGGAATTTCATCCACTGGCTGGATGAACTCCTAGAACCAAGATTTCATGTTGATTGATTTAATAACACATCATCTTGGATTCAAGTAAAATATTTTTATATTTAAATATTAATAATCATTGATTTAGTACCCATGAAAAAATCTCAAAAAATATATCAAAATAATTTGATGGATATAACATAGACTTCAAAAATCATATCAACACATGGTCTATTCCGTTGTGACCAAAATTAAACCCTCTACTTATATTTAAAAAAATTTATTTTTTTTGCTACATAGAAAATTCATCATATTTATCAGATTCCAATTGATGGTACCGGGGTGCATAGCAGAATATGGTGTGTGAGAGATATAAAATTTCTATTAATGAAGTGATAGAACTTTTTGTCTCAAGAAATTTGTTCCCCGATACAGTTTGATGAACTCATGTGAATTAAACGAAACATATAAATTAAAAACAAACAAATACCTTGTACAAAACGAAGCACACTTAACTATAGCTTTATGTCGATTATCGTTTCTCAAAGGATTTGAAGCTGAAACCCTCTAGATCATCCACACACTCTTCAAGAATCTTCATGCATGACAATCATCAAATTATAGTTTCTAACATGGAGCTCTAAATATCACTTCAACATCGCGACAATCAATATAGTATCATGCCCTCCATCCATAAAGGCATTCTTGGATCATTTTCATGGTGGGATTGTTTCTATCTTGAAGAATCAGGAGGAGATATAACCTCTTATTTCCTGACTGATGAACAGTCCCTTGAATGAGAATGTCTCCAACATTATATATTGGGTGTATAAACTACCATGATAGGGTTCCCCAGCCCCCCTAAAATCAACACCCACTAAATAAGAAATAAAAAAATAATTATGAAGAAATAACTGCTTCATAAATATTATTAATATTTTATCACATACTTGTAATATATAGTAAATATATTATATGATAAATCCAATTCATTAACTAGAATTTTAATTCCTTCTTATATTAAATGAATGTTTAATATTAAAATAATATTCATTCATATAATAATTTTCCATGTATTCAATTAATACCTTGTCAATACTCTTAATAAATAAAATCAACTCAATTATTATATGCTCTAATAATAATAAATTTATTTATTTATTGGTTATTCCTTACAAAGAAAAATCTCAACCTCCCCCCCAGGTTGGGCCCACCATTCCCAAAATTCATATTCCCGAGAATAGGGAATATGAATGTGATATTATGCGTGACTCTCTAGAATCTTATAATGATGGAATTTAATTGTAGTCATTGATCAATCATAGAGTTTATGAGCCCATCAAGGATATTAAAAAGATAAGGAATATTAAAAACAATCACAACCATCCTACGAAGACACACTGAGTAATATAATCTTTATTTCTTGCTTTATCTCATAAAGCAGGATGCACACTTATCTAATAGTACTTTCTTTATTATTTTTTTATATAACTAGACATAGTTAACTAAGAATACCTTGGAAAAGGATTTATGAAGGGGCTACCATCCTGATCAACCAGGCCCAAGACAATACTTCCTCAACTCGGATGTGAGAAATTCTTTATTGACTATTCAACAAATGTCATACCACAAATGAAACACCCAACACAAGATACCTCACCCTGAATTTATTATCATAGGTTTTTCCTTGAATCAACATACGCAATAAAATGGAACACATTGATAATGATCTAATGTCAGGAGACTAATACCCATGTGTTTCGATCAAAACAACCAATGACACCCAAAACATGTGGTGTTCCTATTGGCTATTCTATCATCGTGATCTCACCTAATTGAGATCACCATGTATGAACATCCTGAGAATAAGTCTCAATGATTGTGATCCCACACCACCTGATAGTCATACATCAATTTTTTCCAATTAGTATGATGTATCTAGACTAGAGGACATATATTTAAGATAAATTTTATTATATCATAAGGTTTTTATTATATCCAAGGAGCTGCTCTAACCATTTGATACAATAATTATTCTATGGAAATTACTATTTAAATAGTTTAAGTATAAATCTATACACAATTATTATAACTTTACAGCATGTATAACTCATGGTACCCATGATTTGGTAATCATAAAGTACTGTTTTGTTGGGTCTAGGGAATCACCTTTTACAATATGTTATACAATTGATACTCAAAGACACGAATCATTCCATTCATAGGACTGTGTATTTATGAGGGAGATGAAATTTTCAACTTATGTAAATGATCAAAAATAAAGAAATATTTTGCTTCATCCGTCTCACTTTTTACTAAATCTAGTGTTTAAAAGGAAAAAATAGCATCATATCAAGGAGTGTGGGTTCAGGGTACCTCAATGGACCTCAACATATAGGTTATATATTATAGTGTCATCCTTATAGAGTGCAATGAAAATAAATATTACATAATGGAGTGGAGTTATATCTTGATGGTGATGCAGCACTATAACTTCTTGGCATGGTTTTTGACATAGTTTTTTATTATGTATTCTCACCACAAGTTTCGATGTCACTAATGAATAAGAGGTTTAGATTCTTAAAATACACTAGAGAACTCTTTAAAATAAATAAATTATTAATAATTCCATTCATCCTCACCCAATATATTTTTAGAAAGGTATATAATGATTCAGTGAAATCAATAAAGGTGGGAGACATTAGAGGTCAGTATAGGAATCTTAACATCTCTTGTCAATTTTTCAAGGATGGCATGATTTTTATTTTAAATTGAAAAAAGATCAATTAATGATATTAAGGAGATATTGAATAATTATGATGGTTTGAGTGTGAAAATGGAAATCTCACTTAATAATTGTGTCTACATATCCTCCAAATATTCATCGAGGGGATCCCTACTTGTCTCAAGATAGTTATATTTTCCTAAACGTGAGTTCCCACTAGATTAACTTAGTTCCCCTTTATAAAATCTTTAGTAAAATAAATTCAATATAAATTTGATTTTTTTACAAAGGTAATTCAATAAATGATGTCAAAAATATTTTAAACATTGGTTAATATATAATTGATTCTAGAATATCAGTCCTGAAATCTTTTCAGATCAATTATTTCACAATAAATATGAATTATTTTTCTTTAATTTGTTTTTCTAAACCTGACATTAAAATCCTTAAAAAAATTAAAAAACATAGATATCAGCTTCTTACCCATTTTTACGGACACATAATATTATTCAAACCTTGGTTACGATAGTTGAGACCGTGCTTTAACTTTGATTTTTTACCCACCATCCTCATTCTCTATATTTTTACCATTATCTAGTCACTCTTACTTTTTCATTGCACCATTATACTACTAGTGTGTTATCATTACACAATATATCGTTCTTTATTCTCATATTTGAATGCCATTAATATTTATTTTAAAAGTTTTGATGATTTATTTATTTTTATCATATATTTGTTTTATCAAACATAATAGGTTCGATAAATCATTGTATTTTACAATTTGAAATTTGTTAATGAATTTTACATGGAAATTGAAATTTGAGTAATTTATTTATAATTTGGTTTTAATATATTAAGATTTAGGTGTTTTTCTTTTCATTTTTTGTTAGATTTATTATTAAAATTCATTGTTAGGTGGGATTGCATTTATAATTATTGTATAAAACTGACACATATATATTTTAATAAATATGTATGTAAACATATTAACATAAATATTCAATATAACATTGTAAATATATATAAACACACACACAAACACATATATATATATATATTAAATTGTTATATGTCTATATAATTATTTTTATAGAATATAAATTATAATTACATGTTTATATGTTTATAGAATTTAATTAAAAAATTTAACATGTTTAAGTTGATTTGTTTTTTTGTTTAAATATATATAATTATATATATTTAAATTTATATAATTACATTTTTATATGTGTATATTTAGGTTTATAAATATATACTTAAAATATAATCTTGTAAATATATAAATATACATCTATGTAATTATATATATATATATGATTATATAATTAAATATGTATATATACAAACATATAAACACACACACAAACATATATATATATATATATATATATAATTTAAGTATACATATAAACATATAATTACATATTTATATGTTTATACAATATAATTAAATATTGTTATATGTAATTACATATTTATATGTTTGTAAAATATAATTACATATGTTTTTGTTTTTAAAATATAATTGCCTATGTTTATATGATTAAAAGATATAATTATATATATTCATAAAATATAATTGCACCTTTATAAGTTTCTAAAATATAATTACATATGTTTATATATTTACTCCCAATTAAATATTTTTAAATATGGAAGATTTTCCAAACCAAGGAAAGTCTCGTGGAGGTCTATTGTGGTGAATCCTAATGGAATCCACACTAACAAATGTGTTTACATTAAGGAGGAAGAGATCCAATACTAGAGTAGGTGTTGAAGTTGTCATTATATCTTGTTTAGGAAGTAAGGATGCCAGTAGCTTTTATTGGATCGTATTAGATAGAAATAATTACTATATTGGGGTTGAATAGTTGATTAATATATTTAAGGACAAAATTATGATTTTTTTATTAGTTGAAGAAATTATTGGGAGTTTTTAGTTAGGGTAATGAAGTGCACCATAAATAAAAAGAAAGAACCTATAGATTTTATAGTGGTTTATATAACCAAGACCCTATTCCACTTCTCAACATTATCTACACTCTGAGAAGATTAGTACGCAATAAGAAACTCACTTTTAGAAGTGTGAAAACCTATTAAAGATCCTACCTTTTATAAAAACACAATGGCACAACCCAAACCTCTTATATATGCCTTATACCCAGTATGTGACCTGAATTTTGTTTGAGATTCACAACCCTGAACATTCTTTGTGGTTATAGAATAACCAAAATAAAATACCTAATTTTCATGGATAAAATCATAAAAAAAATCAAGAATATTATAAATATATAAATAATGTAATAAAATAAATAATAAAAATACAAAGAAAAAATAAACAGAGAGATCAAATGATTAATATGATAAAGTTCATTGTTCATGATTATTTCAGCGATAAAGGATACTATATTAAAATTTACATCATAATCATAGAAAATAAAATAGAATCCACAAAGTTCCTTGATTCAATGGGAATTAAGAATGTGTATCACTATAAAGTGGTCAAAAAATCGAATATCTAATATGTACTCATTTTATATCCATTGATCACATCTCAAATGGATTAATACAACATCTTTAACTAAATGATCTTTCTGAAGCATAAAGTGCTCTAATCACTTCATTCCATGGGTGAGCACATAACAAAATATAATGTTACCATTTCGTGTATAAATAAAAGGTGTGCTAAATATCAAAGAACATTCGAGATATTTATTTTTAAATGAAATAACAATATTAAACTTACAATATATTAATTATTAGAGTAAAATATAATAAAAAATAATTAAATAATTAAATTTAATATGAATAAAATTCCAGTTTATTAAAATATTAAATTTTGTAAAATAGAGAATTGTATACTGCATGTATGTAATATATTGAATTAGAGTAAAATATATAATATATGCTCAAAATATTTTTAAACAACAAATAATTACATTTTGACAAATATAAACAATTAAATATTAATAAAAATATTTATTTCAATTTGAAATAATTAAATAATAAGATTCATATTTTAGAAAAATAATTAATCTAACGGTAGACTGATGAAAACATGGTTTTAGAATGGTGTTTCTATCACTAAAAATCTAGTGTCATATATTTTGTTCCACGAACTACCATCATAGATTATATATCATTACTTGTAGAAGATCAATAAGAAAATTAGTGGACCTATCATCCCCTAATCTACCATAGATTCATTATGTTGAACGGTCAAAAATTTTAACATTCGTGTAGAGATATGTTGCTATGAAAAATGGATATTAAATATATTATTCATAAAGAATAGAAAATTGATCGACATGTTCAGTTTCCACCTCCAGTATAAGGAGCTATTTATCCTACCATTATGCATAAGTGCAATAGTAACTATAGTCGAGTGGTGAATTTGTGAAGAAGGTTGAACTATAAATAGATTCTAATACCATCACAGTTGGTTAATAGTACTTCTATCATGGCTTACTACCATTATTGAATAAGGAGGATGAACATTTGATTGTTGGTTATACCATTCAAATGGATCTTTCATCAGTGAATGGCTATCAGTGCTTACATTAGAGAGAAAGGGTGATACTCTCAACCAATGATCTACCAATAAATGTAGTCCAAGTAAAATTCCCTTTGAAAGATGAAGCTTTAAACTTATATTTTAAGATAGAAATCATCCCATAAAGAAACAATCCCATGATCTTGGAATGTTCTTAGAGGATTAGTTTGAAACATCCAAGTTTCTTTTCCAATATCGTTGAACTAGAACACTCTGAAGTGGATCGATTATTTTCAGAGGAGGAATACAATAACTTCATATCAATCTAATAGCACTCATGTATTTGATCCCAAACCCCCCCCCTTATATTAGGGTTTCTAAACATTAATGAATAGAGAACATGGAGCCTGATTCCCTCATCGAAAATCACCTGGTTTAATCCTCCACAATAATATATAACTCATGCAGTATATGATTCATATTTGATATGGGGGATCAGAACCCGTTACACATATGTACACACCCTAGGCCTCACGGGCTGCACTGCACCTACAATGGCCCACTAGAATCCTGCATGTACTATTATGAACCACTAAGATACTCATGGGGGATTATACATTTCCCACTGATAGATGTGGACGGACCCTGTAGGCTTCTCTCCCAGATGGTTGACTAATGGTCCCCTATGAGGATAAAAGGCTGTCAAATGTAATCTTTCCATAGTTGGATAATTTTTTAACTGTGACACAATGTAAAAACAAATTCGTATAACAATATATATATATATATATATATATATTGTGTAATTAATGTATTTAAATTAGTTATTAACATAGAAAATCTATTTATTTAATATTTCTACTAATGTATCATTAATAAATTCCAAAATTAATACATGTAATTAATCAATGATTATTTTTAAATTGATTTGAATTAAATAAATGTTAGGATATAAATATTTATCCAAAAAACTATTAAAGATTCAATACACAAATTTAGACTCTACCAAAATCGCCCTTTGGTAAATTAAAAAATAAAACATTTATTAATATTTACAAAAAAATTATTCAAGTTTTTGAAATTTATCAAAAATTATATTTTAAAATTAGATCGTTTAAACATTTTTTCTCCTAAATAGTGTAATATAGAATGAATTTGCAGAGTAAAAATATTTCAAAAAAATAAAAAATTTAATATATTTCACATGTAAAAATACTAAAGAACAATTTCATAAAAACATTAATTATTCTAAAGAGAAATGTTAAGCTTCTATAATTCATATTTTAAAATTAATTTTCACAAAATTGATATTATCTTAAGGTGTAGTGAATATTCTAGAAAATTCTTTCTCATTAGGAAAAAAATCTAAACGAATATAACATTTATTTACATGATCCCTAAAAACAATTTCTAACATCTATGTTTTTTTCAAGTGTTTTTTGATGATTTTTAGCGATTGATATTGAACTAGAATTATAATCGAATATTATTATTTTATAAATAAAAAATAAAATAGAAAAGGTTATTTTATTAATATATGTTGTGAATGAAAACTATCAGTAGAAACATATCCATCATTAGTCATAGAATGTTCTACATATTGGTGTTTCATATAACTCTATAAAATTAAAATTTTATTTAGAAAATGACCCATACCTATTGTTCTTTTTCATTAAATCCCACAACCTCCAAAATAAGAATTATTGTAAAATAATAAATCAATATAATTTCAATTTGAATAAAATAAACCAGTGAATGATTTTACTTTAATATATCTAATTACTCTTTTAGAGTCTTTAAGATGAATTTTCTTATGGTTCGACTGAAATCTAGTACATAAATAAACTAAAATCATAATATCTGACCTAGATATAGTGAGATATAATAAACATGATATCCTACCTCTATACAGTTTAATATTAGTCTTCTTTATGGATTTATCCGAGTCCAATTTGTGATTAGTACTCATTATATTTTTCATAATTATACTAGAATCAAGTCCAATCCTTTCTATATGTTTGTTTTCATATTTATCATGATTTAATAAAATTATATCTAATCTTTGGGTAATATGTAAATTGGGAGAAAAATCAATTCTCCCATTAGTAGCATGTCAAATTCACTTTCCATTAGTTTATAAAAATCATTAAATAGTAAATCATTTTTCGATTAAAATATTATATCATCAAAGGAAATCTATATAATCAATATGTCATTTTAAGCTATCTTTATAAACAAGGTACGATCAAACTCACCTTTTACATGATCATTTTTAATTAAAAATTGAGTTAGTCTTTCATATTATTCTCAAGAATTTTTCTTAACTCCATATGATGATTTGTTAACATTAAAAACATGATTTGGAAATTTTTCATTTTCAAATCAAAGAGTAATTTTACATAAACATAATCAGAACTTATTTCATTAAAAATATACTTTTTTACTTCCATTTTTAATAATTTTATAATTTTAAAATAAGTAAAAGATAATAAAATTTTAATTCCTTCCATCCAAGAAACAAGTGAAAATGAATCTTAAAATTCAATTACCTCTTCTAGGGAATAGTTATCATCCACTAGTCTCATAACTAGTATAATTCCCCATTACCACACATCTAATGCCACAGTTTATTAAAACTGTGGAAATAAGTAATCTACTTCAATGGTATATTTAAAATTTTAAAAACTATACAATATAATCCCATATGTGATCAATATATCCACCATATACCCTCATGATCAAACCAACCATTGTGGAATATCCCATCCAAAACTTCCCTACCTTTATAGATCTCCTCCTAATGACCATCCTTCTCAAATGTAGCCAACCCATATCCCTACCGATGTGGAACCGACATGGCCTCCCCAATTCCATACATAAACAACTCAGATGTTTTCTCCACATCTTTCCAAGATCCTCCTCCTCGGATCTTGTTCCAATATGGATTTTACATGAACACCCCGCATTTTGTGAACATCCACCTCTCCTCAAGAATGATTTTGATATCTATTTTTAACTAGGGATATGATGGTGGAAGGAACCATAAAAATAAGATTTTTCTTCCATGCCTCCTCATTATTGAAGATGATTCCCATAAAAGGAATTCTCAATATTATCAACTCCTAATAAAAGAATATTCTCTTGAACTCCTCATTAATTCACATCCATTCTGAGATGGGAAATTTTTTATGGTTTTTATGTCCAAACCTAAGCTTAGAATTTGATGAGGATCTATATTTTTGTAAGGATTAAAATATGTAGGTTCATATCATCATCTTTCGTTCCTCATAAGTAAAGTTTTATTTGAATTTGAAGCTTAAATCTATATCATTGTTTTTGAATATAAGACTCTCATCATGCGTTAAATAAATCATTACATCTATGATAAAATAGTGCTATCTTGGTGAGAATATCCATTGCTTCTCTATAAACCTTTTTTTTTGAGTGATAATATCAGCTCTTTCTTAAGATGATGATTCATATCTTCAATTCATGGACCAAATATTTGGATATCATGGGTGAATATTGGCAGTGACACCTAAATTTACAAATGCTTGTCAAATTTCGGGCATATTCCAATTTCAATTCCCCCAATTTATTTTCATGGAATTTGATAGAATTTAGGCTATTGTTCTCAAATTCATAGCAAATACACCCATATAAATTATTCTAAATACACCTCTTTGATGATTTCATTAATAATGTTTTTGAATTCTATAGTGTGGTGAAGATTTTAATTAACCAAACAAATTAATAAATAACTATTATAGTTTATGAATGATCTTAGTTTGTACATAAATAGTTTATTCATGAATTTTTGTTGAATGTGTATTTTAGGTCATAATCAAAATGTTCTCTCTTAGTTCCTACAAATTATCAACACAATTTCATAACAAATGCATTATGAAATATAGTTTTCAAACAATTATGTGTATAGAGCATCCAGAATCATGTTTCACCTTTGAAAACATTAATAATGAAAATGTTAGTTTGGTATATCTTTCTATAAAAATTTGAACTTGGATATTTTCCCTTTGTTTACAATATTTTTAATTGGTATTTTGGGTATCTCAGACTCAATCATGAAACTAATTTGATGGGATAATCTAGTTCAGGTGGTCATATTCCCGATAATAGATTATTTCATGGGACATTATAATAGTTTCATGTTTTCATGTGTACAAGTTAGTCTATTAATAGATCCTAATTTTATTATATTTCATTTTGTCATCTTTATAGAATTCACAACACTTATAATGAACATTATTTGGTTGATTATGGGTTCCTAGAAATCAAAAATGTGAGAATTTAACATTTTCATCACTTAATAATAAGATTTCACTCATTTGCAGTTTATTGTGGAAGTTTTTATATTTTTCCTTATTTACCCCAAAAATTCAATTTGAATATGAAGAAAAAAATTGGTAAGCCTTACACAATGTTATGACACATTGAGGGAGGCATTCAATGATCTAGTGTACTCTATGGAATAACACCTAGAGTTTTTGAATACTTATTTTCAATAATTCAAAAGGCATGTTCTTGTTAATGTGATAAGGAACAACATTCTTGTTATTAGTAGAGTATTACATTTTTAATACTCATTTTATCTACAATGTTTAATTTTTTTAAATATAAAATGAACAGATATTTGATCTCTTTAATCCATCATCAATAAATATATAGGTATCAGTCAAGTTCATTTTTAGTTGGGACCATGTTCCTTCAATTTTGAGGCCTCTTAACATTAACTGAAAAATTCATTCAATAATTAAACAACTTATTATATCTATTAGTTTTAAATATATGTGATTAACGTTTTAGTGAGTATATAAAACACAAAGAATTGTGTTTATTGAGATAATATCAAGGAAATTGAAGTTGTAAGTGCTCAGGATGTAATCCAAAACCTTGTTCAAGTAATTAATTTATTATAGTATTATGATCTTATGGTTTTCCCCACATGATTTATGAATTCATATATTTAGTTAACAAAATATTTTATTTTTATATGCATCATTATGCCATAAAATTGAAGTTTATATTGAATATGATTTTATTTTCAGTTTTTTAATATACATGGAGTTTAATTTTCCTCATATACATGAAATTTTTTGTATGAATTTGTCGTTTATAATAATTATTCGTACCATTTAAATCACTTAATGTACATGATGTTTCTGTATTATCATTAAATACGTCATTTAAATATCATTTATATTTCAATTTATATTAATATACCAATTTTTTCATAGTGCAAGACACAATTTTAATTTTTATTCTTTTTTGTGATCTGAAATTTCTATTTATATTTTTTATTAGATCGTAGTTTATATTGTATTATATATTACATTTTATATTGTACTAAAATTAGATTTTATATTCCTATTTATATTGTTGTATAAAAACACTTTTTACTATATTTTAGGTTGATGTTTAAATTTTATTATAATGTATTGACATTATAATTACATTTTTTGTTTATATAGTATTATATATTGAATTTTATATTAATATACCCATGTATTTCTTCTATTTAAATAAATTTCCTTCTTTATAAAATATTATATACTAAAAGTGAATTTTATACTCAATATGCATGAAAATTAATTAACATATTATATATATCGGTTTTCTAGATAAATTCAATCCCCATTTTCTAAATATTTAAGAAATATCATCTACTATGTCTATTTTCAACACAAAATATGAAAGTACATTGAAATTTTGAAATCTTTTGCTAGTCTTAAATGTATATTATTGGATATTCTCTCACTAATTTGTACAAAAGTCCTCTGTTTCTTTTATTTTATATAATAATCAGGTTTTTAACTTAATAATTACCCCAATAATTTAAATTTTTTCAACATTAAATTATTTTCTAGATTCTAGGGAAAACTTTTAAGAGGAATATGGTTTCTGATATTAATTTGGAAAGAATATATAATATATGTTATACCATAATTTGTCATGTTCCTTAATAGGGTTAGTTATGGTGTGAGTGGCATGATGAATTTATATACAATGAACCTAGAAATTAATACATAAATTATTACATAGTAAGAATAATTAGGAAATGTTTCGTTAATTAACCTTGAATTGAAATATCTAATATTCAGACCTTCCTCTACCAAAGTGTATGATATGTATGATTTAAATGGTTTGATAAATTCTAGAAAAAATGTTTGAGGGGAATATGGAATTTATTGTAATGAGGAAAGAATGTACAATGTATGCTAAACCAAAATTTGGTATGATGTTTCTTTACTAGGTTTTTCAAATACATGGGATGTTGAATTTAGCCTTCAGAATCTATATTACAAAAAATATTACGTTTAGTTATTTAATAATATGGAATATATTCACATTGATTAATATCTTAATTTTGTTATACTCCTTGTCAAATAATTAAAAATATGTCACAAAATATTTCCAATATTTAATCCACTCCCATGAAAGAGATATTTAATAGATGACTAACAAGGTTGCATAATAATTATTCTACTGATATGATATATTTACTATTTTTATGGGTATTCTTAAAATATATGTGAAATTATAGATTGAATAACATCCATTATGATTACTTCATCTATATTTGATGTTTCAAATTTTATTTGGCACATTATACACCAATACATTCTCTTGGTCTGATGTATTTCAGATTGAAAACATCTTATGGTTTGACTCTTTCTATTTGTTTACTATTTTTGGGTTTTGGTTTTTGATGATTAATAACTTATTATTTCTGATATCTTATGTTACAATTACTTATATTATTTCTATAAAAAAATATCTCATATTCCTGTCCCCATATATATCATTTTCACATATAATTCATTAACTTATTTAGTGAAATGTGTACCCTCTATTAAAAACCACTAATAATACCTATCTAGCTTTATTGGAAAGTTATCTTTCATGATTACATTTCATTAGATATAAAGAAAAACATAGATCAATCTTCATGATGCTATAAAAATTGAATATTTCCATTGTAAGTTAAAACTGCTACTACAGAACAAGCTCACCATTATAAAAATGTTTTCACACATGTTTATTTCATCTGAATATGGGTTTTACACTCCAGTACTTTTCACATTGTTTTTTCTCTATGTTCTATTTAAATACTTCTTAAAGTGTGATGCCTTCTAAATTATTACTTTGTTTATACTATGATTTTTTTAACTTCTGACAATATATTTCATTAGATATGATGAAAATTTACGTTACTCTCCATGATGCTCAAAAAATTCAAACTTTCCACTATAATTTCAAACTACTTATATAAAACATATGACTTGTTGAAACAACATTATTAATTAGAGATGTAAACATCTCCATATAATTTCTAATGAAAATTTCATATCTTTAATATATATTTGGAACCAAAAATGAAAGTTAATCATCGTCATTTATGTGTCTTCACATATGTACTTATTTTTCATCATTTTGATCTAATAATTCCTCGAGATGGTATCCTATAACATCATGATAATACAACTCATTTACATACTAATCCTTGAAAAAAGTTTCACCTTCCATCTTGGGTTATATCAATGTTGTATTGGATAAATTAGAAATACACTAATATAGTAAGCGCATAACAATAATATAAATTACTTAGGTATTACATATATGAGAGACTATATATAATGGTGTTTTTAGATTAAATATATAACTATTTTAAAATAACTGAAATCTGTATTTATCATTAATTTATGTGTGGTGTATATATTTCACCTACCTATAGGTTAATCTAAATTATATCACATACGATGACAAATGATCATTGTTATATAATGCGGTGTATTATTCATATTAATCCCCAATAATAAATATTGACAACATACATATTATATGAACCTTCTAACTATAATAACATTCTTACACATCCACAGAGTCCATTCTTATAGTATTCTATATGGGTATTCTTATTTTATAGCTAACCCCTTAGTTTTTTAATTCTAAATCAATTTCACTTCAAATTTTATTTAATATTCCCCAAATTGTAAGAATGTTTTTGAATATTATTGATTCTAGAAGATATTTTTTTTATGTTTTTGAAAATGTAAGATAAGTGATCCTATATATTTGAAATTATTTTCTCTGGGGGAGTAGTTAAAAGGGAGAAAAAATAGGAATTAAGAAAGATAAAGGAAGAGAGGTAAATTCTAAAAGGATGTCGTATAAAAAAATTATAATGTTATAATATGATATTAAATTAATGGGATGACTACATTCCAATCATCCATTATATATCCAATGTAAGAGAAAGTTTCATGAAAATAACATGGAGTTTTATTCTTTACATCACTTTCATTTTAATTTTTCAAAACATGAAGGTTCCTTTTATTTTTTTATTTTTTATTTTTATTTTTCACATTTGGAAAATCAAAAGGGGAGATATATGAGAGATGTGAGGGATAATTTGATGGATTAGGTATGTTTTCATTTCATTGAGTATAAAATTGTTTCTATTTATGGTTTATTAAGTTTTGTCTCGAATAGGAATAATTGTGAATTAGGTTTTCTTCGAATGATATAGTCTAGTTAAATTTAAAATAATGGTATAAGAAGTGTTCACTTTTAATTATAATCAAACATATACATTTTTTTCATATATTTATGGTTGTAATGGGTAGATATTTGAGTATAATGAGTAATTTATTATCTTTTTTTTAAAAATCCAAATATACATAATTTTGATGTTATACTAACATGATGATATTATAATTTCTATATATATGTATTTTTTAAAATTGGATTATATATTTTGGTGAGACAAATGGTCCACATAATTTCAAAAGAATTATGATTTAATTCTAAAACATCCACCATATTAATTTTTTTATAATGACTATTTAATAAAAAAACATGACAATATTGTACACTACCCTTTGAACTTTATTAGAACAACATATAAAAATATTACCCAGATACAAATAATGGTAAACACATAGAAAATAGTAGGTATACTATTACTTACGATGATATAAATCATATTGTTGCTTTTAGTGAATATGATTATAGTGTTTTTCAATTTGATTACTATGAGCTTCCATTTTTTGAGTAATTTTTGAAAAAGATCATCCTTTTCAACATATATGTATTTTTTATGATATTAGTAATCGAAGAGATTCTAGTTTCGGAATATATTACATCCAAATAGTTTATATTGACAATGTCTAGTGATATAATTTTTATCAATTGTACATATTAAATAGAATCTTACGGATAGGCCTTTCAACAATTTATTTATTAATGAGTATGTTCCATGTTTGAACCATGTGTCTTCAAAAAATTTATATTAGTGATGTTCATCATGTAGATATTATCTACCATGGATCTAGTTACAAATATTTATAAAAATTTTGGATAAAAGACTATATTTCTTCTTAATTTTAACTGTTATGTTATAATATCCTTTTGTGGAATTTTCATATTTTTATCTGAATCTCCCAGGACAATTTTTAAATTTTTTTTTTATTTTCTAATTATAACTTATGTTTAGTTCAGTTAAATTTTTAACGTCCAATGATTCTTTTTTTAGGTTGTTCATTTTATACTATGTTATACTCTGATTTTTTATATTTTATAACACCTAAACAACTTGCACAATAGAGTCAGTGAAATATGTGAGTATACTTTTTTACTTAAATTCACACCTGTTGATTCTTCTATAATCATTGTATTTTAGAATAAAATATAATATCTTGAAAACATACTTAAAAAACCTCCATATATATATTATAGTTTTATTTGATCCTTGATTAAATAAGTATATATTCTATAAAATACTCTACAAGAGTCTAAATACATGTAGAAAATCATATCCATCATAAACATGAAAATCTTATGTGTGTTGGTAACATTGAAAATAATGAAGAAGAATTCATAATGGAAAAATCTATTACAAAGATTCTTCTTGAAATAATCTTATTACTTCATCCTTTTCTAATGATAACTAGACCAAAGGCTAATTTTATAAATCCAATGGTATCCCTCTAACTAGTATAGTAGAAAATAAATCTATGGGAAAAGATATGTATTATTTAGCCAAATGGGTCAAAATGTTATATTTTTTACAAATTTTCTAGAAATCATTGGGTTTCATTAAAAGAAAAATTATTGTCGGCCACAAGGAACTCATTTTCGAATAAAAACCTTCTACAGAATATCATCAGACTACCGCCTTACCTCCCATAAATATAATATTTATACCAGATGTGGTATAAAAAATATATCTATTATCATAGACACTAATGTAATAGAAACTGCATGTCCCTCATTAGTATTATTTTGAATAAATAAAGCTTAAAAACATTTGGATACCTCTCCACCACCATGAAATGTAGATATGGATAACATAATTCCCTAGAACCTAGAACTATGGCTGTACACTAATAATATAAGAATATATTATATCTAACCATAAAACACTTCCTTATTTCCTGGAAATCCCACTCTCTCCTTAAATTGTTGACACTCTTATCGAGTGATACAAAAAAAACTCTTCAACAATAGAAATCGATTTTATAATTAAATCGTACTAGTCAATTTTTACTAATAATAAAATAAAATTAATTGGTCTCAAGAATCAGTATTTCCCATATTCAAATTAAAAATCAAGATCGATTAAGAAGGGAATCAGAACCCAATCTCGGTTTTCTAACCCTATAAATAAAGAAATATATTTTTAAATGGAATCAAGCCCTTAAATAACACCGATATATCATCGAAAAATAAATTTTTGAAGAATGAGATGATGAAATCTAAAATTTTTCAAATATAACAGTGTAACCTATCAATATCATACATCACACAATATATATCCCAATGTCAACTTAAATTTACTTTTTTGCCTTATCAACAATAATGAGATTACATTTAATCCACTAATATATTATCCTGTCACTATAAGAAGGTATTCTCACTCAACCATGAGACCCCAACTCATCCTATCTCATCACAAATAACTTCAATTTTTATCCCTTTACATAGTCAGATGAACCGCCATTACTCACACATGTGAACCACTATCAATATTTTGTAATATATCGAATATTCCCACATCTTAGACATATGCATGGGGGATTTAAAAAAAAGTAATTTTGGTGTCCCAAATACCTATACTAAATACACTATGGTGATCCTCTTTCCCTAGATTCCTAATATGACACCTCAACCAATTTCCCATGGAGGTGTTTTTACGTCATGTTATACATACTAAATGAAGTCTACCCTCCACTAGAATGAAGAAATTAAGAACTCACTTTCCTTGTTCTGGTAGAATCTATATTTCCTAAAGACATAATATTAACCATAAATATATATGAGGGAAACATCCAATGAATAATCCATGATCACATCATTGGTTATAGCTTCATAAAAAATCTTCATACATTAATCCTTATATTAATCATATGATTTGACACATACCTACCTTTATAGTGAATGTTGATTCAAATTAAATCAATAATACTTTTTCATACTCAAAATTTAAGAGCTTAAAACTCTAGATTGAATAATCTCATCTATAAATTATTGGACATTTAAGATCACCTAGAATCACTTCTAATAATTTTTTTATCCTTCCATTCATCCTCAATCACTTTACACCACAACTTATTTAGGACATTTAGTAAGAAAAATCAAATCCATATTATGAGGTCTTTAGGGTCTATGGAAAAATTAATATACATAAGATTTTCACCAAAAATTCATAATCCTTATTCATCCCCCAATACTTTTAAATAATTTATGGTTATAGTCCATAAACTCTGTTACCCAATCATTTATTTTCAGCCTATAGTGATCTATATCATTATTAAACCTCTATATAGCCTTCATGATTACCCATAACATATAAGGTTATATAATTTCATGATAATATTATCATTTTGATACTCCTTGTATAACTGAGACTCTCTTATTATATTCTATAACACATAAAATAATTTTCATCAGGACTTCATAATTCATCCATAATTCATCATCATAAAAAACAACATTACAAAAAATTATTAGGTGACATCCTTTTTTTTAGAATATATCAACACTAACAAATCATCCCAAAGGTATAATAAATTCACAAAAAAAAATTCATTTCATGAAACAAATTTTAATTAAAAGGGTTTTAAATTTAATTGAAATTAAATTTAATGAAATAAAAAAAATAAAACCAAGTCATATGATGCACTATAATCCATATCTACTATGATACATGACCACATTTTTTATTTCAACTCTAACCTTCTTAACATGGTTAAAATATATTTCTTTGAGGAAAAAAATCACACATTTACTTGAACACCATAGTTTTTCAGATATTTTAAAATAGTTTAGTTATATCTTCTTATAGATTCTTTCATTGTCTCTTTTAAATTAATCTCTATCCCTACTAGACATTATTATAATTTTCTAACACATTGGTCCCCAAATTCAAAGACACAATCATGTGTTATGCATGGCCTCAAGAATATTATTTGATCACTAGGTGTACTAATATGTAATGAGGGACGAAATAAAATAATCAGGAATGATTTAACTTCATGTTAAAAACCACAATCCATTAATTATCATATAAAATATTTTATGATATGTCAATTTAATTAGTAAACTATTTTTTAGGATATAATTATTATAGTGTCACATTCCTAAATATCCATCTAAAAAGATCCAATTATTCGAGAATTAAAACTTGAATATGGTTAATATTTTTGAAATGAATGTAATAATTAACATGAAAAATGAACTCAAATAGAGAGGACATTATCTTTACAATAATAAGAAATTATTTTAGAATTTTTTTGTAATTCCACATTCTACTTGTATCTTAAAAATTTGTACCGAATATATAGTTATAGGTAATAAATGGAAATATAATATCATATTTTTTTATGGATAGCTAAGAATAAATTTCATGAAGACAACTAAAAACAATTATTTATCTTAGTTAATATTAAAATTAGTAGCTTCTGTTATTGTATAAAGTTTTAATTTTGAGATTAAACAACTTAATGAAAATAAATTTAATGTAATATATAAATATTAGAAAAATAATATGAATTTTTTTCGAATATTTATATTTTTTTAATGTATTTTTATTTTATAAAAATTTTCTCATCACATCTGGAATTTTCTAAATATTATGTCTTATGAGGATGTTTGTTGAATAAAAATGGAGGAAAATTATCACCATCTTAAATATTTTGTACAAAAAAAATGATTATCTAAGTGAGTGTCATATTTAGACATCATCTATTGAATATTTAAACATTCATAGGTTGTATATAAATAACTAACAACCTTTATTCCTAATAAAAAATAAAATAGTTTACAAAAATAATGGGATTACCAATAGAACTCAACCTGGTAGTAATAACCATAAAAATGATCTTAGGTAGATTATTTCCAACAAATACCCTAAACTCCAACTACTAATATTGATAAATTTATCATATGTGATTTTTTATAGAGTAAAATATATAACTTATACATGAATGCTGGTACATCATATAAATAAAGAGGGATAAAAAATATATTTTTTCATTACATTGATCATAATATAATATCCTATTATAAACTCCTGAAAAAATAATATAAAAAATTAATTCATAAAATAACCCTTCCAACATCTCTATAATACCATACTAAGAATACCTACTAGTTTTTTAATTCAAAAACAATTGTATTTATAATAATAACTAGGTTAAATCCAACTAAGACATTACAAATGAGACCTAAAAATATAATTAATTTTTTAAAAGATTTGTATTTATCACAGTCATGTTAGGTCTCTCCCGATTTCTCTTAGTTTGGTTCTTATTATTCAGTGCAATTTTCTCTTCATGTATTTTTTCTATATATGTCTTGTAGATTCAAGGTGGTATAACTCTATTAGACAAAAAAATATATTTTTATTTGGCATCATGGATTACAGTTTGAGAATAAATGAATAGCCCTTCCACATTCATCCCATTTTCAAAATCCTAGATCTGGCCATGATGGCTCAATCTAGTTTTTCAATTCTTCTAAAAGTTAAATAATTCCTTCATAGTTATTTTTTGACCTCATTTTTCGGAAGTGTTGTATTTGGGTACTGAAACTGATATTTTTTCTTAATTATTACCTTAAATCGGTAAAGGCCCCCACTATAAAATTTTATCATGGATGGATAGATCATTGGAATTTTCCCATACATAGAAGGGAATCATTAAGGGGAAAAAGTGAAAACCTTTTACTTCTCTTAGATCATTCTTGTGGAGGTCTAATTTTATGAATTTTATCTTCAAAAACTCATTTAAATTAGTGATAGAATCCATAAAATTTTATATAATGATGGTTTTTAAAAAAACAAATCGATAGTTTTATCAATATTGTCATATCTACTATAATTAAACAACATTAATTAGATTTTAAAACAAGAACCCAATTTCAATATAGAATTTTAAATAGACTTAGGTGTGTCCTTATATTACCAAAGGATGGAAACTAGGGTCAGGGGTTATAATAATACCATAAGGGGATGGTATACTCTAGTTAACCAAATTATTTTGAATGAAATTAATAGAGAACCAAGAATGTAACAAATATAGAACATACCACAACATATATATATACAACCAACAATATAAATACAAATCACTAGCCAATCAGTTCAAAATGGTTGAATAATATCAATACAAATATATAGGATCAATTAATTCGCCTCCAAATCTATTCTCAATTATACATGATAAAATCATCATCCTAGACACCATGCCTAAACCCAACATACATTCCACTAAAAAGAAACAACAAAAACAAAAACATTATGCTCACTAATATTCACATATAGGGGATATTATAGCACCCAATAATATTTCTTCAAAATAACCCAAAGGCTTTCTAATTCCACATTCATACAAAAAGAGTAATCAATCATCAAAAAATTAGGTTACACATGCATAAATCCCAGACACATGTTATGATTTAGAATTGGTTGCACTCATATAAATTTTTCATTTGATTATATTTAATAATTTACATACATGTTTTATATTATTTATTTATTTTATTATCTACTAAAATGGTAACACACTTTTATATGAAGCTCTTCAAGCTCTAGAGGTGAATAAACGATACAAATTTGGACCAAATGATCATTTACATCAGGTCTGAGGTGATGAAGGTGAAACAATAGTGGATGGATGTTTATCGATTCTATGCTCAATTTATGGGGATGAAGATCATGTTGGTGGTAATCGTGATGATGTTAGTGGAGAGTCTGATTATGATAGAAAGGATCTTGGTGGTGGTCACACACACATCGAATGTATTGATATTGGGACTAATGATGATAATGAATCGGATGAAATTGTTGAGAAAAATTATTGAAGTTTTGGTATTTATATATTTATCATTTTTTTGATAAAACCAATACTTTATATATTGGTTTTTTTAGAACTATATTTGGATTTTTTTCGAAATTGGATTGTTCATGTAGTGTATTTTGTATGTTAAGGGGGTGTGTTTCATATAATTTGGGTACTATATTACCACATTATGCAAATAGATGGACTAAAACCACATTTTAAAATATGGTATTATGATTTAATATCCACGGTTTAACCATTGATATATCATGCTATTTCTATGGATTAAATTGTGGTAATAGATATCCAACTTCCATGGTTTAAACTGTGGCAGTAGTCTTTAATATCCATCATTTAACTATGGATATATCTAGATATTGTCATAGTTTAAACTATGGTTGCAGGTTTTAATATCCATTGTTTAACCATAGATATATTTGCATATTTCCATGGTTTAAAACATGGAAAATATATAGATATTTCCTCAATTTAAATTATGGTCGTAGGTAGTCCCAATTGTAATAGAAATAGAGGCCATGATTTATCTAAACCATGGTCATTAGCTATGTACATGGTTTTTGAGCCTATTTCCATGATTTTAAATTGTATAAATATCCTAATTTTATAGTTTGTCCTTTATTTATTTTTGTTTATGTTTCTAGCTTCATCTAGCATACTACAAAAAAATCCACTTAGTTCTTATTATAGGTTTTTCTTTTAGAAATTAAACTAAATTCCAAAACTTATTTCATTTAAATTGATTTAATTCATCATAGAGATAATTAAACAAATTTTATAAAATTAAAGAATTATCAATGTTGGCATCAACAAAATCAACAAAAAAGAATCATTTTCATAGTAAATTAAAATATATTTTCTAGTTTGTATTCTAGATTATTCATTACCAATTACTTTTTTAATTGGATGATTTTTAAGAGTTTTACATTATTTAGGATAAATTTGAAAAGAGATATGGTACCCCCTCAATTGATAAATTATCATTTTCGTGGTCATTATCTTCACCAAAATGAAATTCCCAAAATTCTTCATCATCTTTGTTAAAAATATAATTTTTCTCATTATTTCTATTTTCATTAAACATAACATGTACAAACTCTTCAATAACTAAATTTTTATTATTGAAAGCTATATATTCCTTACTATTGTTAAAATACCCTAATAATATTATTTCATCACTTTTAGACTCAAATGTTTCAAAAATATTCTATTTTATTTTAGATAGACTTTGCAATCAAATACCTTAAAATATCCAAATTTAGGATTAAACCCATTTAGTAGTTCATAAGGGGTCTTATGTAAAAATGGATGAATAAATACTCTATTTAAAACTTGATAAGATATATTTATAACATCTAGATAAAAAAATATCATGCCACATTAAATTCTATAAGAATTTATCTGCCCATTTCTTATATATATCAATTCTTTCTTTCAACCATAAATTTTTTTGTAGTGTCCTAGGTGATAAAAATGAGGTTTATATCTATCTAACTCACAAATTTCATCATATTATAAATTAAAAAATTCCCCACCTCTATCAATTCTAATAGATATTATTGAAGCATTTTTGAATTAGTTAATATATTTTTAGAAAGCACCAAATTTTGTTAAAGTTTAATTTTTATGTAAATTAGGAAATTGGAGAACCTGTTCCAGATTTGAAATTTTTCCAAATATTATAAAGTTTTTGTTACCAAACCACTTATTCGATAGAATTTAATCAACCTATATAGTATTTGAACACAAAACCTTCTCTTTGTTTAAATCAAAAATAGTATAAACAATTAATTTTTTATTTTCATAAAACAAAATAGATTTATTTTTTGGAACTATCCATTTATATTTTCCTAAATTGAAATTCAATACATTATCAAAAATTAGTTATATACTTATTATATTGTGTGTTAAACCATTTACATATAATAATTCTGAAATAATAATAGTTTTATAAAAACCAACTTCACCAAATACCTTTAATCTGGCCTTTAGTGTTGTATAAAAATGTAACAAGTCCACCATCAGATGAATTGAAGGATAGGATTTTTGAAATATCACCCTTATGTTCTCGGAGAAACCATTGTCTAAATAGCACAAGTCTTTGATACTTATATGGAATATTTCCTAAAATTAAACAATCATGTCAGCTATTTTTCTACTCATGCTAACTTGGGTCCAACTGGATTAGTAGAAAAAAGTTTTGGAACCCAAATTTATTGAAATTATTTATTAGTGTTTTTTTTTAAAATAAATTTCTATAAATGAAAGTTCCAGTATTTATAAATGATTTTATAAATATTATTGAATACACGTTTGAATTATACATTTTTCTTCTACATTTAAAATAGGTTACACTATCAAACACTTCTTTTTCATCTTTTAACTAATATTGCCATATTTTTCCTGGGAGATAAATTTTTTAACCAAAAACGTTCTTGTTAATGTTTAGTTTCATCGGTGACATAATTTATCATATTGTTATTTACCTTGACCAAATGTAAATAAAATATCTTTAATATAGAAAAATTCATTTTTTAAATTCAAATTATTTTTTTCAATAGTCTGAAAATTTGTATAAATATTTTCATCAGATCCAAAAAGATATGTTTATTAACCTATTATTTTATTTCTTAATTTTATTACAACCACTATGAATATTAGTTAAATATTCCACAACATAATTAAATCTTATTTCTAGATATTTATCATTGGAATCTAATTTTTATTCAGGTTTTTCATTTTCCTATTTTATTTTTAACAAATAAGAGTCACAACTCTTTTTATATTCTATAGTATATGATATAAAAGTTTTCAAATTAACTCATTCCGTTTACATTTTCTCATTTTCATTAAATAATTTATTATTTTTAATTTTTATATCTGTATAATTTTCAATTATCCTTCCTATTTAATTTCATAATTCTTTATTTTCTTTTATACGTTACATAGCTTTGGAATTAATATAATTAGAATCATAACCTGAATTAGAATCAACTTCATCTTCATATTTAGATAAAGAATTTAATCTTCATTATACGGAGTAATCAGTTGAGTGAAAATTGAATCAGTTAGCTCAAATTGTATACCCATTATAGAAATATTCCATTCCACTTGTTCACTTATAGAATCACTAATTGAGTTAGAACTGTCAGAGTAGTCCCAACATCCAGACAAAGATTGGTTTTCCTTTCTCCCTTTTCCATTGAATTAATTTAAATGTTTGATTTTAGGGAGGTTTGTTCTAATTTTCCATTTCTTCCTACACTCATAAAATTTTAATTCATAAATAGAATTACTATTATTAGAATTACCAATCTTATAATCATTTTTTAAATTTAATAAGAATAGTTTACTGTTAATTTTTATTCGGGTGAACTTGAAAATAATCTTTTTAAAATGATCCATATCTTTGTCACATTCCTAGAACTCATAATCAGAATTTTTAGAGATTTCATTAATATTAAAATTGACTAAATATTATATTTTTATTTCAAAAAAACATTAAAGGAGAAAATAGTAATCCTAAAAGGTTCATAAAAGAGGTACATTTAACATAGAATGAAATGAAAAAATCATTAATGATAAGGCTAGGATTATTTTAACTAGCAGCTCTATATAATCCCCATTGTAGTTGGTTACCTTGATATCTATATCTTCCTAAAGTATTTTGTCAAAACATTTGGCCATATTTTCCCAATATAATATGTATTCCTACATGTAAATCTTTATTCTTTTGATAACTCTTGCTAATATGAGGTTTTGTTTTTTGATCCATACTTTTTTATTCTCATTTATTTCAATTTGGATCATTCTCTCATAGATGTGACTAACCTCCTCTTTTTTATAATTTATATGAAAATATCCTCCAAAAAAATTTGTAGTTAATTACGAGCTCTTTATAGTGATCTTTCTTGGTTGATACTGATTTTGGTTCCCTTTATTCATCTTTATAAACCTCATACTTAACCTACTGTGGATTGGTGTGTTTCTAGTGAGGTTTCCCTTGAAAATTCACCTCACATTTGGATGTATTATTTTCCATGTCTTTTGTCACAGACCTTATCTCTTTTAGATTAGTCATTAACCTTATTCATAAAGGATATATATCAACTCTTTATAGACTCCTTGTCAATAATGTTTTTCAACTCTAACTCATACTATAGTGAGGATCCTGCCAGTTCATATAAGGTTTACTCCTTAAAATTATTACTCTAATCGATGGAAACATTATTTTCATTCCATTTTTTGGTAGATATCTTAGTACTCTTTACACATTAGTTGTGTTTTCCTGTACTTCACCAACAGAACTCATACCATTTAGGATACTTGAAAACTGATGAAAACTCGGTGTCACTAACTCTTCATCTCCCATCTCCAAGTCCTAGTATTCTATTCGGATAATTTCTAACTTATTTCTCTTTAGAATTTCAGTCCCATAGTGATTTACTTAAAGTATTATCCATATATTATGAGCTTTTTTACAAGATAAAACATGGCTATAGAGAATTATACTTATATCATAATAAAAAAATTATATTATAATAAAAAAATATTTTACCGTGTCATTATCTATAAATGTATTTGGAAAAAATTTAGGTAGCTCATATCACATATCCATGATAGTCTAGTGGTCCAAACATAATAGCTTTAGGTATTATTACATTCGTTCTTTCCAGAAGACATAGTCAATTCCATTGAAGAATGGTGGTTTTGTTGAATACATCCAATACTGGAAATGAAACCTTCCATCATACATAACTAAATATTTATTCCATAGACTGTTCGACCTAGGATAATTAGGTTAGCACAATTTTAGAAAATAAACAACATAAGAACTAACTAATCATAAACCCCTATGATACTAATTTTTTGATCAAAGTAGATGGAAAAATGAAAAGAGGGTGCGGTGAATAGTCTATTAAATTATTTAAATACAAAAAAATACTATTTTATTAATTCAAGAAATTATTTTTAGTTATGTGATCTTGTAATGAAGTCAAATTAAAATAAAAATAATAAACACATGAATTTTATAGTGGTTCGGTTCACCAAGATCCTAGTCTACACCTCAACCGTATCTACTTCACGAGAATATTGATACCCGCTAATAAATTTACTTTTATAAGTTTAATAACTGATTATAGAAAATTCCAATTACCAAAACCTATAGGTAAAACCCAAAATTTTTACGAGAGACTTGAACCTAGTCTGTGACCTGATTTTTGGTCGGGTGTCACAGCCTAGAAATTCCTTATAAACCAAAATAAAATACCTTATTTTAATGGGGAAATCATAAACTACAAATAAACATAATATATATAGGTAATTAAAATAATAAAATGAAGAATGATAAATAAAAATAAAAAACAAGTAGAATAATCAAATGAAGAATATATTGAATTTCTTTGATCATGATCTCTTTAGCAGTATATGAGGATATAATACAAGCCTTTTATGGTCTTATAATAGAAATAGATTTCATGTAGATCCTTGATTTGATGAGAAGTAATAATGTGTATCACAAATAATGAAATAAACGTCCTTTGTGAAGAATTTAAAAACAATCAATATGTCTGGTTGATACTTCTAACAAGAAGAGCTGGAAAAGCTACCATTATACGGAAATGAAACCAGAGATACTATCAAGTGGTGCATCCTTGAAGGAGGTAAAACTATCAACTTATGATACTTCCATTGTGGTTGGTGAAAGGTACATCTATTATGGTGAGATAAAATTATCAAATGAATATCTTGAATGGTTGACCGTTGGTGTTAACATTTTAATAGAGCTTCTATAAGTGAAAGGATGATAGTGCTTCCATTACTGAATGAGGGAGATATAGTCGACTAATGATCTAAGATTTGAGGAAGACTAGGGAAAAAATCCATTTAAAAAGTCTTGAATCTTCTCATATAAGCTAGAATGCACCCAATTATGAAATAGTCCCATGTTCATGGAATCTTCATAGTGACTCAGTTCCATCCATAAAATTTTTTTTGTCAACATCAGTGAACTGGAACACTCAAACTAGGATCAAGTATAAATATATGAGGAATACAATCACTTGATAGAAATCTAACATCTTGAGTATGTTTGATTTGATGTCCACACTTATTTTTAGGTTTTTAGACATGGAGGAACAGTCACCAAGGCTCCTGAGTCCCACATCCAAAATCACCTATATCAATCCAACGCAATATCATAAAACTCATATAGAATATAGTTCAAGATGGATAAATGGGATCAGAACCCATTACACCTATACACACACCCTGGTACTAATGGGTCACATCGTTCCTATGTTTTCCCACTGGAACCATGTGGGCACTATTCCCAACAACTCTTCTACTCATGTGGCCTATACACAACCCACTAACCATTGTGGTTGGCCCATATAGACATTTCTACCATATGGTCAACCAATGGTCCCATATGTGGTTGAAGGTATGGACTATGTTGGCCTGACTTAGTTGAATAATTTTTTTAACTATGACATAGAGAAAAATAGATAGTAAAAAAATATAAATTGTGTAATTATTTTATTTAATGTAATTGTTAACATAGAAAAATATTTAATTAAATTTTTACTAAAGAATAAATAATCAATTATAAAATTAATAAATGTAAATAAAATATTATTATTATTAAAATAATTTGTAAATAACAAATTTGAGGAAATTTTAATTTACCAAAAAAACATAAAGAATTAATTCACAGATTCAATGTCTAACAGATTTATGACTCTCATTCCAACTGTAATTTATCTTCTCTTTTTTGTTTAGTAGGTGTTTTTATGTTGTATTTTTTAGTAAATATAATAGTGGAAAGGGGTATGAACTCCAAGATATTAATAAACCATTCAGGAATAAATTTCCATAACTTCTAGGATAATATTTGTAAAACTTTCATATGTAGAGAAAATTTAGAATATCCCATGATACATCATTTAGATAATTACTGAGAACATAAAACACAATTATTCTAACACCATATATTGAGGCACCCTTGGCCTTTAATCCCAATCTTGTTACTGAAAACATATACATTTACAAATTAACATCAATACTAAGTTAGATGAACCAAGATAAACTTGAAAAGACATTACATTATTATTACATCCCACAATAATCTCATACAACTCAAATTAACATTTCGTTTAGTGTCTCTGATGACTAGATACATAAGCAACACTTGTGAACATTTCTCCACAATTTAACTCCACTATACTATCTTCTATACTTCCCATGGGTTATAATTATATTCATAACCAAGGAAAAGGAAAAACTAAAATTTTGTAAGCTCAAATGATCAGTAAAGTAAATTAAATAAACAATTCATAAAGGGTTAGACCATAAGAATATGAGAAAAAAAGGTAATGAAAAAATTATTTTTAAAAATACCCTAAAAATTAAGAGTATTTCTTAAGCCATGATATAAGGACATGTGTTCTCAAATGAAAAACATATGCCATGTCGAAAGGGTAAAAAATCAAGAGATAATTAACATAATAAATAGATCCTAACCCTTGGAATATATTATGGATATGTAATATTCACTTTAAATATAGCATAACAAGAATATTTGACACAAACATTGTTATATAAAAATTATAATAGTGTGAACAATAAAAATTTTCATGCTTCATGCTGTGAAAAAACATCTAATTCTCAACCAATTTTCATGCTTCAAATGAGATATAAAACTTCAACCAATTATTTATAGGGTGATATAGGACCCTACTGGTGAATCATACATACATATTAGTTCCACATTAAATTAATAATTAATTATATAATAGAAACCAATTGTATTAAAATGGCTTTCACAATGCTTCCAAATGACACCAAACTGACCTCAAGCATCTAAATAGTTGACGCCCAAAATTCAATCACCCAAACATAGTATTTTATTATAACATTTATGATGTGATGTAAATAATAAAAATTAAATAATTTATAGATTAAGATGAAAATGATGGTGAAATAATAAAATAGATTTTAGAAATTTCTTTTATCTATGGCATTAAATAATAAGATACCATCACTTTAAAAATATATTTCAAAAAAGTTGAAGTGAAATTTTTTGAATAATATTTACATTTAAATGGAAAATTCAAAATTTTGTCTTTGAAAATGATTTAAAGTTTTAAAAAAATATCATGTTAAAATACATTTAAAAAGTTTACTTTTTAAAAATAAATCTTCAATAATGAATCATTAAAAATGATACAATATTTTAAAAAAGGTGAAGTGAAATTTTTTTAGAAATTTTTCTTTTAAAAATACAAATCATTCATATGTATTTTAATAGAAATAAATTTTATGAATAATTAATTTAGAGTGGAATATAAATAATTTTATTTTAAATATAAGAAAAAAAAATTAATATATTAACATACCTTTGTTCAAGACTCGTATCACAAAAATAAGTAGAAAAAAATCCCTTTAAAAAGTGGTAATGGAGAATAGTAAGGAATAATAAGATAAAAAATATTGTGTTTGCAAATATATAGTATAATATTAATAGAAAAGAAATTTATGTACAATATGTGGAAAACTTCATTAAAGAGGTTGAGAATTATTCCCACCAATGATATACCTTTTTTAGAGAAGAAATTTATCGAGGAGGAAGATTTGAATCAAAAGTATTATTTTTCTATAATGAAAGATAATGTACCATTAAATAAATAATTATGATTTAATAAAACCAATCATGGATGAGAGAAATTCAATAATACACATTACAAATCAATGAAGGGAATTAAGCTAAAAAAACCATTACAATTTTCGTATCTTTTCAATCAGATGTCATTTGAATAAAGAACGTGATATGTATCTTAAAACCAAAGAAATTCATTTATATGGAAATAATTCTTTAATCAAACCATATAAAATTAAATATGGTGTGAAATATTAAAGATGTATTGTGGACTTGAAAATGAAAAAATTAAATTATTGCCTTAATTTTAAACATCTTCCAAAGTATCTAAAACTCCTATATAACAAAAATAACTATATTAACACCATTAATTAATAATAAAGTAGTTTTAACTTATAAATTAAATGAAAAAATTATTTTCCCTTATAACATAATTAATTTTCCTTTATGGATGTTTTTTTATGTTCTTAGTTTTATAATGATAACTTATTGATAATATTACTTATAGAATGCCCAATTTATGTTTAAAAATATAAATAATTAAATAAATATCATATATATTGATTAAATCCGCATATATTACTGTAATTGAAAGGTCGTGATGAAATATGAAATGATTCCTTCATAGAGGTGGTAGTCCACACATGTACATGAGAAATATTTCTATTTTTTAGATTAAATTGGAGGGGAATTGATAATATTTATACCATAAATATATTAAAATTTCATTATATTATTTTATATAATTTAATTATATACATATGGTTATAATGGGTTTGGAGTATAGTGTATGGGAATGATAAAAAAAGGAACTTACAATGTAAGTAATACTTATGTCAATAATTTGTATCGTTTCTTGAATTACCGATCATAAATGAAGGACTTAAGGAATATTTTTTGGGATAGATTCTACCAAATGTGTGGAGGATACATAAAGGAATTAAATTTAGATAGTTTTAATGTAAATTTTGAACTAGGGTGTGGCTTTAAAATGGTGTAAGTGAGATCCTTTTTAGGTGAAAAGGAGACGCAAATATTTGGAAAATAGTGTTAGATAAAGGGTAAGAATAGAATCACATGAGATTTAGGTGAGTAGGTGGAGACATTTTGGTGAGACATGTATTTATGAGTTTATATTATAAAATAATAATTCTATAATGAATATTTTTCAAATTTATTTAATAAAATTTAAACCACATTAGATTACTCATTAAATCACGTGTTGTTCTTGATTAAATATTAATTACGATTATTGTTTTATCACTATATATAAAAGATGACCCATTATAACAAATTTCCATTTTATTAATCTAAATTTTGAATCTATTTGATCTATATAAAATTATTAATATAATAAAATTAACTTTTAAATTAAAACATATATTGTGTTGAAAACCTATTTTTGTAGAAAAATTTTGCATTAATAATTAAGTGTTCTTAATCCTATTTTACAGTGATTATAACTTAACTATGTTTAAATATATTTATATATATATGTATATTAAAATAATATAATATTACCAATTTAAAATAGATCCACTAAAATAAAAAAGAATTTAGAAAAATATTATTTTTGTTTTGAAAAATAATTATTTTATGAAAGTAATTAATACTTATCTTGGTAAATTAATTTTATTCCTAAAAATAAAATTAACACCAACATGTAATATTAATATCCAGATTAAGTATTAAAATAATATTATATGATTCAATTTCTAAAATTGAAAAATAAATTAATTTTAATATAAGTGTGCATAAATCATGAAAACAATTTTTATATACTCTTGTCTTATAAACATAAAATAAAGTTATTACTTGACTAATAATAACTAATGTATGGATGATAAATTATTTTATTTAATATATTATTAATAATTTTCATTGAGTCCATTATTTAACAATATAATTAACCTCATTAGACATGAAAAAAGAAATTTTTATGAAAATATATCTGTATACATTAAATTATTTAATTCATTATCTAGCTATACTAATTGAATTTTATCATTTCATTAGTAATAAAAAAAATATTTTTTTTTACATATATTCCATAATTTATTAACCTCTATATTTAACTACCATTCCAAATTTTTCATTCTAATGGTTATATAATGTTCTACAGTTTATTATGGTTTAGTGTTGTGTGATAAGAAAACTATTGAACATAATATTTATTTAAGAAAAATACATAATGAAATATTTGTTTGATAAATTATTCCCCCTAAATAAATTCCGTCCTCAAAAATATAATTAATCCAAACTAATGTAATATAAGGGTGTCTATAATATATTTATGAATTTAGATTTCAATTTTTAATGGGATACTATCATCATTATCCTTTCTTTGATTAGTAAATGCATATTTTCCCTCGTAATAGGAATATAACTAGTGTTGGGTTTCATGTCAATGTTTTTGGGATAAATACTCCAATATAATGGGAGTAATGTTTATATGTATTTTTATTTATCCATTTAATAATATATGATCAGTGATTTATTTTTATATGGAATATTTCTATATTGGAAATTATGATAGTTAAGAGATCCAATCCATGCCAAATATCAAATACAAATTGACTAAAAGATTAATAAATTGATTTTTAGGAAGAAAATTCCAATAATAATTTTATATACTATACTCATATACTTTGCATATAATAATTAGAAAACTTCATGTGTTTATTAATAATTCAATATCAAGTAATCAGGTGGAGATTTTATACTCTTAGAAAACATACTAGGTAAAATGGATTGAGTAGAACAAGACTAAATTACAGTACTCATGTTTTTAATTTGTATTGTTGGGTTCCTTTAATACACACAATATTTAGAACTTTTTTCAGTAGTTTTGGTCTTATGGGATTTATTTAATTCTATTAGTATTGGAAATTTCTAATTCCTATCATAATCGTTATCCTTTTAGAGAATTTATTTGGATAGTTGCCATGTTTTCCCCATTTATGACATTGAACTATTAGGGGTACCTCTACATGAAAACTATTCCTTTCACAGTGGCCACTAATATATTCACATTTCATTAATAATTAGTTTATTTATTCTTGTCTTATCCATATATAAAACAACTCTGAGTTCTTTCAATACATCCCCCTCGGTGATTCTTATTAAATTTTTTACATGAATGAAATTTATTATTAATTGCTTCTTAATCTCCATTAACATAACATCCATGATACTTGATCATTAACTTCTTTGGTGTGTTAGGAAACTCAACTAATTACATGTTTTTAATCTTTTTTATTTATATTTGGTTCAATATAATCACACAATTTCTCATTCTAGCCCCTATCCCAGTAGGTTTTCTTTTGTGACAATATCCTCTTTATCCATGGAATCCTTTGTTATCATTGATTACTTTGGGATTTAGAAGAAATTTATATCAAAAGGATTTAATGTTATTGATTAATACCATAAGTGAAATTTTATAAGATAATTACTTAAAAAATTAAACATCAAAATTACATAATCTTCAAAATTATTACACGAACTTTTAGTTCAACCTAAATCACTCTCAGTTCAATCAAGGTTTCTTTAGGTTGGGTTCTCTAAAATTCATTAACCAAATTCCTTAACATAATAAATCCTTAAAATTGGATTTTCAAGATTATTTGATTAACCAAATAATATCACTCATCAGTTTCTATCTAGGTGTGTAGTCATAGTCCCACCCATTGTGCACAATAGTGCAGATTTATTCAATGCATGTTTAGTATTTTTTGGGTGATTACCCTCAGGTGCATCGATGTCATTTTCACTGACATTCCATTATATAGACAAGGACATAATTACTAGAAGAACCATATAATCAATACTCTACCATAAATTTTTAATTTTATCTTAAAATTAGACTTGTACCTTAGACTTATCTCTAAGGTTTTCACCAATGTTCTCTAGTATTGTCTCTAAAATAATTAAACTAATCCAAAAAAATAACTAAACATTTTTATAATACCAAATAAGACACCACAGACCAACCTACTTGGTCCAATTCTAGAAACACATAATTCTACAAATTAACTTTGATATTGAGTGTGATAAACCAAGTAAAAGTTACATAAAATTCACATTAGTATTACATCTCTCAATAATATCACACAACATAGATACCCATTTGGTTTATTTTCATTGAGGGATATCTCTGTAAGAAACACATGTAAAAAATTTTCTACAATCAAACACCACTATAATCCCACCTAGACATCCCACAAGTTATACTTATCTTCGTAACCTGAGGAAAGTAAAACATAAGAAATTGGTGAGCTCAAATTTTTAATATAATAAAACTTATCAACATATTATCAATGGTTAGGTTATAATAACATGATAAAATATGGTCAAACAAAAAATTATATATTAAAAATAACAAATAATAAAATTATTTTATCACAAGTAATGATAGAAGGAAATGTGTTCTCAAATGAAAAAATATACATAATGGGAAAATGGTGCAGAATTAAGTGATAATAAACATTATCAAATAAGTATAATCATGGTCATATGACATGGAAATGTAACATAAAAATAAAATATTTCATAAAAAATAACTTTGGCGCAAAAATTAATATATGGAAATTGTAAAATTGGAAACAAATAAAATTTACATGTTTCATGTGGTGAAAAAAAAATTCCATTATTCTTATTATGGAAACAGATCCTAAAATATTTATTGAGAACAAACAAAGTTCCAATGAAACATGTTCTGAATAAACAAAATGTACATTCTCTATGTTGTGAACAAACAAAATTCCCACACTATATGTTTTGAACAAAAACAAATTCTCATTCTCAACATACTTTCCACTTGTGACATTGAACTTCAACCAACGCATTGGAGGGAGATATATGACCAAACCCATTAATAATACATGAATATGAGTTCCACTTTAAAACAATAATTTATTATATCATAAATAACACATGTAAAGGAAATTGGATTCACAACACTTCAATATGGTTTCATTAAAATTGGCCTCAATCATGTTAATGGTTGATACCCAAAATTAAATCACCCAAAAAGATTATTGTATAAGAACATTTAAAATATGATTCATCAAAACTAATTAAAAACGTAATAAATCAATTATAGGTAAATAATAAATTGGTTGTGAAATCATAAAATATTTTTAGAAAGCATTTTTATATTTAGTGTAAAAACAGAAGTTATAGTCACTTTGAAAAGTAATTTTAGAATAGATGACATGAAAACTGTTGAAAAATATTTAAATTTAAAAGGAAACATTAATATTGGATCCTTAAAAAATATATAAATTTTTAAAAGGAGTTAAGTGAAAAACATTGAAAACTTTCACTTTCTAAAATAAATATTCAGAAATTTATGATTTAAAATGAAAAAATATGTAGTGAAAACATTTTGAAAACATTTAATTTTAAAAATAATCATCTGTCATAGAGATGTTAAAATTAAAAACTTTTATCGATAAGTAAGGTGTAGTGGAAGATAAAACATTTGATAATAAATGGATTGAAAACCTTTTTAATATTTTGAAATATCTTTATTGGAAACCCAGATCATAAATATAGGTAGAAAAAATTCCAAGGTCACATGAGATAACACATTATTTGGGTTTCAAAATATAAATAATAACATTGGGAAAAAATGGAAAACAAAAACAAGGAGTAAATACCACCTTTAATGAAGATATGAATTATTCTCAATAGTGATATAATTTTTTTGTTGGAAAATTAATTGAGAAGAAATATTGGAATAAAAAGTATCTTTTTCCCCATAGAGAAATAAAAATTTATATGAAACAAAATTATAAGGTGGATTAAAACAAATCATAGAAGAAATAATTTCATGAAATTTATTATAACTCAACTAAGGGAGTAGGGATAACAAAAATCCTTATAAATTTTGTATATATCAAATCGAATGAAATTTACTAAAAAAAATCATGTCTCTTACAAACTCATGAATTTTAAAAGTAAATTAATTAGATTTTAGTCACACTATAGAAAAGAAATAATGACATGTGATTTCAAGCATGTTTTATGGATTTGAAAATGAGACAAATAAACCCTTACCTTAATTCTGGACTTCCACTAAAGCACTAGAATATCCTATAAAAATAACTATATTAATAATTCATTTGAAATCATTTTTCATATCAATAATATTTTATAAACATTACTAATAATTACTCTATAAATGTATATTACTTACTTATAATCGTTTTTCAATATCTGCTGTGAGTAATCGTGATCATTTTAAAATAGTTTTTTAAAAGTGCTTTTGTTCTAAAATTTTCACCAAAATTTAAATATTTCAAGATAATAAAAGGTATTATAATTTATGTTTTATAATTAATTATATTTTTCAAATTTAATTTCATATGGATTTTAGTTATTTTTTATGATTGTGAAATTTGATATCAGCTTATATTTAAAAAAGTTTAAAAACAAATGGTGTTATCTTAGTTAATGAGTTAAAATATTATATTGAAATTAAAAAACAAAAAGAAATTATTCACTTATTAATATCCACTATTATATTTTAAAATTCATCATTGATAAAAATTTATAACATTGTTTTTGTATGTGGTTAAACTTACAGAATAAGAACATGATACGATTTATGTTTGTGTATTGATATGTAAGAGATTATTTTGTTATAATATCATTATCATATAAGTATAAAGAGATTATTTATATGTTATTGAGGTTATCAATCACAATTTTAATGATTTATAATAATAAGTTAAATAAAGAAGAAGTTTTCACCTATAAAGAAACTTTTTTTACTCTTGGTATGTTTTTTTTTATGGTTAGTATTACAATGATCACTTGTTTATAATGTAACATATAGAATAAATAATTTATCTTTAAAGAATTTATATGTCATTACCTATCAATTAACTAAACCCACTTATAGAACTAAAATTGAATGTTGGTGTGGAAAAATGAAATGTTTCATTCATGGAGGTTGTAAGATCCCGACCTTTTCTACAGTTGTATCCAGTATGTTTACAAGTAAGATTTTTCCTCAAGTTGATTACTTTTCAATTGTTTTTTACCTTAGGGTGTTTTTCTGTGAATTTTGAGAAAAATTGTACAAATGAGGGTTGTGCAAGATTGGTGCATGGTTAGTGCAAATCGTGTGCCCCAACACAATAACCCATGAAACCCAGATAGTGGGGAGTTTTATGATGGATGAATGGGTTGTTAAATCATGTTCCCTAAATGGATAAAATATGTGTCCGAATAATAATAGGTTTATTGTTGGTGCACGGTTATGGGAAACTGTGCACCACTATTTAGGAAAATGTGTGTGATATTTTTTAATGGCCCAACAATTAGTTTTTAAATCTCCCTGAACCCTTAAAACTCACCCATTTCCATCCAAACTCAGATCCATTAAAATATTGATGATTTCGGAGATTTTTAGAGGGATTCCAAGGCCGTATGACTTTCATTATCTATGATTTGAACCCCAAATCAAAGATCTGCACCTCCTTTGGTAAGTGGATCTTATCCTTTTGCATCCTCATTCATCCTCTTTCTTTATCACTTTCTTTCAGTGGGAATTTATCTTCTGTTTTGGTATATCAAGAACAATAGTTGGTTAATACTGATCTAGGCTTGTGGAACTAGATATCAATATAATAAAACCCATTTTTGATAATCTTGATTTAGGGTATTAGATCTGGATCCCGATCTACGTTGTTGTACTGCTCAATTTTTGGGGATTTTCATTGGGCAATCATTTGTAAAATAATCTAGGTAGGTGGTATATTATTCAATTCTCAAATTCATGATATTAATTACATGTATGTGATTGTATAAATTTTTAGGGTTTGTTTTCCAATTGGAGTTCCTAAATTGAGTTAATTGTGGTGGTCAACTAATTAATTGGGGAAATTGGGGTTTAACTGAGTAATGAAATTGTTGAACCGAGATAATTAATTGATTAATTAATTATAAGATTATTTAACTATGGAATTTTGGATAGTTAAATATTGGGTTTATTATTGAAAATTTTAATATTGAATTAAGTGAGATTAATTATTGAATTGTAAATTGATAATAATTAATATATGAATTAATTTTTATATGTCATGTTTGTGAAATGGTTTATTAATTATTGAATTTATTAACAAAAATATATATGATTAATTCATTGGTAAATTAATTATTCCAAAATATATGGTTCACTAATTGTTTAATTAATTAAAAGAAATTGATATTATTAATTAATTGTCAAATTTATTAAAGGACAAGGATTAATTAATTTATGAATTAATTATTGGACGTTGCAGGGGTTAATTATGATATGAGGATTAATGTTGTTTAATATTAGTTGGAATGAAAATGCGCAAACACCAATGATGCATTTAATATTATGATGTATTATGATATATATGAATGGTTGATAAATGTGGTGTTGGACATGATGATCTACACAAATGATATATATATATATAGTGGATAAATCGGCTTCCAAACATGATGATCTATGCCAATGACATATATGCAGGGTTGATAAATGGGGAACTAGACATGAAGATCTATGCCAATTACATATATTCATGTTTGAGAATTGGGGTACTAGACAAGATGATTTGTACCCATGATATATATGAATGATTGATAAACATGGTACTAGACATGGAGTTCTACACCAAAATAATTTGCATTAGACTATGGTTCCAAGTGGTCGTAATAATGAAATTGAAGTGACCTAGATAATATAATACCATATTCAATAATGAATTGTGGATTTAATATGTAACTTATTTTAGACCCCATGTCGTCCAAAGTAGGTATTGAGGTACGAGTGTCCTCAGGAACCTGGTGGTCTATGTGGTTTAATAAATATTAATTGATAATATGATAATAGATTACTTATGAAAAGTAAATTTTTCTTCATACAACTTCATAAACTTTTTATTTAATGGATTTTCTTTATACATCATTGGTGGTGACTTACTAAGTTGTATTTATACCCTAATAGGGATTCCTGATCGGTATTAGAATAGAATTTATTGTTGTTGGACCGATTAAGGGAAAAGACCCTATGTTAGATGGATGATTTGGGGATGGAGAATGGTTGAGGGAATTAGAAGTGGTTCAGGACCCGCTGGGATTCATTAGTGTCTTCTTTGGTGTTTTCATTTTACAAACATGACATGTACATTAGCACCGAATGCTTTCTTCATTAGTTTTGATATTTTATATCCTTCTTTTATTTTCCTGAGATATTGATATTATTTATGGTTATATATATTATTCCACTGTTTCTTATTATCTCTAATTGTGTATTACTCTGATAAAATAGGCTATAGTCTCTCCATGATCGACTTATCAAACCATTATTGCTAGTCGAAAGCCTCTAGAATATGGGGAGACATGCATGAGGTCATATAACTGACTGGATCAGGGAATAGGTGTGTGGAACTTGGGTCAAGATGTTATAAAGTGGTATTAGAGGTGTTTTCTTTTCTTTTTCTTTTTTTGTTCTATTTGGGTAAAGGTAAATAGGATACTAGTAAATTTGGGCCTCAGTAATGAGGTCCTGAATGGGGAATACAGAACCATGTATGGAGGAAACCCAACTACCCATGGTGGGATTGATATTATTAATTTTTTTTGTTATAGTTGAATATTATTTCACCTTGGTGGACACACTTATTATGTGATGTGAAAATTTGTTTTTGATATTTTTTGAGAATTGAATCATGGCTCGGGATGGAATGAGAGTTGATTCTATATACAACATTATAGGAACTCAGGATTATTTATTCGAATTCATCATTTTAGTCATGCATTGGAAAATGGGTTATGCGTAAGTTGTTCAACGTGTATTGTTTTTCCTTTACTATAAAATTGAATTGAAAATTTTGCCTAATATAAAATTAAGAATGGTAAAATGATTGAAAATGGGAATAAATAGGTATCAAAATGAGAATCTTTCTCTGAATATGTTTAACCTTATTAACTAGGACCTAGGTTTAAGAGGTTTAAGGGTAGTGATAGCACCATATTTTTAACCACGTGGTGAGGTTTGAGAAAAATTATTGTTTTGAATTGTTGTGATTATTCCTCTTACATAAATGTGATAAATTGTTGTTATGAGTCCTAAATATTGTGTTTGGAATTGTACATATTTTTCTCCATGATGAATCTTGTTGAGAAGATGATAAAAGGATATGACTAGATATGATTTAAACATAGTGAAACCTAAGGAAATGATAGTGTTAGTTAAGGAAGCAGGGGAGGAGTTTGAATATTACTTTCCTCTCTTCATGAAATTCATGGAAAGAGACCTAGGGTGGGATATGAAGAGCATGTCTAACCTGACGAGGGAGTTTAATTTGATTAACCCAATAAAATTTACTAAACAGGGTGGACCTAAGGGCGTTGAGTTCTTATTTGAGTCTATCAAGTTGATACTTCACCATTTGGATACTTTGACTGAGTAAAGAGTCCATATGTTTGCTTTTATTATATGTGGATTAGCAAAGTGTTGTTGGGAAATTCATGTGCATAATATACAAGCTGATCGTATGATATATAGAGACTTTTTGGGGAATTTCTTGGAGCACTTATACCTATAGATTCTTACACTGGAGTAACATGTATCATGGTCAATTTTTGTGGAATGGATGATGACTGGAATCAGACCCCCTCCCTTCATAAGCTGTATGTGCACCAAAATGTGGCTCAGAGGTCAACTACCAGGCAACAAGGGCACTCGGTTTAGTGGATTCCTCTTGAAGTTGTCTTCAAACTGACCATTGATGGTTCTTGCGTGCTAGGTGAAATGCATAGTGGCAGTGTGGTCTAGGACTCTAGAGGAAGCATGGCTTTGGCGTTCTTAACACATTATGGTTATGGAAATTCTATGTTGGTAAAGGAAAAGGCAGTTCTTACAAGTATCACTATTTATAGGCAACAAGCGCTTTACATCTCCCAAGCAGATACCGACTCTATGGTTATCCACAATGCCTTACATGGTAAAGGTAGCATCCCCTGGTCTATTATATACATAATTACGAAATGAAAATATCTCCTAGAGGGTATCACCAGAGTCACTCACATGTGATGGTGGGAAAACATGGTGGTGGATCTCTTGGACTCTATGGAGACCACTGGTATCATGGTCATTTGTCTCACTCATGTTTCTCATTTTAATCCTAAGGGGGTGACATTGGTTCAGGGTGATTCCATTGGTCTCCATTATTTCTATCCCCCCTAGACACCGGTATTCTCTCTCTCTGTATAAATATTTTTTGAATAAAAATTGTAACGTTGGATGGTGGTAATATGGGACACTTCAAGAAACATTGTCCCCAACCACCAGTGGAGTGTCGATCATACAACATGATGGGAAATCTAAATAGGTTCTACAGGAACTCGAGACAGTGCATTAGTGATATAGGAGCTAGGTACAACAAGGGTGAGGGAAGGGGATATTCTATACAATATTAGTCCTATAGTTAGAGTTATATTAGATGAGGTGGTATAGTTAGTGGATGTTGTGATTATGGGAAAGAGATCCCACATCAGTAGAGTGGTGCAACACAGGTGAGTCTGACGACATCACAATAAAGAGGGGTAGGACAGTTGCATGTAGTACACCCTACATTTTTATATAGCGAGGTTGGACCATTGATAGTGATAGGTAATATTCTTATAGATTCTACATTATCTAGTTCATTATTTGATATAGGAGCCTATTATTATTTTATGTCTCGAAAACATGTAAATGGTTTGAGCCTGGAAGTGGAGTTTATGAGAGGGGTAATGTAAATAAGTACACCATTTGGAGAAAAATCTAGAGACATCTGTTTATGTAAGGTTTGTTGTCTTGAGATTGGGGATTACTGTTTTCTATAGGATCTATATATTCTTGATATGTTAGGATTTGACATAATCATGGTTATAGATTGGATAGTCACATATCGAGCTTTCATTGATTGTTATTAGAGGTGAGTCATCTTTACATCTATGAAGGGTGAAAATTATATTCAACATGGAGAGTGGGATATCCAGATAGGCCAAGCAGGTCCAATTACTCAGCAACTGAGAGAGTTCATAGTCATGGTTTTTAGTTTATTATTGGATGAAGGTGATACAAAGTGGGATATATTTCCACTGGTAGTGGAAATATTCCAAGATTTATTTCCTTAAAACTTATTTAGGTTTCCACATGAGAGATATGTGGAATTTACTATTGATTTAATGCTGGGGGATGACTCGGAATCTATTCCCCCATATAGAATGGAACTCACAATTCTTCAAGAACTCAATAATCAGCTATATGAGTTAGATGATAATGGATTTATTCATCTGAGTATTTTGTATTGGAGATCACCATTGTTGTTTTCTAAGAAGGCTGATGGGAATCTACGCTGGTGTGTTGATTGCCATATGTTGATCTACATGAATGTGAGGAACTGATATCCCCTTCTTTGTATCGATGATCTATTTTAACAGTTAATAAGAGCTTGTTTTTTCTCAAATGTTGACTTGAGATAGTGGTATTATAAGTTTAAATTTCAAAAATCTTATATACTAAGGATAGCTTTATGAAGTAGGTATGGCCTATATGAGTTCTTCATAAAACATTTTGGGTAGAAGAATTCACCTATAGTGTTTATGGCCTTGATGAATAGGATTTTTCATCCATACCAGGATCATTTTTTTGTTTTTTGGATGAAATGTTAGTTTACCCTAAGACTCAAAAAAAATTTCACAAAATATTGACAATATCTTGTGTATACTAAGAGAGAATCAGACATATACCCCGATATATAAGTGTCAGTTTTGGATCGATCTGTTACACTTCATTGGACACATCATTTAAGAGAAATGTGTGTCAGTTAACCCAAATAATGTTCTGACAGTGGTTTCTTGAGAGCAGCCAAATAATGTGTTTGATATCCATATATTTTTGGTATAGATAGATATTATCATAGATTCATCTATGATTTTCCTATTTAATAGCACTTTTTTGTCTTGACCAACAATGGGATAAAGTTTGATTGGTTAGAATCACGTGTGAAAGCCTTCTAGGACTTAAAGAAGCATTTGAAATCAACACCGATCCTGATCCTACCTATGATAGGTGTTGAGTATATAGTGAATTTTTATTCTTATAGGATCAAACATGGGGATGTGTTGGTGTTGGGAGATCGCGTTATGGCATATGGTTCTCTACCTATGAGGCCACATGATCAGAACTACCCTACGCATGACCTCATGATGGAAGCTATGGTTTATTCCTTAAAGTGTTTGTGATATTATCTTTTTGGAGATAATTTTACTATAATTACTGATAAAAATATATTTATGTATATATTTTCATAGTGAGATATGAATCTTTAGCAGTGTAGATGGATTTTGTATTGGAAATCTTTCGATTTTTAGCTGACATATATGCCCATAAAAACCAATAGTGTTTTTGATTCATTGAGTATGAAAACTCAGACTTAGATGCTTCAATAGTCTGGTTCTGAGTGGATGATGATGAATTATCTAGATGAGATGCATGTGGGGGTTCAGGAGAGTCAGTAGTAGATAAATCTAGTGTCTGTTCTAGTGGATTCAACACTTTTGAGATGGGTCTAAGATAGGAACTATGAGGATTCAGAATTTTTGATCTTGAGGAAATGTATTGAATGTGGGTAGTCGCCTTCTTATTGGATCATAGATGAGGATGATATCATCTATGTCAAGAATTGGTTTTTTGTTCCTACAATCATCCAATAGGAGATCATGTGGGAATTCTATTCCTTAATGTGGGCAGTACATCTAGATGTGACCAAAATGTATCATGACCTATATCTATAGTTTTGGTGGCTAGGCATGAAAAATAAGATAGTAGTCTTCATGACATGATGTTAAACCTGTCAGCGGGTGAGGGAATAACATCAATAGCCTAGAGTTTTTTTGCATCTGTTGCACATTCTGGAATATAAGTAGGACGATGTGATAATGGAATTTGTGGTGGGTCTCCAAAATACACCAAATAAGAGTGGTGTTATTTGGATTATTATGGATCAAATCATGAACATAAAACATTTATTTTATATAAAAGAGTCATTTTCAATAGTGAAACTTGGGTATTTTTATGTTAGGGAGATAGTCCATCTACATGGGGTTCCATAAAAAATAGTTTCATATAGTGACTCACGTTTCACCTCACACTTATAAAAGGGCTTACAGAAGGAATTGAGTAATTTATTATTGAGTATGGACTTCCCCTAAGATATATATGGTAATTAAAATCATACTATATAGGGGCTTGAGGAAATGTTGTGGGAATGTGTTCTTAACATTGGTGGGTATTGGGACAAACACCTAGCTTTGGTGGAGTTTCCCTACAAGAGCAGTTATTATGAAATGATATAGATTGAACCATATGAGGTACTTTATGGTAGTACATGTAGATAACCTTTATGATAGATCAAGGTAGGTGATTCTAAGTTTTTGGGGGTGAGTCTCATGTAGGAGAAATCGGAGCAAGTATAACTGATTTAGAAATAAATGGTTATAGATTAGAGAAGACTGAAGTCATATGTAGATAGATGTTGATGACCCCTAGAATTTATGGAGGTTTGTCATGTATTACTTTGAATGCCTCCAAGTTTGGATCACCATAGGATAAGAGGTAGAGAAATTTGGCACCCGGGTTCTTTGGACCTTTTGACGTTTTGGGGAGAATCGGGCCGGTGGCGTACCAAATTGATCCTCCATAGAAGTGCAGCATTATGAATGATGTTTTCAATGTAATAAAACTTCAGATGTATCACCCTAAATCTTCTCATGTGATCGACATGGCTGACGTTGATCATGAGGTAGATGTGCCCTTTGGGGAGTATCTGATACGTGTGTTAGATCATAGTGAGAAATTGTTGTGGGGTATGATTGTGATGATAGTTTGTGTATTGTAAAAACATTGGAATTTTTAGGAGGAAAATTGGGAAATGGGAGAATATATAAGGGCTCAATGGCCCAATATTTTTGGCTCAGAATATTAGGGAATCATAGGAGTCTAGATTGAGGATGATCTGTTATAAGGTGGGAATATTATAAGATCATGTCCTTTTCTAAAGTTGTCTCAGGAGTGTTTAAAGGTAATATTTTGTCTCATGTTGATTAATTTTATATTAGGTTTTACCAATGAGTGTTTTTTGGTGAATGTTGAGAAAATTTTATGGAAATAGGGTTGTGTACGGTTGGCACATGGTTAGTGAAAACCATGTGCCCCATCCCAAAAATCATTACAACCCTAGATTGTTGGGAGTTGCACAGATGGTACGTAGATCTTAAAAGTGTGCAACCTAAAAGGAGAAGTAATGACCCCTAAAATAATTGGTGCATGGTTGGCACATGGTTAGGGAAAACCATGTACCCCTTCCAAGAAATTGTGCAAGATATGTTTTAAATGGCATGAAAATTATTTTATAATTCCCCTAAAAAGATGAAACTCACCCATTTCAATCCAAACTTGAACCCTTATGATTTTCAATGATTTTAGATCTTTCTAAAGAGATTATAAGGCCATACCACATCCATTATTCACAATTTGAATCCCCAATCAAAAATTCTCACCTATCCCACAAAGTGGATCAAATATCATTGTTTTCTCATGCATCCTCCTTCCTTCTCTCATTATTTGGGTGGGAATTTATCTTCTTTTTTTCTAGATCTAGATCAAGATTTGGTAAATGTAGATCTTTTATTGTGTATCTATATATTTAATTAATATAACTTTTAATTGTTAATCTTGATTTAGGGTTTTAAATCCAAATCCCAATCTATATCGTTAAACTGCTCAATTTCTGGGGATTTTTGTTGAGTGATTATTCATCAACGAATCGAGGTTGGTGGTCTATTATTCAATTTTTTCTATATATTTTATTTTTGTTATGGTTTTTGAAAAATTGGAATGGTCTAGGTTGTGATGTTCCCACTCATCCATAAAAGTGGATTTTATTCATAAAATTAAAAAAAAGAGATTTGGAGGTATCGGTGTCCTTGAGAACAAGTTGATCTATGTGGTTTAATAAAAATTAAGTAATAATATAATAATTTATTACATATGAATTATAATAATTTATTTATACAACTGTATACACTTGTTATTAACTAGATTTTTATAGACACCATTGGCAGTGGCCTACTGAGTTGTACACACACCCTACTCGGGCTGCCTGATTTGTAACCAAATATACTTTATTGTTGAAGGATATGTTAATGGAAAAGGTCATGTGTTAGATGTATGATTTGGGTAATAAACATGGTTTATGGAACCAAACATGCTCTAGGACCCACTAGGAGTTGTCCGTTTCTTTCTTTTGGTTTTTCATTTTAGTCACTTGAAAAATAAATTAGCATGGAGTGTTTTCTACATTATTTTGTATATTTTATTAACTTATTTAATTATCATGAGATGTTTTTATTATTTATGGTTATATATATATGTCTTCTATTGTTTATTATTTCGGTTGGTTTATTACTCTAATAAAAGAGGGTATATTCTCACCATGGTCGACTTATCTACACCTCACTATTGGTCTCCTGCCTATGGAATACGTGGAGGTGTTCTTGAGGTCATGTGATCGACTGACTTAGGGAATCGATGAGTGGTACTTCATTCGGGATGTTACAGAGGTGGTAGTTCGCACACGAACATGAACAGCATTTTCATTTATTCAATTAAATAAGAGGGGAATAGATAATAGTTATACAAAAAATATCGTAACTGTTAATTATATTATTTATACATATTTCAATATATAAGTATGGTTATAAATGGTTTGAAGGAAGGTAGATAATATGGGCTAATAAAACATGTTAAAGGGTAGGTAATACTTATATTGATAATTTTGATCTTCTCTTGAAGTATCCTTTATGAACGAAGGACTTGAAGAACTTAATTTTTGATAGAGTCTTAAAAATTTGTATAGGGTATCTAGAATAACTAAATTAGGTATATTTTCATGGTAATTTTGAAATATATTGGTTGCTTGAAAAGGTGGAAGTGAGAACCTTTTCAATGAGAAAAAAGAAAAATACTTGGAAAATAAATTTAGGTAAAGGGAAAGAATTCAATTTCATGATAGTTAGGTGATTTATCTTGTTAAATATTGGTGATACTTGTAGGTATGGATTTAAAAACTAATAATGGTATTATATAAGGTCTATGTGTCAAATTTATTTAGTAAAATATGGGAAATAATAGATTACACATTTTAGCACATTTTAATATTGATTAAATATTAATAATGGTTACTATATTTTCACTAAAAATATAAGATAAAACTCATTACCATACATTCACATGATTAATATGAATTTGGACTCTATTTAATGAAATTAAATTATAAATATTAAAAAGTTATCTTTTAAATTAAAACATATGAGTGGAAAAACTTATTTTTGTTTAAAAATATCATTCTAGATATCAAGTGTTCTTAATATTATTTAACATTAACTATAAAATAAATTATTGTTATTTTATTTTCATATTTTTATAAGTATATATCCATGTTTTAATTTAAAATATATTCATTTAATTTAAAATCACAATATCTAGAAAAGTGTCATTTTTTTGAAAAATAACCATTTTATCGTAGTTACTAATATTTATAATGGTAACATAATTTTATTCCAAAAAAGTAAATAAAAACAATCACATAATTTTAAAATTATGATTAAAAATATTCATATCATTTTATATGATTCAATTTATAAATGTGATAAAAATTGATTTTAATGTAAGTGCACATAACGTATGAAAAAAAATTAAGAAACAGTACCTTCTAAATATAAAATAAATTTATTACTTGGATAGTAATAAAAATAGATTTGTTGACATATTTTGTTAAATATATTATCAATAATTTCCATTTGAACCATATTTTATCCATATAATAGACTTCATAGTGCATGAAAAATTAAAATTTTATGATATTATATTCTTATTCACAAAATGATTTTATTTTTTATTTAGATATATTAATTTAGTTTTTTCAGTTCATTTTAATTAAAAATATATATTTCTACATGGGTTTTATAATTTATTTTTATTATATATTTACCTTTAAGTTAACTGATTACATTTTAACAATTATATAATGTTTTGGGGTTTTTTCTAGTTTGGTATTGTATGTGAAAAAATCCATCTAACAGAATATTAATTTAAGGATAATACATAGTAAAATATTTGTTCATTCCCGTAATATTTTGTATGATGCTACCTCCTCTCATAAGTCTCAAATTACATGATTAATTAATTTTGTTCTTAAGACCTATTATGGGAGGCATCTACCAGACCCAAAAATCTCTAAGAAACCTGTCATCACCCACTGTGATTTGAATTCATTAAGTTATGAGTGTTCTAAATAATAGTGAGGTTCCCCTGACCATCACACCCATTTTTGATGTTAAAGACACAAACATTACAGATATGTATTGTTTCTAAGTGTAATGAGCCAAGATAAACATGTTTTTATTTTATACAGTTTCCATAAGTTGAAATTGAATATCATAATCGTCACATAATCCCAACAATGGATACTTTTGTATATTTTTGGATTAGCTGCATGAGAAACTTATTTTATGATACCTTTTAACATTTCTCCATATTGTAACAATACTATCTCCCATTCTAGACTCGTCATATGATATATTCATATTCAAACCATGTGGAATAGAAACATAAGAAATGGGTGATGTCAAGAACTTAGTAAGGGAAAACTCATCAACATTTCATTAAGGGTAAGAACATAAGAATATGAAAAAAAATGAGCATGAGAGAAATATTTTATCAAAAATAATATGTATAAATAATAGTATCACAAAATTTATGATATAATAAAATTAAATCTCAAAGTAACAAATAAAATTTAAGGAAAAAGTTTGTGAGATAATAAACCCGATCAATGGTGCCTAATCCCAGGAATATGAAACATAAATATGGTAATTCTTTGAATTATAGCTTAACAATGAATTATGGTACAAAAAATGACTACATGGAATCGTAATGTTGTGATCATATCTAAGAAGGTCCACCATTTATGTTGTAATAATCTCTAATAATTCCCACACCTTATGTTTTGATCATTTGTAAGAAGGATCACCCATTATGTTGTGAGTGTAATCAAAGAAAAATCACCATGTATGTTGTGAAAATAATCCAATATGGCTAACCCTTTTTTTGTGATCATAATCCAAGAAGAATCGCCTTTTATTTTCTCTATGTAATAAATGAATTATCACCCAATATTTTGTGATCATAATCTATGAAGGCTCACCGTTTATGTAATGAGAGTAATATAATAAGGATCACCCTTTATGGTGTGAGCATAATCCAAGATGGATATCCCATTATGTTTTGAACATGTAAAAGTATGTCCACACATTATTATTCCATGAGATATAAAACAATAACCAATTTATTTGAGTAATTTAATGGATGAAAACTATATTATAAAGAAATCTATACGTAATTATTCTACAAGATCAAAATAAGTTCATCATTTCATGATAGATTAATTAACCCATAGGAAAGAAAGTAATTTTATGGAAACTCTTTTAAAAAATCATCATCACAATCCATCTAGTAAAATAAGGTTTTTGATATCATAATAACATATCCCAAGTATAATATAAGAAATTTATATATATATTTAAATAGATGAAAAATAATGAGTTATATTATTAAATAAATTAGTTTAAAATATATGCATAATTATAACTTTTCAAATGCATTAAAACTCCTTAAAAATGTTTTTCATTAAAAAAATAATTTGACCATAAAACCTTTAAGAAAATTATCATTAAAAAATGATCAGTGATTTTAGAAAAATAATTTATAAATAAATAATGTTTTAAAAACAATTTAGAGAACATGAAACATTCAAATGTTATTTCATAAAAATAAAAAACCTTAAAATCCATTTTAAAATCAAGAAATCTATTTTAAAATCAAACATTTACTAATTAAAAATATAACAATATTTTATTTTATTTTAAAATTATTAAGTATTAAAATATTATATATCATATTTTTAAATATGTAAAGGACTTTCTATAAATAATAATTCTCTTAATAGAGAAATAAACCATAAATTATTTTTTACCAAATGATTTTATCATATTCATAAAAGACATTACTATGTGTCTCTTTCAAATATGACTTTGAAAAAAGTGATATGAAATTTTTTGTAACATTTATTTTAAAAATAATAAACAATTATAAAGACTTGAATAAGCTATAAATTCGTTCTATCAAATGAAATGTGGTGTTGAAGTTATAATTTACAATAGGGAAAAGAAAATCGTTTTCAATATTTTTTAAGAAATACCTTTATTTATACCCACATTTTAAAGACAGTCATAAATCATTTATTTCAAAAGTGGTAAAAGTAAATTTTTAGATAACCATAAATAAAACATATTTTGATTTCAAATTAAGAAAGGAGTAAATCGGGAGGAAGATTGAAAATGGATATGGATGAGAAATAGCCCATTTGGAGAGAATGGGAATTATTTTACACATCATCAAATTTTATGAAGAAATAAATTCCTTACAAAAATATCTATAAGAAATGATGAGATGAATTATAGTATCTTAAATAAACAATAGAAAAAAATATTTTAAAACATTATTCAAAGAAAAATATGTTTTAATCAAGAAAATAAGTTGAGTTGAGAAAACCCCCATAAAAAATTAAAAAAATAAAAATATTTTGGGAAGGAGTTCGCGAGAAATAATTTTAAATAAACAAAAAAAAAATTTGAAATAAAATTTTATTCAATCACAGGGTAAAATAATTTATCTTAGAATGATGGGACCCAAGAATAATGATTATAACTCAAATAGATGAAATTAGGTTACAAATAACTATTACCTTTTTCTCTTGACATATGTAAAATATAATTTGTATACTATATTATATATATAACCATATTAATCACCTATAAAAAACCTTAATCATATATATTACCATTTCTAATCTTCATTTATAATCATTATTAATACATTTATTATTCGTTAAGGTGTTGATGTTGGTTTGTGATCATCGATAAAGTGTTAAACATTTCTATATTATATAAGGTACTTTAATAGATTATTTATAATGATTTATAAATATCTAATTCCACTCCATGATAATTTTAGTTTTGGTTCATGTATGGATAATTGAATGTGATATTGTTTCATTAATTTTTGACAAACAAAATATAGAATGTTAATAATGCTTTAAATATTGATATTACATTTCTAGAATTTTAAATAAATAATATTATATAATTTATGAAAATTAATAGCATTTTTTATTTTTCTATTATCCTCCATGATATAAGTTTATAACATTGTTTACACAGGTGGTTAAACTGAACTAAACATGAACAAGTTATATTTGATGGATGACTATGTTTTAGAAAGTGATTACTTGGAAATAATATCATTATTGTAGAATTATAATGACACTATTTAGATATTTTTTATATTTATTAATAACATTTCAAGGGAGTTTGAAAATACCGAAAAGTATTGGTAAAAAATGAAATATATTGCTTCATGGAGGTGGTAGTCCGCACATACAAAAATGTGTCGTTCTCATTTACCATAGAACATAAAGAATATATAAATTGGTATATATTTTAATAATACCAATAATGTTTTGAATATAAAATGTATTCACTAAATATCAATTTTAATCATCTATGGAAGGAGGTTATGAAAAATGGATCATGTTTCTTATAGAGGTGGTAATTCACATGTAACACAAGTAACATTTATGTTTTTTGAATGGTTAGAAGAAAGGTTTAAAATGTTTATCCAATAAAAATAATAAATTTTTTTTATAAGTATGATACTGATTTAATTATTTCAACATTAGAAGATTGGAAGATTAGATATTAAGTAGGAATAATATGAAAGAAAAAAAATAAATAAATAAAAGTAATTGATAATTTTCTCTACTCCTTGAAATATATACTTTTGAAATTTGATTAAGGCTTTGAGAGGTGGTATTTTGAGAATAAAAAAACGTCTAGTAATTTTCTATGATTATTTTTGAATTACTTGGGTCTATTTTGGTCAAATCAATTTGGCTTTGGGTGTGAGTATATGTGGGGTTGGGATGAATCCTTTTATAAGGGAGCGAAGTGGATTTTTTATAATAATATAAATTGAAAATTTACTATTCACTTGACTTGTGGATCTAATAATAGAAAATAATGGAGTGGGGGAATGGTTAAGGTCTATAATGTCTCAAAAAAAATTACATATTTATTTTTAAGTCTTTTAATATTGGATTTTTTACTTTTACCATTTTTTGGTTTTTAAGGTTGTAACTAATTTCTTTCGAAAGTAATAGAATTTTGATGCCTAAAACTAAAATGGGAATTCTTATATAACTTCAACCTAATTATTCCAAATATAAAATAAATTTTTTCAAATAATATTTCTAATGGTGGTAAAATTTTATTTTATTATTAGTGCACATAATTCGTAAATACACATGTTTAGTAAAAGTGTATTTTGGGGCTTAAAAATATTATTAAAATATATTTATCAGTTTGTTATTGATATGAATTTATATTATTTTGTTATTAAAAAATCTCAGTTATTACAATTTTAAAAAATCAAAATTCAAATTCCACCTCATGTATACATAGTAAAAAGAAACAAACCAAAAATGGATTTTTTTTTAAAAAATATTACTTATGTTTTGTAAAATGTTAAACACGGGTTTTATAAATTCATAATAATATTTTAAATTAATTATTTTAATTTTTAAATATAAATTTTTAAATTTTTAATTTTTTCAAAAAATTAAAAAATCTTCCTATATTATTATAATGTCAGAATAGTGATAGAATTTTCAAAATATGTATTTATTATTATTCACCTGTAATACACCTTTTTTAAAAAAAATATTAAAAATTAATCCTAGACTAATTCTGATATGATTAGTTAAAAATTTATGTTCATTTTTTAAAATAATAATTTAAATTTTTTCTCATTCATATTTTAAATGAAAATAAAAAAATAATGGAAAATAATTCTTATTGAAAAAATTAATTTTTAAGTGTTTTTAATATTAATTCATATAAATTTAAATTTTAAAATATATAACATATTAGTATATAAATGATTAATTTTTAAAGTTATTCATTTTAATTTATTAAGAAAAAATTTAAAACACAATAAAAAATTATTTGAGAAAGAAAACATCATTTTTAATACGAATTATTTATCCTTAAAATATAAGAAATTTTAGTTGAGTAATATCCTATTATTTACTTGAGGTTATATTATTATTTTTATAATTTTATTAATAATATTAATCTAATATGTTGTTTATAATTTTATTTTGGTGTATCATGTGAAATAAGTTATTAAAAATAGTACTTTTTATAAGAAAAATATCTTCAAAAAACTAGAGGTGTTACATCCCCCCCCCCTCCAAATAAATTTTAGCTTCACAATTTTAATTATCACTCTTTAATAAAAATATATATGGATATATAAAATGTATACATAACCAAATATATAATTTCTTCAGATATGTCTACATTATAAACTTAGAAAACTGTCTTTTTCCATAGGAATAGGACCAACATTTGAATTTTTATCCAATCATTTTAGTTATGCATTCATCAGGATTATGAGTCTTTTTTAAAAGGTTGGGGTCAAAGACTCATTTTATTATTTAAAGTGAAATCCCCTTTAGATTGGGAAGAGGGAGACCCATTACATATCCTGAAGGCCCAAGGCCAAGTGTCCAGAATACTAGGCTTGAAGGCCCATTTTTTTGGCCCAAAGGGCCCCTCGGTGAATTGTACTACTACAGTTTTTGGGTTACTAGAGTACCTCTGTCGCTACAGTCCCTCCACCGCTACAGTGTCGTAGCCGCTATAGTGTCGTCACTGCTATAGTTCTACTACAGTACCCCTGCTACAGTGCTGCTACAGTACCTGAAATTAGTCCCTGCCTGGATTCGATCCTGGGTCTTTTGGATGCCAAGCAAGAGCCTGTACCACGACAGTACAGGTTCGTTTTCACATCAAGATTATGAATCATAAAACCTATAATAGAATCAGTTTTCGAAGAGATATTATATTAATACTTACATTGATTTATGATCATAATTATTCATGATATATGAAATATGAATTCCCTATTTTGTCACTTGGTATATATTCTATTGGGGTACAACCAATCCATTTCCAAAATCACATCAAATTCACTAAAATAAGGTATAATAATACTTGATGAATCATAATCCCATGAACCTTTAAAGATTTTTATATACCTTGGATATAATAATGGCACCACCATGTGTTTTTATTCAATATTAAATAGCTAGTAGTTTTCTAAAAATTACATGATATACAATATCAATAATTATAGTGTGAATAATATGTCCCTAGAAAAAATAAAATCACTCTCTACTTGAATAGTAGTCACCTCAAAGGATTTTCATTGTTCCACTTTTATAGGAGTTTGTTAGAATAAATTTTCATTTTAATCCCATATATTAGTGCACTGGTTAGATCAATTCCCAAATTCCTAAAAAAATAAAACATTAAACTGTTAGTTGATTTTTAGTAAGAACATTAATTTTCCCCATCATGTTAATCAAAATCTTCCTTTTCCCGAAAATATCATTGATTAATTCCCTCTTCTACCATATATAAAATGTCTTCCTTTTTCCTTTGATACTTTCTCCTTGGTAAATCATCCCACATTTTTTACATAATGGGTTTTGAATCTTATTTTCTCTATCATCTTCATCACCAAAACATCCATGAGTCTCTATACTTATATTCTTTAGTGTGTTTTAAAACTAAATTATATTCGAATTATTCATCATAATTAATTTTGTACATTATTTTTTTTACTCTATCTGTTATCTCGTTAGGTTTTATATTGGGATAATTTTAGATTTATCAATGCATCCATTGTTAATGTGGTAAATTTGGGATTTATCCATTACTAAATCCAAAAGGGGTTATTATGAGTGTTGAATAATTAACATCATTAGATAATTACCATATATTCTCTTGAAAAACTCAACACTGAAATTTATTACTCATTAAAACCACCACATAAGCCTTCATTTCAACATAAATCACTCATGGTTCAATCTATGTTCCTTTATGATGGTTTCTCTCAAAATAATGAACCAAATTATTAAACTAATAAATACTTCATAATGGTTCAAAAATAATAATTTTATTGAAAAAATCATATCTTCCAGGAGTGTCTAGATAGGTGTGTAGTCATAGTCCCACTCATTATGTTCCATGTGAAGTTTGAGATAATACTCAGAAATACTCTTTCATGGTGATTAACCCAAGGAACATATGTCCCATAACCATGTCCACATTTCAGTATCCAAATAGGGATGTAATTTCTAGTAAACAACACAATATTTACTTTATCAATACTTAAGTATGTTTTCCTATGATTAGAATTATCCTTATGTATTTCACTCTATTTGTCTCATCCTAATTACCCAAATAAATACATGAATCCTCAATAATATATAAACCCTACTCTGATACCAATTGATACTCCTCAGACTTCCAATCCCAAGTATAATGCTAAAAACATATTCTTTACACATTATAATTGATACCAAATTATATTACCTGGGCTATACATGTAATTATTTTACATTATTTCCATAAGTTAAAAATTACTTCATATAATAATCATATAATCCCACGAATGGATGGTTTATTGGCGTTTAGGATTGTGTACATTGGAAACTTATTTTATGACACTTGTGAACATTTCTCTATAATCTAACCACACTATATCCCCTTATACAATCCTCATAGTTTATACCCCTCTTCAAAACATGGGTACTGGAAACATAAAATTGGGATGGCTCAAATGCTTAGTAAAGGGAAAAATCATCAACATGTCATAAAGGGTTTTATCATAAGAGTTTGAAAAACGTGGGCATGGGATCAACATTTTATTTAAAAAAAACATAGAATAATACATTTCATCCATATTTCAGGACATAGGGGCATGTAATCTCAAACCAAAAAACGTGTACTACATCATAAGTGTGTGAGATAACAAACATTATCCATGTATCCTAATCCTAGTAATTTGACATACAAATAAGGGATTTCATTGAAACTCAACATAATAAGGAATTATAGTACAAAACATGTGAATATAGAATATTACAATTGTGATTATAAATAAGAATTCCCAGCCTTTATGTTGTACTCATTTTTAGAAAGGTCCTACCTTTAAGTTGAGATTATTTCTAAAAAGGATCACTCTTTATGTTGTGAGTGAAATCCAAGATGGATCTCCCTTTATGTTATATCTGTAATTTAATAAGGCTCACCCTTTATGTTATGATCATAATCCAAGAAGGGTTACCCTTTATATTGTGATCATAATCTAACAAGTCTCATCCTTTATATTTTGAATGTAATCCAGGAAGGTCCACTATTTATGTTATGATTATAATCATACAATACTATACCTTTGTGTTGTGGGAAAAATAAAATAAATATCACCTTTTATATTGTGATAATTATCCAATAAGGATCACCCTTTACATTTTGAGTGTAATATAAGAAGACTCTCCCTTTATATTATGCTGGTAATCCAAGAAGTCTCAGCCTTTATATTTTTAGTGTTATCTAAGAAGGATAAGCCTTTATATTGCGATTGTAAACCAAGAAATATCACCCTTTATGTTGGGATAATAATTGGTGATGTTTCAAACTTTATATTATTATAATTTTCCAATAAGGATCACCCTTTATGTTGTGATCATAATCCAAGAAGTTTCTCCCATTATGCTATGAAAAATTCCATGTTTGTTCATGCTTCATTATCTCATGAGATATAAAAAATTAACCAATGAATTTTAGGGATTTAATGGACCCAACACATATCATAATAAAAACCACACATAATTTTTCCCCAATATTAGAAAAAAATAACAACTTTATCATATCTTTATTAACCCATGGGAATGAAATATGTTTTATGGAAACTTATTAAAAATATCATCATCATAATCCATCTATAGAAATAAGGTAGATGGTAGCATAAGAACATTTACCAAGTTTAACATATGGGCTTTAAAAGGATATTTATATAGTTGAAAGAAACCCTTTTAATATTATTGTATACATAATATTGAAAAAACAAAAAAGCACATAATTTTTTGTAAATTATTAAAAACTAATTAAAAAAAGATCATTAAAAAAATGTTTTTATATTAAAAAATTTAAATATTTATCCTTTAAAAAAATTAGGGTTTTAAGAAAAAAAATAGTAAAAAGTAATTCATTCAAAACATTCATTAATAAGACATAAAAACAATAAATACATCTTTCTTAAAATACACATACCATTAAAATCATTTTTAAAAAAATAGTTAATTTTTAAAATAAATCATTTACATTCAAAAAATATAAAAAACATTTCATTTTATTTTTAAATTAATTAGGAATTAAAATCATTTGAAAAAAACTTTAAAACATGGAATGGAATCTTATTAATGAATAATTCTCATTACAGTGAAGGAAAGTGTAAAAGGGTTTTTAGAATATGTTTCAAACATAGTCTTAAAATAAGAAGTTGCAATTCAAATTAAAAATTAATTTTCAAAAATGTGAATTGAAATTTTTTTTAAAAAAAGTTTCTTTTAAAATAATCACTTAAATTGGAACCTTGCAAAAGGAATAAGGATTTTTTTCATATAAATGTTTAGTGGATGATAAAACTTACATCAGAAAATGTAAAAATCTATATTTTTAGAAAATAACTTTAATTAAACCCACACCATAAAGATAATGAAAAATATTTATTTTGAAAATATGAAAATGGGAATATAAATATCTCCAAAAATAATACATATTTTGATTTTAATTTAGAAAAATAAAAAATTTCAGGAAGAGTGAACATGGATATCAAAGAGAAAGATATCATTTAGAGAGAATGATATTTATTCTTCAAATAATAAAATTCTATGAAGAGATAAATTTATCAATGTAATTATCTATAAAAAAGGAGTAATTAAATATAATATCATTGATTAATTTAATAAATCAACCATGTAAAAAATATTTAATGAGGAATAATTATAACTCTAAAAAAGAAGTTGATATAAGAAAAAACCCCTTATGAATATCAAAATATTTGAAGAAAAAATACTTTGGGAAGGAGTACATGATAAAGAATTTTAAATCCATATATACTTAATTTGGAATGAAATTGTATTCAATAATATGATTAAATAATTAAACATAGAAGAATGGGATCCATGAATAATCATTATAACTCAATGAAAGGAAATTGAGTTTTGAAAAAACCCTCACCTTTTTCAATCAACTTCCATGAAATCAATTATAATCTCCAATATCATAAACATACCTATCTTAATCACATGTTCTATAATTTTATTCATTTCTATTATCATTTATACTCTTCATTTATAATCATTTTTTATAAATTTATTAGTTAGTTAAATATTATTTTCATCATTTATCAATTTTTATTATTTCACACATGGCTAATCCTACGATGATATATGTTTGGGAGGGGTTGGTAAAGGTCTACACAACCAAAGAAAGAAGAAAGGGAGTAAGAAAAATTGGGATCCGAGGATTTGTATTGTTTCCAAGAAGCTGAAATATAAGGGGTGTAAAGACTACTCTTATCTTTCTAAACCAATGGAGACTCAATCAGCCAAAAAATATGGAAAACACATGGAGCCTGAGATTCAGTAATTGACACGACAAAAGGTTAGGCATGACGATGTCACAATGTCCCAAGTTCAAGAAGATGAAGTCTCAAAGGTAGATGACCAACACCATGGGATGCATCTGAACCCTGAGAAGCTGATGTAGGAAAGGAAGGATACCCTTTACCCTTGATAAAAATGTGCAGTCAGGTCTACTATCGGTCTATAGATCCTGAAAGTGGTGGATTTGTATTATTAGATGAAATTACTCATGCACTATGCCGAATAAATAAAGGAGGATTTTTTGATGATCAAGGCGGCGAGGGAAGACATTGATCAAATGATTGGAGGATTGATCCAAGTGGAAGTTACTGGGGGGGAAAGCTGAATGAATTGACAAGAAATATCACATGCTAATTAGAGGCTTCAATATAGAGAAGATTAGTAAAGCATAATACATTCAGGCTTAGGAGTATCTAGTAAGGCACTATGTAGTGAACATAGGGGAAGATCCAAGCTGCCAGTTAAATTCCCTCCCCTGGAATCTGTTTAGGGAAGGAGACTCCAATCTCCTTATACATTTTTTAATAGGTTATTTATAACCATTAATTATTGACCAGCTTTTCTTTAGGGTAATAACTTCCCCATTAAATGTTTTAGAAAATAAAAAAGTTAATTTGGATGATTGTTTCACACATTCTTTAAATTTTTGATGTTTTTTTCATTCATTGGTACCAAGTTAATAATTATTAGAGTATAAATTTTATAGTAATAGATTATTTATAATTATTCTGGAATCTTGAATTCCATTCTGTGAAAATATATTTATGATTCATGAAGGCATAATCTTTGATGATCTTTTTTCGCTAATTTTAAACAAACAAAAATTAGTAAGTTGAAAATTTATTAAATATTAATATAACCCTTCCATAACCATAAAAATATAATTTTATCTTTTATCCATACTAATACTAGTAGTTAATATTCCATGTTCATCCATGGTTGAAATTTATCTCATTATTTATGTAGTTGGTTAAACCAACCCTAACAATAATGTGCTATAATCAATGAGTAAGTATGGTTATGAAAGTTATTCTTTTTATGAAAACACATATATTTTTTTACAATTTATTTCATGATTTACTACATAAATATACACAAAATAAAATAATAGAAAATTTATAGTCCTAGTGTATTTGAGAAACCATATACATCACATAATAACTTGAAACAGGGATATGAATAAATTATTTAAAAACACAATAAAATGCCTTTAAATTACTTGGATCATCTAATATTTCACGGGATAACCTGGGGAAATAAATTATAAATATCTGATATAAATTTCCCAATAAGGGAATAATCATAAATAAAGTTTTTTCATTTGATTCAAGAGTCATGTCATGTTGATAAAAAAGGTGAGATTTAGAAACATGAACATCAATGTATGACATAGATGATAACCTCAAGAGATCATGTTAATGTGACTAAAACATAAAATAAAATATCATAATTATATGTCAAGGATAACCAAAGAGAAATAATAAAATAGTGTTCATAGGCTAATTACATGTGCAACATATGTGGTATCTCACGAGTTACTAATATTATCTAACACGTTGGAGGGCCATTTTATTTTGGTACCACTTTTCACATTCATATCATGCACATGAATTTTATGCCACATAGATCATACAACTTAAGAATGTATTTAATCAATTTTAATCCCATGATTATAGATTATGGGTTCCAAAAATATAATTAACCAATCAATAAAGGATAGATAAAAGTAATAGAAAACCCTTGAGTGACAGTAGGGATGGGTATTCGCAATATAAAATTTTAGCATGGAAATCAAGAAATAAATTGAATAGAATAATAGGTGTACAAAATGAGTCATGGAAGTGATTTATGAGAGTGAAATATGATCTCGATTTACTTATTAATCATAAGGGTAGTAAAATTTTATGTAAAACACATTTAAATGATAATAATTTGAAATATAAATTCTTAATACAATGGAAATATTTTAATAAAGAGGAAGAGGCAAAGAATCCATAACTTGAGAGGATTCTTCTCAAAGCATGAGAGGAGCTTCCTAAATGATTAGTAAGACCATAAGAGGGATTTATAGAGGTATATGAAAAGTTAATGATGAAAATTGTGTTTCTATTTAAGTATAATAGGAGGTTGAGTGTGTATTAATAGTAAAATACATGGGAAATCTGTATTAATTTCCAAACATTGGTTTTCGACTATATGTGATAGAATAATCAAAACCAAAAAAAATAATTTTTTCTATGTTTTCTAAAAAATAGGATTGGTTTCCAATATTTTATTTGGCTAAGAACTAAAATAATTAAACTTATACCATTCATTATGTGGAAGTTACAGATGTTCATAAATAATTGTTTTTAAAACCTTAAAATATAAGATAATATTTTGACGGTTCATTATAGGATTGTAAAATTAATCAAATTATTCTAAAAACATATTATTTTAAATGTAAAACCTATTTTTGGTCTTTTATTCTTTTTATGGTAGATATTACATCACTGTTTGGCTATTTTGATGTCATAATACATGTCGTATATTTATACCATATTTACATTTTACTCACAACATAAAATAACTTAAAAATTTATGAAAAATTCAACATTGATTAATATTTATGTACTTATTTAAAAAAGATATTTATTTTACCAAAATAATTTTCTAAATATATGAATTTATCATTTTTAATAAAAAAACTTGTTTATTGAAAATACTTGTTTTTATGACACAAACAACTTTCTGGACTATATAAAAATTACGTTTTCTCTTCATTAAATTATATTACATTTTATATTTAAAAAAATATTATTTACTAAGTATAGTTCATTAAAAAAACTTATTTCAAACATCTATGATTTATCTTAAAAAATATTATTAATTGAAACTATATATTTCCCAAAAAAACTATTTTGGTTTCTTTATATCAAAATCTCATTTTTATCAGACACGTTATATAGTAATGTATATAAAAATTAATATTTAAAAGGGATCAATATTATTATTATTTTATTAATAAAAAATATAAAAATTCATAATACTAGGGTCTAGATGCATAACTCATTATTACACTAGCGTATCTCATAAGGGTAATGTGTGTGATAATATTACTTTCTTGGGGTGGTTCAGTGAACATGGTTAGAGAGGTGACCTCAATAAGCTTGAACTTCTCCCATAAATAGTTTCTCTTGATTTTTAATTGTTAAATATTTTCAAGGTATTAGTCAAGCTAAAATCCTATTGATTCTATCTCACAATAAATATTTGATAATTGGGCTTCATAGGGTATGATTCTATGGTTGAGGCCATAAATTCTTTCTTTTATGATAATTGGATTTTATTATGACCCTTTATATATACAAGTATTAATTTTAATTGTATAATGGATATATTATTAGTAGTTATGATAATTAATGCTATTTCAAGAGTAAAAACAAAATATGTCTATATTTTATAACGATCTAGAATAACAAATGAAATCTAGTGCATGTGTTTTCTATAACTACACTACATAATAGGGAATTTATTCATTCATAAGGGAATTGTATATATAAAATAATTAGATGTTACATTCATTCACCTTTTATAAATTTCAAACTAGAAATTTTATTTTGTACACTAATACAGATTAGGTTACTTCTATTTCATTGCCTCTTCTGGTTCTCAGGTTGCCTTCCCAAGATTATAGTTCCACCAAAGTGATCTAAATCAATAAGTTGACTTGTTTCATAGAAACTTTTCTCTATAGTCTAAGATATACACCATATTATCCTTGAATTAAAGATAGTTCTATAAACGTACCCCCTCTAGATTCAATACATGTGATAGTTCTAATATTCACTTCCTTAAGAGGGATATAAGGAAAGAATAATATACTAGAGATATATTAGTTGGGAGTGTTGGTTGATAGGACACAAATATGATGTGATCATATATATAAAATGGGATGATGTATCTAGTACTAATATTTCCCTTATTCCCAAAAAACATTTCTGTATCCTATAGTGATATATCAAGGAGCACATTATCTCTAAACTCAAACTTTTAGTCTCGTTAAATATTGTTTGTGTAGTTATTCTATCAACTATTCATGGATTTCATAAGAAACTGAATGTTTTGAATCTTTTATATATTCTATTTGATAATATTAGGTCCCAAAAAATTCTAATCTCTATCTTTATCCCAACATGTTGGATTCTGACACCTCTTTCCATAAAAAGCCTCGTAAGTTGTCACTGGAATGATATAATGGAAACTGTTGTTATATGAGAACTCCACTTGGGTAAGGTGATGATCCAAAAATATTTGGAAATCCATTAAATGTGATATTAGCCTATCCTATAATGTTTGGATGGTTCTTTAATATTATTCATTCATATGATTGTGATAATTAGAGTTGAAACCCAACATTGTATCCAACGCTTTTCTAAGGCTTTTCCAGAACCACAAAGTAATCCTCATATCTTGATCATATATAAGGTAGAGTGTTACTCCATGGAATATTACCAATTATTTTCTGTATATATTTTTTATTTGGTTAAGAGATAAATTTTCCTGGACTGTAATAAAATGTTCTATCTTTGTAAGTTGATCTACTGCCACCCAGAAGGCATTATATCCTTTAGATTTCATGGGAGTCCTGTGATAAAATCCATGGTTATTTTTCCGAATTTCCATTTTGTTATGAGATTTTGTTTCATCATACACTTATACTTCAATCATTCATCTTTGTCTTATTGGAATACCAACATCATGATACGAATTTCTATAATCTCCCACTTCGTTTTATCCTACCAGAAGTTCTACTTAGGATCTCTATACATCTCAGTTCAACCTAAATGAATAGATAAGGATGGTCTATATGAATCATATATAACATCCCTCTAAATTTATGGTTTTTTGGGACATACACATAACTTCCAAAATGTATGAATCTATATTTATAGAATTTGAACTTTAGAATATTTTATACGCTTATCTATAGCTCCCCATTGCCTTTTCAGGCCCCTTTGATCCTATTAAGATTGGATGGTTGAGTCGTTATTTTAGAAAGGTAGGTTGATATTTGTATTATTATTCCCATGTATATCCTTATAATTTATAAGAAGATTTGATCTCTTGCAATCCTCATTATGGATATTGTCATGGGGTCTTTTCTACTCAGAATATATAACAATTCATTTTCCTTCCCAATATGGTAATGGATTGATGATTCATAATCCTTTATCAACTCTAACCACCTATGTTGATGAATATTGATATCCTTTTGCATGAATATATACTTGAGGATATTGTGATACTTATATATGTCACGCTTCCTTCCATAGAGATAATGTCTCTAAATATTAAATGTGAAGTTTACTTCATCTGATTTCATATCATAAGTCTTGTAGTTATTCTCATTAATAATTAATTATGAGTAGGCTTAGGTAATCATGTTATTGTTTTTCATGACTACACAATTGAATCCTTTTTGAATAAATATATGTAGATCAAAATCCCTTCCACCCTAGTGGGTAATGTGAGAATAGGTATAGTGATTAGCATCTTCAATAATTCTTTAAATATCTTCTCACATTCATTAGTCTAGACAATATTTACTCCCTTTAGATTTATCTTGAGTAGTGGGTTTACAAATCAATAAAAAATTATAACAAATTGTTGATAATACCCAGATGATCGAGGGAAACTCTGTATCACTATGAGACATATTGTTCTATCCTATCCTTCAATTTCATCTATCTTCTAAGGATAATTAAATTTTCTTTATAAGTGAAAACATTCCCCTGTAATGTTACTTGATCCATAAAAAACTTGTATATATAGTAATTAACATATAAAATTACCTTTCAAAAGGTCTTTATTACATCATTAAAATTATACTCATATTCTTACTTTATTTTGTAGAATATAAAAATATCATCTATATATACTACAAATATTTTTGAGGTATTCCCTAAATACTCAATTCATTAAGTCCATAAAGATGGATGGAGAATTAGTCAGTCCAAATGGAATCACTATGAACACATAGTGCCCATAAATTTTATGAAAAGAAATCCTAGGGATATCCTTCTTTTTTTCCATTATATGGTAATATCTACACCAAAGATCCACCTTATAGAAGTAATTTCTTCCAAATAACTAATCAAATAAGTCATAATTTTTTTTCAATGTTACATATTCTTAATCATGGTCTTAGTTAGATAATTATAATCAATGCATATGTTCATTGACCCATCATTCTTATTAAAGAAAACGACCAGTGAACCCCATAGTGTATCACTAAGGAATATAAACCTTTTATTCATATTATCTTGTAGTTTTTTCATCATGTCTTCAAGATAAATTGTGGTTATTCTCTACAGAATTTTAGATGTTACAAAATATCTCAGAATAATTTTAATTGAGAACCCATCCTATAAAATATGAGTAATACTATAAAATTCATTGGTTAACACATCAATTTAATCTCTTATAATGAGAATTTCATCGAGGATTATATTTTCTTTTATCTCAATTATTTGATCAAGATACTATTATTTATAAGGAAATAATATTCATGCTCATGATGATGATTCCAACAGAGATCCATCATTTTCCTTAACTTGTATCGAATCAGAGGGTGATTTGTGATATGAAGTGTTATTTCATTATCTCATCCATTTTTTGTACTATATATGGAAAGAGAATACATACCCAGAATAGCATCCAATTTTACTAAATTATCACATGGTTAATTTGGAAATTCATTAGTAAAATATTGACAAGGGATAAGTTATATGCTTCGGATGATATAATTACCCCATTTATAGTTTTCACTGATAACTCAACTTCCATGTTTTAAGGGGGTTTGAATATTTATATAAAAATTAGGTCATATGAATAAATGTGTGAAACCTTAGTCAAATAAAAAATTTGAATTTCATGAATGAATGATAAGGCTACCTTTCTATATTTTATTATATTTTTAATCATTTACTTTGTAAAAAATAGACTTAAGGATGATAATTTTAAAACTATTAATCATATAAAGGGGTAATTGTAAACATTAAATAGATAACCACCAAATGACATGTATTCCTTAACCAATGATTTTTTGTTTCAATATATGTTATCAATGAATATATTTCCTAACATTTAATTTCAAAGGAATTTATGTTCCCTTCATAATGGATTGTAAAAATTACATTATCAACCAAATAATATCACCCATGACATTTCAGAATGGTTTTCACTCTTTTGAGTCTATCATGCACCAGGTATAGGTTGAGTTAATACCTGACAAGACATTTTTGAGTTATTACCTTTATGAAAAATTATTCTATATCCATATCCACATTTCAATATCTATATTGGGATGTATTTCCTCAAAAAATGAAAAAATATTTAATTTACTGAAATTTGGGGGTGTTTTTGTAGGTTTAGTCTTATCTCTATGTCATTCACTAATTTTTTATATTATGAATCCCAAAACAATAACTATACATTCTTTTAATACTCTCTATGAAAAACCATAACATTTACAAAACATATTTCATTTCTTATTACAAAAAAATTACATAATACAGTCCCAAAATATCAAGAGGCCTAGTGTATTTAGAAAATTTGATATATAAAACAAAAACATAAATAGTGAAAGAATGACATTATTTAAAAACTTGATAACAATCCATTAAATTTCCATGATCTTCTTACACTGAACTAGAAAATCAAGGGATGTACATAGGAAGGAGGTGATCTAGAAATACCTATAAGGTAAAAATAATAATTAATGCAATATATTTTAATGAAGTGGTATATAATGGTGAAATAAAAGGTTAGAATCATAAGCATGAACATCGAAGCATGATATGGTATGATGATATGAAGGCATCATGATATTGTTCCAATAACATAAAACATGACATTATAATTATAATTAAAGGATAGATGTTGGGACATAATAACATAGTATACTTAGGCTAACCACTTTTTCACCATAAATTGTATCTCAAGAGATAAAAACATTACCCAATTCATTGGAGGAATATATAATTTTTGGCCCACCTGTCACATTCATATTATGTAAATTCATTTATGTGCCAAATAGATTATACAACATAAGAATTTCATTCATCGCTTTTAATCCCATTATTATGGTGTGTGGGTTGAATACGTGGAAAACCCCAATCAATGAATTATAGGTATAACTAGGTTAATAACCTTGAGTGAAAAAAGGGATGGGTATTCGCAACAAAAAAACATAAAAATCCTGGGATAATTTCAACATCATAAAAGTTGTATAAATTTTTTTTGAAGGGAATAATATGGGTGAAAGGTGGTATCTCATTACTTGTGAATCATAAGTACTATAAATTGATGTTTAATAACTCATGTCAATATAAAAAATTAGAAATCAAAATGCTTAATACATAGAAATTACTTGAATAAAGGGAAGAGGAACACAATCCATTTCTTCAGAGGTTTCTTCTAAAAACTTGGGAGAAGCATCTAGAGATTTGGAAACAACTTGGGATGGATTTATAGAGGGATAGTGAGATTAAATTAATGCCCAATATTCTTTGAGAAAATATTAGTTGTTCGTTTTGTGGTTATTTAACAAAATGAGAGGTTGTTCTTTATTAATTTCTAAACACAAGTTTTAGACTCTAAGGAATATAATAATCAAAACCAAAAACCTACCCATGTTTTTTTCTCATGGTTTCTACACCACATAAGTGGTTTCCAATATTTTATTAGGTAAATAACCTAACTCAAAAAATATCATTCATGATATGAAATTAATTCATGTTCAAAAAGAATAATTTTTAAAACCTTTATATATAAAATAGGATTTGGGGGATTCTTTATAGGTTTTTAAAATTAAAAAAAAATTAATTTAAAAACATTATTTTTATGGAAAAATAAATTTTTTATCATGAATTATTTATATAGTGTTTATTACTTCACTTTTGGACTATAATGATTCTATCATTCGTACCATATTTAATTTTACCCAAAAAATATACAATCTTAGAAAATTATGAAAAAATAACCATTAGATAATTTTAACTCTTTGATTACAAAAATTAGATTTATTTTTTAGAAATAATTTTCTAAATATAGTAATTTTAATTTTTAAATAAAATTCCTTATTTATTAAAAAATAAATTTACGACACAAACAAATTTTCACCCCTATAAAAATTACATGGGATATCAATAAATTAAATACAAATTTATATGTAAGAAATTATTATTTAATTAGACTAGTCTATAAAAATAAAAAAAATCTTCCAAAACTATTGGATTTATTAAATATGATTGTTTTAATTTAAGCTATATATTTCCCAAAATGTAAATTTTAGTTTCTTCATATCAAAATCATATTTTTATCAAAATCATTATATAATCAGGTATATATAAAAATTAATACTATAAATGATTCAATATAATAATTATTTTAATAAAAATAAAATATAAAAATCCATACTCCTATAGTCTTTAAACATAACCCCTTATTACACCAGTATACATCATAAGGGTAAGGTGTATGATAGTTGTACTATCTTGGGGTGGTTCGATGAACGTGGTTCATGTAGTGATTTTATTAATCTTAAACCTCTTGCATAAAAATTTTCCCTGGAGTTCAAGTTATTGAATCATTCCTTTTGATTGGTCATGGGAAAAGCCCAATGATTTTATCTCCCTCATAATATTCAAAAAATGGGCTTCAAAGGGCTCACTAATGTTGGTCGATGTCATCTCTTCTACCTTTTATGTCAATTAGATTTTATTATAAGCCTTGATATAAAATAATTTTAATGGTCATTGTAGAACATCCATATTAACAGTGGTTCTGTTGTTTAATGGTCTTTTAATCCTAAAATAATAATTATAGCTATATTTTATAACTATAAAAACTAAAAAATTTGAAATATAGTGCTTATTTTCTATAATTACATTACTAAATAAAGAACGTATTCATTCTAGAGGGAATCTCATTTATAAAAGTATGGGTCATTACACCTTTAGAATAATATAATTATTACATAAGTATAATGATATAATTTATATGTTTTAAAGGTGTTGAATCATATTTTGAATTGGTTAATGAATAAAAGTCTAGATGAAAAACAAAATATGTTTCTTCATGGAGGTTGTAGTCTCCACGTACACATAGGCATTGATATCGTATTCCACATAATTTAAATAAGGTATGAATTGGTGTATATTTTAAGAATATTATTAATTTGAAAATATAATATTTATTCACTAACATTCCCCATTTTAATATGCCATTTAATGCTGTTATGAAAAATAGATCATGTTGCTTATGGAGGAATTATTTTTCACATAACAGAAGCATCATTTTTGTTTTTAGAATGGTTGTGAAGAAGGTAAAAATGGTTTTAACACAAAAAAAATATAAAATTATTATAATTCTGATAATTATTTAATTGTTTAATATTTGGTGGATTTGATTCATAAGAGGTAGAAGATCAAATAAAGGGGAAAATTAAAATAGATTTATTGAGACTTTTAAAATACTCCTTACAAGAGCTCCTTTGAAAATTAGATTGAGGCATTAAAGGGTGGTTTCTGCGAATAAAAAAATCTATAAGAATTGTATATGAATTTTGGAGAGTTTCATTTTGGTAGATTTAGGTCTTATATAAATGGTTTGATGTGTGAGGAGAATTGCGGTTTTCATGACTCATTTTATAAGGGATAAGTGTGTTTTTTATTTTAATAATGTCAAAGTTAAATTCATTATTCAATGTTCAAGTGGATAAAATAATAGAAAATAATGAAGTAACGGAAGGCGAAAGGTAGAAAACGCCTCAACAACACAATTTAACACATGTTTTTGACATGTTTTTAAGTCTTTTACTCCTAGATTTTCCAATTTTACCGTTTTTTTACCATAGCAACTAATTTTTACCAAAAAAAATTATTACCTGTAAAAAAATGGAAATTATTACATAATTTGGAATTAATGATTCCAAATATGAAATAAACAATTTTAAATAAAATTTTTATGGTAGTAAAAATTAATGTTAATATTAGTCCACAAAAAAGTATAAAAAACAAATTTAGAAAGAAAATGTATTTACTTGTTTAAAAATCATGATTAATATAAAATTTCAATATATATTATTTATATTACATAACTTGGTGTATTATTAACGGAATTTTATTCTTTTTGTCTTTTAAAAAAATTGAAAATCACATCATGGATACTTAGTTCCAAGAAAGAGATGAAAAAAGTTTTATATTAGTGTAAACTATTACTTATTTTCTAAAATGTTGAGCATGGATTTTATAAATTAAAATTTGTGTTTTAAAGTTATTTATTATAATTCATAAATATATATTTTTTATAGAAAAAATATTTTATAAAAATTCAAATAAATCTTGTATTATGAAAATTTCATAAAAGTGATAGTATTTGAAAAATCAATATTTTTCACTATTCACCAAAAAAATAAACATTTTCTAAAAAATCTCAAATATTCATCCTATGATAATTTTCACATTTTGATTTAAAAAATTAGGTTCATTTTATACAATTAAAAATTATGAGTCTTAAAATGTTATTTTTAATTAAAAATTAAAAATATAATGTAAAACATTTTTTAATAAAAAAAATAACATCTTTGTGTGGTCTTAATATTATTTCATTTTATTTTATTATTTAAAAAAAATTATTATATTAGTTACTCTATAATAATATTTTAAAAGATATAAATTTAGTTTATTATGATAAGATATAGAAAACATTAGAAAATAGTTGTTTGATAAAGAAAAATCCTTTTTAATATTAGAAATTTATCATCCAAATGATAACAATTTTTATTGAGTAATATCATTTTTTACAAGTGCTTTTATTATTCTTATTACTTTCCTAATAATATTTACATAATATATCATGGCTAATTTTATTTTTTTTCATGTGAAATGACCTATCCAACATAGTATTAACTTGTAGAAAAATATATTTCAAAATCATGGGGTAGTACAAATGGTGACGCCTAACCTCGTTTAATCAATTTACCAAGATCAGTGATAAGATAATTAACGTTCACTTTCATGAACGGATGAGGTAAAATAATTTATTCATTCTGCCCCTTGTTCCTAGCCTCCTAGTTGATCTAGAGACCAGCTGTAAACACTACTATAAATAAAAACTTTAACATTGCTAAAATGGGCCTTTGTTAGTGCGACAAAATCACTAAAAAACAGAGGATTATTAAAATCCCTAAGATTTTATCAGTACTAGGAAAGAACTGATAAAAGGTTCCTTTATCATTTATTTTAATAGTTCTGATAACGGTTCCCTTCATCATCCCTTTTAGTAGGGCTAATAAAGGATCTCTTTATCAGCACTTTTAGTAGTGTTAATAAAGGGGTATATTTTTGTACTTTTCTATTAAAATTAAATCACACTAAAATATCAAAAACAAAATATTTAAAAAATACAAGAGAAAATATAGAAAAAAAATTCGTTCAAATAAAATTTACATCATGAATAAAAAAACAAGATATTATAAATATTTGAAGCAATGGTGTGTACAATTTTATAAGTGAAAATTATCATAGACATTCAAAAACATCAATGTTCATTTTTTTACCAACTGAACCCCATTCATGCAACTTGTTTTAGAAAAAAACCACCCAAGATCAAGAAAAATAATTATCTTGTGTAAGAAAAAAATTACTATGTTAGTAATACAATAAAAAAATAATAAAAGATATTACTTTGTGTCATACTAGGAACACCATGTATCAGATTGTGTTTTGGTTGATTATTAGAAGTGAAAACATTTATTTTTTTCTCAAATGAAGGTTTTCATTAATTGTCTCTCATCTATTGTGAAAAAAACTCACTACGAATGGGAGATAATTCATGAGGGATTGTTTTTTTTTTAGAAAAATCCTTCAACTATCACAAAATTTCTATTTCATCTTTAATCATTATATATTCCAAAATTAAAAATATAGGTATTAGAAGAAAAATGATACGGAAAACAATTACATAATAGTATATTAAATGATGATAAACAAATATGATCTCATTTTCTTGGTGTTCGAGATGTGATGTGATTTTTAAGCTAATCTGTAATTTATATATTGAAAGAATGCACTTTTCCAATGAGCCTCCACCCAAGTGGTACAGGCTCTAGCTTTGTGTCCAAAAGACATTGGATCAAATCCGGGCAGGGACAAAATTCCAGGGTACTGTAGCATGGCATTGTAGCAGACTGTAGAAGTGGTGGAACTGTTGCAGCGACATCACTGTAGTTGTAGTGTTACTCTAGCAGGTACTGTAGGGGTAGTGTTACTGTAGTAGGTACTATTGCAGTGCAAATACTGTAGTAGTACTGTTCACCGAGGGGTCCATTGGGACCAAAAATGGGCTTTCAAGCCTTTTATTCAAGACACTTGTCCTTGGGCCTTCGGTCTATGTAATGGGTATCTATCTACCCACACTAAAGATGTATTTTCTTTAAATAATAAGTTGAGGCTTCGGCCCCAACCTTTAAAAAAATTGAAAACATGAACTTTGAGTCATACTGACCACATCATGTGTCTAATTGACGTGCAATAAATTCTTATATGTCACAAATGAATTAGGGATTATTTTACAATATTTTGAAAATAATTTAAGATATATTACTCAATTTTGGCTAGTGAAGTGATTTTAAACTAAAATGACACCTTTATATTGAAAAAAACACTTTGATTCATATATGTAAAATCATGGGTCAGATTGTTGTGTGGTTGATTATTATACATAAAAAAGAATTATGGACCATTTTCCTAAATTTAAAAAACAATTCGAACTTGTTTTTTTTAGTTTTGGGTGTTTGATGTGTGTTTTAAACTAAAATGGTACTTTTGTACTAATAACACACACTTCGAGTTATATCAACCGCATCTTTTTTTTCTATTTATGTGAAGTAATTTCCAACTTGTGGAAAATTAATTGTGGATCATTTTATCAAATTTTGAAAAACAATCCTATCTTTATTGCTCTATTTTGGTTAGTTGATGTCTATTTTAATCTAAATGACACTGTAACTCTATGGAACCTCCCATTTAAGTGGGATGAAACCATCTCTTCATTAATTTCTAACTCTCCACCTACCATTAATTAATTGGACACCTCTCTCCATTAATTAATTATAACTCCTCACCTCCCCTTATTTTGAATTTGAACCATCCTTCCCATTAATTATTTGAGTTGTCTCATTTAATTAAAAACAACCATTTGTGTTGTTGTCCCAAAAAAATAATAGAGAACTTACTCTATTATTTTTGGTGGAAACTTTCTCTTCGTGGTGCTTTGGAGAATCATTGGGAGAAATTTATTCTTTCCATGAAGAACACGAAGAACTTCTCTTCCGCCTCTGAAGAACGACGACGCCATCTTCTTCATTCTTCAAACGGGGCAAGAAAAGTGAAGCGCCAACCTTGAAGAATTCCCACGACATCTCCAACGAACATTATCCACGTCCAAGGAGAAGATGCTGCCCGTGAAGAACGTCTCCAATAACGACGTCACCTCCTTCTACCGACAATGAGCGACAATCGAGGTAGGGTGATTTGGTGTTATTTTATATATGATTATAAACCTCGTTCTTCGGAAATAAAAGTTATGGTATGAGAATCTCCAATTTTATACCATTGTAACGAGGAGGGTTCGTGTCGCACGAACACGGTACGAACCTTCCCATGTTTGTTCTTGTTCGATGATGACGGCATGGCAAAGCGTCGATGACGATGAATAAGGTGAACAAAGGTCATGCTACATGCGGCCTCTGTGAACCGTGTCGCCCCTGCGACGCCCAGCGTGCTACCCGCGCCCTCGCACACAGCCCCAGGGCACTACTCGCGCCCTTACGCGCTAACCCGGTGCACTGTCCACACCCCCCGTTTGCTGCCCGGGTCCGCCGGCGCCCTGCCGGGCACCCCGACGTGCTACCCTTGACACCTTGAAGGCCTGCCCTACCCCTGCTGGGGGACTTCTTGGAGCCCTCGTGCCCTGTCGGCGGCCTGCCTGGCACCCCGGTGCGCTACCCAGAGCCGCCAGTGCGCTGCCCGATGCACTGCCCAGTGGCATGCCCTGCACCTTGATGCCCTACCGGCGGCCGGCCTGGCCCCTGCCGGCGGGCTGCCCAGCACCCTGGCTCCCTCCACGGCACCCCCACGGCCCTCTACCACAGTCTTCCTAGCGCACTGCCCGCGCCCAAGCGCGCTGCCCGACACCTTGGTGCCCTGCCTGGTGCACCCGCGGCCTTCCTAGTGTCCATCCGGCCTACCTGCACCCCACGCTGCCTGCCGCTGGCCTTCCATTGGCCGACCTCCCAAGCTGTGCCCCTCGTGGCGCTGACCGAACCGCTCTCATAGTCTGATGGACCGGGCTCAGCGGAACCGGCCTAGCTTAGCAGACGGACCTGCCCAATGGGCTAGGTCAAACCGATCAGGTCTGTCCAGGTTGACCCAGACCGGTCAGCTCAGAATGGTTTGGGCTGAGTCGGTCCGACTGGGTCAGACAGGACCCGGGCCAACCACCGACCCTTTTCTTACTTTGGCCATATTTTTGGCACCGGATGTATGTTTGAAGAACCGTCATCGGCGCTGGTAATCTCAATGAGAGATGGTCTCTTTGATAATACCCCACTAGAGTTCAGGGTATAGGTGAGATACGTTCGGGTTGGTTCATAAACAAATCCAACCGGGCCCCCAGTACTAAAAGGCTAATAACTAACATATTGGGCGTCTAAATGTCGTTCCGTCTATTGCATTGAGATCCCATTGACAAGACAAACCTTTGAGATACTTCTACGTGAGACTTCGCGATAGTTGGAGTTTTTCCCAGTAGCTCAAGGATCAAATCCTTCCAGTGACGAGCAGACAGAGTGCGCAGACCTAGTAGCTGACATACCTGACGATTGTTTGACCGATTCAAATAGCCCAGTGGGGAGCGCCTAGTACTTGGTGGCAGACCCATGGCAAAGCAGTGCCTGGTATTTGTTGGCAGGCCCACGGTACTCGATAGGAGAAGTACCTCTATGGGCTATTTGGGGGAGCACCTGGTATTTGGTGGCAGACCCATAGCGGAGGAGCGCCTGGTATTTGGCGGCAGACCCACGATACTCAACAGGAGGAGTACCTCTGCAGTCCAAGGTTAGTGAGAAACGACTTGGTGTCACGATAGGCCCACTGTTCTTGATAGAGGAGGAGTTCTCCAGTAGTCGTGGTTTTGATAATGAAAATCTTTGTTTGAGCTGAGTCAATGACTTTTGTTTTACCTCATGATTGAGATGGGTTACTAGATAACTTAGGTATATGTATGGGAATATACCTAAGTGTGGATTATCCTTTGAATCCTTACTTTGTGGTTTTTCCTTGTTGGATATTTTGATACCATGAGGTTCTTGGGGTCCCTACTGATTATCGTTATACTCATCCTTGTACAGGCTATGCCTGCACCATGTTGTGTTGGATGCAGACGACAGACAACGCTGACCGAGGTGGAGTGTACGAGGATTGGACGATATCCGGAGGTGTACCTCACGAAGAGATGATACTTGGAGGAGACGGACGAACATGTAGTGCTGAAGAGGATATATGTACCTACCCTTCAGGTAGGATCAATTGTGGTTGATCCAGGAGCTGCTAGAAACCTTCTTTTTGTTTGTCTTTTGGTTGTACCTGTTTTTTATTTTCCTTGTACTTTACTATTGGGCTTGTATTTCTGGCCCCTTTTACTTTCCATCACATCTTTTGTATACAGTTTCTACTTAGTGTTTTAATTCTAGTTGTGTACTATGATTGTGGGTGTTTACATTTAAAAACGCAATGCTTTCTTGGCTTAGGGATTTATGCCTTTGGTGCTAGTCGCCAGCCCCAGGCCTATGGAAGGCGGGCTTCGGGTAGTCACGACATGGGCCCTGAGGACAGGTTGTGACAAATTGATATCAGAGGATTCAGTTCTACTGTAGAACTTAGGACTATGATATTTATTTTCTGTCAGGCAATAGGGTTAAGGGTACCAAATGTGGTTTTCATTTCAAGGAGTCTAGTGTTGGTGTTGCGGCCGATGTATCCGTACACCAGGACCCTGACTACTTATTTCCGACTTAGTGCATGAAAACACTGATTGCGTGTGTCTTTCAAAAGTTTTTCTTTATGTCATCTCAACCAGCTCAAATCACCAGGTATATTATTTTGACCGTGTGGCATCTGTTTCATTCCGGATGCCTCCCCACGGACGACCAGTTAGAGCCCCAATAGTTGTACGCACTGATAGCTCGCCGAGTGATGAGGCATCAATGTAGGGGCCCTTTCTAGTTGAGGCACCAGTGGAGGCACCAGCGGTACCACCACCCATTGGGTCACCGATGCCACCGGCCCTAGCAGCAGACGATGCACGCCGCTTGAGCGCGCTGTACAAGTTCCAGTGCCAGAGGCCACCCAGGTTCTGGGGAGAGACAGACCTATAGGTGGTTAAGGATTGGCTGGAGGCTGTGGTGAGAGTCTTCAGGCTAGTAGGGACACTAGCAGACTACATAGTGATCCTTTCTGGCAGCCTCCTTCAGGCAGCAGAAGGAAGATGGTGAAGCCTGATGCTCCAGGTCCATCATAAGGCGACGCTTCTCTAGGCAGACTTAGAGAGCCTATTCCTGGAAGATTTTGTCTCATCCACCCTTCATGCAGGGCAAATACAAGAGCTACTTCGTCTGTAGGTGGGAAGTATGACAGTAGCACATTTGTCAGTGAGGTTCACCGACCTCTCTCACTACTCCACAGATATGGTATGGGACCCTTTCATCAGGGCCCAGACCTTTGAGAAGGATCTCAGGCCAGAGATCATAGCTCCGATGATCTTCATTAGCATTCCAACGCAGGAAGAAGTGTTGGAGTGAGCCCTCCTGGAAAAAGAGTTTCCTAGCTGAGCAGTCACCAGTAGTGAGACCTAGTACTAGTCGACATGCAGTAGAGTCTTCCACTGCGGGCAATAGACAGTTTTCACAGAGGTCCAAGAGGACCAGACCTACAGGTGGACGACCGCACGACTCAGGATCAGTTGTGCGGGGAACCCAAAGTGGAGATAGATTCATTCATGCTAGGAGAGGGCAATGTTACTCCTGCGGCGGTCTTGGTCACGTGGCTCGTGACTGTCTAACCCACCATTCTGACACTCAAAAGACAGCTGAGGGGCCTTTTAGGCAGAGGCAGAGGTTTGATCGTGGTGTTCTGCAGGGAGCAGGTAGATGTGGCAGAGGAGTTGGTCGAGTAGATGGCGACAGTCGATGTTATGAGGTACTACCACCACCACCACCAGGAGGTCCACCTAGACCATAGGGAGTGAATGGATAGGGGAGATCTCAACTTCATGAAGTTGAGGCATACGACCCATGGCACTCTGGAGATGTTTTGAGGTACAATCTGTGTTTACTCCACCTTAGATGCAATTATAATAGACACATGTGTCAGTCACTCTTTCATTTACACTACCCTCATTCAGAGCTTGGAGATTCTGATGAAGCCAGTGGCTCAATCCTTATGGCTAGAGACTCCTACGAGAGAATACACAATGTTTACGCACTGGTTCTGGTAGTGTGAGCTTACAATAGAGGCGAGAGCTTCGGCTGGGATCTTCTCATAGCAGCGTCGATACTTTACGACGTCACCTTGGGTATGGACTGGTTATCTACACTACATGCTCAGATTGACTGTATTAGGTGCAATGTGCGGTGTGTTAGCATGGATGGGACTAGGTTCACCTTCAACAGTGAGAAGGGAACCTTTGCAGTGCAGGACAGAATTACTCGGAGGAGGGTGCAGCCGATCACTCACCAGTTGGCTTGCCTTACCCTCCGAGCAGTATATGTGGAGAGTCTGACTTATCCTATAGTGGTGGACTATTATGCAGATGTTTTCCCTGATGATGTCCCAGGACTACCTCCTCGCAGATTTGTGGACTTCTACATTGACCTGTACCCTGGAACGACACTGATATCTACTCAAGCATATCGGATGGCTCCCACTGAGCTTCGTGAGTTGCGGGTGTAGTTAGAGGACTTCCAAGGGAAGGGATTCATCCAGACCAGTGTTTCTCCATGGGCAGCCCCGATTCTGTTCGCTATGAAGGAAGACGTGAGCATGAGGATCTGTGTTGACTACCGTCACCTGAACCAGGTGACCGTGAAGAACAAGTACCCACTTCCAAGGATTGAAAAACTCTTTGATCAGCTCAAGGGAGCATGATGGTTCTTGAAGATAGACCTTAGATCAGGCTATCACCAGCTCAGAGTTCGAGACGAGGATGTGCAGAAGATAGCCTTCAGGTGTCATTATGGCCACAATGAGTTCTTGGTTATGTCATTTGGCATAACCAACGCTTCAGTAGTGTTCATGTGTCTCATGAATAGGATCTTCCAGCCTTACCTCGATCTTTTTTTTTGTAGACTTCATCGAAGACATTTTAATCTACTCAACTACTAAGGAGGATCACGCCTACCATTTTCAAGTAGTACTAGACACACTCTGAGAGCACCAGCTTTATGGTAAGATCTCTAAGTTGCAGTTTTGGATTGGAGAGGTTCACTTATTGGGACACATCATCTCGGAGGCTAGAGTTGCAGTAGATCCAGCAACGATTGAGGCATTGCTTTCTTGGGAGCCACCCAAGAGTGTGACGGAGGTACGGAGTTTCCTAGGTTTGGCTGGATACTATCGAAGATTCGTTCAAGGCTTCTCCAGAGTTGCAGCACCACTATCATCCTTAACGAAGAAGGGGAAACCCGTCATGTGGTTGGAGAGATGCCAGCAGACCTTTCAAGAGCTAAGGCAGAGGCTGACTAGTGCCCTCATCTTGAGGCTTCCAGAGGAGGGCGTAGGGTACGTAGTCTACTGTGACGCATCAGCAACCGGAATCGGGTGTGTCCTGATGTGGGATAGAGATGTGATCGTGTATGGTTCTCGGAAGTTGAGACTGCAAGAGCAGAACTACGTTACCCATGACCTGGAGTTAGCAGCAATGTTCTTTACCTTGAAGATGTGACATCACTATCTGATGGGTGAACATTTTACCGTGTACTCTGATCACTGGAGTCTCCGGTATATCTTCTCTCAGAAGGACCTGATCCTAAGCAAATGGTGTTGTCTTGAGTTCCTCTAGGACTATGACTTCGAGATAGTCTATAATCCTGGGAAATGGAACATTATTGTAGATCTTATCAGCAGAATATTAGGCATTCAGCTGCTAGGAGAGGCGACAGAGTAGCTAGCTGCCTTACAAATATCCTTTGTGGATAGGGATGGAGCTGCCTATCTTCAGTCTCTTACAGTCACTGCTCCACTTCTTTAGCGAGTCATGGAGGCACAACCTGGAGATGCTGACTGTGAGATGCGATGTGCATAGATAGCCATAGGGCAGACACCTGATGTATTTTCTGAAGGTGGGGAGCACGTCATCCTCTTCATAGGACTTACCATGGTACCAGTTTCACTTTAGGAGGAAGTGTTGAGGGAGTTCCACACTTCCACTCTAGCGGTGCATCTAGGAGTGGTGAAGATGTATTAGGACCATCAAAGACATCATTGGTGGTCAGGTATGAAGAATGAAGTAGCGTAGTTTGTCTCATGATGCCTCACTTGTCAGCAAGTGGAGGCAGAGCACCAAGTACCAGCAGTCTCGGTTCAGCCTTTAGAGGTCCCAGAGTGGAAGTGTTATGGGATATCCATGGACTTCGTGATGGTACTTCCATGTACATCCAGGAGTCACGACTCAATATGGGTTATCATTGACCGACTCACCAATTCGGCCCGCTTCCTACCGATCAGAGAGTACAAATCAGTTGAGATCTTGGGATGCCTCTTTGTGCAAGAGATAGTTCATTTACATGGAGTATCATCTTCTATCGTCTTCGACCGTGATGCATGGTTTACTTCCTGGCTATGGAAGGGGTTGTAGGAGGCATTCGAGACGAAACTACATCTGAGCACTGCCTTCCATCTTCAGACTGATGTTCAGACCGAGAGGACCATTAAGACCCTCAAGGACATGCTTCGTGCATGTGTCCACGACTTCGGTCGCATCTGGGAGGATCACTTGCCTTTGGTGTAGTGTTCCTACAATAACGACTATCAATCCACTATAGGTATGGCACCTTTTTAGGCCTTTTATGGTCGACCTTACAGATCGCCACTATGCTGGAGAGATCCATGGGAGTCAGCACTAATGGGACCAGAGATTGTACGGGCTACCACGGAGAAGGTGCAGATCATCCAAGAGTGGATGAAGACTGTACAGTGTAGACAGAAGTCGTATGCTGACAGGAGACAGAGACCACTAGAGTTCGAGGATGGCGACCATGTCTTTCTACGAGTCTCACCTCGACGAGGATTGTGGAGATTTGGCCAAGTTATCTTAGTGGTTCATCGGACCTTTCCAGGTCCTCAGCAGTGTAGGTGAAGTGGCTTTCCACTTAGCTCTTCCACCTCAGTTGCATCAGGTGCACGATGTCTTCCACGTATCTCAGCTGAGGAGATAAGTGCATGACCCATCCCATATCATCTATCATGGGGAGCTGGACATCGATGAGGGGGCGAATTTCACGGAAGTTCTATTGGATATTGAGGATCGACAGAATTGGGTCCTATGTTGACGTTCGATACCTCTGGTATGCGTAAATTGGCAGCACAAAAAGCTCCAGGAGAGAACATAGGAGCGGGAGGCTCAGATGTGTGCTCAGTACCCCCATTTGTTCCCTTAGTTGGAGTCATAGCTTATGGGTACATAAATCTATGAGGTGGAGAGAATGTAAAAACCATGAATTTCTGTGGATTTCATTTAAATACATGGAGATTTTACGAGTCCACAGTTTCTGACAGCACTTGATTCCGAGCCCCGGTGTGTCCAGAATCAATTTCTGAAATTTTGTTTGGGTACGTTCAATAAACGTACGAGCGGGATTTTATATCTTTTGAACTGGTGGTCGGAATTGAAATCTGAGGGCACCGTTGAACTCGCAGTGTCGGTGATTTCTTAGTGAGACCTTCACCATAGTTACGTTCTAATGAGAATGGAAGTTATATTTTGGAGGTTTTTAATTTACACTGAATAAAAATAAAGTATTAACTTTATTTTTAATAAGGCAGTTAAAACCACCAAGTGGTGGATAGTAGTGGAGGCCACCACACCCTAACCTCCCATGGGAGGTTATGGTGGTGGGGCCCACCCTCACATAACCTCCTTTGGGAGGATGTCTTGGTCGGGACCACCCGGGGGTTGTAACTCCATGGGACCTCCCATTTAAGTGGGATGATACCCTCTCTTTATTAATTTGTGACTCTCCACCGCCCTTTTAATTAATTGGACACCTATCTACATTAATTAATTAGAACTCCTCACCTCCCCTTGTTTTGAATTTAAACCATCCTTCCCATTAATTGTTTGAGTTGTCTCATTTACTTAAAAACAACCCTTTGTGTTGTTGCGCCAAAACAATAATAGAGAACTTCCTCTATTATTTTTGGTAGGCACTTTCTCTTGGAGGAGCTTTGGATAACCTTTGGAAAAACAACATTAATCCCACAAAGAACGCGAAGAATGTCTCTTCCTCAACCGAAGAACGACGATGTCGTCTTCTTCCTTCTTCAACCGGGGCAAGAAAAGGGAAGTGCCAACCTAGAAGAACGCCCATGACATCTCCAGAGAACTTTATCTGCATCCAAGGAGAAGATGCCGCCTGCGAAGAACGTCGCCAACGACAACTTCACCTCCTTCCACCGCCAATGAGCGACAATCGAGGTAGAGAGATTTTGTGTCATTTTATATATGATTATAAACTTTGTTCTTCATCAATAAAAGTTATGGTATGAGAATCACCAATTTTCTACCACCATAACGAGGAGGGTTCGGGCCGCACGAACACGGTCCGACCCTCCCCTTGTTTGTTCTTGTTCGATGATGACAGCATGGAAAAGAGGTGATGGTGACGAAGACAGAAAAAAAGGTCGCACTACCCACGGGCGCCGCAAACCGCACCGCCATCGGGGCGCTCAGCAGGCTACCCACGCCCCCACACGCAGCCCCTGTGTGCAACCCGTTCCCTTGCGCACTGCCCCAGCTCACTGCACACGCACCCCGCGCGATGCCTGGTTCCTCCAGAACCCTTCCCGGTACCCTGGTGTGCTACCCGATGCACCTCGGCGGAATGCCCAGGCCCTATCTGCGGCCTGCCCGGTGCCCCTACACCCTACCAGCGACCTGCCCGGCACACTACCCAGTGCCCCCAGCGCGCTGCCCGGCATGCTGCCCGGCGGCCTGCCTGGCACCCCGACGTGCTACCCAGCACGCTGTCTGTCACCCTAGCACCTTTACTGGTGCACCCGCTACCTGTCCGGTATCCAGCCAGCCTACCTGTTCCCCGCGCGACCTATCGATGTGCTTCCGCCGACCGACCTTCCAAGCGGTGCCCATCGCAGCGCTGGCCAAACCACCCTTGTAGTCCGCTGGATTGGGCCCAGTGGACCGGGCCTAGCATAGTGAGCTAACCCGCCCAACAGGCTAGGTTAGACCCATTGGGTATGTCCGGGTAGACCCAAACCGGGTGGGCTCAGACTGGGTCGGTCTGAGTCGGTCCAACTGAGGCGGACCGGACCCGAGCCCACTACCGACCCTTTGCTTACTTTGGTCATATCTTTGGCATCTGATGTCCGTTCGATGAACCTTCAGCAGCACTGTTAATCTCAATGAGAGATATTCCCTTTGAGAATTCCCCACTGGAGTTCGGGGTACAGTTGAGATATGGTCGAGTTGGTTCGTACACGAATCCAACCGGGCCTCCGGGACTAAAAGGCTAATAACTAACAGACCGAGCATCCGAATGACGCGTCGTCTGTTGCGTTGAGATCCCATTGATGAGACGGACCGTTGAGATACTTCAATGTGAGACTTCGCAGTAGTTTGGGTTTTCCCCAGTAGCTGGGGAGCGAATCCTTCCGGTGACGAGCAGACAGAGTGCGGCGACCTAGTAGCTGACAGACCTGATGACTGCTTGACTGATTCGACTAGCCAAGTGGGGAGCACCTGGTACTTGTCCGCAGACCCTTAGTAGAGGAGTGCCTGGTATTTGGCGGCAGACCCAGAATAGAGGAGCGCCTGATATTTGGCGACAGACCCGCGATACTCGACATGAGGAGTACCTCAGCATTCCAAGGATAGTGAGAAGCGCCTTGTTTCACGATAGGACCACTGTTCTCGACATAGGAGGATTTCTCCGGCAGTCGTGGTTCCGATAATGAAAATCCGTGTTTGAGCTGAGTCAATGACTTTTGTGTTACCTCCTGATTGAGATGGGTTACTAGATAACTTAGGTATATGTATGGGCATATACCTAAGTATGGGTTATCCATTGAATCCCTACTTTGTGGTTTTTCTTTATTGGATATTGCGTGACCTTGAGGGTCTTGGGGACTTTACTGAGTATCATTATACTCACCCCTACAAGGGCTATGCCCGCACCTCATTGTGTTAGATGCAGACAAAGGATAGGGCTGACCGAGGCGGAATGTACGAGGATTGGACAGTATCCGAAGGTGGACCTCACGACGAGACGGTTCCCAGAGGAGATGGATGGACGTGGAGTGCTGAGGAGGCTATTTGTACCTAGCCTTCAGGTAGGATCCATGGTGGACGATCCAGAAGCTTCTAGACACCTTCCAGGTGTTTATCTTTTAGTTGTACATGTTTTCTCTTTTCCTTTTACTTTACTGTTGGGCTTGTAATTCTGACCCCTTTTATATTCCAGCACATCTTTTGTATACAGTTTCTACTTAGAGTTTTACTCCTAGTTGTGTACTATGAATATGTGTGTTTACTTTTAAAAAGGCAATGCCTTCCCAGCTTAGGGATTTACGCTTTTGGTGCTAGTCGCCGGCCCTTGGCCTATGGAAGGTGGGTTTGAGGTAGTCACGACACGGGCCCTGAGGACGGGTCATGAAAAATGAATTATGGATCATTCTCTAAATATTTTAAAACAATATGATCTAATTTTCTCGGTTTTGGTTATGTCACATGAATTTTAAACTCAAATGGAGCATTTTTATTTAAATAAATTAACTTTGAGTCAAATCAGTCACACCATCTGTCGTATTGATGTGCGCTCAATTTTTACAAATAAAAAATTAATTATGTACCATTTTCCTATGTTTTGGAAAAAATATGAACTTTTTTTAGTTTTTTATATTTGATGAGAGTTTTAAACTAAAATTACACTTATGTATTGAAAACAATCACTTATAGTCATACTATTCACATCAATAGTCGGATTGATTTTTGGTTGATTCGTATAAGATAAAATTGAATTATCAACTTTTTTCCTAATATCTGAAAACAATCCTATCTTGTTTTATTAGTTTTGTCTATGTGATGCTTTTAAAAAAAGATGGTTTTATATTAAAAACACACACATTGGGTCATATCAAACATATTGTGTATAATATTTCAGTGTGGTCAATTCCTACACCTAAAAATGAATTAAGGATCATTTTTTAAAATTTTTAAAATAATCTAATCTCATATTCTTGGTTTTGATCATGTGACATATGTTTAAACCTAAAATGGCACTTTAATATTAAAAATACATACTTAAAGTCATACCAAACTCATTGGGTGTTGAATTGATGTGTGATTGATTTTTTTATGTCAACAATATATTAAAGATCATTTTACTACCATTTTAAAACAACATGAGTACATTTTATTGGTTTTGGCTATGTGAAGTGTGTTTGAAAATAAAATGACACATTTATATTGAAAACTTTCACATTGAGTTATTCAGACCATGTCTGGTATCAGATTAATGTGCAGTAGATTACTACACATCAAAAATGAATTATGGATAATTTCACTACGTTTTAACAACCATTTGATCTTGTTTTCTTGATTTTATATATGTGAGTCACATTTTAAACTAAAATGACACTTATATTGAACACACACACTTTGAGTCATACCGACCACATCATGTGTCATATTGATATGAAATAAACAATTATTCGTTAATAATAAATTATGGATCATTTTCTTAATGTTGTTAAACAACCTCAGCATGTTATATTAGTTTGGGATACTGATTTGTTTTTTAAACTAAAATGACACCTTTTTATTAAAAACACACACTTTGAGTCATGTTGATCACATCGTGTGTTAGATTGATGTGAGTTCAATTATAAAACATCAAAAATGATGTTGGGACCATTGTACAAAACATTGAAAATAATATAAGATCATTTTTCTAGTTTTGTATATTTAATATTTGTTTTAAACTAAAATGTCTCATTTATATTGAAAAGAAACACTTCGAGTCATATAAACTACATTGAGTGTCATATTGATGTGATTTCAATTCCTATATGTGAAAAATTAATTCTTGATCATTTTACTAATGTAGGAAAATGATTTGATCCATTTTACACCGTTTTTGATATTTGATGGGTGTTTTAAACTAGAATGCCACTTTCTTTATTAAAAACACACACTTCAAGTCATATTGATTACATCAAGTGTTTGATTGATGTACGGTTAGTTGATACATGTGAAAAATTAATTACATATCATTTTCTTAATGTGTGAAAATAATATGGGTTAAGGTTTACATTTTAGGATATTTGATTCATTTTTAAACAAAAATTTCTCTTTTCTATTGAAAGCATGAAATTTGAGCCATATTGACCGCATCGTGTGTCAGATTGATGTGAGGACAATTACTATATGTGAAAAATGGATGGTCAAATTTGTTCCCAAATTTTGAAAAAAAATATTAACTTATTTTCTTCATTTTTACGATGTGATACTCATTTTAAACTAAAATGGCACATTTCTATTGAAAAACACACATTGAGTCATATCAGTAACATCATGGGTTGGATTGATGTGAGGTCAATTATTAAATTTCACAAATGAATTATGGAAAATCTTCAGAAAATTTAAAAACAATATGAGCTCATTTTATCAGTTTTGGATATTTGATGAATTTTTTAAACTAAAATGACCCTTGTGTATCGAAAACCCGCGCTTCAAGTCATACCAATCACATCATGTTTCATATTTACATATGGTCAATTCCTAGAAATAAAAAATGAATAATACACCATTGTAATAATGTTTGACAAAAAAAATTGATCTCTTTTTCTTGGTTTCGGCTATGTGATGTGTTTTAAACTTAAATAACAGCTTTATATTAAAAACTCCCACATCAAGTCATATTGATGACATCATGTGTAAGATTTTTGTGTGGTTAATTACAACATATAAAAAGGAATTATATATTTTTTTACTAAATTTTGAAAACAATTTGATATCTTTTTATATTTTTTTATGTGTGACATGTGTTTTAAACTAAAATAACACTTTTATATTCAGAAGGTGTACTAAAGGTCATACCAACCACATCAGGTGTCGTATTAACATTTTATTGATACCTACACATCAAAAATATATTATGGATAATTTTACTAAATTTTTAAATAAACCCAAAGTCATTATATTGGTTTGGGATTTTTTATGCATGTTTTAATCTAAAATGACACTTTTATATTGAAGACACACACTTCGAGTCATACTGGCCACATCATGTGTCAAATTGATGTGTGGTTTATTCTTAGACATGAAAAATGAACTGTGTATAATTTTCCTAAATTTTAAAAACAATATGATCTCATTTTGTGGATTTTGGCTATGTGAAGAACATTTTAAACTAAAATTACACTTAAATTTAAAATACACACTTTGAGTCATACCAACCAAATCATGTTTTAGATTGAAGTTTGGTAAGTTAAAACACATAATAAATATATTATGGATCATTTTACTAATGATGGAATATAATATAAAATATTTTTATCAGCTTTGACTACGTAATATGAGTTTTAAACTAAAAAGACACTTCTATATTGGAAAAATGCACTTCAAGTCATACCGACCACATCATCTGTTGAAATGACATGCGGTCAATTTTTTTATGTCAAAGATTAATTATGGATCTCTATTTAATGTCTTGAAAATAATACTATATTATTTTCTCATTTTTAGTTATGTGATACTTATTTGGAACTAAAATGAAACTTATATATTGAAAACATGCACTTCTATTCATATCGACCACATCATTTGTCGGATTGATGTATGATCAATTACAATAAATATAAAATGAATTATTTATTTTTTTTATTAATGTTTCGAAATAATTTCATCTCGTTTTATCATTTTTTCTCTATTTGATACATGTTTTAATCTAGAATGACACTTCTATTAAAAACATGCCCATTGAGTCTTATCGATCACATAATCAATAGAATTGATATGAGATAGATTTCTAAATGCCACAAATGAATTATGGAATATTTCAAAACAATATAATCTCATTTGCTTGTTTTTTTGCATTTTATGTTCATTTTTTAACTAAAAAGATAGTTCTATATAGAAATCACATACTTAAAGTCATACTGACTCGCATCGAGTATCAGAATAACATGTGGTCGATTCCTACACATCAAAAATGGATTAATGATCTCTATTGAAAAGTTTGGAAATAATTTGAGATCATTTTATTGGTTTGGTAAATGTGACACATGTTTTAGACGAAAATGAAATTTTGTATTGAAAACACACATTTTGAGTCATATCGACCACATCATGTGTCAGGTTAATGTGAGAGAAATTCCTACGCATGAAAATTAAATTATGGATTGTTTTCCTATTTTTGGGAACAATATGTTCTCATTTTATTTATTTTTCTCAGGTTGGGAGTTTTTTAAACTAAAATGACACTTTTATATTGAAAACACACACTTAGAGCCATACTGACCACATGAGGTGTAAGATTGATGTGTGGTTGATTCCATTACATTAAAAATGAATTATATATTTTTTTATAATGTCTAAAAATATATGATATAATTTTATTAGTTTGGGGTATATGAAATGCGTTTTAAACTAAAATGACACCTTTTTATTGAAAACTCACACTTTGATTCATACCATCCACATCGGGTGTCAGATTGATGTGAGGTAAATTCCTAATTGTCAAAATGACTTATAGATTATTTTTCCAAATTATCAAAACAATAAGATTATATTTATATGGTTGTGATCATTTGATGTATTTTTCTAACTAATGTGTAAATTTTACAAAATAAGTATCAGATAAAAATGATAAAAAAACAACTAAAAAGATTGATAAAATAATGAAAAAATTGACTAATTAGTATGAAGTCACCTATTCATGATGTATCTATACATTCTGACACCATGTGTTCTTCTCATTTGTTTCTAAACAAATAAATTTCTTCTATTATACTTCCCCTTGAGAAATGAATCAAAAATTATATATAATAATCCCAGTATAATTTATTCACATCCCATGTGTATCTCTATGGTGATAGACCAAACTATATTACAAAAATTGTAGGTAATCACCTAAATTTGATGTGAGAAAACATTATGAAATCATATACCCTGCCCACTCATCTATAAATAAATTTATTTCTTATTATGATTATAAATAATGTTGGAAATCATGGTAGTACTAAGAAAATATAAAAAAATGATTAAGAATTTTTTTAATGAAAAAGTAAGTACCTTCTAAAATTACCTATGTATGGATTCTATTCTTTGAATGGTATATGATATCATTTATAAATTAGAAAAACTAATATCCATAATTATTTTCAATATTATTCTTTGAATACTATATAAACATTGACAAAAATAAGTAAAATATTTTTCAATATATTTTGATAATTAAATATTTTTATATATATCTTAATATATTTATATTTGAATTAATCTACATGATTATTATTTTCATTCAATGAAATCATAACATGATTTAGTCCATATTTATAGATCACCCTATCATAAAAAAATATTGATAAAAAATATTTTTAAAAAATAATCTTAAATATATATATCGAATTTATCTATAAAATATTAATTGTAATGCATTAAAAATCATAATATAAATCATTTGTGGTAGGATTCATGGAAATCAATGAATTGTATCCAAAAAATAGATATTTTCGGTATCCAACTTGGTTTTTATACATACTTATTTCTTCCTAAAAAATAAAAAACAAATAATTAATGGAAAAATAATTATATGATTGGATTGTAGAGTTTTAACCGTACATTGTAGCCCTCAAGAATTGTTTTTAGTCTGTTATTTTATTCTCAAATTCCCGATTTAGCTCAAATTGTCTCTTATTAATTTCTTTCAACCCCAAATAAATTTTTTCTATTGAAGTTATAAAAGGATTAATGAATCCAAAACATTGTTTTCGGGGTTTTCTATTTATATTATAGTAATATACATTCCTATATAAAATATGAACAGTTATTAACTTTAATGAACATATTAAATCATTTTTTGGGTAGTTGTATCCTAAAAATGTACCTTATGTATTCACTCACAACTGAGACCCTTAGCCATTTAAAACTGAGAATCTCATTTATACATTTCAGACTAATTTCATCTATAGTGGTAGTTATAAATATTTATTATTCATATGGAATGTAGGAAACAGCTCCATCTTTGAATGTGTAGTTTTCATGAGGTTGTAATGATAATATATTTTGTAGTGGAACTAGTGGGGAAAATATACCCCTATAAGGTATTTTTGTTTTATTTGTTGATTCACTTTATTGTCTTGATATGACCTTTAATTTCCCCATCATTTTATCCATATGTAATATCATACCTCAGTTCATAATTTTTTCATCAATTGTTATAGGTTTTCAGTTGAAATTTTTTTAAAGACATACCTCATGTATCTTAATAACAGTAGACTGTCATGCTACAAAAGTTTCAATATAATCATTGATTGTTGTAATATCTGGATCATCAAGTGGAATAGGAAACTCAATGCTCTGATATTGAGCTACTTCAATCCCAACTCTCATGTGATATTTCAGGAGCAATTTTTTTGTAGAATTTCTCCTAAGATATTATATAATATACCCCTCATAATAAGGTAGTGTGTGGGTATTGATAGATATAAATCACATACAACTTTACCCTACAGAATTTTAGTAATATAATGTTATCATAAGTTGTTTTATTAAAATTTAATAGAAATAGTAATGAAATAAATAATAACCTTATGTAAATTATGCAGTTGAGGGGAATAACTAGCCTCAAAGGTACCATGTTCATTTGGTTTTTCATTGTTCTACTAACATTTCTCCTTGATACTATTTTTTATATTAGTCTTCCAAACCCAAAATAATAATAATCTATTGCAATGAGTCTATTTTCACCTTCAATCCTTTCATCATCTAATATGAGTCTTCTTCTGGTTTTTTATTCTTGAAATATATTCAATGAGACACTATCAAACCTTCATTTCTAACGCAACCATATTGTTCCAGCTACTAAATGTAGTTTTTCCTCCTATATGATTTATGCATATTCATGAATCTAAATCATAAAAAAACAAGTGAAAATAATTATATATTTTGATATAATGGTATTATAAAGCATAAAAAACATACTATTATATCATAATTACATATGTTTTCTTTACAGATTTTGTGTTTTCATCAACTAGTTTACCTTCCTAATTTATACTGTCCTCCTTCCATAGTACTTGACATGGGATAGAAGTGGATTTATATTTTGATTCATCAATATGAATATAAAAAAAGAAACATATTTTGCTTCATATCAAATAAAAAAATTTATTATTGATTCAAAATACAAAACATTTTATTCTCGACTGAATTGCACCACAATTATTTATTTGTGATAGGGTATATTGGTTTGATGCACATAGTTTGTTTTCAAAACTTTTTTTTTCATAAATTAACAATTTTGAAAAAAAATTGATAAAATAATTAATTCCAAATAATATATTATTGAATCTAATGTACTTGAAATGATTTCTCATTGCAATGAATGGTGAAAGCATTCAATGTTTCCTACATTATAATGTGTGTATACCTAACTAGTGGGTGAGTCTTTACTCTCCCATTTGCATACCTAAGATGAAACTTGGTAATAAGAGTCTGGAATCCTCTGTTGGATTTTCCAATAGCCATTAAGATATGTTTATTATGGAAATCAACAAAAAGAAACAAACTCTAAAAGAAATAATAAATATTAAATCAATATTTTATTATATAAATTTCTAACAAAATTATGGAAGTATAACGTAAAATTACCTTTATATATTCTATAAGGTTTTCCTTCGTTACATGTTTCACATAGTGCCATGAATCAATATCAATTGGGACATTCATTCCCCTTGTGAACCCAACATAACTAACAAACATTTACTTTTTAGGATCAAAAGGTTAGTCGTGTTGATTCTTTCCAACCTAAAATTTTATACCCTTATTACATTGATAATTTTTTTAAACATTGTCATGATATGTCGTTCTTTTATTTTTCATCAACATGGTGTTAAACCCCTAATAATTTAGCATTTTATTGCATCAACTGCCTATTCTCCCTTGAGATAGGTAACATCATCATTTGAAGAAGTCATTTTCTTTATTAGTAGTCAAACATTTAATTTTGATTATGTAACTACTAAAAAAAGCATTAAATAGCACTAGTATATATCAGTGCTAGAAAAAAATAAATGATAAATGACATATTTATCAGGGCTAATGAAAGACCTAATAAATTTAACCATTTATCAATGCTTTATTTTTAGCACTGATAAAGGGTGCCCTTTATCATCACATTATTTTTAGCGATGATAAAGGGTACTCTTTATCATTGCGATATTTTTAGCGCTCATAAAGGAGTCCTTTATATTTTCTTTTTTAGCACTGATATGGTTTCGAATAAATAAAAATAAATAATGAAATAAATATTAAATAAAAAATGATTCTAATAAAGAAATATATTAAAAAATTTATTAAATGAATATTTATTGATAAAAATGAATAAGTTGATAATATTATATATATATATATATATATTATAAAAACAAATAAATTATAAGTATTAAATGTATTGATATGAAAAATTAAAATTAGAAAAATTTAAACTAAAAAAGTAAATTGAGAAAAATATTAAATATTTTATTAATTAGATGATTATTGATAATGTTTATAAATAGTATATATTAAATATATAGATGTATGTTAATGTATATAAATATGATTTATATATTACAATATATTTATGCACTTTACATTAAAAAGTAATATATGTAATGAATAATGGTTTATAATTAAAAATTAATATGTATTAAAAATACCCACCAATTGCATAGAGTAATGGACATATAATTGCTTTTCCTTTGATCATTCAATTTAACAATGATCAAATATGTGTTATATCAATTTCACATATACATAATTAATGCATTTTTATATACAATTCCCACATAAAAAACTTATCCATTTTTTAAAATATTATTAAATTGAAATTATTTTTAATTTATTCAAATTCACTCATTTTTTACACACATACACTTAAAATTAGATATTCCTTAATATTTCAAAAAAATATTTTTTAAAAAACTTATATAAATAAATATGCTAATAAATAAATATATTTAAAATTATAAATACGATATTTATAAAATTATTTATTTTTAATTATAAATAAATGAATATTTTTTTAAAATTATTTATATATTTATAAATAAATAATTATATATATTTAAATAATTATTTAATTTATAATAAATTTACATAAATAATGAATATATTTTCTATATTTATATTTATATATATTTATTATATATATATAATTTTATAAATATTATTTTTTAAAAATATTTATACAATTATAAATAAATAATCATATACTTAAATAACTACAAAATTACAATTAATATATTTAAATAAGAAATATATTTACTATATTTATATTTATATATATTTATTAAGTGTATATATATATATATTAAAAAAATATTTATAATTGCAATTATAACTCCTTTATCAGCACTTAAGTAATAAAAGATAATAAAATAAATCTCTATCAATGCTTTCTTTAGCACTGATAGAGATGAGGACTTATTAGCATAGAAAAATATGTCTTTTATCTGCGCTTAAATAATAATCGATGATAAAATTGTCCTGATTTAATTAAAAAAAACCTAACCTATTGTGAACCTATCACGATATCTAAAGATTTCTAAAGAAACCACAAATTGTCATTTCTCCTCCTCAGTGAATCAAAGCTCAAATCACAAAAACTCACTCGAATCACACAAACTCGATGCCTCCAGTTTTCAAGCATTTTATGGTATCTAGTGTTTGGTTTTAGTTAGGGATTCTAAATAAAACATCAAAATCTATATCCAAGGTTCTTAGATTTTCTTCAACCTAGGGAGGTAGGACTATGTTTTCCTTTGTAGGTTCTAATGTTCTTTTTGTATTTGTCATTTTGATATATAGATCTAAGGGTTTCCAATTTTCCATTGTAGTTTTTGAATTTCATTTTTTATTTGTTATCTCATTGTTATATTCAGTTTTTATTTTGATTATGATCTGTTGTTTTCTTAACAACTGTTTTGGATATCTTCTCTTGGTCTTTTTAAATTATTGTTTTGAATCGATTTTCATCATTGTCTACATCTATACCATAGTTTTGTTTGTTTTTTTAATCAATAACCTTTTTAGGTTCCTAGAAAATTGATTTAGCAAACCAATTCTCAGTCTGATGATGGTGTGAAATAGTAACAGAAACTGATTCTATGAAATTCATGTAAGGGAATTTATTTATTTAAATTCTATTTAGTATTATAATTTAAGGGTTTTCCTTAAAATTATTTTCTCAGAATTGTGTTATTTTATTTTATGGTAAATATTTTTAAGGGTGATACCATATTTATTTATTTTCAATGGATCCCTATTTTCAAAATTAGTATGTGTTGTATTTATTTTACTATGTTGTGATATTCTGTTGTACGGGTTACATATATTTTTATCAATTTATATTTATATATATACATACATAAACATATAAATATATTTATCTTTCTGTCTATTTATATATGATTTTAGAACTTATAATGTAATGGTGATTTTATAGTTATTTATTCACTAATTATGGTTCTATATTTCCAAATTAAGAAGTTATTGTATTTATTTTAATTAAAATTATGTTTAAATGGGTATTTTTTTCAATTATGTGTATTATAAATTCTATGATATATATACATATATATGTTAAAATGTGTAATGGATAGACATTTCAAGGTTTGGTGTATTTTTAACCTTTGTTCCTAATATATCTTTTTGATGTGTATTATTACTTTCTACTAACTTCATTATGGACCTCCCTAGAATTTAAAGGATGGTTCAATGTATATTATATGGCCTCCATGTAATCCTTAGGTTTCTACATCATTTTTTATATGAAAATAGAATGAAACTTATCAAATTCTATATACTAGAAATTATATTTAGGGATTTATCATTTCAGGTCTATAAACACATTTAATTAATATTAATATAATTTATACTTAAATAACCAATAAAATATTGTAAACTCATATTACTTTAAAAATAATAAAATTATGTAACTATATATAATTTGTTTTGGAATGATTAAACTTTCAAAAATTTAAATAATTATATTTTTTACAAAATTGCCCAGAATAATAATTATTTATAATTAATATATTTTAAAAATTATTATAAACAGTATTTGTTTTGTTTCATTTGAAAAAATATTATTATATATATACATCGAATAATATATTGTATATTTAAATAAATTTAAATAAGATATTAAATATACACACGTATATATATGTGTGTGTGTGTGTGTGTTTATATTCAAATAAAGTTAGAAATATAATACATATATATATATAAGATATATATATATATAATATTTAGGTAGATTCACGTTATTTATCTATGTATCGAATAAGGAGTAACCTCCATTTTATAGTTTTTTATGGTGGAAGTCATGAACCTCGTTCAGGTTTATTTCCAATCACGGTAAGTTTGAACGAAGTACACACCTCCATCGTCCTTTTTTTCCAATCATGTAAAACCCTGTCATTTTTTAATTAAATAAAATCGATTCAAAAATCTATGTTTTATCAAAAATATATATAATATCCTCAAACAATTATTATATTAAATTTTTATTTGGGTCCTTCTGGATAAATTTGAGGATAAAAATGAAAGTAATACATCATTAACTCTGTCTCCATATGATATCAAAAAATATTAATTTTAGTAACATACATTCATCAGTTGAAATTACATTGTAGCAACACAAGACCCATGGACTGCACAACACTACTTTTTCATATTCTGATTCTTCTATCTCAACCCTCTCCATTTCATTCCCGCCCTTCACTCTATCATTTTTCTTGATGTGTGGAGCACTGGTCAAGAAGGAGTTGGTGGAAATGGAGGTGTCGAGGTAATAAGAAGTTTCAAGGGTGTAATTATCAAAAATTGGAGGCATTTCCTCTTTTATAGAACACAATGAAGTAAATGGGAGGCATTTCTCTTTTACTTCATTATGTTCTCTAAAAGGGGAAATGCATCCCATTTCTAAGAATTGCACCATTAACACTTGATATTAACTCACACCTCCATTTCCACCAAATATTTACAAATAAAATATCAACACAACTAGAGAAATGATAGAGTTAAGGGATAGAATGAAATGGGGGTGTGGTATTGAAGAATCGGAATATGCAACTATGGTACTACACAACCTGGGGTTATTGGGTTTCTGTAGTAAAATTTTGGCTGACAAGTGTATGTTACAAAATTTAATTTATTTGATTTGACATTGAGGTAGATTTAAGGATGAATTAATTTCATTCATATACATAAAATTATTCACAAGGTTCTGAATAAAATTTTAATAAAATAATTGGATGAGAATTTTTTATAATATTTGTTTTGATAAAACATCGTTTCTTTAATATGTTTTCTTTTATTTAAAAAATTATACAGTTTTATATGATTTGAAAAATTGGCCTATGGAGGCATTTACTTTTTTCAAACTTAGAAAAATTATCTATAAGTCATTTGAGATGTGTAAGAATTAGTCACACCTCAATTTGACCCATGGTGTGACCACTATGACTTTGTATATCCATTATTTGTTAAAATTTGATAGTTTAGTTCATAAAATTCCACTCACTAAAAACAAAACAAATTTTCTTGGATTTTATTGATTAGTTAGTCCATCAATTCATAAGTCCTTTTTGAAGTGTAGGAATCAGTATCATGTCAATATGATACATGATGTGATCTTTATAGTTCAAAGTGTGTTTTTCTAGTTTAAAATGACATTTTAGTAATAAAAACAAGTGACATACTCAAAACTGAGAAAATGTATTCTGATTGATTTGATGAATTAGGAAAATGATCCATAAGTCATTTGAGACATTTAGAAGTAAATCGTACCACAATCTGATGCACAGTGGACCAATATGAATCCAAGTGCATCTTTTTATTTAAAAATGACATCAATTTTAATGATGAGTACAATTTACCTACTCAAAACTAAGAAAATGCTTTCAAGATTCTTTCAATACTTTAGGTCGACTATCTAGAAGTCATTGGTTATGTGTATGAATCAGATTATCCTCAAATCGATGCATATTGTTTCTGTTATGACTCAATTTGTCCATTACTAGTTTTTAATCGACAGTTTAGTTCAAATAATATGACTCACTAAAAACCAAAAAAAAATATGCTCATATTTTTTTAATAATTTAAGAAATTGATTCATAATTCAATTTTTATGTTTAGTAATTAGTCTCACCTCAAACCGATAAATGATATGATCGGTATGAGTCAAAGTGCTTGTTTCCAGTTTAAAATGAGATTTTAGTAAGAAATACAATTTAAATACTCAAAACAAAGTAAACACATTCATATTGTTTTTATACTTTATAAAAATGATCCATAACCTATTTGGGACATGTAACAATTCCCTAATTATTAATCTAACATACGGTGTGATCAATATGACTCAAACTGCATCTTTTTATTTAAAATTGAAATAGATTTTAGTAAAAATGACAAGTCTCCTACTCAAAATGGAGAAAATTAATTCGGATTGTTTTGATACTTAATGTACATGACCCTAGCCTTAAAACATTACATTTTATTGAGATAAGTAAATAATTTGACTTTAATTAACATCGAGGATCATTTAAAATTTATAGATTTAGTGAATTTGTTCATAACTCATACATAACAATTTAAATATTACATTTAGAAACTTCTTCTCACTATCTAATTTTTTTCATAAAACAATTTTTTTTAAAAAGAACATGATTCGTTTCATATTTAACCAACATGAATTTTCCTTGATCCCATCCATGACTATATTCTTCTTTTTTTCCTATGAAAAAATTTTCAAAACATGGGATGAGCATAAAAAATATCACTAAGGGATAAATAAATAATGAAAAATATTAGTCTTGAGAAAACATTTAAACCATTAGTACTTTATCATAAAGTAATACCATTCACCTTTTAGAAGTAGTAAGTATACTTTACAAAATATAAACTCAATGGTTACACATTTTGTAACCAAAATATTATCATAACACCGATATAAAGCAACATATAACATATAAATGTAACTTGGGAAATAAACATACATAAATGGAGTAACTATATGGTTGACTTCCACACATATCACTAAATGGAATAACCATATGGTCGACTTCCATGCCCAATACATTGGAGTTGATAATGTAACCACTCATCCTTGGTTTATCATAGAACAACCCGTATTTGGTTTATCATGTAACCACCCATATTTGGATTACCACGTAACCACCCATCAAATATCCAGGTACCATAGCATAATTTTAACACATAAAACAAGCATAATAGAAAAATAACATTTCTATATTTCAATCACAAGAGATAATTTCAATATATTGAAATAATGAATCCTATATCAAAACCATTTTCAAAACCAAAATACATGAAATGGATATATTGTATTTATTTTTATTTTAAAAACATTACGGTCTGTAGAGGAATCCAAATATAAAATAATAGTTGTGGAGGAGGAAGAGTCATTGTCACCGCATATGTAAAACAACATTCCTTTTTTCATTTATTGAAATGATTCATATAAAAATTTTCCATTTTTAAATCTGTTTAATAAAATATAAATTAAATGTTTTGATTATACATCATATAAAAGATGGAGGTTTATATTATTGTAATATTCCTCAATGAAAGGATATCGTGATGAAGTCCATTACCTTGAGTCTGACTTATCACGTACAATCGTTATATACCTAAATAAAAAAATTAGTTTAATTTATAATTTCTTGAGATCCTTTTTCAAGTTTATTATTCCTTTTATATCACTTATTACCATGTTATAAAAATTACATAATTATTTAAGTTCATATCAGATGTTTTGTCGACATTCGGTACTTGAGTCGAAAATGAACTTGTTTTGATGTAAATTATCCATGTAGTAAAAATTACATCATCTAAAAAATATTATCCATGATATAAATATCATATATATCCAATATATATGTATTTATATTATCCATAATATTTGGAGATAAGAAATGAAATTCCCCATTCATGGAGATTGTAGGATGTATGTAAGCATGAACACCACTTTCATTTCTCTATCATATTGAAGTAATAAAAATAAAATGATATAAAGGTTTATTAAAATTGAGTGTTACATTAATTTCATGTATGTATCATAGGTTTAATAAAACCATCCTTCATATGTTCCCTGTATACTGGGAACGAGTCATATTGCTTTGAGGGGGTGGTAGTCCACACTTCCTCAAACAATATTATCATATTTACACAACATGGAAAGAAAAAATGTATGTTCTTAATAAAAATTATAGAATAATAGATAAAAAATATTTTATATATCATATAGAAATATTTTTTCCACCATAATGGCCACCATGAGAGGTAGTAGTGAAAAATTGAACAATCATCATTTTGTGAGGCAGTAGTTCGTTGCACACAAAAACGTATGTCTGTTACCCATTAAATTGAGGTGTGTGTAAGTATAGGTTAGAAGCTTATCATAAGAATATAAAATTATATTAATGGGATTGTTTTTTTTATGTAATAATAAAATTATAATAGTATAGGGAGTAGAGAATGGAAACGAAACTATAAAGTGTGAGAGAAGGTGTTACATCTTAATCGGCTAATTTCTTTTGGTTTATACCCAAAGAATTACATAGGAGGATATATGCCATAAGTAGGGCTTCTAGGATGATAATTGAGATTCCAGTAAGAGTTTTGGATCGATCTTGTCTGAACCAAAGAGTTCTTGAAGTGGAGTACTAGAGAAGATAGGGTACCTTTTATAGGAGAGGGAAGGAGCACTGTTAATAAAGTATTAAAATATTAAATTAATAAAAATTAGTTTTTTTATTCCAAATTGCTTCAAATTGAGAAATGTCAAAGATAAGATGAGGATATTTCTATATCCTATCATCAAATAATTTTTATACATGTATCGATTTTATTTTAAACGTTTTTTTTTTACCCATAATTATTCTCTTTAAATTTTAATTATGCTAAAAACATTTTAATTTTTAAGAGGATATTATATTTATTTACATGGGGTAAATTTTCTATAATTTTATGATTAAATAAATTTTATACCTTTTCATAGTCACTTTGTAAATTTGAAATATTTTTATAATTTTTAAATAATTTAAAAATTACTATTCTTATAAAACATCAATTATGTCAATTTTTTAACTATTCATTTTATTAAATTTAAAGAAAATCCAAAAAGAGAGATAAATTCAAAAAAAAATTAATAGTATTTTAACAAGTTTTATTCAACTATAAAAAATGTTTATGATATAAATTATTTCAATAATATTTATATTGAAATTTATAATATCATTTATTTGATTCCTTCACTAATAAAGCAATCACGGTATCATTAATGTGTGATAATTAAATATAAATATTTAATGTTAAAAAATTATAAATAAAATAACATGACGTAGGAAATAACATTATATTTCTAATAAATTTTTATGTTCAAATATATTACATATATAAACCCATATTAAATTTTTTTATTATGAATATTTATGTTTACAACATATTTTTCATTACTTTAAATTTAAGATATTAGTGCCATAATCACAGCCAAGTGGCTTCCAACAACCATATTTTCATTACAATGGTTTTTCTAGTCATCTGTATCACCTACAATAGTATTAGTTCAAGTGTTAGGGTTGTTTAATATTTTTATAATATTATTTTTACCCTTATTTACCAAATTTACCCTTTAATTGTAGTAAATAAAAATAATTACTAAAGTTATTATTCATTTTGTCCAAAAAAGGGGCCATATTTAAATTATTTAGACATTATGATTCCAAATGTGGAATCAATTTTTCTATATTCAAAACATATAAGTTGTATTAATTAATTTAAAATTAATTCATGTTGTCAAAAGGAGAAATCATGTTTTTTTAAATAAAAACCACCTAAAGATTGACATGTGTTTATATCAAATTTCAATGTGAAATTACCTCCAATGACAAAAATTGGATTAAATGATAAAACATAATGTAAATATTCATTAAAACCAATTCAAATAATATTATATCAATAAAAATTAATTAAACAAAAAGGAAATTTTCAATTAAAATGCAGTATTTTTCACTATTCATTAATATATGAATTTTATGATAAAAATACCAAAATTTCAACCAAAGTAAATTTTGATGTCCCACTTTAAAATAACAAGTTTATTTTTTCAAATATAATATATAAAAGTAACAAAAACTATAAATAAAAAGGGTTCACCATTAAAATGTGGTAAACATCCTTTTAAAAATATTAGTGGATTTTATGCGTAAAATTGGATTAATTATCATTTTAAGCCTCTGAATTTATTAGGTAAATGTACAAACATTTAACAAACATGTGTAATCATATTTTAGTAAGATATGTTTATTCCCACAAATACAATGGATAAGCGTTAACTTCACTTTAAAATAATACTATTATTAATATATTATTTTTCTATATAACTCAGTGTTGTGTGCAACGTAAGATTTCAGAGAAACTCATTATTTCATGTCACGTATGCTATCAAAAAAATCATCCCCTTTAATGTGAAATTAATATCTTATTCATAAATATTAATAGATATAAAAATGTATTATTTTATAAATACTTGGGATGTTAAATCCTTCCCATTTTTGAAAATTTCAACCCCAAATTTTTTTTACTTATCAAATAAGTGGGGGAATTTCTCCCTCGTATCATTTTCAAATTCCCATGATTCCTCTTCAACCATATGGATTTTCCAAAAAACCTTTACCTAGTGAATTATCTAATTTTTCAACACTTTCTCTCTACAATCAAAAATCTATACTGGTTGTTCCTCAAAATAAAGATTCTCTTCCAAGTGAACTACCTCTAGACTCAAAATAAAAGATGGATATAGAATATACATTATTAAAATTGAAACATGAAAAAAAACTGTGTACCTAGGATAAACATAGATATAAATCCACTCTATAGGAAACTTACCCAAATTTCTCTAAGATTTTATGGGGTCTAATGAACCTCGGACTCGACTTCCCTTTATTACCAAAATGAAACACACTTTTCCATGGTGAAACCTTTAGAAACACATGATAACCTACCTCCTAAGAGAGATCCTTCCTTCAGTTATCCACAAACATTTTATTCCTACCCTAAGCTATCCTTAAACGGTTATAAATGAACTAAAATTTTTATATCATCTCTTCTACCAATTCTATTCCTATCAACTTCCTTTCACCTACTTCATCCCAAAAATATGGAGTTCGAAACCACTTTCTATATAATGATTCAAATAGTGCCATTCGTATAATGGAATGAAAACTGTTATTATAAGAAAACTCTACCAAATAAATAAGTTGATCCCAACATCCCTAGTAATACATTGAACAAGAATGTAGCATATCTCCATGGTATGAATTGTTTGTTTTGATTTGTCATCTGATTGATGGTGAAAAGTTTTGCTAAATTTTAATTTATTTCCCAATGACTTTTGAAGGCATTTCCAAAATTTATAAGTGATCCTTGGATTGCGATCAGATACAATGGATAGCGTAACTACATGTAACCTAACTATCTCTTTAATATATAATTTTGAAGGTTGATCTAGAGACAGAGTATCATGAATAGAATGAAAATGAGAAGATTTAGTCAATCGATCAATAATAACCTAGAATTCATTGTTACCTTGAGAAGTCTTAGGTAATCCCACTATGAAATCCATGGATACACTTTCTCATTTCCACTCTAGCACTGTAAAAGTCTGAATCATCCCTTTTCGTAACTACTTATCTACTTTAACCTATTGAAAAATCAAACATCTCAGGGTAAAGTCAGCAATATCTCTTTTCATTCCATGACACCAGTAATACTCTTGAATATCTTTGTGCATCTTAGTACTGCCAGGATGAACTTAAAACGGAAAACTATGAGCTTCACATAACAAATCTTTCTTCAAGTGTGAATCATAAAGCACACATAAACTCATTCCAAACCAAAAAACACAATCTTTATCAATGTTAAATTCATGTAACTTACCCTTCTGAACCAATTCTACCATTTTCTGCAACTCACTATCTTCTTTTTTCATCTTCTTAATTCTGTCTGATATAGATGATTTCACTACCACCTGAAACAAAATAGAGGAATTATGTGCACCAATAACTTACAATACAAAATTAATCAAATCAATAAAAAAAGGATCTTCTTATAAATGTAGCATGGTTAATGTTGTATTACTCTTTCCACTCAAAGCATCAGGCGCATTATTTTCCATTACTAAATGGTAATGAATCAAGAAATCAAAATCCTTGATTAGTTCCAGCCATATTCTCTATCTCATGTTTATTTCTTTCAGAGTGAATATGTTCTTTAAACTTTTTTGATCAGTATATATGTCACACTTTACACCATAAAAATGATGCCTCCAAATTTTTAATGTAAAAACAAGAGTAATTGATTCCCAATCATGTGTAGGGTAATTTAGCACATGAGGTTTTTACAAAAATGAATCATATTCAAGTACATAATCATTCTATATTAGGACACTACCAAGTCCTTTCAATGATGCATCACTGTCGATAACAAATTCACCATTCGTGGAAGGCAAGGCCAAAACTAGAACATTTACCAATATTCTTTTCTATTCCTGAAAATAATCATCACATTCTTTAGTATAGATAAACATAACTCCCTTATGTGTTAGCTTAGTTAGTGGGCTAGATAACCGAGAAATGTTTTCAATAAACCTTCAGTAATACCCTGTTAATCCAAGAAAACTATGAATCTCTGTGACATTCGTAGGTCTTGGACACTATTCAACAACTTTTGTTTTAGATGGTCCACCAGTTATTCTATATTTAGAAAAAATATTTCCATGGAATGAAATTTTTTGCAACCAAAATTCAGTCTTAATAAACTTTCCATATTGTTTATTTTGTTTTGGGGTTTTAGAAAAATCCTTAATTTACATTCATGTTCCTCCCAGCTTTTCAAATATACTAAAATATAATTAATAAACACAACCACAAACTGATCCAAAAACTGATAAAATACTCCATTCATCAAACTCATAAATACATCTGGGGAATTAGATAACCTAATGTGCATACCTAAAAACTCATAATACACATATCTCATTCAGAAATTTGTCTTTGGAATGTCATGCTCTTTCACCTTCAGCTAATGGTACCCGGACCTCAAATTAATCTTTTAAAAATACTCATCTCCCTAAAGCTGATCAATTAAATCATCAATATTATGCAACTAATACTTTTTCATAATAATGATGATATTAGAGGCTTTGTAATCAATAAATATACTCATATAACAATCTTTATTTTTCACAAATAAAACTGGATCACCCCATGGAGATGTGCTAGGTCGAATGAAACATTTATCAAGTAATTCTTACAATTTTTTTTCAATTCCATTAGTTTTATTTGATTCATTTGATAAGGGGGTTACGAAATATAATTATCAAGATGCACTAAATCAATAGTAAATTCACCCTCCTTTTAGGGAACAATTCAAGGAAATTCATTCACAAAACATCTTTAAATTCATTCACTGTTGTAATGTTACCAATCAAAACTATTTATTTCTTTTTAACATGATCCAAATAACTAACACTACTTTCTTAATTCATTATTTCATATTCATGGTATGTTATCAAAAGTATGAAATCATTGAATAAAACTTTATTGGCTTCACAATCTATTTTAGCATGATAAACTGAAAACCAATCCATACACAAAATGATATCAAATTCCACTATGGGAATTTCAACAAGATTTATAGGAAATATTATCCCACTAATGATAATAGGAAGATTCTTATAAATATTGGTTGCTTTAATAATTCCACCTTGAGACTTTACCAAAAGTTCAATATCACATTCATGAGGTGTAATTTACAATTTTCGTAAAGCTCTCGGAAATGAAACAATGTGAATATCCATAGTCAAATAGAGTATTATCATATATCAAAAAAACAATTAACATACTTGTCACCACTTTATTTGATGGTACTGCATTAACCATAGTTGTAGCAAATGATTTTTCCATACCCTTATTCTTTTGATCTGGTTTGCATCCTCCTTGGGTAATAAACTTTGGAAAAATTAGCATAATGTTTTAACTCATTGAAACTAAACCATCTTACCACTATATTTTTATTGCCTTTATAATAATATTCCTTATAGTAACAGGAAATATGACCAATCTTAGAACATTAGAAGCACTTCCCAAACATTGAGAGACATTCTCTAGGATTCTTATTTCCACAATTATCATAAGTTGGAAATTTAGTTTTCTTACCTCTAGAATTATTTGGTGAATTATTTACCATTTATTTCAAAATGGATCACTTTTTTCTCTCATGGAACACATGATCATCAGAAAACTCCATTTCTACCTTCTCAATGCATCAGAAAAGTTTCTCATAGCTTATGAACTCAAGAAAATCTAATTCCCTTTTATATGTTGGCTTCAATCCTAAATAAAACTAGATTATCTTACTATCAATATCCCGGATAAAATTTGGGATGTACCTTGACAAATGGGTGAAATGTTCTTCATATGTAGCCATAGAATATTCCTTCTTTTGTATCAACTCCAAAAAATTTATTTTCCATCCTAAGTCAAATAGCCTTAGGAAAATATTTTTCAATAAATATATTTTTAAGCTCATACCATTCTATGGATTCAATCTCTTCACATCCTCTAATATTTTGAACCATTGACCACCACTGATCGAATTCACCTTCAAAACAATAAATATAAAGATTAATATTTTTATGTTCTGAACACCCCTATTAAATCGAAAATCATTTATAGTGATTTAATCCACCCTTTAGAAAGAACAGGGTCAGATGATCCTTTGAATGATGGGGGACATTGCTTCATGAAATGATCCACTATCGACCTATTCCTCAGAGGTTGGTCTGGTTGATCTCATGCATGGACACCACCACCATTTGTCACTTGAGTCATCTGAGCAATAACTACAAAAAACTATTCAGTTCAGATTTTGACCGTCTTAGAATATTCATTTGGAATGTTATTTCCCTCTATATGCCTTCCCATCATATCTTTCATATTTCCTCTGGGGAAAATTCTTAACAAACATATCATAGAAGAAGAAAAAAGATAATCTTCAAATTCTATATCATTTCAATATGACCATAAAGTAAAAAATATTTTATGGATATTCTGTTAACAAGAGCATGGGGTCTTATCCGAGTGGTACTCACTGGTTGTACCGCTCACCCACCATGGGAACTGTCCTAGGCTCGAGATTCGCCAGACTCGGACACTGTGTGTATTATGCATAGGGTGATTCAAAGCCATCTATCTAGATGGGGAACATGTGGCATTCTCTAGGGCCTGGTGGGGGCCCTAGTGGGAGTCGAGTGTTAACCATACATACATTTTTCACATGAGCCTTATCCTGGTTAGTGAGGACTCTGCAAGTGCATCCAAGAGACCTAGAATCAAATCTGGGTAGAGATATATTTCCGAGTATTGTAGTAGTATTGTAGCAGTACTATAGCAGGAATTATAGTAGGAATTGTTTGGTACTATAAGAGCCAGAACTATTCATCCATCTGGGCCTTTGGGCTACCGGTTTGGTCCTCAAGTCTTGAAAGGCTTCTGGACCACCCAAGACCTTCGGGCCAGTTGTCTGTCAAAGCCTTAAGGCCACCTCAAGGCCTTCAGGCCACCCCAAGGCCTTCAAGACACATGAAACATGTAGACATACCAAGAATATTACAAGGGACAAGGCTCCAGATGAGGATTTAGAGCGGGCACATTAACAAGATAAGAGATAACCGGAATTGGAAAAATGAGAGGGTATGGCATTTCCATTGGTATCGGGCTTGCACAGGTTTGCACAAGACAGCTATCCAACAAACCTTGTAAAGTTGAAGCGTGAATTTCATGACATTTTCTGGGGAGGAGCAGTTCCATTTTTTCTTGTCTGGGTGATTCCCTTAAGACTTATGGGTCATGTAATTGTCTCTTAAGCCTTCGGGCCTTGTAATGGTTCCACCTCACCCCTTGAAATGTGGATTATCAAAAATAAAATAAAATAATAAGGCCTTCAGAACATTCATGCAGGTATTAACAATAATCTAACTCTTAATATTATCTAAACTGACTTATAATACCAACTATAAGACCATGAACTTAATACATTACATATTCTTGAGATAAGTCAAAAATTTGTCTTTAATTCACATAGAGGAACTTTTTAGGTTTAGAGATTTATATAATTAGGTCATAACTCATACATAACAACTTAAATATTACAGGTATACACTTCTACACACTATCCAATTTTATTCATAAAGAAAATACTTTTTTAAAAAGAAACATGGTTTTTTTCATGTTTAAACAAGATGACTTTTCCTTGATCTCATCTTTAACTATATTCTTCCTTAAGTCCGATGAAAAACATTTAAAAACATGGGATGAACATAAAAATCTCAGTAAGGGATACATAAATAATGAAAACTATTATTCTTTTGAAAACATTTAACCATGATTACTTTATCAAAATGTAATACTATTCACCTTTAAGAACTGGTAGATATACTTCACTGAATATAATATCATTTATTACATTTTTTGTAACAAAAATATTACCATAAATCCCAAAGAAATAAAAATAATATATATAAATGTAACTTATATATAAACATACTTAAATGGAATAACCATATAGTGGACTTCCACACATATCACTAAATGGAATATCCATACAATGGACTTCTATAACCAATGCATTGGAGGTTATAACTTAACCACGCATCCTTGGTTTATCAAGAAATCGCCCATGTTTAGTTCATCACGTAAGCTCCCATCTTTAAATTATCACATGACCACTTGTCAAATGTCTAAGTACCATAATATAATCATAACACATAAAACATTCAAAATAGAAAAGTGACATTTCCACATGGAAATAACAAGAGATCATTTCAAGATAGTGAAATAATCAATTCATTATCAAAACCATTTTCAATACCAAAATACATAAAAATGGTATGTAGTATTTATTTTTCTTTTAAAAACATTACATCTTGTAGAGGAATCCAAATATCAAATAATGGTTACGGCTATGGAGGAGTCGTTGTCACGATATACATAAAGAAACATTCCTTTTTCCATTTAGTGAAACAATTCGTATTAAAATATTCCCTTTTGAAACTCATTGAATGATATTTAAATTCAAAGGTTTTATTATACACCATATAAAATAAGGAGGTGTATATTATCAAAATATGCCTCAATGAAAGGAGAATGAGAAGAAGTCCCTTACCTTGAGTCCGACTCATCACGTACAATTGTTATGTTTTTTAATAATAAAATTAGGTTAATTTATACATTCTTCAGAACCTTTTTCAGGTTTATTATTCCATTTATATCACTTATTACCATATTTAGAAAATATAAAATTATTTAAGTCCATATCGTATGTTTTGTCGATATTCGGTACTTGAGTAAAAAATGAACTTGTTTTGATATAAATTGTCCATGTAGTCAAAATTCCATCATCTTTACAATATTCTTCTTGATTTAAATATTGTATATATCTAGTATATATATATTTATAATATTCATAATATTTGGAGATAATAAATGAAATGCATTGTTCATCGAGATGGTTGGTCGTAGGTACGCATGAAGGCTACTTTCATTTCTTTGATAAATTAAAATAATAATAATAATATAATATAAATGTAAATTATAATACCATTTTTATATTTATGCCAGGTATTTATCATAGGATTAATAAAAATATCTTTCATAAGTTCCATTTATAGTGGGAATGAGTCATATCTCTTTGAGTGGGCGTTAGTCCACACTTCCTCAAACGAAATTGTCGTATTTACACAACATGGAAAGCATAAAGGTATGAACTAAATAAAAACTTAAGTTTCATAGATACAATATAAATATAATATATATCATATAGAAATATATTTTCCATCATAGTGGATACCATGAGAGGTGGTATGGAAAAATTGAACAATCATCATTTTGTGAGGTAGTAGTGCTCCGTACACAGAAATAGTATGTTTGTTACCCATTAAATGGAGGTGTGTGTAGGTGGAGGTTAAAACCTTATCATATAAAAATTCTGGTATATTTATCATAATTTTTTTATGTAATCATAAAATAATAATAGTATAGGGAGTGTATAATAGAAATGTAACTAAAACACATGAGAGAAGTCGTTCCCTCCTAATCGGGTCACTTCTTTTGTTTTTTACCAAAATGATTCCATAGGTTGCTTTTTACCATAATTGAGGCTTATATGATGAGGGGAGGTCTTATAGGAAGATTTTTGGGAAGATATTTTCTGATCCAAAGAGATATTGAAGATCGAGTATTAGAGAATAGAGGGTGCCTTTTATAAGAGAGGGAAGGGGCGCCCTTTGAAAGTATTAAAATATTAAATTAATAGAATATATTTTTTAATCCAAAAGGATCCAAATTTAGATATGTATAAGATTAGATGAGGATAGTATTAAATCCTATAATCCAATAATTTTTTGAAATCTATTGATTTTATTTTATACCTTATCATTTTTTAACCTTAAATATTCTCTTTTAATTTTAATTATGGTAACAACATTTTAATTTTTAAGAGGAAATTAATTTTTCTTATATGGGGTAAATTACCAATAATTGGACACTAAATTAACTTTTAGAATTAATGATATTCACTTTGGGGGTTTAAAATATTTTTATAATTTTTAAATAATTTAATAAATTAGTATTTTTAAAAACCATTAATTGTGTCAATTTTAAAACTATTCACTTTATTGAATTTATATAAAGTTCAAAAGGAGATATATCTTTGAAATAAATCATTTAATAATCTTATAATATGTCATATTAACCAACAAAATTTTTTATATAATTAATTATTACAAATAATATTTATTTCAATATTTATAATCTCATTTATTTGATTCCTTCATTAATAAAGCAATCACTTCATCATCACTGTGTCATAATTAAATTTAATTATATAATGTATAAAAATTATAAATAAAATAAAAAGATGTAGAAAATATTTTAATTTTCTAATTAATATTTATAGTTGAAGATATCACTCATATAAACCCATATTAAAATTGTTTTGTTATGAAGATTTATGTTTATAACATATTTTCTTTTCCTTTAAATTAAAAGATATTGGTGTCATAATTACACCCAAGTGGCATCTAAATGACAAATTTTCGTTCCAAGTGTTGTTTTAGTCATCCATATATCATTCAATAGGATTAGGGAAAGTGTTATGGTAGTTTTATTTTATTATAATATAATTTTTACCCTTATTTACCTGATTTACCCTTTAAGTTTGGTAAACCAAAATAATTACTAAAGTTTTTATTAATCATATCCAAAAATAAAACTGACATATTTACATAAATTGGTCCTTATTATTAAAAATATGGAATCAATTTTTTCAAATTCAAAACTCACAAGTTTCAGTAATTAATTTAAAATTAATTTCTGTTTCCAAAATGACAAAATAGGTTTTTTTAAGTAAAAACCATGAAAATATTGTCATGTGTTTATATCGAATTACAATTTGAAATTACATATAATGAATAAAATTGGATTAAATTATAAAAAACTAATATAAAAATAATTTAAAACCAATTCAAATGATAAGATATTAATTCAAATAAATTATACAAAAAGGCCATTATGAATTAAATTGCAATATTTTTCACTATTCATTAAAATATGAATTTTATCAGAATAAACCAGTATTTCCACCAAAGTAAATATTGATTTCCCGTTTTCAAATAATAATTTTATTTTGTCAAATAGAACATATATAAGTGAAAAAAACTATATTTAAAAAAATTCTCCCTCAAAAGACGCTAAAACGTACTTTTAAAAATATTAGATTATTTTATGCTTATAATTTGATTCATTATCATTTTAAGCCTCTAAAATTTATTGGATAAATGTAAAAACATTTAAAAAACATGTGTATTCATAGGTTCATAGGGCTTCAGAATTGTTAAAAACTTTTTTTCAGAATAATGCTTTCCAAAAAAGAAATATAGCCATAAATTTAATTTTTAAACAAATCACAACACATTAAAATATCCAATTTAATAAAAATTTATGTATATATGAAAATAATAATCAGTTTAATATAAAAAATCATTAAAAATAAATAATAATTACTTTTCCTCACTTTAAAAAGAGAATTTATAATTTAACTCAAGAAATAACCAACTTCAACTCTTTATTTAAAAATTTACAATGTGTGATAAGAACCATTTAATAAATTAATCAAGTATCCTTTATACTAAAAAGTTATAGTTTTTGAAATCACTATACATTTAAATCATAAAATTTATATATATACATGAAAACTATAAATATACTTCAATGAAACACTTACAAACATTTAAAAGGAAAAAATAATTTGAATAACTTAATGTTTCTTGAATCCATATGAACATATGATATTCGAAAAAAATCACTAAAAGGTAGTAATATTTTCAATACATTAATTGAAAAAAATCACAAGAAATGATAACATGATAGATTTATCCCCTTTACACATAAATTGAAATGACTTATTCTTCTCAAACTCAATTTGGAAATCTGAATATCTTTAAAACTAAACCCCCCCTAAAATAGGGTTTTGGAAATTTATAATTAAAATTTTGAAAACATTTCCCCCTTATATAAAATTTATATTTTAAAATAAAATAATTAAATAAATAAAATTTTAATTTTGAAAATAGACTCAAATAAAAATATTTTTCTCTCTTGCCCGATGTTTCTAACTGACCCTTTATTTTCCATTTCATACCTCCCTCTTGAAGGTAGTCTACTATGAAATTATATTTCATAATAACTCTTTAGATAACTGAAAGACATGTGTTACAATGGATGAGAAACATAATACTTCTCTTCTTCATTAACACCAATTTATTTATGTCCACTACCATAGTACCCCCAACACAAACCCAATCATCCTTGAAGCTGACGTTCATGACCAAAATGGGGATATATGTGATGGGGATAGAAAAACGAGGCATATAAGGTTCAAGAGTAGCCAAAATTAAAAACATGGGAAACACAAAAACCAAAACACAACACTGTGAACCAAATATCATTGGATAATGACCCATGTGAGCCATAATAGGGTAGAAATTAGAAATTAGAGACCCAAAAATAAGGAACTGTCAAAGGACGATGAATGATGGTGGGGAATTCATCAACAAAGATCCTAAAAGTGGAACCATGAGACCATTGATCTAAAATAACGCCACACTATCACACACTCTTAAACCGGAACAAGCATGCAATGGGAGAGGAGGATAAAAATAGCATACCTTATATTTGAGAGTTGATTCATTTGAGAGAAGATCTAGGGGGAGTGGTTGTATAGGTGAACCTATGCAAGAGCTTAATTGGTGTGATGGCAAATCGGTTAGATTGGGGTTATTTTTAAAAGATCGGATATGGTTTTATCAATTCTTCTAAAAAACGCTGATAAAGAGGGGTTTTATTAATGATAAACTAATAAGAAGTGATGAAATACCTCTTTATCAGCATTAAACAAGTTCTGATAAAATATATATTTATCATCACATGTTTAGCACTGATAGGGATTTATAATTATAATTATAAATTAATATATTTTCAAATATATTTATAAATATTTTTATATAATTATAAATATATTTGTATCACTATATATATTTATATAATTATGCATATATTTAATAAATAAATATAAATATAAATATAAATACATTAAATATATTCATGATTTAAATATATTTATTATAATTTTATAATTATTTAAATATAAAATTATTTATTTATATTTATATAAATAATTTTAAAAAAATTATATTCATTTATTTTTAATTATATATATATAATTTTATAACTATAATATATATACATTTATAAATATATATATAAATTAATATATTTATATCATTATATATATTTATATAATTATAAATATTTTTAATAAAAATATATAAATATAAAAATAAATATATTGAATATATTAATTATTTATAAATATTTATTATATTTTTATAATTATATTTTTTTATATCAATATAAATATTAATATAATTATATATATATAATATCTATATATATAATTAGTAAATATATTCGTTATCTATATATATTTATTATAATTCTATAGTTATTTAAATATATAATTAATTATTTATAATTGTATAAATACTTTTTAAAAATATATATATAAATATATTTATAATTATACAAATAAAATTTTATAAATATATTAAATATATATTTATAAATATATTTATTTGTAAATATTTATTTTCAAATATATTTTTAACATTATTAATGAATATATAATATTAAATACATGAATGTTATAAATGAGTGAAATAGAATAATTAAAAATGAGTAAACATTAATAATATTAAAAAATGTATATGTTTCATTAATTATAAAATTTTTAAAAAATAACTGGTGGATATATATTGAAATGAAGATAAATACATATTGAAAATATTAAAACATGGTACATAAATATGTATAAATAAATATTATAAAATTATTAAATTCCAAAAAAACTAAAAAATTAAAAAATTAAAAACTAGTAAATAATACTAAACATAATAATATTAAAAATAAATAAATAAGGTCTACCAATTATGAACATAAATTATTATATATATTATGTTACCAAATGAAATTCTAAAATGAATATTAGTATTTGAAGAAATTACATAAATATTTTGTGTATGTGTTTTTATATAAGATTTCATTAATTATGTTAGTATTTATGTGTGTGAAATTAATGTGTATACAAATATACAAATTTGATATATTTTAAATTGAACAATGAAATTATATAATATGTTGAATATATTAATTAAATAAATGATAATAATAATGAATAAATTTAAAAATTGTATAATTTTTATTAATTATATTTATAATGTTAAAAATTAAAAATGAATATTTATATATGTTAAAATGGAAATGAATAAATATTAATTATATAAATTTCAATGGGTGTGAAGAAAAAAGATATCTTTGGCTGAATATTATAGCTTTAAACAGCACAATATAGGGTCCTTGGATTCTCCATGGAGACTTCAATGCTCTTACCAATCTAGATGACTGGTTAGGCATAATTTACCCTTCTACCTCGAAAAAATACTTCATGGCATGTATTGAGAATTGGTGTCTACAAGAAGACAACCTGGTTGGTGAAAAATATACTTAGTACAGGAAGAACCTTAATAAATTTGTGTCCAATATATTGTATAGGGCCTTCATTAATGATGTGGACCTTGATGTTTGGGCCTTAATATCATGCTACACTCTAGTAATAATTAATTCAAATAATTATTCTATTTTGAAAAATATTGTCACTAGAGAGACTAAACCTCATTTTCCATTCACATTCAACAATTCATATACATTGCATCCTAAATGTAAAAAAGTGGTACATGAAACGTTGAACTCACTTAACTACAAGAATGATTCATTGGATTGTGTACTAAATATCAAAGTGATTAAGATAAGATTATAAATTTGAAGTTGTGAGAACTATAGCCACATTGTTGAAAATATTATTCAGTTTGAATCTCTTCTTCACACCATTGAAGAGAGTGATACTAGAAGTGATTTTTTTTCATGTATTGAGCAGGAATATAAGGTCATTCATGAGCTCAATACTCTTTTAAATATCAAATTTTTCATGCGAATAGAGGAATTAAAAGTTAAATGGAATAAGGAATGTGACCAGAATACAAAATTTATCAACTCTTCAAATAGTCAGGATTCTCAATACACCCCTATATTTTATCAATGATAATGGTATTTTTCTTAATAAAAGGTAGGTTTTGGATTCTCATGTTATTTCTATTTATAATAACCTCTTTTATAGACCAAATTCTAGTATTTATCTTATGGAAGGTATAATTCATATGCTTTTCAATGATGAAGAAAATTCAAACCTTATTTTTCTTCACCTTGATTTTGATATTATATATATTGTTTTTGGATTAAACTCTAGTAGCTTCCATGGTCCATATGGGTTCACAAATTTATTCTTTCAAACCTTTTGGGAGATTATTCGTTTTGACATTTTTTGGCTTGTCAGTCATTTTTTTGATGGGTGGAAAGATGCCACAGAGCATTAATTGTTAGCTTTTTTCACTCATTCCCAAAGTGGATAATGTGAATGAGATCCCTCTTTTCCTACATTATGTTCTTGTCAACACTAAATAAAAAATTATCAGTAAAATTATTTCCAACAGGATTTTGATCATTACTATTAGGATTGTGTATTAAACCCAATTTGGATTAATTAATGGTATAACAATTTATTATTATCTCATTACTGCTTCTGAATACATGAATCTTCTCAAGAAATCCATATCAGGGGTAACATTTCTCTCAATATTAATATTAAAAAATATTTTGATACATTAGACTGTGGATTTATTTAGAAGGGTTTAAGTAATTTTGGATTAGATGATTCTTTTATCAATTCATTTAAAACACTCATAAACTCAACACATATATCATTTATTATCAATGGATCCCATTATGTCTATTTCAAAAGTACCAGAGGTGTTAAGAATGGTGATCCTATCTTAGCCATTATATTCTTCGTTACTTTAGATTACTTGAGAATGATATTTTTAATAAGGAAAATTCCAATAAACTCAAGACCATCAGATCATTAAGGGCCTTATTTATAACAAACATGCCCTTTATTTAACATTTAAAGATGATTTATTACATAAAATTAAACATAATACAAAACATAAGATCGAGAGGTATCGTGTCTTTGGGAATTAGGTAAAAACATAACATCCTGGACACAGGATACACCAACATTATTTAAAAATTCCTTAGCATGATCATAATATTACAATGAACTTAAAATTTCATAGGTTTCCCTAGGGAAAAACATAAGAAAGGGGTGAGGTATAAATCCTAGTAAGCTAAATAAACAAGGCATATCATGAAGAAGATAATACTTGTTATACAGTAGAAATATAAATGGATAATAAAATGAACCTGAATAATAAGTCATGATATAGAATTATAATTATAACATGGAAAATGTGGAAATAACATACATCTTGACATAATCATGAGTCAAATCTCATTGCACATAGAGGAGCATGAGTCAAAGCTCATTGCACATGGAGGAACATGAGTCAAGGGTCATTGCACATTTATTATCACGAGTCAAGGATAGTTTATAATACCATTTCACATGACATATCATGATACAGAACATTACTCGATGCATTGGAGTGTTATCAGGGTTCACCCTTAATAATCATTTCATTCTCATGCTTAAGTGTACCACATATATCTTACAACATGGATTAATTAACATTATAATTTATTCCATGATCAAGGAATGTGGAATAAATACATATAATTACCCAATAAATAAGTATATATTCATGACTGGGAATACCCCTGATTAAAAAAAGGGTATTGTATTATCTACACAAATATTTTTTCGTGGAAAATAATTGTGAAATTTTAGTATCATAATGGTGTTACTTAAAAATTCATAAAATGGGTTGATGAGAGAGAATGGAGTATTTCATCATTTATACATGAAATGGATAGTAAATGGGACATGTAAATACATGACTCAATATAAATAATTGGATATAGAATGTGTAACATAATAAATAATCTTTAAGAATTAAAAGAAATAAAAGAAAAGAAATAACTCTTATAAAATTTCTCCATGGTAATGGGTGTGCATAAAGGTTCATTAGAGGGATAAATGAGAGTGAAAGGGGATATCATAATTTATAAATAAAATTTATAATATGGTGGATATGTTATAACATCTCCCAACATAGTAAAATGGAACTTAAAATACATATCATTAAAGGAGTTCTTGATAAAATAGGGGTGGAAGATCCCTTACGGAATTTCGGCATAGTAATGACCTTGGTAAGGGTAAAAATGAGAGAGTATAAATGTTATATCCTTAAAATAAAATTAATTTGATTGTAATAAAATGATAATAATTTAATTATAACATAACCACTTGAAATTATAGTCTAATTTCAAAAAAAACACTTCAATTGAAGGAAAGAGAGGAAGGCGAGGATCCCTTAATTGAGTGTTTGGATCCAAAGTATTGGGAGGGGCCTCTTTAATGATTTGGGAACCTTGAGAGGAATATATGTAGTATTGGTTAGAGTGTGTATGTGATCCAAGTATTTAGTGAATATTGGATCTTGGTGAGTTTATTAAAAAAGGAGGGGGTTTCTTTATTATTTAGGTATTAGACTCTACATAATAAAATATTCAAAACTACAAAACATATCGTGTTTATTTAAAATTGTTTCTAAAAAATGGGAATGGAATAAATTATTTTATAATTAAAAGGGATAAATTTTTTAAAATATTACCCTCAGTGATGTAAAGGTGAGTCACACTCTTAATGAAATGATTTTAAAAACTAAAAATATATTATAAGTATTTTAGGATTCATAATGGATTAAAAGAAAATTTAAAACCACATTATTTTAAAGGGAAAAATATATATGGTCTTTGATTCCATTTATATTACTTATTAAATCACATTTATGTCATTAAGATATCATAAAACACAAAATAAATTTATACGGTATTTAATTTTTACCTGAAAATTCAACTATCATAGAAAATTATGAAAAATTACTCACTAGATAATTTCATAGTCCTGTTTCCAAAAATATTATTCATTTTATCTAAATAAATTTCTAAATATATGAATTTTACTTTTAAAATAAAATCCGACATTTATTGTAAATGACTTTTGTTTACAAAAAAATTGAAACCTTGAAAAAAAATTACATTTGACTTCATAAAAATTATATGATTTTTTAAATTTAAAAAAATATTTTTAAAAAATTTTATATATTTAAAAAATTCATTAATTCCTAAAAATATATTTCTTAATTAAATTTTCATACTATCCAAAAATCTTATTTTGGCTTAAAAATCATTTACAAAGTAACAATAATTGGATGAAAATACATTCATTATTTAATACAAAATAATTTACATATTCCTAAATCTATGGTCTTGATACATATCCCTTAAATACCCCCATCATACACCCTAAGAGTAAGGTGAGTGACGACGGGGCTTTCATGGGGCCCTTTAGTGAACATAGTTTGGGTTGTGAACTCGATGAGCTTGAACTTCTCCCATAAATGATTTCTCTCATGATTAAGTTATTGGATCTGGGATTAATATTGGCATAGAGAAAATCTTAAAAATTATATCACCCTTAGAATCTATAATAACAGGGATTTATAGGATACCATCCTACCAGTTGAGGCCCTCACTTCCTTTGTCTATGTCAAATGGGTTTGATAAAATATTATATTAATACTAGTCATGTGATCATTGTTCAACTGTTATATTGTCAATGGTAAAGATACTTACTGGTCATTAAAATCAAATTTTATATAATAAAACAAATGAATTTATGTGTTTTCTATAACCATATTATATAATAAAACATTTAATTGAATAAAATTGGAAATTTATTTATAACAGTTTAGGTTGTTACAATCTTCCCCCCTTAAGAAATTTCACCCTCGAAATTTTCTTTTCCCACACTAAAATAGATGAGGGTAACTTTGTTTTATCACCTCCTCCAATTCTGAAATTTCTTATTAAAACTTTTTGTTTCTTGACAACACATTGATGAATGAAATTTTCTATTTCAAAGAAACATTTCTGTATGATCTAAGATCTTCACCGATTACTATTTATAAGAAAGGTCATTATCCAATGGTACCGCCTATGGGTTTAGTACATGTGATGGGTCTGGTATGTACTTCATTAAGAAGAACACATGTAATACATCATATAGACGAGACAGGTTCAGTGGGAGTGTTATCCAATAGGCCACTTCTTTAAAGTGATCATGGATCTCAAAAGGGTCGATGTACCTTATACTGAGATTTTCCTTCTTCCCAAATCTCATAACTATTCTCCATGGAGATATTTGGAGGAATTTCATGTCTCAAATATCAAACTCTAGGTCAAATCGATGATTTCCAACATATCTCTTTTGTCGACTGTAAGAATCTTTGATGTGCTGGTGAAGGGTCTTAACCTTTTCCATCATTTCTCTAACTATATTAGAACCAAGAAGTTTTCATTATCCAACTTCATCCCATAATTCTGGTGTTCTATACCTTTTTTCATAGATGGATTCATAAAGATCCATTTGGAAGCTCAAGTGGAAACTTTTGTTGTAAGAGAACTCAGACAAAGGAATTTGTTAGTATCATCCGCATTTGAATTCTATTGAGAAATATCTCAACATATTCTCAATTGTTTGGATAGTCCACCCAGATAATCCATTTGTTGGATAGTGATAAATTGTACTAAAGATTTGATCGTTATTTAAAGCACTTTGGAGACTTTTCAAAAACTTATAGGTGAATCTTGGTTCTCGATCTGACATAATAAATAGTTGTAGTCCATGAATCCTTACATATTTTTTAATGTATATTTGTGCAATTTGATCTAATGAAAAAACCTCTCAAATTTCAATGAAGTGTATAGTCATTGTATGATAATCCACAATAACCTAGATTTCATTGTTTCTGTTGGGTGTCTTCAGAATTCTAGGGACAATAAACATGGTGATTTTTCCCATTTCTATGTTGTTTTGGGTAATGGATTCATAATACCCTTAGTATTATGCCTTTCAGACTTCACTTACTAACATACTAGGAACATTAATGTATATTCAGTGATCTCCTTCTTCATATTATCCCACAAATAGTTCTCTCATAGATCTTGATACATATTTGTGTTTTCTGGGTGAATGGATAAATTTGAAATATGTGTATCATGCAATAGTACCTTTTTCAACTCAGGATTTGATGGAACACGTAGTATTAACTCGAATCTCATAATTCCTACTTCATTAAAATTTAACTTTGAATATTTGTATTTCCTTATAGATTCCACATGCTTTTGAATTCCCACATAATCTTTTAGAGCATCGTTCAACATTTCTAAAAGAGACGGTTGATCAATCATTTGTGAAAGGATTGATTTTGTTCGATTATTTATGATTCCCATGTTGATCATTTTCATATATAAGAAGATATGATCCTTATCAATTCACATTGATGATATCACTACTAGATCTTTTCTACTTAGAGCATCCTCTACTTTTTTTACTTTCTCAAGATGGTAGTGGATTGAGTATTCGTAATCCTTGATGATCTCTAACCATCTTTTTTGCCACATATTCATCTCTTTTTTTGAACATATATTTAAGACTTTTTTTGATCCATATATATTTCACACCTCTCCACAAAAATATATTTCCACCAAATTTTCAAAGAGAAAATCACTGATCCCTCACATGTGGGATATTTGTTTCTCATGAATTTTCAACTGCCTTGGGGCGTAGGCATTGAATTTTTCATTTTTCATTAACACACATCCTAATCCTTTCTTCGAGGAACCATTGAAAATTATGAAAAGTTCACCACCTATGGGTAGTGTGAGCACAAGGGAAATGATAACACTCATTCTCAACTCCATGAAACATTCTTAACATTCATCATTCCAATAAAACACGACTCCCTTCCAAGTTATCTTGGTAAAAGGTTTTTACAATCGGGAAAAATTTCCCACAAATTAGCGATAATATCCAGCTAACCCAAGGTATCTATGTATATCTGTCACAGATTTTGGTCTCAAACATCCTTAAAGTTATCTTTTCATTTAGGGATCCATATATATACCACTTATTATGATAATATGCCACAACAACGAGACATCCTTCAACTATAAATCACAATTGTTTTACTTTTCATAGAGATTATGCTTTCACAAGGTCTTTTGTATAGTGCTCAGATATTCCTCATGCTCCTCCTCAGTTTTGGAGTATATTAGAATATCATCTATAAAGACTACCACAAACATGTAAAGTTAATCTCTAAATACTCTATTTATTTAATCCATAAATATTGTTGGAGCATTAGTGAGTATGAATGTAAATACTATGAACTCATAGTTTCCATAGCTTATACAAAAATCAATCTTGGGATATCCTCTTTCTTCACCTAAACTTTTTAATATCCTGACCACAAATACACCTTGGATAAATATTTTTTTCACATATCTAATATAATCGGAAATAAATTTATGGTAAAGTATACTTTTTCTTTATCATGATCTTGTTGATCTCATGATAATCAATGCAAAGGTGCATTGACCCATCATTCTTCTTAATGAAGAGGATTGTTGCACTCCATCGTGAAGCACTTGGGTTTATGAATCTGTTATCTATATTCTCATGTAGTTGTTTCTTTAGTTCCTCCATATCCATAACAGCTATCCTATATGGAGTCTTGGATATTGTAAATGACCCAAGTATATGTTTTATTAAAAATTTGATGTCTCTTCTAGGAGGATGACCTGACAATTCCTTAGGAAACACATCAGTGTATTCCCTCAAAAATATACTTGTGTTCGAGGATGATATTTTCCCTAGACTTATTCATTTTATCTAGATATTCTTTCTAATATGTAAATAATATCCATTATTGAGATGATGGTGCTAAAGAATACTCATCATCCTCCTTACACTTGTATAGAATCAGGGGTTTATTCACCATATGGAAAGTGATTTACTCCTCATGGAAATTTATGATGGCTCTATATAGGAAAATAAAATACATGCATAGGATTGCATTATATTCCACCAAATGGATTATTATAATGTTTTTGGAAAGTTAATCTAACAAATTGTGATAGGGGGAGTTATATACTTGATATGAAATAATTTCCCCATTTTCCGTTTTCACCAACATCTCTACTTACATGTTTTGTGAGGGTGTTTGGATTGTGATACTAACCTTTCATGATTTAAATGAATGTGTATAACTAGAATGAAAAAGTTTTTTCACTATTCTTGAATGAATAACTATTGTACATGACACCACTTCTTTATCAGTATTCACATCAATGGTAGTGATGGAAAAAACTCTCTTTTTCCTCCTTGGATATTTTTGGTTCCCTCTAAAAAACCCTTATCTTTGGTCATTGATTAACAAAGTTCCCTAGTTCCTTGAAGTTGTAGAAATGAATAATGAATTGATGTTTTAATAGCGCATTCCTTTCCTACATTGCAATAGTGGTTTTATCATATCGAAATTATTAGCTAGGTGTCCATCCTTCCCATAGCTAAATCATTTCATTGTTCCCTTTAAGAAATTTATGGGGTTCTTCTTCCCACACCCTTAAAAGTGGGATGTTGAAATATTTTGGCACCGTTAGGTCTCACTATTGGACCACCATAATTAAAATCCAATTTTTTCTTATTATCCCCACGATTCCCTTGAAATGTTTCGATTTCCATTTTAAATTTGAGATCACATCATACATTTTCTTCATAGCCATCAAAATCATATATCTCCAAGGATTTTTTTATACTGGGTTTTAGGCCCCCAAAGAAGTGGTCAACCTTGCATTTGGGGGTAAAGATTAAACCAGAGGCGTATCATGCAAGTATTTTGAAGTTTTCCCCATACAACCCAATAGATTCGTCAATTTTTTCTTGAGTTCAAGAAAATACATTTCCTTTTTAATATGGAGAGTTAAAGGAAAATATTTATCCAGAAAAATTTATCATAAATTCCTTCCAATCCACTGCTTCGATATCTTCCTAAAACATCATATTCTTGATCAATATTCACCACTGATTATTTTATCCCTCCATATGATATATTTCTCGAAGAACCTTCTCTTGTTCAAAACATTAAAGGATGGAGAAGATCTTCTCAATGGAGTTGATCCATTTTTCCTTGATTAATGTATCGGATAATCCATTGAATGGAGGAGCTCTGTATCACATAAATCTATCGATTTCAAGTTGTTCTCTCTTATTGGGGTTTGGGTGCAACTCTCGATCCATGATTCTATTCAGAAGTTGATTTATCTAATATATTATTGTGAAAAAGTTTGTAATTATCGCTACCATTGGATTGGGTATCTCATTGGTGAAATCATCATTCTACCCTTTGTATCAGTTTTTAACACGATTCCTCTTATTTTAGGTCATTGACTAGAACAAAAAAAAATTATGGATGATTGTCTAAATTAAACACATAAAGAGGGTTCCAGTGAAATAAAATTGATAACTTATAAATTACATTTATTTTATTAACTTATGATTTTCTAGTATTCAATCTATGTAATCATTGATATATTTCCTAACATATATTCTTACGGTCAATTTTTTGTTCTCTTAATAATGTATCATATTGAGATTATGAATTTACCAAAGCATATCCCATTGGAGTGTCAAACTAGGTGCTTAGTAAGGCCCATTTTCATGTAGAAAATTAACCCAAATCAGGCATTAAACATCTTTTCAGAGTTGTTACCCCTAGGTACATCTATTTCCTAACCACATCTACTTATAGTATCTAGACAGAGATTTATTTTATTGACAAACAAATTACTCTATACTTACCAAAATTTAAGGATATTTTCTTATACTTAGTATTATCCCTAAGGAATTATCTATAGTTTTCTAATTCTAGGGATTTCTCTAGAGTTTTCTAATATTAATTCCAAAAACAACTAAACTTATCCTCTCTTACCAACTATAGCGACCCTGCTCTTTATTTTACATTTAAACATGATTTATTACATAAAATTACACTTAATAAAACCAAAAATATCGAGAGGTCTAGTGTCTTTGGTAATTAGGTCTAAAACATAACATCTTGAAATTTGGATACAACAACATTATTGAAAACTTCCTTAACATGATCATAATATTCCAAAAAACATAAAACTACATGGGATATCTTGGGGTCAAACATAAGAAAGGGGTGAGATATAAAGCCCAATAAGGTAAATAAAAAAGGAATAACATGAGGAAGATAATACATATTAGAAAATAAGAATATTAAACGATAATAAGAGGAACATGATTAATAATTCATGATATATATTTATAATTATAACATGGTAAATGAGGAAACAACATAAAACATGACATAAGCATGATTCAAGGCTCATTGCACATTAAGGAGCATGTGTTAGAGGTCATTGTACATATAGGAGAATGATTCAAGGATAATTTCTCATAGAGGATAATGAGTCAATTCTAGGTTCCAAGACCATTTAACATGATTTATCATGATGCTAAACATTAACCAATGCATTGGATCATTATTACGGTTCACCCTTCATAATCATTTCATTCTCATGCTTAAGTGTGCCACATAGATCATGGAACCTGGAATCATTAAACATAGAAATATATAAAAGGATAAATGAATGTGGAATATATACATGTAAGTACTCAATAAATAAGTATATGTTCTTAAATTTTAATTCCCTTGATCATAAAATGGGTATGGTATTTATTACACAATAATTTTTGGCATGGAAAATCACGGTGAACTTTTGGCAGTAAAATGACGTTACTAAAAAATTCATAAAATTGGTTAATGAGAAAGAAAAGGGTCTCTCATAATTTAGAAAAGAAATTTATAGTAAGGGGGACATGGAAAGACATTTTACAAAATTATTAATGTATATATAATGTGTAACATAATAAAGAAACTTGAATAAAGAGGATAAAGGAAAGAACTCTTACAATATTCTGGCATGGTAACGGGTGTGAATAAAGGTTCATAGGAGGGATAAATGAGATTTAAAGGAGATATAATCATTTATAAATAAAATCTAATGTAATGGGGATATTTAATAACATATTCCAACATAAGAAAATGTAAACTGAAATACATAACATTAAAGGAGTTCTTGATAAAAGAGGAGAGTGGAAGATCCCTTACAGAATTTAAGCATAGTAACGACTTAGGTAAGGGTCAAAATGATAGATTATAAGTGGTCTCTAATTAAAATAAAATTAATTTTATAGTAATTTAATTATAATATTTTAATGAGAACATAACCAATTGACATTATAATGACTAACTTCAAAAAAGTATCATGAATTGAAGGAAAGAGAGGAATGTGAGGATCCCTTACTTGAGTGTGTGACTCAAAAGGATTGGGAGGGGCTTCATGAAATATTGGGGAGTATTTGGAGGACCATATGGAGTATAGGTAAAAGTATGTATTTTCTCCATGGAGTTTTATTGAAGATAAATGGGTGCTTGGGTGGGTTTATATAGTAAGGGGGTTTCTTTATTATTTAGATTTTGGTCTCTACATAATAAAATATTCAAAACCACAAACCATACCATGCCTTTGGCCTATGTTTTATAATAAATTTCAGTGGTATAAATAATTTTATAAGTACAAGGGTATAAAATATTAAAATATTACCCTTAGTGATGTGAAGGTGATTCACACTCTTAAAGAAATGATTTTAAAACCATAAAATATATTATAAGTCTTGGAGGATTCATAATGGATTTATAAAATAAATAAAATAAACTTAAAACCAAATTATTTTAAATGTAAAATATATATTTGGTAGTGTATCACATTTATATTACTTATTAATTCAAATTCGGGTCATTATGATGTCATAAAATACAATGTATATTTATACAGTATTTATGTTTTCCCTGAAAATTTAGCTTTCTCAGAAAATTTTGAAAAATTAACCATTGGATTCTTTTGACATCACAATTCCAAAAATAATATAAATTCTATCTAAATAATTTAAAAACATGTGAATTTTAAATTTTAAAATAAAAACAGATATCTATTGAAAGTGATGGGTTGTTTATAATAACATTTTTTAAACCCTTATAAAACAATTTCATTTTACTTCGTAAAAATTATATGATCATTAATATTTAATAAATTTTGTTTAGGAATAATTATTTATTAAAATATTATTTATTTCAGAAATATATTAATTCATTAAAATAGATTTCATAATCAAATTTTAATATTAACAAAATATATAATTTGTTCATTAAAAATTATTTACAAAGTAAAAATAATAGGATGAAAATATATATATTATTTTATAAAAAATTAACATACATATTTATAATTCTAGGGTCTTGATACATATACCTTCAATACTCCAGCATACGTCCTAAGATTAAAGTTTGTGATGGTGTGGATTTCATGAGCTTGTTCAATGAACATGGTTTGGGTATTGATCTAGATGAGCTTGAAATTATCTCATAAACAACTTTTTTCATGCTTAACTAGTTGGATATCTGTGTGGGATTGGTCTAGAGAAAATACTAGAAATGTTATCTCCCTTAGAAGCTCTGATAAATGGGATTCATAGTGTATGATCCTACTGGTTGAGGCCATCACATCCTTTGTTTGTATCAAATGGATTTATTAAAACCTTATATTTATACCAGTCATGTGATCATTATTCAATAGATATATTATCAATGGTTAATATGATTAATGGTCATTAAAATCCAATTGGATATAATAAAACAAAATAATTCCATGTGTTTTCTATAACCATATTATATAATAATATAGTTAATTTAATAAAAAGGGTAATTTTTTTTATAATAGTTTGGTTCATTACTGTAACGACCTGAAATTTTGAATAAATCTTGTTTCCTAATTTTGTGTGTTATTTTATTTTATACTCAACAAAACTGTTTCATTTGATAACATGAGTATAATTAAAATGAGACTGTTGGGTTTCGACTGTTATATGACCATTGGTCAATACGACCGCTAGAAACTAAACGTTTCAATTATTGTCTCTAAATACAAGTGATCTTGGTTAATTAATATAGAAATGGGATTCGATGGCCTCGTCCAGTAGTCTCAGGCCAATCGAAGCCCATCTAACAGAACTTGGGAAGGAGGTAGAACCACTGGTATTTGCTTTGGACCAAACCGGAGCCAAACTTCATCTTGTGAAGCTAGAATGGAATCGCCTTCGAGAGAAGTTCAAACTAATAGAGATTACTACTCGTGCGATTTTGGCCGAGCCACCCTCAGATTCTCTCACCTTAGCACACCTTACACTTAGGTCCTATGCTAGGGTTATAAGTGGCTATATAAGGAGATTGTAACTGCCTTGTGTAATCCTTTGATTTAAATAAAAATTGAGAATTTTCAAATGTCTGGATAAATATAGTATGCATATTTTTGATGAATTCTAGAAAAAGGATAGTTTAAAAAAAATTGTAAGCATTAATTAATTAATGATGTGTAATGATTTTGAAAAAATGGTCTTCTACAAATGTGTTCAGTAAGAAATTTGGAGTCTAATAAGATCAACTTGATTTTTGATGAATAGTAAATTATGAATAGTCATTTTATGCTTAGGATTAGTAATGTGACCAAATGGATTAGTAATCTCACTTCAATAAAGTATTAATATAATTTAGCCAACTTGATTAAGTAGTGTGATTTAATAAAATAGGTAAATAACTGTTTCATTAATTATTAGTCAAGTATTAGTTTTTTTAGGTGAATAGTGTTTTTTAATTAAAAATTAAATTAAAAATATTTAGAAAATTAATTTTATAAAATGGAATTTATTTTTGAACTTAGAGCATCGATATTATGTTAAGGTAATATTTTGGGATTTTTCTAAAAAAATGAATTTTCAGTGAATAGTGTATTTATTTAAAAATTAAATTAAAATTATTTATAAAATTATTTTTATAAAATGGAGTTCATTTTTTAAATCAGAACATTCATATTTGGTTAAGGTGAAATTTTGGGATTTTTCTGAGAAAGTTGAATTTTCGGTGAATAGTGAAAATATAGTTTTTAAGTTACGGGTGTTTAATGACATCATTAAATGATGTATTAAGTATGTAATCAATATGTTAGCCTTATGAGTAGTAATATAAGGTATTAGGTGTCCCAAGTTTCCAATACCATGGGCAAATACCCTGGGAAATCCCTTGGTTTTTCCAATACCACCAATGAGGTGTCCCTTGGCCATTAATGCCTTGTCCCCTCACTTTCCCTATAAATACCCACCCTTTCCTCCTTTATTTTTCACTTAAAACTCTCCCCCAACAAAGCTCTGGTCTCATTACCTCCCAAGAAGTCCTCCCAAGGTACCCCCAAGCCCTCAAGGTCCCAACCTTTGAGTTTTAAGAGTTACGTTTTAAGATAAGGGATCCAACCTCTCTCTTTCTTTTCAAATACTCTCTTTTAAGTCATTTATTTTATGCTCCATGTTCTTATGTTGGAGGATATTATTTTATATTCCTCCTAATATACTTTTCATTTTCATATGATGAGATATTCCCTATTACTCTCATAATTTTATTTTATGAATGTTTAAGGGGTGTCGTTAGGCTGCCGAAATTTTTGTAACAGATTCTTTCACTCTTCTCATTCTCAAGTTCTATTTTCTTATCAAGTCTTCCAAGTTACTTTTTATTATGTTGGGGTATGATATTTATACCTATCATAATTATCTTTTATGTTCATATGATTAGAGACCTTATTTGATCTCATCAATTCATTTTTTTGAAGTTTAAGTGACGTCGTTAGGCTGCCGAATTTTTTAGGGATTCTTTCACCCTTCTCATTTTCAAGTTCTATTTTCTTGTCAATTATTTCAAGTTCCATTTTATTATGATGGGGTATTATCTCTATATCTATCATAATGATCTTTTATTTTCATATGATGAGAGACCTTATTTGATCTCATCAATTCTTTTTTGATGTTTTAAGTGACGTCGTTAGGCTGTCGAATTTTCATAAGATAAATCTTATTTTTGTCTTCTATCCATGTCTTTCATTTCATATGGTATGTCTTTAAAATTTCATTACCATGATCTTATATCCATTATATTATTTCCCTCTACTGTTTTATGGATCATTTATGAGTGGGTGACCCATGTCCCCTCTCTTTTCAATATTTTCTAAAACCCTATAACATAGCCGTTATGATGTAGAATTTTCGTCTCAAAATGTCCCTCTCATTTTCTCAAATTATTTTGTTTTATTAAGTGAATACTCAAAACTCTTTCTTATATAATGGTATTCACATATATATCAAAAGTTTTTTTTAAATTCAGGTATTTACATACATGAGACTCGCTTTCCTTTTTTGTGGGTTTAAAGTGACATAAAGATCATGTCTTTAAAGTAGTTTTTAAAACGTTATAATTATGAAATTAAAACCATTTGTTTTATGATATATGGGTTATTTATGAAGTTGTTTATGATGATATAGGTGGATCACATGATAATAAAGGAAAATTTAAGGGTGTTCCCTGATATAGCTCCAATTAATTGGGTAATGATGTTATCTTTAACGATTACAATTTTAACGATACCTTGGGGTTTACCTTGGTAATTTTAAACGATGTCTTGGGGTTTACCTTGGTAATTTATAAAGATACCTTGGGTTTTACCTTGGTAATATTTAATGACATTTTGGGGTTTATCTTGGTGATATTTTCATGATTGTCTAAGTTAAATGTTGTAGCCACATATTCAAGTTATGAAACACGTTTTTTTATTATGATATGCTTCATGATCTCTTTCTCATGCCTTAAAGTTATTTTTCATGACTTATGATGTGTCTCAAGTTCTCATGTAAAATGTTTCCCTTGTTTCACTTACTGGTCCATCTTCTCACCCTTTCCTTTGATGTATGCTCCCAGGTTATGAGATGCTATAATGAATTTAGGATGAAAAATGAAGAATCATTTAAAGTGTTTAAGAAGAATATTTTTTTTGTCTCATGCAATAAGTTCCTGGTTTCCAAGACACTAAATCTTGAAGATCCTCAATTTTTTATAATGTAATGAAAGTTTATGTGATAAAAAGTTGGGATGCTATAATTACATTGTTAATACCACTCACTTATTATATACTTAATAAACAATTATTTTCACTCATGTTCAAAAAAGAAACATCATAAACATCAGATATTATCTCCTTCATGATGAGGGGGTCTGATGGAAGGAGATCCATTAGAATGATTCATTTGTTTACATTGGAAAAAATATCACTTTAGTCAGAAATTTTTAAATAATTAGCGAGTTAGAAATTAAATATGGTTCACTTCCATTCAATATATTTTAATCTCTATGTTTTTAGTAAAATCATGTGTTAGAAATTTTTCTTAAATTGCTAGCCTTGTTAGAAATCAGTTGGCTTCCTGGAAAGGCAAGGCACTCTCGATGACGGGAAGGGATAGCCTTGTCAAATCAATGATTTTCTAAAAAATTCTCTTTTATGGTTTATAATTAGGTGGATTACCCCTTAAGAATATCAAAACATACATCAAAAACATTTTCTAGATTGGATGAATTCTTCAAAGAAAACATGTGATTGACCCATGGAAAAATGATGTAAAACAATTCAATATGGTTTTATTGGATTCAAAATATCTATATATTCAATAAAACCTCATAGGATAATTTCATTTGAATTATAATCAATGTGAATTTAAGGAATCTATATTTTTATGAGATCCATGTTTCTTTTCTCGTTCAAAACAGGAAATCTTAATTATATTGATTCTTCTGTTTACACTGTACTCAAGGATTTTTCTTAAGAATTCCAGAGAATGAACACTGGTTGTCCATCATCCACTCATACATAATTTTTTTAGATAACTAGAAAGGTATTTATCTTCTAAAAACTCTTTATTCTTCACATACTTTTATTGACACAAATGATTCAATCAAAGAGAAAATGGATATCACCTTGGATGTACTTCCTACAAAAACCAAGGGATTGGTTTTGAATTGTATCTTCATTAATAGTGATGATAATCTGGTTTGGGAACCTACCTCAAAAAGTTAAATTCTCCTCAATATCCTTTTATGAGTGGTTGTGTAGGGTAATTTGGCCATATAGGCTAAGGTGATGAATATGGGATGGATTGTTTCTTATAGATTCTCCCTTTCTTGGGGGATCATGTGCACCAAATTATCAAATGATGTTTTTTACAGGATATCAATATTAACCTTTCTTAAGGTTGATTCATATTCAACCAACACAGGGAGGATATAGAATGCCTATTTTTATATTGTGTCATATATATAGATTTTTGGATAACACTTGAAGAATTTTTCAAAACCCAAATTTCCTCTATATTAAAAATCTGAGAGCATCTGAAGGCTTGCATTATGTTTCCACTTTCTCAAAAGATGATTAATATTTTTATTGTGGTATGTTTATAGGCTTACATGAATTTTTTACTAAACATGGTTATTGATCATGTTAGAAATTTATATTCATGAACTACACTTATTACTAGGGAATATTAAAGTATTAGTGTAGGGTCAAACCCACAGGGATAACTAGCTAGAAAGAAAACGTTCAACAAAACCCATTGAAATGATCCCTCACACACACTCTTCAGATTAGGTTTTTATAGAAATAAGTTTTTTGGATTTAATTCAGATAACTAAGAAGGTACCATGGTCAATTCCTGGGCTCTTACCTAAAGATAATCCTAAGTCTAACTTGGCATAGACCTACAGCTTAGGATGTGAAGCGGTACAAGCATAACCAATTAGTTTTGGTTAAAAAATTGGATCTACCTATTTTTCAACTATCCATTTTTTCAGTTATAATAGAAAAAAAAGATTCATTATGTATAGATTCTATGTAGAATACATCACAGTCTAACGGTCATAACTTTCTTAACACAAATTAGGCCAGTTTTATTAAATATAACTTCCAATAGTAAATTTTTTACACGAGAATGTGATGAAAAATGGTTTTTAACCTAATTAATATTTATTAGGTTACTAAGGTTTAAATCATGGATTAATTCATATTATAAACACCCATACTCTTTACCCCTAACCATATGTAAATTATCCACACATGAAGTTATTGATCGAAAGAAAAGGAATGTAAAACATGCTTAGAATAATCATGATATGATTGATAAATAAGAAATCCACAATTTATGATGATCAAGAATCATGATAAACAAGTTGAAAATATCATAAATATAATCATACATATACTAGGAATAATGAAACCAAAAAGTAACAACAAGATTCAATAAATAATAACATACAGTATTGAAAATGAGATCCAAAATAGAAGTGGAATCGCAATGAATGAAGAACAAATTTAGAATAGTTAACAAATCAAAAGGATTAAACAAAAAAATAGAGAAATGAATTAAAAGTGAGTATGTATTAGAAACAAATGAAAACAAAATATGAAAAAAAAAATGTAGGTCCCAAATCTTCATATGTGTGGCAGAGCGCTCGATGGTATATAGTCTTGAAAAGTAAATGATGTGTAAACCCTTCATGTCATGTAGTGGATTTAAGTTTCTTTTCCTTGAAGTATTCATGTCATGTAATCCGGTTTCACATCATGTATTTTTGGTCCACAATATCCTCTAGAAAATCATTTCATATTATTGACTAAGTGGGATATCAAACTTTGTACATCATGTAAAATCTACATGTTGTGTATGTGATTCACTTTCATTGGAATTAAAATTTTGAAATATGAATTAAATGTAATATATTTACACATTTTGTACTATTTTTATGTCATTTGAAGTCTTTATAGGTTGGTTTTTAGCTCTATAGGCATTCTTTAAATGAGTACTACACATCACATATATCGTATTTGACATATAAATACAACTTTTTCAAAATTTCAATGTTTATTACTTTGATTCAAAAATTAAAAATTCATGTGAAAACAAAATAAAACCAAGTTCATTATTAAATAAAAAATGAATAAACATTATACAAAGGCATCCAATATTTATATTAAAATTCATCTTATCAAATTCCCCCAAACATGAGCAATTTATTTTTCTAAAAAAATATCTCAATAGGGGTTCTGAAAGATAAAAAAATTAAAACAGGAAACATGCATTGAAATTATGAGAATAATTCTATGATTACGTATAAAAATAAATTTATCTAGGATCAATCCTATAGAGAAAATTATTCATCCCTTATAGTTCATCTCTTTATTCATATTCCTTTTTTCTTTTATTAAATTTTCATAACTATTTCTTAATTATATACCCATTTTTTAATTTACCTAAAACTAAATTTTAACTAATCACTAAAGCTATAATGTTACTGGAGTTATGCTCATACCCTAAATACATGTTCCTAACAAATGATATTCATTGGTTCTAAAAACACTACTTTGTAATAAAAATACAAAATTAATCATGAGGGAATCTACAATAAGGTTCAAACGACTCTGATGTTGTGGGAGGGTGGAAAATAATAAAAATTAATCTAAAGAGAAGGTTAATAACTAATGTATAATTCTTGAAAATTGTGAACAATGCAATTAAGTATCTCCTCATTGAAAAAGTGTTTCCATACTCTAATAGCTCAAGTGGGTCTATGAATTTTTTAAGATATAATTAAGAATAAACCATGTTTTTTCTTGTTTTTTTATTTATTATTCAAAAATTTTGTCTAAGAGAAGTCTCACATCCATCCCATAACCACACATGATCTATCATAGGATTCATCGGTCTGGTAAGGGTGATTTTTTACTTTCCAAATACACAACCGAAAAAACTTTCTCCAATTTTTAAATTTATTTTTTCAAAGGAACTAGGTAATCATAAATAATTATAAAATTAAATGTGGAGCACATAATATCAATCTTGTATAGTATAACAATATGTTTACCCAATATCAACATCTTATGTCCATCTGTGGTGAAAATTATTACACACTTGTTCAAATGATTATCATGGATCATAATAAGATCAAGGTAGAAAGGTATAATCAGCTTGAAATGGATCCATCCTAATAACTTATTCTTGGATACTATGGGCTAAAGAAGAAAATATATATTGATGGGTCATAGAAAAAAGTGGCTCAAAAATATTACCACAATCATTTTTAATGTTTATTTGTTCGATCATAGCCTCAATAAGATCTTAATGAATGTTATGATAGGTTTAAATTTCCAAGGTATCTCTCAATTAATATGCTCAGAAAAAAATATAATAGTGTACTTCTAGAATCCTCTCAGAAATAGGAGTACAAAATAACTTAAAATCATAGAAGGTATAAAATATAGTAACCTCAATCAAAATATATTGCAATAATTGTGAATTTAAATTAAATTAATAAGCTCGCCAATCGTGACAAAAATTATAAACAAGATTGAAAATGGCTTTCATCAATCGCCAACCTAATTTTTTCTTTTATTAAAATAAATGTATTGAGATTTAAATATTAAATCAATAATTAAATTAAAAATGTCTCCATGAAAAGTTAATAAATTAAATAATACAATTGTATCAATATTAATGATCAACAAAGACTACCCCACACTTAAAGTGACACAATTTCTACATAGTTCTAAAAATATTATTGGGAGAGATATCAATTAATGCATAGATAAAAAATGAAATGATAATTTGAAATTGAAATTTGAAAATTGAGAGCTCCCTATAGTGAATATCCTTCCATGGGGATACATGGTGGATGGATGTAATTTGACATACCTAGAAATATTATTATTAACAAAAAATACTCATACTGGATGAAATGTTAGTTCATATGAATAAACTATTTTGGAATCAGAAAAATGAGTAGGTGTATACAGTCAAAATGAGAAGAAAAAACATGGATAAATGTAGAAATGGAGTGCATTGAAGTTCAAGGTGACTTGTGGATAAATGATTCAATAAAAAGTAAAAAAAAGGACTTAGGCACACAACTAAAAGTAAAGAAAACCAAAAAAAATATGGGTTGACTCTTATAAAGTGTTAATAATTTCATCATCGACTAGATGGATGGAAAAAAGATTTATTCAAGGATTTCCATCTTCTCATGGGTATGATCCCTCATATAAAAATTAGTTGAATTGTCATCAAGATCACAGGGACACTTGGTGAGATTAACCACCTCAGGATGGTACCAACCATAAACTGCATGTGTTATGAAGAGAATATAGGGACTTTGTGGAGGGGACCCCTACTAAGAATGTATCTAAAGTGGAATATCCTTAAGATTGAGATTGATGTTAGAAAGATGGTAATACATCCTATGTAGGAAGGAAGATGGTGGTGGGACATTCAAATCTTAGTCATAGAGGAGGAGGAAGAGCTACACATGGATAAAGTAATGTAGTAGTGAAATGAAAATATTCCAATAAGTAGTTAATCCAAAAAATGTATCCCATATATATATAATTAATGATAAAATAGGGAAAATTTATTATAAGTAGTATAAAAATGGACACCAAAACAGAGTACAAAAAGAAGAGGGAACCCGGAGAAAGCTAAATAGTAAAACAAATTTCATCAATATCCACATCAGATGTCCTCTACCAAACAGTGGGTTCCTGTAGCTTGAATTCCCTATCGATATCATCTATGGATGATGGGGATGGTGGATCGACTTTCATATTAGGTGTCATGGTTTTGGAGGAATGTTCAATCAAGGATGGTGGATGGGAGGTACTAATCTATACAATGTCCATGTGTTTGGAAACTGGATCATTCAGAGGAACATCAGGATAAGATGTATTGGAAAGGCCTTTCCCCATCGGGCTTACTCCCAAAGATACTTCTACTGGGAATTGGAGTATGTGATCTCAGAAGGGAGGTTGACATCGGTGGTGTGTTTGATTGGAATGGATGAGGAATAGGGGCCTAAGGTAGGTGGTTGATGGGTAGTAGTATGGGATGGTGGTGAGGTGGGGGTGGTGAAGTGATATGGTTCAGTGAATGAAACATGTAGACAGTGAAAAAGTTTTCACTAGTTCTTTGGGATGGCCTGGAGAAATGGTATGTACTTGGTGGGATGTGGTGGGGTGGATGTAGGTGCAGTAGGGGTAATGGTGGTGGTGGAAGCGATTAGGTGTATAGTGTGATCAATGGAGGTGGATGATGGGGTTGTGGTAGAGGGAGCTAGTGGATCGGTAGGGTCATGGTGGATCCTGATATGGGGTTTGTTCAGGGATAGTATCACCCACGTACTTTGTGTCCCACTGATATTTCCCATTGACCTTCCTCAAGATCCCCATCTTGGGAAGCATGAGGAGGTCGATAGGCTTTATCCTCACAAATGAGTATAGAGGATGATCTATGTTTAATGTTACAAGATAGTGTACTAGGTGGGTGATGAAACACCCCCCCCCCCAATGAAAGTACCTCTAGGCCACCATACATGAGTCTATAGTAAAGTGTGAACTGAAAGGAAATTTTAACGGATGGTCCTCACATGTAAGAGGTGATGATGATTACCTATATATGGTTGATTCTCCTATGAGTATCCCCTCTAACCAACGAGATATGAACTAATGCCTAGTGGAAAATTTAGGGAGTGGTACCCTACTATTAGGTTCTCTTCACCATGTGTGGATCGTGGAAGCTCTATAGGTCCTGAGTGAGAATTTCCCAGTTCTAGTCCACATATATAATGGCTTGGTCTAGGCTCATGGAAGGGTAGGTTATAGAGGTGATGAAATCCTCAGTGTAGATACAGAGTCTGACATGGAAGTCACCCAATATGAGCTCTCAGGTCCTCCCACCAAGGAGAAAGGTGATGTGGGCCATGTCGAGCTTCAGTGTGGATAGAAACATGAAGAAGAGCTCCTACAATGTATCCTCCCATACCTAGGCGATGTAAAGAAAGTTGGACGGCGTTCCTAATAAAATTTGTAGTGTAATTCTATTTCATTTGAAAACTATATCCATTTTCAATAGGAGAATTTTTATTTTCTTCTTTCATTGATTTTCATGTCAGCCTCTTTATTACTAGTAAGAGATAAATTTTGACAATCCAATGAATCTTAACTTTTCTTAGTGGTCATCACAAAATTGAACAGAACCTATTCTTTACTAATTATAAATATTAATCATCTTCGGTAAACATTAATCAGTGCCTTTCTAGTGGCGTTAAATGGTGTTTCTAAAATTATGGGAACATCGCCTTCCTCTTCCATATCCAGAATAAGGAAATCGTCTTGGAAAATGAATTTTCCAACCTTTATTAAGTCATCCTCCAGAAGTCTCTAGGGGTGTTTGACTAAGCAGCCAACAAGTTGGGGTGCCATTCTTATTGGTTTTAACTCTTCAATACCATTATTTTTTTAAACACTCATGAACATGATATTGATACATTTACCAAGATCTTAAAAAAATAATTCAAAATTAAATTTCCCATTAGTGAAAGGAATTGAAAAAACTTGTGGGGTCATGAATTTTCTGAGGTAGGTTTTAATGAACAGCTATAGAGTACTCTTAATTCAAGGAGATGAATATAATGTCTTCCACTTTCTTTTTTCTGGATAATAAGTCTTTAAATAATCTTACATAGGTTGGAACATGAGAAATTACTTTAGAAAATGGAATGTTTATGTACAATTGATTAAACATATCTTTAATTTATTTTATATTTCCCCTCCATTTTGGATTGTCTTATCCTCTATGGGAATGGGAGAGGGGGATTATATGGTGGTGGTGCTACATAAACATCATCCCTTTCCGGATTCTCCTCAACTAGAGCTTCGTTCATTGACTCTATCTCATGATCCATCTCTTGACTCTAAAATTTCTGAATCATTCAACTTATAAAAACTATAGACTTATCCCCCACCGTCAAATAAGATTTTTTATTACTAGGCAATGTACGTGATAGAAAATCGGATAAATTATTAGAGATCTTGACCACTTGATGCTCAAGGTTTCATAGGGATGATTTGTGGTATTTCATTTCGATCTCTTGGGTTTCCATCATTTTGTATTCTTTCTACAATAAGGAAGTGAAAAAAATTTTAAGATTGGATTGGATAGGTTGGGAATATTATGGTGGTTTATTTTGATCTAATAGAAATTTTTATTATTACATAGGAAGAAAGTATTGAGCCCTAGGAAAAAAATTGGAATTATTACGGCGATTGAGAAGATGTACCTTGTGGAGTGTACCAAGGTGGTATTTGATTCCTTGGTGGTACCTAACCATTCCTTTGTAGATAATTACCTTTGGTTCGTTGCATCTATTAAGACAATATCTACTGATATTGTTTTATTGATATTTTTGGGGATGTTAGTACTGCAGATTTTGTTGCTTGTAATTGACATAGATAGAATCTTGGAATTGGGGTTCCTTTATACATTCCCTGTAGTCTTCATACAAGTGTATAACTTTTCACATCTCACAAGATTTTCTCTCTATAATAAGAGTAGGAGGGGGTGATGCATGCAGTTGGAAAGACTCCATCTTCAGGGCCAGGTCCTCTATATAGGTTTCTAGGTGGGCATTTCCCTCCAATTGATGGATTCGACATCAGGGTGGTCCTATATCAATTTTATAAAGTCTTTAATTGTGTTAAACATTTTCCAAAATGGATCTATTGAGTTCAGGGTTCTTGAGAAAGAGTTTCCATCAGAATTGATGCTAATAACAGTACGAGTGGTAGGTTGGAGTCCCTAGAAGAATGTTTATAGTTAAATAACACATATAGCCTTTGATGTGGGAAATTGAAGTTTAGCTCCTTAAATATATCCTATGATTCCACAGATTATTATCCATCTATAAATTGAAATTTTTAATTTCATTTATTAACTTACAGTTTTAGATCATAGGGAAGTATTTATGAATAAATTTCTTCTCTAGTTCATCCCATGTCAGGATGGACTCAGGTTCTTGACTTTTTACCCAATCCTTGGATGTTTCGCGCAAGTAGAATAGGAAAATCCTCAGTCTTATTGTATCAAAAAAATACCTTAGTTGTGAAATGTATTTAAAACCTCTAATGAATTTGAAATGTGTTATTTTTTGTCTTACCTTTTAATACCATCGAATTTCACCATGTTCTTGATCATATGAATGAGTCCAGGATTGATTTTTAATGAGTACACATGATTAGGTGGGCACAAAATACTAGCCACAACACCATTATTGGATGAAAAGTATTTTTCAATTATGGTGTGCTCCTAATTCAATGGTCACTCACCCTGATTGTCAGGTGGTTCATATTGGTATTTCTAAATGTTTGGTAGCAAAACATTTTTTTCTTGTCTATTTTGAAGTAGTGGCATGAAATAATTGTTCTATCAATCTCAAGATCTAAAATAAGTAGTTATTGTACATCCAATATCCTTGATATAGTCAAGTATCAGTGTATCATGTACTAACCTGAATAATATGGATGTAGGTTATATCCCATGAGAAAAATATTTTAAATGTTAAAAAGGGGGGAAGGAAAATAAGAAAGGTGGATGGGTGAGGTAATCCAGAGTACACTCTAAAGGCTACTGTTCCTAGAAAATAGTAATCCATGAAAATAGTTCCAATGTTTTTTGCTTCTATATGTGTCATTTAATACAAACATATGTTTATCTTATTGGAAGTTGATATTAAAAATCTACACTTACTACCATGGAATAGTAAAGAAGAAGAGTAGGGTTGAACCCACAAGGATCACTCGCTAGAAAGCAACCATTCGAACAACACCCTTTGAAAGGATTTCGCGTGTTCACTCTTTAGATTAGGTTTTTTCTAGAACTAGGTAGTTTGATTTTAATTCAAATAAATAATAAGGGATCAATTTAAATTTCATGGTTCTTGTAAGAATATAATCCTAAGTAAAACATGTGACAGTTTTACCGATTAGGATGTGAAGCGATGCATGGTTCATCAATTGGTTTTGGTCAACCAAATTGGATCTACCTATGTTTCAACTATCCCTTGATTTAAGAGTATCTAAAAACCTAGATGAATTATTCTTAGCTTCTATGCAGAAATCATAATAGGCTACTATTCATAGCCTAAACAACTCCAATTAGGTACGGTTTGTTCCATTTCACCTCCCATAATCAAATTTTTGCAAGAGAATGTAATGAATTTTTTTTACCCAATTACTATCTATTAGGTTACCAAGTATTGACTCATGGATTCATTAGGCTCAGTGAAACACTTACTCTTAACCCCTAACACTAAATAGATAATTCATGCATGATGACAATGATTGAAATCCAAGAAATATAAAACGTTTTTATAATAATCTTGAAATAGTTGAGAAATTTGAAATCCTCAATTTAGAATGAGCAATAATCATGATAAAAATTTAAAAAAACATAAATCCAATAAAAAACATACTCAAAATGAATAAACAATGAAGGAATATAAATCATAAAAAAGAACATAGAACGGTATTGAAAACAAGCATCCAAATAGTAGCAAAATAGCAATGAAGGAAAAAAAATAAAACGGTTAACAACTCAAAATTATTTGAAAAAAAATGAAAGGAGTGAATTTAAACTGAGTTTGACTGAGAAAAAAATGAAAATGGAATAAGAAAAATGAGAGAAAACATATATACCAAATCTATCTGGGTACAGAAGAGTACTAAGATATATATAGCCTTGAAAAGTACAGGACACATATATACTTCATGTTATATTCTAGAATTAATTATCTCTTTCCTAAATTATGCATGTCATGTAATCATGTTTCTCATTCAATATTTTAAATCCAAAATCTTATCTAGAAAATTGGATCATATATTCGACTCAAGGGGATATTGAACTTTGAAAATTGTGTAAACTCTACAAGCCATGTTTGTGACTAAAATTCAATGGGATTTTAATTTTGAAATCCACTTGACATGTAATGTATGTACATGTCATGTAATACAATCACATTATGTAAAGGCATAATGGGTTGGTTTTTAGCTTTGTAGGGATTTTATGTATGAGGAATACACATCGTATATACTATACATGATATGTAAATCCTATTTTCCACTTTTCATCATTTCTTCCTTTGATTCCAACATTTCAAATTCCAAAAAAAATAAACCAGAACCTAGTGCATTACCAAATAAAAAATGAATAAACTTTATTCAAATGTATCCAATATGTTTATAAAAATCCATTTATCACATGTACTGAATTCATGGACATAATTTAGACCGTTATAAATAAACTCATTCACAGTAGTACTGCCTTCTACCTCCAATCATCTTTTGTAGTGTGATTTCTACTTTGAAGCATGAAAATAAAATGAAAAGTGGTAATTGTGATTATTTAATTCATGAAATAACAATGATCATCCATTTTGGAATTACATGTAATTATAATCTTAAATTTAGAACCTTGGATGTTATATGTATTCATCCACTTCTAGACTAGATAAAATGCAATATAGATGGATCCCCCAGAAGAAATCTAGGTCCTTCTAGATTTGGAGTGATTTTCAGAAATGAAAAAGGAGAAGAAATGGGATTCTTATATGGTTTTTATGGTATTACTTCATCCCTCGATGTTAAAATACTTGGAATTATTAATGCAGTGGATATTTCAAATTAATGATGATACCTCAACATGTGGCTCGAATGTGATTCCACCACTATTGTGAGAGCTTGTAGAAATGTAATTATTCACCTTTCATGGAAGATGATTACCCGATGGAGTAACTAACTTGATTATCTTTCTTCCATGAACTACATCATCATGCATATATACCATGAGAAATATTACATGGCTGAAATACTTGCTAATAAAAGTATTATTGCTCCTGAGTTAACCTAGCTCAATGACGTACTTGATGATCTCTTCTCTCTTTAGCAAAGGGACTATTATAAAAGTTCTTTTTTTTCATAATTCATTAATTTTAATTTATATACAATAAAAGAGGCTTTCCCTTTTGGGAAAGATATCATTATAACAAAAAAATGAATAAAATGAATATGAATAAATTAAAAAATATTAAAAATCAATAATTATTATTAATAAATAAATTATATTAAAAATGAATAAATTCAACACAAATAATAATAAATAGTGTTTACTAAATAAAAATATAATAAATGATAAATATTATCGATTAGAAACATAATATATGTTAAATATATTATGTTAATAAATATAATTCTAAAATGAATATTAAAAATTGAATAAATTGTAGAAATATCATGTGTTCATGTGTTGCATATAAAAATTCATTAATTAAGTATATGTATGTGTGAAATCAATGTAATGAATTTTTGATATATTTTAACTTAAAAAATCAAACGATATTCAATTAAATTTCCAGTACTCAATACAATTAGTCAATATTTTTAATTAATACTATTTTTTAATTATAAACCATTTTTCAGTATATATAAGACTTATTTAATGTATGCATAATTATTTTTTATTATATAAATCATATTTTATGAAATATTATACATATATAGAGAAATATATATATAAATTTCATTCAATAATAAAAATATTAAAAATATTAATGAATAATTATGTATAAAAACCATCAAAAATTAATAAGACGTTAATATGTTTTTAATTATTACATTTTATTCATTTTCTATATTTATATTTAATATATATAATCTATTAGTATTTATAATTAATATATATATATATAATTTATTCATTTTTATGAATAATTATTTTATTGATAAATTTTTTTTGTAATTTTTCAAAATATTCATTTTAATTTTTTTTAAATTACAAAAATTTATTCATTTTACATATTTATATTTAATATGTACCATTTATTAATATTTATAATTTATATATATGAAAATTAAATTTATTAATATTTATTAATATTTATTTTATTAATAAAAATTTAATATATTTTCAAAATTTACTCCTTTCAAATTTTTGGTATAATTATTTCAATTTATTAATTTTTTATGTCTATATTTAATGTACAGTATTAATTAATATTTATAATATATATATATATATATAATTTATTAATAATTATTAAATTAATAAAAAAAATTTAATATTTTTTTAATTTAGTCATTCTTAATTTTTATTTGTTTAATTATTTCAGTCTTTTAATATTTTTAATACTTATATTTTTTATTGGCTTATTCTTATTGGTATATATAAATAATTGGGGTTATGGCCCACATGGGGTGGGTTTGTCCATGTATAGGCCCAGATGGTGGGCAGGTGTGTTGGGTCGTGAAACAGACCCTTGTGTATGCGGGAGATCTAAATCTTGGGGGATTTATAGGGTGGTTCAAGGCCGACATCAGTCGATGAGTGTAGGTACGGGACGATATAGATTTTTGTGGAGGGTGTATGTAGGAGCCCATCACCGCATCATGCTTTTGGCCTTTGGATAAAATAGAATCATATATAAACAAGTGGTCAAACATCCACTATTACAATGTGGGACTCATGTGCAAGATTGAGACATTTATCAATGCTAGAAAATGAACTGATTAAGGTTTTCATTTATCAACGCTAAAAATAAAGCATTGATAGAGGTTCCATTTATCATCGCTTTTTTATTGATGATAAAGGAAAACATTATTTGTGCTTTTTTCTAGTGCAAAATAAACCCAAAACTGTAGTATTGAAAGTTCAATTTTTGTTCCCTTTCTTCTGCATACATATGATCGACCCCCTAAAACCACTTAGCGAGGAATTTATATACAAAGTCCCCCCAACCCATGTTTCCCATGAAGACTCATAGGACCTACCTAATTGATCTTTCCCACTCCCCTTCAAATAAAATATGGAATTCAGTTCCAACTTTATGACCCTCATGCTAGGGTAATTTCAAAGCTATGTATTTTTCTTTACATTAAACTTCGTTGTAAATGGGAATGGAATGGTTTTGAATTATCTAGTACAGAAAGTTATATTTATTTGGATATAGTTGAACCAAATTTTCTTTCACCCATTCATCATCCCCTTTTCTTGAATGGTTGATATTATAAAATATTGAAACACTAAAACCACTGGAAGAAACTCTTAAAAACATACAATGATCTGGTTCACCCTTAAGATGAATTCTATCATATAGTAACTTTTAATCAGTGTTTAGGGCCACATTGATAAAACTAGAATTTCTATTGTAAATCCATAATATGATTTCAAAAATTTGGCATCCTGGGAATGTATGTTTATATTTATTTTCGTTAACATAAATATATAATATAATCATGTATTTATATAAATATGAACTTTTATAATTATATAAATATAGCCATATAAACATATCAATGTATGTTATATATGTGTGTGTGTGTGTGTGCCTATATGTTTTATACATTTTTATATTTAATACTTTATTATTTAAATTTATTTTCTAATAATGATTTTTTTATAATGTATATATTTAAATTTTCAGATATATATTTGTTATCAACAATTTATAAATATATTCTTAATTTTTATATTTGTTTCATGTAATTAATAGAGAATAGTTTGGTATATGCGTAGAGAAAAATTGATGAACATAGAAAATGAGATGAATATTTCTTTGAATTATCTAAATTAATTTTTAAAATTGGAGACATGTTTTACTATCCATGAATTAAACTCTTCAATATAGAAAATCAAGGACTATGGAAATTAAATAACATTTGATTTGATATAGTTTTAATCCAGGATTTAGTCATTGGATATTTCATAGTGAAATAATGTATAATTAATGATGTAATAATGATAAATATTTTCAGTATGAGATGAATAATCATATTGATGAATTAATTCATGAGGTAAGAGTTAAAACCATAGAAAAAATAATGGTGGGTAAATAATTTTATGGAGATATTAAAAAAAATATTATATCGAATGTGTAATAAATTTATAATTTTATAAAAAAATACTTGGATTTTTTACTTAAAATAAATAAATGGTTGGAGTGATAAGAGTTTCACTGAATTGCCTGAAATTTTGATAGAGAAACTTCCAAAATAAAACCAGATTCTAAATTTCAATTACGATGCTTAGAAAATAATATGTTCAATTGGACTCAGGTATAATAATACACATTCTTACCCTAAATATTTTGTGTGACATAAGAAATAATATGAAATTTATTCATAATTCTCAATCCATAGGTAATCGTGATATAAATGGATGGTTGATCCAGTCCTGATTCATATCCAATGCCAAGTACTAGAAATCTTATTGCAACAATATTGTGTCTTACAATAATTCCCCATTTGTTTAATTTATTTAAAAATTAAAATGATACAAATAGAATGATAGGAAATATAGATAAGTGAATATTCAATGGAACCCAATATCACCTAGAAAATTCACCAAATTAGTAGTTATTTGATTGATAATTTCTTGATAAAGGAAATGTGGATAGAAATATCATAATCGAAATATGAATAGATGGAAAAAATTCATATTCAAGCCTCATTAGATAACATATTTAATAGAGTCTTATGATGGTATTTCAAAACCTATCCACACTGATCTATATGAAGCATAAATATGTCGTGATGATCTTGATGATTTATTGACCAAAACAACCTCAAAATGTTATTGATGTTTACATTCCATCAATTATTGATGATTTGAAATTTCTATAGGTGAAAGTTTTTAAAGTGTTTGATTCATAAAAATGGATTATTTCCTTCTTCTACATTTTATTATATTGTGCACTGCATATTACTTCTCTACATATAGAAGTTTTTTTAGTCACATGGATGAAATGGTGTGTCTTATTTGATCTACTGTGTTATATATTTTAAGAGGTAAAATATAATATTGATGATTTTTATGTTGATAAAAACATATTTAAAAATTTTAACGAAAAATTATTATATAAAAAAGGAAACATTAAGGGTGGATTTCATGTAATATTGGATTAATATGGGAATATATATGGTGTTATCTCCCACTATAAAATAAAAAATATCCTACTTAACTATGTCCTTTTATAAATTATCCAAGAGAAAGAATATTAATTTATTCGATGTTTATAAGCTATTAAAGCACCTACTGGGTATTATTTAAATATAAAAATTTTGGTTTCATTAATGGACTTAAAGTAAATAGGATCTAACTATTATGATTTCCATATGATAATGTAACAACTAATATGGGAATCATCACATTGGATATTTTCAATTCTTTTAAAAAAGGATATCACCGTGTTCTTTTACATTTTGAATTCCATTTGTAGTAAATTCATGGATGTAAATTTATTAAACAAGTTGGATAATTAATCTATCATTATACTTTTTTAAAAAGTGGTGTATTATAAACCATTATTCTTTGATATAATGGTATGTATAATGGTTCATTTAGTATTATATATAAGGATATGGGGGCTTATATATTTACCTTGGATGTATCCTTTTGAATGGTATATGAAAATTTCAAAGGGATGCATTAAGAATCAATATCAAACAAAGGCCTTTGTTTTTTAAACAAATATCTATTTGAGGAGGTTGTTTAGTTCTATTATAACTACTTGTATGAAGTATAAGATATTGTAATTCATGACCTTCCCCCACTATTACCCCTCCTAGACCATTATTGAATACAAAAGTGGCCCCTGAATCCCACTTATAATAATATGAGGGTTGGAGATAAGCACAGAGGGTATAAAATATACACATATGGGAGACATTAACCTCAAAAGTTGTTAGTAAAAGATAAGGAATCAAAAAATCCACTCAATAATATAAATAAACCAATCTCAATGAATGAAATTTCTTATAAGGGAAAAAATTGAAATACCCTGAGAAGCTCCTATGGCGGTGACACACGAACACCAAAATATCTCAAAGAAACCTCCATAAGCTAATAAGGCCCATCTAAATCACTAACTCTGCATGTGGACTAGAATGTGTATATATATATGGGGAGTGAGAATACAAGTATATTAAATATGATACTCCCCAAAACAACTCATGAAAATTTAAAAGATCCATACTAAATCCCCAGTTAATATACAATCAAACCAAATTTTTTCCAAATTTTTAAAATCTATGTTCCCATCCTCTCCAAGGCTTACTGATTAATTATCACATAGGAGAAGTCAACATATCATCAAGGTAATTTATATAAATAGGAGACCCCAACTTACACTTTCCCATTAAACCAATCACCCTAAACCCCAACACCATATTTCCTAGAATTATCATCCCCTATATAGGTTATGTTTCACCTATTTATATGTATATCCCACAAACATCTATTAAATCAAATATACAACCTCACATCACTTCCAAATCACCATCACATCTCTTTAATCACTATGTAAATTTTTTAGAGTTTGTGTTGTAGAACTATCTTTGATGTACTTTGTGATAACATGTATTTGTTTTTTTTAATACTAATAGACTCTTTATCACATCATCATTTTTATTCTGCATAACATAGAATGTGATGATGTACTAAGAGTATCTATAACACTAAAATGTCATAGAATTTCCCTGTTAGGATAAGAACCCAGGAGTGTCATGACTGTTTTATTAAATATATATTTTATATTTGGATGAATTCATTTAAGGTACACAGATTATATAGGCTATTAGGGGTGAAGAGTCATGGTACTTTGAGGCACCTTCTCATGGTATAATCCCTTGGTAATATCCATTGTATTATATTATGATAATGACTCCCTCAAGTAGGAAACCCATATTTATGTGTCATTTGATGTTCCTATATTTAGAAATTTTTATTGATCCTTAGAATTTAAGATTATTATTAATGAGTGTTATAAGATAACTACTTTGATGTATTTGAGAAAATTGTTATTACATATGTTCACAGTTAATCATGATACATTGGGTACGTCCTAATTAATATTTCACTAATGAATAATGAAAGAAAGGATTTTTCCCTTATATTCTTTAATGAAAGTTTATATCTTATGCCCTTTGATATAAATGATATAGCCTAAATAAATCCATGTCCATGGTGTTCTATAGGCACGTTTATTTCTATAAATTCAAAGAAAGAGACATCAAGAACATAGGTTGATGGAACCATCATGAAAACTGATTTATTAGAAATTTTGTTATAAAATGATTATAATACACAGTAAGCATTCATATGAGATATTATGTTGTTGTGGCATTAACTCCTTTATCTATGGGTGCCTCGACATATTTATATATGATACCCTTGGAATTTAGGATATTCCATCTAATTCCATTGAGAATGATACATAGAGATTCACACACTATGTGTCTCCAAAATATTAGTTAAATAATATATTATTATTTATTATTTAACAAGTTGAATAAATATTATTCTCATATGTGGTTTAATAATTATCCTTTTTTATTGCATATATTATGTCACCAATTATTCAATAGAATATTATGTGAGCATAATATTTAATAAAAATTTATTTTTTATTTATTGAATATAATATTTATGTATTTCTTAGATAATAATGTAGTGATATTTATTTATTAAATAAATGGTCACTATTCAAGGCCAAATGAATATTATAGAGGAATGGAAAAGTGATTTTAATGGTATAATGAGAAATAATATATATTGAATATTTTTTAAATAAATAATATTTAATTTAATTTTTGAGTTTTGTGTATATAAAGAAATAATATTATTATTATTAAAATCGACAAGGGGTTTAGTAAGGATTATGAAAATAAGAAGGGCACATGTGTAATTATTATTTTATAACTCTAGTGATATGTATACACAATTATACTATTTTTTTTAATGGCGAAAATTCATGACAGTGTCTTGAGAAAATCCTCTCAAATCCCTAAAGATATCCCTCTCTAAGAATGCTGACAATAATGAAGAGTAGTCCTCCTCCACCACAACTCTCATGTCTAGAGAGTTCGAAGAGAATTCTTCCTTGAAGTGGTTCTTAGGGCCATCATAGACGAATGATGCAAGTGATAGGATATTCTATGCTAGAACCCAAAGATTCTTATGGTGAAGTTCAAAGTTTTATGGAACATGTGTGGATCACTGCTAGATGCAATCTTCTCTTGGTTACTGCAACACAATGATGGTATGAAGTACATACATTTTCAGATCCACCAATAAAGCAATAATTTATCACATGGTAATTTTTTATTTCATAAATTAATTGTAAATAATATGTGATGATCTAGCACTTTGGTTCCAGTATTTATCCATTATCTATATTCTTTGATTCAATTCTCTTGATCATGACATTCATTATCATGTAAATCTTGGATTAATCATCGATCATGACAAAAAGAAAAGTTAGGATAGTCTCATATAACTCTTGATCTGCATCTGAAACCTTCAAGTCTTATTATAGTGGTTTCATAATTATTTATAATTATTTAAATATCATTGAATGATTTATGAATTTTTCATTAGTTTTCAATTCTATTTTAATTGTTATTAAATCTGAATTGCATGATCTAGTTTCTTCTTTTTCATTTCTTACAAATATAATCATATCGATTAATATTATGAATGAAATAAATTTGAAGATCACATCTGGAGATTCCAATAAGTTTTCCCAGACAACACAAGAGTACACACCATGTAACTCATGGGTACATGTCATGTACTAGTTTTTAATGCATCGTGAATTAACTCATAATTAATTAAAGGTTGTGCTTTTATTACACACTGTGTACTTAATTATAAATTGTATGTTGACTAGGCTATCTTGGAATATGGCCATCCAAATTACATGCTGAGTAGCTTCTATAAATGACATGTAGTCCATTTTCAACATATGGTCTGAGTATCCTCTTACACGGCCTATATGACTAGTGACCATGTAACTCAGATACCACACATCATATAGACCATGTACATATCGTCTACTCTAATATTTTACATGGCATGGCTACACATCATGTTCTTAGGCCTGTTTCATGGATAGACATTGAGAATAATACATGTCATATAGCGTTAATGTACAAGCCATGTACTTTTACCAAAATTATACAGAATTCAAATTTCATTTATTATATTTTTAAAACCTTATCAACATTTGTTACTTATGGTTATTAATTTCATATTATAAAACATGTGAGGGGTTTTGTATATATATATTTATAATGAATTTCCTCATAATGTTCAAATCTATATATCATGTATAAGCCATATTATAGTTATTACTCTATGTACAATGAATCATAACATGCTATGTAAATACCATGTGTTTTGTAAGTTAATTAAATTGATATTAAACATCTTGAAATTACATGATAGGTCATGTATGCTACATCTTTCAAAAGAAAATAGTAAATGAGTGTAATACATGTTGGTTAGTTGTGTGGGTACTCACCATGTTACCTCTATGGTAAATTTAATATACATATTTAATTTTAAATAAATTTATTTAATTTGTTCAGAATTATGTTGGAGGGGTATCTCAAGAAAATTTGTATTAGAGTTATGATAAAGGAATTGATTAATTAATGAATATAATTAATTAATTTTAGTAAGATTTATATTAATTAAGAAAAATTATAATTGAATGTTAATTTTATAAATGTTCAATTCTTTACTTGCATGTGGGTTTTCATCAGTCTAGACCAGACCATTGTATGTGATTGGTTTAATTTAATTTATTATTAAATTAAATTTTTGGTATGATTGTCACCTAGCCTCTCATTATTTAAGGGCCTACATAGCCAAGGTTTATTTTATGTAAACCTTCTAACCAATAAATTAGTTTCCCTCACCTCTATGTGAGTAAAATAATATGTTATGGATGGAGATCATAATCTAGTAGAGGCAATTCAATTTTAGATCCTCGGTGAAACCAATCCTAGAGAGATACATTGTTGGATAGGTGGAAATATACAACATGATCCATAAATTGTTCAATGTGATTTTCCCCTCAGTCTATGCTTAGCTTATCATCTACTAGGTATGCTAACACTTAGTAAAGGCTCATGATCTTACCACTTTATTGTTTTATTTTTATAAAGTTTCAGGATTATTTCATTTTGGATGTCTTTTCAAGATCATATGAATTAATGAATTAACTATCATATAAGATAGAACTAAAATAAGTTGAATTATTCATAAATATTATCTACGAAATGGTTAATCACTTAATTAAATCCCATTAATTTTAAAAATATTGTAATAATTAAAATAATTGTGAATTTTCTCATAATAATAAAATCCCTAAATTATATATATTAATTCATTATAGCCTTCCATGACTTTAGTTAAAATAAAACCCTAGTTAAAAGTGATTGACCTTCCAATGTTTGAGTACATTCAATTATCAGATAATTATCACTTGATTTTTTGGGTCGAATAAATTTAGTTCACATCAAGGGTTGACTACTAGAGAAGGAATTGGTGTAATTGAGAGGGAAAGGTTGTAGAAATCCAATTTAAGGATTTATGGATTGGGGAGTCCACTCAACAGATTGAGAAACACTATTCTAATGAAATTGGTATTTGGAATACCTTCCTGAAACCATTAGAATTTCTTGACTGGAGAATTTCAGGGTAATTAGAAGGTGGATATAGACACTTTCCACTAGAATGTCAAAGAAACATGATATTCTAAAGCCAATGGTGAGGGATATTATAATTCACTAAAATAGAGTGATATTAATAAATATAATATTTAAAAAAATGTTATCAGATAAAGTAATAAAACTATTCCCATTTTATATATAGAAAAAAATGGGTTCAAACATATCACTATAATCCATAATAGAGAATGATAACATTCTCACTATCACAAATATCCATGTATGGGGAAGGTGGTTACGTGTTATCCTACATCATGAAAGAAAATTGTATATACTAGAAGAAATTATTCCTAATTCTCCTAGTAATATGTACAGTGAGGAAGAGTTATATATCTATGAGAAATATTTGAACAATTCTACATATGTAAATTGATTCATTATATCATCCATGAAAAATGAGCTTTTGAAGAAACATGAGGACATGGATGTGTGTAACATGTGATCTCACCTTTAAAATATCTATCAAGAAAAATAGATAAAATTGATATATGAGATCTCCAATATGCTATTTACAACTAATATTAGATATAGACACCATTTGAGGCTTATATAGTTAATATTATTTCCTATATTGAAAAATTAGACATCATAGGGATTAAATTCCCAAATGAGTTTCACACAGATCTCATACTTCACTCACTACCCAATCCCTTCTCCCATTTTTTGTTAATTATAACATGAGAAATGATTATAAGATTCTTTCATAATTTCTTACTATGATTCACATAGTGGATAACTATATGGGGTGTGAGAGAACCATGGTCAATATAGAGAATAAGAAAAGTAAGAGCAATGAGAAGTGTTCCATGACTCATAACAAGTCTAAATCTCCCAAGAACTGTCCATCCAAGAAGTGGGTCATATTGAAGAAGGGAAAGTAAAAAAGTGGTAGTATGTTTTTTATATGGAAAATAAGGCCATTGGATGAGAAATTTAACCCAGAAGTGAGGGGAAGATAAATGTGTGTTTGTTATTGAGTGTAATCTTTTAATATCTACACATTGGGTATTAGATAAAGCTTCTGGTGCCTACATATGTATCCAAAATTAGGAACAAAGTATATTTGGAAATATACTAGAGGGGAGGTGGATTCGAGAGCTACCAATGGTGCGAGGATATCTTCTCTAGCCGTTGGTGACTGCAAACTTTGACTTCCAATAAAAATGATATTAAATTTATGGGATTTTTATTTTATACCTACTATTAACAAGAATATAATTTTTGTATCAGGTCTAGATGCAGATGTTATTATTTTCATGTTTATAAATAAAATTTGTTTCTTTAATAAAGACATAATATGTTATGGTATGGTGAATTTACATAATGGCCTTTATGTATTAGATAATGAAAATAATGTATTATAAAATGATAATGATTTATGTTCACATGAATCATATAACACCCAAATATGGAATCACATCCTTGGTAATGTAAACGAGAATCATTTGAAAAATCTATATCAAGATAGTTATTTATACTCTTTGGAGCTAAAACCAATTGAAATATGTAATGCTTTTTTATAAGGAAAAAATGGACAAACCCCTATTCAGTTGATAGGGTGAAAGGGATACAAATATTTTAGGATTGGTACTGGCTAATGTGTGTGGACTATTTCCAATAGAATCTAGAGGTGAGTATTCTTACTTCATAACTTTTTCTGATGAATTGAGTTGATGTGGTTATTTCTACTAGATGAGGTATAAGTCTGATTCCTTTGAGAAATTCAATGAATTTACGAATGATGTAGAGGATCAACATTGAAAGAAGACAAAGAAGCTTTGATTTGATCGATGTAGTGAATATCTTAACTAAATGTTTATAAATTGTCTTTGTGATTTTAGGATTCTATCTTAACTCACACCAGTTTATACAACATAGTGGAATTTTGTTAGTGAAATGAGACACCAAACCTTTTTAGATATGGTAAGGTTTATGATGACTCATGCAAATCATGAATTATCCTTTTGGGGGTATACTTTACAAACTATAGCTTATAAAAAAATCCAGAACCAGTTAAAGTGGAAAACAAAACTTTCTTTGAGTTATGGAGTGTAAAGAAACTAGTTTTCTCACATACTTTTGTATTATATTGTGAGGTGTTTGTGAAGGACTAATCATGAAACATACTAGAACCATAGGGTGAAAAGTATATCTTTATAGGGTATCCTAAGGAAACAAAGGGATAATACCTATTCAACCCCTCAGACAAGAAAGTGAATGTCTCCAGGAAAGCTATGTTTCTTAAGATGTATAATATCCTCCAAATTGATAGTGTTAGTAAGATTGTGTATGATTTATTTGATGCTGAAGACAAATAATAATTAGTAGAGAAAAATATTACAATTTTCCACATGAAATAATTAGTTCCCGAAACACAAGTACGACATAAGATAACTTGAGAGATAAGAGAACCAGAGGGATATGGTTTTCTAGTCACTGTAAATATTGACTTGATATTGGTTGAAAATGATGAACCTATCTTCTATCAGGAGGTAGAAGAGATATGAGAAGATGTAAGATGGAAAGAATCCATTAATTCTGAAATAAATTTCATGTATCATAACCAAATTTCGTTTTTTTTTCAATAAACCATTTGATTTAAAAACCATTGAGTGAAAATGGGTATTCATTGTTAAACTGGGCAAGGAAGGTATGGTAAATACTTATAAAGAAAGGATAGTGGAAAAAGTGTTCTAAAAGTCAAGGAATTGACTATGATGAAACGTTTTCACCAGTTTCCATGTTTAAATATATCAGAATCATAATTTATATAGTAGCTCGCTGTGACTATGAAATTTGGAATATGGATGGAAAAATAGATTTTCCTTTATGGGAAACATTAGTAAGATTCTTAAATAAAAAAATAAGGATTTGTGACTCCAGGTGATGCCAAAAATATTTTCATGTTACAGAGATACATTTATTGATTGAATCAGGAATCTATGTCAAAGAACATTAAATTTGAGGAAGTTATAAAATAATTTCGTTTCATTAAGATTTTATGTGTTCCACATGTTTACAAGAGGTTTAGTGTAAATAAGGTCATTATACTACTATCACATGAGCCTTAGCCTGGTTGATGAGGACTCCTTAAGTACATCCAGGAGACTCGAGATCAAATCCAGGTGGAGGCATATTCCCAGTACTGTAGTAACACTGTAGCAGGTACTGTAGCAGTGTTGTTACAGGTACTATAGCATGTACTTTAGAAGGTAATGTTTGGTACTATAGTAGCCATAACTATTCACCTATTTGGGCCTTCGGGTGATCAATTTATTCCCCAAGTCCTTTAAGGCCTTCGGGCCACCCAGGCCTTTGGGTCATTAAGGCCTTCAGGCCACCTCGTGGCCTTCGAGCCACTATAAGTGAAGATACAAACTAGACAACCTATAAGGAACAAGCCTTAGAAGGAGGATGAGCAAGGAGATTTGACCATAGCTGAAACTAAACGGATTACAAGAATGAGAGGGTATGGAACCTAACACCAGGACAAGACTATGCATGTATAGGAAAGCCTAGCCGAACAGTCATGCAAAGGTGGAGAGCTGATTTCACGATAAAGGTATTGGGGAGGATCAGTTCCATGTAGTTATTCTAGGTTTTATGTAATGGTTGAATCCTACGGGCAATGAATTCCTCTAAGGCCTACGAGCCATGTAATACTTAAGCCTACAAGCCTTTTAAGGGTTCTACCTCACCCCTTGAAAGGTGGATTATCAAAATCAATAAAAAATGAAGGCCTTCGGGCCATTGGAGTTCATTATACTAGTATTATATATTGATTTAATATTACTTATTGGAAATGACATACCATTATTATAGTCTGTTAAGGACTGGTTAAACAAGCATTTCTCCATAAAGGACTTAGGTGAAGTGGCGTATATTCTAGGGATCATGATAATTTCTGATAGATCCAAGAGGCTCCTTATAATAAGTAAAAGTATATACATTGACCAGATACTAAAGAGATATAGTATGGAAAAATCTAAGAGTGGTTTGGTTTCAATGTCGCATGTTATATATCTTTCTATGAAAATGTTTCCTCAGACACAATAGGAGAAAGAGAGAATGATTAAGATATCATATGCTTCAGCAATAGGATCAATCATGTACTCCATGTTATGTACTAGATTTTATATTTCCTATTCATTGATCATGGTAGACAGATATCAATCAAATATCAGATTACAAAATTCACTACTACAAAATATTCCTTTAATGGCACTAAAAATTGAATTTATCATCGCTAAAGAAGTGTTGACTAACATAGAGAGATTAAAATATCTATTCTTTTATCAACATTGAAAAGGATATTACAAAGGGGTCCTTTATAATCACTTTTAGAAGCACTGATATAGGACAAAATTTATCAGTTCTTTTATTTTGTGTTGATGAAGGGGAATGGTGCTGTGTGTTGTAAGAACACACTACAGTAGTAGTGCAGTGTGAAATAACAGCACACCATAGCACCAAAAATACCATGAAATCATAAAATACAAGTAACAATATATAATTTAAATGAAATTAAATTTACAACCAAAATATAAGAAGAAAACACTATATTATATACATTTAAAACATTTCTTTATACAATTACATGACGCAAAATTATTACATACATTCAAAAACATCAATGATCCTTTGTCTTTTGATCATAACCCCTGATTAAGAAAAAAACACACCATTCTAAGAAAAAAATTATAAATAATTTTAAAAAAAATATTAGTACAAACTGTTAAATTTTAAAAAAACTTTTATTCATACCAGGAACATTGTGTATTAGATTAAGTTGTGGTTGATTCTTGCACATCACATCATTTATTGTTCATATTCATGAATTATATCTAGTAAAATTAACAAAATAATTATAAGATAAAAATGAATAGGAGATTAATTAAGTAATATAGGATAGAGTTATGAGAAAAAAATCTAGCCTTGTTTTCTCTATTTTGGTGATGTGATGCTCATTTTAAACTAAAATGACACTTATATATTGAAATGATGCGCTTAGAGTCATAACAGCCACACAATGAATCATATTGAGGTGATGACGATTTTTACACATCTAAAATGACTTATGGATCATTTTTAAAAAGTATTAAAATAATCTGAATGTGTTTACTTGATTTTGATTATGTCACTTATCTTTTTTACTAAAATATCATTTTAAACTAAAAACAGTCACTTTGAGTCATATTGATCACATCTTGTGTTGGATTGATGTAAGACCAATTTATACACATCAAAATTGAATTATGAATAAATGTATTATATTATCAAGACAAACCGAGCATGTTTTCTTAGTTTTCAATGAGTGACACTTTTTGAACAAACATATCATTTTTAAATTGATAACTGACACATTGAGTCATACTGGTCACACTATGCATCGGATTCAAGTTAGGATGATTCCCAAACATCTTAAATTATGTATATATATTTTTTATAAAGTATCAAAATAATATGAATGATTTTTCTTGGTTTTTAGTAGGTCAGTTTTCCTTTTTACAAAAATTGAGGTCAATTTTAAATAAAAAGATGCACTTGGAGTCATACCGGTCACACCGTACATTGGATTGAGGTTTATCGGACTTATACACATCCCAAATGACATGTGGATCATTTTACTAATGTATCCAAACAATTACAATGTATTTTATTTGTTCTGAGTATGTAATTTTTCTATTTTACTAAAAAATCATTTTAAACTAAAAACACGCACTTTGACACATAATTATCACATAGTGTATCATATTTATGTGAGGCCAATTACCATACAAAAAGAATTATTTATGAATAAACTTACAAAATTATAAAGAAAGTATGAGCGTGATTGATCATTTTTCAGTGAGTGACAGTTTTTGATCTCAATTGTTGTTTTAAAACAGATAACGGACACTTTGAGTCATATCATTCACACCGTGCATTAGATTGAGGTGTGGTTGATTTATAAATGTCCCAAGTGACTTCTGGATAATTTTCATAGGTATAAAAACAAGATGAATTCTTTTGCTTAGTTTTTAGTAGTTCAGTTATCATTTTCACTCAAATTGATGTCAATTTTAAATAAAAAGACGCACTATGAGTTATACCAGTCACATTGTGCATCAGATTGAGGTGAGGCTGATTTATGCATGTCTCATAATACATATGGATCATTGTATTAGAGCATGAAAATAATCCTAAAGTGTTTTATTAGTTTTGAGTATGCCACTTGTCTTTTAAAAAAAAAATTAAACTCAAAACACACACTTTGACTCATATTGATCATATTTTGTGTCAGTTTGAAGTCAGACCAATTATTACATGTTCTGTATGACTTATGAATATATTTCATAAATTATAAATAAAATATGAGAAAGTTTTCTTAGTTTTCAATGAGTGAAAATTTTTGAACAAAAATTTCATTTTTAAACTGATAACGGATACTTTGAGTCATACTGGTCACACCATACATTGGATTTAGGTGAGGTTGCTTCCTACATGTTACAAATGACTTATGAATAATTTTAAAATATTTTAATTACAATACCAATGTTTTTTATCTGTTCTTAGTAGTTTAGGTTTCTTATTTACTAAAATTTATGTCAATTTTAAATAAAAAACACACTTGGAGCCATTCCGATCACACCGTACGTCGGATTGAGGTGAGGCTAATTCCTAAAAATCACAAATTAATTATGGATTGTTTTAATAAAATATAAAAACAATATAAATTTGTTTTTCTTAGTTTCGAGTATATCACTATTATTTTTTACTAAATTGACATTTTAAATTAACAACATGAACTTTTACTCATATCGATTGCATAATGAATCAGTTTTATGTGGGGCCAATTTCTACACATCACAAATAACATATTAATTGATGTACTAAATTATCAAGATAATATGAGTTTTTTTCTCAACTTCCAATAAGGGACACTTTTTTAACTAAAATGTTGATTTTAAACTAATAACAGATACATTGAGTCATATTGGGATAATTGTGCATTATTTTAAGCTGTGGGTCATTCCTACACATCGGAAATAAATTATGTATTATTTCCCTAAATTATCAAACAATATGAATGCAGTTGTTAATTTTTTAGTAGGTAAGTTTCCCTTTTTTAATTAAATTGATGTTAATTTTAAATAAAAAGATGTACTTTGAGTCATATCGGTCACACCGTGCATTGGATTGAGGTGTGCGTAACACCTAGATTATTAGTTTTCACTCTGTTTCGGTTCTTGTTCTTTTTCCTCACATGACGAGTGTGACATGATTGAACTATGGGAGCATAATTTCATCATTTACATGTCCCATCTTTCCATCCCTAGGATCCCCTTCAATCCCCCCTAAGTTCCCCTTGATTTCCCCCTTGGTCCCCTTTCGAATTTGGAGAAAAATGGAATATTTTGGTTGGAAAAAATAGGTCGCACGATTTACTAAACCATGCAGGGTTTCCATGACATTAAGGGTTTTCTTGTAATTTCAATTTTTCCCTTTTAAAAATAAACCTAATATACCCCATTCTTCCCCCACTTGACCCTAGAAGCCATGGGAGGTATCCAAGCTGTCTCAAGCTCCCATGGAACCCATTTTGATGGAGTTTTTAGCAGGGAAACATCAAGGTTCTACAAGGTAAGTGATTCCTTCTTTGTTTTCTTCTTTTTCCTTAGAGTTTCTTCCTTGTTCCTTAAAGATCTAAATTTACAACAACTAGGGATTCATACGTAGGGCTTTATTTTGTGTTTCTTGGTCCAATATTGTGTACTAGGGTTCATTTTCTCTCCCTTATGGTGTGGTGATGGTGTGGTTGATGTTTCACACAATAATTTGCGGTTTTTAACACAAAATGTCGGTTATTCCATGTGTAAGCATTCTATAATGAGTTATATTTACCTAATTTATATTTCTAGCCTGATTTTCTTCCATTGTGTTTGGTGCAAAAACCATTTTTCGCACCATTAGTTAAGTGATTGATTTTAAAGTATCATTTTTGTGAAAAAAAAATGAGTGTTTCTCATTTTTATTTTATGATTTATCAATTGGATTGGTTTTATAGTTCTTGAAATGATTTTATTAAATGGTTTTAAAGCTACCAGTTCTGTTTTGGTGTGATATTAGTATGCATTTGGTTTCAAAAGAGGTTTTTAGGTGGATTTTTTGTGCAATGCATGGCTTTACATCTTGGAATTATTTTATAAAAATTTTAACTGGTTTATTGATTTATATAAGAGGTGAAATCATGTTGTGAAACTATTTTGGTAGTAGTATGTTTTTTGAATAGTCCATTTTTATGTGAAAGTGCTATTATTTGATGTATACCATCTTGGAAATTTTTTATAAAATTCTTTAAAAGATTTATTGAATTGTGAAAGAGATGTAAAACATGTTGTGAGCTGTTTTGGTGTGCGTATGACGTTAAAAATAATTTGAATGTAAAAGGGGTATTTCGTAGCTACTGTGTGGACTATTTATGTGTGTATGATTTGAAAATATACTCTTCATGTTAAAATGGTAGTTTATAATATGTGGAACATTCTTTTAGCACAAAAGGGAAACTCGGGTATCTAGGTGGGAGGATGTGTACTAGTATGCAAGTGATCCGGAGTGGTTTCATCCCTATTTCATGTAAAAAGTTTGAATATGACAACACTAACTAAACTTTAATGATTATGATTATGGGGACCTCTAGGTTATGGATGATTCTTATACTAGTGGCTCGTGCACATGATAACAGATATTCATTCTGGTTACTTTCAACAAGATACGAGGTACCTAGGACTCCCAACTAATTATTTCCTAAGGGGGTTCTTGTGACTAGTGCCCATTGACTATGTGATATTCACCACCGTCATATGCTGCTTTTAGATTTAAAATTAAGTAGCATGTTTGTTTTATTTAAAAGTGTCTATTCTTTAAAATAGCCCACTTGAAAACTATTTTTATTTAAAGTCGCACCATTTTGAAACAGTTGCAATAATTTATTGTTTAAAAACATGAAAGCATTTGTTATTATATATTTTATCACATGGAATCTATTTTTGGTGGAATCCTACTGGGATTAGGATCACACCCTATATACACCTTTGGGTGTTAGTAGGCTTAGTAATTTTTTTCACTGGTGTGGGTAAAGTTTTCAGAACTGCTGGTTTGAGTTCTAGTGGTCCTTCATGATGTGATATCATATTAATGTCTTGAGGGTGACGTCCCCTTGCCATGTGATGGTTCTTGGGCTGTCCATTTTGGATTTATTCCTTTTTTGTAGTATTTGGGAATTTTATCAACCTTTTTTTCAATTATGAATTTTATTAAAGGCTTATTTTGGGGTAAATTTTCTAATTCAACTTATTTATATAATTTTGTTGTTTTATGTTTCTAATCTCAGGTAAATATTTCCCAAAAACTCATATATGATTCCCGAAAATTTTTTCTAGCCCATGGGGATCAGGAATTCCCTTCGGGTCTTGCTACGAACTTGGTCAGGAGCAAGTTTTTAAGGCGACTAGATCCGGTTTATGACAAAATGGAATCAGAAGACGTTCACTATTTTAAGGTCATGTTCTTTTAGGGATAGAGTATGGATAGACTAGAGCTAGGATTGTTGGGAAATGACATTACGGTTATGAGGAAGGAGTAAGGACATCACACCTTGTGATGGTATTAATTTCACATGGGGAAGTTGGGTTTTATCTGAGTCCTTTTGTTCGCATTGTTCTTCAATGATTGGGAAAATGAAAAGAGAGTTGAGAAAATGGTCTTAGTGAGCTCACAGGGCCTGGAAATCCATGTGGAGTTGGAGATGTTTCTCTATAACACTCTTTATAATAGTGAAGTGATTTTCATATATATTCTAACCATATATCCAAGTCACCCGCTGACACTTGTTTCCTCTTGTATTTCCTTGTGTCTTTTTTTGGAATCATTAAATTTTGGTTTTAAAGTAAGAATGACTTGATTTTAAAAAATTTGAATTTTTTGAAATTTTTTTCTGGTAAAGAGAATATGGTTTGATCTCTAAAAGGATGGTAATGAATTTTCAGAATTATTTTGAAAAGGTAAATTGTGTATTTACACCTCTTTTGAAATTATGAATTTTCTCAAAGTGGGTTTTGAAAATCTCTTTCAAATATAACTTTATAAATTATTGAAAAAGCAATTAAATGGAATAAATTATATTGGAAGTTTTTGTGGTGTTTAGAAATGGACTTTGATTTGGTAATTAATGGGCTTTGAAAAATTTAAAAAAATACTGGAACCTAATTTTAAATGAGGATAAATAAGTTTTTAAATGAATGGGTGTTGATGAAATAGTGTTTTTCATAAAACCAAATTTGTTTTAAAATAGGATGAGATTTTTTCAAATTTATGTTCAATATTTGAAAGTGAGTTTTAATTATTGTTTGGTTCATTTATGAAGAGGTTCGTGAGATTTTAATTGGGTTCTTATTTTAATTTTGGAGGTTCTAAGAAAGAGAAATTTTGGGTAGAATGTTTTGATTTTGAAAAGAGGAATGGTTTGGTTTTGGTATTTGGTATCCTCATGGGTGACCATATGCACGGGCTTATATGGAAAGAAGTGTGGTTAATGGCATGACCGTATGAGTGCCAGGGTGGATATGTGGAGGGTGAATGGTGTGGCATGGAAATATTCAAGTGTGAGGCCCATTAAATGCCATTTGTGAATGCGCTAACAACGAACCCCATTTATTTTCAAATAAATTATTTTTAAGTAAAATTTTATGTTTTCAAAACCAGTGTTTTGGTGGTATGTTTTATGTGATTTTGGGATTTTTGTTGTAGAATATTTTGAGTCTGATAACCCCTAGTTTTAAATGATGTTTTGGGTTTGTGTTTCATTGATAAGTTGGGTTAAAGTTTTGGTTTGTGTTCTCTTTCTAGAAGTGTTTCAGGAAGCCCCTATAGTTGTTCCCCTCATGTGTTTGGTTCTGTTTTGGTGTATGTTTTGACCAAAGGACCATCTTGGCTGGGTCCTTGGGTTTTCTTATTGGCTAGGGTATGCCACCAAAAATAGTTAATGCATGATTTAAGTGTTTCCATGGGTGATTCAACATTTCCAGGTCCTCCAGTTGATCAATGTGCAAACTCTCATCCCAGATTTCAGGGTTGATTCTACCTCTCTTATTTTTCAGTTATGTCGATCCCCTTGTAGAGGGAGAGTGTTCGTGGGAAGTTGAAATAGACCAAAGTTTTTTATGTTTCCAAATTCATCAAAGGTGAAAAAAGTATGGGGTTTTAGGTGAATTATGTTGCTTAAGAGGGACTATGGGTCCTTCGTTAGTCTCTTCAAATTAAGGGTTAATGTTAGGCCACCAGTGTGTAAAATCTGGTTAAGAGAGGTTGTTATGGCGATTTGTAGGAATTATGTGTTGTTTGGGAGTTTACATAAGGTCGTTCTCCATATATTATTTCTATCAGTCATAATGTCCATGTTTGGTGATGCCTTGCGATGTCGTGTGCTCGTTTAACTACAAAGGTGAAGGTTGTGCAATCTTCTGAGAGTCTTTATTTTGTTGGAAGTGTATCTTCTTTAAAAAATTCGGAAGTCCTGTGTTTTATAGTAAGGTGTTTCTATTTGTCCTTTACTTATGTTTTTTCTTGTTAGAATAAAAAATGGGTGACCTATGTTCACCCTTGAGGCCCTTGTTTAGGTAATATTATGATGTTGGGTAATGTGAGTCCAGATTGTGTTATATTTTGGTGAACCCACCTGGAATCATGGTTTATTTGTTTGTGGAATGGGAGGATGAAGATCCATTCGGGGATTTCTAAAGCCTAACTACAGGGTGGAAGATGCTTCAATCATCTAGGATCAAGTCATTGGTCTCGGAGTCAAGTTGGCGTATTGTTAAGAGAAACCCAGGGTTGTGAATGGCTTTGGTCAAATTCTCTTCCTTGGTATGGAATATGGGAAATAGTTTAAACATATAATGTTGATATCTCGCTCCAGTCATTCTTGTTTGGTGGAAAGAGGTGGGAGGACCTCATTTCAATGTTGTAGAAAGTCTGAGAGTAAGGGTTATCCTCTAGTTATATGTAAGATTAATTATCTTACTCATGATTTTCCCTTTGTGTTTCCTTTGAGTTTTTGGACAAAATTGTAAAATCTGGGCTAGGTAGATTGAAGTGCACAGTTTTCGTATGGTTAGTTGTAACTATGCACCAACCTAGGAAACTGTGTGGTAAGAGAGAGAACCTACCACATTACCCTTTCACAGTCATGACCATTGTCTTCAGTAATCACGAAGATAGGTCTATTTCAACAGAGGCAACTGTACGGTCTCTGCATGGTTTTAGAAACCATGAAGATTTACCATATGGTTGTACCATCTCATTATAATTTTGGGTACTTTTCATTATGGCCCTTGCTGATCAGTCAAAATGGTAGGTTATTATGGTAGGGATACCCACCATGGGTCTTATGTATTTTATTTTGGAAATATTCTATTGAGGTGAGGCTATATGAACCCTATTTGAATTTTTTTTGTTTCAGGTAATGTTTTTAAGATTTTTTTGGTAGTTTTTTAAGGTGTTTTGTCTTGGGATGTGGTTCAATTTTTTTTACCTGATTCAGTTGAGTGGTATAAATCTTGGTTGGTGATACTATACTTTCCTTGTTTTTTCAACTAGAGGTGTTTTGGCTCTTGGGGGTGTGTGACCCTTACGAGGGAAGTCCGTCTTGGTCTCTCAAGTTATCTCGTTTCCCTCATTCCCTATTGGTGGTGTCCTGGTGTCTTTTAATTTTGTATTCTATGGGAATCTATTTGGATGTGGAAGTAGTATTAAATTTGTATGCATCTGACCTTAATGTGGATCTCTGGTGATGGAAAGCTTTATGGTGGGGAGAATTGGCACACCCAGATTATTAATTTTCACTTTGTTTCAATTATTGGTCTTTTTCCTCTCATGTTAGGTGTGACGTGTTTGAAATCTTGTGGAATCATTTCCTATTTCAAATGTTTTATATTTCCATCCCTAGTCTCCCCTTGAATCCCCCCTAATTTCCCCATGAATTCCCACTTATTCCTTCTAGGAATTTGGAGGAAAATTTCATGTTTTGGGTGGACAGAACAGGTTGCACGGTTTGGTCGCACAGTTTACTAGACCATACAGCCAAACCGTGGAGGGTGTCTATCACATTAAAAATATTATTGTAATTCTAATTTTTCCCTTCCAAAAATAAACCTAATTATCCCCATTCTTCCCCCATTATACCCAAGCATCCATGGGAGGCCTCCAAACTCCCTCAAGCTCCCATGGAACCCATTTTCAGTGGGTTTTTAGTGGGGAAACATCAATATTCTTCAAGGTAAGTGATTCCTTCTTTTTTTTCATCATTTTCCATTGATTTTCTTCCATATTTCTTGAATATTTAAATTTCCAGCAAATAGGTTTCATACCTAGGGGTTAATTTTTTGTTTTTTGGTCCAATCATGTGGACTAGGGTTCATTCTCTCTCTTTTGTGGTGCAGTGATGGTGTGGTTGATGTTTCTCAAAATGATTTGGGGATTTTAACACAAAAATCTGGTGGTTCCATGTGTAGTAATCCTAATATGAGTTATTTTTTCTTAATTCATATTTTTATTATGATCCTCTTCCATTTTTTTGTGAAAACCCCATTTTTGGTAGCATTAGTTAAGTGGTTTATTATAAAGTGGTATTTTAGTGCGAAAATGAGTGTTTTTCATGTGTATTTTATAATTTATTAGTTGGGGTTGTTTTATGGTTCACGAAATGATTTTATTAAATGGTTTTAAGGGTCCCAATTCTAGTTTGGTGTGATATTGGTATGATTTTTTATCAAAAGAGGGTTTTAGGTGGAATTTATGTGTAAAGAATTGATATACTTCTTGGAATTGTTTTGTGAAAATCTTAAATGGTTTATTTATTTATATAATAGATGAAATCATGTTGGAAAACTTTTTTGGTAGGAGTATGTTTTTAGAATAGTACATTTTTATGCGAAATGGTTGTTAGGTGATGTGTGCCTTCTTGAAAATGATTTATAAATTTTTTTAAAAGATTTTTTGAATTGTGAAAGAGATGTAAAACATGTTGTTGGCTGTTTTGGTGTTAGAATGATGTCAAAAAAATTTGAATGTGAAAGGGGGTATTTTGTGGCATTTTTGTAGGATTTTTCATGTGTGTATTATTTGAAAATGGATTCTTCATGTGCAAATGATAATTTATAAGATGTCGAACTTATTTGAGCACAAAAGGGAAACCTGGGTATCTAGGTTGGGGGAGGTGTACTAGTGTGCTAGTGATCTATAGTGGTTTCATACATATTTCATGTAGAAAGTTTGAATATAAAAGCACTAACTAAACTTGGATAATTATGATGATTCTATTGGAATGTGTGCACAATAATGGATATTTATTATGGTTACTTTCACAGAGATACATTGTACCAAGGTCTCACAACTAACTAGTACCTAGGGGTGTTCATGTGACTAGTTCTCATTGAATATATGATATTTACCATCAGAATACAGTGCATTTGGATGTAAAATTCAGTATCATGTGTGTTTGATTTAAAAGGGTTCATTCTTTAAAATATCCCACTTGAAAACTATTTTTATTTAAAGTCGCACGTTTTAGAAACTATAGATTTCATTTCTTGTTTACAAAACTTGCAAGATTTTTTTCATAAAATTTTTATCACGTGGGATCGATTTTTGGTGGCATCCTACTAGGCTTAGGCTCACACCCTACTTACACCTTTAAGTGTAAGTAATCTTGGAAATTTTTTTCATAGGTTTGGGTATAGTTTTCTGAACTGGTGGTTCGAGTTATAGCGGTCCTTCTTGATGTGATGTCATGGTGATGGAATGAGGGAGACATCCCCTTGCCATGGGATGGTTCATGGGATGTTCATTTAGGATTTTTTCCTTTATTGTAGTCTTTGGGATTTGTATAAACCTTGTTTCTCAATTATTTATTTTATTATAGTCTTATTTGTGGTAAATTTTCATATTCATCTTATTTATTGTATTTGGTTGTCTTATATTTCTAATATAGGGTAAATCATTCCCAAACACTCATATATGATACCAAGGCACTTGTGCTAACCCATGGGGATTGGGAAGGCCCTTTAGGTCTTGTCACAGACTGGGTTGGGAGACAGTTTTTAAGGAGACTAGATCAATTTTGCGATAGTGTGGATAATTTCTACATTTTCCAAATGACTTATGGATAATTTTCCTAACATATTAAAAAATAAAAATTTGTTTTATTGGTTTGGAGTACATAACTTTTATTTTTTATTAAAATTTCATTTTAAACTAAAACCATGCACTTTGACTCATACAAATCACATCGTGTATCAGTTTAATGTGACACCAATTCCAACATATTAAAAATGATTTATGAATCGGTTCCCTAAATTATCAAGAAAATACAATCATATTTGATTTTTTTTAGTGTGTGAAACTTTTTGAACTAAAATATCTATTTTAAACAGATAACGAACACTTTCATTCATATCAAGCACATCATGTATTGAATTGAGGTGAATTAAATTAATATAAATAGAAATGACTTATGAATCATTTTTTAATATTATAAAAACAATTATAATATGTTTTCATAGTTTTGAGTATGTTTGTTGTTTTTTTACTAAAATTAATTTCAATTTAAAATAAAATAAGCACATTGAGTCATTCCAATCACAACGTGTGTCATATTGAGTTATGGTGGAATCATACACATCCCAAAGTCTCAAAATTATCCTAAATTCAGTTGTTACAATGATTTCTATTGTATTTATTTTTCAAAATGCCAACATGGAATATTGATTTAATGTTCTTAGCTGAAATATTTTTAGGTTTTTTAAATCTAGAAGAGAAAATAAATCCCATATTCACATTATATTATGAGAAGTCACCCCATTGGGAACATGATCTTCCTCTACTATTCTGTATTTTAACAATGTTAAAGGTTTTTCATCTAAGAAAATCAACTCAATATACAATTTTTGTAGTTTGAAAAATAAAGGTAATGGAAAGCATGGTAACATTCAAAAAAAGGAAAATTTTATCTCTTTTTTTGTCCTTTTTTGGATAGTTTAAAGAAGAATATAACTTCCCAAAATATATGTAAAAAACTAAATAAGTTTTAGATAAAAATGATATGGAAATTAATTTTTAAATAATATATAAAATTATGATAAAATTAATTAATTAAATAGTTGGAATTCACCTATTCATGTTGGTTTTATGCATTCTTGGCGCATTTCCTTTTTTTCATTATCTCAGTTCCAGGCTCGAAAAAAAGAATCCACATATATAAGAAAATAATTCTTATGTCATTATTACTAATAATAAATAAATTAAACCTAAATATGAAACAATAAATTAATTATATGAACAATAATTTTATTGTTAAAACATTAATATTGCCAATTTAATTGAGTATTGGAGAGAACTAGAAATAATTTGATAAATTCCATCACTAATGGGGTGACAAGGTTTTGAGAGAGAACAATTCTGTAGAAGTTTTGGTGCAGAAAGGTATAAAAGATGGGCAGACCACCCCAAATTGAATAAAAAAAAATCACATATATAAGAAAACAATTATTATGTGTGTAGTACTATAAATAATTAAATAAAACATAAATATTAAATAACAAATTTATTTTATGGGAAATTACTTTACTGTGAAAACAATAAGATTAACACTCTGATTGAGTAGAGGCAGCATCATTTCTCTACCTGCAATGTAAGTGGGGGAACTTAAAGGAAGGTAATAAATGAAACACAATAGAAGTGAAAAGGTTTTCAAGAAGAAGAATTATATGGATGTTTTGGTGTAGAAAGGCATGAAATATGGACATAAATATTCTAAGATAAAAAACTCTATAAGGAATAATGAAAATTAAATCAACATTTCATGATACAATTTTTTACTAAACTATAGAGAGTATTTCATAACATTACCTTTACATCTTCTCAAAGGGTTTCCTTCATTATAGTTTTTTCCCTTGATGGATTGGTAACATCATCATTTATAGAGGACAATGTCTGCATGAGTAGTCAAACATTTAATTTAGATTATGTTAATTAAGTATAGAACATATAATATTATTAGGAAAACATAATATATTAAAAATCACTTTTACCTTCTCATTGAACTCTCTTTCTTTTCATATAGGTTGTATGGATTTGGTTCCTCTATTGAGAATCCAAATCCCCTCAGTGTGTTCCCCTCCGATGTAAAAGAAATTGTCTACATTGGGACCGACATGAACTGATTGTAATCTCCCAATGAAAGGGTCACTCTCGATTGAATTTTAATCTGACCCAACATTTGTTTTTGTCACTAGTAGGAAAATTGACCAATTCTTGTTTTCTAGATGTGATACATAAAATACTTTCAATGATCGTGATTCCATTATGAATAGATCATCATTTCCCCCTTTCGTATTTAAATTTACCTTTCAGAAGCCCATTTTATAAACTTTCACTACACTCATATTGTCAACCCATTTTCAATAGAAAATCAACACTCAAAATTTTCTATAATCTAACTCATATATATGTTTGATAATTCAAAAATATGAAATATTTCCTAAATTGGAATTCTGTCTTTGGAATGAGATATGTTCATCGCTTCCACCATAAGTGTAACACCACTATTTTTCATTGTACTATAGCCAGTATGTTTTTTTATAGAACATATAACCATTGATTACAAGACTACTATAAGATATAAAATTTTCAATTAGTCTCATGGTTATCCATTGAATTCATTCTGCAATTGAATTTGTATTTTCAGATAACACTTTATAGAATTGATCTCAAACCCATCCTATAAATTGTTGATTATATGTATTCTATATCCATCCCGCAACCCTTCGCAGATTCAAATCACTAAGAATTTCATTGAGGGATTAAAGTTATGGATCAATATCTTCACTATTATGTAAAATTTAAAGGTTTTATTGTTCCTTCTCTGTCGAGGTAATTGTAACAACATCTCCTATGGAAATCCCATTACCCATAAGGTGTCCACTATGGTGAGACTTTAGTAGAATGATTCTATCAACATGATATAGGTAATCAGTACAGAATTCAATAGATTATTTAATAATATATTGTTCTATAATACAACCTTATTTCCGACTTTTATTCTTGACATATCCTTCAAAAATTTTATATACTACTAAATTGGTTTCATGCATTTGTAATGGACAGGAACACATTGTTAAACCTCTCTAACCAAGTGAACCTTCAGGTGGACAATTATATCATAGAATTATGGTGGGTATAACATCTATAATTCAAGCAATATGACTGAAAAATCCTTATTCGTGATTGGAAACTTCATCGGGCCAATAACATTACTACATATGGCTTTGAAAAGTAAGTACATTCTAGTTAATTTATAACATGCATTTTGATTTAGAATATAAGAAAATTCAACCTACATAAAATGTTGCATCAAAACATGACATTCATGTGATTTTATCCCTTTTAACTTAAAATTAGTTATTTACACAAAATTATTAATATTTTATAAATATACCTATTGAAATATTACACTATTATGGAAAATAGAAAATTGAAATTTTCTTATTTGGATAGAGTGTAATCTATTAGAGGAAAAAAAGTCTACCCTTTACCCTTACCCAGTTCCAACTCTTCCCTTATCCCCATGTCAATTATGTCTAACCTAGCCTTGATTCCATCTTTCAGTTTTTCCATGAAGATTTAGTAACATGCCAATAACACTATCAAATAGATTTTTTCTATTTTCACGACTTCAATTAAATTTATGACATATAAACAATTCCGATACAATAATTCAAATAAAATTAATCTCTTTTTCCAACCTGATTTTGTACGATTTTTTGAAAATGGTTTACCAAAAATTTTGTCACTATATTTTAGTTTATTGAATAGTTTATCACCCATTATTGTAGATAGTGTTGTATCATATTTGATATTCCAATATAATGTTATTGTCTTGGATTAGTATTAATGTTTTCGACGTAAAAATTTCTGATGTCCTAATAAAACAGTGTTCAGGGAATGTTTCGACCGAACTAACTATGTGATTTTTTTCACAAAAGAGACACCACAATAATACTTTAATGTTATGTACTAATAAATTTTCATAAGTGGGGAAGTCATTTGTCATCTCGCACTACATTCCCCTCAATGTAAATTATTCACTTCTATGAGTATCATACATTGTAACACTTGCATCCCAAATCAATTTTAGATCTTTGATCAAGGGATCCAAATAGACATCAATATCATTACCAGGATTCTTTGGTCTAGATATAACCATATGCAACATAATGTATTTGCGCTTCATGAATAATCATGGCCCTAAGTTATAATTTACTAAAATAATTTTCCATATACAATGAGTACTACTATATACACCAAAAGGATTTATTCTATCTATATATAACAAAAGATGAATATTTTTTGGATCACTTCCAAATTCAGGATACTCATAATCAATTTTCCTCCACTGAAGAGAATCTTCTAGATGACATAGGTTGCAATCTTAAATTCTTTTATCTCAATGTAATGACAATTGTCTCATGGTATCCTGACATACATATAGTCTTCTAAACTATGGATTGATGGAAATTACCATACATATTTTGAAGGAATTGATTTATTTATTTTTGTATCAATCCACACAACACTTAAGGAGTTTTATGAGTAAGTTATGGTCCTTGAGAAACAACATGAAATCTTTTTGACAAAAATGTATTTTTTTTAGATATCATTCCCACAAAACCTAGAATTTGTTTAGCATTATATGTTCGACATATTAGTTCATTTTCTTCTGGTATCATATCATTCAAGAGACCAAGTAGTTCTATAAAGTCTGTGTCACTCCATCTTCTACAAGCTTTCAAATTATATTACTTCAATATAGCTGAAAATGTTGTCTATTTAGTAGAACCAGTATACAATGGTCTCTTGGAACAACTATTTAACTTCTCAAAAAAATTTGAAAAATCAAAAAGTTCATATTAAATTTCAATTATCATTTCTTTCAGGAAATATTCATCATCATTTACACTAGTATTCATATCAAATGATTCATAAACTGTAGTATCATCCCTATCAGTATGCAAATTATGTTTTTCCCAATGTTTAGTCAAATATTTTTAGATATGATCTATTCTATGACAAATAAAATTTTCTTCCAACTCTTCCAGACTAATTTTTCTTCCATAAAATCATTGCAAACATAGACAATAGATTTTATAATGGTTGAATGCATTCTCTATTTCAAACTTGATGAAATATTTAACTCCATATCCATACTGTTTTATCAAATGATTAGTGTGCATCCATTTTGACTCATATCCATACTATTAGGTTCATAAAATATTCATTTGTTACAATAAATAAATAAATACACATAATATATTCATTATCTGTCACACCCCGACCGATGCATATTTTTAATTTAATTATTTAGGGTCTCTCTTTTTAGTGGCAGTTTGAATCAGTTCTTCTTAAATAAATGGTTTTATAGGGGTGTGCGACTATGCCTGTGACTTTTCTCGGCTCCCATCCTTAATAAGAGATCATTTTATAATTATTAAATTTATTATTACATGGGCTCGCAACTAGGCGTGCGACCACGCATGCAACCGAGCGCGCGCCGCTCATGTGACCAGGCCGGTGATCGCGCACACGACCGTGCACACGACCATGCGCAGTGTCCAACCTCAATTAAGATTGATGTTATTATTTTGGATGGTATTATTATTTTAGTTTTATTATTCATGTTGTCATTATTTAAGTTAATATTTTAATTAGGTTATGATTATAATTATTATTATTACTATTATTATTATTTTTTGTTAATGCTTTGTTTTGGTCGTTGATATTAAATTAATGTTACAATTATAAAATAATTAACTTTCTATTTAAATTACTGTTATTTTTGTGATTACGTGTAGGTTAGTTTAAGTGTTTTTTTGTTTCATTTCATTTTTTTATTCCCCGTTTCTTTTTCTATCTTTTTTTTTATCTCTATTTTATTTTGTTCCTCCATCCCTTGCACTCCACTCTCCCCCCGCGAATCCCCTTCCCCCCTGGTTCCTTGCACAGCAACCGTCTCCTCCAAACCCTAGCTGCCGCCTTCCTCTTACTACTTCCGGTCGGCCGCCCTCCTCTCCGGCGAACCATGGTGGTGTGACACCCTCGTCCCCGAGCTCCCTCCGCATGCATTCCCCATCTCTCTCCCATCACAGCGCCTCTCTTATGTCTGGACCGACTACCCGAGCCTCTTCACCATCTCACTGGATTCCTTTGGCACACCACACACCACACACCCTCCCCCTCGCGCGACTCCCACTGTCGCACAGCACCCCCCTTGAACCTTTGAGCTGTGACCCTCCTCTCCCTCTATGTCTAACTAGAACTTCCCTATTCCTTACCTGACAACCTTGGCTATACCACCCCCCCCCCCTTCTTATTTCGACGAGTCCACAGGCGCAACGCCTTCTGGTACCCTAGTTTATGCTCAGACAGCTCCTCGGACCCTTGCCATAGGTGTCATATACCTATTTGTTAATTCTTTTAGTTTGATTAGGTTGTGGTTAGGAGTTTTGGTTTGGAATTTTGTTCAATTTTTGTGTAATTGGATTTATGTTTTGATATTAGAGTTCATTTGAGTTGATTGCGGAAAATTTGGTGTGCGATTGGAGCATTGCTTTGATATTTTGGGTTTTCTGTCACCAAGGTAAGTGGTTTCATGTTTAATTATAACTTGATTAAATAATTTGCAAGTTTAATTAATTTATCATTTTATTTAATTAATTTTTGTAGTGCAAAATTGGACTTCTCTGAGGTTTGATTTGTAGTTGAATTGTTTAGTTTCCTTTTTATACTAAGTGTGTTCTTTTTGGTGAAGTATTATTTCTAGTTATTTATTAGTTATTTTTTTTAGTTGTGTGGTTAGATTATTAATTCATTAATTTTGTGTGAGTTATATTTTACATGAGGTTTAGTTTGTTTCGGTGTGTTAAGTAGGGTGTCTCGTGATATAAGTATGTTGTTTTGTGAGAACGCATGTTGAACTATTGATTAGTTTTTCTTTATTGGGTAGTTAATTTGTTAGGTTGTGCAAAGGGTGAAATTGGTGTTTTGATGTTGAATCTAGTTGTTTTTAGTCAAAAATGAACTTTTTAATTAGTCTTTGGAGTTTAAAGTCATACGGTATATTTCAAAATTGTTTGGAAAATTTTTCTGGTAGTTCTTTTAATTATAGTAATGGTATTTTTAACTATGTAGGTGGTTTATTAAATTTCATGTGTGATGCAAATTGTGTTTCTGAGGTGGCGTTGTGTGTGTGTGGTCATGTAAGGGGGTTTAGGTCGGTCTAGTATGTAAAGCAGTGTTTTACTCCTTAATAGTTATTTATGAAAATTTGAATTGATTTATTTAGTAATTATTAAGGGAGAAAAATTATCTTGATTAAATTGTGTGAATGTTTTTGGTGCATAAAGTCATGCGACGTGTGTGGAAATTGTTTAATAAATTCTTTTAATGGTGTTTTTTATTCTGAAAGTGGTTTCTTTGACTATGTAGTCATTTTAATTGGTTGTGTAAGTGATGCAGATTTAGTTTTGGGATATTTTCAGTGTGCATATATATATATTTATTTATTTAAATGGGTTTTTTGTGTGTGCGAGTGTATTTTTGGGTATAAATAACACCTTGTTTGTTTTTTGTTTATGTTTGGCATATGACATGAACTCCAAACTACTTGATCACAAATGGGAAGCATGGGTACTAGGTGGGTGGACTAGGACTAGTGCTCTAGTGATTCTGAAGTGGCATCGGCCCGGTTTCACTTAGATGGATTGAAGAATACAACACTAACTAAACGTTGGATGATGTTGGAGACCACTAGGTTATATATGTGTTGACCTACTAGTGTCTTGTGCAGAAGAACATATATTGTTGTGTTTCTATACAATTTTTCACCGAGACGTGATGTTCTAGTGTCCCACTTCTCGTTAGTATCTTTAGGGCCTCTCCCATGTATTCTGCTCCTCTTTTCCTTTGCGCTCACTGTCAGCACATGGTGTGACACTGGGGTTACCAAGAAAGTATGTGTGTGTGTCTGTGTGTGTTAAATTAAGTTGTTTTTTTTCATTTAGAGTAGTTTTCCCTAAAAAATATTTTCATTAAAATTATTTAAGCACCTATTTTTTTTTATTCCATTAAACTGCATAAGTATTATTCATTTAATAGTTATGTGTGTAACTTTTTCTCGGTGGAATCCTACTGGGCTTTTAGATCACACCCTACATACCCCATTGGGTATATGTAGATTCTCTTTCTTCATCATTCCAGGTTGAGGCATCATGCACAACGTTGCTGGTTCACGTTGTCAGCAATGTCCTCGTGTTGGTTTAGTGAATGTAGCTTGAGGTAGTTGGACGTCATAGTGCTTAGAGGTTTGATTTAGTGTTTTTTAGTCTTCCCTTTTTTCGTGCCTTTTTGGATTTTTGGTTCAAGTTGTAAACTTAGATTTCGACTATATATTAAGGTCATGTTTGGTAATCTATTTTTAGTTTTACATTATTCATCTTGTTGTTTGTTTTATATTTATTTTTTCAGGTAAACCATTCCCAAGTTTCATTTTGATACCCGAGAACTTGTGCCAGCCCATGGGGATCAGGAACACCCTTCGGTCCCTATAGAGAACCAGGTCGGGCGCCAGGTCGAATGACGACCTGTCCTGGTTCGTGACAAAATGGTATCATTGGAGGCATTTTCTTTTTATTTTGGGAGTTGGGTAGATCGTAGATAGGATTATCGGTACTCGAGGGGTAGGTGCAGGAAGAGTGTCTTGAACTCTTGCTCGTTTCGATCCTCGAGTAGCCAGGGGTAGTCCAGGATTTCAATTTATCTATTTCCTATTTGTGGATGGGGGATGACAGTATGAGTAAACTGGTACTGTGCACGGACTCACATGGAGTAGCGACCCATGTGATGTCCGAGAGTACGGTTCAACACTCCTAGTGGTTGGCGCTTTCCTAGGTCTTAGTCTGCTAAACCATGCAGTTGATTTAGGCATGACCACTAGTTCTCCATCCAGGTGATTTAATGAATGTGATGTCTTGCTTCATTTTTGGGATTGGCGCAGAAGTGTTTACCTTCAAAAATGGAATCGTACTTTGGTGTTGGTCTTATTTTATTTTGGTGTGTGTTTGGCATGATTTGTTTTTGGGTTTCATTTCTCTTAAACCTTGTTTCTGGAATTTGGAATCTAATTTTTCAAAGTCGAATTTATAAAATAACATCTTGGGTTATCTGAAATTGAAGTGGATTGTTTTAGAAATGGAAAGCACTTTGGAAATTTGCCTTGAAATTTTGAAATGGTTTTGAAAAAAAAAGTATTTTCGGATATTGAGAGTGTTTTGTTTCGAAAGCGGAATAGCCTTGTTTTTTTCAGTGGTATTCCTATCGGTTCTCACATGTGCATGTGTACGTGATTAAGGGATAGTTGGTGGATTGGGTGGATGGGTTCCTCAGTGGAATGGAGGTGCATATTTTCAAGGCATCATGGAATATCAGTGGTGGGAGATTGATTTCTAAGGTTGGTTCTTGTTTCCTGAAAAGTGGGGTTTTCTCTAAAATGGGTTTTTGTGTTTAAATGGTTTTTGAAATTGAAAAATTGTTTTATTTCTGGAGTGAAAGCGAGGAGTTCAAAAGAGTTTTTCGGTCTTATTGTAATGTTCTTGGTTTTTCAAGTGAGTGTTTTTATTTAAAAATTAATTGATGTTTTAAATTGGAATTATTGGATTTGTTCTTGGAATATAGATGTTTATTTTGTGATGTGTTTGGATTTGTAGAATGTAGTTTTCTATTTCTTGTTTTGGATATGGCCCCTAGAAAGGTCCCATGGGTTTCCAGTATGTCTTTAGGTTCTTGGCTCAGCTCAAACGCCTAGTGGAGTGGCGGAGTTGGGTTCTAATCGGTTGTGTCTGCTGTTTGAAGACATCGATTTCAGTTGGATATCATTGAATGATTTGAGAGAGTTTTAAGTGTCTCTAGTTTTGGAGGAACTCCAAAATTTGTGTGGTTGTAAGTTGTCTCGAGTATTCCGGGACGAGCGGGACTAAACCAGTGAACGGTGATGGTTCTATTTTCTTTGAAAATGAGGATGTCATGAGCGATCCTCAAGACTAGCCACATCCCACGGTCATGCCTAAGGAAGTGAAGGCAGGAGAATGTGGTGGATCTCATAGGTGCTCGACTAGTTAACAGGTTGATAAGGATTTGTGTTTGAAATTTTTGATGAGCTATCTCATATTCCCAAAAGGTTGTGTCAAACAATCAGTTTAGAGCTCGTAATAGTTGTTGGTCTTGTTCATATTGTGGTAAGTGAATGTTCATCATCCAGTGAGGAGTGTGAACCAAAGGGACTTGTTTTTGGAGTGCCCCTTCCATAATTTTGTGTCACGCATTTGACGGACCAATTAATTCCCAATCTCTAGGGTGGTCAGTCAGGCACTCTAAGTTGTTCTCTTCAATTCTCAGTTGGTGAGTTGACAAAGTGGAAGATTGGGGCATGAGGAGAAGTATGCATGAGGCTTTTCCAGCGGGCGATGTTTCAGTCAGAGGTGGTGTAGAGACCCATAGCTTGACATACATGGACATTACATTAATTTTGTGGAATACTTAATACATAACAAAAAACCAACACTCAAGGACCATAATACTTTAGTGTCTTTGGAAACTCGGAACATAATCGTCTAATCATGGTGAAAGATCTTCAACATCTCCCATAAAGATCTTCCCTTTTTTTCATACCTAAAACCTTTCTTTATATCCTGGGGAAAAGAAAATATATACAGGGTGATCTCAAATGATGATTAAGGGTAATCAAGGAGAAAATAAAACAAACCATATACATTTGAACTTCAAAACATGAACATAATATTTAAACATCAAAATATTGAGTAATGACATAAAACATGGCAGTACATAAGGCATAGATCATAATGGATTATCAATCATGATAAAATAGCATGGGAATAAAACATGTAATTGTGTAAAACCATTAATCACATGATATGATTTCCATAGTAGCCAAGGCATTACTGCCAAGACCATGTTTGTGGACAAAGTCCCTTTCTGAATCGAGTTCACTCCTAGTTCCAGTCTTGTATCACTAAACCGGATTAACTTACCATTCCAACCATGTCTATCTCATGAGATATAAATAATTACCCAATACATTAGAGGGAGATATAGTTTCCACCCATATCATAATGAAATCATTCTTACTTATGCCACAACATAAACATAATTCATTCATCATAACCCAAAGAATAAAAATGGGTTTCCTAAACTTCATCCCATCATAACATAATCCATTTAAAACTAATGTATATCATTTCATCATAATAAAAGTGAAACCATGTAAACCATAGAGACATTATACATGAAACATACACATATGAAATAATTTAATCATAGATGAAAAATGGTTTTGATAAAACACTTGAAATGAATTCTTGAGGAAAATTTCTTTTCTTTTTCAAAATCATTTTATTTTCACAAAATGCCATGAAAATTTAAAAGAAAGGGATTTTGTTGAAAATATTAATGAAATATTTTAGAATAAGCTTCATGAAAATAAGGTGTTATGAAACCATAAAAATAAATTCATGCCGTATAAGATAAAAAACATTCTTCTCGTACTTTTTTTGGAAAAGTCAAAAAGTACCGTGTATGGTAAACAAAAGAAGGATTCCTTCCATAAGATGTGGTAAAAGTAAAAAAGGGTAAAAACGACATTAAACATACATGGAAGAATAGTAAAAATTTTATGAAAACATTTTTAGGAAACATGGACATGGATGATAAACCTAACCCCAGTAAATACTTACGTATAAGCAATCTCGGATAAAAATGAGATTTGAAAAATTATCCCTTACCTTATGTCTGATATGCTTCATATGTATCCAAACCTCCTATATAATGATTTAAATAATGTCATTTACTTATTACATAATCATATTCATTGTTATGATATCATATATGGTTCACTTGTGGCTTTATATTACCCGTTCTTTTGTAAATTCCATGTTAAAGCAGGGTTTTGGGTAAAATCGTTTCATTTATCTTATGTGTTTCGATTTGTTGTTCTTGATATAATTAATCATATATCCTGATTTAATTAATTCCAGAATGTAAATAATTATTTTCTTATAATATATATTCAGTATACAAATATATATCATAGATCGATAAATGGAATGAAATACACCATTCATGGAGACGGTAGGTCATACGTACACATGAACGTTGTTTTCGTTTCCTTATTGAATTAAATGGAATTAAATAAATGAAACATATATGTACATAAATCCAGTATCATTATTATGTAATATATTTCATGATTATTTATTATATATACTTTATATTCATACTTGAATGGTTAATCATGGAAAATGAATCTCATCGCGTACGTGGAGACGATAGTCTGTACGTACGCACGAACGATGATATCGTTCCCATAATTATTTAATAGAATTGGAGTGGATGATATAATATCTCAGAATAATTATGATGTTATAATAACCATATATAGTTATTATTTACACCATTTTACCCATCCACGTAATGTGGTGGTGGAAAACAGATTAGACCATGGCGTGGAGACGGTATTCTGTACGTACGCACGCACTGTGATTTCATTTTCCATAGGATGGATATAAGGTGAAATGGAGTTGTTTTATATTTATAATAACATATCAGTATATTAGTGATACTGATGATATTACTTTATAATGAAACATATAAATAAGAAAAATTAGAAGAAGAAATAAATTGGAAAGTATCGGTAAAGGATATTACCTCTTCTTTGACGCGCCTCCTTTAAACTTCCACTTAAGGGACTAGAGTTGGTATTTTTAGAAAACCAGAACATATATAATGTTTCTAGGGAAGTTGAGAGGGAAAATGGGTAGGGGTTGGCCGAGCTTGAAGGCACAAAGTGTTGTGAAGAGGAGAGGGAGGAGGTTCACTTTTATAAGGGAGGAGAGGGGCACCTTTGGAAAGTGTGAAACTATTATTTTATTATAAACTTATCTTCGGTTTAAAAAGGTCCAAAAATCATTAAAGACGAAGATAAGACTACTAATGGTAGAAATATGATTTTCCAGTAATAATTGGACATGTTTTGGATAATCTTTTAATCATTATAGTCTTATTTATTTAAATCATTTATAAATGAGGTAAATACTGCATCATTATTGTGTCATAAATAATTTAATTTATTTGATGTCTAAAATTTATAAAAAAAAATGAAATCATGTAGGAAAACCTTTTATCTTTCCAATGAATATTTATAGTCGAAAATATAATTTATATAACCCCTTATAAAAATTAATTACTAAAAGATATTTGTTAATGTCAATTTTGTCTTTATATTAAATAAATTAATCCAAATTGTCATTGTCACTACCAAGTGGGTCAATGGAGTCCCCAAATTATCCCACGAATTCCCATGGTCGGCCACTACTCATCCAATAAGGTTAGGAAAAGTGTTAAGGTAATTTTAAATTATTATAATATCCTTTTAACCTTGAATTGCCCTATTTACCTTTAACCGCGGTAAATAAAAGTCAAAAGTTACTATTCACCAAAAATTATTTTCATCTTATTAAACCACATTTTACTTCTTGATAAAAATCATGTATGTAAGATTTTTGAAATTCAATTCAGACAAGTGGTAAAATTTCATTTAAATGAAAGAGTCAGTTTTTTTAACTACCACTAAGTGGTTTCACTATTCATCAAAAATTGAAGTTTTTTAGAAAAATATCGAAAATTCAGCCTAAGTTTTATTTTATATTCCAAATTCAAAAATGATATATATTTTTCCAAATTCAAAACATAGAAGTGGAATTAATTAATTTTAAAATTAATTCCCGTTATCAAAACAAATAGCATGTTTTTAGGAAACAATAACTATCAAAAGATCGACAATTGTTTATGTCCAAATTCAAAGTGAAATTAATTCCAATGACCAACATTGGATTAAAAGGTAAAAATATATTCTAATTACACATTAAAACCAATTAAAAAGATATTCTATCCATATAAATTATTTCGATGAAAAAAGTTGTTTTTAATTAAAATATAGCGTGTTTTTACTATTCATTAAAATATGAAAGTTATCAGAATAATATGAAAATTTTATCCGAATTAAAATTTTTTATCCTGATTCCAAGGAAGAATTTTATTTTTTCAAATTGAACTTATAAACATGTCAAAATCTAGATTTAAAGTGGGTGCGCCATCAAAAGGCGGGAAAACTGCATTTTTTGAAAAATAATTATTTTACCCAAAAAAAATATTTTGTTCTCATACCATGTTCTAGAAAATATGTAAGATGAATAAAAATGCTATAAAATTCAAAATGTAGTTAATACTATTCATAACGGTTATTCCATAATAATATTATAACAATATATCATCATTTAGTGAAAGCCGGTATTGCTACTACACACGCTATCGAGGAAGGTCGTGATTGTGTGTAATGCAAGCCAAGTCAGAGCTGCTTGTAGTGCAAGCTCCCGTTGGTGTTGCATATAATATAATAAAAACATATTTAAATTGCACATTAAACAAAATCTATACTTATTGTTGCGTAGAATAATTTCCACAAAACGAGCATGAAATTGTGTGTAACACGAGCCAAGGATAGTGTTGTGTATACTGTGAGCTAATACGGTGTTGCGTATAGTACAATCTAATCTTGGTGTAGCGTACAACACAAGACATCAATGAAATTAAAAGAATATTTTTCATAAAATCTATGGGTGTTGCATTCTACCCCCCTTAAAATAAATTTCGCCTTCGAAATTTGTCGTGGTTATAAATGGTTTACTACTTGAAAGTTTCTTTAATAGAAACCCACATCGTAAAAAAGAATACCACAACATAACCATAAAAACTAAATTATGAAACGTAACGGTTACCCAAATTAACTAATCACTGGGTTTCGACATAGGAGAACATAGGTGAAAATATGGATATGGAAGAGAAATCAAACCATCAACTTCTGATGAAGAGTGGTAGAGTACATGGCTATAAAAAAGCCAACAATCACAAATTCATATATTTGTGATGATCTAAGGTACCATATGATTCATCATATATAAGGGCACTAGGACAACAATTTTGGTTTTCAAGATAATTTCCCTAAAGTTGAAGAATTTGAATTAGAAGAAATACTTACTTTATTTCGGTACAATCTCACTGTTGTTCGTGCCTTGAAAAATTTCCACTTCATCTCTTAAAGAAATAAAGTTTAATTTGTCATTCTTTAAGTGTTAGCAGATCATGTGATAGAATGATGGTTCATTCCATCTGCCTCAAACAAAAGGTTAGCAAAAGTTATCAAATATACATAAGTCCATCTATGGTGAGGTTAATCGTATATGATTCCAAAAATGGACTTATACTTCATCTATAATACCGCTTAATAAAAGAAATCTAGTTTCAACTAACTATGGACTTCTTGTAGGCCAGTGGTAGGCGATAAATGTCTATCACACTTTAGTTGTGGGTTCGATTCCCACAGCCTTGTCTAACGCGACAGGTTGTTTCCCGTACTGCAGGATGTCCTTTTCCTAAAACTATATTATTATAAAATCACATCAATAACATCGAAAAAAAAGTTCTAGCCTTAAACAATACTATAAAATGTCCAACATAATCCATTCCAATCTTTAATCTTATCAAAAATACTTCTGTCTGATCTTATAGTATAATGAAACTGACTACTAGAAAGGTCATTTAACAAGCATTGAATACCATCATTTATCCCCCATATATCCTAAGATATATCTTGTTGGTCACATACCAAATATGTGAATTCCTTAATCATGTATCCTCTTGGAACATTAATTACCAAATAATCTTTGTGAAAACATGAATGCTATCAAATGTGAACTCTTTCCACATACCAAAAGCCCAAAATTTCTGTATACTCAAAACATGATATAACTTTGTCCTTATATCATTCATGAGCTCATTAATACCATCAAACATCTCATTATCTCTTTATTCATTCATTATGCGCAAATCATCTACTTTCCAAAAATATTTGAATAACCTTTCATGGTTACCGGTACCATTAAATATATAATTTCAAATACTTTAGGAAAAACTATAGTGTAACAATCTTTAGATGTGTCTTTATTCCATAGTACCATTACCTATATAACATAACTCTTGATAAACATAAATCATTCCACTAACTTCTTAAACCATTGAACGAGCTTGAAAAATTCATTCATCTCACATATCATTTGTAGTCTCTTCATCTTCATCAACATAAATACTACCCATACGACCATGCTGATTCTCTTCATGAGACTTTACCTTAGGGAATTTGTCTGCATAATGCCCGTACATTCCACATTTAAAAAATTTTCTAGTCCCTTTAAGACAATCTCCACCATTATTCTTTCCACACTTTGAGCATAAAGAAACATTTATCTTCTTTTCACCATTATTCTTAGATTTCTCCTTGAACCTCATCTTTCATTTCTTGTCAAAACCATGATATGGATATGTAACACCAACTTATATTTCTACCTTGATAGCACAACACACAATTTTTTCATAGCTAATAAAGTCTCTTATAGATAACGCCCTTCGAAGACATGGTTTTAAGACACTGAAGAATCGATCAAACTTAACATCAGGTTGGATGATAAATCCAGATGCATACCGTGCAAGCCTTGTAAAATTTGCTTCGTATATACCAACAGATTCATCATCCTTTTTCTTAAGCTCAAGGAAATCCTTTTCCATCTTTGTTCAAAGAATATGAGGGAAGTACTTATTGAAAAATAAGTTCTTGAACTCATCCCATTCCATGGATTCAATTTCATCTCAGGAATTGTATTTTAAATTAGAGTCCACCATTGATCTGCTTCACCTTCTAAACAGTAAATTGCCAGAATGACTTTTTAATGTTCCGAACAGCGAAGTATGGAAAATATCTTTTCAATGGTACTGATCCATTGTTCAGAAAAAAGTGGATCAGAAGACCCACTGAAATAAGTTGGACGTTGCCTCATGAAGGACTCAATAGAATATTGTTCCCTTCTCTGCTCATTTGTAAATCCAAAATGATTCATAGCTTGTGTAAGTATAGAAATAAGATTATTCACTCCATATCCCATAACATTGGTTTTTTTAGGAGTACAATAAATGCATTGTCCATTGCATTGATCAACACGGTTCCTTCGGGTTCCAGTCATCGTCTAAAACCCATAAAGAATAGTGTGAGAGGCAAAAATCATGCTAGGAAAACAACATAATAAAGGGTGAGTACCTTAAATATCTAAGATCGTAGGTTTAATTTTATGATTGTTATCATAATTCTAGGACTATAACTTATACTTATACTTATCCTAAGGTACATCCCTAGACATACCTTAGAAATATCTCTAGGGATCTCACTAAATTTTTCACATCCTAGTTTCCAAAGGTTAACTAAACCTTTCCTCTTATACCAACTATAGAGACCCATAGCTTTAAATACATGTACATTACATTACTTTTGCAGAATACTTAATACATAACAAAAAACCGACACTCAAGGACCATAATAGTTTAGTGTCTTTGGAAACTCGGGACACAATCTTCTAATCATGGTGAAAGATCTTCAACATCTCCCATAAAGATCTTCCCTTTTATTCTTACCTAAAACCTCTCTTTATATCCTGGGGAAAAGAATACATATAAAGGGTGAGCTCAAATGCTCAGTAAGAGTAATCATGGAGAAAATAAAACAAATCATATACAATTGAACTTCAAAACATGAACATAATATTTAAACATCAAAATCTTGAGGAATGACAAAAAAATGGCAGTACGTAAGGCATAGATCATAATGGATCATCAATCATGATAAAATATCCTGGTTATAAAACATGTAATTGTGGAAAACCATTAAGCACATGATATGATTTCCATAGTATCAAAGGCATTGCTTCTAAGACAATCTTAGGGGACAAAGTCCCTTTCTGAATCGAGTTCACTCCTCATTCCAGTCTAGTATCACTGAACCAGATTAACTTACCATTACAGTCATGTCTATATCATGAGATATAAATCTTTTCCCAATGCATTCAAGGGATATATAGGTCCCACCCATCTCATAATGAAATAATTCTTACTTGTGCCACAACATAAACATAAATCATTCATCATAACCCAAATAATACAAATGTGTTTTATAAACATCATCCCATCATAACATAATCCATATAAAACAAATTTATATCATTTAATCATAAGAAAAGTGAAATCATGTAAATAATAGAGACATTATACTTGAAACATACACATATAAAATAATTTCATCTTAGATGGAAAATGGTTTTGATAAAACACTTGAAATGAATTCTTGAGGAAAATATCCTTTGTTTTTCAAAATCATTTTATTTTCACAAAATGCCATGAAAATTTAAAATAAAAAGATTTTGTTGAAAATAGTCATGAAATTTTATAGAGTAATATTCATGAAAATAAGGTGTTATGAAGCCATAACAATATATTCATGTCGTACAATTTAAAAAATATATTGTTCTCGTACTTTTGTTGGAAAAGTCAAAAAGTACCTTATATGGTAAACAAAAGAAAGATTCCTTCCATATGATGTGGTAAAAGTGAAAAAGGTAAAATGAAATTAAACATAATGGAAGAATAGTAAAAATTTTATGAAAACATTTTTAGAAAACATGGATATGGATGATAAACATAACCCAAGTAAATACTTACGTATAAGCAATCTCGGATAAAAATGAGATTTGCAAAATTATCTGTTACCTTATGTCCGATATGCTTCGTATGTATCCAAAACTTCTGTATAATGATTTAAATAATGTAATTGACTTATTACAGAATCATATTCATTGTTATGATATCATATATGGTTCACTTATGACTTTATATTACACGTTCTTTTGTAAATTCCATGTTAAAGCAACGTTTTGTGTAAAATCATTTCATTTATTGTATGTGTTTCGATTTGTTGTTCTTGATATTATTACTCATATCCTGATTTACTTAATTACAGAATGTAAAAAATTATTTATATATAATATATATTCATTATACTAATATATATGATAGATTGATAAATGGAATGAAATACACCATTCATGGAGACGATAGGCCGTACGTACTCATGAACGCTGTTTTCATTTCCTTATTGAATTAAATGTAATAAAGTAAATGAAACATATATGTACATAAATCAAGTATCATTATTATGTAATATCTTTAATGATTATTTTTTATATATACTTTATAATCATACTTGAATGGTTAATCATGGAAAATGAATCTCATCGCGTTCGTGGACACGGTAGTCCGTACGTACGCACGAGCAATGATATCATTCCAATTATTATTTAATAGAATTTCAGTGGATTATATAATATCTTAGAATAATTATTATGTTATAATAACCATATATAGTTTGTATTGACACCATTATACCCATCCAAGTAAGGTGGTGGTGGAAAACAGATTAAACCACGGCGTGGAGACGGTATTCCGTATGTACGCACGCTCGGTGATTTCATTTTCCGTAGGATGGATAGAAGGTAAAATGGGGTTGTTTTATATTTATAATAACATATAACTATATTAGTGATACTGATGTTATTACTTTATAATGAAAAATATAAATAAGAAGAATTATAAGAAGAAATAAATTGGAAAGGATCGGTAAAAGATATTACCTCTTCTTTGACGCGCCTCCTTTAAACTTCCACTTAAGGGACTAGAGTTGGTATTATGAGAAGAACAGAACCTCTATAATGTTTCTAGGGAAGTTGAGAAGGGAAATATGCATGGGTTGTCTGATCTTGAAGGCTCAAAGTGTTGTTAAGAGGAGAGGGAGGAGGTGCTCTTTTATAAGGGAGGAGAGGGGAACCTTTGGAAAGTGTGAAAATATTATTTTATTATAAACTAATATTCAGTTTCAAAACGTCCAAAAATCATTAAAGATGAATATAATATGACTCATGGTCGAAATAAAATCATCCTATCAGAATTGGACTTGTTTTGGATAATATTTTCATCATTATAATCTTATTTATTTAAATCATTTATTAATGAGGTAAATACTGCATCATTATTGTGTAATAAATAATTTAATTTATTTGAGGTATAACAATTATAAAAAAAATACCATCATGTTGTAAATCTTTTTATCTTTCCAAGGAATATTTATAGTCAAAAAGATAATTTATATAACCCCTTATAAAAACTAATTACTAAAAGATATTTGTTATTGTCAATTTTGTCTTTACATTAAATTAATTAATCCAAGTTGTCATTATCACTACCAAGTGGCTCAATGGGGTCCCCAAATCAACCCAAGGATGACCATAGTCGGTTACTACTCACCCAATAAGGTTAGTACAAGTGTTAATTTAATTTTAAATTATTAAAATATCATTTAATCCTTGAATTACCCTATTTACCTTTAACCGTGGTAAATAAAAGTCAAAAGTTACTATTCACCAAAAATTATTTTCATCTTATTGAACCAAATTTTACTTCCTGATAACAACCATGTGTGTCGGATTTTTGAAATTCAATTCACAAAAGTGGTAAAATTTCATTTAAATGAAAGGGTCAGTTTTTTTAACTACCACTAAGTGGTTTCACAATTCATCAAAAATTGAACTTTTTTAGAAAAATACCAAAATTTCAGCCTAAGATATATTTGATATTCTGAATTCAAAAATGATTTCTATTTTTTCAATTTCAAAACATAGAAGTGTCATTAATTAATTTTAAAATTAAATCCCTATTATCAAAACAAATAGCGTGTTTTTAAGAAACAATAACTATCAAAAGATCGACACTTGTTTATGTCCCAATTCAAATTGAAATTAATTCCAATAACCAAAATTGGATTAAAAGGTAAATATATATTATAATTGCACTTTAAAACCAATTAAAAAGATAATCTAACCATATAAATTATTATGATGAAAAAAGTTGTTTTTAATTAAAATATAGCGTGTGTTTAATATTTATTAAAATATGAAAGTTATCAGAATAATATGAAAAATTTATCCAAATTAAATTTTAGTATCCTGATTCCAAGGAAGAATTTTATTTTGTAAAATTGAACTTATAAACATGTCAAAAACTATATTTGATGTGGGTACGCCATCAAAAGGCGGAAAAATTGCATTTTTTGAAAAATACTTATTTTACCCTAAAAATTTATTTTGTTCTCATACCATGTTCTGGAAAATATGTAAGATGAATAATAATGTTATAAAATTCAAAATGTAGTTAATACTATTCATAACGTCTAGACCATAATAATATTATAAAAATATATCATCATTTAGTGAAACCCGGTATTGCGTACTACACACGCTATCGAGGAAGGTCGTGATTGCGTGTAATGCAAGCCAAGTCAGGGCTGCATGTAGTGCAATCTCCCTTTGGTGTTGCGTATAATATAATAAAAACATATTTCATTTATACATTAAACAAAATCTATACATAATGTAGCATATAATAATTTCCACAAAGCGAACTTGAAATTATTTATAACATGAGCCAGGAATAGTGTTTTCTATACTGTGAGATAATATGGTGTTGCGTAAAGTACAAGCTAATCTCGGTGTAGCGTACAACACAAGACATCAATGAAATTAAAATAATAATTTTCATAAAATATAGGGGTGTTACAGGTGGTCAGCTTTTGACTAAGAGGCAGTAGATGCTTCAGACATCAGGGCCCCAACCATAGGTCTCAGGGTGAAGCTTGCACGCAGTCAAAACTCGTTGGACATGGTGCGAGTTTGGTCTGACTTAAGCCTGCAATGACAGATGGGGACAACTTAAATTTCTTAATTGCAGTATCGCCTATGAAGGCTTAATTCTATTGTTATGGGTATGAAGGTCGTGTATCCTTGTTGCAGTCTTAGTTTGTGGGAGTTCCTCTTGGGCCTTAAAGTGGATCAGAAAATATGTATTCATGTAAAGCTAGTAGGAGTGCTCTGTAAACCTTCTTGTGATCAGAGATGCTCAGGTCTTGTGGAATTGGTGTGTGCCTATCTGTTTCACCTCCTGGTTTGGGGTTTCTGCTATCAAATATATCTCATGTGGAAGATGTTTGTCCACTGTAGGAATAATCAGTGCAGGTCGGCCCATGTGGTGGGTTCGTGATGAATGGTTCAGTTAGAATTGCTCAAAGTAAACTAGGAATGCCCGCGTAGGATCCGTGGTGTTAAGAAATTTTAAAATGGTGGGGATACTTAGTGTGGGTCTCACTGATGTCCCCTCTTGTGTTGGTTGGTTAATCTTAGGGAGCTTGGATGGTCAAGCCAGTGTCAGAGGTTTGTCTGGGTTTGTGAGTCATCTTGGTTTGGAGAACCAGTGTTTGACAAGAATCCCAATATGGTGGGGAGACCACCATAAGAAGAACTTGGGGGAAGCTCTGTTTTGAAAGTGCACTTGGCGGGACAACCCCCTTCTTCTACTCTGCCCGACCTCGACCATGATAATTGGTTAGCTCAGATAGTGGGTCGTTGGGTGAGTGTTTTTAGAGGTCTCAAGCGGCCCCAGTGATCCCTAAGTTGGGTTTCGGGGTGTTCCATGTTGTATTTGTGTTTGGAAGTAAATTATTTGATGTTAGTTGTTTTCCTTTGTGATTATAGTTTTGAGATATTTGAAGTTTCAGGTCATGGTGTTTTGAATGCTCAGTCTTTGAGTGATTGAGTTTTTACTTTAGGTATCTTCACAGTCTTGCTTGGAATCTTTGGGTTGGTCAAGTATTTTGGGAGTTTTTGGGGGCAGAAAGTTTCATGGTGGGGAGAATTGTAACCCGACCGATGCATTGTTTTAATATAATTATTCTGGGTCTCACTTTTGAGCGGTGGTTTGAATCAGTTCTTCTTTTAAAAGAAGCTTTTATAGTGGTGTGTGATTGTTCCCGCGACTGTGCCTACGACTGTGCTCGTCTCCCATCCTTAATAAGATACTATTTTAGTATTATTAAATTTATTATTACACGGGCGCACAACCAGGAATTCAACCGAGGGCGCGCCACTCACGTGACTGGGCCTGTGACCGCACACACTGTTGGGCACGTGACCACGCACACGACCATGCGTAGTGTCCAACCTCAATTAAGAATTATGTTATTATTTTGGATGGTTTTATTATTTTAGTTTTATTATTCGTGTTGTCATTATTTAAGTAAATATTTTAATTAGGTTATGATTATAATTATTATTATTACTATTATTATTATATTGTGTTAATTCTTTGATTTGGTCGTTGATATTAAATTAATGTTACAATTATAAAATAATTAAATTTCTATTTAAGTTACCATTATTTTTGTGATTATGTGTAGGTTATTTTACGTTTTTTTTTCATTTCATTTTTTTATTCCCCATTTCTTTTTCTCTCTTTTTTTATCTCTCTTTTATTTTTTCCCTCCCTTCCTTGCACTCCCCTCTCCCTACGCGAATCACCTTCCCCCCTGGTTCCTTGCGCAACAGTCGTCTCCTCTGAACCCAAGCCACCCCCTTCCTCTTACTCCTTCTGGTCGGCCGCCCTCCTCTCTGGTGAACCATGGCAGTGTGATGCCCTCCCCACCGATCTCCCTTCATGTGCGTGCCCTGTCTCTCTCACATCGCGGCGCCTCTCTTCTGGCCGGACCGACTACCCAAGCTTCTTCACCATCTCGCCGGATTCCTTTGGCGCACTGCACGCCGCACACCCTCCCCCTCGCGCGACTCTCGTCATCACACAACACCCCCTTGAACCATTGGGTTGTCACCCTCCTCTCCCTCTCCGGTGAACTAGAACTGCCCTCTTCCTTGGCAGACAACCTTGGCCGCACCCCCCCCCCTTCTTATTTCGATGATTCCAGCCAGCGCAACGGCTTCTGGCACCCTAATTCTTGCTCAAACAGCTCATCGGACCCTTTCCATTGGTGCGATATACCTCTATTGATAATTCTTTTTGTTTTATTATGTTGTGGTCAGGAGTTTTGGTTTGGAATTTGGTTCAATTTTTATGTAATTGGATTGATTTTTTGATATTAGAGTTCATTTGAGTTTATTGAGGCAAATTTGGTGCACGATTGGAGCATTTCTTTGATATTTGGGGTTTTCCGTCACCAAGGTAGGTGGTTCCATGTTTAATTATTATTTGATTAATTAATTTTCAAGTTGAATTAATTTATCATTTTATTTAATTAATTTGTGTTGTGTGAAATTGGTCTTCTATAAGGTTTGATTTGCAGTTGAATTGTTTAATAGCCTGTTTATACTATGTGTGCGCTTTCTGCTGAAGTCTTATTTCTAGTTATTTGTTAGTGATTTTTTTTAGTTGTGCGATTAGCTTATTAATTCGTTATTTTGGTATGAGATTGATTTTACTTGAGGTTTAATTTGTTTTGGTGGGTTAAGTAGGGTGTCTCATGATATATGTATGTTGTTTTTGTGAGACCTCATGTTGAACTGCTGATTAGTTTTTCTTTATTAGGTAGTTAATTTGTTAGGTTGTGAAAAGTGTGCAATTGGTGTTTTGATGTTGTGTCTGGTTGTGTTTAGTCAAAAATGAATTTTTTTAATGAGTCTTTGGTGTTTAAAGTCATGTGGTATATTTCAAAAAAATTTGGAAATTTTTTCTAGTAGTTCTCTTAATTATAGTAATGGTATTTGTAACTGTGCAGGTGGTTTCATAAATTGCATGCGTGATGCAGATTGAGTTTCTGAGGTGGAATTGTGTGTGTGTGGTCATGTAAGGGGGTTTAGGTCGGTCTAGTATGTAAAGCGGTTTTTTCTCTTTAAAAGTTATTTATTAAAATTTGAATTGATTTACTAAATAATTATTAAGGGTGAAAATTTGGCTTGATTAAATTGTGTGAATGTTTTTGGTGTGAAAATTCATGCGAAGTGTGTGTAAATTGTTTAATAAATTCTTCTAATGGTGCTTTTGATTTTGAAAGTGGTTTTTTTACTATGCAATCATTTTAATTGGTTGTGTAAGTGATGCAGATTTAGTTTTGGGATATTTTTGGCATGCACATATATATATATATAAATGGTTTTTTGTGTGTGTGATTGTAGTGTTGGGTATAAATAAAACCTCGTTTGTTTTTTTTGATTATGTTTGGAATATGATGTGAACTCCAAACTACATGAGCACAAATGGGAAACTTGGGTAGTAGGTGGGTGGACTAGGACTAGTTCACTAGTGATTCGGAAGAGGCATCAGCCCAATTTCACTTAGCTGGATTGACGACTACAACACTAACTAAAATTTTTGGATGATGTTGGAGACCAATAGGTTATGGATTAGTTTCCCTACTAGTGGCTTCTGCACGAGAACATATATTGTTGTTTTTCTGTACCATTGTCCCCCGAGACATGATGTTTTAGGTTCCCACTTCTCGTTAGTATCTTTAGGGTCTCTCCCATGTATTGTGCTCCTCTTTTTCTTTGCGCTCACCGTCAGCACACGGTGTGACGTTGGGGTTGCCAAGAAAGTGTGTGTGTGTGTGTGTGTGTGTGTGTGTGTGTGTGTGTGTGTTAAATTAAGTTTTCGTCTTTTTCATTTAGAGTAGTTTCCCCTTAAAAACTATTTTCATTAAAATTCTTTATTCACTTATTTATTTTTATTCCATTAAACTAAATATGTATTTTTCATTTAATAGTTTTGCATGGAAATTTTTCTTGGTGGAATCTTACTAGGGTTTTAGCTCACACCCTAAATACACCCTTGGGTGTATGTAGATTCTCTTTCTTCTGCATTCTAGGTTGAGGCATCATGCACAGCTTTGGTGTTTCGCGTTGTCAGCAGCATCCTCATGTTGTTTTGGTGAATGTAGCTTGAGGTTGTTTCACCTCGTGATGCTTGGAGGTTTGAGTTAGTGTTTTTTTAGTTTTCCCTTTTTTGCCGTGACTTTTTGGGTTTTTGGTTCAAGTTGTAAACTAAAAGTTTGACTGTAGATTAAGGTCATGTTTGGTAATATGTTTTTAGTTTTAAATTATTCATTATTTTGTTTGTTTTATATTTATTTATTCATGTAAATCATTCCCAAATTTCATTTTGATACTCGGGAACTTGTACCAGCCCGTGGGGTTCGGGAACGCCCTTCGGGCCTTGCCGCTGATCGGGTCGGGCACCGGGTCAGATGACGACCAGTCCTAGTTTGTGACATTATCCATTGTGAATGTTATGGATAACTCTAATAAGGGAAACTCAACATTTTATTGTTTCATAGAATTTCAATATTCAATGATGAAAACGGGAAATTGAATTTAAGAAAAGAATCACTCTAATATGGTAGGTGTTATCCTCTCAATCCATCTAAAGGTTAAAGATATATATAACTTTCATCCTCGTCATCTCGTCTTTAAAATAGTTATCATTGAATTTTGTTGTTTGGAAGTCATCCCTTATCTATTGTAAACATACACCTAAATTTCTTGAAATACTAAAAGAAGTAGTCATCCATAGGATGACTACAACTCATAGTAGTAAATGCAACAATAAAAGACATGGGGTTTGAGTCCTAGGAAATAAATTGGAATAATAATTATTCAGGAGATGAAATTGACGAGGATGATAGTTGTATTTAATTGTGTTCTATAAAAGAGGTAATGCCTCCCATTTGTGAGAATTACATGGATGGTAATCAGAGATTCCTAAGGGTGTAAAAAATATAATGTTAAAGAATAATCTTTTTTTATATTGATTAAAGTAAAACATACATAGTGTTTATTCGATGCGTGATGAAAGAAATTTAGGGAATTTTAAGAATTATTAATGATTGGGTTATCATTTCAAATATGGATAAATTTTTTCAAAGGTATAGAAAACTAGCCGATTCATTTTTTGATTTGGGGTTGATAAAAATTTATGGTAGTTTGGGTTGAAAGAGGAAATTGATTTCTATTAGTGAAAAATTGATCATATAAGATAATGCGACAATTAAATACTGACTTAAAAAGGGTGGGTTGAGAAGTTTTTATGATGACAGGATAAAATTGAAAGATATTTTTTTCTAATTAGAATGGGGAGATTATTAATAATTGAAATAATTATGAAAAATATGAGGAAATTAATATTGAATTGAGTAGCATATGGAGGAGCACACATGTCTAAGGTAGACTCAAAATAAGATATTGATAGTGAGTAAAATAAATAAGGATTATCAACTGCATGAAATAAAAGAAAGGATGAAAGAAATGTATAAAATTTTATTGGTTATTGGACAGTTTTGGTGAAACATTGGTGGAGTAAAAGCTATAAAAAAATAATTTTCCCAATTAATGCCTAAATCATTTAGAGAGGTTGACAAGGATGCTAATTTGATCAAATATATGCATGATGAGCTTGATCCGAATAAGAATAATGTGTCATGGGAAATTTTTCCAAGGATAGAAGACTGAAATGTTATCAAAACCAAGTGGGGGTTCTATAATAAAATCATTGACTGTGGATAATTGGATCAAAATAAAGAATGGAGAGTGTGCAAGGGTAATTGGAAGATCAAAGGAATTTATATTTATGATTAATTTAATCTCATAGCCTGGTTGAAAACTATTTGATTTTTTTGGCTATTTCTGTTCAAATATAGTTATAGTATATCAAATGGATGTCAAGTCTTTGTTCCTCAATGGAGTTATTAAAGGGGAGTATAAATTAAGAAATTGTATAGTTTTTTTATGGATGAAAATGATTGAAAGGTGTGTCAATTAAATAATCCATTAAATAAGATAATAAAATCACTAGGGACCTAGTATTTATTGTTGGATTAATACCTAATAAAGATTTTTTTAGCAAGGTAGAGATGATCGAAACCTCTACATCAAGAAGGATAATGATCGAAGGATGTTGGTACTCATATAAGTTGAAGACGTGATATTTGAGGATTCGGCAAAGCACAGTGAAATTTTTATTTTGGATCAAATGAGGTAAGATATAGAGATGTCTATGATTGGTGAAATAAAAAATTTCTTTGGTTTATAGATGATTCAAAGAAATTTTAGCAAATTAATTTCTCAATAGAGATATGAAAAAGATGTCCCCAAGTGATTTTTAGTGGAATATTCCAAACCAATGAAAAATCAAACCGCTATATGGATGAATTTTTTAAAATTTTACAATATAAAAGAGGTATATGTCAAGGAATATAGATACTGGGAGCCTATTATACCTCATAAAAACATGAAACAACATTGGGATTGATATATTTCAAGTCATATAATACAAATGTTGTCCTAAGGATAGCCACATGCTATCGGGGAAGTCGATACCTCAATATATCTAAAAAATATTGAATTTTGGGTAGTTTTATTATAGGATAGTGCAACTATAGTTTTTGGGATACAAGGATATGGGATGGGGAGGTTCAGTAGATAGCCAAGGGAAATTAGAGATATAGAAAAACATGGATTTCATTTTAGCCTTGGTTTCTTTTAACCCTTGAATTACTTGAGCCTTGGATTCGATCATTGGAATAGTTGGAGATTTGATTCTAGCCTATATTTGAGCTTGGATTCGAAAACAAGGAGCACCGACAGGATGTAGCTTCCCTAGAGAGCTTCGGACATCACAAACTGGATCATGATGGATAGTGTTCTTAAAATATATCGGGACACTTTTATTAGCACTTCCAAAAAATCTCTCATAAAGAATTTATAATAATTATTATTAAAAAATTATATATATTTATATAATTATATATATTTTTTATAAATATATATATTGTAAATATATTCTTTACTCAAATACATTTGTTATAATTTCATACTAATTTTTATATATAATTATTTATTTCTAATTATATAAATACGTTTCAAAAAAATAATATTTTTATAATTATATATATGTATATATTTAATAAATATATATAAATATAATTATAGTAAATATATTCACTATTAAAATAAATTTATTATAATTTTCTAATTACTTAAAAATATATAATTATTTATTTATAATTATATAAATATTTTTATGTAATAATTTTAGATTATTTATAATTATAAATGTATAAGAATAATAAATATACATTTATAAATATATTTATTTATAAATATTTATTTAAAAATATATTTTTAACATTATTAATGAATATTTAATCTTATGTGAAAGCATGTTAAAAATGAGTCAACTTGAATAATTAAAAATTAGTACACTTTAACAATGTTGAAAAAATGAATAAGTCTTATTAATTAAAAACAAATTATTAAAAAGATCTAAATATATATTTAAATAAATAATAATACATATTTAAAATATTAAAACATAATATATTTATATATAATATTAATAATAATAATAAAATTGATTAAATTCTTGAAAAATAAAAAAAACTTATTAAAAAACAAACAATTATCCCTAAATTTAATAATATTAAATTTAAATAAATAAAATCAACCAGCTATAAACAAAATATATTAAATGTGTCATGTTATAATTAAATTCTAAAATGAATACTAACATTTGAATAAATTACATTAATATTATATGTGTTTCTGTGTAGGATTTCATTAATTACATAAATATTTATGTGTGTTTTGTATATAAAAAGGAATTAATTATGTATATGTATGTGAAATCAATATAACATATTTTTGATCAATGTTAAATTGAACAATTCAAATTACAATAAATTATGTCCATTACCCGATACAATTAGTCAATATTTTTAATTCATATTATTTTCTAATTATAAACCATTATTCACTTAATATATTACTATTTAATGTAAATGAATAAATATTTCTCATTAAATAAATCACATTTATGTACATTCATATATATCTATATATTTAATATATATTATTTATTAACGTTATCAATAATTATTTAATTAATAAAATTTTTACTATTATTTCAATTTACAAATTTTTATTTTTTATCTGTTTGATTTTTATTTTACATATATCAATATATTTAATATATACTATTTATTATTATTTATAATTAATATATATTATAATTAGTTTATTCATTTTTCTCAATAATTATTAAATTAATAAAATTTTATTACTTTTTTAATAAAGGCATTTTTATTTTTTATTTATTTCATTTTTCAGAACTTTATGAATGCTAAAAAAGCACTGATAAATGGTATCCTTTATTAGTGCAAAAAAATAAAGTGCTGATAAAGTGACCCGTTATCAGTGCTAAAAATAATTTGTTGATAAATAGTACACATTATCAGTGTAAAAACAAGTTCTGATAAAGGGTGTCATTTATCAACGCTAAGAAAAGGTCTTCTAAAAGATAAATTTTATCAGTGCTTTTTTTATCACTGGAGGGAAAATTTATCAGTGCTTTTTAATAGCGTTGATAAAGGCCATCACTATTAATGGTTTTTTTTTGTAGTAGTGATTGGTATGTTGTTAAGGCTATCCTCAAGTATCTAATAGGAACTAAGGATATGTTCCTCATGTATGGATTAGATTAAGAGATAGTCAACTGAGGTTTTACTAATTCTAGCTTTCAAATAGATTAGAATGATCTAAAGTCGCAGTGGGGATATATTGTTTATCTCAACAGAGGAGTTATGAATAGGAAAAGTTCAAAGAAGCTAGTTTTAACAGATTTTACAATAGATTTTGAGTGTATAAAAGCTTTGTATTATTCCAAGGAATCTGTTTGGATCTGCGTCTTTGTCCAAGATATTGATGGGGTACCCAATAGTAAATACCTAATTATAGTGTATTGTGATAATACTGTAGTGGTAGATCTTTTAAAAGATACAAGGTCACACCAATGGAAAAAACACATACTTTAGAAGTGTCACATATTGAGGGATTTTTCTTAGAGAGGTTACTTTGTAGTAAGAAATTTTCCCACATATGAGAGCATGGAAGACCGCTTGACTAAAGGCTTATCCCAACATAAGCATGAGTATCATGTCATAGATATTGGACTAAAGGTTATTAGAAACTTTCTCTAGTGAAAGTGGGAGTCCATTAGAGTTGTTTCACTAGAACCAAGTTCAATAAACATTATGATAACATGTATTAATTATTTTTAATATTAATCAACTCCTTATAACATCATGATTATTCTTTTATGTAACATAGAATGTGATAATGTCCTATGAGTAGTTGTCACACTGAACGGTTAGAGCAGTTCCCTGCAATTATGAGATTCCAAAACTATCATAAAAGTATTCTTAAATGTATTTTCTACAGTTATAATAATTCATTTGAGGGAAACAAATGATACAGGATATAATGGGTGGATACTCATAGGACTTTGAAGAAAATCCTCATGGTGTGCACCCTTGGTAATATATAGTGTGCGATATTATGAGAACGATACCCACCAGTAGGAAATACACATTTATATGTGTCATTGGATGTTCCTATATATGAATGTTTTTATTGATCCTTATACTTTATGATTATTGTTAATTATTGATTTAGTTCATGTACCTTGATGTGTTCATGAAAACTGTGATGAAATATGTCCATAAAGAGCTAGGAAACATTGGGTTCATCATGAGTAATACTTCATTAAATAGTAAGTAGAGAAAGGATTTTTATATTTTGTTCTTTAGTAGAATTTGATATCTCAAGCACATTAAGGGAAATTATATAGCCTAATTAAATCCATGGATATGGTGTTCCATAGGAATGTTTGATTTCTAGAAATTCAAAGAAAGAGACATCGAAAACATAGGTTGATGGCACCAGTATGTGACCTATATTATTAGAGATATCAGGATAAAGGGATTTATTACACATTAATCATATGTATGAGGTATTGTTTCATTGTAGAATTAACCTCCTTCTCTATGGGCTCTTTTACGTGTTTTTATATGCTAACCTTGGACATTAAGATTCTTCTCTTAATTACATTAAGAAATATTCCTAGAGGTTCATAAATAAATTTTATCAAGGATCTCATTTAAATAATATATTATTATTTATTATTTGACAAGTTGAATAAATATTAGTCCCATATGTGTTTTAATAATTATTCATGTTCTCTTTATCGCATATATTCTGTCACTATTTATGAAAGAATATATTATGTGAGTAGAATATTTAATAAATATTTAATTTTTATTTAGTGAATATAATATTTATTTATTTATTATAGAATAATGTAGTGATATTTTTTTTAAAATAATTAGTCATTATTCAAGTCTTGATAAATATTATGGGGGAATGGAGGACTAAGTTTAATGTTCCAGTGATAAATATTATATATTGAATATTATTTGAATAAATAATATTTAATTTAATTGATAAGTTTAGCATATGTCAATAAATAATAATAATATTTTTATTTTAGACATGGGGTTTCATAGGGATTATGGAAATAATAATGGTGCATATTCAATTAGTATTTTCTAACCCTAGCGATATATAAATAAAATTATATTATTTTCTTAATATTGTGAGTTCATTTTGTGGTATTCACAATGTGATCTAGAGAAATTCCTATAAAATTCCTAGTGATCTCTCTCTTCTAAGAATGCTCTTAAGAATAGAGACTAATTCTCATCCACCACTACTCTCAAGTTTAGAGAGATTGAATCGAACCCTTCCTTGAAGTGGTTCTTGGGGTGATCATAGGTGAACAAAGCAAGTGATAGTGATAGAACCCATATATTCCTACGATGACATTCAGATGTTTTGGAAACACGTGTGAATTACTATATGAGTGAATCTTCTTTTGATTCTAAAAACACAATGAATATATTATCTAGATAATTTTTTAGATCCACAAAAAAAGAAATAATTTCTTACAAGGTAATAGTTAAATTTTTGAAACTAATTATAAATAATATGTAATGATCATGTGCTATGATTTTAACATTTATCTGTTGTCTATATCATTTAATTCAATTCTCTTGATCATGGTGTTCATATTCATGTAAATATCATATTAATCATTAATCATGACAAAAAGGAAAAGTTGGGAAATTCAAATATGATGCTTCTACTGTGCTCGAAACCTTCAAATCAGGGATCTATTTCAGCCCATATAAGTACATACTAAACCTTATACCGTTATAACCCATATATAAATACTCATGTAATAACCATAACCCATTATAAAATAGATTCATGTATTCACTATTAACTTAAGTGGACAGAGCCCACATATATATGTATATAATAATTGTGATCCACTATAGTCTATGTGCATACACATTTGATAGCCATAAACCATCATAGACTAGATATTTTCATTCTGTATATTATATCTAGAAGAGAGAGGGGGTATAGGGAGTAGTTCTCCATCAATATCCTCAAAAACCTAGATTATTAGAAGGCACCTAGAACCTATGGAAAAGTATGGGAATCAATTGTGTTATCTAAATCAGTTGGTGTCGCATAAGAACTATCAAAATGATAATGAATATATAATAGAAAAAAAAATTATAACTGAAACTATTAAATATAATTGATGATTATAACTGACAATATTCATTAAATCCCTACTTTTAACACTAATAACTAGGAAACTAGTACCCTCATAATCACACAACAAGCATCATGTTCATCATCATTAGTTATCATGTACTGTTAACAAATTTCAAACAATTTTATCATATCATGTAATCAATTTTAGATTAAAATTGATGTTACTAATATAAAGATCATGTACATAAATACTTGTACATTGAATCATTGAACCAATCCAAAGAAACATATTATTAACACATAAATATCCCATTATATTTTTCATTAATCAGATTTCAAGTGTTTAATCATAATCCATTTACCATATCATTATTAAATCCTCCAAAACAATCTATTTAGTTAATTCTGTAATTATTTACCATTCCATGATCTAGGACACATGAACACAATAATTTATTTACAAGGAAGATAGTACCATATATGAAACTAAATGAACAGGAGAAAACAATAAGTAAATACTAGTAAAACAATTCTCCCAACTTAATCTACCCATCACAACATCATCCAAAACTCTTTTCCACACCATCCCACTATCAACCATCTAAATCATAGCCTCCACAATTACACAAATATCCCAAATCTCACTATATAATCTTACTATACCAGGTTGAAAATCAAAATCATAGAAAATAAACTAGTTTAATATATATTCAGTAATAAATATTGTTAAATCTTATTAATAAATAATATTAATAAACTCAAGATTCAACTAAAACCAAAGCAAACAGGACTAAAAAATTAAGGACCAAACATGATTGACCACCAATTTCAACTATTGAAAACATCACCATTTATTACCATCTTAATTAAATTAAAATATTGTGAGAAGGTTCTAGGAATAAAAAAACTAATATATCAACAACTAATAGTAGTTATAAACATCATGTAAATATGAACAATGAAATTCTCAATTATATTAAGAAATTATAAGGAAGAATGACCACTATAATAAATTAATTATTTAGAATCCTCCTTGTCTTTCCATAGTTAAGTTGTTTAATAAGTTTTATACCTAACAAATATTCAAAGGAAACATATAAATCACATCATTAAGTTATCACACTATACACAAAATATCACAAGACATCAATATAAATAGAATCATAAATGTATACAAAGATATACCAACATTACTTTCAATTTAATTAATTTTTTGTTTATTCTCTTCATAATGTTGATTTACGCCCTTTAACCATTGAACAATAAATCATAATAATCCCACACTTTCTTGTAATAAAATAGGTGAGGTATTAAACCTCTTACCAAGATTGAAGCATCATGGAACACTGCACAAGTATGGAATAAGACAAGGGTAAAACATTTCCAAATTAGAAAGGATCTATTATGAGACCTATCCATAATGAACCCTCAATAAAACACATACGAAACTGAAGGAACCACACTACTATAAACTCTTAATAAATACTAATTAAAGGGAAGGAGAGGGGGAATAGTAGGAGAAAATAAGGCACCACTACAAAAAAATGACTTATACCAACATAAATTTATTGACAGATAATATATTTGTTGGTAAAAATGATCAATTCCAATAGATATGTAATTTTATTTGTAGGGATTTTAAGTACCAACACTTGTTTTTACATATAGTTATATCTGTTGATATTGATAATTTAACACCAAGAAATCTTTTACCAACAATTAAATATGTTGCTTTATCATATCAATACTATCATTTTTTACCAACAAATGATTCTATTACTATTAATTTTAATTAAAATCAAATGTTTTACCATTATAAAAATCTATTTCCATAAATTACCCAATAACATAAAATATTTAACCAAAAAAGAATGTATATATATATATATATATATATTATTTTCAATAAATGTTATAAATTATAAACATTTTAATAAAATTGTATAATCATATGTTTTAATTTATACATTATAAATTATAAATATTTTTAGAAGATCATATGTTTGTGATGATAAATTATTATAGTTTTTGGAAATTGAAAGAAGTAGAAAATTAAAAAAATCACTTATATATAATTTCATTAGATATATATAATATAATTTTTTATTTAAATTATATGCAAATTTTAAAAAAAAATTAATGCATTTAAATTATATATATATTTATTATACGATAAATGATTTATTTCCTTTATTCTATTTAGGAGAAGTCTTCACCGCCCATTGTTCATATCTACCACCATTTAGACATTCATGTCGTGTCACTCCACCGTCAACCCATCCGTTGTACACCATTGTCCACCGCAACCTCTACTGAGAGTCTCATCTTCCATCATTGAAGCCAAGACCACTATGCACCATAGCCTTTTCCAAACCCAACCACTACCTCTCCACTTACTGTGTATGTCGTGTGCCCCGACAAGGATGAACCTCAAACGTGCACCTCCCTCCTCCACTATCCATAGAATATGAACTTCCCTCCTTCTGATTTCCCATGCATTCTCCTCTAGTTAGCATTCCCTATCATCCACTCTCTTATTCTTCTATTTTTATTGTCATTTTCTATATCTTCCTTACGGTGAACATGACCTGTCTGAAACATAATATGATTTTAGATGTTTTATATTTTTATTATTTATATTTAATGTTCATGATACAAGATTGTGGTCTATTTTATCCGCAGTTGTGTAAGTTGTTTTAGGGAATTGGATAATTCTTTTCCATTTTTTGAATAATGCTTATCCATTTTTGGGTTTAGTTATTTTTTTGTTGATTTGGTGTCTGTAATTCCCCAATGTTGTTTTATTTTTTGACTAATGAATGATTCTAATTCCATTTTGTGACTTTATATAATACAATTGGTTATTGAATACTCACTCGGGTTAATGTGCAAACTTGGATTTGTATACTGGTTCCTGTAGAATGATTTCAGTAAATGATTTTAGATTTTTATTTTATGGTTTTATGTTGATTTTGGATGAAATTGTTCAAGTATATGTTGGTGGGTATTGTTTTCTGAGTTTCAAATGGCTACTGATGGGTGGTGTTCTTGCTTTCAGAACACAGATGAGCTACTTGTCATGACTATATTTTCCTTGCTTCCAATAAGATTTTTTTGACAATATCCTCCTATTTCCAGTATATTATCATCAATTTCTCAATCCAATAAAACTTAGTGCTACATGATGTCATATATTGATAAATTTATGTTAATTCTTGGTTTAAGATCTAACCTCCACTCCATGTGGTGTGTAAATTCATTATATTCATTATATTACATTAATAAATTATTGTGCCATTGAATATTATATCGAGAGTCTAAACTTATAAGACCTTATATAATTCATGGATTTTGGTCAAAAATTTAATTGGATAAACTATAGACAAAAGTTGATGTCTAGATTGAATTTTCTTAATATTTTGAACATCACAATTTTGTTTTAATGTGATTATAAATAAGTAGTGCTTCATATTCATGAATTATAGTTTATTTTTTTATTTAAAATAAATTATTTAATGCGTTATTTGTATGTTTGTTTCTTTGTTAATATGTGGTTAATATTTACTTTGTTAATGGTTAACTGTTAGTTTTTGTTTCCACGTTAATTAAATTTATCGGATGACTTTTTACATATTGTTGAGAAATGTTATGCTATAAAGTTTTCATCATTATATTAATGGATTGACTTTTGGTAGTTGTGAATTGAATTTGGAAGTAATGTTGGACTTCTCATTAGGGTGTGTTTAAACTAGGTACATTTGATTCAATTCATTATTTTTTAGTTAAGTTTGAGCAGTGTACATTTTACAGTTGTTATATTATTGTAGCTATGAAGAATCACATCCAAATGATTTGGATCAATTGAACAAATAGACTCTTCTAAAAGGTATCATATTTTTCACCATACTCATTAGTTTCAATCTTCATGATTTTGTATAATATGAATTCATTTTTCCTTTTCTAATGCAAGTTATCATGTCTAATTTTTAATAGGATGACAACTAATATATAATATTTAGATTCAAAATGAAATTTATATTCAATATGAATACATCCCAGAAGTTGGGGCAATTTATATTCAATATGAATTCAATTACAACCGATATAATGTATGTGGTTTATTTCAGCCTATTTTTTTTGTTTTTCTTACATCTATGTTTACCTTTGCTGGTGTTGTGAGGATCTGAGGAGATAATGGATGTATGTCATGTTTTCTAGGTGCTTCTTTTCTAGAATTTTTATGACCACCTTTCAACCTGGAACATTCTGTTTCTTGATCAACACATGATGAATTTTGAATTTTCATAGTCTAGATGATTTCATCTTGGAAATGATAATCTTAATGTTACCTTGGGAGACTACTGTTTTTTTTATTTAGACACTTTGATTTGGATCTGGACATTGGTAGGTCAAGCAGTATCAGTTTAATCAATTGGTGAATCTTGGGCTCTTCTGAAGGGGTTAGGGTCTCCTATTGAATCATAATATGGGGATCTTGTTGTACAGAAATACTACTTCTTTTCTACAATCATAAGTATTTATCTCTAACTTGTTTGAGATCCTATGATTTTTCTTGTAGGGATGGTATAGTTCAAGGAGAGTATGATACCATTAATGAAATTCTTCTCTGCTGGTGAGCTTATTTGAAGACTCTTCATGTATCTCTTAATAGTTGTATACTACCCAATTGATGTCTATCATGGAGGCTACATTTTCATTCTCGAATAAGTTAATGTGTGCAGATTTTGATGTTTTTTCTATTTTTTATGTATCTCCCTCAATTCACAATGTTGTAAAATTGATACACCTTTGTGAATTTATTGTAACATTGATCTTGTTTAATAAATTCCTTTGGGCATGACTTTGGTAACCAAGTTATGTCTCATATTTATTTAAAAAACTGATATGACACATGTTTCTGTAATGGTGATATTGTATTGCAGGGACCACTATGAATTATACATGCTTTATTGAGATGAAATATTTGATGCCAATGTTCAAGCCATGTGTCAAATTCTTCAAAAAATCGAACACATGGCATGTACAATATTTAACATCATGGTGTATTACCCATGACACATGGCCTATCACATAGCCATGGATTTTATATCCTTTTACATCTTGTCACATTACTCATGGCCATGTGTTAAATTTTGTATAGTCCATGTGTTCAAGTAATAATTTCTTGAACATGTGTTGTATACAATTCTACACATCGATGTACCTCATGGATTTTGCAGGTCATGTTTCCAAGTTCAATATACAATTCTTCAATCATCCATGTTTCACAATACTCATATTATAATTTTACAAGAACTAATTTACTCACTAGTAATATACCCTGATTTAAATGTATTGAACATATTTATGAATGAGGAATTCAATCCAAAGCTCTATGATTATAGTATTTCTAAGACTAGTCCACCTACGGATAAGACCCATGTTTATAAAATTATGATAGGGGCCAATGGATGTTGTGCTCAAGAGTAATCATGGGCTAGATAATTGACTATCAAATCAGATGAATACAAATTTGGTGTCATGTTCTTGAAGATAATTGCTGGAAGATAGATTATTGATAATGTTATCCCCCCTGACTAGTAGAATATGATATCATGGGTACATTACAAGTTATTATTTAAAAAATTATTATAATTCAACATTTTTAATAGAAAAAATGTTGTCTTTGAATGTTTATTTTATTATTGTGTAGGTACTACCTTTTTTGAAATTCTAAATAATTTAAACACAAACGCAGGTCATTTTATATTTTCATTTTTTATACTTTCATATATTTCTATTATGGATTCAATTCATGCATATATTTTTCACATATTTGTGGTTATGCTCTTTGGTTGTGTGGTTTGGATATTAGAGTAGAAGGGTGTGTCATAACATCAGTTCCTCGCTAGTACTGAGATGATTTTATTTGTTGAGATGTCAATGGAGATAATGAATGAAAAATGTCCACTCTATGAATATCATTTTTTTATATTTTCATTTTTTTATATTTTTTCCATTCATTTTGATATTTTTCACTAATTTTTTGTGTATGTTCTTTGGTTGTGTGTGGTATAGATATTGGAGTTGAAGGGTGTGTCATAGCCGCGACTTGATCTTCCTCACTGGTACTAGAGCTGACTTGATTTGTTGATTCTAATTGCCTTCTTTGGGGTGACGGAATTTCTTTGGTAGGGTGTTGGATGATTGGAGTCAACCGATGGCATTATCTTTTTCTAGTTTTAAGGGGGTGTGTTGGGGTTTCAATGGCACCAGTGACATATATCGATCTTGGGTTTTTTTGTTTTTTATGATATTTTTAGGCAGCAATCAACTTATGTATGTATTGATACATTTTGTATTAAATTTCATTATTAATATGATTAATCTATTTCTAAGCTTGAACACGTGTGAAATTTTTTTGGTATGATAATTGAAACATCTAAAAAATATAATATAAAATTTTAGAATTAAATATTAAAATAAACAAACTAATATTAATTATTGATATTGGTTATGAAAATTGATAATAACATTACCAATAGATATATTTTTCAAAGAAAATAGTTGTTAATAATTTTGACCAACATATATATTATCTTCTGGTATTGTTATAATTGTAACAAAAAACATTTATCTGTCAAAATAACATTTAGTGACAGAGGTTTTACCAAAATTTTAGTGACAAGATAATTTTTCTTGGTAAAACGTCTTACTAATAGATAATTCACTTTTACCAATATATATACTCTTTTTAGAGAAATATAATAATTTTATAGTAAACCTAAAATAAATAGAGATCAATACCCATCAATCCAGGTGTGTAAATCCTCCAGAGAAATAACTGGAGGGAACTAATAATGGACTAGGTTGGAATATAGTTTAAGGGAGTAAAATAAAAGTTTAACCAAAGTAAATATAGACCCGTATTATAGAGAAAATCTGATCAACCCCCTCCATAGAATAGAGACTTCCAAAACAGTCATGGTAGACTTAGTCAAATACAAATCTAAAACTCGAGGTACCCTATATGAGAGATTTCCACCATAACAGTGACTATTTAAGATATTTTAAACTAGGTGATGCTAACTACATGGTGTGTTGGAATCCAAAAAAAATTGTTTAATTCTTTAAACTTGATGTTAGTGATGAACCACCATGTCATAGAGTAACTTTATTCGTCATTTCCAACATACCTAAAAAACCCAACTATAGGAAATTAACCTCATAACAGTGGAATAAAATCAATACACCTTCTAAAATGGTAATTTCTCCCATTTATATTTTCCATATGGATTTTACCACAAAACACTAGACACCATGCTCACCCAATTTTCCATCACCATAGCATCATGAGATCCTTATGTAATATTATATTCCATTGGAATAACCCTTAATAAAGAACTAATTAAAACCCATGTAAGATTAATCTATATAGGATTAACTTAGAATCATGTAAGATTGTGACAAAATCTCAGGATGCAACCCATCACAACACCACCACACCCACTTAAATAGTAATTAAGCCCCTCCCCATCATACATAGGATCTTCACTAAAATATCCCATGGAACCTCACCCTCCGAAATAGATCTCCCCAAACCAAAATTGGAATTAAAAATTATAACTCGTCCAAAACGACCAAACATCCTCAAAAAGGGTGTTTTAAACTATAGTTACTTCACACATCAAAATTAGAAACACACCATGGCTTTAGAAATGGGAATTTTAGAGCATAGAGAGCCAAAACCCCACCCTCAACATATAGGACACCTTCAGAATTCCTATTTACGCCTCCAAATCTAATAAAGCACAAAGAAAATGCCTGAAAAAATCAACATTATTATGTTAGATGCCTCTCAAATGATTCTTGTCTTTGAGAATAAAAATCAAACTTAGATGGAAAAAACTACCACCAAACCCAAAAAAACCTTTCGGAGATGCCTTTTAAATAGGTTTCTTGTTATAATAAAATCAAAATCCACACATTATAGGGGAAATCCACAGAATCAAATAGAATTATCAAAATCTCATCAGTAACCCCAATTAAATACAAATCATCTCAATAGAATCAATCACAAAATAACTGAAGATATTGATCATGAATTTTTGTATCACATTTCTAAGTACACTCTTTCAAGCCACCATGTTTCTATATGACATGAGATAAGGGAATAACATTCCATCAAAACACATTCTCCTTATGATCCTAAATATCAACAAGTTTCTCTATTAATGATGAATACTTTTTTACCTGTAACTCACCATAGTCAAGGACATTGGACATAACATGATGATATCAATGAAGATATGAAAAATGAAAAAGACTATAGATCTAATCCATATATGGAGAAAGAACCAATAAATATGAAAATCCATTGAAATTTTAAATCACCTCAAAAGACCTAGAAAATTAAGTAGAAAATTTACTCCTATAACCAAACTGTCACTATCCATGATAATGGGATACCTTTTTGGAATAAAATATAACCAATTTAAAACTTTAGATTTCTAATCCTATAATTAATATAAGACTATTGCTGATTCTAAAATTCCCTCATCCACTCTTGAATAACCAACACCTTCTCTATCATGATATGCACCAATTTTGATTTGATAATTTCTGACTCTCCAACACCAGTCTAGGATAATAGATATCGTCATTTTTGGTTATAGGGTGCTTCAAATAGAGTTATACCAATGGTTGAGTGTAGCTATTTTTATTGGTATACTCATCCAAAGGTTGGTGATTTAGTCATAAAACACCAAAATCATGAATGTATGTGTACAATATGTCCTCCTAAGTATGGATAACCCACTTTTTCTGACCATTTATCTATAGATGAAAATCAATGTTGAGGCATAAATGAAACCCAAAGACACGTTGGAGACTCTTTCATTCTGAGAAAGAAAAACAAGCATCACTATTAGTGATTATCATCCTCAAAACCCCATAGAACCTCATACTCTCTTCCAAATACTTCCTTGATGGTACATCCACTTTTCCCTACTCCTTAATCACAAATAAATAAGATGAATTTTTAAAATGATCCAAAATAAACCAAAAGTATCATATCAACCCTATGTTTGAGGAAAATAACCATAAAATCAATTCAAATGTCCACCTACTTCCATAAAGGGACATCCAATGGTCAATGAAACATGTCTGGAATATAGTGTTTCTTTCAAATTTTGTTAGATCAAATCCTAAGAAACAAACATTGTGATATAACTTTTCATCCTTGACTGCCAAAACAGACCTCTCAGGGCATGATACATCTAAGATGAAGCTAGATAAACTATCATGGGTGATCTATAAAGCCTCTAGAGAACCACCTTGAGTACTAATGGAATAAAGAACTACCCCTAGATCTAAACCTTTTGTTGACTATCCTCAGACCATCACTTAAAGGTATCCCTATAAACAAAATGATCTCGCTAAACTTACACCTCAAGATCCCTCAACTGAGCTACACCAAGGAATATTGCAATGTCAACTATTATAGAAACCCTCAACCATCAACTTTTACCATATCTAGATGTTCTTATACAAACTATTCTATCAATCTCTATGTATCCTCATATTCATGAACAATATCTCTATTAAACATCCTACTATGTTTGTTAGCTACAAAAATCACATTTCCTGGTATATAAAAAATATAAATCCATAATCCTATAAGAATTAATTTTACCAACACTATCTCAAATTCAAATAATTATGGGATAAGATATATCTCAAATTTTAGTAAACTTTGAAGACCAAAAATCCCACGTCAATGAGATTGTATTTCCAAAAATTCAATGAATATACAACTACAATGAGATCAAGGTCGTGGGAATAATAGTTAAATTTATGGGATCATAACCATAATACCTATAAGAGATTATTAACCTTAACTATATTATAAAACAACCCAAACCAAGGCACAAATCATTATACAATACCTATATATAATTATTTCCCTTAGTAAATAAACTATAAGATCACTAACTAGATTCTCTTTCAGCTATTCAAATGAATCTTAGAACTAGTCTATCCACATGAAGGCTGGATCTTTCTAAGTAAATATTATTAGAGGATTCCAAATCTTTAAAAAAGAGAGCACAAAACTCGTATAATATCCTACATCTGTGGAATTTTTTTCATGCATTTTTCAACATTAATTCTTATTGCATAAACAATTTATTTAATTATAAAATATGTATTAATTGGGTTAATTTTGGTTTGATGGATATTTTATTATTGAAATATTAAATATTTTAATTTTCTTTTTTAAATTTTCTTTTTTTGTTTAATTATCAATTTATTCATTCTTTTTATTTTTATTTATTTTATTTTATCTTGATTCTTTTCTGTAGTGTTTCTTACTTTTCTAGAATTTAATTATTTAATGTCTTTGTTTTTGTTAATAATTAAATTAATACTGATTTAGTTTTAATTTAAATATTTATTTTTAATGTTTTTTATTTTGATATTTTACTTTACATTGTTAATTTATATTTTAAGTTTATTGTATTTATTTATTTCATTTTAAATTCCCCAATTGTTTATTTTTGTTTATTACAGTGTTCGGGGTGAGATAATTTCTACAAGTATCACCTATAAGAGAAATACCACTTCCATAAGAGACTCCCTGCATAGAATAATTTTCAAATAATATCATCATAAGATATTTTAGGATCATTTCTACATAAGATATTTTTTGTGTCAGAGAAATTTTAACTACCTAGTAAGAGGAATTTCTGGTGGTCCGCATTTGATAAATGTCTCCAATTACTTATAAGATAATTATCCATGGTAAGATGATTTTTAGGGATTACATATGAGAATTTTTACAACCTAATGTTTTTATAAGATAATTAATTTTACCCCCATAAGATAAATTCATCTGTATGATATTGATCCATCTTGACGAAATCAATATAGGTAATTCAAATGTGTGATTGAAGATTTCAACTCACTTGAGAAACTAACTAAATTTAGGACGAATTAGGAGGATGAAGGATAACCAAATAAAAATTAGATTAAGGAAGAAGTTGATGAACCTATGAATATTGAAACATGTATAAAAACAAAAATAAATCCCAATAGAGAATGCAAACATAATTCTACCACTGTTGAAGATTCTTGGACCTAATCTCCAATATGTGATCATTTGAAGAATTATAAATCCAAAAAGTATCGAAATGAATTTGGGTTTGATAGTAATGCTTGTTGAATAAGTAATTTGAGTAATATTGATGTTAGACTAGATTTACAATGAACTTGAAGTGAGATGATGTGAGGTAGGTAACAAACCTGATCATGGGTGAATACCTATATATGTAATGATGGATTTTGATCGATCTAAGTTAATGATTAGATATTATCTGGGATTTCAAAAGGATTTATTTTTATTTGAATATTTTTGAATAACAATATTATCCAAGATCAATTGAGACCATCTAAATTAATATGGGGATTTCAGAATTCCTATTTACAGTCATAGTGCATGTGAAAGTTATGATAATTATTCATCGTCTTTTTTATCGTGAGTTTGGATCACTATTTCTTATTTTCATTCATTACCCTAATGGACTAAAGGCCTTCATTTTTATTGATTTTTGATCACCCACCTTTCTATGGATGAGGGGGAACCCTTACAAGGACCATATGCTTAGAGATTACATGGCTCGTAAGTTTAGGATATTACATTACCTGAAGGTCTTAGAGAATTCAACCAGACTATCTACAAGGAACTTCCCCTATACAGTATCTGTATCATGATAGTAGCTCTCCACCTTCACATTTTCGTCTAGATAGGCTTCATGTGCGAGCATAGTCTGGTCCCAAAGGCATAGACATACCCTCTCATTGTGAAAAATCCATTTGGTTATTCTCTGGTGAGTGCACTTGATCTGAATCCTCCTCTAGGGCTTCTCCTTTTCTGTAGAGTTTGTCTGGGTCAACTGCATTGATCATGTGTCCCAAAAGCCTTGAGGGGGCCCGACGGCCTTAAAGGTGGACCAAAAGCCTTATTGACCCGATGGTCTAGGTGGACCAAAGGCCTTAAGGACTCCAAGACTAAACCGGTGGCTCAAGATGAACAGTTCTGACTACTACTATACCGAACAGTACCTTCTACAATAACTACTACGGTGCCTACTACAGTAACCACACAGTACTGATATAGTGCCTACTAGAGTTCCTGGTATAGTACTACTACAGTACCCCCATAATTATTCCTCCACCTAGTTTTGAACCTGGGTCTCGTGGATGCACTTAAGGGACTTCAAACTTTCTATCACTATGGTTTTGGTTTTACATGAGGATGCACACTTATTTCTTAATAAAATGTTTGTAGGTTTTAAAAGATTCAATTTCTAGGATTTATCAATGGTATCCATTCTAGTTATGGGTACCAATTGATAGTTTTGGAATTTTGTAAAATTTCGATACGCTATTTTACATGTGACTGTATAATCTAGAGGAATATAATTAGATTGAGTTTGTTCATGTTTTAGAAACACTAAGGGGGAGAACCATCCATGAAGTTTAATGAGATGATCACGCATAGGTTGAATGGGGAACATTTTCTAGGTGCCGACGTAAGGTAGGTGGTGTTAGGTGTTTAATAATCTATCACATAATTTTAGAACTGGGAAAATTAAGTTGGCACTTAAAGCAGACTGAGACTATCACATGATCATATGAATGTTGGAATGAAAAAAAAACTTTTAACATAAAATTCAAAATAAATATAAATAATTGATTGGTTGTTGGATCATTTAATTATCATGTAAAATTGGGGTGAATTTTGTTATAGATATTTTCTAATATGTCAGGGATAGTAACTCAAGGATATAGTATTAACTCTCCGATTTTACTATCATGAGACAAAGGTTGTGTTTAGGGGTTATGAGCTAGAAAAAAATATCAGTGGTATATGTTCTAAGAGGCAAGGGGAAATTATGGGACATTGGAGACAAATTCCACCAATGAGAGAAGAGAAAGATCCAGAGAAGATTTTTGAGTGAGAATACCCTTGACTTATGATTCAAAGCAGAAAGAGAAAGGGAAGAAGGACAATTTTGTATAGAAACTTCCTCTATTTATCCACTCTTGTAGTATTCATGTTTTGAGATGTATTTACTAAATAATTTTTTTCTCTCTTTGTGAACATGCATATGTAATTTTCTATAGGGGAATAAAATTTGAATGAATAGATATATTTTATCTGTTTCACTCTCATTTTTACAATTATGTTAGTGTGTTTTTTCAATTTTATTAGTTTTTTTCTTAATGGGAATAATTTCTACACCATTCTAGGAACCAATTGGTGATATAGGTAAAAACTCGATGTTGATTGTTAACCAAAGTAATAAAAAATGAAATAGGTTAATGTTATCTTCTCTATTAACAAACAATACAATTCTTGAGTAATTATATAGATATCACCACTAAGGAAATTTAATATAGTTGTGTTAAACATTAAGAAATACCTTAATGAATCAGCACCTCTTATTCTAAGTACGAATATAATTTTGTTTGACTTTAGTAATAATAAAAAACATTTTTTATCAATTCTAACTAGTTTTATTCCCCTAATTTCAACATTTTTTTGTCTCTCTCTCATTTATTTTATTTCATTTCACACAAAAACCATCACACCATTGCTTTCACTTTTTTCAGTTTTTGTTCTTATTTTTGATAGCTTTTTTCAAACAACTTATTTTTCCTTCCCTTTGGATATGATACCCTTATAATCAATTATTATTGTAGTAAGTAGGTTTTATAAATATTAAATTTTATTGCATAAGTGATCAAAGCAATAAAATATTCGGAGTCATTTTTATGAAAGTATTTTATTACCATTTAAAAAAACATTCAAAAATTTTATTATTTAGACAAATTAAAATAATAGTTGTTCAAAAAAAATATGAAACCATAAAATTATTCATGTTATTCACTTTTGTGGATGGTTAATTAAATATTATTACTTGAATTTGTGTCTAAACTCATTCTTTTAAGATATATCCAGAATATATAATTCCAAAAATAAACAAGAATTATTCTGTTCTAATAAAACCAAAGAAAATTCAAATTGAAAATCTGAAAATTCTAGAATCTATAAATTTAAACCAAAAAATGATTATTTAAAAGCCTAAAAATTTGGTCCTTAATAGGTATAGACTTAGGGAATATTAGTTAAATTCAATTTGAAGTAATATATATTGTATAAGTCTTACCCATAGATCTAGTAACTATGAGATCAAGTAATCATACCTTTCAATGCATCTATCCTTCAATGGACTTACCGTAGAGGGCACATTAGTTTTCATTTGATAATTTTATATATATGTATGTAAACTACCTTTTAAAGGGTTGATTGAGAAGGATTTTATGTTGAGGTTTTTCTATTTTTATCTTAAGGTTTATTCTAATACTTGGTCTTAAAATCTAGTTGATTAAATTGTTGATATCTTGGATGAGTTATTCAATTTTTTGTTACTAAATTATATCCTACGAATACCACAATTGTGGCATGGACAAAATTATAGGATTTATACAGGATGATGGAGATCTCTTTCATGAAACATGGGATAGGTTTAAATCCTTACTAAGATAGTGTCGCATTCACCAGTTGGTTCCCCACCTCTTGATGACTATGTTTTACAACAGTCTTACACTATACAATCAAAACAGGGTTGATCAGTCTTGTAGTGGAGATTTCTATAATTTGACTACTGGTGAACTTAAATAGATATTTGATAAAGTAGATAAAAAATAAAAACACAATTGAACTAGTTCTATATTCATTCATAAGGTTGAAAAAAAACACTAAAACTATTTTATTTGATGATATAGTTCATAGGGAACAATGTTTCAACTTTGGGTTGTTTGGTCACACTCAAAACTATTGTCCCAATTTCTATTTAACCATTAATTGGGATGATAGTGCACAGTTTTTATTACAACAATTCTATATATCAAGACAATAACGATAAATTTTGAAATCAATATAATTATGGATATTAAAATCACCAAAACCTACCCTGAAGAAATCAAGGAGTTATTAAATAACTTTTTTCCTCTGGTTACTAATCACAATCAGTATAATATTTTCAAAATAAACATGGGGATGATTCATCAAATTATCATGGGGAATTAAAAAAGATTTTACACCAGTTGTTTACTGATATTTTTTCACTAAATAAATATATATATTCTAGGTTCCATACTTTGGAACTTCAAATGGTCCAAATTGCTAGATATCTAGTTAGGTGAGATAAGGGAAAGATTCCCAGTATGATAGAACATAATCCAAAAGAAAATTCCATATTTATAACCACTATATTAATCCTCAAAAATCAATAACATGTTAAAGAACAACCAATGGATGATAAAACTAATAAACAAACATATTCTGAAATTGAAACACAGAAAAACATCAAATCTAAACATCTTGAAAACAATGTCCAACCTAAACTTATAATGAATTTGTACATGAAAAATAAAAAGAACAAAGGAAATTAAAATGGGAACTTGTCAAAGATGGAATAAAGAATTTTTGGTTTAAGGATGGGATATTAATCAGAATGTTGTGGAAAATTATTCATGTTTCATCCCTTATCCTCAAAGAGTTAAAAAACTATAATGAACCAAACAATTTGAAATTTCATTAAAATTTTAGGACTATTAGTATCAACATGACTTTTGTGGAGACCTTAAACTAAATTTCTTCTTATATTAAATTTTTTAACGGATTCTTTATTAACAATATTTATTGGAGAGAGTATACAAATATAAATATCACTAAGGATTATAGTGAAATTATTCAAAAGCAGTTACCTATTAAATTAAAATACATTGGAATATTTGTTATTTCTTATAAAATAAAATAAAGTGAGGCAATAAACTACTTTTTTGACTTAGGATATAGAATCAACCTTATGCCTTTCCCTTTATTTATTAATTTGGGTAATAGATAATTAAAACAAAATCTATTTCTCTACATTTTGTTGATTGGTCACCTTCATATTCTTACTAAAGAGTAGATGATCTTTTAGTCAATATAGGAAATCCTACATGAAAATTCAAATTTATTATTCTTCAAATATAGTGTTGAAATAAAGTTATAATCACTATGGGTATACCTTTCTTAGCCACTATTGAGGATATCATAGATGTTTTAAAGGGTGAATTTTCCTCCCCAAATGGTGTAGAACAAGAAAATTTAAATTTTTTAAAAGCTCCACTACTTATGGTGAGTTGAAAATTGTCTAATGATACTGAGGAAGTTTTTAGATTTGAAGATGGAGAAGAGACCCATTACCCTTAGGAATATTTATTTAAAGAATTGATTAATAGACATTTTGAAGTGAATTATATCAAAATTGAATCCACAAGAGAGATATAAAGTATTGATAGACATGGGTAAAATATTAGGAAAAATCATTTATAAGAATCATGAATTAATAAAACCTGAGTAAATCTTTATCCTTTAGAGCATCATGTTGGATAATGTTTTACCCATAAAACCATTGTTTTTTTTGAAAACCTCTTTCCATAAACCAAATATGGATTCTTGGTAACATGTTATTATTACATAGTTGTTTGAGTATGAATATGACTGCTTTATATATGAGTTTGATAGTTTGTAAGTCTATAAAATGGAGGAACTTTAGGGTTAAAATCTATTAAAAAACCTAATATCTATCAATTTGAGAAAATATGTTTTCTAGAATATTCCACACACATTTTGTTTTATGTTTTACATGATTATTTACCACATATTTTTTTTAGAAATTCACTCATTTGAGTCCTCTATTGGCTCTACAGATTTTATTTTTATGGCATAAATTTAATCCTTTAGGTGGGAGCCTTCAAAGATATCATTTTCAAAACTTATTTTGTTCACATATATTAGTCATTATGGTCAGGTTTCATCTTGTTTTTTCCATAATTTTGAGTCTTTATAATCCCTAATGATGGGGGGAAACCTTTAGAACATTTCTTGTTATCTTGGAACATATTCTAGACATTTTTCATTACGTTTTTTCTCCTATTTTTAATTTCTAGACATTGGAATAATAGTGGATAACAACTTTTTTTATTTTATTTAAATGGAGTTTACAAAATATTTCTTTGATGTTGATGTTATTAATGTTTTTAAATAATTTAATGAGTTATTCGTTCTAAAAAATTATGTCTCATTCATCAATTAATCATTTCCTTCAAAATATCATGCTTAAATATTTTAGGTACAGTGTTCTGTTGGAAACATTAAATTTAGAATTACATGGAAGGAAACCCATATTTTCTTATTTAGTTTTTACCTTCTAAATAAATCTATCTAACTCTATTCCATTCAAGATGTGGATATATACTTTGCTCATTTCTGGTGGTCTAATAAGGAAATGACCATAACCAAAACTACGACAGTAATTCCCAACCATAAGGAGTTATAAATATTGAAAAACTTGCATTATGTCCTTCTAATTTATCTATGCTTATATAATTTCTTAAAAATAAAATCTAATTTTATTATGTTTTATAATTTAATCTTGCAGTTTTTGATCCTTGGTGTCTTGATGAATATATCATAAAGAGATAAGAGGTTATTTAGAACAAATAACTAGCAGAAAATATTCTATATATAAGGGGATTAATTATTTTAATTTATTGTTTTCATGCTTGTTAATATGTTTAGAAATTTTTGGTTGATCTATATTATTAATTATTGAAGATTAATCTCTAGAGTTCTTTTTTTATTTTTTTATTAATAAAGTATACTATTTATTTCTAATTATATCAATTTAATGTGAATTTTATTAATGGTTACTTTTGGAGTTCATTGTTTAATTCAAAATTTATATGCATGCATCATTTATAAATTTCACATTCTCTATTTAACAATTTTTTGTGGCAAATATAATTATTTTTCATATTATGACAGTTGTTTTTATTTGTCAAACTTTTTTTAACTTACTTGTGACCCTGTACATAAATCATGTGCAAATTAATTGAAAATATATTTGAACTTTAATATAATAAAAATATTCACAACCATGGAATTCATGTTGTAGAAAATATTGGGTTTTAACTTTGCGGGGTCTTAAATGTACTTAACTATGTTTCAATTTTGAACCCATAAAAAGAATTTAAAATTTCTCACACATTTTCTATTTTTAAGCCTCATGTGGTCATTTTTAGTGTCTTAAAACGATTCATAAATATGAGGTTATTTTTTCCACTCTGGAGAGGTTTACCTTTATTACCTCATGGTCTTAACTGGGTAAATATTTCTATTTTCCTCTTTGAAAATTTATTTTTGGTAAAATTTTGGGACAATGTTAAATAATCATGATTGAATCTAAAAATTTTAAGTTTAATTAAAATAATAAGATATGAATTCAAATATATTGTGAAGTGAAAACCATAATCCAAGTTGAACTCATTTTTCTTAAATTATATATTCTTTATACATTAATTGTAGGATGAGTTATTTATGCTAAGAGAAATATTTTCTAAATTCCATTAATCCAATGGTTTTTTTACTTATTAATATCATTAAATTATGAAATTAAATTCTCCATGAGGAAAATTAATTTTTTAATTTTAGTTGGATGAAAATTGATATAGTGACCCGCCCTTTTATTTCATAATCATTTCATTTCATGGTACACCATTTAACAACATAGAGGATCTTTTGAGGTTTAGTGTCTTGGAAATATGAACATAATACATGAAAAACCTTAAAAAATATTCTAATACACATTATATACTTCTTAATAGGTTTTTTCTAAGTTAATTTTACTACATATCATATCCTATGGATATACATCAAAGAAAAGGGTGAGCATAATGTTTGGGAAGGTGATAAAAAAGGAGATAATTAGCATATGAAAAAATGCATATCAATAATAGATGATCATATGAAAATGAGGAATATCATAATATAAATAACATGAATAATAAAATGGAGATTTGGATACAATATAAAAATGATTCATTCATAAGTATATCACTAACGGTTATCACTAAGGTGTTATAAATCCTAATTACCAATGTTATTCACCAAGGTATCATAAAAAATGTCATCTATAGATATTAATAATTTTAAAAAATGCTTTAACTATCATGGTGCACTATTAATATTTATTAATTCATGTTATCCAAATTTATCATAATAAATCATTTCATCTATAACCCAAGGAGAATAAAGAACAAGTTTCATTTGAAAACATTGAGTATATAAGTGCTTAAAGAAAATAAAATTATATAATTTTTAACCCAAACAAAGGGAATGTGATTTTAATAAATGTAAATCACTGAATAAATATATTATATATATAGATTTAAATTCCCATGGGTAAGTAATATGTTTGGGTATTCAATGTATAAGAATATTTCATGAAAAGAAGAACAATTCATGAAATGATTTTGGAAGCAAAATAGTATACAAAAATAGATTAAACGGATGGAATAATGAGAGGCAAAGTAAGAATACCATTGGTAAAATACATTTTTTGGATGTATAAAGAAGGTTAAAAGTTCTTAAAATGAATGAATATTTTACATTTACAAGACTCACAAAATATGAGTACTTGGACAAAAAAAGATAGAAGAGGATATTTCCATTACCTTGAAGATTTGCTTCCCCAAACTTGAGGGTGGAACCATAAAACCTTTAAGTTTCCTTTAAGGGACTCTTTGAGAGGTAAAATTACCAGAAAATTGTAGATTAAGAATTTATAGTTGAGGGTAATGGCTAATGTGTGGTATTTATACTTGAGGAGGGGTGGGATTTAAAGGATTAAATATTTCTTATTTTATCATATAATCCAAAAACATGTGGGTAAATTGAATTAAAAACAATTTTATGGATAACTAATCAGTGTGAGGGTATATTTTAAAATTAAAGGCCTTCAACAACTGATCCATACCATCCATACATCACAATAAATATGCAGAATCTAAAAAATGAATTTTATTTCAAAATTTTAATTTTTTGTTTAAAAATAAAGTATAAATTTTTAAATTAAAATTTATTTTTATAAATTGATATTTATATTTTTTAATTTAAATATTTATCTTTAATAATGTATCATAAAATTTTTAATCATTCTAGTATAATAATTTTGTCATAAAATCATGGTTCTCATAAAGAATCAATTTTCACTTTTTCACCAAAATTTTAACTTTGTTAGAAAATTACCAAAAAAACTCACCCTAAGATAAATTTAGTGTGTTGAGTACAAAAATAAAATTTATTTCATCAAAATCGTTTTCTAAGTGTGGGAATTTTAAAATTTAATGAAATCATTTTTTAATTAAAATTGACAATTTAGTAGAAAAAATAAAGATTCTCAGTATTATAAAAATTAATTAGGGAATAATTAAAATATATTATAATTTAAAAACATATTATAATATTATTTCATGAAATAAATTTTTATTTAAAACTTCAACTTGAAATATATATTAATGGAATATATTTATGGTCAGTGAAAATAATACAATTTTGATTATATAATTAAATAATCTCAATGATCATTTAAATTCATATACATAAACATTAATAATAATGACTATTTGTTTTATTAACTAATGGTTTTAATTTTTGTAAATGGTATTGGTTGCAAAAAATAAAGGATAATGATCATATTTCCCTCGAAATACACCATCATTCTTTCACTTCATAATTCACTTCGATTCTAATCAAGGTTCAATATTGTTTCCAAAATGAATATTGTATTACTAACTCTCAATTCCTCCATTATAGTGATGTTCATGGGTGTAATTATTCTATGGGTTAAGAGTAGCCCATATTTGTATATTTCACATTATTTATCATCAATTGTTTTCTGATTTTATTATTTGGTATGATATTGGGTGTTGTTTTAGACTAAATGTAACATATTAATTAATGAAATAAAGTATTTTTGGTTTCTAGTATGTGTTTTACTTCCCATTACTATTCATAATTATACTAGTTCTTATCAAAACATGATGTACAATGTTATTAAAAAATTTAAAATTATATCTATGTTATTCTATTTTAAAACATAATAAAAAGTTATTGGGAAGAAAGATATCCATTTAAAAAATAGTAACATTTTTTTGGTCATTACATTCTCCACCCCCCCCCCCCAAGAAAATTATCCCTTGAAATTTCATTTTTCAAAAAAAAATTAAAAATAGGTCAGGGTACTTCTACTTCTTGGCTCCATCCTGTTCTGAAGTAACCTCTTCAAGCTTGTGATTTCTCCATAGGACCTTCACAATCTTTGCTTTCATTTTCTTAAACATGTGTTCCCATATGTCGAGGATCTGGATCTGTTCCTCTTCATATTAGAGTCCATTTTCCAATTTTACATCATTATTGTCAAGTAAATTTGATGGGTCTGACATATAATTTCTCAGTAGGGACATGGGAAAGACGTTGTGCACATTATAAATATTTGGTGGCAGGGTTAGTTGATAAGAAATCGCTCCAACATGCCCCAAAATCTCAAATGGTCCAATGTTCATTGGTCTGAGTTTCCCCTTATTTCCAAATATCACAAATTCTTTCCATAGTTATATCTTAAGGAATACATGATCCACAACATGAAACTCTATGTCCTTCCTTCATTTATTGACATAACTTTTTTATCGAATTTCAGAAACCGTTATGTATTTCTAAATCAATTAAATCTTTTCTATATTTTACTTCAAAATGTATAGTCCCAACAATTTACCTTCCCCAACTTCATCCCAACAAGTTATATTTCTACAATTTTTTCTATATATAATGTCAAAATATTCCATTTGAATTCTTGAGTGGAAACAGTTGTTATAAGATAATTAGACATGTGGAAGATGTTAATCTCAACTCCCTTGAAGATATAGTGAGATGGACCATAACATATCTTCCAATGTTTGAATATTTCTCTTGGATTTACCATTAATTTAAGGACAGTAGGATATGATTGGTTTTACTTCTGTGTTCATATCATTTTGAAGGCTCCTCTAAAATTTTGAAGTAATTCATTGATCTCAATCAAAAACAATTGGTAGTGGTACTCCATAGAGTCTCATTACATCCTGAATCTAGAGTCGAGCGAGCATATAAATGGATAAATCCTCACTTTTCATAATGAAATGGACAAACATTTTCAATCTATTGAATATTACCCTTATAAAATTGCAACCCTTTTATGTCTTCAGAAGGCCTGTGACAAAGTCCATATTGATCTTTGCCCACATACGTATAGGTATGTATAGTAGTTGTAATACGCCTTTAGGATGTTTTTTCTCTACCTTTACTTTTTATACTACTCTATAACATTGTAGTATAATTAGCTATCTCACTTTTCATATTATCCGACTAATAATTATTAAGAATATCCCTTTACATTTTAGTGATTTTGGGGTGCATATAGAATTTAGAGATTTGAGAATTATCCATCAGCTCCTTAATCTCTATAATAGATGAGATACATAACCTTATACCAAATTTCATTAAACCTTCTTGATCAATATTGAATTCATGAAACATCCCATTTTTTCACATCCTCTATATTCTTTTCTATCAAAGGATAGTCTCCTTAATCTTTCTTTATCTTGTCTTATAATTTTGGTTGAAAAATCATTTGAGATGGTATTTATGATATTTATTCACTTATTATTTTCATGTCTATGAATACTTGTTCCTTGATCAATGGTTATCATTTAGTCCTTGTAATTGTATGAAATCCATGGTCTTTCCTACTTAATGAATAAGCGATTTTGTTTGCACTTCTGGGGTGACAATGAATTGAATAATCATAGTTCTTAAAAATATCCAACCATCTCCTTCATCTCATGTTCAGTTTCTTATGTGTGAATATATACTTAAAATATTTTATGGTCTATGTATATATCACATTTTTTCCCATAAATATAGTGTCTTCATATATTCAAAGTAAAATAATGACTAAAGCTAACTCCAGATCATGGGTAGAATAATCATATTCAAGGGTTTAACTATAGTGATGCACAGGAAATAACTTTTTCATTTTTCATGAGCCCACATCTATTTCCCTTTAAGGATTCATCACTAAAAATAAAAAACCATTCCCCATTAGAGGGTAAAGTTAGAAAAGGTTCACTAACCAACCTCATATTTAGTTTATAGATACTTTCTTCACACTCCTTTGTCTAGATAAACTTGACTCCCTTTAGAGTAAACTTTTTTTTTATATTATAAAGGTATATTTTTTTACAAACTTCATATAGTATCCATCTAGTCCAAGGAAACTGTTAATGTAGATTACAATCTTAGGATGTGACCACTCCCCTACGAAAAGTTTTATTGTTATATCCACTAATATTCCTTTATTAGTCATGATGTGTCTGAAGAATGTGACTTGATGTAAACATAATTCAAATATTATGAATTTATTGAACAACTTATCATTCCTCAGAGTTTGTAAAGTGACCCTTAAAATATCATCATTCTTCTCACTTATTTTAAAATAAATTAGAATATAATCAATAAATTCTACCATGAAATTATCAAGGTAGTCCTTAATTACGTTATTCATCAAATCCATATATATAGCCAGATCATTAGTCAAGTATAAGTACATTACAAAAAACTCATATTGCCAACATATTATTTGAAAAGAATTATTTTGGATATCTTCTTTATTGACCCTCAATTGATGATAACTAGACTAGAGATCAATATTGAAAAATAACTAAGATCCATGAAGCTGGTTTAAAAAATCATCAATCCTTGGATGTGAATATTTTTACTTTATTTTGATCTTATTAAGTCTCTATAATCAATGCACAGTCAGACAGATCTGTCCTTCTTCTTCACAAAGAGGACATGTGCTCCCTAAGGATACACACCTGGTCAAACAAAACACTTCTATGAAAGATCTTGAATTTGATTATTTATCTTATCTAAATCTACATATCCCATTCTATATGGGTTCCTTGATATTGGCTTAGATTAAAGTATGAGTTAAATTGAGAACTCAATATCTCTTTATTAGGTATTTTCTGGTAACTCTTCAATAAATAAATCAATGAATTCTTGAACAACGAGCACATATTATATCTTTATGATTTTTCTTTCTTCTTCTTCCTCCCCAATAGTTTCCATAAAGATGTAAATGGTAAGTTTCTCATTGAAAGAATCATGATGGTAAATATATCTTTTATATATGATCATAAGTTTCCCCTTCAAGAGTAGAAATATATTTACTTCTATAGTTAATCCTGTCATTATAATTTGATAACCAATCCATCGCAAATATTATGTTAAACTCCACCATCATAATGATCACCGGGTTTGTACTGATATTTTCCTCACCAAATTTAATAGGGTAATACCAATATATCCTTTATTCTATGTTAGATCCTCCATGAGTTTTAATATAAAATTCTACCACTATAATTTCAAGGTTTAAGTTTATGTTTTTCAAAAATTTTAAGAAATTAATGAATTCATATAACCCGAATCAGAAAACAAACTTTCTGGATTGATTATACAATGAGTGTACCTTTCATGACATCATTTGGAGAATTAACTTTAGCCATTGTAATTGAAAAAAATGACATTTCTCCCTTGGCCTTTTTTGTGGTTGATGGTGTTCACCTCCAATATCTCTTAATTTGGACATTAGTAAGTGAAATTCTTGATTTCCCTGGATTTGAAGAATTGTGCAACATGTTATGATTGCACCATATTCCCTTTTTCATTTACATTTAGATGTTGAGACTTTACATCTCTATTATAGTTTCGATCTATATGTCCATCTCTTACACACTTTTAGTCCATTCCAATTCCTTGAAAACAATTCCGTAAATAAACATTCTGAAATTTTTAGCACATGGGATATTGTAATTTATTCTTATTTGGATTGTTCCTAAAGTTTTTTATCATCTTTATCTTATTGACATTATATATATGGGTCCATTGGGAAATAATTAACTCTATTTCAACATTGATATCACATCACACTATCTCTTCATAACTCCCAAAGTCTCAAATTTCCAAATATTTTTGTAGATGGATTCATATTCCTCTAAATAATCGATATATATTCCCATCAGAATCGATGTAAAATCTTAAATCATAATACACAAGCCTTATAATTTTCATCACATAATTCCCCACTTGTTAATTTTCTATTTGTTTCAACTTAATTAATTCCCTCTTCATGTTGGTGTGGAGGGTATGAGGAAAATAAATGATGAAAAGGCCTTTTGAAGTCTTCTCATCCCATGGAACTCACCTCATCTCTTGGATTTTTTTCTTGATAAATTTCCAACACTAATAAGCTACTCACCCAAGGAATTATACTTCTTTTATAACCTTCCCTTTCCCATAAAAATGGAGTATCGAAAATATATTTTCAATAGTATTAATCTATTGTTCCTCAATTAGTGGATCAGAGGATCCAATCAAAATAGGTGGTCATTGGAAAATGAAGAGTTCAAATACCATTGTTACTACCTTGGTGAAGTAGGAAACTCTACATAGATTCAGTTATAATTCATGGATTGAGTTAATTGATTCATCATCATCATGAAGTTATCAAATCCACCCCCTCCCCCCCATATTAGCAAGGTCTTCATAACATTTTTTGTTGCATTAATTTTTTGAATGAGTCCTTCTATTTTCTAGAATTTTTTCTATACGGATAAAACCAAAGTGGGAAATTTTTTACTATTGGGAATATTATAATAATAATTATAAAGTAAAACTTAATCTTAACATTTTATAACATCAATATTATAAGGTTATATACTTCAATATTAATAAAAATTTTACCTTATATTTATATCCTCACTAATGATGTGTATAAGAATGTAATTAAAAAAAGAATATCCCTAGGTAGTGTCAAAATAGGTGGGAAGGATATCCCATTTTCATGAAGAAGTTCCAAATCAAGTCTATCTCAATATAGTGTTTTTTGGGTAGTTACCCCTAGGTACATCTGTTTCAGAGCCATATTCACCTTTTGTATCTAGAAAAGGGTGTATTAGCTTAGAAACCACTTACTCTATACTTCACCAAAACGATGTGATGTTACCCAATATATAGACATATCCCTAGTGTTTTTAACATTTTCTTTCTAATCAAAATTTTCAAAAATAACTTAACCATCCATTAATATCAACTATGCTGACATAGTTTTTATTTTATAAACCTTTTATTTCTTGGAACAAAATTTGACAATACAGAGGATCTTTTGAGGTTTAGTGTGTTGGAAATAGGAATGTAATACATAAAAAACATATAATATTATTATAATATACATGAAATACTTAATTATAGTTTTTTCCTAATTTACTTTTACTACATCTCATATCTTGGGGACATACATCAAAAATATTGGTGATCATAAAGCCCAACAAGGGAATTAAAAAAATGATATACTTAGAATATGAAAATGAGGAACATCAATAAAGAATCATAATATGAAAATGAGACATATCATAATATAAATAACATGAATAATAACATGGATATGTCATTACAACATAAAAATGAGACACACATAAACATATCATAGAGGTTTCATAAATTATAATTTCTAAGGTTATTCAACAAGGTATCACAAAACATATCATATATAGAGTTAATATATTTACCCAATGAATTATAGTTATATTAGAGAACTTATTCATATTTATTAATTCATGTGAGCCACATTGATAATTATAAATCATTTCATCAATAACTGTAGGATAATAAATAATATGTTTTGCATGAAAACATTGATTCCATAAGTGACTTGAAAATTACAATATTTTTAACCCAAAAAAAGTGAATGTTAGTTTAATACAAGTAATTATAAAAATAAATATATTTTATTTAAATCTAGGTGAATTCCCATGGATAAGGAAGAGGTTTTGATATTCACTATATAAGAATATTTTTTAAAAAAAGTGAAAAAACCATGAAATAATTTTGGAATCATAAAGGTATACAACATAGTTTAAAGGAAGTGAATAGTGAGAGGGGAAGTAGGTCTACCAGTGGTAAAACACATTTTTAGATGTATAAGGAATATAAAAATTTTATAAATGAATGAATCCTTGAAATTTAAAATCCTCATAGAAGAGTAGAAGTTGAATGAAAAAGGGAGAGGAGGATAATTACATTACCTTGAAGTGTTTCTTCCTAAAACATGGGGTGGAACCTTGAAACCTTGAGGGAACCTTGAGGGAACCTTAGAGGGAATATCTGGGTGGAAAAATGACCATCAATTCTAGGATTAAGAATTTGGAGTGGAGAGGAATGGTAAATGGGTGGTATTTATACTTGAGGGGTGGGTTTTAAATGATTACACATTGGTTTTCTTATCATACAACCCAACCACTTTTGGGTAAATTGAATTAAAACCATTTTTAAATCTAATTAATTAGTGGGAGAGTGTGGTTGGGCATTCCAAACCTTCCAAAACTGAACCATTCCATACAGACAACCCAATTAATGTGTAGAATCCAAAAATGAATATCATTTCAAAAATCTAATTTTTGGTTTAAAAAATAATGTTTTAAATTTTAAATTAAAATTAATGTTTATATATTTATTTTTTTAATGATTAAATTAAATTTTTATTAATAAAAATGATTCATAAAATATTTTTTCATTGTGACATAATAATTATGAAATAAAATCGCATAGCTCATAAAGCCACAATTTTCACTTTTTCACCAAAAAATCAACTTCGTATCAAAATTACCAAAAAACCACCCTGATTAAAATTTGATGTGGTAAGTTCAAAAATAAAATTTATTTCATAAATATTATATTATAGTTATGATATTTTTAACTTCTAAATAAATAATTACTTTAATGAAAATTAATAATTTAATAGAAAAAATAAACCTCCTAATCATTATAAAAATTACAAAAGAATTAATTAAAATATACTATCATTTAAAAATTATTTTATATGATTATTTCATGAAATTAATTTTTATTTAAAACATACACATAAAACATATTTTAATTGAATATATTTATAGTCTCTGAAAATAATAAAATTTTGACTATATCATTAAATAATATTGATGATCATTTAAATGCATCTACATAACTAATAATAATAATGAACAACTATTTTATTAACTAATGGTCATAATATTTATCAACCGTATTAGTTGAAAAAATTAGGGATGGTGATCATATTTCCCAATAAATACCCCATAATTCTTACTCAATGTCATTCAATTCAATTAGAATCATGGTTCAATATCATTTCCAAAAATAAATATTGTACTAATAACTCTTTATTCTCCTATTATAGTGATGTTCATGGGTAAAATGATAATAGGGTATTGAAGTGGCCTGAATTTTTATATTATTCTTTAGTTATCCTTTTTTATTCCCATTGTAATATTTGGTATTATATTGGGTGTTGTTTTAGACTTAAGGTATAATTATTAATTAATGAAATAAAGTGTTGTTGGTTTCTAGTATATTTTTATTTACCTTTAATATTCCTAGTTATACTATTTCATATCAACACATGATGTATGATAAAATTATGAAATTTAATTTTTTTATTGTGATTTTATTTTAAAACATAGTAAATAGTCACTACTATAATTTTTTACTTTTAGTAATCCCTAAAAGTAGTTGTTAATTGGCGTTAACGACCACCAATAGAACACTTTTGGTGGTAACGAATTTCCTATCGCTAAAGGCTAATAGTGAACACCAATGTTGGTTTCTTTAAGGTATCCTCAAATTCCCGCAATGGCAATCATTGAGAAGATCCTTAGTGTCTGATAAAATCAGCCGCAAGATATAAATATATAAAGATCTCCAAATGTGGTTACCAATTCTATCTAAAAATAAACACATTAGCGACTATCATGGGTAGGCTCTATCCTAGTTTTTTTTAATATTAAATTTTTACATCTTATAAATAACAAAAAAATCAGTCATTAAATGAAAAAAATCAATGAATAAAATATAGGAATCTATACAAATATGGTGATCCAAATAGCTAATGATCCTTCAAATATTCTTTCTCAATAAAACTACTAATATGATACAAAAAAATAAACAAATAAAAAAAATTATTATATTTAACATTAATTAAATTTATTTAGTCAATATATATAGAATAATAAAATAATTTTATATAGTTATACATATAGAGAGAATCCAGATTAAAAAATTGATTCAAAACTAATCTGAAATTTCTTTTTACAATATTTATCAATTAAGAAATGACTATTAAAAGTTGAAAATCAAGTTCACCAAATACTGATCAAAACTAGCATCAGAATGATGGGCAGTTGATTCTAATAGATCACATATGATTTTAGGAATGTCTTCATATCTTTTCACATCAATCGGAATTCATTTTATCCTTTTTTGAACCCCTGATAAGAGATATGTCATTTCAATAACACTAAACCATATTACCCATAGTTTTCCATCACACTGAGAAACATGAGAATCTGATTGATACAGTGTTGATTCCTATAGATCTAAAACATCTCATTGGTCACTCTACCATGATTTCATGTCAATACAAGTGTGTTTTGTTGGTATTATCCCCTTTTATGTGATTTTTTCACTAAACTTCAAAACCAAGGGACAAATGTCGTGTTCGATCAAACCTTGAAACTAAGGTATCTGATCCACATGTCGATACATAATATAGATTTTAAGTAATTTAAATATTAGTTTCTTAATATTTCATGAAAATCAGATATTGTTTAGTCTATTTTGACCCCTATAAACATGATTTCTCTGGATATTACAAAATGATAATAAATGTGAATATGAACTTTTAATTTTACTAAAAAATCATGGAAAGGGTTGATGTGTAGTTAATTCTAATAGATCACATATGATTTAATTATTTTTCTTAGAGAATTTAATAACAATAAGAATTAATTTTCTCATTTCTGAATCCCTGATAGGACATATGGCATTTAAATAACAGTAGACAACGTTATCCATTATTTTCCATCATACTGGGTGAAACAAACCTCAAATGGATGCAGTGTCGATTTCTATAGATCAAAAAATCTTCATGATCATTATGCCACGATTTAATGTTAATACCAGGTTCTTTCTTGGTATTGGTCACATTTTAGTGATTTTTTACTTAACACCAAAACTGGGGGACAAACCCCATGTTTGATCATACTGATCAATTCAGGTATTCGATTTATGTGTTGATTCCTCCTATAGATTTTAAATTAATTCAAGAACATTTTCCAACTATTTCTTGTCAATCAGATATCATTTATCCATTTTTGACCTCTACACACATGGTTTTCCAATTATTACAAAAATGATAATAAATTTGAAAATAAAATTTTAATTGTACCAACCAATCCAAGCATCAGATTGACTTATAGTTGATTCCAATAGATCACATATTATTTGAGGAATATTATCCTATATTTTAGTGTTAATAAGAATTCATTTTCTTATTTTTGACCCCCTGGTGGGAGATATTCCATTTGTAACATCCCGTCATGGGTGCCACCTAATGGTACCACAAGTCAGTTGGTAGCATGACCTCAAGAGCCCACCCCCCCCCCCTACACTAGAGGCTACCAACTAGTAGCGATGGTCCAGAAAGTCATTAATGGAGAAACTATACCATCATTTATTAGAGTAAACCCCCATCATAAGTAAATAAACAAATACAAAAGTATATATAACAAAAAAACACTCACATAACAAGATAACCGAACATGAAATACAATACTCAACTGAAAGGGAAATCATGCTATGCTAGTATAAGTATCAACTGTCTAGTATGAAACAAAAAATAACGACACTACGACTCCCCAAGCAGGTTACAAACCATGTCTGGTTCCCTCCTCCAAGCTCCATTCCCAATCATCCACCTATCTAAGGGCCATTTCCCTTATCCAGTTATGCAATAATATAATCTATTTAGATACTGATCAGGAAGCCCAAATAGGGTGTCAGTACAACTCAGAAGGCCACCACCAACGATGTCTAAAGCAATTCCAGTCAAAAGATAGTGCATGAAGTTCTATAAAGAAATAAGAACAAGGAAATAATAAACAATTTATCACATTTTCATTTATTCTGATCTAACTACATTAACTCCAGGGTTCCCATGGATACCCATACCTAAATAATAACTTCATCTCATACCAGAGCCCAAAGTGTTCCCTAGGTTATACCATGTCGTAATACCTACTCCTAGATGAAGCTCGAAGTATTCAAGGTGCTATGTTATCTCAATACCTGATTCAACTCATGTCGGAGTTTGAATATTCTCATGTGATTCCATAACTCGAAGTTCCGTTATTTACCTTCAATAATTTCACATTTATAAACCACATTGCTAAAGTTACCAATATCACAAATGTAATTAAGATGACCATTTTACCATGTTTACTCCTCAATAGAATGACCATGTTCTCAGTCTCTTTACTCGTAAGTATAATGACCATGTTAATGTGTATATATCACATTAGAATGACTATGTTCACACTCTCTTACTCATAAGTTTGATAACCATGTTACCATTTTTACATCTCAATTTAGAATGACTATGTTCCCATTCATAACATATAATTAATTCATCAATTAATTATCCACATCAATTCCCTTAATAATTCAACAATTAGTGAAAATACATCAAATCCATTAGTTAACACAACAATTAACTAAATGCATGAACCCCATTTATTATTTCATTCATTCATTAACAATCATCAAAAATCATATCTCATAATTAATTTTCTAGAATTAATTATCTCATTCTTAATATCAACTCTTCATAATTAATCTCATAATTAAATATCTAGATCTTAATCTTAAATCACATAATTAATTCAAAATTAATTATCTCAACTTAGCCAAATCAATATCTCAAAATTAATTTCTCAGTTAATTATCTAGACTATGACCACTATCTCTTATAACCAATTCCCTAAATTAATTATCTAATAGGGAAGCCCCTTAGTCTCATGAGTAATTTCCAAATTAATCACATATTTCAACAATGCTTCAATAAATCAATTGGTCAATATAATTAACCCATTTTATGAAAAAAAAAATCAAAATGATGCAAGAAATTCTATAATTTCTCATATACATATCAAATCCATGACTATATGAAATAGATTTAGACCTCCTAACTCAATTCATTGATGCGTGCTTTCCCAAAGGAAATCTCCAAAATTTAAATAGCACAAAAATGTAGATATGAGATTCTATATCTAAATCATTAATATAAGATATCTAAATATCAAGATCTAATCAACCAAGATCTATATCTCACCATAAATATTTAGATCTGAAGCAAAAAAGGATAAACCCCACAAAAATATCAATAGAAGAAGAAGGAATGACCAGGATAGGCATCAGGATGAAATCCACTAACTAAGAGTAGAGGGGATCTTCTATTCAGGCTTTAAATCTTGAAGAACGGAGGTCGAACGGCCTTGTAACCCCTATAGAAAGCTCTGGGATCACCCAAAATATGTCAAGCCCGAGCCCAGGTTGAAATAGGGGTGTTTTGAGGGTTTAAGTAATTTTGAAATGAATTTTCAAAATAAATAAAATGGCGTGCATGGTTTTACCTGACAAGGGAACATGGTTAGGGAAACTGTGCACTAACTGTGTGGACCTCACTGTTTTTGGTTGCACAGTTAACTATGTTTAGGTGCACGGTTTGTCAAACCGCGTAAAAACTATGCACAACCCCCATATCCTTAAAATTTCTTAAAACCCCACCCAAATACACCCCAAAACATAACTTCAAACAAAGGTACTTAAAAATAACCAAAAGTACCTATAAACATGTCTGAGATGACTCTAGAGAAGGTCAGGATCTTACAATCTCTTCACCTTATAACAGCTCATCCATGAGATGCATTTAAAATCCTTTCTAAGATTCTATGAAAAAAGGATGGGGCCATTGAGACCACATATCTACTTTTCTTTCCCATGTTTCCTCTTGTATACGTCCATGTTTCCATAACACACAAACTATTGATATGGTCTTTCCCCACAACACTTTCTCACTGCGATCCAACACATGTATCAGATTCTCCTTAAAGGACGCAGCTATCTCTAGGTCAACCTCATCCACATCAATCACATGAAAAGGGTTGAGATGATATCTTTGAAGATATTATACATAAAAAACATCATGTGTAGCGTTGTATCTATATGGACGATCTAATCGATACACCACTAGCCCGATTCTCTTCACTATCTCAAACAAACTAACAAACATGGGTGCCAACATTCCCGACCTCTGTATCCTATGGTGACCCAACCTAAGTGACACCCAAAGGAACACACGATCGCCCTCTGTAAAATTTAGGGGTCATCTCCGTCTGTTAGCATACAAATTCTACCTATTATGTGTTGTATCCATAAATTTCCAAATCAATTGTGCCTTCTTTGATGCCTCATGAAGGAGACTTGGTCCAAACAACTCTGACTCACCAACCTCTATCAAACATAGAGGTGATCTACATGTCCTATCATGAAGAGCCTCGAAGGTTCCATCTGTATAGGCACCTGTATAGTACATTCTGACCGCCCATCTGCCTGTGGGTGGAAAGCCAGGCTCAATACAACCTTTGTGCCAAGTTCTTTCTACAAGCTCTTCTAGAAGCATGAAGTAAATTGTGAATCATGATATGAAACTATAGTCTATGAAACCCCATACAAATGGACTATCTCCCAAACATACAGTTCTCCCAACTGTTTAACTGTAAAGGTTTCCCGTATTGGAAATAAATGTGCTACCTTTTTCATTTGATCTTTAATGAACCAAATAGAGTCATTCTTCCTAAGTGTCTCCAGAAAACCCACAACAAAATCCATGGTCATGTCCTCCCAATTTTATTACAGAATAGGCAATAGTTGTAGCGAACCACCAGGTCATTGATGCTCTACCTTCATCTGCTAATAGGTGAAGCTTCTTGTCACAAACCTTGTTATCTCCTTTTTCATATCTGGCCTCCAAAACTATCATTGTAGGTAACAGTAAATTTTGGTTACTCTTGGATTAATTTCCCACTTCAAGGCATAAAATTCCCTCATGATATCCTCTCGCATGCCTGTAGGTACCACAACTCTATTCTTCACATAGATGATATCTTCTTCATCTACCAACCATTCTAAAGATATCTCCCCATCTTAAAAACATTATCTCAAGGATAACCACTATGTATTCTCATGATGTCTTTCCCTGATCTATCTCAAAAGTGTAGACTTCACTACAACTGAAACTAGACTCATCTGTTCCATACTCTCCTAAACCACCATAAGCATTTCATCCAGCAAGGTCATCATCTTCCACTATGCACTCAACTCCCAAACCATCTGATAATGAGTTTTCTTATTCAAAGAATAAACAACATTATTCCCCTTTCCCTTCGTATATTCTAATTCAAAATTGAAATACTGGGTATACTCAACCTATCTCTGCTACTGAAGATTCAAATCACACAATGAAAATATATACTTCGATCTCTTATGATTTGTATATACTATAATATTTTCTCCCAAAAGATAGTGTCTCTAACACTTAAGATCATAAACCACTGCTGCCAACTTAGGTTCATGTGTATGGTAGTTTTGTTCATGAGGCCTCATCTACCGAGACCCATATTCCACAAATATATCTCCTTGCATTAGAACAACTACAAGTCGGATCCCATAAGCTTTACAATAAACAATATACTCCTCACCTAACTCAGGTAGGATCAAAATTGATGCTGATGTTAAGCACTTATTAAACTCCTGGAAAGATCTCTCACAAGTATCTTCCCATTAAATCTTTACTTTTTTTGTGAAGAACAAAAGCAGCACTTCCAAATGGGAAAATTATTGGTTGAATCTCTAGTAATATTCAGTTAATCCGATAAATATTCGAATATCAAAAATATTCTTGGGCTGCTCTCAAGAAACCACTACCTAAACCTTATCAAAGTAAATTGACACACCTTCCTCTGATATGATGTTCCCCAAGAAGTGTACCTGATCAATACAAAACTGACACTTAGATAGCATTACATATAAATGATATTAACTTAATGTACTCAGGACGATGTCAAAATGTTGGGAAAGATCGTCATGAGTCTTGGAGTACACCAAGATGTCAGCCACAAACACCACCATGAACTGATCCAGATACGGATGAAAGATCTCGTTCATCATAGCCATAAACACTAATAGTGCATTTTTCAACCTAAAGAGCATTACAAAAAACTCATAAAGGTCATACTTTCTTCTGAAATCAGTCCTTGGTATATCAGAAGTCCATACTCTTAACTTTTGATACCCTAATCTCAAATCAATCATTGAGAACACACAAACTCCCTTAAATTGGTCAAAGAGATCATCAATGCATGGAATAGAATATCAGTTCTTGACAGTCATTTTTTATAACTTCCAGTAACCGATATATAAGAGTAAAATCCCATCATCATTCTTTGTGAATAAAACAGGTGATCCCCAAGTTAAAGTACATGGATAGATAAATAAATTATCCTCCAATTCCTCCAATAGAGTCTTAAGCTCTTGAAGCTCAGTCGGTTCCATTCTATATGGTGTAATAGATACTAGTTCAACCCCTGACATGAGCTCAATAGTGAATTCCACATCTCTCTTAGGTGGTATCCATGAGAATTCATCAAGAAAGACATACTAAAAAAGATCCCCTAATAGTGGAAGTACATATTTCTTAACAACCACATCATCCAAAAAAACATGCAACATGGGTTGTGTGAGCTCTCCCAGTTGTTGAGTAATTGGCCATGATCGTCCTGCTCGGATATCCCACTCTCCATGATGAATATATTGTTCACCCTTAGGAGAGGTAAACGAAACCCTCCTATGGTAATAGTTGATGTGGGCTTGGTATATGACTACCCAGCCCATACCCATAATTAGGTTAAAACTTGTCATATCAAGAACATAGATATCCTATAGGAAATGATATTCCCCTATCTCTAGCGAACATCCCTTGCATAGATAGGTATCTCTAGACCGTAATCCCAACAATGCATCTATAGTCATAGATCTACTCACAAACTCCATCTCTAGGCTCAAACCATTAAATATCTTTGTGGATATAACGGAATGAGAGGTGCTAGTATCAAATAAGGCACTAGCTAAAGTAGAATCTACTAGAATGTTATCTCTCATTGTCTATGGTCCAACCTCACTATCCACTAGGTTGTACTCCATGTAATTGTGTTTCCCCTCTTCCCTATGATATTTCCTGACTCCCCTATGTAGAAACACTATTCTAATGCGGGCACTCATTCCCAGAAGCACCATGACCACTACCTCTACTACCTCAGACAGTAGAACTCCAACTTCCTACCCTATATGGTGTAGAAGATCTGCTTCCCATACTCTAAATCTTCTCGACTACTCCTTCAGTACCAGTCTACCGCTACAACATGAAAAATTTCTATAGATGCACCATCTTCTCGCAATATCAACACTCTACTGGTGGTCAAAAATAATGTCGAAGATAGTGTCCCGACCTACCACACTAATGATATATCACCCCAGTAAGGTCATGTCCAACCAAACCTCCTATCCACCTACTCTGCTTTCCCCTACCTTGGCTAAAATTGTCAAAATTGTGCTTCCTTCTCTTGAAATTATCACCTCATTATCATCAAGTAACAACTACATGTCCTTCATTGGAAGCCTCCCTCAGGTTTCCTTCAACTATGAGAGCTTGATCCACCACTTCTGTAAAATTCATTAGCATGAAGATATTTACGTGGGACTTAATATCACACTTAAGCCCGTCTTGAAGACGGTTATCTATATCTTCTTTATATCATGCTAATGTTAGAGAAAAGCTATGTAGATATGTATAGAATCCAACATATTATATCACTGACATGCTCTTCTCTATCAAATGCAGGAACTCAGTAGCTTTCTCTTGTCTCAGTCTCTCTGGATAAAAGTTCTCTAAGATCCTCTTCAATAAGTTCTTCCATAACATACCGTCAGTCTATCCAGTTAGCACCTGAATGTCCCAAAAGTGCTTAGTTAATCCCTACAACATATAAGCAGCCAATTTGGCCCTCCTCTCAACTGGAGTCTCTGAATGGTCATGTATTGTCTCAATGGACTCAGCCCAAAATTCATCTCCCTTAAGTCCACCCTCTCAAGTAAAGGTCATAGAGTGTTGCAACTAAAACTCCCTAGTCAACTCAAACATACTCTTCACAACTCACCCTGGGTCTCTTTCCATGAATTTCATAAATTGAGTTATGTTCTCTTGAATCTTCCCCCCTTCATCTTCAGATGGCATGATTGGTCCCTCAAGTTCACTAAGTGGAAAGTCATTCCATGCACGCACCTCCGTCTTCCCATCAATAATAATCATGGAGGAATACTCTCTACAATGTCAAATACATGTCTCAAGGCCCATAAAACAACCTTATAAAATTTACATTAGAGGGATTAATCACAATAAGCCTTTTCCCCCACCCCCCACACGGTCAAAACTGAGCCGCAATCACTACCCTTAACCATTCTACTCCTAGGTTTTGGTTAACAAGGGTAAACACACTATCCTATTAAAGTTTATTATTAAGACGCCAAATTATTCTCATTTTTCATTATTTTACAATCTTTAACAATTCATTTTATGTACCACATATCATTATAATATCACGACAAGTGTCAAGTGTCTAGTATAAAACTGAAAGGGAAAACACGCTATTCTAATATAAGTGTCAAGTGTCTAGTATGAAACTAAAAATAAAAACACTAAGACTCCCCAAGCGGGTTCTGAACCATTTCTGGTTCTCTCCTCCAAGCTCCATCCTCAATCATCCACATATCTCATGGTTGTTTCCCTTATCCAATCATGTAACAATATAATCTATTCGGGTACCAATCAAACATCCCGAATAGGGTGTGAGTACATCTTAGTTGGCCACCACCAATGGTGTCTAAAACAATTTCATTCAAAAGATAGTGCATGAGGTTATATAAGGAAATAAGTTCAATGCAATAATAAAAAGTTTATCACATTTTCATTTAGTTTTATCTTACTACATTAACTCTAGGGTCCCCACGAATACCCGTACCTCAATACTAACTTCATATCGTACCGGAGCCCAAACTGTTTCCTAGGTAATAGCATATCTTAATACCTACTTCTAGTTGTAGCTCAAAGTATTCAAGGTGTTAGGATATCTCAATACCTTATTCAACTCATACCGGAGTTCAAATATTCTTATGTGATTCCATAACTCAGAGTGCCATTATTTCCCTTCAATAATTTCACATTTATAAGTCACATTTTCAAAGTTACCAATATCAAAAATGTAAGAAAGATGACCATTTTCTCATTATCTTTACTCATAAATATAATGGCCAAGTTATCATGTATACTTCGCAATAGAATGATCATGTTCCCAATCTCTTACTCCTAAGTATGATGAACATGTTACCATTTGTACTTCTCAATTTAAAATGACCATATTCTCATACATAAACATATTATTAATTTTGTAATTAATTATCTAAATCAATTCCCTTAATAATTAAACAATTTTTTAAATACATCAAATCCATTAGATAATACAACCATTAACTAAATGCTTCAATCCCATTAATTAATTAATTCATTATTTAACCATCATCAAAACTCATATCCCACAATTAATTTTCAAGAATTAATTATCTCATTCTAAATCTAAACTTTTCATAATTAATCCCATAATTAATTATCTAGATCATAATCTAAAAGCACATAAACAATTAAAAATTAATTATCTCAAATTAATCAATTTGATATCTCATAATTAATTTCCCAATTAATTATCTCAATTATAACCCCTATCTATTATAACAAATTTCCCCAAAATTAATTATCTAATAGGGAATCCCCTTACTCCCATGATTAATTCACCAATTAAAGACTTATTTTAACAAATCTTTGAAAAATCAATTGGTCAATCTAATCAACCCAATTTATGAAAAGAAATTTATAATGGATTATAGATATTATAAAATTTTTCATAAACATATCAAATCCATGACTATGGGAATTATATTTAAACCACCTACCTTGATTCATTGACAGATGTTTTCCCAATGGAAATCTCCAAAATCCAAGTAGCACAATGACGAAGATCTGAGATTCCAAGTCTAAATCCCTAAATCAAGATATCAAAATATCAAGTTCTAATCAATCTATATCTAGATCTACAATATTAGATATAGATCTCACCACATAGATTTATATTTGAAGAAACATAGGATAATCTCCCCCAAAATATTAATAGAAGAAGAAATAATGATTGGGATATGCATCGGGATGAAATACACTTACTAGGAGAAGAGAAGATCTTCGATTTGGGCTTTGAATCTTGAAAATAGAGGTAGAATGACCATGGAAACCTTCCAAAAAGATCTGGGATCATCCAAAATTTGTCAATCCCAAGACACGGTCGAAATGGGGATGTTTTGGGGGTTCAAGAAAATTTTAAAAGAATCTTTGGAATAAATAATACCATATTCTTTGCCCTGGAAGGGGTGTGTGGTTAGGGAAACCATGCGCTAACCATGCAGACCTCACTATCCGGGGTTGCACGGTTACCTGGGTTTTGAAACATGATTTTTCAAACCATTTGGAAATCGTGCACATCCCCCCTATGTTTAAACATTCTTAAAACCCCACCCAAAAGCACCCCAAAACATAACTTCAAACAAAGGTACTTAAAAAAATCAAAAGTACCTAAAAACCTGCCCAAGTTGAATCTATAAAATGTTGAGATCTTACACCATTTTAAAAACACAAGAATCAATTATCCATCATGTTCCATTATATCAGGTGACATAATCATCCAATGGATGTGGTATTGATTCCTATAGATAAAAAACATCTCATTAATCACTCTCCCATTATTTCATGCCAATCCAAGTGGATTTTAACGGTATTGGACCCTTTAATTTGATAAATTTCGATCGTACCAATTAATTCAGGTATCTGATCCACAATCCTATAATTCATATAAATTTTAAATGACATAGTGATCATTGTCATAATATTTCATGTAAATTGGATCTCTTTTGGTCAGTTTTAGCCCCTACGCACATGATAATTCAATATAAAAAACATAATAGAAACATGAAAAAAACTGAAGATTGTTATGTCAAAATGAGAAGTGCATAGAAATAATGAAAATAGAGACAATAAAAATTAATTCTAATCAAAAACTCATCTATCCAATCACTAATTTATGAATTTCCAGAAATTTAATTGCATGGATTTGTTGTAATTAGTAAAGAATATAATTTTTAATTTTTCTATAACTGATGACTATATAAAAGAAAATATTTACCAACATGATATTATGTGACCTTAAAAGTAAATTACCATTAAATAATCTTTCAATAAAATAGTAATCACACCAACCAAATAAACGAAGGATAAAATTTAATGAAAAGGGTAATACATGGAATAAATATAGAGACAAATTCTCAACTAGAATTCCATAAAAATGATAACATGGTATAAAAAACCCCATATTATTATCAATTCATACCCTATTAGTGTATCTACCATTAATTTAAAATTTATAAAAATGCATGAACCATGAAATTTTTTAGTCATAGTCCCCCATAATTATAATCCAATTTACATGTCAAAAAACATTATTTGTTTGCAGAGAATAAAAACACTTGATTCAATGATCATATATTGAATATGATATAAATGAATCAAAAAAAGGATAATTTATTAGTCATTGACCAAACACATCTAATTTTGTAGTTATCTCAATATAAAGAATCTCTTCAATCTTATTCTATTTCTTATAATTTCTGAAGTTAATGTAAATAATTAAACCATATATTCCACCATAGTAATGATTTTTCCCGAATTTTCATTGAAACCCCCTTGTAATGATTTTCTTTACATCATATGATTTTCATATCTCAACACATTGGTTTGAATTTCATGAAACTTACCATGTCACAAGAGAACAATATTTTTAAAAAAATTGGACCCATGATCTTCATAGAGAAAATAAGTTGTCTTCAATTAAGAATTTTTTTCTCTATTTAGTTATCTAAAAATCACATAAAATTATTTTTAATGATGTGAATTAAAAATAGTTTTTTACAAATGAATCTAAAATTAAGAAAAATCTACTAAACATAAACATTTACAATAATAATTAAATCTATCATGTCAACTAAAATCCAAGGTTGTGTTTTGTTAATGAAAAAAAATTTCTAAATTTATTTTTATATATTTTTTATTTAATTATTTAATTATGTGAAAAAATAAAAACTATTTATAAAATAAAATTTAAAATAATATAATTAAAGAAAATACTAAAAAAAGAAATAGTTACAAACAAAATATTTATTAAAATTGAAACTTAAAATGTTAAATGAAACCATACAGGAAAAATAGCAACTTATAGAGTATGTTTTTAGGAAAAATTTACAATATTAAGCATAACTATTTTTAATTTCATTATGGAATAAGAAATGAGTAATTTAAGCATGATATTATGAAAAATAATTGACTAATTATATAAATTCATGAAACATAATTAGTTTGATACAGTGAAAATAAGATATAGTTTTTCCAAAATTTAAAAATATAAAATAACACTCTTATAGACTAAAATAAAAGTTTGTGAATATGATAACATGCGAGAATCCACTTTGATCTATTGATATATATATATATGATCAATGATCCTTAAGGACCTTTGGTAGATAATTATGATCCCTATACTAGATTTCCTACCTCCAAAACTCCCAAAAGCAGCCCACGATCTTAAATTCTATATTAGTACATGATATATATTTTGAAATAACATGTAACTTAAAGAAGAAAAAAAATTAGATGAAAGTGTATAAAATAATGAAACATTTTACCAATAAAATATCAGTACACCAAATTGATTTCAAACACAAATATTATTTTAGAAACACAGAAAAAACATACAAACTATATGCCAACCACCACTATAAATCTAAGAAAACATAAAATAATTCATATTTAAGGTATATATTAAACATACATCATTCAAGAAATTAAGATAGGTATATGGAGAATGTCAATAAATGTGAGGGATGATCCCTATCACACTCACCATAGATTCTTATAGGAATCAAATGTTAATGTAATTTTTAGTACGGTGTATTTGGTAATACTCTAAAGATGTTAAGGAATTGAAAATTTTTTAAAAAAATTATCCAGACATAACTGTATAATGTGGAACAACCCACCCACTAATAATTTTAGTGATTACAATAGAAAAAAGTACAGAAAATAAAAATTGAAATTTTAAAAATGATCAAATTGAACAAATTTTCTCTAACCCCCCCCCCCCACTCAAACCTCTTATAACTCACATTTCTAAACTATTCCAAATACTATTGAAAATAATGCTTGACTTGAAATCATAAATGAGATAAATAAAATAATAACAATACCTATTGGTTCATTTATGAAAAAATTAAACATATTAATTTTAAGATATCTAATAAAAATATAGGTTCTCTAATACATGATACTCTTAGAATTATAAGAAAAATCTATGGCGTTATCAAAAACCAAATCCACTACCATCCAATTTTGAAATTTATTGATCTTAAAAGTATCTAGAGTGAATGAATCATTTATAAAAGGACCACTTATAATATTCGAACTCATGATCAACATATTTAAAGAAATAGAAAACATTTGGGCATGTTATTAACATTTCAGAAAACTATTTATAATATATATTGTAAAAGTAAGGTGATTAAAAAATAGTGTGATTTATGAAAGTTATAGAAAATAAATAAAATATATATATTTTTATATAAAAAGGGGCATATATAAAATTTCATCATAAAAGGGTATTGTTTTAAAGTTTAAATTGCCACTCAAAATGTAAGTTTTGTAATTTTTTTTACCTCATATGTAGTCAAATGAAAGAATCAAAATAATTTAATGATGAAATCAAAGATCAATAACACATATAATACTGGAATGACCCTAGATAACTAAATATTACTTGAAAGAAAAATATGGTTACGATGATACTGTCAAAAACAACAAAACCATAATAATAATAGCAAGAAAGAACAAAAAAATGTGTTTTATTGTATAAAATATTTCTTCAAATTGCAATGGAATTTAAATTCTAGTACATGTTAATTAGTGAAATTCTAAAGTTATAAGAAGTCAGATTGAATGTTTTCAAAAGAAACTAAAAAGGGTAAAATTAAAAGACTAATGATCGATCAATTATGTTTTCTAATGAATTATAGTTGGTGGTGACATTAACCAAAAATTATTTCATTGAATACATGTAATAATTAACAGATCATTATTAATATCGGTAGACTGAATTCTATTGATTGTAGTAAATCATTGCAGGCTACTGATTAACCAAGTCACTAATAAAAAAATCTTTATGGTTGTTTATTGTTTTTCCATGTAAGTGATATGGATTTCTAAAATATGAATAATCTTTAGGAATTATAGATGGGATATCATAAATATGGATACATAATTAAATAATAAAAAAATAAAACTATAAAAACATGATTGAAAAATTAGGAAGAGCAACCTTCGAACAAAAGAAATGTAGATCTAGTGACCAAAGGTACTTGTGCAATTGATTTACATGGAATATAAGGGGACATGTTCAAGGGTTTAATGAAAATTCAGATTAATTATACAATCAAAATGAGTGAAAAATAAATGTAAACCCGAATATATCCTAGCCAAATGAAAACACAAAATAATAAAAGAATAAAAAATAAAGTTAGTAAAGCAATCAGACAAGGAATATAGAAAAAAAACCCTAGATTATGGAAATAAGAGATGGAATTTAATGATCTAAACTAAATAAATCCTACCATATGATAGAAATTAAATGGTGACTGAGAAAAGTGATATGTCATAGTTTTCACAGTGGAAGCTTTGACTTGAAAATAGGGATCATAATACTAAAAATCGAAGGAGGGGCAATAGAAAAAATTGATCTGTCAGAATTCACAAAGTGCAATATATGAATTTCAATTAGGGATCAGAATAATAAATGTTGGGGGTATTCAAAAATTGGGATGGAGAATAATTGAACACGATAAAATAGAAATATATTACCAAAAAATGATAAAATAGAAATGAAAATGTGTAAGAATTGAATTTTTCTAAAGTGAAATCAGCTGACACAGCCTCACCCTAAGGTGACGGTGATGATCAATGATAGAGAATGTATCAGGGGTAGTGGTAGGGAGGGGTGGTGGTGCCTTCGAGAGGGGGTACAGTAACAGGGTAAGGGAGAGGACGTGTGGATGGGAAGCAACGGCGGAGGCCTCAACACTAGGTGCAGTGAGGTTAAGGGAGAGGATGCAGAAGGTGGAGTAGATGCATGAGGTGAGGGGGGTGATAACGGCTCTGAATTAGTGAAAAGAGTGTAAGGCTATGAAGAGGTTCGGTAAAGAAAAGGGAGGGGGTACATGATATGGGGTGGGGGAATGATATGTGGATTTTTATTTGTGTAGTGGCTGCCATTGGAGATCACTGATACCACCCAATTTTGACTGCCTATGGTGGTCACCCACATCAACAGTCGTAGATACATGATTCTCAAGTAGTGATTTTTTGGGATGAATGAGATCCATTAATAAAATAACGACACTTTTGGTGTCTTTGAATTTTAAGTGTGTTAAATAAATTATAAAATTCAAGATTCAATAATTTTTGTAAAGTAGTAACCAAATTTTCACTATGGGAAATTATTTCAAAAGGGAAATCATTTATTATATTCAATATAGTCTATAAGGGAAAATCATTTTGAGAATCAAATCTTAGTGGAATATCATTTTTTTAATTTTGATATTTATTTTCCTATATTGAATTTAACTAATGGATTAATTAAGGATAATAATTTTTTTATCTTTGGTAATTTGATGGTGCCTCTATTTCATTCATTTTTCACAAAGCTAGTGTTTGCAGGCTATGAGAAAGAAAAAAAGTCCTAATGGGGTATATTCTATGGAATAAGGGGATTTCAAGAAATTTTAGATAGACTATACCAATGATAGGAGAGAATTATCTACAGTATATTTTAGAGTGAGAACACCCTCAACTATAGCATCAAAGTCATTGCAGCTAATGAAAGAAGGAAATTCTAACATAGAATATTCCTTTATCTCCCTTTTCAACCTATATTCTTATTTTTTGATGTATTTCATGAATAATTTTGTTTCCATATTTGTGAACATGGATTATTAATTGTATCTAGGGAAATCATGTTAGATTAAATTGATTCATTTAATATGTTTAGCTCTAATTTTCACAATTATGTTAGTGTGTTGTTTTTTATTAGTGTTCTTAATTTCATTCTTAATGAGAATCAGTTATACACCATTCTAAGAAAGGACAGGTGATGGTTATGAACACTAAACTCTTTAATGTTAACTAAAGTAAAAAAACAATTGAAAAGTTTCACTATCTATTCTCTATTAATGAAAATATCAATTTTTAAATGATGAGTGAGATATCATTACTATGGAAAGTTCACTGAGTTGTGTAGAACCTTATAGAATAACATGATGAATCATAACATATTATTATAACCATTGATATAATTATATCAGACATTGTTAAGAATATAAAACATTTTTCATCAATTTAGGCCAGTCTAATCCCCCTAATTTTAAGCACCGTCAGTTTACCTCTCTCTTATTTCATTTCTTTTGCTTCACACAACCACCATCACAACATCACTTTCAATGTTTTCAATGTTTTCATATTTTTTTTAATAGATTTAGTAGAAAAAATTCTTTTATCCTTCTATTTGGATAAGATACCTCAATAATCAACTATAATAGTATTAATTAGGTTTTATAAATATTAAATTTTACCATGTTATTGACTACGGCAATCACCTATGAAACAAAGGAAAATCAGAACCTCTGTAGCATTATCAGGGGTTATCTAATAAATAACCACCTTAATTTTTAAAGGATACGTAGTTACTCTTAGATGATAAAAAACGCCCCTTATGATACATACCAAATGTGTGTAAAATACAATTGGATAGATTTAAAAATAGTTGTTGATGTCAAATAACCACCATAACAGCTCATAAGTAGTATGTGTACTCTTTCACATACATGGAATAAAATAGGATATCCTTAATGAACACCATAAAAAACTAGTGTGGGAACTCAAACAATAGAGAGTTCATTAGTCTCATTAACACAAATAGTTTTTTCATGACACTAAAAGGCATTACCATGAACACATATTTCCCATTATGACACATAATGGATGTATTCAAAATATCTTTATCTTTCAACCTCATCTGATGATACCCTATTTTCAAATTGATCATCAAGAACCATAAATATTCCTTTATCTTATTAAATAGATCATCATTCCATGAAAGTGGATAACATTTATTCATTTTCACAACATTCATGTGAAGATAATCAATAAACTATTGTAGACTACCATCTTCTTTCTTTGTGAACAAGACCAAATCACCCTAAGGTGACACACATGTTCAAATACAACCCTTCCATAGAAGACCATCGTTATGGATATTTAGCTGTCAAAACATTGAAGGTTCCATCCTATATGGATATATAAAAATCAAATATGAAACTGACTATAATTATATCCCCAACTCGATCTCACATTGATAGGGAATAATTACAAACTTTTGAAAAAAAATACATCTAACCACTCTTCTAAAACCCTTAGAAACACCACTGATTAAAACACTATTGAACTCAAAACCAACATGGTCATAGAAGATAATATAACAATACATATCTAACACATCGGATGGTTTATCTCACCAATAAAAATAGCATGCTCATTAATATCACAAAAAATATAAATCTCCTCCTAACCTAATAAATGATATACTGTATTGAATACAACCAATCTATCTTGATTATGACATTGTAAAATTGTATCCATAAACAATGGAAATCTCCCAAATATTGATGTTATCCAAGCATTAACTCACAACCTCTACATATGTTATATAAGCTAACTCAAATTATAACAGACATAGTTAAGACCAACAACATTGAAATTCTATTCACCTCAAGTACTTAATACTATAATAAGGAATGTTTAATGGAGGAGTGTGTAGCTTATGAATTTAACAAAGAATACACCCAAGAATAAAATATATAGAAGGTAAATCACATGATTTCAAAATCACATAGAGTTGGAAACTCTATCATGTGCATCTAAATATGTCCTTATCTAAATCCTCACTATCCAAGATGTTGACTACCTCTTTGACCATATTATACCCTATGTATATAAGGATGATGTTCATCATGGGGTTGTTATATTCCTTCCCCATATCCTATATACTGACCAAATCTTAGAGTAACCTATTTTTTCTACTTCCTTAGAGGATACTGCTACAATGGATAATCCTAAAGCGGGTCATTGTCCTTACACTAACTATTAAGGAAGGTTTGAACAATAAAGATTCCAATATAAATTTACTTTAAAATAAAATAAAAATTACACTTGATATCTCAATATATACTAATAATTTCTAACTGTGATGAAATGAGTGGAGGGTTGCTAAACCAATTCCTTGATATTTGGAACTTTGACTGGCCAGAAAAATAATAACTTATAATCACAAATATTCTCTTTTTAAAGTCTTGAAAACACTATTTCCATGATGATTTGGTTTGAACATACATCTTCCTGATAGCCTCAACCTTCCCCAATGCCTCATGGAAAGTTGGAAACATGGATGGGGGGCCTGGAATTTGATATCTAGATGTAACGCCTCCTAGAAATGCCTCACTCTATCCTCTTAATTATCAATGAGTTATAAATACAAATGAAGGATGTATATAAACAAAATTATGAACTCATTCACACTATAGAGTTACTAGTGAAGATAAATAATCTCCCACCTATGTGTTTCTTTTAAAATCGAAGAAAATAATTTTTCTAGGAACTGATCATGGAACTCCCCCCATGAAACTTTTATCTCCTCAAGATCATCAATGAGTAATTCCCACTACTGATGAGAAGCTCCATAAAATATACTTGTATCCAATAGATTCTTGTTCTCCTTACAAGTAAGGATCAAATTGAAAGTTATATCCACCACCTCCAACCATACCTTGGTCTCCTGATCATAAACAGATCACTTACACTTCGATAGGACATGATACTAGAAGTTACTTAAAACCATCCTCTATGTGGAATCCCCATCATTCTTAAATCTTCGTCAATATTTTGGTGCATCCTATTGTATATCATCAGTATGAGCCTGATTAGGATGCTAAAAAATATTCATCCCAACAAAATAGAAAATTTTTAGGTAATTCCTAAACACATAATATAAAATCATTAAAATTAATTCATTCATATTCATATTAATTCCAATTATCTACCCAATTCAATCATAGTAGAAAATTTTATGATGAAATATCCTTACCTAGGTATCTACCCTAAAAAAAATCCCTTCACCTAGTAAATTTAGAAAACTTAATGTACTTGTATCATATCATAGGGGGCCCTAATCACATATATCTTTGTTTTTTTCCCTTCATTGCGTCACATACATTGTTTAATTGATATTATTTCCCTACCAACCCATTCAATACTCACCAATTCCTATTCACAAGCATCATCCTATAACTCAACCAAAATCTTTGATACTACTCTATTATGAAATTCCCCTCTGGTACCCCTCTGGTTCTAGAAGTGATGAAAATAATAGCTTTTAAAATTATCCACCAATAGGTCATGGGATGGTGACTGGAATTGAGATTATGGAACACACACATATGGGATTCATTACCCTCAAAAGATCCCATGAAAATATAAGGAATCCAATAATAAAATATATAATATAAATAAACCAATCATAATGTATATAATTTCATTAAAAAATAAAAAGGTAAATTCTATGAGAGACTCCTATGTTAGTGAAAAACAAACTCCAATAAACCTTGAACTACATCGATGAGCTGGTAAGGCCTAACCTGATTACAAATTTCCAACTATGGATATGAAAACACATCTCTATATATATACACAAACACGGGTGAGAATTCATATGTACTACGTAGGATCCTCCACAAAACCACTCATGAAAATGTGGAAGAATCAAACTAAATCCCCATTGACTAAATAGTGAAATCAACTCATTACCTAAATTAGGCCAGAAAAGTTCTCATCCTCACTAAGTTTTACTCACAAAGTATCACATATGAGAAGGTAACATATCATTGAGGATATATATATATATAATGAAGGTACCTCATATATACTTTCTCACTAAACTAGTCACTATAATCCCCAACGTCACATGTCCTATCATTTTCATCCCCTCCATAAGTCACATCAAACCTTTATATAATAATATCACAACCGCATACCCATAATCATAGCCCCAACTTCACATCATATCCACCTCAAAATCACATCCCCATAATCCCATAGTAATGTCGAGATCCATTATAGCTAGTGTAAATACACACTAAACCTTATCCCTTTGCAGCTAGTGTATAAATACACACGTAATAACCATAAGACATTACCATCTAGATACATGTATACACTATAACCTTAAGTATCCACAACATGTATATACATGTATATCATAACAATGAGACACTACAAATCATATGAATACACATCCTTTAATCACATCCATAGTATTTCTGGAAGAGGGAGGGGTAGGGTGAGCAGTTAGTCATTTGTATCCACAGAACCTAGATGATGTAAAGATGTCTATAAACTAAGTCCAAGTATGGGTGTCAGTCGCATTATACAGCTTAGATGGTGGATCATAAGAAATAATAGAACTGTACTAAATATATATCATCGCATGACCATTCTATGGGAAATTTTATAATCTAATACTTAACTATAATTAAAATATTGCATGACAACCCAGCTACCAAACCTAACAACTATGAAACTAATATACTCATAAGCACACATAAAAATCAGGTTCATCACTATTAGTTTTAACGTACTATTTACCAAATGCCAACTATTTTTAATATCCCATCATAAATTCTAGATTGACATTCTCATTACTAATCTAAATACTTGGTACATAAATTCATGTTTAGATAATCATTTACCCAACCCATGAATCCTTATTATTAACATGTCAATATCCCATTACATTTTTTGTTAATAAAATTTCATATTTCTAACCATAATACAGTTACCATATCATTGTTAAATATTCTTTAACCAACCATGTAATTAATTATTTAACAATTTACTATTTCATGATTTTGGGTTACTAGGACACCATTATTCTTACACAAGGAAGATAATAACACATATGAAACTAAGTGAAAAATATAAAAAAATTAAACAACATATAATAAGGGATCCCAAATTTATCCACCCATCACAATATCATAAAAAATAATCTTCAATGCAAACAACACCATCCCACCATCAACCACATCAACCACATCCTCCAGGATATAAAATATAGCCCAAACCTCACCATATAATCCAATCATACCAGGTTAAAGATCCAAATCATAATAAGGAAACTAGAAAAATATATATTCTATAGACTTAAATATTAAATTACCTCAATATATAATGTCAATAAAATTCAATCACACATTTAATTAAATTCGTAAAAACCTAAAACAGACAAGGACTGAGAATGATTAATAAACAATATCAATTTCAACAAACATCATTATTTATTACAATTTTAATTAATTTAATACATTATTAGAAAGTTATAGAAAGAAACGAAACCTATTATATCAATAAATAATAGTAGAAATAAACATTAATTAAATATTCACAATATAGTGATCTAGATGATTAAGAGATTACATGGAAGAATGTCCACAAAGATAGATTCCTCGTTCAACATCCTCCTTATCTTTAAATATTTAACATATATAATAAGTTTCATTAATGAAAAATATGTGAAGGAAACATTGAAATCATATCCTTAATATATCACCCTATTCATAAAATATCATGATCCAATAATATAAATATATTAATAAATGCATGAAAAGATATACATCCACCCCTTCTTATTCCATTAATTCTCAGTTTATTACCTTTATTAGGTTCATTCTAACTCTTCAACCATTTAAAATTAATTCATGTTAATAAAAAAATTTCACATAATAAAATAATGGAGTCTTAAATCCTCAACATTGATTAAAGATTAAAGGAACAATTCATAAGGATGAAAAAAAAGACAAGGACAAAACACTTCCAAACCTAAAAGTATCCACTATAGGAATTATCCAAAATCAATCCTCATAAAAAAACAGACCAAATTTAAATAACATCATTATTGTGACCATTGAAGAAATAATAATGAAAGAGAAGGAGAAGGAATAGAGAATAAGAGAGATAATAGAGTATCACAAATAAATATAGATCAATCCTCATGAACAAAGTGGTTTAAATCCTTTAAATATAAGGATAAAGTGTATTAAGAATGGCCTGTGTTTGGATAGAGTTCATTGAAACAAAAAAATATAAAACAAAGGAAATATTTTACTCTATATATAGAGAAACTCTTACCAACCCCCACAATAATTTGGAGATTTTAAAAATAGTAATGTTAGACTAGATCAAAGCTATATCTATAACTCTAAGTCCTAAAAATTATTTATCTGTCCTCATTAATGGATATTTTGACTATATTAAAATATAATTTACCAATATAATGAAATTTTAGTAACCAAAATATACATTAAATCCTTCAACCTTGATGCCTATGAAGAAACACTACGACATAGAGGAACCACCATCACTATTTCTAACATCCCTACAAAACTAAACCATGTTAAAGGAACCACATAACCATATCATAACACTACTATAGATCCTAAATTTATTTATAACTTTCTCATTTACCATTGGGATATAACATTAAACATATAGTCACCATGCTTAGAAAAACAACTACCAACATGGAGTTTACATAAGATTAAATTCTGTAGTACTGATCCTTATATAGTATTAAATTAAAATCTATTTAACAGTAACTAACACATAGTTATCTTATACCTAAATAATATTAAGACAACCCCTCATTATGTAGCCCATATCACCCTAGTTTAGTTCCCCCATGCCCACCTAAAAGGTCATTACACCTCTCCATGTTTAATATAGAAACTTCACCAAAATCTCCCCTGGAACTACACACTTCAAAATACCTCCCCCGAAATCAAAAATACATTTTAAATCTTGAATCATCCAAAATGTAAAAACTTCATCAAAATATGTGTTTTAAACCCTAGTTACACTATTCATAAACACAGACAACACTCTATATCTTCTAAAATGGGAATTTTGAAAATTAGAGAACCAAACGCCATTATATACCTTTGGATAAAATTAAAACTTCTTCTTAATATCACTAAGTATTAGGAAAACAAAATATTAAATTCCATAAAATTCAAGGTCATTGTATTGATCTCCTTATATCACACCATGTTCCAATCAATAGTGGATATAATGTGATCTATGTATTAAAATTAAATTAAATTTCACATGATGAAATAATTCATGGACATGTTTGGATTTTTAACAACACGTGTGTGGTTAAACCAAATATATCATCACATATTGCTAGTTTTAAAGTTTAATATCTAAATAGAAATAAAAATTTAGATATTAATGATAATAAATAGACATTTATTCCATAATTTTAGGATAATACCAACAATAATTCATCTACATATAAACCTTTGAAATGTTTTATAGTAGAAACATGTGTTAATGTGACTAAAAGGTCTTGTTTTGACATTATTTTTTATACATTTCATAAAAAATAGGACAAAAAAAGTACAATTCAAAAAAATGGTGTAATGGTTTTCAATGAAGTAATGAATTTTACAAGTGTAAATTAAAAAACGAAAATTTTATTTCAGTAAAATATTTTGGAGTTTTTGAGGATATTTGTTCAAATTAATTACATTAAATTTAAAGTATCAATGTTTTGGCATAACTGTATTGATAGTAATAGTGGTGTGAAACATGTTGATTTTTGGATTTACACTTATTGATTTTTCAAAATTTAGTTTCCAAGAGGAACCATTTATCATGGGGACACATCAGAAATAGGTATTTTATATTATTGATCCATGAAATAGTCAACTTTCTATAATTTTATAAGAGATAAAAATCATTTTTATGATGATAATATTGATGTTGTTGTATAATTATATGAGAATCATCCATTTATTATGTTATTACCTAAAAATAATGTTGACTACAATTAATACATGGTTTATGTAATATGAAATGTTCGCATAAGAAGGGATATGGTAAAACACTCTCTTAATCATCTAAAAAATTTGGTAAATATATTTTTATTATGTTATTTGGTTTAATATACACATGTAACATCACTTTATTTTTTTATGTTCAATATTTAAATCTAATAATGTTTCTCAATTCAACCATTTTTTGTATTATTATTTTTGTATTTATCATTTTTAGATACACATTTTTTTAACAAGACTAACATCATTATTTTATGTGGATAATTTTTTAGATTCCACATTTTCTAGTACACATCTATTCATTCAATTATTCTAGATACCATAATATTTTTATTTTTATTTCTATTTTAGAAAATAAAATATTTAATTCTAAAAATAATTTCCTTTTATTTAAATGTGGGTACAATTTGTTTTACATTAACATACATCAATTTAATTAAAGTACATTGAGTGAGAGGAAAATCTATCGAGGTATGTGTGAATCTTTTCTTATAATTATACACATGATAGTTAAATTAATTCATGAAATTTTAAATTTTTCTTGATATTTTTTTTCATTATTACATGTGAGCCTACTATTTAATCATCTTTTTCTCTTTATGATAATATTCTCAAATTCGGTAGATATGGAATTACACAATTACCAAAAATTTCACATACATGTGGGAAGGAGAAAAGACTACTAATTCAATTTGATTAGTTAGCCCAAATTAAAAGTACCCTATGAGATTCAAGGAACTGTAGATTTAGGGTAAGGATAGTATATCTTCTCTAATTATAGGTGCATTGATCAGAGATATGAGATCATTTGGGGGAGTCCATAATGGTATAATATATGATTTGTTTTCTATTTTTAATTTTTAAAATATTATATATTTTATATAGCCAGCTTTGTATATATGAAATTATAATTGAATTTTGGAATTCCTAATAAGTAATAGATTAATAATATTTGGTTGTTTTTATGGTAATTAGATGAATGGATTTTAACTCAAAATTTATTTTGTGGAAAAAATTTAGGAAGAAAAATAATAAAAATAAATTCCTCAAATATAGGTTTTTTTATATAGTGACATGACAGAAGTGTGTCTCTAGTTGATAAGAGGAATTATTAATGGTCTGTTAATTAGTTTTTATGAAATAAATTTATATAATTATTTCGTAATTAATTAATGACTTATTTATTTATTAGTGTTTAAAATACACCTCTAATATCTCACAAAGAGATCTAGTTGCAGAATGTACACCCTAATACCTTTTCATATAAAGTGTATATGTTACTACTGAATATAATGTATGCTATTTTTTTAGAATTAATAGCCAAATCAAGTAGGCCTAAATATATTCAGTTCATTCCTCCCTCTTCCCCCTCTCACGATGAAAATGTGAAAGGTAAATAATGAAAAAAATGGGATATACTTTTCTATTGAAGTAAAGAATGTAGCCAATAAGATTTTAATAAATGACTTAATATTTTTTCAAATATTTTTTTTCATATTTATTACATGAATATGATATTTAAAAAATAATTTTTGGATTTCCTTTAGCTTTGATGATAAGGGTCGGAAGGGAATTATTATAGCCACTTCGTAAAAGAAAAAAATACTTGGAAAGTATCAGAGGATATAAGGCAGGTGTTAGTATTAAGAATTTTTTTGATAATCATAGTAATATATCAAGGGTAGACACATGCAAGGAAGAAATATATTTTTAAAGTCATAGATTTTAGATATTGATCAGTTGATAAATATCATAGTAAAATTTTGTGTACAATCTATGCTTACATAGATGCTAAGATATACACGACCTGTACAACCTATCTATCATACTACTTCACCTTTCCATTCAAAACCATCTTTGTACTATGATTTTAATTTTTAGGATCCCAACTAATATATTATAGTTTACGGAATTATAAATTCTATTATGTATTATGTACATTATAAGCTTATATGTTTAGATAAAATGAGGGTGATGATAAATTATTTTACTGATCCATATACTCTTATGTTATTTTCTAATAGAGGTGGTAATAGATAGATGGATTCCAAAATATTTTGTTACTTTATAAAGCATGACATGATTTATAGTTGGCATATGAGGTATGTATGATCATATCTTTTATCCACTTTTTATTTCAAACTACTTGAAATTTTTTATTAAATTTTCCTTCTATAATAGTTTCGAAAATTTAAAGAATTGTTGAAAAAAACAAATGTTTTGTGAAACATCACCACCAAAAACTCCCCAGTTTCCCATGGGATCTTAAAATTATTAAGTAATTATTTTATATTAGATCTATTTATTTATTTTTTAGGATCTATAAAATATAATTGGGATATTATAGGTTAAATATATTCCATAAAAATATCACAGATGTTTTTGGTGTTCATGGGCTCACAATAAATTTTTTGTTAGTGTTTTCTATGTATGTGAATTTTTATTTTCAGTTTCATTTCATTATTTAAACATAAAATAATTGATTTGTTTTATTTATTATATGATTTGGTTTCTTTACATTATTTTAATACCAAATGTTAACACCTATTTTTTCGATTCTTGGATATAGAATATATTTTCATGCATGTGAAATACTTGAGAAATTAATGAGGGATTGAATATATATCTCAAAGATTAACTAAATATGATGTTTGATGTTAATTATTTCCATTTATTAAATTTTAATAATAATTATATATTTAAAAATATTTTTTTATTAAATTTTCATTAATTTTAAACTTTTGTATTTTAATATAAACTAGATTTTAATTGTATTCTTCCCACATGAATGCAGATAATATTGGTTATGATCATTAATAGGTGAAGTTTTTGAAATATTTAAAGCTTTTTTAGAATCATATTTTTCATTTTCCATTATTCATTTTTTATTATAAATTTTGTATATTATATATGTTTTATAAATATGAAAATTTAGAACGTCATGAAAGGTGCTTCATAGGGGTAGCTTGTAAAAAAATAAAATTAATTATGTCCTCATGTAGGTGTAACTTTTATATTAGTTAATATAAGATTTACCTTTAAATTATTTATCAAATTTCTTCTTTTGAAATTCTTATTTTAAAAATATAGTTTCATCATAAAAAATAAGTTTTAAATGTGATTATTATGTTTTATGAATCATTTATGAGATAATCAATGCCTAGAAAATGTAAAATTTTCCCAAGGATAGTTTCATTACAGCATTTGAATTTTACACCAATACATTGAATTGATAATATTATATTATTTTAAATTCTACTTTGAGTTTTTTTGTGACACTGAATCATATTCTGTAAATGAACTTACACTTCTACAATTAATATTTTCATACTATTTTACCATTTTGGTTAATTTAAAGATTTATGGTTAAATATTTATTATATTTTTATTATCTCTATAAAACCTATTGTAATATAATTTGGAATGATTTCTTGTAGTAATTTAGTGGAGGGTCTACTTATTTTTATTTGGGTTTTTTTTATAGGAATGGGTTGTACTTATATGAAAAAATTTTAAAAACAATTTGTTTTTCACATTGTTTAATTTAAAACCAATGTAGAAATCTAATTATAATGACACTGTTTTAATAATTGATGTTATAAATGGATTTATAATACTTTTTATTTTAAAAATTGATGTAAAAAATACATCTCAAATATTTCTAGTGAGGGGTTTAAATATTGATTATAATTAAAAATGATGTTTAAATCCATTTATAATATTGGTTTATGTAACCAATGTTAAAAGAATATTTATAATGTTTGTTATATTAACTATGATTTTAAAATTCATATTAAATGAAAAAAATTAATGTTAAATTGGCATTTTTTTCATTAGTGAATGGTAGAGTATACATATTCCAATTTTATGGGATGGTTAAAAGGATCATTGAACATATCCTAAATTAGAATAATAGATTTATCTTCTTTAGTGGAAGAATGGTATTAATAAAAAACATCCTCATGTTTATTTTAGTGAACATAATCTTGATTATCCATGTGCCAAATACATTCCAAAAGAAAATTGATATGATTCTAGAAAACTTCTCATTGGATTTCCGTATTTAAGGTCACTTCCACTGGGTGAGTCGGAAGAAGCTGATATGACCTATAACTAAGAAAGGAATCAACATTCAGAGACATGAATATACCATGAAATATATGAAGGTAAATCTTATTTGGGTTATCATCATTGGGTTATCCCTATGGATGAGGTTTTCAAAACAAAAACACTATTCCCCTTTTGATATTATATATAATAATAGATCTCATTCTTCTTCATAGTAGCATAGCATGAATGGATCCCTTTGATCCTTACTAGACCATTCTTGGTGGATTATTATGAAATGTGATATTTTGTTATATAATGATAACTTGGTTGGTATTAACCTTTTATTTTTTACCCTATCCCCAATATAGATTTTAAGAAAGTGATTATTTTTACCAACCTCAATAATGAATTTCTCTATTAAAACCAGAAGGAATTCATATTCAATATCCAACTTTCTAAAGAGGTGGATCATAAATTATTTACTCATGCAGTGTCTAAAAAACAATATCAAAGACTTTTCTAACTCAACTAGAAAATGGAGCTACTTCCATGAATCTATAGCCACAGTTTTAAAACCATGGCTATATGTGGATATAGCCACGGTTCTTTGGCCTATAGCTATGGTTTTAAAATAGTGTATGTAGGCCTATTTTCTGTGAACTATAGCTACATTTTTGTGGACTATGGCCATGGTTTTCAAAACTGTGGCCATAATCCAATTCTTTCATTGCCCTATGGCCACGATTCCCGATAACCGTGGCTATAGGGTTCATGTGCTTCTGTGGGAAAAAATTCCCACCAAAAATATTGCGAGAAGACCTTTTCCTATAGTTTTGAGTCTATTCCAACAGTTTTTATTAATATATATATCATAATATATATATACCCAAATTGTGGCGCGATGTAGTGGTAATTGCGCTGGACTGCATAGTGGAGGTGGATGGATCAAAACCCATTGGGGACATTTAAAATTTTGGATATTTCCATAGTTTTCTGAGGCTATTTCCATGGTTAAAATGGTGCCTAAGTGACATAGTTTCAAATTTGTAGGCCTATTGCCATGGTTTTCAAAACCGTGGAAATAGTTAGGGACCTACTTCCACGGTGATAGCGGCCACGGTTGGCCAAAACCGTGGTCATAGCCTTTGGCCATGGTTTTGGGGCCTATTTACATGGTTTTGAGCCGTAGAAATATCCCTTTTTTCAGTTGTGTAAACTTAAACTTTTCCCACAGGGAGATGATAATTGGGAAAACCCCTTTGATCTAGAAGTATTCCCAAGAATGTGACATTTCTTAGTTGAAATAATCACCATTTATATCTTTTAAATAATCATGATATCCAACGTAGAGATGTTTCTATTGCCTCTAAATGACCATCCCAAAAGTTGAGTCAATTTTACATCTTTTACCTGATGTCAACCAGGTCATCTTTATTTAGAAATTTTTTTGTAGTGGAATACATCAAACTCTTTATATTGGATTTGTTTGTATATTTTATTAGTAAATTAGATATGGTACACCTTAATATTATCATTCTTTTAGAAAGTTATTGATAATTATAGGATTCTCACAATAATTAATGGTGTTACAAGGGGTTGGTTACCCTCTATGATCTCTAAATTCCTTTCCTTTCATTGATTACTGTACTATCCTAATCACCTCATGGAAACTTCCCTCATTATCTTGATTGTGTTCCAATGCTCTGACATGAAAGAATAGTGGATTTTGGCCATTGGGTTTTCTAGAAGTCATCATTTTTTATTTAAATTGAATATGGAAGGATCTTCTAATAACATGGAAATACATAATAGAGGTATTATCCATGATTCTAGGGGTTATAATTCTGGATTTTAGAGCCTTATATGGGATAAGTGAAGAGTAAAATTTGTTTATGAGTTTTATTTTTTGTCAATGGATGTTATTGATTGTCAATTTTTATCAATAAAATAGGAATATTTCATTGGTTTCAATATGTTAATGATGTTTGAAAGAAATAAGTTGATTTAAAAGAAGTATCCAACATATCCATGCTTGAAATCAAAGTGAATACAAGTTGGATGCACTGATTACGGTGATGATACTAAAGTATTATAATTTTAGGAAATGTTTTTTTATTATATTGAGTTTCAAAGATGATGCTTGGATAATTTTTGTGGATTCATTAAATAATAATAGATTTTATGGCTGAATAATACTCCTAGTAACTCTCACGATTATAGAGCAGTTCTTAAGTTCAAAATACATGTGTCAATGATGACACATTGTTTATATTAATGTATAATATGATATGAAAATGGTTTGGATGGTGAATATTCATTTGGAATGTATATTCAAAAAAGATAAGAATAATTCCATGTAATACAACATTTATTGCATGAGGAATGGTTTAGGAGAATTGATAAGTTGTCCTACTTTCATATGATGAAAATTTCAATTAGAATTATAATATGCTTTAATAAAAATTTGGGCTAACCAATACAAGCCAAATGGGCCATCCCATCAACCACATATTGGACTCTATATCAACCACGTTGGAGGTATAGTCTATACATGCCTTCAAGGTGTAAAAGCAGTATAGGGTTTTGAATAGTAATATCATGGTGCATGTGGGACCATGTATAGATCCACAAATTTCCTGCCCAAAGGTGAGAATAGGTTGGTCTAGAAGCCTACAAGGCCAAAGCCCGATGGTGAGTGTGTTGTGTATCTGGGTTTTGAACTCATTGTTGGATCAAAAGGAAATAATTAATGCAATTTTTAATATAGATCATCCAAAATATGTTAAGAATTGATATGGGATGAATGGTTTATGTGGCACTGTTATTCCATGTTTAAAAGATATAGATATTTTACTTTCCATCTTATTTGATAGATCACATATGTCCAGTCATTGTGGGAGATCATCTTCAACCTATGGCCTTCGTTAGGTTTCTATATAATGGAGTTTTTGTATGTCGTGACTTTCATCACTAAGATAAGGTTGTATAGATGAGACTATGAGTATATGAGGCCATGAATCTTCATGAACACATAAAACTATGTTCATTCAAGGATCTTTTCAATGAATATACAACTACTGAGATATAAATGAATTTACAGTATCCATCTCAAACCCTCAACAATGTGCATACATGCATATTCACTTAACTACATACTAATAAGGTGTTTCTGAAACCAAATAAGATGAGATATCATAGAATGAATACCTTAAAATTTTCATTGAAATTTTTGAGATACCCATGCTGAGATATTTCTAAACACTGATATCTTTAGCTCATTTAACGGGTCTTCAACATGGAATAAAAACTGAATTCAACATGGAATGAAAGGTGGTGAAAATTTATTAAATAGTTTCTTATAAATACTATGTTTACAAACTAAGGATAGTTTTTTTCACTCAAATTTATTTGAGTGATCTTGTTTTTCTTATAAAAAAATCACTATTTGTTCTTATTTTACATGAGAAAAAATAAGGTACTATGAGCCTCCTAGGATATGCAAAAAGGGGTTTTCTGCAAACCTCCTTAGTTGCACAAAGAATATGTGTACTCATCTACAGTGTGAATAAAATACACATGATATCAAATTTAGTTATACATAGTCACACATATTTAAAAAGAATCAGTTCTATGAATTATTTTCTTCCACAAAGGACTACAGCCTCCTGATAGGTGACTCGTACAGTTAAGTGTTATGTGAAAAGATTGAGAAGAACAACACACTGATTGAGTTACATAAAATAGGATGTTATCATGTGGTATACTTGTGTGAAAGTGTTGTACATAAATATTATGAGACTAAGACTCTTGAAAAGGTATGATATAATAAGATAGTGTGTGTGTGTAAAAAGGATATTGAGAAGAAGTGGATAGTGTCTAACTGATTTACATGAAGAAGAGTACAAGACATAATAAATAAAAAAAGGTATGTATGTTTCATGCACAAGAATACGTGAATTCATAAGAGAGAATCAAAAAAGAATAAACTATCATAAAATATTAAGAACAATATAATTTATATGTGCTAGAGATTTTTATTTTCATGAAGAAATAGTAATGCACAGTTTCACTTGCATGATGATATAATAGAGAATAAGATGAATATGTGAATATTAAAGTGTTCATGCATGGTAATTAGAATGATAATGAATGCACCGTGAAAAAATGAATTGATAATAGAAGAAATTAATTATGTTCATTTGGGTTTTTCGTGATGATGTCATTTGTAATAAAAATACATGCATTATATGAGATGTTCAGTGTAGTGAAATTAGTGGTTAAAAACTATTCAATTTCACTTAGATGAAATTGATACAATCCTAAATTTCTAATATCTTTTTTCTATTGAGTCATAGAATTAATTACACATTAATTTTAATATCATTCTAACTAATAAATAACTAATTTTGATGATGCTACGCTGAGCTAATTTTTTATTGTTTTGATAATCACAAAGGAATTGTGTGATTCTATAAAGATTAGAATAAGGTGTATCAATAAATTTTGTTTTTCACTGAAGGATAAATAGATAAAGATATTAATATATGTTATTGAATATTATTATGTTTTAATGATCATAGGTAGAGGAAGAAGTGACTAACTAATATAAATTTGGTTGATCATCATTTGGGCCAGGAATAATTATGTGTTTATCAGTCCATAACATAATCATATTATTATGAATGGTTAAAGAAGAAGAAATTCCATAATTTAGTTTGATTTTGGGAATAAGTGACAAGTGTTTCTTTCTTACTGCTGTGAAATTAAAAAAAATGAAGAACGTGTGAAAGAATAAGGAAACATTGTGACATCCAATTGAAGTCTCATCTGGTTGAAGAAATTCATGCTGTTATGAAGTACATTTTGCAAAGAGAATATTGTCTTTAAAGTAAGTATAAATGGATATATATAGGAGATGTAAAACATGTTATGTCAATTGAATATAGTGCATTGAATGTGAAATGACATTATCTACATATTGTAACAACATTTAAAGGATTATCTTATAGTGATTATGTGATTGGATTATTTCCATAGAATTGAAGGAACTGGCTACTATTATTGAGTAGTGAACCTTGAAAATATATAATGTGTTGTGTGTACTTGACTTCATATACGTACATGCAATAAAGAAAAAATAATAAGAGAATTAAGATCCTAAAGGGTCTAAGAGGCAAAGGGATAAAAAAATTTAATAGTTTAAAAATTCCCTAACACTGATTCTCCCCCAATGTTAGGCATATACCAAATTGGTCCTTTCAATAGGAAATCTTTTAATTTTATTGAAATGGACTCTCCTTAGTGGACCCACCATTTTTAATGATAACAGAATCCCCTCATCACTAGTAAAATTAGATTCAAATCATTCTATTAACTACCACTCCCACCCAACTTCATTCCACTATATTTTGGATTATATTATGAGGGGATTCATGATCATAATAATTCATGAAAAAATATCCTTGAATCCTACTGAGAAGGAAACAAAGTTTCACATAGCCTTTATTTGGGGGATTCATTCACTGAGATATTAAATATTTTCACTAAACTTTATTCCCTGCCTATGATTTGTAATATTTTTTATAGTGATTCTCATAGCCTATACTCTTTTAGGCATCCAATAATGTTTCCCATTGTAAATTTATCACCTTTTTAATAAATATATATAATTTAGTGAGTGAGATAGATTGAACTTCAAAATAGTTTCATGAGATTTTAAATCCAAAAATTCCATCCATGTGGATTTAAACTATATAAGTGTCTTCTTATATCTATTTAAACAATATATTATCTTCTCATAACATAAAATTGTGAATTTCCTCCTTATATATTTTTAAACCACAATGTTCTTTACTACTTGGGTATAAACTGTAGAGTATATAATTCCCTATTTTTGAATACCATATTATTATTTTTGTTATAATAGTTAGAATATTTCATTATTAGAATCAATCTATATACATTAATTTTACACTAATATTTAATCAAATGTATTCTGTACACTTAAGGGGAAAGTGGTGTAATTAATTAATGTTCATAATGATATAATTTGTAAGGAAATCCATTAATATACATCAATATTTAAGAGACTTTGAGACTAAATAATTTTGGGATAAGAAAACCTACCATCCTCTCAGTTTATACATATACATTCCCTAAATAGTACATTTCCTACCAATAAAAAGAATATTACAGTAGAGGATTGAAATGAAAGCAATAAGAAATGGTGAACCCGATGTGAAATATTTTTCCTTCATTGAAATGATTGGGATAATATATAACTCACTATTTTATATGTTACTAATAGTTTTCATTTATATTTCTTTCACATATAATCCAAATTGAAATTAATATTAATGTGATGAGATGTATTATAGTATCCCCAAAACAGTGTAGGGGTAAAAAAAATTCTATTTTATTTAAACATTCATTTAAATATTTCATGTGAAAATATTATATAAAATTTCCCTTATTTTCAAAAAAAATTATAACATTAGTGAACCCTAAATCTATTTACCTTATAAAATTAATCTAATGGAAATTTTGTAATAACTTGGTTCATTTATATGATTGAGTGGGAATTCTCTTAAAGATACTGATTACTTAAGAAGATTTAGAAGCACTCAATCCCTAAAATACACCCTTATGATTGAAGAAAAATGGGTGGTAGGTAACCCCCATAAGCATCTAAAACTATTTTGGGAGTCTTTATTCTAAATGTGTTAATATAACCCTTATATTTCTAGTGTATGTGGATGTTTAGTATATCAAAGTTTTTTAAATGGAGTTTTCTATGAAGGCTCCTAAAAACTTTGGTTATCACCTCTTTAAAATATCCCCAACTATCCCAAAACATATTCAAGATTATTATACATAGGTTTTTAAGATTTAGTACTTAAAAGGAGGTCCCACAAGGGGAAATTCACCTTTTTAATCTCATGGGAAGTTAATCCCCATAATGATATCAGAGCCCTCAAGGTCTGTTTTCACATTCCAATTTTAATACGAGAATATTTCATTGTAACATTGAGACAGTGGTCTGAGTTATCCTCTAAATTTTTATTGATAGACCTACCAACCAACCCATATACCCCAAATTAATAAAACTACCACAAAAGTTCCTCCCTATTATGATGAAACAACCAACTATCTGAAAGTTCCACCTTAGGGTGATACATCTACTAGCAAACATTGTGGTTCTACCCATAATGAATAATTCAACCAACATAGATTCCCACCCTATGTTATCATATCCATTAAATACTATGTCGGTCTTACCTAAAACAAAATAGTCATATATTATCATGAAGTCCCTCACCATGTCAAAGAATTTCCCCAGCTGGTGTCATTAACTATCTAAAAGGGTTTTACTTATATGAGATATCAATGATGAGCTAACATTATTTTATTAATTTCCCAATATAAATACATTAATGTTATCATACTATCCACTTCAAATAAAGACCCAAAATTCATGGGATTGATAATACCAATATAAAGGAACACATAACCCCTATATCCCTCTAAAATACATTTATATAGGGGTTAAAATATTATCTTCTACTCTATTTTCTTTTTAGAATTAGGAGTCGAGATCTAAGATTGTTTCAATTATAACTAAATTGAAGGATGATATACTATAGATATCCATCACATTGAACCAAAAATTTATTATACTTTAGAACCTTAAAATATCTTGTTTGATGTAAGAGTTCCCTCTTAGAAATAATTGGAATTAAATATATTGTTGGTCCATTCAGATACTCTATTACAAGATGATGAAAACCATTATCGATCATTTTATATGACATAATGATGGTAATAATATTTCACTTCCATGGATATACACCATTTTATCCTAGGTGTTGTCATAATTTCCAAATATAACCCATCTCTATATAAAAAATCAACAAGTAAATGATCCATTATACGGGTCAATTCTCTGTCAAATATGAATCTATCATTTGTGAGATATGAGAATATTTGGTATAGAATAAAATACCCTTTATGTATTATTATTATAATGCAAATAATTATCATTCTAATAGGTTACTCTATGAGTATGACATTCCATATTTCCAATATAACCTATGGGAAACATTTATCCTCCTTAGTTGTTGATGTATTGATTATGTAAGGCGTGTTAAACATATCATGGTGTTGTAAGAGAATTATTTAAAATAAATCCATGAATCACACCTAATATCATTGATTCTAAAATATAGTAAACATTATATATTCTTATGGAATAGTTTTATGGACACTATTTTTGAAATGTGTGAGATCAATGAGTAGGTTTTCCATTATGTGTTCATCTGAGGTTAAGGAAAATAATCAGTATTTTCTTTCTCCCCTTTCACTTATCAAAAATAATATTCTGCTGTCACACACTATGTAAATACTTAAAAACAACTATTTAATTACACTTATAATATAATAAATCTCAATGAAGTCTCAGTATAGAGGCATGGGAAATTCATTTAGCTCCTTTATAGGGTTTTCCATAATTCCAAATCATAGAGTACACATTTTTTATATAATTATGATATTGATACATTACTATGTGAGGTCACTCAAGAAATTTTCAATGAACTATCTATATGGTATCCATAATCTACATGGGTAAGGGTATTTTTATTGATTAACTCATCACCCATTGATCATCAGTATATGTTCATCTTAGGAAACAATTATAAAATCACCCTCATGGAAACCCTATCCTCCTAGGATGGGTGTATTTTTATATAAAAATCACCCATGTGTAGCACACATTGAAATAAAGGAAGCTCCAATAATCATAACATGATCATAAATAAAATCAGTGTTTGAGGATGGGGATAACAACATTAAAAATGACATATTATTCATCCCCTTCAAATCAATGGTATGTGATGAACTGAGGTGATTCACTCATAATCACATGCCATGTAGAGATGGTTTCTATTTCAGCCACCTTATTATCTAAAAAAGAGATGAGGAAACCAAATAAGTTTTTATAATAGATACCAATTTATGGAACCTCCTTAAGGTAATATCTTACTAGAATTCAAGGATAAATAAATTTGTTATAACTTAGCAATTTATATCCTTTTCTATTTTTTAAATAAGGATCGTATAGGATCACCATGAATTATATTATAAAATATTTTCAAAATTATACCTACTAATTCTAAAGGTAATTACACTATAAATGATCCAATTAAATGTGGTATATCATTAGAATATCCTTCTAAGTATGATACACATAAAGTTTATGTGCACTCTCAATATCAAAAACAAACACTTGCACTAGCATCTTTTCTTGAATTATCATTTCCACCATAAAAATTCATTATGGATAATGGAAAGCTCATAGATATATCTACATAATCTTATATACCTAAAATATTTGAGGTTATTTCTAAGGATGATTGTATTTTTATGATTATACAAGATACTTTTTAGATAAATAAAATCAATTTTGGGTTGTTTTATGGACTGGTTATAATAATTTCTAGGTTGAAATAGTTCCCCATTTAACTTAACAACCTCATAAAATCCATTTATTATTCCTGAAAGGGATGATTTTATCTATTAGATTAACCAAAGACATGATCATGTAACTTGGTTACTATATGGACCAATAATACTTTCCACTCCTAACTTGCAACCAATCAGTGTTTTAGGTGAGTTGTCTGATGCAACCCTAAACAAATGGAGCTACACCATAATGTTAATTAATTGATAATTTAAAATATCAAATAGAATAATTTGAAGATTGGAATATGTCAATACAACCTGAGATAAAACCATACCTTGAGTAATTTTATTTCACTCCTCCATCAACAAACTTTTGAAATCTTGGTTTCATGTCCTTTAATAATACGGGTGAACAAAAAATGCATCTCATCCACTTTTCTAACTAGTGTATACAACTACTAGGTACTCCATAGAAATAAGAATCTTTTAATCTCGTATTATTTGAGAGGATATTTTCTAAAAACTACTCTATCACCTAAAATCTATACTGAGAAATATGACAATTTAATATCTAACTAATTAAAAATAAAGTGGAATGAATGAGTAGTTGACTTCATTAACTAATTAATGGGTTTCAAATACCCCCTCAACAAATGTATCCTACATGAGTAGTTATAAGATATCAATATATAATATTTTGGAGAAGATTTTGATATGATACCAATACCCTAAAAATAAATAAGTAGGTTTTTTGAGTTCACTAAAATGGTATAACCCTTAGATGATTCCCCATTTCGGGTCAAACAAAAATCCCATACCGTTACACCCCTATAAATGAGGAGATATAGAAAATTAGTGATATTTGAAGTAGAACAAGATCTATCCCTTTTACCAATACATATTTAGGAGGTTCTACCACCTAAAATTAATTAGTTAAATGCACATCAAAACCCACCGACATAGTATGGGTGGAATGATCAAATAATTCTGAATTTTAGGATATGAAGAGAAAAGTGTAATATTTCTAGATAGGGTATTTTATAAGTTATTTCATATGTGTCAGTGAAACTAGCTTGCTCAATCTTCTACATATCCAAAAAGTGGAAAGAATAAAATTTAATGAATTATCCCAATTATTTTCCTTAACATAGATTCATTTTATATATGATCCATGAACACATTTTATTCGATGATTCGATTTGGAAACTAGTGGTTGAATTTCATGTGGACTTAGTGAATCATATGCATTAAGTGGATTGTGTACCATATACACCCACTATTTCTAAAGGGGTTGATAATGAAAAAAATATAAGAGGTTCCAAACAAGTATATATAGAAATTTAATGACTACGGAACTCAAAAGTTAGATTCATGTATTCATGGGATGATTCTTGAATGGTACCATTATAAAATTGTAACCTCTACACCTATATTAGCTATCATTAAAATTCCCTTAACATAAAAATTATCTCAAGGGAGATGATGTAATCTATAAGAACTGGAATCAATCAAATTTTGAGAGATCAAATATAAAAATGAATTGATCTGAGTTCCCTTTATAGATCACCTTCCCTAGTATGTCTATTTAATAAATTGGTTAGAGCATAATCATCTAGCTAGATGCAACCTTCTTTGAGTTTTGATCATCTTAGTCTAGGAATAACATAAATATCATTTTATCATGCTATATAAGGATATTATTCTCATTCACAAGAGTCTTATACAACATAAATAAGAGGGATACATTGTGGTGGGATGTGCTCTAAGGACAAGACCTGATGGGGCATGTACCGTGACTACCCCAAGCCTACCTCCAATAGGCTAGGGCATGGTGACCAGTTCCAAGTAGGAACATTGTACACATGGGAGGAATATACTAATTTACCTATATATATACACACATTTCAATCCTAGATAATTATGAAATGTAAAAAAACTAGAACCAATGCATACACACAACTAAGATCCCTCAATCGGAGTATGATAGTAAAGTACTAAAAGCAATAAAGGGATCAATACAAGCCCAACCAAAAAAAATATAGAGAGTCCAAACTACTCATAGGGATAGGAATATGATAAAAAACACCCAACAAACATATTGATCTATCTAGCTCAAGATATGCTCCACCAGATCTATATCCTTTCAGAACACCATCAAATGGGTTGTTGTTTCCATAATAAATGACACATATTGGAAGATCCCATGCAGGGATGAGTATATAAATACCTAGTATGACACCTCAAAAATCTTAAACATGAATCATCAGGAATATTCATCTCATAAAAAGGATAGAGATACCAATGAATAAAAAATCTAGAGATACTCAGGGAGGACATAACTAAACTACCAGCCACAGAATTCTACTCGAAGTAATGCTCATTATAAAACAATCCACTTCATGATCCCTACTATCATCGAAGACACTCATTCAATATGTCATGATCAATATTACCCACCCAATTAAGGTCACTTATCACACATAAACTTTTAAGATAATATTATTTTCTGATTTCATCAGATTTTGAAACTTTCTATCGAGTTGCGACCAACCCTGTTTTAAATTTTTTCATTTTTTTGATGAATGAATTCTTCGCCCTTGACATCGTCTGATGCATGACATGGCGTATTCAAAGCTACTCGACTTTTCTCGGGTCACCGTGCATCCTGCCTCAAGACAAATAAATAAAATGAGTTTTAATGGTGTATTTTAAAATTATAATTATGGTAATTATTATTCTTATTATTATTATTATGTTCACCAAGTTTATTAACATAGGGTTGTTATAATTAAGTTATTATTATTAACTTTCTATTAATTCTGTTAAGTATATTATGATTATTAATACCATATTAAGTTTATTATAATTTTTTTTATGATTATTATTAATAATATTATTATTGTTTAGTTTATAATAATAATTATTAAGTTATTATTATTATTATTGGAGTTTATTTAAAACCTTATTAAGTTTATTATTATCATTATTTATTAAAGTTTTATTTATTTTATTTTAATTTATTTTATTTTATTTTTCCTTTCTTTTCTTGTTTTTTTTCTTACTATTCTTTCTCCCTGGGCGTCGCGCACATTTCCCCCCCTCCTCTCTATTCCCCTCGCACACCCCCCCCCCCCTCTCCATCCTTCTCATGCTACCCCCCCCCCCCAACCCACCGAGGACCCAACGACGTCTCTTCCTCCTTCCTCTGGCGCAACGATCGTTCGACTGGCCTCCCTCCCTCGTGTGGCAGCCTTCCCCTTTGCTCGCACATCCCGGCCTTCCATCCCTCTTTGTCCTGGATTTCAATCTGTTCACACTGTATTTTGGTTCGATTTTTGAAGTTATGGGTTTCTTCCCTCTTCTCCTTCCATCCTCAACTGATTTGAGGTCTCCCCGTTTTCCTACCCAATTTTGGCTGAACACTAATGTTTTTGGGGTTTTGATTTTATTGATTTAATCTTGTTTTTAGGTTTTTTTGGGTTCTATCAAGGCCGGTTTTAGACACTGATATCAAGGGAAGTGGGTTCTCCATGGTCTTCGTGTGAGGATTCATCATCTTCTTCTTTGTGGTTTAATTTTAATTTAAGAGTTTTGTGATTTTTGAGTTTTCGATATTTTTTTTTTGATGTGAAATCTATTTTTGAAGTAGATTAGCTTGTTCTTGATTTTTATATGGAATACTTATGTGAAATGGGGTCTGTTTCTGATATAAATGCTCTCAGTAATTCTTGGTTTTGTTTTATGACATATGAGTTTGCTTTATTAGATCACACAAGGGCTGCAGATTAAATTATAGTAAGCTTTTTGTGTGAGTTTGTAGTTTAGAGAGTGTTTTTGGTGTAATTATTTTTTTATAGTGCTAATTTTAAAGTGTTTAATAATTTTTCTATTTTCTTTACTTGTTGTACATTTGTCAACATTTTTTTTAAGTTCTTTCAAAATATGGAAAGTATTTTTTAATGTCACTTTGGGTGTACTTTTCATGTAAACCCTTGTTGTGCCTCTTTTAGGTGTTTTATAAATTGTACAAATGGTTTATTTGGTTTGTCAAATGGTGTGAATCACGTTTTTAATGGAACTTATAGTGAAAATTGGCTTGGGTGTATGTTTTTAAAGAGAAATGCATAATTTAGCGTGTTTGAGTTGTCGTGTATTTCTAAATGTAAATTTTAAATGGTTTAAACAATGAAATGCATGTTTTAGAATTGGTTCTGGTTCATGTGACGATTTGAAATGGCCTTTGGAAATGGTTAAATTGATTATATGTTTTTCTATTAATATTTTCAATGGGTTTTATGAGTTATGTAAGTGGTGGGTCATTGGTGTAAATCCTTGATGTGTTATTTTGAAATGTTTTATGGATTGTTTATGTGTTTAATTGATTTATTAAATTATATGTGTAGTGATTTGGGCCTTACTTCGATGGTTTTGGGTCGCGGGTGTCAAGGGATCCTACATGTACATGCATAGGGTACGGCATATATATATATATATTCCCTCTTTGTACATATTCCCTCATGGCATGGGGAATATGTGCAATGTAGCTAGGGGTGTGTATATTTATATGTATTAATGCATTTGTGTGTATACTCCAAGTGTCAGTTCGAGTGGTCATCGACAAATAGCGACAAGTTTGAGGTAGGTCCCCTATGCCCTAATCTTTAATTAGAATTTCCATTTCTGGTTGATTCTTCTTTAAAAGTATTTCCTTGTTTTTTTATGTGAAATCCATATGCACTATATATATATGGTTGTGGTTCTTAAATAGTGGATTTATAGGGGTTGAACATGAAATGGGTTTTTCCAAAAGTTGTGCAGCCTTTCGTTCAATTTTGTTATGAAAGTGTAACGACATGCATTATTTTTAGAAATGGGTTCCAAAGTGATTTTCAAAATGGTTTTTGGTGTGAACATGATATTAAAGGATGGTTTGACCTTCTTAAAAGCATTACTTCATTTTAAGTGTGGTTTTAATCTTGTTTAAAATATATAGTACCTTTATGTGTTCTAAAATGACGAATACTCTATCTAAATTGATGAGACATGTTTGGCATTTTAAGATTTGGTTTGAGAAAATTGTAAACCCCTATTGAGACATTCCTCTTAATCTGAAAAAAAAATGTGATGCATGTGTTAATGTGCAGTTTGTGATATGCGCCTAGTGTAAAGGCTTGTGCGTGGTTGTGTGATGAAAAGAGGGAGAATGTGCTTAAGGAGGGAGAACGATGGTGAGAGGTTGAATGAGTTTTAGAAAAATAAATTTTTATATACATATATGTTTTCTTCATAAATAAAACTCACCACCACTTGAAATAGAGTACAATGGGAAACCTGGGTATCTAGGTGGGAGACTAGGACTAGTACGCTAGATGACACGACATGGGTTCGTCTCGGTTCTTCTAGAAGGATTGACGCAACAACACAATCTAAACATATGAATTTTGAGGGTCGTGGTCTTCTAAGACCTGTTTTCTGAGGGTCGTGGTCTTCTAAGCCACGTTTTTCATAGGGTCGTGGTTTCTAAGCCATGTTTCACTGAGGTACGAGGTCTATAGGTTCCCACTTTTTCTAGGTACTTATAAGGATTACCGATGGTGCTCAATTGTGACATGCTTCTTGCAATGCATCTTTCTTTTCAGGTGTTTCATACTTGATGTCTTGTTTTTGAAAACCATATTTTAATCCAAACTGGTGACTTTTCATTTTGAAATGTTAATGCATGCTTGTAACCTATTTTGAAAATGTAGTGGGAGTGAAATGCTTTACTTGAGAATGAAAAATCATCACTTGAATTTGAAAAGAAGGGAAAACATTATTTTATTATATCTTATTTTCAAACTGGCATAATTGGATTTCTTAATAAAGGCAGGGGAATAGGACGTGGTTACATTTTGGCATTCCTACTGAGCATCTCGGTGCTCATGCCTACTTTACTTTTCAGTTGTAGGATTCAGTCTTGGATCTCTTTTGGGAGCAAGTGTAGTTGACGTACCGTGGTGATACACGGGGTCACCTGAGGTATGTCACGTTGCTTTGTTTATTCCTTTTTCTGCTGTCAAGTTTTTTAGTTTATTTTCCTTTATTTTACTTCTGGTTCAGTTTATGTTCATTTATCTTCATTATGTGCCAAACCATTCCCAACTAGTTTATTTTGATTCTAGGCACTAGTTTCCAACCCGTGGGGATCGGGAGCGCCCTTCTGTCCATGTCGCGGACTGGCTCGGGTGACCGGTTTAGGGTCGACCCATGTTGGTTCAGGAAAAAATGGTATCATAGGGCCTTTGTTATTTGGGGAGTCAAGTATCATAGTGATTAGGTGTGTCGGGACTCGAGAGGTAGGTGTGTGAATGACGTCATGAACCCTTTCTCGTCCTGAGACTTGAGTTTCCAGGGTGGTCCATGATTTGAATTTTCTTCTTTGGATTAGTCTATGTAGATGAGGGATGACCAAGGAGTTGAACCAGTGTTACGCGGAGGATTTTCATGGAGTAGAGACTCATGTACAACATGAGCTCACGGTTTAAGATGCTTCTTATGGTTAATGCTCGCTCGGAGCATGGTCTGTTAAGCCATGTTACTGGGTTGGCATAGCCACTAGTTTCTTGTTTTTGGAAATTTTGATGTGAGTTATGTTTTAACTTCATTTTGGTTGGTGTGAGTAGATCTCAAAAATGAAAATGGTTTTTTTGTGAAGGTTTTTTCAAATTGGAATTTGGTGTTAGAGTGGGAAAGTGGTTTTGAAATGGAAATTGTTTTCATTTTACGAATGTGTGGTTTTGAAAGGGAAAAAGGGGGGTGTTTTGAAAGTTGTTTTGGGATCTCAGTAACACTTTTTGTAATGTGAATTGGAAATTTTTTTTGGAATTTGGAAATGTATTTCTTTAATGATAAGTGAATTTTTCAATTGGTTGGAATTTGTGCTTCATGCTGAATGATCTGTTTTCAAAATGAGGAGTGTCTTGAATTGACCCTTGGTATTCCTATGAGGGATCACATATATAGGGTTGTGCATGTGGAAAGTGGAGAAATTGGTGATGTAAGTGGATGGGTTCTGTAGCTAGCACATATATATGTATGTGTGAGACTTCATGGAATACTAAAGGTGGATATTTAAGTTGTTTTGTTTTTTGAAAAAAATGGTTTTCAAAAATGGTAATTCAAATGTTTTGAAAAGTGACTGAGAAATGGTTTAGTGTTCTCTTTTCTTGTTTGGTATCATTTTTTCATGGGTTCTTGTTTTTGACATACTGAATTGTGGTTGGAGGATTGATTTGAATTTGAGTTTTAGTTTGTGATTGAGGTGTGAAATTTTGATTTATGATGAGTTTTGATTCGGATTTCGGCCTCTTGTTTTTTAGTATGCTGCCCAGAAAAGTCCCAGAAGTTTCTACTGAGCCTCTTCTAGTTGTTGGTTCTACCCAAACCCTTAGAGGGGCAGTGGAATTGAATTATTTTTAGTCATTTTCTAGCTTCTGTGGTGATCGTGATCTATTGAAGGTAGCAAACTAGATTGGTGAAGTCATTGGTGTTTTCAGGTTATTGGTAACTCCTAAAGTTGTGAGAGTCTGTGTTGGTTCAGTTCCATTTGAAGGTGCAACTTTAGATTGGTGGAGGAGATAATCCATGTATTGTTGCATGATGGTATGTCTTGGAAGGTGTTTAAGACCACTCTCGTTAGATGGTTTATGCCCAAGGAAGTGAAGGTGAGGAAAGTGGTAGAACTAGTGAGTGTCAAGTAAGACCAACAAGCAGTGAAGGCCTATGTGGGGTATTCCAAGGGGTCAATTCCATTTTCTCCGGAGGTAGCATCGTCGAATTAGTTAAAGTTCTCTTTTGTGGGGTCTTCGTCCAGGGTTCCAGGACCGTTTCTTTTTGGTGTTCGGGAAGGTTCCCCATCCAGTGACAAGAGAGAATAGGAGGAACCTATCTCATACAAGTCTTATTTTCAATCCCATCTTCTATTAGATGGTCAACCACCCTTGTTTGCTTCTAGTGTGCTCGGTTTGGGTACTTTAAGTCGCCTTGTCATCATCCTCCGAAGTCTTGCCGTTAGTGTGGACATTTGGGAAAATTGGAGAGATTTCGCTAGCGGCATCGTCAGCAGGAGTCTCGAATGAAGGATGTCAGCTTCTGACTGTAGGGCAGCAGATACTTCAAGACATCATAGCTCCAGCCACAGGTCTCAGAGTGAATCTCTTCACACAGTCAGGAATCATTGGGTGTGGGGAACCTTGGTCTAAATTTTGTCTCCAGTGCTAAAAAGGGATGATTTAAATTTCTCTATTCAAGCTCCCTTATCTTTGAAGGTTCTATTTTGATATAAGTGGCATAAAGGTCTCCTTTTCTCATTGTGTTATTTTTTCTTTGAATACCCCCACTTTGTTTGTAAGGAGGCGTGGTGATCTCGTTTTCTTGAAATTATAGATGTTGTGACTCCTCATGTGTGAGCTTTGAAGGTTGTCTCTTTATGGATGTGAGTCTCAAGATGATTATCCCTCTCAAGTGGCTAGCTCCATGGGTGACCCATTCTTGTTTTAGGATGTGCTAGTTTTGGAGGCATATGCGTCTTGGGAAATAATGAATAGGGGTTTGGTCCACTAATCGGTTTGGACCCTGTCGTCGATGACCCCATGTGGTGGGGGTCTAGGTTAAGCAGAGAGTTCGTGGGTCAGTTTGTGCTTGGTTTCTCATATTGTTCAATGCTAATTGGCTTATGTTGGTCAGTTCTTAAATGGTGGGGAGACCCACCATGAATCTTGTCATGCCTTCTTCGAGGCTTGGTCTGTGTGGTGGTTCCCTCTTGGATCAAGTTAGTATTTCCAGAGTTGGCTTGTGCTGTCAATCTGAATGTTTGTTGTGCTCGTCGGGTTCTTGTGGTGGGGAGAACCCTCCCCATTTCTTCGTGGATTTTCTCATTGTGTTTTCCCTTAGAGTTAGTCAGGTGTGACTGATTGAGTGAAAAGTCACACTGAGTTTGTGTTTTTGTTAGCCTCGTTCAGTTTCGGACCTGAGTTGTTTCCTCGTTTGGTTGGGTAACTTTCTGGTGGTAGAAAGTTTTTATGGTGGGGTGAATTGTCACAACCAAACTTTTAAGATAATATTATTTTATGATTTCATCAAATTTTGAAACTTTTTATCAAGCTGCGACTAACACTGTTTTAAATTTTTTCATTTTGTTGATGAATGAATGCTTCACCCTTGACATCGTCCGGTGCATGACATGGCATATTCAAAGCTACGCGACTTTGCCCGGGTCACTGTGCGGCCTGCCTCAAGACAAATAAATAAAATGAGTTTTAATGATGTATTTTAAAATTATAATTATGGTAATTATTATAATTATTATTATTATTATGTTCACCAAGTTTATTAATATAGGGTTGTTATAATTAAGTTATTATTATTAACATTCTATTAATTTTGTTAAGTATATTATGTTTATTAATATCATATTAAGTTTATTATAATTTTTATTATGATTATTATTAATAATATTATTATTGTTTAGTTTATAATAATAATTATTAAGTTATTATTATTATTATTATTGGAGTTTATTAAAATCATTATTAAGTTTGTTATTATTATTATTTATTAAAGTTTTATTTATTTTCTTTTATTTTGTTTTATTTTATTTTCTATCTTATTTATTTTCTCTCTCTTTTTTTCCTTGTTTTCTTCCTTGTAGTTCTTCCTCCCTGGACCCCCCCCCCCCCCTCCTCCTCTCTATTCCCCTCTTGCTACCCCCCCCCCCTCCATCCTGCTCATGGTACCCCCCCAATGACTGAGTACCCGATGGCGCCTCTTCCTCCTTCCTCCGGTGCGACGATCATTCGATCGGCCTCCCTACATCATGTGGCGGCCTTCCCCCCTGCTTGCGCAGCCCGGCCTTCCCTCCCTCTTCGTCTTGGATTTCAATCCGTTTCCACTATATTTTGGATCGATTTTTCAAGGTATGGGTTTCTTCCCTCTTCTCCTTCCATCCTCAACTTATTTGAGGTCTCCCAGTCTCCCTACCCAATTTTGGCCTCACCCTAATGTTTTTGGGGTTTTGATTTTTTTTATTTAATCTTGTTTTTAGGTTTTGTTGGGTTCCGTCAAGGCCGGTTTTAGCCACTGTTGTCAAGGTCAGTGGGTTCTCCATGGTCTTCGGGTGAGGATTCATCATCTTCTTCTTTGTGGTTTAATTTTAATTTAAGAGTTTTGTGATTTTTGAGTTGTCGGTATTTTGTTTTGGGTGTGAAAGCTATTTTTGCAGTATACTAGCTTGTGCTTGATTTTTATATGGAATGATTCTGTGAAATGGGGTCTGTTTCGAATATAAATTCTCTTGGTAATGCTTGGTTTTGTTTTATGACATGTGAGTTTTCTTTATTAGATCACACAAGGGTTGCAGATTAAATTTTAGTATGATTTTAATGTGCTTTTGTGGTTTAGAGAGTGTTTTGGTGCAATTATTTTTTTATAGTGCTAATTTTAAAGTGTTTAATAAATTTTCTAATTTTTTTACTTGTTGTAAATTTGTCAACATGTTTTGTAAGTTCTTTAAAAAGATGGAAAGTATGTTTTAATGTCAATTTAGGTGTACTTTTCATGTAAAACCTTGTTGTACCTCTTTTAGGTGTTTTATAAATTGTACAAAAGGTTTATTTAGTTTTTCAAATGGTGTGAATCATGTTTTCAATGGAAATTATGGTGAAAATATTCTTTGGTGTAGTTTTTTAAAGAGAAATGCATAATTTGGCGTGTTGGGGTAGTCGTGTATTTATAAATGTAAATTTTAAATGGTTTAAACAATGAAATTCATGTTTTAGAATTTGTTTCGGTTCATGTGACAATTTGAAGTGGCCTTTAGAGAAGGTTAAATTGATTATGTGTTTTTATTTTAATATTTTCAATCGGTTTAATGAGTTATGTAAGTGGTGTTTTGTTGGTGTAAATCCTTGATGTGTTAATTTGAAACGTTTTATGCATCATTTCTGTGTTTAATTGCTTTATTAAATTATATGTGTAGTGTGTTGGTCCTTGCTTGGATGGTTTTGGGCCGTGGGTGTCGAGGGATCCTATATGTACATGCATAGGGTAAGGCATATATATATATATATATATATATATATTCCCCCTTTGTACATATTCCCTCATGGCATGGGGAATATGTGCAATGCAGCTAGGGGTGTGTATATATATATGTATGAATGCATGTGTGTGTATGTGCCAAGCGTCGGTTCGAGTGGTCGTCGACAAATAGCGATAAGTTTGAGGTAGGTCCCCTATGCCCTAATCTTTAATTAGAATTTCCATTTCTTCTTGATGATTCTTTAAAAGTATTTCCTTGTTTTTTTATGTGAAATCCATATGCACTATATATATATATATGGTTGTGGTTCTTAAAAAGTGGTTTCATAGATGTTGAACATGAAATAGGTATTTCCAAAAGTTGTGCAGCCTTTCATTCAATTTTGTTATGAAAGTGTAATGACATGCATTATTTTTAAAAAGGGGTTCCAAAGTTATTTTCAAAATGGTTTTTGGTGGAACACGAGATTAAAGGATGGTTTGATCTTCTAAAAAGTAGTACTTCATTTTAAGTGTGGTTTTAAGCTTGTTTTAAATATATAGTACCTTTATGTGTTCTAAAATGATGAATACTCCTTCTAAAGTGCTGAGGCATGTTTGGAATTTTAATATTTGGTTTGCGAAAATGGAAAACCCCTCTTGATACATTCCCCTTAATTTGAAAAAAAATGTGATGCAAGTGTTAATGTGTGGTTTGTGATATGTGCCTAGTGTAAAGGCTTGTGCGTGGTTTTGTGGTGTAAAGAGGGGGAATGCGCTTAAGGAGGGAGGGCAGTGGTGAGAGGTTGAATGTGTTTTAGAAAAATAAAGTGTTACATACATATATGTTTGCTTGATAGAGAAAAATCACCACCACTTGAAATAGAGCACAATGGGAAACCTGGGTATCTAGGTGGGTGACCAGGACTAGTATGCTAGATGACACGACATGGGTTTGTCCCGGTTCTTCTAGCAGGATTGACGTAACAAAACTAACTAAACATATGTATTCTGAGGGTCGTGGTCTTCTAAGACAAATTTTCTGAGGTTCGTGGTCTTCTAAGCAAGGTTTTTCTGAGGGTCGTGGTTTCTAATCCACATTTCACTGAGGTACGAGGTCTCTAGGTTCTCACTTGTTCTAGCTACCTATAGGGATTACCCATGGTGCTCAGTTGTGACATGCTGCTTGTGATGCAACTTTCTTTTCAGTTATTTCATACTTGATGTCTTGTTTGTGAAAACCATATTTTAATCCAAACTGGTTTCTTTTCATTTTGAAACATTAATGCATTCTTGGAACGTATTTTGAAAATGTAGTGGGAGTGAAATGCTTTACTTGAGAATGAAAAATCATTACTTGAATTCAAAAAAAAGGAAAAACATTATTTTATTATATCTTATTTTCAAACTGGAATATTTGGATTTTTTTAATAAAGGCAGAGGCATAGGATGTGGTTACATTTTGGCATTCCTACTGAACATCTCGGTGCTCATGCCTACTTTATTTTTCAGTTGCAGGTTTCAGTCTTGGATCACTTTTGCGAGCAAGTGTATTTGACGTACCGTGGTGATCCATGGGGTCACCTGAGGTATGTCACGTTGCTTTGTTTATTCCTTTTTCCACTGTCAAGTTGTTTAGTTTATTTTCATTTATTTATCTAATTTTTTATTTTATGTTCATTTATCTTCGTTATGTGACAAACCATTCCCAACTTGTTTATTTTGATGCCCGACACTAGTTTCCAGCCCGTGGGGATTGGGAACACCCTTCGGGCCATGTCACGGACCGGCTCGGGCAACAGGTTTAGGGTCGACCCGGGTTGGTTCGTGACATCACTGGTATATGAAAACCCTAATAATAAGATATGTGATTTCACCCAAGACTGCTAAGGGATGCCATAAACCCAATCTAGATCAAAATGCTATATATGGGATCATACTACAATGATATCATGAACCCTGTAGTTATGACCTACTATATGGAGGATCAATTCCCTACTCAAGGAGGACATGTTTATTCTAAAATCCCTAGAAAGGGTATAGAATTATAGAGGATCACACTCTGGCCTCATAGCGGGACACAAAAAACTTTATATTAGTCTCACCCTCAAAAGGGGATCATAATCTATGGATGTGTAGGTAATTACACACTATAACCTTGTGAGGATAGAACAAGAGAACACACTAAACTGATAATGGTTCAAACTGAATTAATTAAGGCATACAAACACCCTCAATGTAGGTACACGGTGTGTACTTGGGGTATACGGAGAGTCCAGACAACCCCTAGTCTTCTCGTGCAGTGCTGCCTCACAAAACATGAAAATATCAAAAAAAAACAGCATGTGGAGATCACCTTCAGCTCTACCTTTTCCTTATTCATGTGACGTCCCGGACCCGGCTACCCCTCAACCCGAGCCTGGTTGGCCACATGACCCCTGGCTCACCTCCCCATATGCCAGGGGCTGCCGACTAGCAGTGGTGGTTTAATGGTAAGTCTGTGGGGAGACATTACCCCCCCCCCCCTTTTAGAGTACACAGCGGGAAGCAGTAAAGTGATAGAATAGCGGAAGCACAAAAAATGGATACGTAGGAGAATAGGAAAACATACAACCGGACTACAAAAGTAAATTAAACCCTGTATAATATACAAGATCCTCATAGTCTATATCTAATACAAATTGAATGCATGGCATGCTGATACAAAATTAAACAAAAGACTAGCATGCTACAAGAAGTACAAAAGGAACAAAAGAACAAAAAAGAAGTTCATGAGCATCTCTAGCCAATATCAGTCCTATGCTCTAGAACTCCAGCTAGAACATGTATATAGATATCAACAACCTGAAATAGGGCCCTTTCCTCTACTAGTACCTATAGCAGAAAAGTCTACACGGGTGCCCAGGGGGCCGCCCAGGTAGGGTGTGAGACAAGTCTCAGTAGGCCACCACCAATGGTGTCTACGTGTAATCCAAAAAGGGTGATTTCAAGTAAACAGTGTGTAATAGACTACAAGCAAGTAAAGAAAAGTAAATAGAAACATTCTCGCTTAGGTTCCGCAAGGACACCTAGCGGGTCTACCTACTTCAGCTCATAGATGGTATGTCTGAATGAGTCACCTACATATTTAGAGATATATATATATATATATAATATGTTGGGTAGGACCAAGATGGAACTCATGGACGTCCTTAACCCAGGGGAAGCACTCTCGATCCTACCCCTGGACCAACTTTAGGGAAGCTCTCATGGTATATCCCCACCCCGAGGGCTTAATAATTATTCAAGGGAGCTCTCACAGTCTACCCTTACCCCGAAGTCGTAACATAGTGGAGCTCTCACAGTCTACCCCTGGCCCGAAGCTGTATCATTTAATTAGGGGAGCTCTCACGGTCTGCCCCTAGCCCGAAGTCGTATCATAGGGGAGCTCTTACAGTCTACCCATGGACCGAAGCTTAATAATTTAATTAGTATAGGTTATAAGTCATACATTTATTATAACATTCATATCAATAAAACATGGAATTTCCATCTCACAATATCACATAATCACATTTCAAGCAAACATGCATTTAAAATAATAAAAGGGGTTTAGGCTAACTCATCCTAGCCAAGACCTAACCAAACCATCCCATTTTTCTCACATGGAAAATGGATTTCAAGACATATCCATAAGGTCCAAAGGTGAAAAAGGACTAAAACTCAAGGTATAACACCTATGGGTGTCCATACCGGGGTCATATGGTACCCAAACACCCAAATGAGGGTAGTTCCCATAACCTCCTATCACAAGGGTCATTTAGACAGTAAGAATTCAATAATAATAAAAGCTTTGGTGAAAGGCAGACCTCGGCATGACGTTATAAACCCAAAAGGACGAAAACCCAAAATGAAAACCACGTGACTACCTACCTTAGAGCTGTAGGAGTAGGATCGCTCGATATCGACCTCAGATTCATGGTAGGTTTGAATAGATATGAGTTCCTGTCTGAGGCCCTAAAAATAGGGCATAAGAGCCTGCATCAAAATAACATGACGGAAGGCAAGATTTGCCGAGGATAAATGGGTGCATGAGGTAACCCTTACCTTAGACCTTCCAATAATTTCGTCAGATCAAGGAACGGACACCGGGGGAAGAAACCACAAGAGATTGAGTGAGAAGAGGGTTTCGGAGCTCAAGGAGGAGTTCTTCCACTGTTCTGTCTCCTGGAAGAAGAATAAAATTGATTTAGGCTTAAATAAAACTTATGGTAAAAATGGTAATTTTACCCAGAACTCGGTCACACGATTTAGGCGCACGGTTTACCAAACTGTATGCAAACTGTGCGCACTTCCCTACCTCTAGAAAAAGGGTTGCATGGGTTAGGCGCACAGTTTACCCAAACCATGTGCAAACCGTTCGCACCTCTCTGCTTCCAGACCAAAGGCCGCACGGTTTACCCAAACCGTGCGCAAACCATGTGCAGGCCGTTCGCCCCTATCTGCAAGTCCAGTTTTCAAACTCTCGGGCTCCGAACAAGCCTCGGACACTCCCTGAACCTTCCTTAGGATGTTACACACATTAAGAAATCTTAATGGAAATATTTTAAAGCAATACTAACAATCTGTACCTTTTTCAAAGAGTCGGGTCATTACAACCTCCCCTCCTTAAAGCAACTCGTCCCTGAGTTGGTATTCTGAGGGTAAAGAGGTGTCACTGGTGAAAAGCTCCGGCCCTTGAAATTGTATATCATCCTCCTACTACCAGGTCTCGTACCCTACCCAGCCGTGCTATCATAGTACCCGTACAAAAGGAATGGACCTGCCTCGGAGTTTCTTCATGCTTCGGTCAACAATTCGCATCGGATACTCCTCGAAGGAAGCATCCATATCCCGTTCAACCTCATCAGGCTGAAACACATTAGTCGGATCTGAAAAGTACCGGCGAATCTGAGATACGTGAAAAACATTGGGCATGGCCTGATATCTCTACGGAAGTGCAAGCTGGTAAGTTACTGGCCCGATCTACTTCATCACCAGAAATGGTCCTATGAACCTCGGTGAGAGCTTACCCTACTTTCGTATACGTCTTTTCCCCAACCAGGGTGAGACCTTCAAGAAGACCTAGTTCACAACCTCAAACTCAGGAGGTCGTCGGTGCTTGTTAGCATAGAACTGCTGTCTAGACTGAGCTGTCTACATACACTTCCTGAAAAGTTATATCTGCTCTGTAGTCTCCTGCACAAGACATGGTCCTAGAAAAGTTGCCTCCCCTACTTCAAGCCAACACAAAGGTGAGCGACAAGGCCTACCATATAAGGCTTCATAGTGAGCCATCTCAATGGTGGCCTATAAGATATTGTTATAACTAAACTCAAAAAGAGGAATGTGTTTCTCCCATGAACCCCCAAAATCAAGAACACAAGCACGTAACATATCCTCTAATACCTGTATAGTCTGCTCGGATTGTCCATCAGTCTGTGGGTGATAGGTCGTACTCAAAAGTACCTGCGTACCTAAAGCCTTCTGTAAACCCTGCCAGAACTGAGATGTAAAACGAGGATCTCTATCTAAAACAACTGAAAGAGGTTCTCCATGAAGGTGTACTATCTTTTTGACATACAGCCTTCCCATGTCATCAACCGTGAAGGTCTCCCGCACTGGTAAGAAATGTGCAACCTTCGTCAGACGGTTGATGATAACACATATTGTATCATTGCCATGAGGTGACCTGGGTAATTCAGTTACAAAGTCCATAGAAACATCATCCTATTTCCACTCTGGAATGGACAACGGCTGGAAAAGCCCAGCCGGATGTTGATGTTCCGCCTTCACCTGCTGACAGGTGGAACAACGCGTGATGAAACCAGCTATCTCCTGCATCATGCTAGGCCACCGATATTGTCGTTGCAAATCGTGATACATTTTGGTGATTCCAAGGTCAACTTCCCAAGCTGAGGTGTGGAAATCCCTCATCAACTCCTCTCTATTGTTTTTTGGGACCCATACACGCCCACAGAATAACAAATTATCACCCTCGTCCATGGTCCAATTAGTAGAGGCATCATCAGCGACACTTTCCCGTAGGACAAGGCCTTCTGGATCTGATAACTGTCTTGCCCTGACCCATTTCAGAAGAGTAGATGTTATCGCTAAGGCTGAGATAACATTCTAACTCTGACCCTCTTGAACCTCAACGTGCATCACTGAAAATAGGTCCATCAGCATCCACTCCTCATTAAATTCCCGAACCACTTGTGACTGAGTTTTCTGACTCAGAGTGTCAGCTACTGAATTTCCTTTCCCAGTAGTGTAGGCCAATTCGAAATCAAAACATTGCAGGTACTCGACCCACATGCGTTGTCTAAGATTCAGATCCCACTGAGTGAATATATACTTGAGGCTTTTTTGATCAGTGAATACCACAAAACGCTCTCCCAACAAATAGTGTCTCCAACAACGTAAGGCATGAACAACCGCAGCGAGCTCGAGGTCGTGCGTCGGATAATTCCATTCATGAGGCTTTAACTGATGAGAACCATACGAAATGACTCTCTCATCCTGCATCAATAAAGCTCCAAGACCAATACCTGACATGTCACAATAGACCGTATAATCCCTTCCCGGCTCCGACAAGATCAGTATCGGTGCCAAAGTCAGTCTGCCCTTTAGTTCCTGAAAATCTCTTTCACAAGGTTCCGACCACTCGAATATCCCCCCTTTTTGGTCAAAGATATAAACGGTGCTGCTAGGTGTGAAAAGTCCTGAATGAACTGCCTGTAATATCCAGCAAACCCCAAGATACTCCTGATATCGAAGACGTTCTTGGGATGCTCCCAAAAGACTATAACACTCACCTTCTCAGGGTCAACTGATACTCCAGACTCAGAAATAATGTCACCCAGTAAGTGAACCTTATTTATCCAAAAGTGGCATTTATCGAGCTTAGCATAAAGTTGATTCTCTCTTAGTGTATTCAGCACGATCTCAAGATGGGTTGCATGGTTGTGTCTTGAGTGTGAATAGACTAAGATATCATCCATAAATACCACCACAAAAGAATCAAGGTAGGGGTGAAAAATCCAATTCGTAAGAGCCATAAACATTGCAGGTGCATTCGTAAGCCCAAACGAAATGACTAGGTACTCATAGAGACCATACCTGCACATGAATGTTGTACAAGGTATGTCTGAACTCCTGACACGCACCTAGTGATAGCCCGACCTCAAATCTATCTTGGAAAACACCTTCTCTCCTCGAAGCTGATCGAAGAGGTCATCAATTCTAGGCAAAGGATACCGATTCTTAATCATCAACTGATTTAATTTATGGTATTCCATGAAAAGACGAAGGGTACCATCTTCCTTTTTAGCAAAGAGAATGGGTGATCCCCAAGGAGAAGTTTTGGGACGTATAAAGCATTTTGATTCCAGGTACTCCAACTGACTCTTGAGATCCAGAGGCTCCTTTGGTGCCATCCTATAAGGAGCAATGGTCACTGGTGCTGCTCTTGGTACAGGATCAATGGTAAACTCCACCTCTCACACTAGAGGTAGACCAAAGAATTCATCAAGAAAGACATATCTAAAGCGCTCCACCATAGGAGGATAAGCAGTGGGTTGTAACCCTTGGTCATTGAGATAAATACTGGCAACCTGTGTCGTGACACCACCCAACTTCTGTTGTTCGAGTCCTGCTCATGTCGTACTAAGATCCCATTCTCCCTTATGCACATGTGTGTCTCCCTCTGGTGATGTAAACATCACCCTCCGACAATTGCAGTCAATACGTGCTCTATAGGGAACTAACCGGTCCATCCCAACTATTACATAAAACTTGTCATCTCCAGAACATACAAGTTCCAAATGAAAAGGTAACCACCCACCTCGAGGGGACAATTCTGACAATGGTGAACGCCCTCTGAACGGACACCTAACGGGGTATCTAGTGTAATCACACCATGATATGACTCGACATCGAGGTCCAAACTCTCCGCTTGGGAGGTGTCTCGAGATGTTCAAAGATGGTCTGGATCGGCTCCAGCCAAGACTCAGCAGCAAGAGGTCCTCCATATCCTGAAAAAGTTGGAGGATGTTGTAACTGAAACTCATGGGTCAACTCTTCCATAATTGGGGCAGATTGCACGCCACCTTGAATATTCTGCATCATCCTCAAGAAACCCTCATGAAACTGGGAATTGGCGCCCATCTCAGGAATAGAAAAAGGATCCATGGGTGGCTCGAATGTAAGATCAACTGGAGGCTCAGGGCCTGCCACCTCAGGAATGTGGTCGTCGCCGCCTTCAGTGCGCACGACCCGAGGACGTCGTGGAGGCATAATGCTACAATTCGAAACGGACGTCTCATAAAAGGAAGCCAACAAATTAAAGGCTGGACTCTAGAATCTAGGACAGGTACTACGCCTTTCTACCTCTAAGATCACCTACCCACACCTACAAGGGTTCTTAAAAAACAAGCAAACATTCAAAATTTTCAAATCCAGTGATATGGAATTTCCCAGCCCATACTCCTCATGAACTGAAAGATGACACACACTTCGATGTCATTTCTCATTTACATGCACTAATCAAGCAATCAAATTTCCATTAAAGCAAAATATTGGTTAATATGGAATGTCATTTTCTGATCCCTAAGGGCCCATACACCTTATGAACCCAAGAGTGACACCCACTAAAACCAAATAATTTCTCAATACACAACAAGCATAAAGGGCTAGCACAAAGGCACACATATAAATAAGGAATGGAAATAAACAACAGACAATGCTCACTGAAAATTTAAATGTGGCATGGAAATATGCATGGCCTGATCATATTGTGGCTATCGTGATGCATGTTCTAATGTATAACCCTCATTTCATCGCATCGAACCATGAAATACAAATTTCAACCCTGCAAGTATCAATAACATCGCAAAACATGCAAAGCACCCAACGGTGAAACGATATCTACAGTAAACAGCAAAATCAATAACAACATAATTTAGGAAACTTATTCTTTACCCCGTACATGGGTTCGCGACACCCAAGAATAGATTATAACTAAGTCCCTAAGTGTTCCCATTTCTTCAATCGATTGTCGCCAAATATTAAAGCAAAAAAGAATGAAAATCCTCTGATACCACTTTGTGACGTCCTGGACCTGGCTGCCCCTCAACCCGAGCCCCGAGCCCGGTTGGCCACAAGACCCCTGGCTCACCTCCCCATATGCCAGGGGCTATCGACTAGTAGCGGGGGTTTAATGGTAAGTCGGTGGAGAGACTTTACATCCTTTTTAGAGTACACAGCGAGAAGTCGTAAAGTGATAGAATAGCGGAAGCACAAACAATGGATAAGCAGGAGAAAAGGAAAACATACAACCGGACTACAGAAGTAAAGTAAACCATGTATAATATACAAGAGCCTCATAGGCTGTGTCTAATACGAAATTAATGCATGGCATGCTGATACAAAAGTAAACAAAATAATAGCAGGCTACAAGCAGTACAAAAGGAACAAAAGAAAAAAAAGGAAGTCCACGAGCATCTCTAGACAAGCTTCGTCCTCTGCTCTGGGACTCCAGTTAGAACATATATATAGACATCAGCAACCTGAAATAGGGCCCTTTCCCCTACTGGTACCTACAGCACAAAAGTCTACATGGGTGCTCAGTGGGCCGCCCGGGTAGGGTGTGAGACAAGTCTCAGTAGGCCACCACCAATGGTGTCTACGTGTAATCCAAAAAGGGTGATCGCAAGTAAACAATGTGTAATAGACTTCATGAAAGTAAAGAAAAGTAAATAGAAACCTTTCCGCTCAAGTTTTGGAAGGACACCTAGCGGGTCTACCTGCTTTAGCTCATAGATGGTATATCTGAATGAGTCACCTACTTATTTAGAGATAGATATATATAAATATATACATATATATAATATGTAGGGTAGGACCGGGACGGAACTCACGGATGTCCTTAACCCAGGGGCAGCGCTCTCTATCAAACCCCTGGCCCAACCTTTGGGAAGCTCTCATAGTCTATCCCTGGCCCGAAGGCTTAATAATTATTCAAGGAGATCTCACATTATACCCTTAGCCCGAAGCCCTAACATAGGTGAGCTCTCACGGTCTACCCCTGGCCCGAAGCTGTATCATTTAATTAGGGGAGCTCTCACGGTCTGCCCCTAGCCCGAAGCCGTATCATAGGGGAGATCTCACAGTCTACCCCTAGCCCGAAGCTTAATCATTTAATTAGTATAGGTTATAAGGAATACACTTCTTATAACATTCATATCAATAAAACATGGCATTTCCATCTCACAATATCACATAATAACATTTCAAGCAAACATGCATTTAAAATAATAAAAGGGGTTTAGGCTAACTCATCCTAGCCAAGCCCTAACCAAACCATCCCATTTGCCTCACATGGAAAGTGGCTTTCAAGACATATCCATAAGGTCCAAAGGTGAAAAAGGGATAAAAATCAAGGTATAACACCTATGGGTGTCCATACCAAGGTCATACAGTACCCAAACACCCAAATGAGGGTAGTTCCCATATCCTCCTATCACAAGGGTCATTTAGACAGTAAGAAGTCAATAATAATAAGAGATTTGGTGAAAGGCATACCTCGGCACAACGGTATAAACCTGAAAAGATGAAATCACAAAATAAAAACCACGTGACTACCTACCTTAGAGCTGTAAGAGTAGGCTCGCTCGATATCGAACTCAGATTCACAGTAAGTTGGAAGAGATCTGAGTTCTAGTCCAATGCCATGAAAATAGGGCATATGAGCCTGCATCAAAATAACAAGACGGAAGGCAAGATTTGCCGAGGAGAAGGGGGTGTCTGAGGTAAGTCATACCGTGTCCCTTCCAATGCTTCTGTCGGATCAATGGACAGACACCAGGGGAAGAAACCACAAGAGATTGAGTGAGAAGAGGGTTTGGGAGCTCAAGGAGGATTTCTTTGTCTGTTCTGTCCACTGGAAGAAGAAGGAAATAGATTTAGTCTTAAATAGAACTTAAGGGCAAAATGATAGTTTTACCTAGAACTCGGTCGTAGGGTTTAGGCGCACAGTTTACCAAACCGTGCACAAACCATGCGCACTTCCCTGCCTTTAGAAAAAGGGTCACATAGGTTAGGTGCACGGTTTACCCAAACCGTGTGCAAACCGTGCGCACCTCCCTACTTCCAGACCAAAGTCCCCACGGTTTACCCAAACCATGCGCAAGCCGTGCGTAGGCCATGCACCTTGATCTGCAAGTCCATTTCTCAAACTCCCTAGCTCCGAACAATCCCCGGACACTCCCCAAACCTTCCTTAGGATGTTACACACATTAATCAAGCTTAAAGGAAAGATTTGAAAGCAAAACTAATTATATGTACCTTTGCCAAATAGTCAGGTCATTACAATTCTGATGCCGTTGTGGCAGTGTATGTTCTCATACATTAACCCTTGTGTAGTAGTACATGCTCCTTTGCACTTAGTCATGTCTGTATCTATGTAATTCGGCCTACCTATGACCATGTATCCTCTGAGATACAAACTGATATGCTAACACAGATCACATTAAATGTGATAAGGATCATAATATTTGTTATATTTTTCTCTTTGTGGAAACCCCTAGAACCTCACTAGGGGGTCCCACACTACCCATAATTCTGGATTACATGTTGTATAACTTGGGATTTCAAGATCCCACTAGTTTCTCTTCCACATTATCCTATATGTTTCTATAATTACCTACATCACTGTAAAATCATAGATTCATGGTCATCTGACCTTCCCATCGTAGGATATTGGGACTCTGATATTAAAATATGCTCAAGAAATGCACACACGCGCCATCCGTAGTTGTATTGTCGAATCTGAGATGAATTGGAACCACCAATACTTTTCAATCTACCTCTGATCATACTATGTCATTTTCTTACCTTGATTTCATCCTTGGTCATAAAATGCACACACAATATTGAACTAATGTAGAGAATAATGGTTTTGCAATGATCAAATATTGGGTAATCATTGAAGCACAAGCCAAAGAAAATACCCGTGATAAATGTTTTGAATAAACTATAAAGAATCCCATAAAAAATATGTTATGAACAAACCATATCCTTTTTTATTCTACCTCAATCCATTTTCATATATTTGGATGAACAAAGAGGGATTTAAATGACAACAAAAATATGCATCGTAAATAAATCAATCATCAATGAGAGAATAAATTCATGTTTGTGGTATTGATCCATGTTAAACATGGGATAAAGGAAAGGATGGAAAATAAAAAATCAAAAATCCTACCTAGAGTTTGGATCAATAACATATGAGGACATATTATTTATTTTCATCAATTGAGAGATCCACAATAATATGATGGTGCATGATTTTGATCCAATATGATCTGGAGTCATCTGTCAATGATCCTATAATGGATTGTCTCCAATAGATCCTATTTAATCCTAGTTTATGAGGATAAAGATAGGGCTAAGGCATAAACATGTTTAAATATGGTAATCAAGTTGTTGTTTCAAAATTAATAAATTTATTTATTTCATTAATTTTATTCTCATGAAAACTATTTTAGAGATGCCTGACGTCAACAAAGGTTATGTTGTTCCTAGGGTAAAACCCACATTTTTACTCAATTTTTTCCTCAAATTTTGGATATAGCCCTTATTTTAGGATTTATTACACTTTTTCAAGAAAACTACATGCATGTAATATAAATATATTTAATATATTTTAAAAATTAATTCTGGGCACACCATGCCTTATAATCTCACACTATCTCAGCACTTGGTTCAAAAAATAATCCATAAAATATTCTAAATTAATATATATAGAAAAAGAAGATTCGTTACATTCTCCCCACCTTAGTTATTTTCATCCTAAAAAGAGAAAAAATTACTCAATGAGGTGACGTTACTATGACCTCATCTAGGTCTCTCACTCCTAGGTGCTCTCTAAAAGATTCTTGTGCTTCCACTTGACATGGACTGAGGGAATTGATCACCCATAAATGATATTTTCCTCATAATCTTCAATATAAACGATGTACTCAAGAAAGGTGGATCAATCCTTGATTCTAATATCACCTCAGTAGATAACATGTGATGGGTCATGAACGTACCTGATAAAATGTGACACATGGAAGACGTCATGTTTCTGGTCCAACTATAGTGATAGAGCTTAGTGGTACACCAATTTACTAACTCTACATAGTATCTAGAAAGTTAAAATGAATCTCAATGATAGATTTCGACCCTGGACAAATATCTATAATCCAAATTGAGGTGAGACAGTCAGGAACACATGGTCTCCCTCCATGAACTCTAGAGGCCTCCATCATCAGTTCACATAGGAGTTTTGACATCTATGTGCAGTCCTATTCCACTCCCAAATGATCTTCTCCTCCTCTATTATGGTTAAAACTAACTTTGGGCCCATGAGTGATGAATCTCCTGGATCAATCCATAAAACTGGTGACTTGTTGAGTCACCCAAACATGGCATTGAATTTTGCCATACTGATGGCAGAATGGTAACTATTATTGTTTTAAAAATCCACCAAGGGTATGTGATCCTCTTAACTTTGCCCGTAATACAACATCCAAAATTGTATCATGTCCTACAAGACCAGAATGATCCACTCAATCTGGCTATCTGTTTAGGGGTGAAAAACTATGCTCAAATGTACTTAAGTCCCATAGGCCTCCTATAATCCTATCTATAATCATGTCGTGAAGAGAGCATCCTGTTATGAAATGATCATTGTGGGAACTCCATGGAGCCAAACTATCTCCTTCCCATACAAGTATCCCAATCTCTCTACTGAACTTTGCTGTCAAATTTCTAAGAAGTGTTCCAAATTGGAGACTTGGTCTATGATCACCCAGATTGAATCATATCCTATGGACATATGTGGTAACCCCATCACAAATTCCTTGTATATCTCATACCACATCCACTATTGTACCTCAAGGGGTTTAGATAAACCTTCTGGAACCTAGTGCTCAGCCTTCACTTATGGAAAAGTGAGGCATCAAGAGGAAAACATCCCAAGAAAAATATTCCTATATGGCCACAAAAACTGATGTTGGAGGTCCTGGTACATATTTACCACACCTAGATGTACTGCCAAAGGGGATGTATAAAACTCCCTCATCACCTCCTCCCATAAAGTCAATGGTACCATCATCCATCCTCTAAAGGGAAACATGATCCCCACCATTAGAATATACATCATATGCATGTATGGTGGATATTTAAGTACATAAGTTATCAAAGTCGGTATCTCTTTGTTGAGATTCCCTAACACACCGTAAAATCAGTGGGGTAAAAATTATCAACTTAATATATAAATATCCATCCTTATCTAATGAGGAAGACTATATTGAGGCTAATTTCAATGATGCCTCATCCAACAACTAAGAACAAATCTCCTACTTATAGCATCTTCTACCATGTTCCCCTTCCTAGGAGTATATACAATATTGAAGTCATAGTCATAGAGGAACTTTAGCCATCATCTCTATCTCAAGTTAAGATCCTTCTGATAGAAGATATAGTTGAGACTCTTGTGGTCATTATAGATGACAAACTACCTTCCTATTAGGTAGTGGAACCATATCTTTTGGGAAAATACTACCTCTATTAGCTCGAGATCATGGGTTATGTAGTTATGATCATGTGTTCACAACTAAAATGAAACATGGGAAATCACCACCCTCCTCTGCATTAGAAAACAACTGATCCTGGTCCCCAGTGCATTTTATAACACTATGTACTTGACACCCTTCTCTATAAATCTCAATATGGGGGTGTTTTTCAACCTCTTCCTCAACTCCTTAAAACATTGTTTTCACTTTTATTTCCAAATGAAAGGGTTTCCCATTATCTTTGAAGATGTCAAGGGTTTATCCACTCTGTAGAAATTGGGTACAAACCTATGATAGTACCCTACTAACCCAATGAAACTCCACACCTCGATAACACTCTTGGCTGGATCCCAACTACCACTACCTCAACCTTCACATGGTGCAATGCCACTCCAACCTATGAGATTATGTGTCCCAATAAGTGATCCTCTCAAATCCAAAAATAATATTTCAAGAGATTCTCATAAAGATGGTGCTCTAAGATTTTCTCCAGGACCATCCTCAAGTGTCTCACATGCTCCTCCATGAACTCTAAATACCCTAGGATATTATTGACGAAGACAACCAAAAACTGGTGTAAGAAATGTTGAAATATCCAATTAATGAGTCCCATGAACACTTTTGTGGTGTTTGACAAGCCTAAGGGAATCACCAAGCACTCATAGTGACCTTAGTGACATATGAAACCATTTTTCGTATATTATCACCCCTTACCCATAAGTGGTGATAGCCTGATCTAAGTTCAATCTTCGAGAACCATCACACCCCTAAAAATGAATGAAATAGTTTATCGATCCTCGGTATTAGATACTTATTCTTCATGATCACCTAGTTAAAACATATGTAATCTAAACATAACTTTAACCTATCATCTTCCTTCTTGGAGAAAAAAACTAGGTCTAACCTGGGCGAAACACTGGGTCTCGTGAATTCATTCTCCTGTAATTCCTATAACTACACCTTTAGTTCATGAATCTCTATGGGAATTGTCCAATATGTTGGTGCAGATATTGAGTCCATCCTATGGTGTAATTAGATGTGTAATTAATCTCTTGGAAGGGTGGTAATCATGTCATGTCCTTAGAAAAGACATTGTTATACTCTTCCACCACTACAAAGAACCGGTAGCCCATAGAATTTACTTCTCCAAGAGTCAAACTAGAAAACTACTGAGTAACTTCATGCAATATCTTATGCAAGAGCATGCCCTTCTCTACCAAGGTTTACTTTTCACCCACAGATGAAAACTTCATTCCAACACTTCAGAAACAATGCATCCTCCCCCTAAAAGAGTCAATCTGATCCTGAATTATGGATAGACATTACATACCTAATATAATGTCTTAAGGCCTCATTGCTACTACAAAGATATCCCATATAAATTTCTTACCTCCAATCATTAGATAGAACTATTGGGAAAAGTGTGAAATCACTAAGTCACCTCCTGTCAGAGTGTCCAAGAATAATGGTTGATCCAAAGGGTCAACCAAAATCTATAAGTCTCGAACCAGATAAGTGTTAAGAAAATAATGACTCACACCCATGTCCATCAATTTTTCAACTTAGGTAGAAAATACAAAAATCATACCTTGTATCATCCCTATAGCGTCAGCATCATAGGAATTCATAGACTTCATATATCCCCATCCTTGACCACCAACTCCTTGAGCCTAGCATGGACCACCTTGGGGTGGTGATGGTAAAAGGTTAAAACTCTGGCCACCCAATACTTCGCTACCAACCCTTATTTCATGTCTATCACCCAATGGACCATGCCAATCCTAATTCTACCACTACCTTAATGGTCCCTCAACCATCTCTTGATTAGTTATAAAATGGGTTTTAAAATCCCATGCAAGATTTCCCCAACTGTCGTAGGAGAAACACCGACTCTCCTTCAGTTAATTATATCCATACTGAGATCCACAAACCATTGATATTTTATCCTAGGATCATATTCTAAAGCATTTGGCATGCTATGATCCCTGATACTTTTGTCAAATACCTTCCACTGAGGTCTCTGCTCCTGGGTTCCCACTAGAATGACCCACTATCAGAACATCCTCTATTAGGAAGATCTCCACCACTAAGGTCTGCTCCAACACTCCTATATAAGTCAGAATGCATAGAGATATCACTGAAGCCCTGATATCCTAGTCTAATCCTTAATCAAAGGTATTATCTTTGAATAGCGGATAAAACACAATATTCATAGAGTATCTCAGAAGACCGGTTTTGAGTCAGAATTTTCACTTCATACTTTTATATTTATTTTGCTTTGGAAATCAAAAACACTTTCTTAAAAACATGTTTACTAATTTTTTTCCTATGTGTTTTTCAATGTTTTGTGGAAAACATTATATTTTACCATACTTATAATAAGTTATAAATTATTATGGATAAAAAATTTATATTCTTAAATATGATTATCATAATGAGTATGTGTCTGATTAATCAGACTCACCATTATTAGAACCATAAGTTCGACTTTTTTTATTTTATTTTATACTAAAAAAGTTATTAACTATTAGACTAATATAAGTACTGGTAAAATAATACTAATACTAATAGATAATATTATATTAAATATAGTAAGTAATTCTATCTAACCAGCCTATATTTATAATCGTAATTTTGAATACTTGTTTCTAATGTAGGGAATATGTTTAACACTATAATGGTGTTAATCAATACGATGTAAAACATTTAGTGATGATGATACGTCAAGTTCCAGGTGTCTGAGGCCATTGAAATAATCGTTGAAAGTATGACCATTGGGAGGATGCCTTTAAATACCAATTCAGTTTAATAGTTTGGTTCCAGTTGATTACATTTTCTCTCAAATTTTATGAATATTAATTATCATGAACATCTCATTCTTAATATTTTTTAATTCTTTAGAGAGATTTGTTATAAAGAAACCTTGTCAGGTTTTCTCCATATGAAATTTTTTAATTATCACTCGCATAAGATCTTTGTTATAATCGAGGGATTCCATGGATATGAAGACATATAATCTGATCCATCCGATTGAGGTCTTATGAGGATATTAAGATATAATATATCATCATATCGAGTGATTCTGGGGATATAAATATAGAGAAATTATGATCATTATATAAAGGGATTTAATGGTAAGGAAAGAAATATTTTACTATCAGTATAAAATAATAGATTCCTTCAGTCAAGGTTACTAACTACATTTCTCTTAAGGTTAAAAGAGTTAGCTTTTTAATAATAGCTTGTAATTTATTCCTATATTTTTTCTATTGTATTACTTGTTTCTTTACAAGTTACCATTTCAGTACATTCAATAGGAAGTTGATCATCATATTCAAATTTCTAATTTTTTTATCATTTATATTCAGATTATGATATTAAACATAATCTAATAAATTTTATTTATAGTTATTATAATTTTTACTCTAATATAATTATACATACTCTAATTCTAATTTTTTGAATTTTCAAATCGAACTAAGGGATGAGTTTGATAACCATACTTAAAGAGGATTGTTTATTATTTATTTTAATTCTTTTAAACTATGTTTTTTAAACTAAAATTCACCCACCCCTATTTTGAGGATGAAATAATAAGATAATTCTCACAATCCTAATCAGTATTATAGATATAATAATTCAATAGTTACTATTAGAGAAGGATTCCACTACTCATATACTTGATGTGGTTTTTACTTTCATTACTATTACATGTTTGTTTAAAGTTTTGAAAAAACATTATAATTTTTTTTACACTAACATGTATTTTTCAAAAATAATTTTTGTATTTGTTTTTAAATAAGGTAGGTTTGAATATCATATCTCTAGAAAATGTCAATGAAAATAGGCCACCTATCTTGGATGGTACTTATTATGAGTATTATAGGGATAAGATAAAGAATTTTGTTATCAACATAGGAGTTGACAATTTTGTTAAGATTGATGGAGATTATAAGATTCTTGATAAGTAAGTAACTACTTTTACTAATCATGAAAACAAAAATTTTATTTAAACTATAGATCAAGGAATACTTTGTTGTGTTCTATGATAAGAAGTATAGGTAGTCATATTTCTTCTAGTGAAGCTTCCAATAGTATATGGAAAATCTTGAGGCCACACATTTTTGGTACATCTAATGTTTTTGAGACTATAAGAGCTCGGTTATGATCAGGCCATCAAGTCATTGATTTCTTATTGGGAGAATCTGCTGCAATGATGCATTACAGATTCATGACTATTATAAATAGTTTACAATATATTATTGAGAAAGGTATTGATGATGATATCCTTGTAGAAAAGATAATTGATATCATTACCAATGAGTGGGAATCAAAGAGAACTTTTGTTCATTAGATAGGGAACCCAAAAAATATTAATTTTGATGATATTCTTAGAGCCCTTAAGAGTTGCGAGGGTAGGCTCAATAGAGATGATGAGAAACAAAAAAAATTGAGGTGTTAATTTTTCTACAACATCTACCTTAACTACTAAAGTCTAATCTTCAGAAGAAGTTATTAAGTCTTCAAGAAAGAATAATGTGGTTGTTCAATCTGATTCAAGTGTTTATAAAAATTATGAAAATAAGTTATCCAATCTCTCCAGAAGGATGAACAAGATAGCTAGGAAGAAATATTTTAAATATTGAAACAAAAAAAGTCATAAGGATAAATGTGACAAGAAAGATCACGTCACTTGTTATGAATATAAAATATCTAGACACATCAGACTAGATTGTACAATGATAAAGAGGAAAGATAGAAAATAAAATAATTCAGAGAGGAATACTAATAAATATTATAAATAAAATGGAAATAATGATCTTAAATCTGTTGACACATGGAGTTCCATTGGATGTGATTCTTATCAGAGATCTACAAACAATAAAAGTTTTAGTTATAGGAACATTGATCTTTTTTCCAATGTATCTAAACTTAATCAATGTTTCTTGGCTAAGGTATAAATAGATGAAACTCTCACTGATATGTCCTTAAGAGTAATTATCTTATTGAGAAAGATACTACATCTTCTGATGAAAAATATTCCTCAATAGAAGATAATTCTCTTCCTTCTTACGATGAAATTTCATGCTTTTCTAAATTTCTTGGGAATTAAAATTGTCAAATTTAAAAAAAATGATAATGTTTAGGAAAAATTATTAAGGCTGATTCAAGGATAAATGTTTTGATAAATTAAAATATAGATCTTTTAAAACATCTTTATAGGAAAAATTTTGAAAATGAAACTATTTCTATAGATTTTGAAAAGGTAGTTTATGAGAAAAATATTTTAGAAAAAAAAATAATTCAAAAACTAATAATAATGAGGATAAATATTTAGTTGTAAAACTGAAATTAGAAATCTCAATTTTAAGGAAAATTTTATCAAACATTACCACCAGTAAATAAAAATTTGATAAAATTTACTAACAAATTATTCCTTATGTGAGTAGTTATAGAATGGGTTTTACTTATAAAAAACAACTTTTTAGACAAAAATTATTTATTCTAAAAAATTATCTTTTTTGTATGAAGTGCAAAGTGGTGGACATTGGAAAAATAATTTTTCATTAAATTAAATTAAATCCATTTGTTTTCACAAAACCTATTTTCCCGAACAAATGTGGATTTGTATTTTTTTTCTAACACTACTGGACCCAAAAAGGTTTTGGTTTCGAAAGTAATTTTTTTTGTTTTTAGGAAAAATAGATAGTACCAACAACAAGAATACTTGGTATATGAATAGTGGGTTTTCTAGACATATTAATGGAAACAAAAACTTCTTCCAGACAATTATTAAAATAAAAGTTTAAAAAATAACTTTTGGAGATAATGCTTAAGGAGAGATTATCAGAGTATGTAACATTGTTCTTCTTTGAAAAACACTTATTTAAAATGTTTTTTGTTTAAATGTATTAAGAACAGAATTATAAGAATAATAAAATTAGGTGATTAAGTTTACATTGTGATCATTAAGAATGATAAATTTTTAGGGCATATTTCCAAGGATGAATTTGATCTTCCTTCCAATCGGTATGATAATTTTTATATGCTTAACTTAGAATACCTTGGGAGCCAAGACTTAACATTATTATGTAAAATGGATGATCAATCTTGGTTATCTAATAGAAGGTTAGTACATTTTGACCTTATAAAAATATCTAAGTTGACTAATAAAGGACTTGTTAAGTATCTATAAGAACTTAGGTTTTATTATTCAGAAGTTTGTGACACTTGTCAATACGGTAAGCAACATAAGTCATGTTTCAAATCTATTAGTGATGTATCAACTTATAATTATTTACAATTAGTGCAAATGGTCTAGATTTTTCCTACACAAACTAGGAGTATTGGTGGAAAATACTACCTACATATATTTTTTGATTATTACACTAGATATATATGGGTTTATTTTCTCACAAATAAATATTAAAGCTTTTGTTATTTTAAAAATTATGCTAACAAAGGTATAAATGAAAAAAAAACTCTCCTTAATAACTGTTCACTGTGATCATGGTGTATAATTTTTAAATTATTATTTTGAAACTTTTTATAGTAAAAATGGTATAGAACAAAAATCTCCATCACCCATAAACCCTCAGAAAAATGGTGTTGCTAAAATAAGAAATATAATTCTTCAACAAATAACTAGAACCATGTTGAGTGAATATGCAATTGCAAAACATTTTTGAACTAAATTGGTTAGTACTACCTATTACACTATAAATCAAGTTTTAATTAAAACTTTTCGTTGTAAAAATCCATATGATTTATGGATAGAAGGAAAACCAAAATTTTCTTAAATTAAGTTTTTTGGTTGCAAAGTGTTTATCCGGAATACAAAATATAACTTACATAAATTTGCACCAAAATTTGATGAATGAATATTTTTAAGTTATTACACTACTTATAAGGCTTATAGAGTATTTAATATGAATTATTGTACCATTTATGAAATAGTTCATGTTATGTTTGATGAAATATATCCCTTTGTTTTCAAACAGCCCCAATTAACATCCTTTGAAGTTATTTCTAAAAATTATTTTCAACCATTGTTAGAAATTTATTCTCATAAGGATATAACTCAATAATTAGTTTTTGATGTTAATAATAAGGGATATTTAATACATATTATTGAATAACATAATGTTGAAAATCCAAGAAGTCAGTTGTTTCTTAGGAATCATCCGATGTAAAGGTCCATTGGTGATATAGATTAACTAGTTAGTACAAGAAGTTCCTTAAGAAATGAAAATGAAAATCTGAATTTCTTATCCCAATTTGAAATAAAGATTACTAATGAGTCTTTAGGTTATGATGATTGGATTAAGGAAATATAAGATGATATCAATTAATTAGAGATAAAAAAAGTCTATAATTCAGTTGAATAACCTTCAGAAACTTCTATAATTGTAGTAAAATGGGTTTTTTAGAATAATTATGATGAGAATGGAATAATATTTATAAATAAATCTAGACTTGTTAATATGTTTTATGATCAACAATAATGTATAGATTATGAATAAAAATGTGCACTAATAGCAAGACTTGAATATTTTGAACTACTTATTTCCATTGATGCATTCTTTAACTACAAATTTTTTCAAATTGATGTGAAGTGTGATTTTATTAATGGAAATGTTTAGGAAGAAGTCAATGTTGAACAACCTTCTAGTTTTGAAAATACAAAAATTTGGAATATGTTTATAAACATACCAATGCTTTATATGCACTTAAATATACCCCTAGATCTTGGTATGATAGATTAATAATATTTTTGTTAAAAAAATTTGTTAAGGGGCTGTGGATCCAACAACTTTTATAAAAGATGTTCACAAAAACTTTATTATCGTAGAAATTTGATTTTATACATTATATTCAGATCAAATCAACAATGTTTAACATATTTATTTGTGGATCTTATGAAATATATGTTTTAAATGAGTATGATGGGTGAGTTAACATATTTTCTTGGTTTTAAAATTTAAAAGAAATAGAATAAAATGTTATATCTAAACATAAATATATAAAATATCTTCTTAATAAATTCGGATATGATAATAAAAAAAGTATTTTTAATCCCCTCAAAACCTCAAATACTTTATATCTCGATGAGGCTGGGAAACTGGTTGATCAAAATATTTTTAGAGGTATGATATGAAGTTTACATTACATAAATATGAGTAATATAGATTTAATGTTTTATATATGTTTATGTGAATGATATCAAAAAAAATCCAAATGAATCCCTTCTAAAATATATAAAATAAAATATTCATTATATTATTAGAACTATGGATTTAGGAATTTTTTATTCTTATGGAAATATTTTTAAACTTAAAAGTTGTTCCAATACTGAAATTGGTGGATGTAGAATAGATATGAAAATCATATCTATAACTATTCATTTCTAAGAAGACTCTTTAGTTTCTTGTTCATGTAAGAACAACACTCCGTATCACTTTCCACCCCTAAAGTAGAATATGTAGAAGTTGGAAGTTGTTGTTCTCAAGTTTTTTGTATGCAACACATACTCACTAACTGTGCCTTGAGTTTTACTAAAACTCAAATACTTTGTGATAAAACATGTTTCATTTCCTTAAGTAAAAAACTTTAAAATTACTCACATGCTAAGAACATAGATATAAGACACCATTTCCTTCAAGATCACACACTCAATGGAGGTATAATTTTACAATTCATCGAAACACAAGATCAACTTTCTGAATTTTTTTAATAAACCTCTTAGTTCCAATAAATTTGAATATATCAAAAAGAATCTAGGATTGATCAATGTTTAGTAATAATTCATATATACTTCTTTTTTTAACTTTCTCCTTACATTACGTTACTCCTTTTTATAGGCAGTGTAGATGCTTTATGTTTTAAAAAACATTTAGTTTTCTTACAACATTTATTATAATGAGTTTTCCAGAATCATATTTCTTTATAAAATTTTCAAAATCAGAAATCTTAGAAGGTTCTTTGGACTCATAAAATGTTATAAACATTGTAAACTCAAATTTTGTAATAAAATTTATAGATTCTAAAATTATTATAATTAGTTTTCTTACATAAACTATCTTATTTACTTTTCACACTAAAACTGTCATATTTAGTCTTTATTATTAAAAGTAACCGCAATTTTTCCAGTTTACAAAAACAAAGAAGAATAAGATATTCATATCAATGGAACTCTTCACTCTGAATGGTAATTCCCTATTCTTTTTATTTTTTACAATATTTCAATATTTTAGTTCTTTGATTTTTGTTGTTATAATCTTAGTGTTATAAAAATTGTGTTATAATTTTCAAAAAAAAATCTTAATTTTTGTCCAAATCATATTCATTCTCTATATGATAAATGTTTTAAAACCTCGATAATTTATAAATTTTCATTAAAAAATATTTTATGTAATTTTGATAGTCATATCAAAGAGGTATTTATCTCAACCACTGGTTTTCTTATTGAATAAAAAACAATAAAAATGATGCCTATATAAAGGAGGGATCCCCTATGTCCCACATCGATTCTCTAGTTCTTTTTCTCCTTACTTTATACACCCTATAAGTTTCTCAATCTGAAATATTTCTTTTCATTCAATTCACCAGATTTATTTCTAGATATAATTGACACCAAATAGTATTTTTTAAATGGTAAATTTTCAAAAAAAGATTAATTGAAAAATATTTTTATAATAAGTAATATTTGATTCTTAAAAAGATTATATATTTTCAAGGATGAGAGTCTGTATGTGTTGAGAAACCATATAAATAATTTTATTAATTTTATCCTGATATAGTACATGAATTTTAGGCATCTATTATTTTTTTCAAAGAATATGGTAAATATAAAATTTATTTTACAAAGTTTGAAAAGAGATATAAGTTATCTCTTAAGAAACTTACATATTTGGTTGGAATACCTTGTGACAGAGAAGCTTATTTTCCCTCTCAAAAGCTTCTAGATAATCTCAAAATGTTTGATAGTATAAAAGATAGGGATTCCTTATTTTATGAATATTAAAAGGTTAGTAATGTTTTATATCTCATCATGGATAATCATTTTATTTCATTATAGATGAATGGATTTTTAATACCAAGGAAGGGGGATAAAGATACTTTGAATTTATCTTATGTTTTTGTATTAGACTATTTAGTAAATATGAAAAATAAAATCTTCTCATATTTATCCTTATCATGGTATACAAAATCAAAACAGACATAATCAAATCCAAGATCATTATGTTTTTTGAACATATAAGTAAAATGGTTGTTGAATGTATAAAATTTTTGAGGTTTCAAATAAATTTTCTAATGAGGGAGAAAATTTATTTTATAAATAATGATATGATGAATATAATGATGTTTTTTATGAAAATTCAAAGTTTTTTTTGAGAAAATTAGTGGTGTTGAATCAAAGTTAAATCCAGTAATAAATATATAAAAGGTTGAGAAGAAGAAAAAGAGTAAGGTTGTGACCTATCCCCCAAATAAAAAATAAGAAAAATAAAGTTCTTGATGATTTTTTTGAGGATTTGATGAAAAATAAAGCCAAGAAGAAATCAGGAGATCAAAAAAATCAAACTTGACCCTACAGAGGCTCGAGACATAAAATTCAGTGCTACTGAAACTCTTAAAGAAGAATCCAAGAATAATAAGAAAATTACAAATTTTATAGAAGCACAACGTTGAGAAAAAAAAATTAAAGGGCGTAGAGAGAGCATCTGATAAGGTTGTTCTACCAACTTCTCACACCAATCAGGTGAATCTGGGTGCCATATTAGTCTTTTAAGAAACAAAAGTTGTACATTTTAGTGTTACTTTTGTCAAAATCAAAGGAAAATAAAAATATGTTGATAAGTAATCATTGCTAGTTATTCCAAAAAAAATCAATTAAAACTGGATCCAGCTAGTAAAGGAGATCTCAGAACTACTAGACGACTTAAAATAGAGCTCAATAGGAAAATAAATGAGAATTTGATGAAAAAATAAGGAGATGATAAATAAAAGAAGGAGCTTAATATAAATAATTTGAATAATATATAGAAGAAGATTTGAAGGATTTATAAGAGGAAGAACAAGATAATATTGAAGAGGTATATGATAAAGAAGAAAATAAATCCGATAAAAATTCATCTGATTCATAATAATCATTATCAAACATTCCCTCTAAGTCCATTAAAAAATAATAATCTATTAGTTTTGATGAAGAAACTTCTCCATTAGAATAAAAAAAATATTTTTTATCTAAGAAAAAATAAGATGATAAAATTTTAAAGACTAAAGATGATGAAAAATCCAAAACTGATGATCTGAATATCATGTAATTGATTGGTGACAATGAAGTTGATAATAAAAATGTTTATAAATAAATTTTAAAGGTTGTTTCAATTAAATAATAGATTAAATGAAAGTAATATGAAGTTGATACTAGCAGAATTAATCATCTTGGGTTCACCAAAAAAATAAAATTAAGATGAAACGATTGATCTAAAATGAATTGATTTTATTGTTCATGTGTTAAAGATAATATATGGAATTTTTTTTTATTATCCTAGAATTGAATAAAGGGCCATATAATTTATGAAATATTTGATTAGAAATTAGAATCTCTAAATCTTTTAGTAGTGAATGTTATTCGGACCAAGGAAGACTTAAATTTTTTAAATAAATTTCCTAAAATCATAAAAAGGAATGAAATCAGATGGTTAAATGGTGTCATCACGTTTATGTTGATATCAATATGCATGATGAATAGTTTTTTGAAGTTAAGAAGATTTTGGAACAATCTGAAATTTATTTCAATGACTTATCTTCACATAAGGCTGAAAGAGTAAAGTTTGTAGAAAAAATTAAAGATACCACTAATGAAATAACCTTGTAAGTTAATGTTTTGAAAAACATGATTTGAGATATGGAGCTTAATATAACCATAATAGGATCTATTAAGTTTAATTTTTTCTTTGTCAAGGAGGAGAATAAAATTTTTTTAGAGGAAGTCAAGAAGCTAAGGGCTTTGGAAGAGAAAGTTGAGAAGCTGAAGAAAGATAAAAAGGAGTTTAAAAAGATAAAGGACTTTGTGATGTACTTAATGAAGAAAGAATAATGTTTTATTTTGAACTAGTTTTGTACCTGTTTTGTAAAATATTTGAATCATTTTTATGAATTAATTACTATTTCAACCAATTCCAATTTGTCTAAATTTTTTCCAATATGATTGGTTGAATGTACTTTAGTTTTTTTTTTGTGGATGATTAGTTACATCATTTTATTTTTTCATATATATTTTTCTAACACTTTACATGAACATTCATATTCATTCCCCATTCCTTTTTTAAAAACAAAAATATGAGTAATTTTAAAGAAATGGGTATAAAATATTATCAAATTGATAATTATTAATAATGGTGGAGAAGAATTGATTAATAGAGAGATTATTATATTATGGGTGATAATAACATCTTTATAGGATGATATTATCCTAATAGGGAGTTTATTGTATTCAACATCATACTCTCCATCGTATTCATAAGATTTAAAAACTCAATGAGGTTAAGGATTAAGGATTAACTAGGAATATGAAGTTCTTAAAAGAACATGGGCTGTAATTTTTAAAAATTTATTTTTCATTTATGTTTCAGGGTTTGTGCTTTCCAAAGTGGGAGATTATTGAGTTATAAGTTCTACTTATTAATTTCCCATTTATTTTGTTTTAGAAATCACAAACACTTTCTTAAAAACATATTTACTATATTTTTATATCCTAAGTGTTGTAGATTCTATTTATAAAACATTATATTTTACCATACTCAAAAAAAATTATAAAGTATTACAGATGTAAAATTTACATTCTTCATTATGATTATTGTAATGAGTATGTTTCTGATTAATCAGACTCGACTTTATCAGAACTAGAATTTGGACTTTTTGTCATGTATTTTTTACTGAAAAAAGTCTTAACTATAAAACTAATACTGGCACTGATAACATCATACTAATACTCTTAAATATTGTTGTATTGAAAATTTTATGGAATTCCATCATACTGACCTATGTTTATAATCAGAATAATTAATACTTGTTTATAATGTAAGGAATACTTTTAACATTGTAATGGTGTTAGTCAATATGATGTTGGACATTAAGTTATATGATCTTTCAAGTTTATATGTCTAAGACCATTGCAAAAAACATAGAAAATATGACCATAGGGAGGATGCCTATAAATACCATGTTATTTGAAGAGTTTGGTGATGGTTTATTACATTCAATCTCAAATTTTTTGAAGATAACATAGTGTGAACATATCATTCTTAGTCTTTTGTAATTCTTTAGAGAGAGTCATTATAAGGAAAACCTTTTAGGTTTTCTCCTTACATTTTTTTGTAATAGTTACTCATATATGATCTTTGTTATGATTAAGGGATTATGGGGATAGGAAAATAGAGAATATGATCCATCAGATTGACAGAATATGAGGATAGTAAGACAGAACTAATCATCATATCTAGGTCATCTAGTTATAGAAAGAAAAAAGCAATCCGGATAATTGTATGGAGGTCTTTCCTGATAAGGAATGACATAATTTACTGTATGTATAAAATTGTGGATGCCTTTATTCAAGGTTATTGAATACCTTTCTCTTAATGTTAAAAGAGTTATATTTTTAATAATATCTTTTAATTCATTATTACATTTTGTTTCTATTATATTACTTGTTTCTTTACAAGTTATAATTCCACTGAATGTAATAGGAAGTTCATCATCGTATTAAATTTTTTTACTTTTTTTGTTTTATCATTACTATTTTGATTACAATATTAAACATACCATAATAAATTGGATCCATAATGCTTATGATTTTTACTCTGATATCATCATACATACTGTAATTATAATTCAAGGAATTTTTAAATTATGATGAGGGTCAAGTTCAATAACCATTCTTAAAGAGGCTTGTGTATTATTTAGTTTAATTATTTTAAACTAAGTTTTTTAAATAAAATTTCACCCCCACTTGTTATTATTTTCATAATAATAGATTTATTATGATCCTAATTAGAATTATAGTTATAATGATCCAAAAATTAGTAAAACTCAACAAATACCCCCCCCCCCAATATTTATCCTACTACAGATACATAATTCCTTTAATGCACACAGTCTCATCATGTGAATGAGTTACTAAACTCCACAATTTCCCAAAGGATCCCTGAAGATGACTTGTAGTGAGGACCTTAATCTGATCTATAGGAATCCTCACAAGGCGAAAAACTAAAGTTACTACCTCTTGCCATTCCTCATCCACTTGGGGGTTTGGATCACCCCAAACCCTATGAGGTCTCTTCCTCTAGAATTCATGTATTACATTCATCCTACATGCATCCTCTACTAGCACCGTCAATGCTAACTTCTACTCAATGGGTGGTGTAATAGCTAGTAAACCACCCAAAGGAATTAACATCAGTATAGGCTACTGCACTGAATCATCATAACTTATAAGATCATCCTTATGATCATGTCGTGGAATCCTAGCTAGTTTTCTTCATGGATGCATCATAAAATAAACAAGATATACCATGTTCAAAGAGTGTAACTGGGGAGATGACTCAAGAATGACATGGAAACCAAAACTCATTACTATATGATGCTTGTACCAATGTTTTCCCTATAACCAATGTCTATATGTATTGAGTCAAAATTAAGTTGATTAGAGTCCTAGTGGGTGGATACATCAGCCACCGCACCAACACAAGATTCTCTAGCCTAAAATATGAACTTGAAACACTTAACATTGTATCAATAAAACACAATATAATCTCACATACTTCATTCTTAATGTATAACTGCCCTTATGATACCACTTTATCATGACCCATCCCAATAGGGCCCAAACTATGACTACCCCCATCCCACCTTCAATAGTTCATGGGATATTGACCAGTGTCATGTATGCATACCACACATATGGGAGGAATTATCCTAATGAACCTATACACAAATAGATCTTCAATCCTAGAAAATTATAAAATTTATAAAAAACAATTAGAGCCAATTCATGCACATATATAAGATCCCACAATCAGAGTACGATAGTAAAGTACTGAAATCAATAAAGGAAAAAAAACAAGCCTAGCAAAAAACTGTAGAGATTCCATCCTTATCAATAGGTGAGGGCCATGATAAAAAAAACCACCCAGAAAACACCTTAGTATGTCTAGCTCAAGCAATTATCCATTATCTCCCTATCCTCCCAGGACACTGTCAAATGGGAAATTTTCTGTATAAGACATGACACAAGCAGGTATAGCCTATGCAGGGGTAATTATAACATTACCTAGTAGGAAACTCTAAAAATATTAAACAAAACCCATCAGGAATAGTTATATCATAAAAAGGATATAGAAATCAATGCATAAAAACATAGAAATACTTAGGAAGTACATCTCACCTCCAGGAGCTCACAACCAAACTACCATTCATAAGATTAATCTTGTATCAATGCTTATTCCAGGGGAATCTAATCCATGATCTAGGCTATCACCAAAGAAAATCAACAAAGATTTCATGATCATTGGAATCTTCCCAAAAAATATCACTAGTCTCTAAACAACTTGATAATCAGATAGGGGATCACACTCTGGATCCATGGGGAACACCACAAACCATGTCTAGATCAACCCACTATATAGGGGATCTTACTCCAATGATACTACAAACCCTATTGATGTGACTTGTTAGATGGAGGATCAATTCAACACTCAAGGAGGCCATGTCAATTCCCCAAACACCACCTAGGGTATAGAATGATATAGGATCACACTTCGGTCTCACCAAGGCACAACACAAACTCGATCTGAGACTCATCCTTTAAATGGGATCACAATCTCGATATATAGATATAATGATTAATTGTACCCTTCACAGGATGGACCAAAGGAACATGCTAAACTGATAGTAGTCCAAACAAAAGCTATGAAGGGATCTAAACACCCTCAAAGAGGGTACATGGCATGTACTGGGGGTATATGGAGTGCCAACCAACCCCCAGTGTACCTGTGTGTTGAAACCTCGCATGACATGTAAATATTAAAATACACGACATGTAAGTAGTTATACACAACATGTAGATATTTCCTAAAACTCTACCTATGTCATCTGCATGTACCCATGTACAAATGGTTGTGCCCGTGAACTAACCGATGTGCACCTAGTTGTACTTATGTATGGGCATGTTTGTGTTCATGTATATCGGCCTACCCATTAAAGTATATCCTCTTAAATAAATTATAGCTAACAACATGGGTTAGATGTTGTGTGATAGGGATTACATGGAATGTGACTATTTTCCCCCCATGGAAACTATGGCGCCAAACCTGGGGGTCGCACATTGATTATAATTCTAGATTACATTCTATGCAACCAGAGATTTATAGATCCCACCATTTCCTCTTATGTTCTATAATCCATGTTTTTTATTCCACCTATCTCATTAGAAAATCATAAATCTAGGGTTTTATTTCCATCCTATCACTATAGATCAGTATTTTAGGATTTGAATCTACTCCATAAAGACCCACATGCATCATATATAGCCATACCATCAAATCCAGGATGAATAAGAACCACTAATCCATTTCGATCAACATCTAATCATACTCCATCATTTTTGAACCTCTATCTCATCCTTGATTATAAACCACATTGGTGGTATTGATCCTTTTCACTGAAAAATAGTCATTCAATGATCAAATATCTGGTAATCATCTAACCATGAGCTTAATAAAATTCCCACATTGATGGTGTGAGGGAATGGGGGGAAAATCCCTAAACAAAAAAATTTGAAGAATGAACCTCAACATTTTTTCAATTATCATCAATAAGTTTTCATATATTTGGATGAATAAATATGGATTTAAATAGAAAAGAGTAATATCCACCATTAAAAATGCATCTTTCGACGCGCGAATGAATTCTTATTTGTAGAATTGATCCGTGTTTGACATAGGATTAAGAACTAGATAGAAAATAAAAAAATAAAATTTCATACTAGAAGTTTGGATCAATAGCTTATGAATAATGGTTATGTATTTCTATCATTTCTGATATCCATAAAAATTCATAGGTTCATGATCCTCAATTCGATCAGATCTTACGTCATCTTCCAATGATCCTCCAATAGCTCCCCTCCAACATCTCCTCGGAATCCCTAGGTTATGTGGATAACCCTAGGGTTGATGCATAACAATGTTTATGTAGAGACCCAAATCATGACGTACATGGACATTACATTACTTTTTAGGAATACTTAATACATAATAAAAACAGACACCAAAGGATCGTAATAGTTTAGTGTCTTTGGAAACTCATAACATAATCTTCTAATCATGGTGAAAGATATTCAACATCTCCCATAAAGATCTTCCCTTTTATTCTTACCTAAAACCTTTATTTATATCCTGGGGAAAATAAAACATATAAAGGTTGAGCTCAAATGCTCAGTATGGGTAATCATGGAGAAAATGAAACAAACCATATACATTTGAACATAAGAACATGAACATAATGTTTAAACATCAAAATCTTGAGCAATGACATAAAACATGGCAGTACGTAAGGAATAGATCATAATGGAACATCAATCATGATAAAATAGCTTGGAAATAAAACTTTTAATTGTGTCAAAACATTAAGTACATCATATGATTTCCATAGTAGCAAAGGCATTGCTGCCAAGACCATCTTAGTGGACAAAGTCCCTTACTGAACTGAGTTCACTCCTCATTCCAGTCCTGTATCACTGAACTGGATTAACTTGCTATTCCATCCATGTCTATATCATGAGATATAAATCTTTAACCAATGCATTGTAGGGAGATATAGGTCCCACCCATCTCATAATTAAATCATTCTTACTTGTGCCATAAAATAAACATAAAACATTCATCATAACCCAATGAATAAAATGGGTGTCATAAACATCATCCCATCATCACATAATCCATATAAAACAAATGGATATCATTTCACCATAATAAAAATTACACCATGTAAATAATAGAGACATTATACATGAAACATAAACATTCTAAATAATGTCATCTTAGATGGAAAATAGTTTTGATAAAACACTTGAAATGAATTCTTGAGGAAAATATCCTTTCTTCTGCAAAATCATTTTCATTTCAAAAAATTCCATGAAATTTTAAAAGAAATGGATTTTATTGAAAATAGTAATGAAATATTTTAGAGCAAGCTTCAAGAAAATAAGGCGTTATGAAACCGTAAAAATCCATTCATGTCGTATAAGTTAAAAAAAACATTCTTCTCGTACGTTTTTCATAAAAGTCAAAAAGTACCTTGTATGGTAAACAAAGGAAAGATTCATTACATACCATGTAGTAAAATTAAAAAATGGGTAAAAAGGACTTTAAACATACATGAAACCATTTTTAGAAAATAGGGACATGGATGATAAATATAACCTCATTAAATACTTACGAATAAACAATCTCGGATAAAAACGAGATTGGAAAGGTTTTCCCTTACCTTAGGTCCAATATGCTTCGTACGTATCCGAACCTCATGTATAATGATTTAAATAATGTCATTGACTTTTTAAATAATCATATTCATTTTTATGATATCATATATTTTTCACTTATGACTTTATATTACCCGTTCTTTTTTAAATTCCATGTTAAAGCAGCGTTTTTGGTAAAATCGTTTTATTTATCGTACCTATTTGGACTTGTTGTTCTTGATATTATTATTACTTATATCATGTTTTACATACTTCCAGAATGTAAATCATGATTTATATGTCATATATATATAGTATATATATATAATATAGATAAATGAAAATAAATACACCATTCATGGAGACGGTAGGCCGTACGTACGCATGAACATTGTTTTTCGTTTCCTTATTGAATTAAATGGAATAAAGTAGATGATATGCACATATATATATATATAAATACAGTAGCATTATTATGTCATATATTTCATGATTACTTATTATATATACTTTATAATCATTCTTGAATTGTTAACATGGAAAATTAATCTCATCGCGTCGTGGAGACGGTAATCCGTACATACGCACGAGCGATGATATCATTCCCATATTTATTGAATGGAATTGGAGTGGATGATATAATATCTTAGAATTAGTATTATGTTATAATAATCATATATAGTTATTCTTTACACCATTATACCCATCCAAGTAAGGTGGTGGTGGAAAAACTCAGTATACCACGGCGTGGAGACGGTATTCTGTACGTACGCACACGTGCTGATTTCGTTTTCCGTAGGATGGATAGAAGGTGAAATAGGGTTGTTTAATATTTATAATAACATATCAGTATATAAGTAATACTGATGTTATTATTTTACAATGAAACAACTAAATAAGATGAAGTATAAGAAGAAAGAAACTTGAAAGAGTCGGTAGAAGAGATTACCTCTTCCTCGACGCACCTCCTTTAAACTCTTTCTTAGGGAAATAGAGTTGGTATTTTGAGAAGACCAGAACCTCTATGATATAACTAGATAATATGATAAGAGTAATTGGCAGGGGTTGGATGATCTTCATGGCTCAAAAGGGTGTGAAGAGAATAGGGAGGAGGCGCCCTTTTATAAGGGAGGAGAGGGGCACCTTTAGAAAGTGTGAAAATATTAATTTATTATAAACTTATCTTCAGTTTAAAAAGGTTAAAAATCATTAAAGATAAATATAAGATGACTCATGGTCTAAATAAAATCATCCAATCAGAATTGGACATGTTTTGGATAATATTTTCATCATTATAATCTTATTTATTTAAATCATTTATTAATAAGGTAAATACTACATCATTATTGTGTCATAAATAATTTGATTTATTTGATGTCTAAAAATTATAGAATAAACACCACCATGTAAGTAATCGTTTTATCTTTCCAACTAATATTTATAGTCGAAAGGATAATTTATATAACCCCTTATAAAAATTAATTACTAAAAGATTTTAGTTAATGTCAATTTTGTCTTTACATTAAATTAATTAATTCAAATTGTCCTTATCACTACCAAGTGGCTCAATGGGGTCCCAAATCGACCCAAGTATCCCCATGGTCGGCCACTACTTATCCAATAAGGTTAGGACAAGTGTTAAAGTAATTTGGAATTATTATAATATTCATTTAACCTTGATTTACCTTAATTACCTTTAACCGCAGTAAATAAAAGTCAAAAGTTACTATTCACCCAAAAATATTTTCATCTTATTGAACCACATTTTACTTCTTGATAACAACCATGTATGTCAGATTTTTGAAATTCAATTCACAGAAGTGGTAAAATTTCATTTTAATGAAAGAGTGTTTTTTAACTGTCACTAAGTGGTTTCACTATTCATCAAAAGTTGAAGTTTTTCAGAGAAATACCAAAAATTCAGCATAAGCTATATTTGATATTACAAATTCAAAAATGATGTCTATTTTTCTAAATTCAAAACATAGAAGTGGCATTAATTAATATTAAAATTAATTCTCGTTATCAAAGCAATTATCATGTTTTTAAGAAACAATAACTATCAAAAGATCGACACTTTTTTATGTCCAAATTCAAACTGAAATTAATTCCAATGACCAACATTGGATTAAATGGTAAAAATATATTCTAATTACACTTTAAAAACAATTAAAAAGATAATATGACCATATAAATTATTGTGATGAAAAAAGTTGTTTTTAATTAAAATATAGCGTGTTTTTACAATTCATTAAAATATGAACGTTATCCGAATAAAATGAGAAATTTATCCAAATTAAATTTTTATATCCTGATTCCAAGGAAGAATTTTATTTTGTCAAATTAAAATTATTAACATGTCAAAAACTAAATTTAAAGTGGGTGTGCCTTCAAAAGGCGGCAAAACTGCATTTTTTGAAAAATACTTATTTTACCCGAAAACTTTATTTTGTTCTCAAAACATGTTCTAGAAAATATGTAAGATGAATAATAATGTTATAAAATTAAAAATTTAGTTAATACTATTAATAATGGCTAGTCCATAATAATATTATAACAATATATCGTTGTTTAGTGAAACCCAGTATTGCGTACCACACACGCTATCGAGGAAGGTCGTGATTGCATGTAACGCAAGCCATGTCAAGGTTACGTGTAGTGCAAGCTCCCTTTGTTGTTGTGTATAACATAATAAAAACTTATTTCATTTATACATTAAAAAAAACTATACTTAATGTTGCGTAGAAATATTTCTACAAAACGAACTTGAAATTGTGTGTAACACTAGCCAAGAATAGTGTTGTGTATACTGCAAGCTAATACAGTGTTGCGTATGGCACAAGATAAATTTGGTGTAGCCTACAACACAAGACATAAATTAAATTAAAATGAATAATTCTCATAAAATCTTGGGTTGTTACATTCTACCCCCCTTAAAATGAATTTCACCCTCGAAATTCGTCGAGGTTGTAAATGGTTTACTACTTGAAAGTTTCTTTCATAAAACTCACATCGTAAAAATGAATACTAAAACTTAATTTTAAAAATTGAAGTATGAAACATAATGGTTACCCAAATTAACTCATCACTGGGTTTCCACATAGGAGAACATAGATGGAAATATGGATATGGAAGAAAAATCTAACTATCAAGTTCTGATGGAGAGTGGTAGAGGACATGGCTATGAAAAATCCAACAATCACAAAGCCATAAATTTTTGATGATTTAAGGTACCATATAATTCATCGGATATAAGGACACTAGGAAAGCGTTTTTAGTTCTCAAGATCATTTCCCAAATGTTGAAAAATTGATGAATAATTACTTGATTTTGGTACAATATCACCATTTTTTGTGCCTTGAACAATCTCCACTTCATCTATTAAATAAATGAAGTTGAATTTATCATTTGTGAAGTGTTAGCAGATCATGCAATAGAATAATAGGTCATTCCATCTATTTCTATCGCAAAAAGTTTAGCACAATTTTTTAACTATACATAAGTCCATATATGCTGAGATTAATCGTATATGATTCCAAAAATGGACTTATACTTCATCTATCATATCTCTTAATAAAATAAAACTTGTTTCTACTAACCAGGGACTTCATGTAGGCCAGTGGTAGGAAATAAAGGCCTGTCGCACTTCGGTTGTGGGTTCGACTCCCACATCCTCGTCCGACGCGACGGGTTGTCTCTCATTTTGCAGGTTGTCCCTTTTCTTAAGCTACACTATTATAACATATTATAACATTCTATCAATAATATCACAAAAAATTCTAGCCTTAAACAATACTAACTTATGTTCAACATAATCCATTCCAATCTTTAGGCTTATCCAAAATACTTGTTTCCATACTCATAGTATAAAGAGAACGATTACTAAAAAGTTCATATAACAAGCACGTGAATACCATCATTTATCCTTCATATATCACAAGATATATCTTGTTGATCACATTAAAAACATGTGAATACCTTAATATTGTATTCTCTTGAAAAATGAATACCCATTGAACCTTAGTGAAAACATGAATGCTGTCAAAAGTTAACTTTTTCCATATACCAAAATCCAAAAATTCTATATACTCAAACCATGATATAACTTTGTCATTATATCAGTCATGAGCTCAGGAATACTGTCAAACATTTCATTTTCTCCTTATCCCTTCATTATGCACATATCATCTTATTTCCAAATATCTCAAACACTTTCAATGGTTATCGGTACCCTAAAATTATTGAAAACCACAATAGACCAATACATAAATATTCCAATATTCCAAGATACTATATACAACATTATTTTGGAATCCCATTATATAAACACTTAATCATTCCACCTCATTATTTTCATATTCAACATTGCCAATAGTGATCCCATGTGACTTCCCTTTGTCCTTTTCCTTAAGTGGTTGCTCATATTGATCATCATTAACCCTTGGATTAGGGAATTGGTTAGCATAATGCCCCATTTCCTTGCACTTGAATCATTGAAGTGTTGGTGGAGCATTCTCTGTAGTCTTTTCTCTATTCACATCATTAGCTACCTTTTTCCCATTACTTTGACACTCAATAGGTCGATGACATTCTTTTCCAAAATTAAAACATTTTCTAGTACCTTTTAGACAATCCCTACCATGCTTCTTTCCACACTTTGAGAGTAAATAAACATTCATCTTCTTTTCACCATTGTTCTAAGATTTTTCCTTGAACTCGATCTTTCGTTTCTTGTCAAAACCATGAGATGGATATGTTACACCAAATTCTAGTTCTACCTGGATAGCACAACGCACAATTTTTTCATAGCAACTGAAGTCTCTTATAGATAATGCCCTTCGATGACATGGTATTAAGCCACTGAAGAATCGATTAACTTTACTTTCAGGTTAGATGATAAAGCCAGATGCATACCTTGGAAACCTTGTAAAATTTTCTTCGTATATACCAACAGATTCATCATCCTTTTTCTTAAGCTTACAGAACTCCTTTTCCATCTTTTTTTGAAGAATACGAGGGAAGTACTTATTGAAAAATAAGTTCTTGAACTCATCCCATTCCAAGGAGTCAATTTAACCTTGCGGCCTTGTATTCTTAATTAGAGTCCACCACTGGTCTGCTTCACCATCTAAACGGTAAACATCCAGAATGACTTATTCATGTTCTGAACATAGAAGTATGGAAAATATCTTTTCAATGGTACTAATCCATTGTTCAACAACAAGTGGATCAGAAGACCCACTTAATGAAGGTGGACGTTGCCTCATGAAGGACTCAATAGAATATTGTTCCCTTCTCTGCTCACTCAGAAGTCCAGAATGATTCATAGCTTGGGTAAGTATAGCAATAAGATTTTTCACTATATCTCCCATAACATTGGTTTGTTAAGGAGTAAAATCATTGCATTTCCCATTACATTGATCAATATGGTTCATTCAGGTTCCATCCATCGTCTAAAACCCAAAAAGAATAGTGTAAGAGGAAAAAATCATTCTAGGAAACCAACATAATAAAGGGGGAGTACCTTCAATATATAAATTCTTAGGTTCAATTCTAAGATTTTTACCATAAATCTAGGACTATAACCTATACTTATACTTAACCGTAGAGACATCCCTAGACATACCTTAGAAATATCTCTAGGGATCTCACTAAAGCTTTCACATCTTAGTTTCCAAAGGTTAACTAAACCTTTCCTCTGATACCAACTGTAGAGACCCAAATCTTGACGTACATGGACATTACATTACTTTTGTGGAATACTTAATACATAACAAAAATAGACATCAAAGGATCATAATAGTTTAGTGTCTTTGGAAACTTGGAACACAATCTTCTAATCATGGTGAAAGATCTTCAATATCTCCCATAAAGATCTTCCCTTTTTTTCTTACCTAAAACCTTTCTTTATATACTGGGGAAAATAAAACATATAAAGGGTGATCTCAAATGCTCAGTATGGGTAAGAATGTAGAAAATAAAACAAACCATATACATTTGAACATAAAAAAATGAACATAATGTTTAAACATCAAAATCTTGAGCAATGACATAAAACATGGCAGTACATAAGGCATAGATCATAATGGAACATCAATCATGATAAAATAGCTTAGAAATAAAACTTTTAATTGTGAAAAAACATTAATCACATGATATGATTTCCATATTATCCAAGGCATTACTGCCAAGACAATCTTAGTGGACAAATTCCCTTACTGAACCGAGTTCACTCCTCGTTCCAGTCATGTATCACTGAATTGGATTAACTTGTCGTTCCATCCATGTCTATCAAATGAGATATAAATCTTTACCCAATGAATCGGAGGGAGATATAGGTCCCACCCATCCCATAATGAAATTACTCTTACTTGTGCCACAAAATAAACATAAAACATTCATCATAACCCAATGAATAAAATGGGTGTCATAAACATCATCCCATCATCACATAATCCATATAAAACAAATGGATATAATTTTACCAAAATAAATATTACACCATCTAAATAATAGAGACATTATACTTGAAACATAGACATGCTAAATAATGTCATCTTAGATGGAAAATAGTTTTGATAAAACACTTGAAATTAATTATTGAGGAAAATATCCTTTCTTCTTCAAAATCATTTTCATTTTAAAAAATGCCATGAAATTTTAAAAGAAAAAGATTTTCTTTAAAATAGTCATGAAATATTGTAGAGTAGGCTTCATTAAAATAAGGCATTATAAAACCGTAAAAATCCGTTCATGCCGTATAAGTTAAAAAAACATTCTTCTCGTACTTTTCCGGAAAAGTCAAAAAGTACCTCATATGGTAAACAAAAGAAATATTCCTCACATACCATGTAGTAAAAGTCAAAAATGGGTGAAAGGAATTTAAAGATACATGAAACTATTTTTAGAAAACAGGGACATTGATGATAAATATAACCCCAGTAAATACTTGCGAATAAACAATCTCGGATAAAAATGAGATTGGAAAGGTTATCCCTTACCTTAGGTCTGATATGCTTCGTACGTATCTGAACGTCCTGTATATTTATTTACATAATGTCATTGAATTATTACAGAATCATATTCCTTGTTATGATATCATATATGGTTCACTTATGACTTTATATTACCCGTTCTTTTGTAAATTCCATGTTAAAGCATCGTTTTGGGTAAAATCGTTTTATTTATCGTACGTGTTTGGAATTGTTGGTATTGATATTATTATTACTTATATCATGTTTTACTTACTTCCAGAATGTAAATCATGATTTATATATCATATATATTCAGTATATATATATATAATAGATAGATAAATTAAAATAAATACACCATTGATGGAGACAGTAGGCCGTACGTACGCATGAACGTTGTTTTTCGTTTCCTTATTGAATTGAATAGAATTAAGTAGATGACATACATATATATATACATAAATCCAGTATCATTATTATTTCATACATTTCATGATTACTTATTATATATACTTTAAAATCATTCTTGAATTGTTAACATGGAAAATGAATCTCATCGCGTCGTGGAGACGCTAATCCGTATGTATGCACGAGCGATGATATCATTCCCATATTTATTGAATGGAATTTGAGTGGATGATATAATATCTTAGAATCAGTATGATGTTATAATAATCATATATAGTTATTCTTTACACCATTATACCCATCCAAGTAAAGTGGTGGTGGAAAAACTAATAACACCACGGCATGGAGACGGTATTCCGCACGTACGCACACGCAGTGATTTCATTTTTCGTAGGATGGATAGAAGGTGAAATAGGGTTGTTTCATATTAATAATAACATATCAGTATATAATTAATACTGATGTTATTATTTTATAATTAAACAACTAAAGAAGAAGAAGTAGAAGAAGAAATAAACTTGAAAGAGTCGGTAGAAGAGATTACCTATTCCTCGACGCACCTCCTTTAAACTCTTTCTTAGGGCACTAGAGTTGGTCTTTTGAGAAGACCAAAACCTCTATGATATAACTATATAGCTTGAGAAGAGGAATTGGCAGTGGTTGGCTGAGCTTCAAGGCTCAAAAGGGTGTGAAGAGAAGAGGAAGGAGGTTCCCTTTTATAAGGGAGGAGAGGGGAACCTTCGGAAAGTGTGAAAATATTATTTTATTATAAACTTATCATCGGTTTCAAAAGGTCCAAAAATCATTAAAGATGAAGATAAGATGACTCATGGTCGAAATAAAATCATCCAATCAAAATTGGACATGTTTTGGATAATATCTGTATCATTATAATCTTATTTATTTAAATCATTTATTAATGAGGTAAATACTGAATCATTATTGTGTCATAAATAATTTAATTTATTTGATGTCTAAAAATTATAAAAAAACACCACCATGTAGGAAATAGTATTATATTTACAATGAATATTTATAGTCGAAAATATGATTTATATAACCCCTTATAAAAATTAATTACTAAAAGATTTTTGTTAATGTCAATTTTATCTTTACATTAAATTAATTAATCCAAATTGTTATTATCACTACCAAGTGGCTCATTGGGGTCCCAAAATAGACCCAAGGATACCAATGGTCATCCAATACTCATCCAATAAGTTTAGGACAATTTTTAAGGTAATTTTGAATTATTATAATATTCTTTTAATCTTGAATTTCCCTATTTAACTTTAACTGCAGTAAATAAAATTCAAAAGTTACTATTCACTAGAAATTATTTTCATCTTATTGAACCACATTTTAGTTCTTTATAACAACCATTTATATCTGATTTTTGAAATTCAATTCACAGAAGTGGTAAAATTTCATTTAAATGAAAGAGTCTGTTTCTTAACTACCACAAAGTGGTTTCACTATTCATCAAAAATTGATGTTTTTCAGAAAAATACCAAAAAATCTGCCTAAGCTATATTTGATATTCCTAATTCAAAACTGATGTCTATTTTCCCAAATTCAAAACATAGAAGTGGCATTAATTAATTTTAAAATTAATTCCCGTTATCAAAACAATTAGCATGTTTTTAAGAAACAATAACTATCAAAAGATCGACACTTGTTTATTTCCAAATTCAATCTAAAATTAATTCCAATGACCAACATTGGATTAAATGGTAAAAATATATTCTAATTACAATTTAAAACAAATTAAAAAGATAATCTAACCATATAAATTATTGCGATGAAAAAAGTTGTTTTTAATTAAAATATAGCGTGTTTTTACTATTCATTATAATATGAAAGTTATCAGAATAATATGAAAATTTTATCCAAGTTAAATTTTTATATCCTGATTCCAAGGAAGAATTTTATTTTGTCAAATTGAACTTATAAACATTTTGAAAACTAAATTTAAATTGGGTGCACCATCAAAAGGCGGCAAAACTGCATTTTTTGAAAAGTACTTATTTTACCCGAAAAATTTATTTTGTTCTCATACCATGTTCTAGAAAATATGTAAGCTGAATAATAATGTTATAAAATTCAAAATGTATTTAATACTATTCATAATGGCTAGTTCATAATAATATTATAAGAATATATTTTTGTTTAGTGAAACCTGGTATTGTGTACTACACACGCTATCGAGGAAGGTCGCGATTGCGTGTAACGAAAGCCATGCCAAGGTTGCCTGTAGTGCAAGCTCCCTTTGTTGTTGTGTATAACATAATCAAAACATATTTCATTTATACATTAAATAAAATCTATACTTATTGTTGCGTAGAATAATTTCTACAAAACGAACTTGAAATTGTGTGTAACACGAGCCAAGAATAGTGTTGCGTATACTGCAAGCTAATATGGTGTTGCGTATGGCACAAGATAAATTTGGTATAGCGTACAACACAATACATCAATGAAATTAAAAAGAGTAATTCTCATAAAATCTCGGGTTTTTACAGTTTAAATAGAGGAATTTTGTCTATGGGTCAGTAAAAAATAAAATAAATCAATTTTTTTATTTATTTATTTAATTTCACACCCACAACAACTTTTTCACCAATGCCCGATACTAACAAAGGTTATGCCATTCCTAGGGTAAAACCCATGTTTTGAACTCAATGGTTACCTATTATTTATGATTTGGGTCACCATCCAATTGTTATTCCACTTTTCAGGAAAACTGTGTGCTCGTGATATTAATATATTTAATATATTTTGAAAATTAATTCTTCGCACACTAGGCCTTAGAATCTCACCCAGCCTCAACACCTAGTTCCAAAACTAATCCTTATAATATTAAAAATATATATATATGGAAAATAAGAGTTGTTACATGTGTATACCTTCCTCTAATAAATATTATGTGTAAATGAATCACATTACCATCCTAACATGACTTATAGTGTTGGATACTATCTGATTTTACAAGGAACTCAGGGAGACTCTAATAAAATATCTAACCAATAATAAGGATTTTTAACCTAAAGTTTCAAACCCTAAGGTGTATCAAATTGATGAAAGAATATTTAAGGAATTTTATATACTCATTTCCTTTTAATAGTGGCATGAAGTAGTAGTTATAAAAGGTCAAATTTGTCTAATTTATGTATCTAGGAATCTCTACAACATGAATTCCTTCAATTACATTATTGATGATGGAATTATAGTCAAAATTATTCCAACTTAAATACTCTTTCATCTTAGATAATTAGGAACTAACTTGGATCCATCAAATCCAAATATCCAAGGTTATAATAAGAGTGAATAGAGTCCTTTAGGGATTATTTAATTGAAAACATGATTTAGGGATCTAGTGTATTACATTGGGTGAATGTTGGTGAGTTTGGATACAACATTCAATTATTTTATTGGAATATCATGGTCAGACATACATATTGTCATCACATTACCATAACACTAGTCTTTGGAGTGAATCTAGTGTGATATTTAACCTTTTTATTCTTATAATACTATTTATATCAATGTTTATTATTATAAGAGGGAAGGAAAGAAACCATAGAAAAATAATAATTAATAGGTGGAATATATAAATGGTTTTGAGTTTAGGCCAATCAAACCATGGAATGTTTTGAAGGCCATTTTCCTCCTTCTAGTACATCAAAGTATAGAAAAATTTATTTATTTTTTAAATTATCTCATCCTCATAGTGAAAACAAAGGATCCGCTAAGTATAGTTTTATATTATAAAATGAAATATAATATTACCATCAAACCTCTAACACTTAATAAAAAAAATAGGGGCCATCCCTTTTATTCAAATCCATCCTTAACAAATGTGTACCAAAGGGAGAGAATGGTTGATACCCGGTCAGCCTAACCAAACTAATTTGGAATAATAAAAGTGAAATAAATGTAAAATTGATAGATCTTGTAGATATCCATATGTAAAAATATGGCATCTTTTGAATTGAAGGGTAATATATTTTTTCTAAATTATCAGTACTTCATCAAAGAGGATGGTAGATCAGTTGAAAATCTCCTATATATGAAGAGTTAAACTGGTCCTATACTCTTCATGATCAGAGAGATACTCCTCCTAATTTTGAAGAAAGAATATATACTGTAGTATATTTTCTAAATCAAGTGAACTTTGGAATTGAAGAATATTGATGATATATAATAATAATTTTGGTTATTACTATTAATGTATAGGAATGATACATATCATTCATTAGGAACCACCATGATTTTTTTATTATGGTAGAATGTGGTATTGGGATGAGATACCCAGGTGGTTATCTATTTTCTAGGCCTTGAAATATTCAATAATAGTTACAAACAATAAATAAATATGATTCACCTAACTTATGATTCCCTAGTGGATACCTAGGTGGATAAATGGATCAAAGATAACATTATCGAGGAATCCTAACATTCTAAATTGTTAAAAAAAATTCTAGTTAAAATAAATAATTAATAAGTCAAATCTTATATGAACATTTAGGGACTCAACTTATATTTTCCAAAGGATTATTTTTCTATTATGATAACTGGACTACTGATTGATACAACATGTGGATATTAAGAACCCTTTTTTATAGATGGTTACTCTATATATAATCAAATATAGATAGCCCCAAATAATAGGAGTGAATAGTATTTAAGAAACCCTAGGTAGTATATTACTAACAAATGATTACATTTATTATAAATAATTTTAGTTCAACCTATCAGTAGGTTATATATCATATATTTAATTATTTAATATAAAAAAACTATGCAGTTTTATATGGATGGTTTTGTGGTTAAATCACACCAACATTTCAAATTATTCTCCTATATTGAGGAAGTATTCACCAATAAAAAACATCATAACCTGATGAAAACCCTCTATAAATGTGTATAAGGGGTCACATCAAGTATGTTCCTTTTTCATATAGTGGTATTAAAGTCGACCCTATTAAATCCAAGGAAATAAATGAAATTACTCTACATAAAACCTTTGGGAGTTGATATGATTCTAGTGATACATCACTTGCATAAGATAGTTTTTTATAAACCTAGTAAATTGGTGTATACCATTTACTAAGTTGATAATGAATGAAGTAAATTAATAATAGGAAAAAGTTTGATAAAATTATTTTGATAGAATTAATAAATATCACTAACATCCTCCAGTATTTTTTTCCTATTATATAAGAAAATTCATTTATTCTCAACGTGGTACCATAGAGAAATTTCTTAGTACTCTTTTAAACCTAAATAATTGTGAAAAAAATCATATACTACCCCATCTACACAATTTTAGATATTATGGTCACATATAACTCTTTTGAGAATAACTATATTTCCTTGGTATTTATAGTTCATAAGTTTTTCTATTAGTTGACACATCTTGAATTATGATTAAATCCCACATTTTTTCTCCCAGAACATATTTTCATTTCCTTATAATAACTGAATTATTAGAAAATTATTCCACATTACTTAAATAGTTTTATAGATAGTATGTAACTTAAAATAAATCTAGGTTAAAGGATTGGTAGATTTACCAAAATCCCATGAAATGCCAGATGAACTTCCTACCCTTATAATATTTCATAATGAAGAAATATTCTCTATTAATAATATACCATAATTATGGAAACCTTACATTGATTGATCCTCTAGAAACCTAACTATAAATATAATTGAGAACCCTAATATTATTAGTATTAACCTTAGATCTAACTTAATCACTCCCATAAATATAGAAAAACCGTATTTAATCTTCTTATCAAAATATTGAACCAAAAATATAGAAGAATAACAAACACTTATTATAAGTCCTGAGTTCACCCAAGAACATTTAATAACCCAATTACATGTTAAGGTGGATTCAAAATTGGTGATCATGTAAATCAATTGATATTATGTTATCAAGAAGGAATATTTTGTACACCTAATTAATTATACTGAATAATTAATGGTGTGTTTCCCCATAATCCAAGGGTGAATTACATTTCATGGCTCTAAAATTCATAGGCATGCTACTTTTCTAACCATGGCACATGCCCTGATGACTAATACTATGATGAGATACTCATACTTGTCCTATATTTGAGGCTAATATCCCCATTTAAAATTAAATACTTAGAATAAGGGAGTTAAATTAATACTTCTTTATCACAAGAGAAAAACTCATCATCCCAAGTTTAGGAAATGGTTGATTCGACAACACTAATGATAAAGTACCATTTAAATGGAACGTTTTCATAATACTGAGATAAAAAGGAATAAATCAATATACATTTATATTTCTTTATCCTTTATAGAGGTTAAAATACTAAGCAGGTCTTTAAAATAGAGTTTTGATGAAATTGTCCTCAAATATGCCAAGGGAGAGGAAATGTTTTCAATGATGAAATAATTCAATGTTAGTAAATTTGGAACCCATCAGATTGGAACCAAAATATCTCACTAAATGAGAATAAGTAGGTACTATTTTTCCTTTGATGGTGTAATAATACATATAATTTACAAAGACACCTCATAAATTCAAGATTCTTTTCGACTTCATCCATCAATTTCTAGAGTTTATATATGCCACCAAATACTCTTAGCCCATTTCCATGTGTTGTATAAACATATTGGGACCTTACCCTCTAGTGATGATTTTTTTAGTTTAAGTTCATCATTATTACCACTAAATTCTTCTCAAAATGGAAAGAATCTATACCATTAAAGTATTTCTAGAAAATGAATCCATCATTACCTTTACAAAGTCCAACATAATCAATAGATTCACAGTTCCTCATACTATCCTCATGGATAATAACATAAATTCTTATTCATATCCTTTGAATAAATTATACAATGAGTCTAATATATTGTCTAATCAGTCTTCTAGATTCCAAACCAATGATAATGGATAGTTAGATATATTCACAAAAACTCTCTTAGGAATCCTACATAATATATTGGAATAGAATATGAATAGTTATCCTGATAATCTCATTGATGCTTTATGGGATTATCGAACCATGAGTTGAACTCCTCCATAAGTGGCCCCGTATTCCTTGGTGAATAAGACTAAAGTAGTATTGGCCATTAATATTCAATTTCCTTCACTCCAAACTATTATATATAGTCAAATGAATATATTTTAAAGGTTATATGTTTGTATGGGTGAGTTGGATACCATTGGTGAGAAAAGGCTAAAACATTACACTATTCAGAGGTTCGTTAAAACCATGTAACCAAAGTATTGAATAAGAAGGTGTGAATTTAATTATTTATTTAATGATAATTAGGGATAAAATTAGTGTAATGTCCCATCCTGGGTTCCACATACTGGTGCTTCAAGCTAGTCGATCACATGACCTCAGGTACACCTCGTCATACGTCAGAGGATATCGACTAGCCGCAAGGGTTTGATATATCAATCATGGGGTTAATATTTCCTATTTTATAAGAGTAAATTCACCAGTATAAAATATATATTAATAATTTAATAACATTTAATCATAAATTGAAAGAAACAGTATCACAAGATAGACACAACTAGAAATACAATGTCAAAACTAAAGCATAAAATATGCCATACCATTGTATGTGTCAATTGTTTAAAATGAAACCCAAAATAAAAACACTGAAAACTCCCCCTAGTGGGTTTCAAAACATGGAAGGTTCTATCATCCAAAATCCATCCCATATCATTCATATAATATAGGGACATTTCCATTAACATGTATAAAAAACACGAAGTCTATGGGGGTACCGATCAGAAAGCCTGAGTAGGTTGTGAGTACAACTCAGTAGGCCACCACCAACAACATCTAAAACAATATCCAGTCAATAGAAATTGTATTCAGTTGTATAAGGAAATAATAGGAGAGAACAATTAATAGTTTATCACACTCTCAAATAAAATTTATTCAACCATATAAACCCTCAAGTTCCCATAGACACTCGTACCTCAATCCCTACTTTAGATCAAGCCAAATCCCAAAGTTTTTCTGAGGGATATCGTATCTCAGAATTCTATTACTACCATTATTTAATCATACTTGAATACCCATGTTACCATTCATACATCACACAATAGAATGACCATGTTCCCTTTCTTTAATTCCCAACTAAATGACCATGTTACTCTTAATTCCTTACACATTTTAATGACCATGTTCCCATTATTTATTTCATAACTAAATGACCATGTTACCTTTCATACCTTACACATTAGAATGACCGTGTTCCCATAATTTATTTCAAAACTAAATTATCATGTTACCATTCATACCTTACACATTAGAATGGCCATTTTACCATTATTTATTTCACAACTAAAAGACCATGTTACCATTCATAACACATAATAAATTCAAAAATTAGTTATCCACATAAAATCCATTACTAACTCAACAATTTGTTAAAAATAAAAATTCCATTAGTTAAATAAAATATTAATTAATCACACCAATTTATTAACTAATTCAATAATTTTTTTATCACAGAAATCCCCTTAATTAATTCTCCCAATTAATTAAGTACATCAATCCCATTAATTAATTCATCAATTAATTATTCAATATCCAAAAAATCTAAATCCTATATTTAATTCCAACATTAATTATCTCATCATAAAATCTAAATATATCATAATTAATTCACCAATTAATTATCTAAAATTGAAAAACTGAACAACTCATAATTAATTCTACAATCAATTCTCTCAATATATAATTCCCAAAACCCCCAACTTCACATATCCTCAATTAATTAATTCACCAAATTAATTAATTAAATTAAGATAAAATTGTATAAATATTTAATATAAATTTTATAATTACATACACATAATTTATATAAAGGTTTTTTTAATTATAAACTACCTACCTTGATTCGTTGATAAGCGATTACCCAACAGAAATCCCCACAATTTGAGCATCACAATGACATAGAATGAGATATTAATCTAAAACCATAAATCAAGATTAAAAAATAAATATCCTTCAAATATAGATCTTGATACATAATACTATATCTATATCTAATCAAAACGGGAAAAATAACCTTTTTTTGAATGAAAGAATAAATGAAAATGAAAGAGAAACTTAGTGGGATGAGATCCTCTTACCGGGAGCGATGGAGATCTTTGATCCAGGATTCAAATCACCTAAAACGGAGGTCAAGAGAGATTATAATTCATATTGGAGGATATAAAATATTTAAACAAAATTTAGGGTTTAATGGGGTTTGGTTTTGGGTTAATTAGGGGTTTTCTATACTTTAATACAATTTTCTAGCCACTTTAATTCCCATGAACAGTTTACTTGGTAGGGGTGCACTATTTACCCTAACTGTGTGCCTAAAAATTAGCCTATTTTAGGGGGTGTTTTGTTTCTCCTAATAGGGTGCACGGCTTGAAAAACCATGCACCAACCATGAAATTTTCCACAATCTAGGGTTACACAGTTTTCTAGGATGGGGCACATAGTTTGGAAAAATGTGTTCCAATCATTCACTTTCCCATTTTCTTCCAAATCTTCCAAATTTCACCCAAACTCACCCCTTGTTGAAACCCAAATGAATATCATTCAACATAAGAAAAAATAGTACATATAAACGATCCGAAATAATCTCTAGAAAAGTCCATGGTTTTGAAATCTCTCTTCCTTATAATAAATCATCCTCAAGCTTCACTCCCAATAATCTCTATGATATTGAGTCAAAAGGATCAGGCCATTGAGCCCTCATATCTACATCCCTTTACCGTGTTTCATCATACACACATCCATGTTTCCACAATACCTAAAATATCTACACATTATTTCCTTTCAACACTTTCTAACTACGATCCAACACATGTATCTGATGATCTTCAAAGGAAAAAATCTATCTCTAAATCAACACCATTTACATCGATTACATGAGAAGGGTCAGGGTGATAACGTAGAAGTTATGACAAAAGAAAAATTTCATGCATAACCTTTTATCACTGTGGAAGATTCAATTGGTAAACCAACAGCCTGATTCTCTCCACAACCTCAAATAATATAATAAACCTGGGAACTATCTTTTCCTATCTCTATATCCTATTGTGACCCAACCTAGGAGACACTTGAAGGAATACATAGTCACCCTCTGTAAACTATAGGGTTTTCCAATTTCTACCAGTATATGACTTCAATCAACTGTAATTTGTAGTCATAAGTTTTCTAATTAGATGTACCTATTATGATGTCTCATGCACATGACTCGGTCCCAACAACTCTGACTCACCTACCTCCATCTAGAATAGAGGTGATTTGCATTACCTTCCACAAAGATCCTCATATGGGTCCTTATACAAAGTATCCTAACAAAAATTGTTATAGGAATACTCTACTAAATATAGGTGCTTCTCCCAAGACCCACCAAAGCAAGAACACAATCTCATAGCATATCATCAAGCACCTGTATAGTACGCTCTGACTGACTATCTTTATGTGGGATGGTAAGTCATACTCAATAAAACATGTGTACCAAGATCCTTCTATAAGACTTATCTTTAGTGATAAGTAAAATGTGATTCATCATCTAAAAAATAGTTCATGTCACCCCATATAGGTGGACTATTTTCTAAATATATATTTCTCCCAAATGATCAACTGAGATAGTCACCTGTATAGTCTAGAAATGTGCAACCTTTTTCAAAAAGTCTACAACCACCCAAATAGCATTATTATTATGATGTTTATTCAGGAGAAACACTAAAAATTAAATGGTAACACCATCCCACTTCCATTCAAGAACATTCAAATACTATAACCAAACTCTAGGTCATTGATTCTCAATCTTCACCCACTAACAGGTGTAGCATCATGTCATGAACCCTACTATCACCTTTTCATTTATGTCCACCAAAATTGTCTTTGTAGTTCATGGTATGTTTTATTCACACTTGGATGTACTACCCACTTTGAGGCATGAAACTCATGCATTATCTCCTCTCTCATTCTCATATAATCAACAACATGATTCTTGACATATTTGATCTCATCCTTATCTATTTTACAATCGAAAGGTGACTCCCCACATTCAAGGATTTACCTCAAGGTTAAACACTCCATATCCTTATATTGTATATCCCTGATCTATCTCAAAAGTTTAGAATCCACTGAAACTAATACCAGGGTCATCTTCTCCTAAATCTCATAAACTATAATGTGTATCTCAACTAGTAAATTCATCATATTATACTCACCACTAGACTCTTGAACCACGGGATTCCAAGTTTTCCAACTCAAAGCATCAGCAAAGTTATTCCTCTTTTCAGGCATATATGATAGCTCAAAATAAAACGAATGCATAAACGCAACCAATATCTACTATTGAATATTCAAATCTCATTAGGATAATATATACTTTAATATATTTTTATTTGTATACGCATTAAACTTCTCACCAAACAGACAATGCTGCAAACACTTCAAGGAATAAACCACTACATCCAACTTGAGGTCATGTGTAGGGTATTTCAATTCATGTTTACTCAAATGATGAGACCCATACACCACAAATAGTATCATTTCATTAACACAGATCCAATTCCAATCCTAGAAGAATCACAATACACTGTATACTCTTTAACTGACTTGGGTATGATCAAAATTGGTGTTGATTTTAAGTGCTTATTCAACTCATAGAAGGAATTATTGCTTGTTTCTGACCATTAGTAATTTATCCCATTTTTGTTCAATCCTGTAAGCATCACTAGAAAATGGTAAAAGTTCTGAATGAACCTCCAATAATATCCAAATAATACAAGAAAGCTATATATATCAAACACATTATTGGTTTGCTCCCAATAAACCTTTTTTGAACTATATCTGCAACTACTGACACACCTTCCAATGAGATGATGTGACCCAAGAATTGTAACTGATCAATCCAGAATAGAAACATAGATATCTTTGTGTATAGCTGATTCACTCTATGTGACTGACTTGGGTATGATCAAAATTGTTGCTGATTTTAATTGCGTATTCAACTCATATAATGAATTCTTGCTTGTTTCTGACCATTAGTACTTTATCCCATTTTTGGTCAAGCCTGTAAACATCACTAGAAAATGGGACAATTCCAAAATGAACCTCCAATAATATCCAGCTAATCCAAGAAATCTATGGATATCAAACACATTATTTGGTTTCTCCCAAGAAACCATTTTCTGAACATTATTGGGATCTACTGACACACCTTCCACTGAGATGATGTGACCCAAGAACTATAACTAATCAATCCAAAATAGAAACTTAGATAGCTTTGTGTATATATAATTATCACTATGTGTACTCAAGAACTCTAACTAATCAATACAGAATATAAACTTAGATAGCTTTTTGTATAGCTAATGCTCTCTATGTAACTGACTTGGGTATGATCAAAATTGGTGCTGATTTTAAGTGCTTATTCAATTCATAGAAGGAATTCTTTCTTGTTTCTGGACATTATTACTTTATCCCATTTTTTGTTAAGCCTATAAGCATAACTGTAAAATGGAAAATGTCCTAAATAAACCTCTAATAATATCCAGCTAATCCAAGAAAGCTTCGAATATCAAACACATTATTGGGTTACTCCCAAGATACCATTTTCTAAACATTATCTGGATCTACCGACACACCTTTCACTGAGATGATGTGACCCAAGAACTGCAACTGATCAATCCAAAATAGAAACTTAGATAGTGTTGTGTATAGATAATTCTCTCTATGTGTACTCAAGATGATGTCATTGTGACAACTGGTTCCCGATGACAGCACAACCACCTCGCCTTAACATGGTCGTCAGGTCCTGGCCCACCAGGTACCACCAGTTGCCCTGCAGACACGTGGTCCCCACCCAGGGGCCCACCCAAATGCATGAATGGGTCATCTGACTAATGACAGTCCCCACAGGCCAAAACATGTCCTTTCTAGTGTGCTTTGTCCTCACTCACACACCCTGGGAAACTTTCCAGAAGGTCACCCATCCCAATCACTACTCCAGGCCAAGCATGTTTAACTATGGAGTTCTGATCAGGTAGGCTCTTGAAAAGGAAGTTGCACCTTGTTAACATGAGTCATATAATTTCATCATTTACCCCTTTATCATTTGGGGTGTTGCAGTCATGGTGTTGGGCATGATCGTCATAAGTCTTATAGTAAACCAATATTTCATCCACAAACACTACCACAAACTTATCCAAGTATAGATAGAAGATTTTGTTCATCAAGGCCATAAACATTATAGGTGTGTTCATCAACTCAAATGACATTATGACGAACTCATATAGTCCATAACTATTTTTTAAATCAACCCTTGGTGTATCAGAAGTCCAAACTTTTAACTGTTGATACTGTAATCTCAATTCAATCATTGAGAATACACATGTCCCTCTCAAATGTTCAAAAAGATCATCGATACATGAAAGAGGATACAAGTTATTTACAATAATCTAGTTCAACTTCTAGTAATCAAAACAAAATAAAAAAAATATCATCATCTTTCTTAGAAAACAAGATTTTTGTACCTTAAGGTGACATACTTGGATGGATAAATCCATTATCCTCTAACTCCTCCAGCTGATTCCTGAACTCTTGAATCTATGTAGTTGCCATTCATTATTGTGGAATTGTAACTGGATCAGCCCCCAACATTAGGTCAATGGTGATTCCACATATCTCTTAGGTGTTATCCCTAATAATTCTTTATGAAACATGTCTTGAAACCAATCAGCTATAGCTGGAATGACATCCTTCTTTACACCTATGTCATCAGATCATAGACTAGAAACCTGGGATATGACCTCTCCCAGTTACTGATTAATTGGCTCTGCTCAACCCACCTAAAAATCCCACTCTCCATAGTGAACATAGTTGTTACCATTAGGAAATGTGAAGGTTGCTCTCATGTGGTAACAATTAAGGTGGGATCAATATTATACTAACCAGTCCATACCCATAATCAAGACAAAGCCTGACATATCTATGATGTAAGGTTCCCACATAAAGTGATACTCCAAAACCTTAAGAGAAAACCCATTTCATAAATAGATGTCTTTGGATCCTACTTCCAAATGTGTATCTATCATCAATACCCCACTCATGAACTTCACCGCCAATATCAAACAATTATTTCTTTTACCAAAATAATTGAACTAGAGCCACCAGGTTAAAATAAGGCACTAGATAATGTATAAGATACAAAAATAGTACCTATCACTATCAATGGTCTAGTCTCCCTATCAAAAAGTGTAGGTTTCGCTGCACGAAATTATCCCACCCCTCTTCCTTGTGATGCAATCTGACTCCCCTAAGCTAAACTAACCTACTGATATGGTCACTCTTACCCCAAATCTCCACGTCTATTTCCTCTACCACCTCATTCAGTATAACTCTAGCTAATAGACTGATATGGTGTGAAAGATCCCCTTTCTGCACTCTTATTATACCTCACTACAACCTCACTTATTGTATGTCTCTAGGTCCTAAAGAACTTTTTTAGATGTCCCATCTTACCGCAAGACCGGAACTCTAATAGTGGTCTAAGGAACTATCTATAGAAGATTCCCAACGTACTACACTGGTGACAGATCACATTGAGAAAGGTCTTAAAAAATTGATCCCTCTGTCTATGTACCCTACTTCCCACTACCCGGACTAACATTTTAATGATGACATTTCCTACTCTCAGAAGTCTTACCTCCTAATCATCCATATGAACCTATATTTCCTGCACTGGAAGACACATTCAGGTCCCCCTCAGCTATGAAAGCCTCATACACCACCTTAGTAAAGTGCTTTAACTAGAAGAGGTTAACCTTGAACTTAATCTTATGGTAAACTCAATCCTGAAAATGCCCATCGTAGTTATCTCATCCCTTACCAATGCTAGTGAAAATCATTTCAAATATGAAAAGCATCCATCAAGTCCATCATGTACATACTCACCTCATTCAACCTCATGAACACATCTTCTATCTCCATTATTATCATCTCTGGATAGAAGTTCTCTGGGATATTCTCCAAGAATCCCTTCAATAACATACCATCGACCTATATAGTCCATGCTTGACTGTCCCACCACCGCTTCACTAATACTCATAGCTTATAAGTAGCCAACATTACTCTTCTCTTAATAGGAGTCTCTAAATAGTTAAGTATCATCTTAATGGACTCAACTATCTTAGGTCTACTCTCTCTAATAAAAGTCAGAGGGTGATGCAATTGGAACTCACTCGCTAAATCAGAAATACTCTTGACAACCCGTCTTGGGTCTCTGAACCAATAAATGGTCTCTCAAATTTTCTCTCCTTCTTCACTCAGCACTATCACTACCTCAGGCCCCACTATTGGTAGAGAATCTTTATCCATAACCAATTTTCATCCTCTCAACAAGCATCATCATGGAGAAATATATCAACAATTCCAAACACATACCTTAGGAAAAAAATTCACAACATTAACATGTTTACATAATAGGTAAAATATAACAATACATAATAAGTCAATTCTCAAAACTCCACCACATGGTCAAAACCGAGGCACTATCACTACCCTTAATCATCCTACACCTAGTTTATGGTTCACAAAGGGAAACTCATTCTAATTATTCAATTTTATCATTTATACACCCCATTATTCTCATCTTGTATCCTTTTAAAATTATTAATTTCACATTAGGTGCCTTTTTCATTTCAATTTCAGTGGAATGGAAAAATAGTTCAAGTTCAACAACTTACCCATAACCCATATTCCCATGTGTGTCTAAAAATGATGAATGTCCCCAAATAATCCTATGTTTTTAGAATGATGTATGAAAACTCAACTCGCATGCCATACCAGGACATGGGTCAACTATCAAAAAAATTCAGAAACAATAATCAAATCACACAACAAGTGCATCACCCAAGGTGAACTAATATTCAACTATAATAGAAAATAGTAATAATAATAATCCCACCCTAGGTACTTGGGTTCTCCCCCATGCATGGGGTAGCTACTCCCATACACGAGTTCATAACCAAGGCCCAACTCTTCCAATTTTCATATATAGATTTCCCATATAGTAAGATAATATAAAAATAAAATAAAACCTCTTCTAATACCACTTTGTAACGTACTGACCCAGGTGCCACACACCACTTCTCCAATCCGGTCGATCACATGACCTCAAGCATGCCTCCCCATACGCTAGAGGCTACTGACTAGTAGTAAGGGTATGATATATCAATCATGAGGATACTATACCCTCTTTTATCAGAGTAAATTCACTAGTATAAAATAAGAAACAAAACTAAATAACATGTAATAATAACCTGAAAGAAATAGCATAACAAGATTTCTAAAAATGGAAATATAATTTCAAAACTAAAGAAGAAAATATGCCATTCCAATTTTCTTGTCAAGTATATAAAATGAACCCCAAAATAAAGACACTGATGACTCCCCAAAGCTAGCCTCGAATCGTGTCTGGTTCCCTCATCCACACTCCATCCCATATCATCCATCTAGCATATGGCCTTTACCATTAACATGTCCAGAAAACAGAAATTCTATTCAATTAATGATCATGTAGCCCAAGTAGTGTGTGATTATAAATCATTAGGTCACCTCCAATGGTGTCTAAAACAATATCCAGTAAATAGAAAGTGTATGCATTTGTATAAAAAATAATTATAATACACAAGTAAAAAATTATCACATTATCAATTAATCTTTATTTAACCACATAAGACGCTGGGTTCCCATAGACACCCATACCTCAATCCATATTTTGGCTCATGTCGAATCCTAAAGTGTGTTTAAGGGATATCATATCTCATAATTCCATTTATACCATTATTTAATTCATACTTGAATTTGCATGTTACTATTCATACATCACACAATAGAAGGGCTATGTTCCCATTCTTTAATTCAAAAATAAATGACCATGTAATCCTTCATACCTTACACATTATAATGACCATATTCCCATTCTTTATTTCAAAACTAAATGACCATGTTACCATTCATACCTTACACATTAGAATGACCATGTTCACATTCTTTATTTCAAAATTAAATGACTATGTTACAATTCATACCTTACAAATTATAATGAAAATATTCCTATTATTTATTACACAACTAAATGACCTTGTTACCATTCATAAAACATAATTAATTCAATAATTAATTATCCACATCAATTTCATTACTAATTCAATAATTAGTTAAACCCAACAATTCCATTAGTTAACTAAACAATTAACTAATAAACCCAATTTCTTTACTAATTCAATAATTATTTTATCACATAAATCCACTTAATTAAATCCCCAATTAATTAATTACATCAATCCCATTAATTAATTCATCCATTAATTAATCAATACCCACAAACTCCAAATCCCATAATTAATTATAAAATTAATTATCTCACACTAAAATATTAATATCTAAAAATTAATTCATCAGTTAATTATCTCAAATAAACAAACTCAACACCTTATAATTAATTATACAATTAATAATCTAAATATATAATACCCAAAATCCCCAATTTTGTATCTCTTAAATTAATGAATTCAAAACATTAATTAATTAAATTAAGAACACAGTTGATAAATATATAATATAAATTCTACAATTACATGAAAATAATTTAAATAATTATTTTGGGATGTGAATTATATACCACCTACCTCGATTAGTTGATGATCGATCACCCAATGGAAATCCCCAAAATTTTAGCAGCACAACATCATAGAATAATCTCAGAATCTAAAACCCTAAATCATGATCAAATAAATAAAGATCCATAAAATCTAGATCTATATCCACAATCCAAGATCTAGATATGATCATTATAGAAATAAAAACCCTTTATTGAATGAGATAATAAAGGAAAAGTAATTGGAATCCAATCAAGATGAGATCCTCTTACTAGTAGGGGTGCAGGTATTTGATCTAGCATCAAATCGCCAAGAACGAAGGTCAAGCGGGTTTTTAATTCATATGGGAGACTCTGAAATTTTGAAAGAGTCATTAGGGTCAAATGGGGGTGGATTTTAGGTTAATTATGGGGGTTCAATAAATTTTAAAACATTTTTTGGTTGACTTTAATTCCTATGCATAGTTTGATGGGTAAGGGTGTATGGTTTACCCTAATATTATGTCTAACTATGTGCCTCTTATAGTGGGGGTGCATTGTTTCTCCTAAGAGGGTGAATAGTTTGAAAAATCATGTGCCAACGATGAAAATCCTCACTATAAAGGGTTTCATGGTTTGCTAGGCTGGGGCACATGGTTTGTTGGGCTGGGGAGCATGATTTGGGTAGACCATGCACCAACCGTTCACCTTTCTATTTTCTTTAAAAATTTCCAAAATTAACTCTAACATGCCCCAAGTTAAAACCCAAATGAAAATTAATCAACACAACAAAAAAATTACTTTTAAAACATCTTTAAAAAAGGATGGGGTTTTACATTTAAGACCCCCAATGATGTTAGGAAATAAGAATCTAAAGTTTTAAGCCAAATGGAAAGGTCTATTTATCAGGGAAAAGGTTACCTTGAATGGTTTATAGTCTTGGTCCTCTCTATATGGATAGAACATATCACCTACCTCTAAGAGATATTTTTCATGAAGTATCTTGAATGACCATTTACATATAGGTTCAGAAGGTACTTATCATATGGCCTCAAATTGAATAATACAATGATCATTGTCACAAGACCTTAAAATCCAAGAAATATTTTCTTCACTATTTTATATTAACCTATATGGTATGTCACCATTACTAAATGAAATTAAATTTTATAGAGTGTTCCTAGCCATAGAACCTAAAACTGCATTGAATTTTGATCTTACGATAAGATTTTAGATAGTATAGAGCAGTCATTACTATATGATCCAAAACTATTTAAAATGATATATTACCTTGATATAAAATATTAAACTGTAATATATATTATTTTCATTATCTCATGATAATAAACCATAAAAAATAACTTTTCTTGCATAAGATCCTGATTTTTCAATAGTTTCTTTAAGTAAACAATAATATTCACATAGATTATTAACTAATTTTTTTCTCACTGTGTTTCTTTCCACATGGACCTACATGTTTCTTTATATGATGGATTTTTTTAACCCCATTCATTTCAAGTCTTACCTAATATATGATAATAAATTCCCTAAGGAAGAACTATATGCATATTGATTCTATTTTCATAGGATCCATATTAATGGTATGGCACCCTATCTTGAGCATAGTAACGTGTTTATCCTCTACTATATTCCCCATTTCACTATGTAAATTTATTTGTTTATTTATTGGTGTTCATTTTTTCAGATCCCTTTCTATTTCTGGTTTCCTTTTTCTATCATTAACTTATATGAATTCACACATATTATTTTTTGATTTTTCATATAGAACAATATATGGATTGATACTTATTCTCATAGGATTCATAGTGATGCTTGAACCTCCTATATTATACACAAACATGCTTATTTTCCACATAATTTCCCATTTCAAGTTGGTGTTTAACTACTCTCTAATTCACATAGGGCCTAGTATATCCTTTTCGCACAAAGATATCCATAATTATTAATTAATTTTTACTCACCTTTTTGTAAGTAATCTATCATCTAGAATTGTGTATAAATTTAATTTTTTATTTACATGATTCTTTATGACACCCAAACCTCATATTTGGGTCCAAATTAAACCCCCCCTTTATACTTTAATTATATACACTAGGGTTATATTTTCATTCCTATAATATTTTAATTTATATGGATTTTTCCTTTATTATTGAGCATAAACAAAATGTTATAGCATCATCCCCTTAGTATGGGTTTGATATGCATAGATATCCCATTTTAGAACCCCTCACTTTCATTGTATCATCCTAATTCCACAATTAAATTGGGTTTACCATTTCTTTATCAGTATCTATGTCTAGATTGATTCCTCTCTTCAAATGATACATAGTTATTACCAAGAAGTCTTATTCTAGGTACAGTAACAATTCCATTGAGTCAACCCTCCTCAGTCATGTCAAGAAGTTTGTATATCCATGTCCATTATCATAATGCCCTTAATTGTCTTTAGGGGTGGACCTATGGAACATTTGGAATTCCTTATTTATTTTGGTATCATTAAAACATGTTGAAAATTCATTTTAGTGTCACTTTCACCCTCATTTCACATGTGTTTAACAATAATTGTATTTTCAATTCAATTTATGCTGGTATTTTATTCTTCATGTTTTAAATTGTTTCTAACTTACTAATTTATCTATTAAATAGTGGTATAACCCTCAGGTTTCTTATACCCTTCTTGAAAATCTCATTTTTCATCTAACCCACTTCATTTTTTAAAATCATGAATCACCGTAAACCTTTCATCACCATTGGTAATGGATTTATCTTGTCTTAATTGACACCTTTCAGCATGGTGATAGCACATACACTTACAATATGGTCCACTAGTACATATCGATGACATATATTTTTCCAAAAGGATTAAACCCCCTAATCATGTATACATTTTAGAATATATCAATGGAATACATGTTTCAAACTTGTTCAATAGTCATCCTTATCTTTAATAATAAAATTGTTTTATATATACCCATAATTTGAACATGTTCAGTATCCATGATAGCCTATATATCATCATCTCATGATTCATGATTCAATAATGATATGTAATGATTTACATATTGTGCTTTACTATGCTTTAGTAGATTTGGTCTTAGCTTTATAAACTTCATCTATGAAGTGTTATTTAGTCTAAAATATGATACATTAAACTATATAACAATTTCATTTTTAAAATCCCCATTTTAGGAGTGGTAAATGATCCAAAAAAAATAAGCTAAAAACTAAAAGAGGGTAAATTAAAGTCAATTATCACTAATCCATTTTCAACATGGATTAGTAAAAATTGAGAGCATAAAATAGTAGAGACACAATGCATATGGGTTTAGTTATGTCATTATGAGGAAAGTATTCATCCTCGTTATGGTGTAAAAATATCAGAATAGAAGTAAAAATTCACTCAAAAACATGGGGATGAATTCCATAAGTTATATATTTTCTATGGATTTATTCCAATGTCAACATACCTACTCTCCATACTTCACCCTTATAAATTTTTCTAGTAATCACCCTTGATACCACTTGTACATTAGGTTGAGGCCTCTTCACCTCTTGGTTTGATTTATGGGCTACTAAGAAAATCAATGTCCACATGTTGATAAAGATGTTAGGGTAGATAAAAGGATCATTATTTATCTTTTCCTTGGTTATAAAAAAAATAAATTAACTAATATCGATGTCTAATACACATTATACCAACTTCAAAATTCAAGGTTAAACTCATTACACATATCTCCTAGGATGTGTATTATTCTTATCCTATAAAAATCTCATAGGTTGATCCCCACTTCTCCATGTAGTAAGTTAAAGGTATTTATCTTCATGTTCTAGTATCTCAAGATTTCAAGAATCATATATGTGTATCTTTATATGAGAAACAGTGTGGTTCATATAGATTTATATAATCTAGATTCATTTAGTTACTATTTTAATTTGGAATAAATTTGAAAAAAATTGTTTTCTTAGGTAAATTATATTCCAAGATTATAGTTGGGTTGGAGATATAAGCTTAGTTTGAACCTTTCCATTGATTTTCTATTGTTGATTATAGATGGATAGATATATATTGTGGGTTTATAGACTTGGGTCTCATAATTAATAGTCAATGGGAGTTCTATAAGGTATAAATTACTTTGGAATTCTCTTCCCTGATGAATTATTTGTTGAATGATACATTATAATGTACATGATCTATCATATATGAGAACCATACAGTTGGAATGTTATAGTTTGGTACATGAGCTAGTGTGTTAGTTAGAATATTGAACTCGTATAGTAGAATTTGATCTAATTGTGAGAAGCTCAAAAGGTTTTTCCTTAAAAAATTTCAAGTTCTAAGTGGTGTGTATTATTTTATTAGCGAAATCAAGGATTGAAATTATTGATAATATTTCTACTCTATTCAGCATTCAACGCATTGAAATGGGATGACCTACTAATAATTTATTTAACAATAAATAACTAAATGTTTTAGGATCTTGGGAAATAGATTAAAAAGAATAGGAAAAGGAAAAAAGGCATATAAATTTGAAAATAACAAAAATTCACATAATACATATGACAACAAGTTATTCATATAACCTATTCATGTAGAATGTAGCCACATTATTTTTATCTTATGTAAGTTGATTTAGAATCATGATTTAAATCATTTGATTCAGATAAATAACTAATACATGTAATTTATAATTTTTAAAAAATAAACTGATGGGGATATTCCCTAAATCCTTATAACATATGACATATTCTGAGATATATTGTTTATTATGATATCGTGATATCATAGCAAAATAGTGTGAGGATAATCATGTTATATGATACATATTAATATCTTATGGTATATATAGGTATTTAAATGTTAAAGATTAATATTTGATTTATCTTCCACCTTAGATGACAATATTAATGGAGTTTTAAAGTATGGTTTATTAGATAAATGTGTGCATGGATAAATATGACTTAATGGTTTCAAACCATTAGAATCATATTATATTTATTCTTGTGTTATAGAACATATGATTAAATGAATAGATGGATAAAAATGCCTAAAGGGATATATAATGAGTCCAAACCCATTGTGATGTGTTACACAAATGAGATCATTACCTCCTACTAATTCCCTCATCATCTCATGGTTCTCTTTCTTCATCACCCTTTTCTAGACTGAGATATTAGAATATCGTCTCTATGAGAAGTATCGTTCTTATATAATGGGTGATTCCAATTTTTTTCATGGATATAACATCGATGGATGACTTTGTAGGTTGTTCCTTATGATCTTCATCAATCATAATGATTGAATACGTAAGAAACAATGATCTATTATTTAGGGTGCATGATAATTTATTTGTTTTAGTTTTTCATGGTTTCATTTATCTAGCATGAGAGATCCTAGTTTTATAGTGTCTAAAGAATTATATCATACAATCCATACAGACATCTTATGATATATTTGGGAATTTAAATGTTAAATGTTATTGTTCACTACATATTACACATTGGATATAATTATTAACGTAGTTTTGAAGTAGAATTTATAAGATAAATGTTCTCAGGAATTAATATGGTTGAATAGTTACAAACCATTGTAACTATATGATATTTACTCATGAATTTTTTAATACATTAGAAAATTCATGGTTGTCTTAGGAATTTTCCAAAGGAAATATAATGTGGTCAAATCCATTGTGATGGGATACTTGAATGAGTTCCATGCAACCTACCAATTTTCCCTTCACTGCATTTCCCACTTTCTCCCTCTCCCTTCTCCTGAGTGAGATACTAGCATATCGAGGATATGTGGTGGATCATCCCCATATGATGGTTGATTATTTTTGGAATATCGGGATTCCTTAAAGTGAAGAGTATTTAGGTTATTCATTGGGATATTTATTAATCATTATGATCAAGGAAAGAAACAATAGTGATATACGGTGTTAATTACACAAAAAATTATTTATTTTGGTTATGCATGGAATTATTTATATATCATGGTATATCTTTTTTTAAGGGTTTCTATTAGTTTTCAATGTTTTGGTTATGTTTTAATCAATCATAAGAAACTTATCAGTGATATAAGATCATTTCTCTATGATTTGATTCATAAAATACTATTTAAAATAATGAAATATGGTATCATATTGGATTTAGTTTTCTCCATCATTAAAAATGACTGATAAAATGAACAATGGTTATCTATATGACATAAGATATCTAGATTTTTGATGGAATCATTGTATATGATATTCTATATCATAATAGATGACATGTTGAAATCCTTAGTTTTCTTCAAATCACAACATATTATATATTATATTGATTTCTTTGAAGGTTCTAATATAAGGATAAAAAAATATCCTTATATCATACTAATGATATCACAACTCTTTGTAATATATGATTATCTACCAAATTATTTATACATGGATGTTTATCATAATTTTTGACAATAATGGGTGCACAATCATTCTTATATAGACTATATTGAATATTGTGGTCACAACGTTGAGTTACTATTTCACATTATATTGATAGAACATACTTTTTCTTATATAGGTTGTGTATCTTAAGGAATGATAGGCTGGTGTGCAATATTAATCTCACACAGATGCTAAATAGCCATATTAATATTATGCAAGTTCCATTTATATACTATTATCATTGGACCATGGAGTTAATCCTACATGTGATATTAGTGTCAAGTTAATATCACACTGATCAACACAGTATGAGTTCATCCTACACAGGGTCGATTCGTGTGGAATTAATGCTACATAGAATCCATTTTATGAGATATGATTGCTCTCCACACCAAATTTATTTTACATAATCAGTCCCAACAAATTTTAATATTATGTAGCTCTACTATGAGTCATATAAGAGGATTAATAGTGTTGGGATGCATAGTAAGTCATCGAATATAGATTGTGTGTATCTTTAAATATGATATACCATAAAAATTTTGTTTTTCAAAATTTTCAATGAAGAATTTTTATAAATTATTTATAAATAGTTTAAAATAATATAAAAAATTATTTTGGTATATTTACTAATTTATAAAATGCTTATAAATTTATTAATTTGAAAAAATTTATAATTAAATAAATTTAAATTTTTTTGAAACATTTAATAAATATATTTATTTAATATTAATTATTAATAATAAAATACGTTTTTAGATTATATGTCCTGATTTATAATTTAAATATAATTTTTTGGGGGATATTATAAAGGTAATTTATAAAGTGTTTATAAATTACAAAATAAGGAATAAATATAAAAGAGTTTGTATTTATTATATTGAATTGTTTATAATAATTAATATTAATTGTTAAAATTAAAACCCTTATTTGAAAAAAATAAACCATATCAAAAATGAGTTTTCATTATTAATATGATCTTGATTTAAATGATATTAAATATGTTATATTTAGATAATATAAATTTTTTACTTGTTAGAATTGAAGCAAAAAAATGTTTTAGATAATATAATATATTTAATGTAAATTCTATATAATTAATAATATGATGGAGTTAATATTAGAGAAATAAATATAAAATTTTATTCTTATTTAATTATTGAATGTCCAAAATGAATTTTTAAATTATAATGTTTTTATAATTTTCCTTATTTATTAATAGTTTATAAATGTTTATCTCATGTTTAAATACATTAATTATTCATTTATTTATTTTATTCCTTAGTTTATCATTCATGAACATAATTGTTATATTTTGAATATATTTATGCTATGCTTTAATTTTTAAACTTATTTTATAAATTATCATACATGTATTTAAGGAGTTATATGCTAGGAATGAAAATATATTTAGTTTTCTTCTACCATGAATTTATGTTGTACTAGGTCACGAGTTGAATTAAGCAGTTAATTATAATTTACATATACTATGTGTTAGAGTTATATTTTAATTTAGATCTCTCTTGGGTCAAGTATCCATGGGTAGATAAACATTGGGCCGGATTTTTCATTTGTATGGGGCCTTATTACTTATCTAGAAAAATAGGGGTTAACTATATATCACTCCAGGCTTACTATTATGGAGATTTTTTATTTAATATGATTCTAAACCTTTAAATGAAACAGTTTCATATAAATAATGCTGCTAATATTTTGGAAATATGTAAATATTGTCGGATTTTAATTTGGGATGGTAAAAAAAGAGATGTGTTTTGTAAAGAGTTACAAATCAATATGATTTCAACATATTGATTTGTTGTAAGGAATATGATTCCAAATTAAATCATTATAAGTATCCATAAATGTAAAATGGAATATATGATATGAGATGGTGAGATTAAATCCCCTTTAAAATTACTAAGTGTCAGATTTCTTCCAAATAAAACACACGATAAGACCTCAATCATTTAACCATGTAGGTTTTGTATAAGCAGGGTACCGATGGATTATCAGGTGTAAGGCATGGTATAACTAGATAACCCTAATATTTAGGTAAAAAAATTCCATTTCAATCATTGGGTTATACTTAACTAGGAAACCCTAAGAGTTGGAATACTAGATTAATGGTATTGAGTTTATACTAATGATGGATTGGATAGAGAGTGGTCTGATTGACAATCCAAGAGTCATATATAATATGATTTGGATTATTACCCATCTAAATAACTAATCTATGAGGGAAACACTAAATAAAACTCATTACTTAGTAAAATATAGATCTTGGCCCACTAATGGATATGGTGGATTCAAAAGGGTTCATAATTTTAGTGGGATCACATTTAATAAAATCACTTATTAAATGTTTATAAAATATGATACTCATCTGATAAAATATTTTTTTATAGATAAATTACATCATCATCATAAAAATTAACATCAAGATAAATCCTTGAGAAGGATAATATTAATGTAATAAAATATTCAGACTTGTATATAAAACATAAAATTTGTTATTAATAAGGAGAATTATATGTGTTAGATTAATTCCTTACTGAGTTACCAAATGTTGAATTTGTTCAATAACTGAATCAAAATGGTTATGTTAAGTATAAAATAATTCAATAAAGGATTCCTTGAGAATTTTTCTATATATGGAATTCATTCTACAATCATCGTTTGAAATTTTTTGACAATGTTAATCAGTGTTTACCCTATTTAATAAAAGTTTTGATGATAAATGCACTTGGGAAAGTTATGTACAGGTTTTGGTGCAGAATCAGTTGTAAAAGTGGGTAAAATTTCAAATAGGGAGAAGAAAAATCATTTATAAAGTTCAAAAATTTATATTCAAGAATAAATTCATGGTCATTTAAATATAAAGGTTCTATTAGTAAGAAAAGACATTGATTCCATGTAATGGAATTATTTGATATTTTGAAAGGAGTTTAGAAACTCCATTGATTTTCCATGTTAAGTATTGTTGTTGTAGAAATCAATTAATTGATTTTTAAGGGAATATAAAATCAAATAAATACATTATAAGTGTTATAAATATAAATAAATTAAAATAAAGGGATGAATTGATAATTCTTGAGTTTTCATTCAAGTGATGAAGCAAAGAGTCTCTAAATAAATGATTTTGGGTGTAAAGGAACACATCAAGATAAAATGGATATAACCAGTTGATTTTTATCTTTACCGAATTTATATTATATGATGAGATATTTTTTTTATAAACAAGGATAAATAATAAACAATATGATATGATGGATCTAATACACATAGTTTATAATTTATCTAATTCTATAACATCTTTTAAAAATATAATAAGGGTAAATAATTTTATCCAGATATTTTTTAAAATATAATGAATTGAGATTTCAATACCCATCAGTGTTATATTTTAAATAATACAATCTTTGATTCAAAATAATTCTCCAAACACATAGAATATCATATATTATATGGAAACAATAGTTTATTTATTAAATATTCTAACTAAAGTAAATAAGTATTATTTCTTAACATAAAGTAGTTTATGTAACTTAGCATGAATTTATAAAGATAATATTGTGTATAAGAGGATATCAAGAGTATTTTTAGAGTTAAAGAAGTTCTAAATTTGAAAATAAATGATTATTATAGAAAAATAACAAATTGAATATCATTCTCACAAATATGTTATGATATATAGGTTTTTATGAATTATGATGATAATCCAAGAAAGTTTTTTATGTTGAAAAATAATTCATTAAAATTGTAACTTTTGATATTGTGAAATTAGGGAGTTTTAATATGTTTTAGGATTTGAACGGTAGTAATTTGATTCTTGTGTATCGCCATTATTCAAACTAGCTTTTTTTATATATTTTACTCACTAAAGAGTTTAGTGGGATATTTTTATCATATGATCACATGGTTATGTGGTGGGAATAAAAATAGATGTAATGAGTTTAATATAAGCTATGAAAGTGATGTAAAACTAAGTATAATATATAAGTCTATCATATGTGGCATGTTAGCCAGGTATTGGTGTTTGGTATTGTTAAGTATTCTTAAAGAAGTTTAATAATATAGAATGCCTCATATTATACAAAAATGAAATATCCACTTTATTATTCTTTCACATTGGATGCATATATATATATACACTAAGTTAAATGACAATTTAACTCTCAATGTATGCCTTTGAGTAATCCCTAATCAATATTCATTAAGCATTATAGGATGCGAGGAAATTTTAGTGTTATTGTGAGTAGGATCCTTGTATTGAGATATTGAGTATGCTCATAAGTCATGACTCATGTTTTATAACAGTGGATAACCCACTAAGTATATATCATATAGAGTGTTATACACTATGTCATTAGTATACTATGGATTTGAGGTTCATATTTTGATTCCCCGTTACATGGGTTTAATGAGATACCTAGCATGAGAACCTTCATAATTTGATATCATTCTTTTTCAAACCATAAGGTTTAGTTAATCAGGCAGTGGGTAGCTATTTTATTGATCATGATATCAGTTTGATCTTATCCAAGATTGTATTTATCCTCTATTATGATTAATATGACATCTAGACCCTCGATTGAGATAAATTGAGAAATTGTATGGTTGTACCTAGATAATACATATGATATGATTCTATATCATAAGAGGGGAATGTGATGTGCTCATCCCTAAAGGTTAATGAAATGAGATGTATTCATTAACCTTGTTAGTCTATACTCGAATAATGGAGAACATATGAGTTGAATATATGGTATTGACATACTATATTTCCAATTTTCACAATATAACTTAAAAAAGGGATCATATGAAAATGCACAATTTTATATAATTAATTTGGTGGACATAGATTTAAAGATATATATGTTTGAGGGATATCACACCAGTTCCCTTTCTACCTTGATTAACATTGATTATTTTCTAGAGTTCATTATTTTGAGACATTTATGAATTCAGAAATTTATATTTTTTTCCAACATTAATAATTACTATAGGATCACAATTTTTAGATTGATGTAATTGAGATTTAATTTGGATAAGATAGTTTCTTTAGAAGTGTTTTAGATTTTATCAGAGAAAGTATTTTGGATGGGGATTCATTAAATATGGAACATAATCTAATACTAGGTAAAAATGATGATATATTTCCAAAAGTGTTCTAGAAAATATACAAAATTATTTTTGTATATAATTTCATAAGTTATTTTATATGATATAATATAAGGTGAAATTTCATAAATTCTATGAGGATTTAGTGAAAGTGGGACATTGATATAGATATGGCCTAAATCCTTGTAACTAATGATGTATTCTTGGATGTATAATTTATTATTATATGGTGATATTGTATGGTAGTAGTGTGATAAGATCCATGACATATAATCTATACTGACATCACATGCTAGATATGGGTATTCAAATGTTAAATTTTAACATTTGATTCAACTTCCACCTTGGTTATCATTATTAATAGATTTTTGAAGTATCATTTATATGATAAATAAATTCATGATTAGATTGAGAATATCCTAAGGGATATATAATGAGGAAAAAAAATGTGATGGGTCACTCAAATGTGTTCCATGCCTGATTTTAATTCTTCCTTTATTTCAATTCTCTCTTTATCCCTTCCCATTTTACCAAGTGAGATACTAGTATATTATGACTGTGTAGAATATAATACCCATATAATGGGTGATTATTATTGTCTCATGGATACACCATAGAGGAAAGATTATGTAAGTTTTTATTTGGGATCATCATCAATCATTATTGTTAGCTTAGAAAAACACTTCTTTATTTTAATGATCCCAAATCATGTTTACAAGGTTATTAATTAATTTCATGTTTTATTTTAGTAAATTATTTTTTATCCAAACATGAAAAAATGGATATATCGAGAACTTAATGTGACAACCTACCACACTTTAAACTCCAACTAACTACATGAATAAAGAACCCACCATGTGTTAGATGAAAAAATATCTCTAATTAATAAACCAATGGTATGATGAAGATGAACCTAACATATAATAAAAAACCTACCATGTGTTAATAATCAACTAACCGCATGAAAAATCAACCAAACATTCATTTAATATCACCTTACAGCATGACCGTCCAACCTACCGTGCAATAGGTAAGTCAAAATTTTCTTAATTCTTGTACTAACCTTGTGTGATTGTATTCATAGTTACCACATGAAGAGATGTACCTATCATGAGTACAAAAGTATTAACTGTGTGAAGTAATGAATCTACTATGAGAATTAGTGAAGGGGTCGCATGAAGGAAACTACCTACTTCATAATGGAATCAAGTTACCATGCCTAGGTAAGTAAATATTTCACCATGTTATATACTGATCACATGTATTATTTTAGTGGCCACATGAAGATTCATACTTACCACATGAAGTCATGAACCTACTAGATGAGAAAATGGACTAGTCATATAAAGGAATAAACTGAGCGTGAAAATTTATCATGTTAAATAGTCATGCCAATGGACTGTGATCTTACCTAACTATGTTTTAAGTAAAGATATCCTACCATGTCTAACTTACCAGTAGAGAATTTTTAAATCTCCAATAGCTTGTTTTGAAGCATTAAATAAAGAGTCGATGCATTTAAGACCACACTAATTTCTATCTAATGGATACTTTTGAGAAGGATACTTATTTTAACAGATGAACCTCATGGAAAAGAGATAAAAATTTTAGAGAATAATAGAGGAACATTCACACACACTTGTGTTACACTAAAAACTCAATTAAAACACTTCACAACACTCTATTTTTCTAAACCTATTGTGTAACTTGTTCAAGATCCTTTCAGAGAAAAATTTGGGAAGTCTTGAAAAACTATAGATATTTGGATTAAACTATGTCTCATCTAAACATATTTTATCTCTTACTATTTATTTTTATTCCGTACTTTTTATTTGACCTTTTTATTCCTCTATTTATCTAATAAAACACTCTTCTATACTAAACTAGAGAGTTATTCACACTTTCTCACAATTATTTTCATTTATATTCCCATGTATAACTATGGAAGATTTCATGTGTGACCTAGAATAATTTTATCCCATGAAGAACTATGGAAGATGATTTTATCCTAGACTATCATTATACAATTGTTTGCAAAAACTGATCTAGGTTAAGGATCAGATTATTTATTAATGAACTCCTTAAAAGTAAGTTATTTCCATGCATAGGGGATTAGGTATTGTTTAGACTAAATCCCTTGTTTAAATACTATTGTGTGGTTCCCTAATTTGATTTGACTATTTTAAAACCAATCAAGTATCTTTTTCTAAAACAATTTACAAAACTTTAATCTAATAATTTACATTAAATTTCTCTTTATATTTGATGTTTGTTTCAAGTAAATTAGTTTAAATTTTTTGAAATGGTTTTAAAATATTTTTAACTGGGTTATAATAAAATTGTTGAGAACCTTAATTAAAGAATGAATTATATAATTCTATTATTTTAGTAAACTATCCATTTTTATTAAATTTTGGGATTTATATTTGAAATTGTTTTAATAAAAAATTTATTAGACTCAATTCACCCCCCTCTCGAATTTTCCACTTAGACTAATAATTATGAACAATGATAAAAGACATAGTGAACTATAGTATAAGTTATGTGATAGTATCTTCATTTAGATTATATATGGTATTTTTTCTATCTTGATAGATCCTAGGTTTATGAGTTTTTATTAGTGTTTGTAGTGTTTATTAATTTTTAATAAATCCATATAAAATAATAAATAATTTCACTTTATGATTCATGAAGACTCGTAGGCCCATAATTTAAGAAAAATCACCATATATATGGATAAGAATTCACTTTAAACTTACACATATACTTAAACTGTATATAATGTATAAAAACCCTTTATTTTTCAAAATAATTTAATCTTTTTTTTCATGTGAATCCAATTATAAATAGGGGTATATATAGACACCAAATAATTTTATAAATATTGAGATAATGATTAATAAGAAATTAAATGAATTTTGTTTGAAATGAAATTTGGGCTTTTAAATTTCAACATGAAAATGTGCACAACCCTCTAACCTATTTAGTTGTGTGCATCCTTTCCATCATCCTTTTTTTCTAATGGCACAATATTCGTTTGATGATCCTGCACCACCATAGTTTAACTCTAAATAATTTAGTTAACAAGAATTTTGGGACACATAATAAGAGTAAATTAAAGACTCACTAACCTACATAATTAAACTCTCCCCAATTCCTTAAGAAAATACAAAATCATAATAAGTAATTTTATAGTCTAAAAATGAAGGCATGCTTTCACACAAGTGCTTTTTTACACGTCCCATGACATGGACTTGTTTTTTATAACCGTTTTATAGATTAAAATTTCATACCAATGTAAATTTCACATTAAAAGACCAAACTCAAATTATTTTACATATAAAAAATCCTTTCATATCCCCCTTTGACTTAGAGTTACTTCACTAGAATCATCACACATTTACAAGGCTCACTTAACTTATAGAACCTAAAACTTCTATGGAAGTAATATATTTTTATAATAATATTTTTTTAGTCCTTTTTATGCCTTGACAAGGAATTATTTGTGACTAAAAGCCTTTTTTTCTAAGTTCCCACCCTGTAAACACTCTTATAGGATCATTTTTATGAAATCTTTCCTCTTACTTATGGTATTCTCTATAGGTTTCAACTTCCTTCTCTTACCCATTTTTCATTGATTTAGATACATTATTGGTTATTTATGTGTAATTACCATTCTAAAATATACAATTAAATTTCTAATTCCTCTGGTACATGCCACACATGTCACACCCCGACCGCGGACGTCCGAAATTTTTTTCTCCTTTCTTGGTCCCGGATTAAATTTTTCGAAGATTAATTGTGATTGGCGGTTTCGCGCCGGTGCGCGGTCACTACATCATTTGCGGTGACCATGCGTTCAGCCCGGGTGACCGTGTATTCACCTGGCATGTTTAAATACTATAATTTTTATGTTGATATTTTATTATTAACGCTATTTAAGTTGTGTTATTAATATGATAGTTAATTTTATTCTATATATGTTTATGTATGTTTTATATATATAAATATATGTGTGTGTAATAATGTATATATATACATATAGTTCTATATATGTTTATGTATATATCTTTATAGGCATGAATGTATATATATATGTATTATGTTTAGATTATTTTATTATTTGATCAAAATGATTATTATTAGAATTAACTAAGGTATTACTATTATTATTATAAATTCTATTATTATTATAAGTTTTATCATTATTATCATTAATGTTATAAAGTTTAATTATTTTTATTATAAGGGTTTATATCATTATTATTATGATGTTTTAGTATTATTATTAATATATTAAGATTTGATGATTAAAATTATACTTATTATTATTATAAAGTTTTACTATTTTTATAATGTCTTATTATTATTATTAAGATTTGGTTTTATTTATTTAATTAATTTATCATATTATTAGTATTATTATTATTTCCTTTTTCATTATTTATATATTATTATTATTATTATTATATAAACCTAAACTAAATCAAACCCTAGCCCTACCCCTACTCCCATAGCCGCCACCCTTTTCTCCCCCCCTCTCTCTTCCCCTCTCCTTCTTCCCCGTTTCCCCCCTCTCTTTTGCGCCGCGCGCCTGCCCCGGCTCCTCCTCCCAGCTGCGCGAGCTGCCTCCGCCCTCATCCCCCAGCACCGCCTCGCCCTCCTGCATCCGGCCCGCGATCGCCCTCCGCTCTGGCCCCTACAGGTCCCCTTGGCCTCCCGCGCACCCGGCCTCACCCCTCCTTCACGTGGCGTGCACGCAGCCCCCTCCGCGCTCACCCCTCCTGCTCCAGGCCGCCACCTCGCCTCGAACCCCAGCACCGGACTTGCCTTCTCCCACTCCCGCTCCGGCCCTCGCTGTTCCGGCCTCCCCCGCTCCGGCCTCCTGCCGCTCTGGTCTCCTGCGCCCTGTTCAGGTTCCAGCCGGCCAGCCCCGCTCTCCCACTTCAGCCGAAGCCGCTCCTCCACCAGCCGACCGCCGGCCTCCGCCCTACTCCTCCGCCTTGTGCCGACCCCGTGCCGCCGTCCCGGCTTCCCCGACGCCGTCCCGGTTTTCCCTCCGGCGGCAACCCCCCGCCTGCACTGTTTTCCAGCCGTTGCCTGCACCCCCGGCCTCCTGAACTTTCTCCAGCCCGTCCATGCCTCCTGTCGAACCTCCCGGCTCAAGCCGTACCTCACCCCTTGCGCGCACAACCTCTCCCAGCGACCCGACCACCCCTGCTCGCCGTCGCCGGCCCGCACCGACCCCGTCCCGGCTTCGCCGCGCAACCCCCCTCCCTCCGTTGTAAGGTTGTTTTTCTTTATTTATTTTTATTTTTATTATTATTATGTTACCATTACTATTATTATACTATTATTATTAATGTTATTATTATGTTAATATTATCATTAATATTATTAGATCATTATTAAAATTATTATTATGTTATTGTTATTAATTCTATATTATTATTATTATTACTATTATTATTATTATATTTATTATCATTTTAATTATTAACATCGTATTATTATTATTATTATTATTATTATTATTACTTATTAATTGATTAATTAATTAATTATCTATTTATTTATTTACTCATTTAAGTGTTTGTTAATCAATCAATTATTTAGTTATTTACTTATTTGTTTATTAATTAATTGAGTGATTAATTAATTATTTATTTATTTATTCATTTAAGTATTTGTTAATTAATAAGTTATTTAATTATTTACTTATTCATTCTCTCTTTCATTTATTAAATTATCTATTTAATTATTTGTTTAATTATTTATTTATTCATTCAATTATGTATTATTTTAGTTATTTATCTACTTGTTTACTCATTTGTTCATTTTTTTATTCTTTTGATTATTTATTTATTATTGTATTTATGTCTTATTGTTTATTTAATTTTCTCTTTATTCAACATCGGTGTTTTTATTTAATTTGGATAAATCCTTATTCTTTCGCGGGATGTGTTTTGAAAAAAAAAATATATCAAGCTGGTTCCTTTGCATTGGTTGTTCGTTTGTTTTGTTTTGAGTCAGTGGCTTCGTGTTCTTAGTTACCATGTGTTTGTTTCAGCGTGTTGGCGAGATAACCCTATGACACCGCGAACATCGGCTTGAGCGTGCTTGTGCGCCAGTGCGAGGTATACTGTGTTGTCATATCCGAGCTGCGTCCTGAGGTAGGTCTCCCTTTGCACTCGCCTTTAAATTTAGAATTTGTTTATTCCTTGACTTTTTATTAAGTTTCAGTAAATTCAAAAGTATTACTATTAGTTATCTATAGTATGGTGATCTGCTGATGATAAAAGTTGTTTTAATTCTAGCGTTTCATTAAAAGCGTTTTCTTGGATTTAATTGTGTGCTCCCATAATAGTGTTTCTAGATGGTTCTTCCTGAATAATGAAAGACATGTTGAATTGGGTTTTGAAATGTTTTTGGCATGTGGAAATTAGTAGATGTATTTTTTATGGAAAATGGTGTTTTCTTATAACCTTGATTAGAGAAAGCATCGTGTGACCCTTTGAATTTGTTTTTTTGGAAACATTATGGGTGGTTCTTGGTTGACGAAAGATGTTTTCCCTTGTTGTGTTATTAAAAATAATGCTTTCTATGTTGTGAAAGTTGTTTATGTTCTTGTGTGAGAGTTTCCAGAAAAGTGTTTTTTGCGAAATGATTAGGTAATGACAATTATATTTTTAGAAAGGTATTTTTGGCGTGCGTGAGTTTTGAAATATTGTTTGGGTGTGAAATGGTGACTTTTGTGTGCGATATCTTGTTTGGCCTGCGATATGAGGAAGAAATATACTATGTGAATGTGAAGCTTGTTTGAGCACACGGGGAAACCCTGGGTATCTAGGTGGGCGGACTAGAACTAGTGTGCTAGTGAGCCGGATGGGTGTCGTCCCTGTTTCACTTAGCCGGATTGACGTTTGCAACACTAACTAAACATATGATATCTGAGGGTCGTGGCCTTCTAAGCCACGTGTTCTGAGGGTCGTGGCCTTCTAAGCCACGTTTTCTGAGGGTCGTGGCCTTCTAAGCCACGTTTCACTGAGACACGAGGTTCTAGGGTCCCACGCGAGCTAGATGAACCTTAGGGGATTTACCCATAGTGCTCTACCATCTCTGGCGTGGTGCCTTCCGTCGGCATACGGGGGACCACTTGGGTGTGAGTGTGTGCGTGTGTGAGTATGTGTGTGTGTGTGTGAGTGTGTGTGTGTGCCCATGGTTATTGCTGATAACTTCTGGTTTATTTTTACTTGTACTTGGTTTTCCTTGCCTGTTTACCTTTACATGCACTTGTTTTCCTGCTTGTTTGCCTTCAGTCATATTTCACAGCCTATACTGTTAGACTTTGGGAAAAATGGTTTTCAAATGAAAATTTTTTATTCTCTTTGGGTTAGATTTGAAAATGTAACACTTTGATTATCAGATTGAGTTTAAAACTAATGGAATGGAACTAACTTTCGAAAAGGAATAAGGGAAATGTCTCGTGTTTGCTTTTCAAGTAAAGCATTGTGAAAACTTACTTTTATACATTATAGCTCAAACCTGGATTATGTAGATTCTTTATTTACTGGCAGTGCATTGGGATTTGTTGTGGGGCTCACCTACTGAGTACTTTTGTGCTCACGCCTATCTTTTACCTTTTCAGTTGCAGGTTCCTTGTGTTCAGGTTTTCCTGGCTTGAGTCGCTCAGTGTGGGAGCGACGTTGGTTGTAGTTGGGTGGTGACCGCGAGGTCACATGGAGGTATGTCGTGGTGTAGGTTTGTTTATGTCTTTAGTGTCTGTTTGTTTGTTTAGTTTATATTCATTCTTTCGATCCTGTTTTTAGCTTGGGCTGAAATCGTTCCCAACGATTAAAGTTTCAATGCCCGGCACTTGTTGCCAGCCCGTGGGGATCGGGAACGCCCCTCGGGCCATGCCGCGGACCGGCTCGGGTGACCGGTTCAGGGTCGACCCGGGCTGGTTCGTGACAAAATGGTATCAAAGGTGGTTCTTGTTATTTGGGTTGTCCGGTAGAAGGAGATTAGGACTGTCGGAACTCGAGGGGTAAGTACGGGAAGAGCGTCGCGAACTCTTGCTCGCACTGATCTTCGAGTTACCAGGGGTAGTTCGGGAATTGTGTCCTTGTCTTTTCTGGTTTGTCTTGGATTGAGAGATGACAATGGAGGCAAGCCGACGTTACGTCGTGATTTCACATGGAGTAGTGACCCATGTGGAGTCTGAGTACACGGTTTGAATTCCTCCTAGTGGTCGATGCTGACTCGAGACATGGCTCACTACCATGTCGCCAGGTTGAGCATGACTACTAGTCCCTCACTTCAGTGGTTGATGCAAATTTGGTTGCTGCTTTCGTTTTGGTTTGTGTGAGTGCGTGATTGGAAATGAAAAAAAAGTTTTTGAAAGATTGGACTGGTTTCTTTTAAAAGACTTTGAATGTATGAAATGGGTTTTGAAACTGAAATCTCTTGATTTGGAAATCTGTTGTTTTCTTGGAATTGGTTATGAATGATTTGGGGAGAAACTTCAGGTCCTCCTTGTGAACGTCTGCACATGTGTGAGAATGCATGGAAAGTGTGTGTTGATGCACGTATGAATGGAATGTGGATGAAGACATGTGAAATGGTTCATGAGATTACCTGGGTGTGTATTTGAAGTTAAAGGCTTGACTTTGTTTTCTAAATTGGTTTTAAGGAGAAATGGTTTTGGAAAGTTTTTGGTTTGAAAGTGGATTGGTTTTTGGAAAGTGATCTTGAGAAAGGGTGGTTTTGAAATCAAAAATTAAAAGGGAACTTTAAAGAGGAGATTTTGTTTTGGGTTGTGTTGTATTTGTTTGGTCCTTGTGCTGACTGTTTTGATGAAGGCGCTTTTATTGATGTTGCTTCGATTTGATGTTGGTTTTGGCCTTGTGTTTTATATGTCGCTCAGGAAATGTCGCCCAGAAAGGTCTCTAAGGATTCGGATATGTCATGCCCAGTTTTTGGTCCTCCTCGGACTTTGCCGATTCTCCATGGTGATCAGGGTCCGTTAGAGGCAGTAAAATGGCTCGAGGAAGTGGAGCGTGTCTTTAGAATGTTGGGAACTCCCGATAGTGTTAAGGTCCGTGCAATTATGGAGTCGTTTGAGGGTCCAGCTCTGGACCAGTGGAAGATGGTTAACCCACCGTCAATGCAAGGTCAAATGACGTGGGATGTCTTTAAAATGGTTTTCATCCAATGGTTTGTACCTGAGGAAGTGAAGCTGGAGAAAAGAGGGAGCTTGTGCATATTCAACAAGGTCAACAGACGGTGAAGGCATATGTTGACCATTTCAAGGAACTGATTCCCTTTTCTCCAGAGGTAGCGTCGCATGAGCTCATGAAGGTCTCTCTTTTCACTGGGGGTCTGCGTCCAGAGATCAAGGAGCGAGTCCTCCCTTCTAAAGACCCTTGTTTCGAGAAGCTCGTAGAGGAAGCATTCTTGGCTGAGTTGGTTTCCGGTGTGCAGGTGGTTAATCCTTCAGTGTCCCCTGTCGTTCGTAAGAGTTCCCCCTCTGGTGAGGAAAAGGCGCCAGAGATACCTGTCCCCAATGAGTTATCCCCTTTGGTCCCAGCTTCTAGTTCATTAGATCGTTCGATGGTATGCTTTCAGTGTGGTCGTTTTGGGCATTTAAAGTCGTCTTGTTGCAACCCTCCGAAGACGTGTCATCGATGCGGTTGTCTGGGTCATCTGGAGAAGTTTTGCAGGAAGCGTCGCATGAAGAGGACGCTGTGATGGGAGAATGTCAGTACCTGACTATGAGGCAGAAGATGCTTCAGCCATCAGAGCCCCAGCCACAAGTCTCGGGGTGAAGCTCGCGCACAGTCAGGAGTTCCCAGGGTTGTGAAGCCTTGGTCCAAGTTCTGTCTTCCGTGTTGATGGTGAAGCAATTAGAAACCTCTTCCATACTTGTTTTCCTGCTACTGAAGTTTCAACAGCGTTGTAAATGCGTAGTTTTTCTATAAAGTGATGATGGACTGGTTCTATGATAATCTAAGCAGACTTGTCGTGTGGAGGTGATATTCTAAATCGTGTGTCCTTCTTAAAAGTGTGTTTGACTCTCGTGTGGGTTGACCTCATTTTAGTTATGTTTAAAATGTGGTTATGTTTCGTGGACTTCGGTGGATCATGTCTCCAATTTGATGTTGGTTAAGTGTTTTTCTATGGGTTTTCCCTGGTGTTGAAGTTGTTGACTCTAGTCGAGGGTTCAAGGTTTCGACGAAGGTGTTGTTTTTCACTCGTGCTATAAGAGTTGGTTTAAACCGGTTGGGAGTTCCCGCGTCGACCCCCCTTCCCGGGGTTTTCTATTTAAATGGTCATCTTTTCTGCACTAGTTAAGTTCTTGTGGTGGGGAGAACCCCTTCGTGTTCTCCCCTCAATCTCGGACCCCAATTTTCTCTTGAATCGGTCGGGTGTGACCCGTGTAGAGTAAGGTCATCCCCGAGAACCTCAGTTTTCTTCAGTTCCTTCAGTTCTGTTTGGGCATAGACTTGGTTTTTGGCTGACTTGTGACCTGGTGACTTTCTGGGGGCAGAAAGTGTCTGTGGTGGGGAGAATTGTCACACCCCGACCGCGGACGTCCGAAATTTTTTTCTCCTTTCTTGGTCCCGGTTTAAATTTTTCGAAGATTAATTGCGATTGGCGGTTTCGCGCCGGTGCGCGGTCACTGCATCATTTGCGGTGACCGTGCGTTCAGCCCGGGTGACCGTGTATTCACCCGGCATGTTTAAATACTATAATTTTTATGTTGATATTTTATTATTAACGCTATTTAAGTTGTGTTATTAATATGATAGTTAATTTTATTCTATATATGTTTATGTATGTTATATATATATATATGTGTGTGTAATAATGTATATATATACATATAGTTCTATATATGTTTATGTATATATCTTTATAGGCATGAATGTATATATATATGTATTATGTTTAGATTATTTTATTATTTGATCAAAATGATTATTATTAGAATTAACTAAGGTATTACTATTATTATTATAAATTCTATTATTATTATAAGTTTTATCATTATTATCATTAATGTTATAAAGTTTAATTATTTTTATTATAAGGGTTTTATATCATTATTATTATGATGTTTTAGTATTATTATTAATATATTAAGGTTTGATGATTAAAATTATACTTATTATTATTATTATTATAAAGTTTTACTATTTTTATAATGTCTTATTATTATTATTAAGATTTGGTTTTATTTATTTAATTAATTTATCATATTATTAGTATTATTATTATTTCCTTTTTCATTATTTATATATTATTATTATTATTATTATATAAACCTAAACTAAATCAAACCCTAGCCCTACCCCTACTCCCGTAGCCGCCACCCTTTTCTCCCCCTCTCTCTCTTCCCCTCTCCTTCTTCCCCGTTTCCCCCCTCTCTTTTGCGCCGCGCGCCTGCCCCGGCTCCTCCTCCCAGCTGCGCGAGCCGCCTCCGCCCTCATCCCCCAGCACCGCCTCGCCCTCCTGCATCCGGCCCGCGATCGCCCTCCGCTCTGGCCCCTGTAGGTCCCCTCGGCCTCCCGCGCACCCGGCCTCACCCCTCCTTCACGCGGCGTGCACGCAGCCCCCTCCGCGCTCACCCCTCCTGCTCCAGGCCGCCACCTCGCCTCGACCCCCAGCACCGGACTCGCCTTCTCCCACTCCCGCTCTGGCCCTCGCTGTTCCGGCCTCCCCCGCTCCGGCCTCCTGCCGCTCTGGTCTCCTGCGCCCTGTTCAGGTTCCAGCCGGCCAGCCCCGCTCTCCCACTTCAGCCGAAGCCGCTCCTCCACCAGCCGACCGCCGGCCTCCGCCCTGCTCCTCCGCCTTGCGCCGACCCCGCGCCGCCGTCCCGGCTTCCCCGACGCCGTCCCGGTTTCCCCTCTGGCGGCAACCCCCTGCCTGCACTGTTTTCCAGCCGTTGCCTGCACCCCCGGCCTCCTGAACTTTCTCCAGCCCGTCCATGCCTCCTGTCGAACCTCCCGGCTCAAGCCGTACCTCACCCCTTGCGCGCACAGCCTCTCCCAGCGACCCGACCCCCCCTGCTCGTCGTCGCCGGCCCGCACCGACCCCGTCCCGGCTTCGCCGCGCAACCCCCCTCCCTCCTTTGTAAGGTTGTTTTTCTTTATTTATTTTTATTTTTATTATTATTATGTTACCATTACTATTATTATACTATTATTATTATTGTTATTATTATGTTAATATTATCATTAATATTATTAGATCATTATTAAAATTATTATTATGTTATTGTTATTAATTATATATTATTATTATTATTACTATTATTATTATTATATTTATTATCATTTTAATTATTAACATCGTATTATTATTATTATTATTATTATTACTTATTAATTGATTAATTAATTAATTATCTATTTATTTATTTACTCATTTAAGTGTTTGTTAATCAATCAATTATTTAGTTATTTACTTATTTGTTTATTAATTAATTGAGTGATTGATTAATTATTTATTTATTTATTCATTTAAGTATTTGTTAATTAATAAGTTATTTAATTATTTACTTATTAATTCTCTCTTTCATTTATTAAATTATCTATTTAATTATTTGTTTAATTATTTATTTATTCATTCAATTATGTATTATTTTAGTTATTTATCTACTTGTTTACTCATTTGTTCATTTTTTTATTCTTTTGATTATTTATTTATTATTGTATTTATGTCTTATTGTTTATTTAATTTTCTCTTTATTCAACATCAGTGTTTTTATTTAATTTGGATAAATCCTTATTCTTTCGCGGGATGTGTTTTGAAAAAAAAAATATATCAAGCTGGTTCCTTTGCATTGGTTGTTCGTTTGTTTTGTTTTGAGTCAGTGGCTTCGTGTTCTTAGTTACCATGTGTTTGTTTCAGCGTGTTGGCGAGGTAACCCTATGACACCGCGAACATCGGCTTGCGCGTGCTTGTGCGCCAGTGCGAGGTATACTGTGTCGTCATATCCGAGCTGCGTCCTGAGGTAGGTCTCCCTTTGCACTCGCCTTTAAATTTAGAATTTGTTTATTCCTTGACTTTTTATTAAGTTTTAGTAAATTCAAAAGTATTACTATTAGTTATCTATAGTATGGTGATCTGCTGATGATAAAAGTTGTTTTAATTCTAGCGTTTCATTAAAAGCGTTTTCTTGGATTTAATTGTGTGCTCCCATAGTAGTGTTGCTAGATGGTTCTTCCTGAATAATGAAAGACATGTTGAATTGGGTTTTGAAATGTTTTTGGCATGTGGAAATTAGTAGATGTATTTTTTATGGAAATGGTGTTTTCTTATAACCTTGATTAGAGAAAGCGTCGTGTGACCCTTTGAAATTGTTTTTTTGGAAACTTTATGGGTGGTTCTTGGTTGACGAAAGATGTTTTCCCTTGTTGTGTTATTAAAAATAATGCTTTCTATGTTGTGAAAGTTGTTTATGTTCTTGTGTGAGAGTTTCCAAAAAAGGGTTTTTTGCGAAATGATTAGGTAATGACAATTATATTTTTAGAAAGGTATTTTTGGCGTGCGTGAGTTTTGAAATATTGTTTGGGTGTGAAATGGTGACTTTTGTGTGCGATATCTTGTTTGGCCTGCGATATGAGGAAGAAATATACTATGTGAATGTGAAGCTTGTTTGAGCACACGGGGAAACTCTGGGTATCTAGGTGGGCGGACTAGAACTAGTGTGCTAGTGAGCCAGATGGGTGTCGTCCCTGTTTCACTTAGCCGGATTGACGTTTGCAACACTAACTAAACATATGATATCTGAGGGTCGTGGCCTTCTAAGCCACGTGTTCTGAGGGTCGTGGCCTTCTAAGCCACGTTTTCTGAGGGTCGTGGCCTTCTAAGCCACGTTTCACCGAGACACGAGGTTCTAGGGTCCCACGCGAGCTAGATGAACCTTAGGGGATTTACCCATAGTGCTCTACCATCTCTGGCGTGGTGCCTTCCGTCGGCATACGGGGGACCACTTGGGTGTGAGTGTGTGCGTGTGTGAGTATGTGTGTGTGTGTGGGTGTGTGAGTGTGTGTGTGTGCCCATGGTTATTGCTGATAACTTCTGGTTTATTTTTACTTGTACTTGGTTTTCCTTGCCTGTTTACCTTTACATGCACTTGTTTTCCTGCTTGTTTGCCTTCAGTCATATTTCACAGCCTATACTGTTAGACTTTGGTAAAAATGGTTTTCAAATGAAAATGTTTTATTCTCTTTGGGTTAGATTTGAAAATGTAACACTTTGCTTATCAGAATGAGTTTAAAACTAATGGAATGGAACTAACTTTCGAAAAGGAATAAGGGAAATGTCTCGTGTTTGATTTTCAAGTAAAGCATTGTGAAAACTTACTTTTATACATTATAGCTCAAACCTGGATTATGTAGATTCTTTATTTACTGGAAGTGCATTGGGATTTGTTGTGGGGCTCACCTACTGAGTACTTTTGTGCTCACGCCTATCTTTTACCTTTTCAGTTGCAGGTTCCTTGTGTTCAGGTTTTCCTGGCTTGAGTCGCTTAGTGTGGGAGCGACGTTGGTTGTAGTTGGGTGGTGACCACGAGGTCACATGGAGGTATGTCGTGGTGTAGGTTTGTTTATGTCTTTAGTGTCTGTTTGTTTGTTTAGTTTATATTCATTCTTTCGATCCTATTTTTAGCTTGGGCTGAAATCGTTCCCAACGATTAAAGTTTCAATGCCTCGCACTTGTTGCCAGCCCGTGGGGATCGGGAACACCCCTCGGGCCATGCCGCGGACCGGCTCGGGTGACCGGTTCAGGGTCGACCCGGGCTGGTTCGTGACAACACATCCTTAAAAAATATCGTAATGGTCCTTATCACATGACACTAAACTATATGTGTTCATTTTATATATAAGATATTAAATTTTATGGTATAAAACTTTATATAAATTTAGAATTTCAAGAATAATTTCTCATGGGTAAATATTAATCCCCACTCATATGAATTTAAACTAAATGTTGTACCCTTATAATATATCTTAAAACTATGAGACTCATATGTCATGCTACATGGATTTAAATTCTATGAGAAATCCACATAAACTATGTGGGTTTTGATTCCCATAATTAGGATAAATAAAAATTATCATCATGGTTCAATCACAATTTCATTTATATACCTTCATCTTCTTCTTTAAATGATATCCTTAAATGTTTCAAAAGTATAATCTTTCATTTCCATGATACTCTCTAGATGATTTCATTACATCCTAGTACTCCATAAAAGGATAACATATCACCTTATTAAATGGATTTAAACTCTAAAGTGACCTTCAGAATTCTCCTGTGGGTCATGAAAAACATAAATTTCCCACTTGTAAGGATTTAAACTCCAAATTTACCTTCATAATTTTCTAGGGTCTTTAAATATTAAATCACACTTTTTTAAATATTTAGAACCCAATGTAACCTTCTCAATTTCATATCTGACTTTATATAAAAAAATATCAGTCTTAGATGTCCCTAAACTCTAGAGTGACCTTCATAATTTTTTTTGGGTCATTAAATCATAGTGAACCCTCTTGGATAGTTATAAATTATAAAGTTTACTTCACAATTTTCTATGGTTATTTTAATCAAATAGAAACCTATTTGATTGATTATAACTTTAATGTAACCGTTAAAATAAAGAAAGCATTGGAAGTGTCTAAGGATATTATTTACTTTCAAATTTTATAGTGAATCATTGGAGGGTGTTGAGATTTTTACTATATTATTTTGAGCTATATAGAATTTTTACAATATTAAGTGAGATGACCTAAGTTGAATTAAATAGTTACTATAATTATTCGAAGTAATCTAGAATTTTGTGAAGAAGAAAAAATTAGATAATAATTTTTTTAGAAGAGTAATTTTGACATCAGAGATTTATTTAAGCACACGAGATTCCAAAAAAATAGAAAAGAACGGACATTGTTAGGATTTTGAAATACTTTAGAAGATTCATTGAAAAAAATTAGAAGAGTATTTTTTGAATTTATAATGGTAACTACTAAACTTTTTAATAGTCATTTAACTATTTTGAAATATCATTTAATATGGAAACTTTTACAAAGGAAGACTTTATAAGAATCATTTCCCACATTATAAGAGTTATCAATTGAGAATTTGACAGAGGTTGACACCATAATATTCATTTGTCATATTTTAATAGTCATTTAATTTTATAGAATATCAGTTGGGGTGGAAGTTTAGTAAAGGTAGGAACTACACTTGTGACACCATAAGATCCATTTTCCCTATTGAAAAAACTTATTTTTTGAAAATATGAAAAGGGAATAGACTCTCTATAAAGAACATAAGTATTATATATGTACTTTGAATGGTTAATTTTGGGGTCAATTGTTAAAAATATATGAAATTTATGTAGAGTGAAAATAGATACTTTCAAAATGAGATATTTTGGGGAAAATTAAATCTAATAACGTCATAGATAATATTTAGTGGATTAAAAATCAAAAATAAAATTATGATTCGAGCCAGTTTTGTTTGAAACATTAAATTATTGGTCACTGATAAAATGGGTTGAGGTTTTTAAATACATTAATTTGGAAAAAATAAATTGTGATCGAAGATGAATTAATTTATAGAGATTAAATCTGATGATTTTGTCTTGTTCTAAATTTTATAAATCACATAAAAATTAATGTAACATGATTCAAGATGATTTGTTTAAATGTTGTACCATGATTAGTTGTATCATTACTTGAATAACATTTAGAATAATGTGAAAAAAAATTCTAGTAAAATGAAAATATAATATCGCTAATATAAAGTTATGTAATTTTTAGATCACATATTTATGAATGATTTTAAATGGTGATCACTAACAATAATTATCCAAGAGTATTTATTAATAAACTAGAATGAGAAGAAAATAACATGAGGTTGTTGCTGGAATTTAACTAGTGAAAATAGTAAAATAATAATGAAATATTAAAATAATGTGGGAGTATGACCATGTGAATAATTTATTCAGAAAATTCATTTAATAACTCATTATACAATTCAGTTATAGGAATTGTCTAGAAGTTAATATATACTTTATTTTCTAGAATTTAATTAATTGTAAAATATTGAGAATACCATATTAAGGGGAGTGTTTTGGTACAAACTATGATGTTCACTGATATTTTCATTAATGAGACTGTAAAATATTCATAAAAACATAAACAGAATCCAAGATTCTAGGAGAGAGAGAAAAACATACACGATCCTGAGTATTTAGGGATTCGGGATTGAGAAGCATATTGAGATGAAGATCGTCAACTGATTCTGTATAAATAGAGAAATTGTTGACCTAAACTGTTTTGATAATCTCACTTATGTTTTAATATGTTGATAATCCCAAATAATGTTCATTTATATATTAATTACTATTCATTCTACTTTGAAATGACTCTAACTCAATCAGGATGTCTGATATAGATCTACCGGTACTTAGTCTACCAATAGACAGAGTCACTAATAAGCAAAGGTCACCGATATACAAAGCTACCAGTATGTATAAGTCCACCAGTAAGCACATGTCACTGATAGATCCAGTCTATCGATACAGACAGCTACCTATAGAACAAGTCAACCAGTGTGCATAAGTCCACCGGTATGCACTTAATCACTGGTACACCAGAGCTATCGTTAGAGTAAGTCTATTGGTATAAGAAATTCTACCACTATGAAGTTTACCGTTACAAAGAGATACAGATACAAAGAGCTACCGATACAAAGAGATACTGATACAAAGAGCTACGGATATAAAGATCTACTGATACAAAGAGATACTAATACAAAGAGCTACCGATATAAAGAGTTACCGATACAAAGAGCCACTGATACAAGCAGAGCTACCAATAGAAGGAGTAACCGTTACAATCACTCTTCTGCTTACACTTTTATGCCTTATTTAAATTATAATAACAGTCATATTTTCTCAATTTAATGTAACTTCCATTAATTAATGTGGGTTATTGGCATGTCAGGGAACCATACTTAGTACCCATGAAAAGATAATCATTCCCATTTCCGGAGCTGAAAGCTATAAAAGGAAGGACAAATGTCGTGCAAAAGTAGTGCGAAATAAGGGATGAATAGTGTGGAAAAGTGGTGAATTTCCCACAAAAAAGAAAGGTTACATCCATACTGGAAGAACACTAGACATACACAAAGAAATTCATCCTAGAAGAGAACACAAGCTGTACTTTAGCCAAGAAGTGAAGAACTATAATGAACTTGAAGAAAATGACCCTCTGTTTTTCAGACAGAAACCAGAGAAGGACTCAGAAGCATTCTGGATCTATCAACGGAGTCCAGAGCTACACTTCACATCACTAGAGAATTCTAAAACTCATATCTACTCTCTTAGTGATTATTTCATTTACATTTTGAGTAGTGTGAATACTTTGTATATTTTATATACACACTATCTCTTTTGCTAAAATGGAGGATTTATAAATCCTCAATCAAACCTTTTATAACTTTCTTGTATCCCACCGTGGATAGTGGTAGAGGTTAAGTAGGACCTGGACAGCCAGTGTGTTGTTGTTTTTTGTTTTCCCACGTAGAACTGTGGTAAAGGTCTTAGGACATGGATAGTCTCTGTACTATTTTTTACCCCGATCTAGGGTGTGGATCAAAATTTATATAAAGAGTTTGAGAGGACTAAGTCTCGGATTGAGACTAAACCTCTTGTTTTAAAATTTTTCGTGCTTACTTATTTTGGTTTTAACCTATATTGAATATTTCTCTTCTAATTACATTGAAATAAAAAATTGTATTAAGGTTACTTTGATAGTTAATCTATAAATTGTTTTATGTACTGTAAAGAATTAGGTTAGCTTCAAAAGTTAATTAATATTCAGCTTAGATTAACTGAGAACTAATCAATCTTTTGAGAACCTAACTGACCCTTTATAGTTTTACAAATTCACTACAAATTATCTTGTTATTCAATTTTGGGGATTTTAATAAGAATATTTTTAACAGAAATTTTTAATTCGAACTCAATTAACCCCCCCTCTTAAGTATCCACTCCGACCAACATTTGGTATCAGAGGATTAATTGTTTATTAAAGGATTTCTAAACACTCTGTTTTTCAACTGTGATTTTAGTTATATCTCAAAGATCTTAAGTTTCTGTTAGTTCTAAATTTTATCTCTTTAAATATATTTGCTAAAATATAACTATGGACAATATATTAGAAGGTGCTGCTACCAACCATCCACCTTTCTCTAATGGTGTGGAAGCTTAAAATGAAAATTCATTTAGATAGTATGGTATTTGATATCTGTATGGCTATAGAAACTCAATATAAGATTCCAGAGACTATTATAACTACTTGGAATGAACCTACTAAGACAGCTTACAATAATAATTCTAAAGAAATGAATGTCTTGTATTGTGATTTAAGAGATGAAGAATTTAATCGCATATCTACTTGTAAAAATGCTTATGAAATCTGGGACACTTTGGCTATTTCCCATGGGGGAACATCCAATGTCAAAGAAATGAGACTAAACACCTATACTATTAAATATGATAATTTTAAAATGAAGTCTGATGAACCTATTTCTGATATGTATCTCAGGTTCAATGAGATTGTCAACACTATGAGATCACTTGGAAAAGTTGTTCCTACAAAAGAGAAAATCATGAGAATACTAAGATGTCTGCCAGACAAGTGGAGGGGCACATCAGTTTCAATTAAAGAATCATGTGATATTAGTACTTCTCCTGTTAAGGAAATAATTGGTAAGCTTAAGATGTATAAAGAAGAACTCAATGTGAATAAGGAAGTAGATGATGAACCAAAAAGGAAGTCAGTGGATTTTAAGTCTACGACCTCGAGGATCAAGGATAAAGAGAAAGTACACATACCAACTGAAAGCTCCACAAGTGAAAGTTCAGATTCTGACAGTGATGCTGAAATGGCTCAGATAGCCCGGATATTCAAGAAGTTCTACAGGAAGAATAAATTCTTCAGAAAATCAAACTATAATGGAAAATATGACCAAAAAGGTTATTGGAAGAAGGATTGGAAAAATCCTGATAAGAGTGATGAAATTGTCTTCTATGAATGTAAAAGGAAAGGACATGTAAAATCAGACTGTTCAAAATGAAGTTCAAAAAGAAACATGACTACAAGGGAAACAAGTATATGAAATATATGAAAGAAACTTGGAGTGCTTTAGAGGACATTTCAATTGATTCTGATTCTATTCAAAATGAAAAATCTCAAAATTCTTATGAAAAACACATCTGAGTTAACATTGGATACTACTGCTTTAAATTCTTTTTATTCTGGAGTTGATTCTCATTTTGAATCTGAAAATATGTATAGTGAAGAATTATTTCAATATTGTAATATGATAGAAGAAACCTGTAATGAATTGAAGTACAAGTATAAAGCTTTAAAAAAACAGTATGCTTTGACCAGCTCTGTTAAATCTGTACTTGATGTAGAAAAGGAAAAGAATGCTCAATTGAGGAAGGAAAATACTAAACTGAAATTGTCTAATGATCAATTAAGGAAGGACATAGAAAAATTCAAAAATGTAAAAGATACACTTACTCAAATTCTAGTAAAATAAGTGGCACCAAAATATACCATTAGAATAGGCTATCAGCCTGGAGAGAGACAGTTTACTAAAACTAGATTTATTTCTAAATCTGAACAGAATGCTGCTAGTTCTAGTTCTGGAATGTCATATGCTTCAACTAGTTACTCACATAGTCATAGATCAAATAAAGTTTATCATTCAAAATCTATTGATTCTGTAAATTATTTGAGACCCATAAGACAAGTCTGGGTTCCTAGTGCTTTGATTGCTAACCTATCTGGACCCAAGTGAATCTGGGTAACAAAATCATTTTCCATCTAAACCTGTTTTGTAGGAAACTTTCTTGAAGAGTTCCCATAAGAAGATATGGTATTTGGATAGTGGATGTTCAAAGCATATGACTGGGGATTACTCATTCTTAAAAAGCTTAATCAAAGTTTATGGAGACCATGTCACCTTTGGTGATAATTTTAAAGGAAGAATCATCATCCTAGGCTAGATTGGTAACACTGATTCTGTTTTAATCTCCAAAGTTCTATTTATTGATGGACTTAAATATAATTTTTTAAGTATCTCTCAGTTGTGTGATGATGGTTTCAATGTTAAATTTGAAAATGATTCTTGTAATTTTTTTAATTCTAAAAATGTTCTAGTATTTTCTTCTTTGAGAAATGAAAATGTTTATGCTGTTGATTTGAATTCTTTAGCTAAATATAACATTACTTGTTTAAATGATTTTCATAAAGAGTCTTGGATATGGAACAGAGGATTAGGACACTGCAATGATTATTCACTTAGAAAACTGACTAGGAAAAACTTAGTTAGAGACCTACCTAAACTTGATTTCCCAACTGACAAAGTTTTTAATCCCTATCAAAAGGGAAAGCAACATAAAGTTTCTTTTAAATCGAAGAAATAAGTGTCAACTTCTCAACCTCTCGATTTGGTTCACATTGACTTGTTTGGACCTTCTAGAGTTTCTAGTTTAAATGGGAAGCACTATGTCTATGTATTAGTAGATGACTTTTCTAGATATACTTGGGTATAATTTTTAGCTCATAAAAGTGAAGCTTATTCTTAATTTATTAAGTATTACAAGTCTATAGAAAACCTTAGTGGTCTTAAGATTAAGACCCTGAGAAGTGATCATGGTCATGATTTTGAAAATCATGAGTTTGAATCTTATTGATCACACAATGGCTATAATCACAACTTTTCTGCCCCTAGAACACCTCAGCAGAATAGTGTAGTAAAAAGAAGAAACAGAACCATTCAAGAGATTGGAAGAACTATGCTTAATGATTATGACCTGCCAATTTATTTTTGGGCTGAAGATGTCAACATATCTTGGTATATTATAATTAGAGTCTTAATTAGACCTGTTCTTAAGAATACACCTCTTGAATTGTGGAATAATAGGAAACCTAAAGTTAATTACTTCAGAGTTTTTGGTTGCAAAGTCTTTATTCTTAATACTAAGGATAATATTGACAAGTTATCTTCTAAGAGTGTTGAAGTAATATTTTTAGGATATTCCTTAACTAGAAAAGCCTATGGAGTCTTTAACAAAAGAACCAAATGTGTGGAAGAATCTGTTCACATCAAGTTTGATGAAACTGATCCACATGAACCCAAATCTCCCATGGAGAGTCTTAAAGAAGACTTTTCTGTTCTGGACCTTAATGATAAAATAAATGAACCTGTTATAAAGACATCCAGTTTTGGAAACTTTTTAGAATGTTCTTCTATTGAATCAGAACCTATAGATGAACCTGAAATTTCTAGTCCCACATTTACTAGATCAACTAGGATTCTAAATAATCATCCTTTAGATTTTTTTTTGGTAATCTTGAAAGAGGGACACAGACTAGAGCTTCACTAAGAAACCAGGTTGAACATCTAGACTTTATTTCACAATTAGAACCTAAAATTGGCAATGATGCAATCAATGATGAATTTTGGGTAACGGCTATGCAAGAAGAATTAAATCAATTTTAAAGAAACAAAGCCTGGGAATTAGTTGACAGACCTAAGGACACTTTGACCATAGGCACTAAATGGGTTTTTAGAAACAAAGTTGATGAGTCTGGAAATATAGTTAGAAACAAAGCTAGGCTAGTTTCACAAGTTTATAGTCAAGAGTAAGGAATAGACTATGAGGAAACCTTTTCACCTGTACCTAGATTAGAAGCTATAAGGATTCTACTTGTCTATGTTGCTCATATGAATTTCAAGTTATATCAAATGGATGTTAAAAGTGCTGTTCTAAAAGGTTTTATAATTGAAGATTTTATTGTTGAACAACCACATGGATTTACTAATCCTCATTTTCCGAATCTAGTTTTCAAACTTTCAAAAGATTTATATGGTCTGAAACAAGATCCAAAACTTGGTATGATAGACTTAGTAATTTTCTTATTTCAAATGGTTTTACTAAAGGGATTGCTGACCCAACTCTTTTTATTAAAAGGATTTATAAAGATGTTTTGATAGTACAAATCTATGTTGATGATATTATTTTTGGATCTTCTAAACATTCTTTATGTACTGACTTTTCAAAGAGTATGAAAAATGAATTTGAAATGAGTTTAATTGGAGACCTCAAATATTTTCTTGGATTTCATGTTTTTCAAAATGAAAATGGTATTATTTTTAATCAAAGTAAATATACAAAGGATCTTTTAAAACATTTTTGTCTGGATAGTATTAAGTAAATTGATACATCTATGATTATTGTCTGTAAGTTGGATAGTGATGAAACTGGAAAACCAGTGGATCAAACCAACTACAAAGGTATGATTGGAAGCTTGATTTACCTTACTGATAGTCGACCATATATTATGTTTAGTGTGTGCATGTGTGAAAGATTTCAAGCTAATTCTATAGAATCTCAATTTCTTGTTGTTAAAAGAATTTTCAAATATCTTAATCATACTGTAAATTTAGGTTAGTTTTATCCAAAAGGACAATCATTCTATTTAATGAGTTATTCAGATTCTGACTTTACTGGTTGCAAGTTAGATAGAAAAAGCACTTCTGGAACATGTCATTTTCTAGGTAAGTCCTTAGTATCATGGTGTAGTAAGAAACAGAATTTTTTTGCTTTGTCCACTACTGAAGCAGAGTGTATAGTTGCTGGTAGTTGTTGTGCACAAATTTTGTGGATGAAACACACTCTTTTGGACTATGGATATGACTTTAGACATGTTTCAATAAACTGTGATAACACTAGTGCAATTAATATCTCTAAGAATCATGTGTCTCACTCTAGGACCAAATACATTGATGTAAGACACTATTTCTTGAGGGATCATTACCAATAAGGTGATATTACTCTCGAGTTTATAGTTAATGAACATAAATTAGCTGACATTTTCACAAAACCTTTAAGTTCGGATTGGTTAGGTTACATTAGACATGAGTTAGGGATTTTTAACTCTCACCGTTAGAAACCTCACCGTTAGAAACTTCACTGTTAGAAACCTCACCGTTAGAAACCTCACCATTAGAAACCTCACCGTTAGAAACCTCACCGTTAGAAACCTCACCTTTAGAAACCTCACCATTAGAAACCTCACTGTTAGAAACCTCACCGTTAGAAACCTCACCATTAGAAACCTCACTGTTAGAAACCTCACCGTTATAAACCTCACCGCTAGAAACCTCACTGTTAGACACCTCAACAGTATGGACCTCACTATTATACCTCATCGGTATGGACCTCACCATTAGTGGGCCTCACTGATAGATAAACCTCATTGTTAGGAATTCTCACCGGTATACCCCAAAATTAGTATGCGTTGTTTTAAACTTCTTTTTTAGCCACCAGAATTTGTATCGTATATATTTTACTTATAATGTTTTATTTATTTATTTTGTGATTCCTAAATGATAAAACTAAAGTTTTTTAACCTCTTTTGATCCACCTCAAACCCTTTACCTTCAAGATGTAGCTCTCAAACCTTCTATCAAACCCTAAATCTCACGATTCGAATAATGGAAAGAGTGAAGAGACCTTTGGTCAGCGCAAAGGAAGATGAGCCAAATGCAAAGAGACTCAAAGGCGAGTCTAGGAGTGGAAATGAAGTAAGGGAACCTACCAACCTTCATCTCGCTCAGAGAAAGATAGTAGTTGAGAAGGAACTGTGTGCAGAATGGATGATGTTTAGTGATTCGTGAGTTCTGGAAGTTTTGGAAGATCAGAAATTGATAGAATGCTTCTCAAACAAAAATGGACCCTACTATCCAAATCTGGTGAAATAGTTCTATGAGTTTGTAACTTTTGAGAAATACAAAGCTGAGAGCCGAATGATTTCTTTTTTGAAAATGAATTAAATAGACTTTTCATCTGTTGAGTGGGCTGAATTCCTGAAGGTACCACATGAAAGAGAATTTAGTTATTTCTCTAAATCAGCACCACCACAAGCATCTTCTTTAAGTATGAAACTGCCTTGGAAGAGTTTACAGGAGATGGCACACCTAGAAAGGTAGTGGCTGCTGAAATGAATGGATAAAACAGACTTCTCTTCAAGTTTATTTAGCATGTTCTAAGTCCAAGGAGAGGGGATTTTTCAAATCTGAAATACCAGGATATTTACTTGCTTAATTTTCTGAGGCATGGTGTGAAGTTGAATTTATGCAGGCTGTTGATGACTCAAATAGAAGATATGATAAGACCAAAATCAAAAACAAATTCCTTATTCTTTGCCAACTTGATCTCGGTTATGATCAAAGTAAAGGGAGTAGCTGAGTCTCAGGATGACATAGTGGTGTTAAAGAACAACTTCTGTATCACAAGAAAAATATGTAAGTAGATGAAGATCAATTGGAATCCATGGAAGAGAGAATGGGTTAGTGACGATGAGAAGCTATATGATAAGTATAATCCTGTGGATCATCCTTCTAGGCCTAAGGATGTGAGGGATCCAGGTCTAGGACCTGATGAAGAAGAACCTAAGTACAGTGATGATACTGATGAATAGGAGACTTCTATAGCTTATGGAAGGGATCCAGACCTTCCACCAAGTTATGTTGCTAAAATTATATCATCAGGAAAGGAAAAATTATTAGAATAAGAAACACCAGTTGATGAGGAATACCATCCAATCCCTGAGAATGAAGAAGAAGAAAGATAGAATGAATCTGAAGCCTCTACTTCTATTTGCTTAATTCTGAGTCCATTGATTGGAAGCTCAGTTGTGCCTGTTAAGGATGTAGTGGGTGAGATGGAAGGACCTCTGCCTAATCCATAGGATCCTCTTACTATTTCAGAGATGGAGTTGATTGTAGAGGATTCTTTTGAGGAATAAAGTCCTGCTGAGAATGCTATTGTTATACAAGAGGATGCACCAGTTGAGAGGGAGCATCCAACTAGGCTTCGCACTTTCTCAGTAGCTAATGAAATTGAGGATTGGAAGAAGACCCAGGTTTTGTAGTTTGTGGATTAGATTATCCCAATTATGATAATGAGGCATCCCTCAATAGACCAAAAGTCATTTATGATCTTTAGTCTGAGTTGTTATCTGAAGATGTGGTCAGAGGAGGTGATCTGAATAAGTTGAAGTCAGATCTTAAAGCCAGTTTTGTTGAAGAAGTTAGAAGAATGGAAAGTTCACTAGTAACATCAATTCAATCAATTATGACTGACTCAATGGCCAGTATTGTGTCTGAGAGAGCACCTGTAGTTGTGCCTGAAAATATGATCACCAGGGCTGATTTTGAATCCTTAAAGGATGAGCTAAAAGATTCCTTTAGTGCTTATGTTTCCATGTTGATGCACTGCTTTGTTGAAGAGATAATTAGTATGAAAAAGTCTTCTGAACTCTCTCTGGGTTGCAATATGCCAACCTTTGTGGCATAGATGATGGCTGAAATCAAGGCTTGTTAGAGTCATTTATCTAGACTGACAGAGAATGTTGAAATTCTACAGAAATCTATTATCTCTTTAGAATCTTATATGAGTTCTAAATCCCATGTAGACAAAGATTTAGCATATTTCAAAAGTTTTGTGAGAAAGATGGTATCAGTCTTTGAGGTATTTAGAACCTCCATGAAAGATCATGTCAGCACCCAGGATTCTCAAGTAAAAAATCTTTTCAGTGGTTTGACCAAAAACTTCAAGGAAACAGTAACTTTCTCTATTAGTTCTCTTGCCTCTAGACCTTTAATAGAACTGGATCAGATTCAAGCTGTGATGAAGGAGGATCTTGGTTCAGCATCAACCAGTGGATCTGTGGACTCATCTGATCTGACCAAAATGGTAACTTCTACTAGAGATATCACTACAGATATCATGAATATTGTTCAAGACTATATGAGAGAAGCTTATGATTCTCAGAAAGAGGTTAAAGACAAGGTATAATATTATATCCAAAGGGTTTATACTAAGCATCAGCTCAACAATCACTTTAAACTGTTGTTAGAGAATTTGAAACTTCAACCAGTCTCTCAAGCCTTTAGAGAGAAAGTATCAAGCTAAGGGAATTGACTCCAGCCTTGGACAAATTTATGGAAAACATGGATGACTTCATTTCTACTATGGAGAGAGGAGGAGGAATCATTATGGATTTAAGAAATATTCTATTTCCATTCTTGCATGTCGATGTTGGGCCAGTTATTGTACCTCCACCTTTACCTTCCTCTGCCTCTACTGCTTCTCTTGCTCAGATGGCATCAGCCCAAGCCATCCATTGCCTTACTCCTATAATCACTCAGAGATCTCCACAATACAGACCAGGCACCGTTTCAGTGGCTCAGCCTCCTATGATCATTTCTGGTGTTCCTAAACCTCCACCTGCATCTTACAGTATGAGTCTCCCTAGGATATCAAAGGAAAGTCTCTAGTATACATACAGGAGGTGGATTGACAGATGGTTAAGCCATTTGATAGGGATCCTTGTATTCTTTTTGTTTCATTTTTTGTATTCCTATGTGTTGACCTCACCTGTTTTGATAATCTCAATCATGTATTTATGTGTTGAAAATCCCAATTATGTTTTCATTCTCTATGATATTTTTAAGTATCGTTGATCTATACTTTAATTCTTTCAAATCTATGATCAAACCAATAATAATTTTTAAAATAGTCTTTGGAATATGTTAATCCTCATTTATCCATGTTCATACAAGTTATAAATTGATTCTAACACAATCGGATGTGTTCTGCATAAAACAGATAAGTAATCTGCCTATAGCTACTGATAAAGAGCTACCGGTACCCAGTCTACCGATAGACTTAGTCTACCGACAGACAGAGTCACCGATATACTTAACACAGAGCTACCGATGTACTTATAAATGTAAGCTACTGACTTACAGACAGCTACCGATACAAACATAGAGCTACCGGTGTAAGTATAAATAGCTACCGATGGAATAAGAGTCACCGATGGACGAAGCTACTGACAGACTCACAGCTACCGATACCGACGCATTGAGCTACCGACGCATGAGCTACCGACGCATTGAGCTACCGACGCATTGAGCTACCGACGCATGAGCTACCGACGCATGAGCTACCGACGCATTGAGCTACCGACGCATGAGCTACCGACGCATGAGCTACCAACGCATGAAGCTACCGACGCATGGAGCTACCGACGCATGGAGCTACCGACGCATGGAGCTACCGATAAACAAAGTCACCAATACAAGCATATACCAACCGACGCATAGAGCCACCGATAGAGTCAAAGCAACTAATGACATTGAGCTACCGATGTCCAAGCTACCGATGCTGATTACCTACCGATCACTCGACTCACTGTTTGAATTTCTTTATTTCCTATATTTAATCTATCTAACGGTCATATCATGTACATTTTAATGATTTGTCATATATCTGATAAAGGTTGTCGGATGTGAGGAACCCGTACCTCGTACCTGCAGAAAGGAAATCTTTTCTGTCCCCTGTTGCCCGTGAGATAAATACGAGAAGACTATGCTGCCCAACGCGCAACAAGAAAAACGACAGTGTGGTGGATGGAATATACCAGAAACACAAGAACGAGAAGAATCAAGAAGAGAAAAACCAGTTCCATCAAGAACACAGAGAAGCTCATAGACAATCAAGCATACTCGAGAAGTGTTCTGTGCATATAAGAAGAACACTGAGGAACTTCAACCACGACATTTTCACTGTCTGTGAACCTGGAGCATACGACACTCTGTTTCTCAAACAGAAATGAGAAGAGTACTCAGACTCACTTCTGATCGAATCCAAAGGAGTCCAGAGCTACACTGAAATCACCAGAACCATCTCTAAACTCTACATCTCTTGTTCTGTGATTTATTATTATACTTTTCGAGCAGTGTGTGTTATCTGCTGTATCTAACACATACACTGTCTCCTGTACTTAAACTAGAGGATTTGAAAATCCTTACCAAATTCCTGCATTCTTTCTTTCCCACGAATAACAGTGGCAGAGGTCGTGTGTGACCTGGACAGCTGGTTGTTGTTGTACTGTTTCCCACGAATAACAGTGGTAGAGGTCTTGGACCTGGACAGTTGTAAATTGTTGAACCCCGATCCAGGGTATGGATCATTTTTATATAAACTTTTGAGAGGACTAAGTCTCGGCTTGAGACTGAACCGCTTGGTTACATTTGTTGTGCCATCTCTTTCAAAGTTTTATTCCGCTGCTAATCACTTTAAAACCAATACTATTTTTAAAGTTACTTTGATAATTAAATTAGAAAGTGTTTATGTTAATTGTAGATTAGTAAGTTAGTTTCAAAAGATAATCACACACTCTTGTGTTGATTAACTGGGAATTAATCAATCCCTTGAGAATCTAACAGAACCTCTACTTTAATATAAATTCACTACAGTTTAATTTATTATTTTGTTTGGGGGTCTTTAAGACAGTGTTTTTAAATACAGAAATTTTAATTGGTACTCAATTCACCCCCCCTCTTGAGTAAACCACTCCGACCAACACCTGGTATCAGAGGATCGAAAATACTCTCTAAAAGTACTCTGCTTTTGAACTGTGATTTTAGTTGTATTTTAAAGTTCTTAAAATTTCTGTTATATCTAAATTTTTATCTCTTTAAAATTTTCTCATCATGGACAATAGACTTGAGGGTGCTGCTACTAACCGGCCACCTTTCTTCAATGGAACTAATTATGCTCAGTGGAAACTGAAAATGAAAATTCATCTAGAAAGCATAGGTTTTGATATTTGGACTGCTATTGAATCAGAATACAAAATCCCCACTACTGCTAGATCTACTTGGGATGAAACTATAAAGACTGCTTACAATAACAACTGTAAAGCTATGAATGCCTTGTACTGTGCTCTAGGAGATGAAAAGTTTAATAGAATTTCTTCTTGTAAAACTGTATATGAAATTTGGGATACCTTAGCTGTTTCTCATGAAGGAACAACAAATGTTAAAGAAATGAGATTGAACACTTATACTATCAATTATGATAATTTTAAAATGAAGCCTGACGAACCCATTTCTGACATGTATCTCAGGTTCAATGAAATTGTCAATACAATGATCTCGCTGGGAAAGGATGTCTCATCGAAGGAACAAATTATGAGAATTTTGAGATGTCTACCTGATAGATGGAGAGGCACATCTGTCTCAATCAGAGAATCATGTGACATTGCTGCTCTACCTATCAAGGAACTAATTGGAAAGCTGATGATGTATGAAGAAGAGCTTAAAGTGAATAAAGAGGAAGAAAATGAACCTCAAAGAAAGTCTGTTGCTTTCAAATCCTCAACTTCAAAGAATAAGGACAAAGAAAAGCTTCAAGCTGTAGTTGAAAGTTCAAGCTGTGAAGACAGTGAAAGTGATTCTGACAGTGATGCTGAGATGGCTCACATTGCTAGAAGATTTAAGAAATTTTATAGGAAAAAGAAGTTCTTTAGAAAAACAAATTATAAGGGTAAGTATGATCACCAAGGTAAATGGAAAAAGGATTGGAAGAAGAATGACAAATCAGATGATGTTGTCTGCTATGAGTGCAAGAGAAAAGGACACATTAAAGCCGACTGTCCAAAGCTGAAATATAAAAAGAAATATGAATATAAGGACAATAAGTTTAAGAAAGCCATCAAGGCTACTTGGAGTGCTTCTGAGGATAGCTCTATTGAATCTGAAATCTCTGAAACTGAACACAAAAATAAGGCAAACATGTGCTTTATGACAAACACTTCTCAGGTAACTGCTGAAACTCCTGCTTTAAATTATTATTACTCTGGAGATAATGCAGAATCTGATTCTGATTCTGGAACAATGTCTAAAAATGAATTGTTCGAGTACTGTGATATGCTGTAAGAGACATGTAATGAACTTAAGGATAAATACAAGTTATTAAAGAAACACCATGCTCTCACCACTACAGTTAAAACCGAACTCACTATTGAAAAAGAGAAAAATGCTCAACTGTTAAAAGAAAACACTGAACTGAAACTATCTAATGAGGAACTCAAGAAAGACTTAGAGAAGTTCACCAATGGAAAAAAATACACTAACACAGATGCTAGGAAAGCAAATAGCACCTAAATATACTACTGGTATAGGATACCAACCTGGACAAAGGAAAATCGCCAAAACTAGATTCATTTCTAAATCTGGACAGAATGAAGGTAATTCTGGAACTTCATATGCTTCAACCAGTTATATACATAGCTATGGATCTAATAAAGTTTATCTTTCAAAGCATGTCAATTCTACAAATTATATGAGACCCATTAGACAAATATGGGTACCTAAAGTGTTATTGGTTAACCTGTCTAGACCCAAGAAAATCTGAGTACCAAAATCATCTCCCATCTGAATCTGTTTTGTAGGGAACTTGCTTAAAGAGCTCCTGTAAAGAGACCTGGTATTTGGACAGTGGATGTTCAAGACATATGTCAGGAGACTTCTCTTGTTTCAAGAGTTTAATAAAATTCGATGGAGGCTTTGTCACCTTTGGTGATAATTCAAAAGGAAAAATCATCGGCCTAGGCCAGATTGGTAACACTGATTCAATTTTGATTTCTAAAGTTTTATTTGTTGATGGCCTTAAATACAATTTATTAAGTATTTCTCAGTTATGTGATGATGGTTTTCATGTTAAATTTGAAAATGATTCCTGCAAAGTTTTTAATTCTAAGAATGTTCTGGTATTTTCTGCCTTAAGAAATGAAAATGTTTATGCTGTTAATCTGAATTCTTTAGCTAAGCAGAATATTACTTGTTTGAATGCTTTTCATAAAGAATCTTGGCTATGGCACAGAAGATTGGGACATTCCAACATTCACTCACTTAGAAAACTCTCTAAAAAAACCTAGTTAGAGACCTACCTAAATTAGAATTCCCAAATGATAGAGTGTGTAACCCCTGTCAAAAGGGAAAACAACACAAAGTTTTTTTTAAATCAAAGAAAGAAGTTTCGACTTCTCAACCACTTGAATTGGTTCACATGGATTTGTTTGGACCATCAAGAGTTTCTAGTTTAAATGGGAAGCACTATGTTTATGTTCTTGTGGATGATTTTTCTAGATATACTTGGGTATATTTTCTAGCTCACAAAAGTGAAGCTTGTTCTTCTTTTGTTAAATACTCTAAATCTGTAGAGAACCTTAGTGGACTTAAGATTAAAACTTTGAGAAGTGATCATGGTCGTGAGTTTGAAAATCAAGATTTTGAATCTTATTACTCACACAATGGCTATACTCATAACTTTTCTGCCCCTAGAACACCCCAACAGAATGGTGTAGTAGAAAGAAGAAACCGAACCCTTCAAGAAATTGCTAGAACCATGCTCAATGAATATGACCTGCCTATTTATTTTTGGGTTGAAGCTGTAAATACAGCTTGTTATGTCATTAATAGAGTCTTAATTAGACCTGTTCTTAAGAAAACCCCTTATGAATTATGGAACAATAGAAAGCCTAAGGTTAATTACTTTAAAGTTTTTGGTTGCAAAGTATTTATTCTAAATACTAAAGATAATCTGGATAAGTTTGCTTCCAAAAGTGATGAAGGAATTTTTCTGGGTTACTCTATTTCAAGTAAAGCCTATAGAGTATTCAATAAGAAAACTAAATGTGTGGAAGAATCTGTTCACATCAAGTTTGATGAAACTGATCCACATGAGTCTAAAACATATCTTGAAAATATTGAAGAAGACTTGTCTGTTCTGGACATTAATGATAAATCTAAAGAACCTGTTATCAAAACATCCAGTTCTGGACTTTTTCCAGAATCTGCTTCTGTTGAACCCGAACCTATAGATGAACCTGAAATTTCTAGTCCAACCTTTACCAGATCAACGAGGATTCTAAAGAATCATCCTTTAGAAGCTGTTGTTGGTAATCTTGATAGAGGAACACAAACTAGAGATTCTCTAAGAAACCAGGTTGAACATCAAGCTTTTCATTCACAGCTAGAACCCAAAAATATCAATGATGCTATCAATGATGAATTCTGGGTAATAGCTATCCAGGAAGAATTAAATCAGTTTGAAAGAAACAAAGTCTGGGAATTAGTTGACAGACCTAAGGACACTTTGACAATAGGCACAAAATGGGTTTTTAGAAATAAAGTAGACGAATCTGGAAATATAGTTAGAAACAAAGCTAGACTAGTTGCACAAGGATATAGTCAAGAAGAAGGTATAGACTATGAGGAAACATTTGCACCTGTAGCTAGACTAGAAGCCATTAGGATCTTACTTGCATATGCTGCACATCTGGATTTCAAGTTATATCAAATGGATGTGAAAAGTGCATTTCTAAATGGTTTTATAATTGAAGATGTTTTTGTAGAACAACCACCTGGATTTACTAACCCCCATTTTCCAAATCAAGTCTTTAAACTATCTAAAGCATTGTATGGTTTAAAACAAGCTCCAAGAGCTTGGTATGATAGACTTAGCAATTTCTTTATCTCAAATGGTTTTACTAAATGGATTGCTGATCCAACTCTTTTCATTAAAAGAATTTCTAAAGATGCTTTAGTTGTACAAATATATGTTGATGATATTATTTTTGGATCTTCTAAACACTCTTTATGTACTGATTTTTCAAAAAGTATGCAAAATGAATTTGAAATGATCTTAATGGGAGAACTTAAGTACTTTCTTGGATTTCAAGTATTTCAAAATGAAAATGGTATTATTTTGAATCAAAGTAAATATACAAAGGATCTTTTAAAACGTTTTGGTCTGGATAGTATCAAGGAAAGTGAAACTCCTATGAGTACTACCTGTAAATTGGACGCAGATGAAACTGGGAAACCAGTTGATCAAACAAATTACAGAGGTATGATTGGTAGTTTACTTTATCTTACTGCTAGTCAACCTGATATTATGTTTAGTGTGTGTATGTGTGCTAGATTTCAAGCTAATCCAAAAGAATCTCATTTTCTTGCTGTTAAAAGAATTTTTAAATATATCAAACACACGGTTAACTTAGGTTTGTTTTATCCAAAAGGACAATCCTTTGAGTTAATGAGTTATTCAGATGCTGACTTTGCTGGTTGTAAGTTAGATAGAAAAAGCACATCAGGAACATGTCATTTGCTTGGAAAATCTTTAGTTTCTTGGTGTAGTAAGAAACAGAACTCAGTTGCATTATCTACTTCTGAAGCAGAATATATAGCTGCTGGTAGTTGTTGTGCACAAATTCTGTGGATGAAACACACTCTTTTGGACTATGGATATGTTTTTAAACAAGTTTCAATCAACTGTGATAACACCAGTGCAATAAACATCTCTAAGAATCCTGTATCTCACTCTAGAACCAAACACATAGATATAAGACACCATTTTCTAAGAGATCACTATCAAAAAGGTGATATTTCTCTTGAATTTATTGGCACTGAATATCAATTGGCTGATATTTTCACTAAACCATTAAGTTCGGATAGGCTAAGTTACATAAGACACGAATTGGGAATGTTTAATCACTGATGTGAAATTCTCACCGATGTGAAAATTCTCACCGATGTGAAAATTCTCACCGATGTGAAAATTCTCACCGATGTGGAAATTCTCACCGATGTACAATTCTCACCGATGATTAACTCGCACCGATGCAATGTCTGTTTTTCAAAAAACAAAAACATCTGTCTGCCGCCAAGAATACGAATCGCTCTATTTTATTTTATCTTACTCTATTTTAGTCGTTTATTTGGAATTCCTAAATGATAAAACTAAGTCTAATCCACTTCTTACCTCACCGAGCTCAAAATCTCTCACCTTCGAACCTTAGCTCCCAAATCCGCCAAGAACCCTAAACCCGCGATGCCAAAAACTAAGCTTCCTACCGTCAGAGATTAAAGTGTAGAACCACAAGCTAAGAAGCAGAAGATACATCATAAAGCCAGTGTTAGTGAAGTCAGAACTAGATCGGGAAAGCGACCAGTGAATCCTCACTTGCAGAATAGAGACATAGTAATCGAGAAGGAACTGTGCGTGGAATGGCTACTGCCTAGCAAATTGTTAGTACTCGAGATTCTGGAGGACCAGAAATGGGTGGATTGTTTCTCGAATAACAATGGCCCATACTACCCGAAGTTGGTAAAACAGTTCTACGAGTTTGTAACCTTCGAGAAGTCTGAAAATGAGAATCGAGTAAACTCTTTTTTAAATGGAAAAGAGATGTCTTTTTCTTCATTAGAGTGGGCTGAGTGTTTAAAAGTACCACATGAAGGTGTCTCTGGGTATGTATCAAGAGCAATGCCACCTAGCAGTGACATCTTTGATTATGAAACCGCCTTAGAAGAACTGACTGGTAATGGGAATCAAAGGCAAGTGGTTGCTGCTAAAATGGATGGAGAGAATCGACTGCTCTTCAAGTTTGTTCAGCATGTGTTGATACCGAGGCGAGGAGATTTTGCAAATCTGAGATATCAAGATATCTATCTTCTTCATTTTCTAAGACATGGTGTGAAAATCAATCTGTGCAGATTGTTAATGATTCAAATGGAAGACATGATTAGACCAAAGTCAAAGACTAATGCTTTATTCTTTGCCAAGCTAATTTCAGTAATGATAAAAGTGAAAGGAATAGCTGAGTCTTAGGATGAGACAGTTGTAGTCAGGAATAATTTCTGCATCACCTCGACTGTTTGTAAGTACATGAAAATTAACTGGAACCCATGGAAGGGAGAATGGGTCAGTGATGATCAGAAGATATATGATAGGTTTAATCCTGTGGATCATCCCTCAAGACCAAAGGATAAGAGAGATCCGAGTCTGAAACCTGATGAAGAGGAACCTGTTTATAGTGATGAAACAGAAGAAGAAGAAGAAACTCCCATGGATGTTGGAGGAGATCCAGACTTGCCCCCAAGTCCTGTTGCAGAATTGGTTTATTCTAGGAAAGGAAAGGTAGAAGAAATTTTGTCTACTTATGAGGAAGACCAGTCTGTGTCTCACCAAGAAGAAGAGGAAAAGGAGAATATATCAGAATCGTCTGTTTCTGGTAGTTTAAGTATGAGTCCTTTGATTGGAAGCTCAGCTATGCCGACTGCTGAAGTACAAAGAGATACAGAAGAAGCTGTACCTGTATCAGAAGATCTTCTAGATGCTGCACCGATGGAACTTGTAGTAGAAGATTCTGATGAAGAGAATCCAGCACTGAATGCTGTTGTGATACATGAGAATGCACCCATTGAGGGGGAGCATCAATCTGCTCTTGGAAATGTTACAGTAGCTGTTGAGTTTGGAGACTGGGTAGAAGACCCAGGGTTTATAGTCTGTGGATTGGATTTTCCGGATTCTGACAATGAGATGTCTGTGAATAGACCGAAGACCAATTATGATCTTGCTTCTGAGTTGTTGCCAGATAATGTGGTCAGATTTCATGATCTGAATAAGCTGAAAGAGGACCTCAAATCCAGTTTTGTTGAAGAAGTGAAGTTAATGGAAAACTCCCTTGCATCCTCAATTCATTCAATAATGACTGATTCTGTAGTTAGTTTGGCCTCAGTAAAGGGATCTGCTGCAGTTGTTTCTAATGATTTTGTCTCTAAATATGATCTTGAATCCATGAAGAATTAGCTGAAAGAATCATTCAGTGTATCAGTTGCTGAGATGAAGCAAAGCTTTAATGAAGAAATGCAAATGTTAGAGAGATCCTTCGAGCTATCTCTGGCTTGTAATTTATCTTTTTTTTTGTCTGAGCTTATGGAAGAAGTGAAAGAGTGCCAGACTCAGTCTTCTAGAATCGAAGCAGATCTTGAAGCTCTCAAGACATCAGTTGTTGCTTTGGATTCTTATATGAGCTCCAAGTCTCAAGCTGACAAGGACCTAGCTTATGTGAAGAGTGTAGTAAGCCAGTTTGTCTCGGTGTTTGAAAGTTTCAAAACCTCAGTGAAGGATCATGTTCAATTAAAGGACTCTCAAGTTCAAAGCTTAATCAGTGGTTTGTCTAAGAGTTTCAAAGAAACTGTTTCCTTCTCTCTTGGCCCTCTCACATCCAAACTATTAGTTGACCAGAATCTAGTTCGAGCAATGATGAAGGAGGAGATTGGTTCTATTTCAACCAGTGGCTCTGTGGACTCATCAGAGTTGAGCCGAGTGGTTCTTTCTACAAGAGATTCTGCTAGAGAAATAATGAAGATTGTTCAAGATTATATGAGAGAAGCCTCTGCCTCTCAAGAAGCCATAAAGAGCAAAGTGGACTACTACTTCACCAGAATTTTCACCAAGCATCAACTCGATCACCACTTCAAGCTGATGTTGGAACACATGAAGCTACCTCCAGTAACTCAAGCTTTCAGAGAACAAGTGAGCCAACTAAGACAACTGACTCCTGCCTTGGAGAAATTCATGGAGAACAAAGATGATTTCATCTCTGCTATGGAAAGAGGAGGAGGAATTATTATGGATTTTAGAAATCTGTTGCTGCCCTTCTTGCATGTTGATGCCAGACCAGTCATTGTACCTCCTGCTTTGCCTGCTTCTGCCTCAGCTGTTTCCACAGTCCAGCTGACTCCTGCTGAAGTTATTCGAAGTCTCACACCAATGATCACCCAAAGATCTTCAACCTACAGGCCTGACTCTGTGTCAGTGGCTCAGCCTCCTTTGATCATTTCTGGCATTCCAAAACCTTCACCTGCATCCTCACAACCCGAACCTTTTTCTGATCCCAAAGGACAATCTCACGTTGCAGATGTGGATTGATCCAGTGGCTAGGATTTTTTATAGGAATTCATTTGTATTCTGTTTCTGTACTTTCTGACTGCTCTAATATTGAAGAACTCTTTTTACTTCTCATGTTTTATTTGTCTCCTATATATGATTTCCCACTTTTTGATTATCACAAAGGGGGAGAACAATAAGCGGGGGAGAACAATAACAATAAGAAAAAAATAAGGAATAAGGGGAGACACATTAAATATTTTCAATAGAGAAAAATTACCTTCTTTTCAATTTTATCTCTGATATTATTATGTTTCTTTTACCTTCAGTACCTTTTGTTACCTCTGATAACTTATGTCTATATCATACTATTTCTATTATCTCTGATGTTGTTTTCTCTAAAAAAATTAAATTCAATATTATACTCTTTACTATTATATTTTCACTATGTTAAATGCCCATATCATAAATTGTGATTATCAAAAAGGGGGAGATTGTTGACCTCACCTGTTTTGATAATCTCAGTCATGTATTTATGTGTTGAAAATCCCAATTATGTTTTCATTCTCTATGATATTTTTAAGTATCATTGATCTATACTTTAATTCTTTCAAATCTATGATCAAACCAATAATAATTTTTAAAATAGTCTTTGGAATATGTTAATCCTCATTTATCCATGTTCATACAAGTTATAAATTGATTCTAACACAATCGGATGTGTTCTGCATAAAACAGATAAGTAATCTGCCTATAGCTACTGATAAAGAGCTACCGGTACCCAGTCTACCGATAGAGTTAGTCTACCGACAGACAGAGTCACCGATATACTTAACACAGAGCTACCGATGTACTTATAAATGTAAGCTACTGACTTACAGACAGCTACCGATACAAACATAGAGCTACCGGTGTAAGTATAAATAGCTACCGATGGAATAAGAGTCACCGATGGACGAAGCTACTGACAGACTCACAGCTACCGATACCGACGCATTGAGCTACCGACGCATGAGCTACCGACGCATTGAGCTACCGACGCATTGATCTACCGACGCATGAGCTACCGACGCATGAGATACCGATGCATTGAGCTACCGACGCATGAGCTACCGACGCATGAGCTACCGACGCATGAAGCTACCGACGCATGGAGCTACCGACGCATAGAGCTACCGATAAACAAAGTCACCGATACAAGCATATACCAACCGACGCATAGAGCCACCGATAGAGTCAAAGCAACTAATGACATTGAGCTACCGATGTCCAAGCTACCGATGCTAATTACCTACCGATCACTCGACTCACTGTTTGAATTTCTTTATTTCCTATATTTAATCTATCTAACGGTCATATCATGTACATTTTAATGATTTGTCATATATCTGATAAAGGTTGTCGGATGTCAGGAACCCGTACCTCGTACCTGCAGAAAGGAAATCTTTTCTGCCCCTGTTGCCCGTGAGATAAATACGAGAAGACTATGCTGCCCAACGTGCAACAAGAAAACCGACAGTGTGGTGGATGGAATATACCAGAAACACAAGAACGAGAAGAATCAAGAAGAGAAAAACCAGTTCCATCAAGAATACAGAGAAGCTCATAGACAATCAAGCATACTCGAGAAGTGTTCTGTGCATATAAGAAGAACACTGAAGAACTTCAACCACGACATTTTCACTGTCTGTGAACCTGGAGCATATGACACTCTGTTTCTCAAACAGAAATGAGAAGAGTACTCAGACTCACTTCTGATCGAATCCAAAGGAGTCCAGAGCTACACTGAAATCACCAGAACCATCTCTAAACTCTACATCTCTTGTTCTGTGATTTATTATTATACTTTTCGAGCAGTGCGTGTTATCTGCTGTATCTAACACATACACTGTCTCATGTACTTAAACTGGAGGATTTGAAAATCCTTACCAAATTCCTGCATTCTTTCTTTCCCACGAATAACAGTGGCAGAGGTCGTGTGTGACCTGGACAGTTGGTTGCTGTTGTACTGTTTCCCACGAATAACAGTGGTAGAGGTCTTGGACCTGGACAGTTGTAAACTGTTGAACCCCGATCCAGGGTGTGGATCATTTTTATATAAACTTTTGAGAGGACTAAGTCTCGGCTTGAGACTGAACCTCTTGGTTACATTTGTTGTGCCATCTCTTTCAAAGTTTTATTCCGCTGCTAATCACTTTAAAACCAATACTGTTTTTAAAGTTACTTTGATAATTAAATTAGCAAGTGTTTATGTTAATTGTAGATTAGTAAGTTAGTTTCAAAAGATAATCACACACTCTTGTGTTGATTAACTGGGAATTAATCAATCCCTTGAGAATATAACAGAACCTCTACTTTAATATAAATTCACTACAGTTTAATTTATTATTTTATTTGGGGGTCTTTAAGACAGTGTTTTTAAATACAGAAATTTTAATTGGTACTCAATTCACCCCCCCCCCCCCTCTTGATTAAACCACTCCGACCAACACTATGTATCTTTTTGGCCCCATGGAATGAATATTCTCTTATTCTCTTTTACCCTTTTGTTACTTTTATCTGTGTTTGTTTACTTATTTTTTCTAATCACAAAGGGGGAGAACAGAACTGATATGCATCATATGATAGGACAAAGGGGGAGAAAAATGAGCCAACTGAGAAGTCTTAACAAATATTATCTTATGAGAAATATAATATTACCTCTGATACTTTTAGCTTTTCAAATATTCATTTGAAAATATCATTATTCCCACTAATTATTTGCTTTATAATTCCTCTGATACATAATTTTGGTACTTTGTTTTTATTATTTTCTCTAATACCATTGCATTTCATACTAAATCCTCTGATATTTACTAATTATTTTGATATTATGATTCAATAAGTTGTGATAATAAAAAAGGGGGAGATTGTTGACCTCACCTATTTTGATAATCTCACTTATGTTATAATATGTTGATAATCCCAAATAATGTTCATTTATATATTAATTACTATTCATTCCACATTGAAATAACTCTAACTCAATCAGGATGTCTCATACAGACCTACCGGTACTTAGTCTACCGAAATACATAGTTGCCGATAAGCAAAGGTCACTGATATATAGAGCTACCGGTACGTATAAGTCCACCGGTAAGCACATGTCACTGATAAATCCAGTCTATCGTTATAGATAGCTATTGATTGAACAAGTCAACCGATGTACATAAGTCCACTAGTATGAACTTAATCACCAGTACACCAAAGATACCGTTAGAGTAAGTCTACCGATATAAACAAGTCTACCACTATGAAGTTTACCATTACAAATAGCTACCGATACAAAGAGCTATTGATACAAAGAGATACCAATACAAAGATCTATCGATACAAAGAGCTACAGATACAAAGAGCTACCAATATAAAGAGCTACCGATACAATGAGCGACCGATACAAAGAGCTACCGATACAAAGATCCACTGATACAAAGAGATACTGATACAAAGAGCTACTGATACAAAGAGCCACCGATACAAGCAGAGCTACCGATAGAAGGAGTAACTGTTACAAGTCGACCATTATAAGCACTCGGGTGCTTAAACATTTATGCCTTATTTAAATTATACTAACGGTCATATTTGCTCAATTTAATGCAACTTCCATTAATTAATGTGGGTTGTTGGCATATCAGGGAACCATACCTAGTACCCATAAAAAGATAATCATTCCCATTGCCGGAGGTGAAATCTATAAAATGAATGACAAATGTCATGCAAAAGTAGTGTGAAATAAGGGATGAATAGTGTAGAAAAGTGGTGCATTTCACAAAGAAAAGAAAGTCTACATCCATACATGAACAACATTGGACATACACGAAGAAATTCATTCTAGAAGAGAACACAAGCTTCACTTTATCCAAGAAGTGAAGAACTACAATGAACTTGAAGAAAACGACCCTTTGTTTTTCAGACAGAAACTAGAGAAGGACTCAAAAGCATTCCTTATCAATCAAGGGAGTCCAGAGCTGCACTTCACATCACTAGAGCATTCTGAAACTCATATCTACTCTCTTAGTGAATATTTCATTTATATTTTGAGTAGTGTGCATACTTTGTATATTTTATACACACACTATCTCTTGTGCTAAACTAGAGGATTTCTAAATCCTCACTCAAACCTTCTATAACATTCTTGTATCCCACTGTGGATAGTGGTAGAGGTCAAGTAGGACCTGGACATCCAGTGTGCTGTTGTTTTTTGTTTTCCCACGTAGAACTAGGGTTGAGGTCTTAGGACCTGGACAGTCTCTATACTGTGGTTTACCCGGATCCAGGGTGTGGATCAAAATTTATATAAATTGTTTGAGAGGACTAAGTCTCAGCTTGAGACTGAACCTATTATTTTAAAACTGTCGTGCTTACTTATTTTGGTTTTAACCTATATTGAATATTTTTCTACTAATTACTTTGAAATAAAAAATTGTTTTAAAGTTACATTGATTGTTAATCTAGAAAGTGTTTTTGTGTACTATAAATCATTATGTTAGGTTTAAAAGTTAATTAATATTCAGATTAGATTAACTGAGAACTAATCAATCTTTTGAGAACCTAACTGGCCCTTTATAGTTTTTACAAATTCACTATAGATTATCTTGTTATTAAATTTGGCGGATTTTAATAAGAATCTTTTTAACATAAATTTTTAATTGGAACTAAATTCACCCTCCTCTTGAGTATCCACTCTGACCAACAGAAAGGATAACTGATTTGAGTTATATAATGAATAAAAAATATTGATTTTATTAAAAAGGTTATAATTCTATAATATAATTATCCTGAAGGTCTGAGAAGAGCACCATAGGTTGCTGAAATAACCAAGATTTTCTTTTGATCTTAATAATCTTATTATAATAGCATTGTAAATGGGAGTATATTTTGATTCAAGTGTGATATTTTATAGTATTGGTAAATATAAAAAAGTATAGGATGATACCTCCCTAACCACTTATAATCTATGATACATTATTAACAAAAATATATATGATTTGGACTCACCTTGATCATGGAAAGAACTAGGTACCCACATTGTGACCAGACCTTGAAAATACCTTTTATTTCTTATCCTTATTTTATTTCGATTTCATTTGAGTATATCTGAGATAAATATTTGAGATGATTGGATCCTAATAGAAAATCGAAGTGATTTGAAGAGCAATAAATTATAAAAGAAAAATTACCACTGATCCCCCCCCCCCCACTTCTTAGTGGTGCACCAATTCTTGGGCATATAAAGTGGTATCAAAGCATACCCAAGTTCCATTTACTAGATAAAAAAATTTTTGGTGATGGATAATATAAATTTTAATCATTATTAGGTGTTTCTCAACTTTTTATGGAATGAACTATCATGGGTAGAATTATATGATGTTAACTTATCTTCTTTCTCTTGTCCTAAAAGTAGTTGATACATAAAATGTAGTATTTATACCCATTTAAATAAGTGTAAAAATGTATTTTACTGATAGGTGTAATTTCTAAATTGATAGAAAATCCAAAAATTCTATAATAATTCCCTTATCATATATAATTTATACCGAGGAGATGGGACTTAAAATATTAAAGGAAATGTGGGAAAAACTGGAAAGTAGTTTTGAAGGAAATGTGAAAGTTAAAGAAGATATGTTTCATATTTATAGGATTATATTTTAGGATATAAAAATCAATAAGTATAAATACATAGATGAATATTTTACAAGATAAAATGAAATACTCAGCTACATCAGAGGCTATGGTGAAAATGTAGAAGATTCTAAAAATCCTAAGAAGTTGATGAGAAAATTTCCTAACATGTTTGATCCTAAAATTTTAGTATTTAAAGATAGAGATGATATAAACATTGATGAATTATAGAAAAATACCCATAAGATATTGTATGAGAAATACTCTAATATTTAAATATAATTTTTAAGAGGAAATTGTATTTTAATTCATTAGAATACTCACGATCAAATAAGAAGAAGTTGAAGATTCTAGTGATTCTAGTGATGAAAAATAAAATGATGAGGACTATAAGAGAATGAAGTTTCTTATCTCAATGAAATTAAGAGAGGTAAATAGAATGTACAAAATATAACTCACATGTAAGTGTTTCAAATATGGTGGTATTGGATTATTTTCTATAATATATCCAAATAATAAAAGTGGTAAGTATGAAGATAATGATAAAAATAAAAATCCTCAAAAGAAAAAGAGGGGTAAAAACTCAAACGAATTTTCCAGATATTTTGAGAGAAGTAAGATGTTTAAAATAATAAAAAGAAGAATTTTTATGATTAAATAGGAAGATTATGGAATATCTTTAATAATCTAATCATAAGAATACGTTTTTAATAAATTAATTAATTTTATGACTCATTTAGAGAAGTATATATAATCCTAAAGAAAATAGGTAAAAAATGTTACATAACATACATAGAGAACATATTGAAATATGAACTAGTATAATATCTTAGTCGGAATACAAAACTCAATAAGAAAATAATATTATTGAAGAGATAATATTCTAAGAAGAATGAAGGGAAGGTTGTACCTCAAAAAATGGATATTGAACTCATTAATGAAATCCAAAAATTCATGTTGAAAGTTGTTGAACATGAGAAAATAACAAAAAATCCATATGTAAAATTCATTATGATGGTAGAGGAGAAAATAAAGACCTGATAAAAGTTTCTTAAAGATGAAAATGGTTTGAATAAGATGATTTAGGACTTCAACAATCCTTCTCAAATCAAATAAAATTCATCTCGTAGTGTCAAAATATCATGCTCAAAAGAGTAGATTAAAGTTTTTTTGATAAAACTAAAAAAAACTTACTATTACTAATATTTTAGGATAAACATATAAATCTAGCAAATTTTTGACCTAGAATAGTGATAAGAAATATTCCACTACTTTAAAATAAGGTTAGAATGTAACTATAAGGTCAAATTCTCCAAGGCATACGAAATCACAACATATGGAAGGTTAGTAGAAAAAATTTATGGATAGAAATATTATTAGTATAAAATACATAGATTAAATGGGTACTTCTATTATTATGGGATTTTTGAGAACAAATAATTATCATGATGGTAAAACATGTCATCACCATAGAGAAATAATGAATCAAGGGGGAGAAAACCAGATAAATCTAAAATAAATCCTCATAGAAACTAGAATGTGAATAAAATTTCATATAATCTGTCTACAATTAATAGGTGTGACTATTTGGAAGAAATTTTTAGAATATGTGAGTAATAGGATCACTATTCCGAGGAATGTATGAAAAATATTTCTATATATAATTCATACAATTAAAAATGAAATTGAATTCAGAAGGTGGATAAGGAAGAAAAATTACTAATTATTTAATTTTACATGATTGTATGTAAAAAAGGGAAAACCATGGATTTTATATTGTTTTTATTCTTTAAATATTTCTCGTGACATAAAAATTATCAATAATACTAAAAACCCAAATAAAGGGGCGGTGAAATTTGGGAATAATAGCTCTCTGAAAATTAAGGGAGTTGGAACTTATGAAGTTGAAGATAAAAGATTAAAATATAGTGATTTTCTATGTTATGAAGGGATTAAACATAATATATTATCTTTTATACATTTATTTGATGATGGAAATGAATTTTTCTTCAATAAATTCATACATTATTACTAATTTAAAGGATATAAGAGTTATCACCAAAGGAGGAAGAAAAGGTGTTGATCTATTAAATATTTAAAATCTAAAAAATTCATGTTATTGTATTGTCAAAGATGAGAATAAACTATGGCATATAATTCTTTCCCATATTGTTTGAATGAAATATAAGTAAAATATCAATGAATGATATGATTAAAGATCTATCCCAATTAAAAATATAAATTTATTCTATTTTTGAAATATGTTAAAAGGGGAAGATGGTTCAAGGAACTCAAAAAAGAGTGGAGATACAGATCGCTAAGACATTGAAGTTAATTCACTCATATTCATGTATTTTTATAAGAAAAAGGTCTTCTAGAGATGATATTTATTTCATTAATTTTATTTATGGTAACACTTAGATATTCATTATCATGTTTATGAAACAAAATTCATGTGTTATTGAGAAGTTTAAAATCTTTTTAAGATCGGTCAAGAAAGATATGGGAGTTTAAATCATGAATCTGACATCTGATAATGGTAGTTAATAAACCTATAATTATTTTCAAATATATCTAAAAAATCATAGAATAAAGAACCAATATAGTTCAACCTATTATTCTTATCAAAATGGTGTTGTGGAAAGAAAAAATGGAAGTTTAGTTGAGATGGGTAGAATACTGAAATATGAACATAAAACTCTAGATTTTTTTAGAGAGAATATGTGTGTACTATAGTACATATATATAATGTGTGTTTATTATAACACAATATACACATTATTCCATATGAAATGTGGTAAAATATAATACCGTAGTGAATTACTTAAAGGGTTTTGGTATTTATTATTTCATGAATATCAGTAACATCAACATGATAAATATTGAATATAAATATGAAGAAGGTAAATATATGGGAAATTTATGTAATAGTAGGAGATATAGATGTTGTAATTAAAGGTTTCAAAAGTTTTTTGAATTTTTTATGTGGAAATTATTGAAAATAAAACCAAATTTAATGTGATAGTTGAAATTGGTTTTGAGAAATATAGAAAAGATAACATGTAAATTTAAAAAAAAATAGAATGAATAAGTAGCTAAAATGAGCAGAATTCAGTTGATGATAATTCTGACCCAACTAGTGATGAAGATAAATCTACAAGAAATAAAAAACTGAGACATAAAATATTTAAGAATCATGTTTATTCAAATAATATCATTATAAAAAAGTATTCTCCAATAAAAACAATAATAAGACTATGTATTTATTACCAAAATACTCTCATATCATAGGATGATCCATAATCGATAGTAAAATCAATGGATTATAATGAGTTTATCAATGATATGAATAAAAAAACATGATTATATAGAGAATAATTACACTTGGTAACTTTCTCTATGATTTGAAAATAAAAATGTGATAGCTACCATGTGGGTTTTTAGATAAAACATAATGAAAAGGGGGAGGTGTCCAGAAAAAAAAAATATTGTGAAAATAATATTATTAAATGGAAGGGATATACTTTGAAGAGACTTTTTCACTAGTGGAATGTTTGGAAGCTATTAGAATATTTCTTGCACTGGCACCTCAAAGGAAGTTTACGGTATTCTAGATGGATATAAAGTCTGTTTTACTAAATAGAAACTTAGAAGAAAAGGTTTTCTTTCATAAACCTAATGGTTTCATTATAAACTAAGATGGTACCATGGTATGTAAATTTATGTAATGTTCATATTCTATGGAATATTTTTAGAGGTGGTTACTGAGAAGGTGTTAAATTCTGAGGCCCGGTGGGCCCAGTATAGATTCAATAAAAATATTAAATATATTATATAACATGCATGTAGTTCTTTGGAAATAATATAATAACTCTTAAATGAATTATTTGGTCGAAAATATGATACCTCTATTGAATCTGTAATTTGGATTTTACCCTAGTCACAACATAAACATTATTGTCATCAGGTGTTGGTATTGAGCTCTATCGTGGGAAAAAAATTAAAAAAATTATAATATTTAATTAATTATTTAATTAGAAAAATAAACCTAATTAAAACCTATAAATATAATATTATGGCCACAACTTAGTGTTACCTATATAACCATGATTTTTCAGAGAGGATCCATTGGAGGAGCATTTTTAGAGGATTCTTGAATGACTGACGGTGGATCAAGGATTAGAAATCAGTGGGCCAATCAGAGATCATGGATCGTTCTAATGATAATTATATGGGGAAATTCATTATTAGTGATTGATCCAATCATGAGGTATTACATTGTTTTATATGGATTTATCCCCATTTTTTTATCCCATGATAAAAGTGACTCAATTCTTCTAACATTTTGATTCGTGGGTTGATCGTGCTTGTGGGTTTAGGTCTATTCTTCCCAGGATTTTTGGGAATTGGATTTTTGGATTAATATTACTCTTCATTAATAATTCTAATTGCAATTAATTTATTCCAACCCAAAAAAATCCTAGTTTTATTCCTCATTTTATGGTTTATGGATTTTTATCCCCTATTCTACGTCAGATTGTGGTTGGTATATCATTTGGATGGTGGTTTGACAAATACCAAAAAATAGATTGTTGTATAATAAATATTTGGAACAAAGGATCATCAACACAGTTTTATCATAGATATTGTTAGAATGGTTGTGGTGTATGGTGAAAAAATATCAATCAATTTCATATTGGAGATCCCTGAATCATTGGTGTTGGTGTTTCGACATCACAGAGTGATGGTGGAGGTTCCCTCGATCGGAATGGTGATTGGAATCTATCCATCAGTGATAGTAATGTTGGTCAACTTCATATTCAGGATTCCTAATGGATATTTTGGTTGATTTTGTGACGAATACATTGTGGTTGGAAGACGCGTGAGCATTCTGGATTTTCTAGGAAATTTTGGACTAAACAGTGTGTAGTTCAAGAACATAGATCATGTAGTCCCCTCTATAAAATAGCTAGGGTTTCTACATAGGATATAAACGTCAAATTTTTTGTGGTGGACACACACATTGTGTGACTCATATTTTTCTAGCTCTATATGTACAAGGATTACACACCCATGAATCTATCTGGTGCTACACACCATGTGTGCCATGTCACACTTTATATAACCCTTAGTAGAAGGATTGACGTGGATAGGGATTCCATGTCTAGGATACCATGTGGCTCTACACATTGTGTGTGGTGAATAACATGAATGTACATCGGATGGTATATAGGAATGGTTTCATAGTATAAACCAAGTACCATCCCAACCCCTACAAATCATGTATCTTAGGGAACACTCTATGTATTTCAAGGTCTTGGGTTATAGTTCACAGACTTGAGAAGAAAAAAAGATGATTATCGAATGTAAATATAAAAATTGTACCCCTTGGGATAGACCATGTATTTTAATATATGAATTCTGTGTGATCACAATACATGGTCAGTTCCAGGTTTAGTGACACACACTTTGTACCCTCATGGGACACACTATGTACTACTTGGAGGGAGGTTAGAGCCCTCATTCTTCTCAGTTCTTCTCTAGTACGGGGTTGGGTGTTTTCCATTAGACTGTTTTAGTGTATACTATTATCAGTTGAGTGAGTTCCCTTGGAAAATCCCTATGAGGGAATAGTTTATAATTACATCCTTAGTACGGGATTGTGATCCCCTCTATGGAATGAGTCTTGGGTAGATTTCATGGTGTCCCTCAATAGTCCTAGGCATGATCCTCTATCATTATTTTGTCCACCATGGGTAGGGTCCGTGGAATTGACATGACCACCATGCATAGGGTATCAATCTACTCTATGGTAGGTTTAAAAAATAGGGTATGTGGTATCATGGTGTATACGATGCCCTTCTTGGAAGGTTATTCTAATAGGGTTCATAGTGCCCCCCAATGGTCCTGGTTGTGATCCCATATCATGATATCAAGATCTTTGAGATCCATGGATTACTTCTTATAGAGTCCAGATGAGAATGACCTCTTGAACAAGTGTCATCAATGATAGTATGGATTGGGGAGTGATCCCTCCAATATGAGCATTAACTTTTAGCCTTGAGAAGAATCTTGTGTTTGGAAGTGATGGTTGAGAACTTTGGAGACCATTTTCCTATTATGATTATATATGGGTTTATTATTTATATGTCACTTAACATGTTGAAATATCTTATGTTGATTTGAATACTCTTGATGTTATATGATTATTTATTTTTGGTTGTCCTATTGGGTATTGTCATACTCACCCATGCATTGGATTTTCCCATACATATCATGTATTATGCTAATGGTAGTCCTTTTGAAAAAATCCTAGGAGGACTGGGAGTAGGTATAGAGTAGTTTTTTTCTAAAAAAACAAGTTTATTACTAGTTATATATTTTACAATATTCCCTTCCTTCTATTTAGGTTGGACTTATTTTCAATTTTGGTGGGATTGTATTCGGCTCTATCACTTTCAGTACTCTTATCATACTCTAATTGTGGGATTTTAGATGTATGCATGAATTGGTATCAGTTTTGTTGTTTTATATTTCAGTATTGTATGAACTTGGAGACATGTATGTGTATACAATTACCTTATTCTAATTCCTACTATGTGTGGGATATGTCTACTTAGCATTGGTCACCAGCCCCTGGCCTATTAGAAGTGGGTTTGGGGTTTTCAAACTCATCTTATCACTAGTCAGGTGGGCCCTAGTGGGTTAGGATGCGACTGTGTGGTATCAGAGCATGGTTCTACCTTAGGACCAGAGCATGGAATTTTTCCTAGCTATGATATTGATATAGGATTTATGGAAATAATGTTAAAGAGTTTCTAGTTTATATTTTAGTCCAAGGTGTCTATTTTTGGTGTGATGGATGACGTATATATTCACCATGACTATGAAAACCTACTTATTGACTTGGTACATGTATTCACTAGTTGTAGTGAAACATTGGTATATTCATCATATAGGAATGGGTTGTGGTTTCCATGTTCTTATTGAATTATCACCCCAAATATACTAAATGATTGTGGTACGTCTCTCTCTTTCAGGATGTTTCCATGAAGACAATCAGTGAGGTTTACATAGCTGATTTGAGAGTATGACATTATGGGTGATGAGGAATCCATATAAGAGCTTAGTCATGAGGTAGTTTCCCTTATATGTGGAAAAAGGTTGTTCTTTCATCTATTTATTAGTGTATAGACCCACATCTAGTGGTTTAGGTGGATTTATCATGTCAAACTGATCCATTGATGGATCTGATAGTGATGGATTATGACATGTTGGGATAAAATGCATGTCATGAGCTTTTATGTCAATGATCAACTAGTATCCAAGGTGATAAGGAACCAATAACAATAGTTTTATGATGTAGGTCACATCACAGAAGATTACTTCATTCAGGAGGACTTCAGGGACAGCTCGGTTCATTGAAGAAAAGGTTTTGTTTTGCATGTGATGGAAAAAACATCTCACATGAGATTGTCCTGCCCATTATACTATAGATAAAGATATGGTCGATAGTCCACCCAAGAAGATTCATTAGTTGGAACAAGGAGTCATGCATGGTAGTGGGTGAGGCATATAATCTTGGAGAGTAGCAGGGGTGTTTCTCACCTTAATCTATTCCCACCACCACCACCCCTAGGATTTACACACTGGACTCTGGGAGATGGTGGTCAGGGACAAGGGGATATCTATATTCTGGAGGTTTTATACCTATAGGATCCAATAGTGATTCAAGTTACAGTATGTGCCTTTTTTACATAGATATAGTTTTTTATAGACATGATAATGAGCCACTATTTTCTTATTATATCCCTATTTGAAGATCCTATAGTTTCCAGTTAATCCCTTGGATTGACCCTTGCGTTTGGAGGCTCCTACAAAGAGGATCAGGGATCAAACTTCTATCAGTAGCGAGACATAAATCTAAAGAGATATATAGATCCTCACATGGAACCTTTTTATAGCAGTTGTGGGACCCTATGACGTTTTCCCCTGTATGGATTAGTCATCTACCATCCATTCTCATTTGAATATTATTTGTAAGGTTTTTAGTGGATATAATTTATGGGATGTAGTTTCCATCCTTTGGTTACAACTAATACCTAGAAAGGAAAGATGATCTCATGTGTTAGGGGATACAACTAACTTCTTATTAATTGGATAGTATGACCCTTAGATCAGTGGAAGATATGAGTTTCTAGTTCCTGTGATATGGGATAGGTATGAGGAAATAATCCATAGTGAAATTTCATTCCAACTTCCTCATAAAAAAATTATGTGTATATTTACACTAGGTATACCCCAATATATGTGCTAGTATAACATATGGTCCCAAGTATTGTGAGAGATGATGGAGTGGTTGGAGGAATTTACTAAATATGAGTGTTTTTAGACCCATTGTGTTCACTTGGGTATCCATGTATTGTTCTTCTAAGAGGTGGATGAGATCTTGAGGTTAGGTCTTTATTGACATCACCTAAACTAGGTGACTCTCAAAGAGGAGTATCCACCCCACAAGAATCAATTAATTCTTCAGCTTGTGGTTAGGGGGAATGTGGATCTCAGTGTTAGACCTTTGGATAGGTTATCACTAGCACAAATTTCGGTACTAGGATGTATCTAAAGTGGATTTTCAAAAGCTTCTATAGTTTCTTTAAGTTTATGGTGATACCTTTCAGCATATTGGATTCCCTAGCAGTGTTTGAGATACTTATAAACAATATCCTTTTACACATTTTGGATAAGTTCATGGTTGTCTACCTAGTTGACCCCCATGTGTACTCAACATCTGAAGTAGAGTACGTGAGACACTTGGGGATAGTTCTAGACATTCACTGAGAGTATCATCTTAATGGGAATCTCTCGAAGTATAAGTTTTAGATTCATGAATTTAGTTCTTAGGATATGTATTCTTACAAATTGGAGTGACAGTGGACCAATAAAGGTTAAGGTAGTGATATCTTGAGACCCAACCTAGGTCATGGTTCAAGTAGTGTATACTCATAGTGAATTTTTTTCTGTAATTGTTGAGTGAGGAAACAAAGAAGTTAACCTCTTTGCATTTGTCCCTTGAGGAAGAGGATGGTTTAGTGTATGACCAATCGATGGTTGTCACCCCTCCACTTCTTCAGTGAGTTAGGGATGTACAACTTTGGGATATTGATAGAGATGTCTTTCATGAATATATGTCCAATGGACATGTAATTGATTGATTTTCTAATGAAATAGAGTATTAAATCCTTTTGAGTATGGATAATGACCCCAATCACTCTACAAACAGAGGTGCTAAGGATGTTTCTTTCCCTTAGAAATATATCTAGGAGGAAAGAGCATGTACCAAGATCCTTTAGAATAAGGTTAAGTGATTAAGGGTGGATGATAGGAATTTTAGTGGTTTTACCCTATTCAATATTTTATTTACCTAAGAGTGCAATATATTGTGCACAACCTTGGGTCGATCTCTCAAGTCGGCTGCTTACACACACAGGTTTTTCTATTATCACTATTTATAAACTAGCTAATATAAAACTTAAAAACTATAATAAATGGGGGGATTTTATTATAAAAATACATTAAATATAAATAATATATATATATATATATATGAAAATACAAAAAAATAATGAAAAGGAAGGAAAGACATAAAAAATATAGTGAAAGAAAACTATTTCTCTTAGGGTTTCATAGGGATGTTATCATTGTTATAAAAAATATATTTCACATTATTCTATTAAATGTAGAGATCCAGATATTTCACACTACACCCTATCATTTGACTAGTATTACCCTAAATTTATACCTCTATGTATAGGATAAATCTCTTCTATATCAATATATAATCCAAACTCCACTATTTGAGCGACCTAGATATCAACGAGAAGGAAAATGTATGAATGTAGAGGAAGACAATGGTTGTAGAGAATGTGGGTAGAATGATCACCACAATCATTTTAACCACCACTAAAATATTAGAATAAAATAATATAAATCATGGATGATCAAAAAACTAAAACACCACAACTTCCTCTCTTAAACAATAGTGATGGTTAGCTATCCAAAAAACATGGAGATAAAATAAGCATGTTCGGAGAAACACATAATATACAATAAATGGAAGATGAAGATAAATGCACCGATGAAGAATAGATATAAAATAATATAAATTAAAAATATAAATAACTAATATATAAAAAACTCCACCATTCCCCTTGTAAATTTTCTATACTTTGAAAATGGATATGAGAAACAAATTTATAGGGGAAATGGGTGAAGAAATCTCTCTCAAAATTTTTCCACCAAAATTTTCCACATTTTAGACCCATTAAATGATATAATTGGGTAATTGTTTATTTTGGAAAGTTGTTACATCATGTATCCCTCTTTACCCCTAAAAAATTAAGCTTAATTGATCACCGTATGGAGGTGTTATGGTATATTTACTAAAAATATTTAATTTTGTCCAGGTGACTCTTCATATTTCAAAATATAAACTTCTCATGAAATAATGACCTTTAAATGGAGTATTATGGAATATATTCATTTATTAAAGTTCATAATTAATTTTTTATCCATATCTATGATGGATTTCAGCCTCTTTAGTTTGGCCCAATTGGATATATAATCCCATCATTAAAATAGTAAAGATATGTGCACAATTTTTGAGACACGGATTGTGAACTGATTTTGGGCCTCCAAATGAATAATTGAGCTTTTTATACATAAGGATAAAATTAATAAAAAGTTTTAATAAATCCTAAGAAAAACGAATTTCAATATTTCACTCATTTTAGAGAATTTTATGTCTGAAATACACGAAAAAATTAAAACTGTTAAATTCCAAAATTAGGCCATTTTTGCATTTAAGATAAAAATACCACAAAAGCATGAAAATGTGACAATTTACCTTAAAATGACACAATGGTGATATTATAAACATTTAATTATGGTATAAAATATGTGAAAATGTTATATTAATCAAGGATTTTTTATCTTGTTGTTGATTTTAACTCTTGATGTCTCACCAATAAGTAGGTGAAGACTGGTAAATATTTTTGGAGAGTTAGGAATGCCTATAAATAAAGGAGGTAGTCTAGATTCATGTAATTCCCTAAATGATTATTTAAAACAGTGAATATCACTTCATGTCACGATTTGGGAGAGGATATAAGTGGCTTTGAGAGTAAGTTGTAGTTGATCGTGACATTTCTACCCTAGAAAATTGGCCAGGTAAAGTAGGTCATTTAGTTTCCAGAAAATATGATTCGGGACTTTATGTTAGATTTTAATCATATCTAGGAGAATAATTTTATATTGGTGTATATTTCATATAATAACATCTACCATTCTAGCATAGTTGTATCTCCTTTGGAGTCCATGTTCAAGAGACCCTTTAGGTCATCGTTGTATTGGTCGGACCTAGTGGAAGACAACTTTTACTAGCCTATATTTGGTGCTAGTAATGGTTGTAAAGTGTGAAATTCATCACAAGGTAGATGAGAACTACAAAAAAATATTATGAGTTCTTTTTGGACTAATGATAGTGTCCTTTGGTTTTGATGATTATATTGTGTGTTCTGTGATATCTCCCCTCATCAAGGGCTCTAATAATTTTTCTGGGACAACGGGCCATCTCCAAGGTTTATAGGCCCTTTTCAAGTTACATTTTTGTTTTAGCAAGGTGTAATAATACTAAACCCTTTGACTACAGTTATAATGAATACTTTGGATTTTTCATGTGTCATAGTTTAGGGGACATATGCACAATTCTTTCCATGATGTCGACAAGGATGAGTGGGACATTTTGGATAAAGTTACCTTTTAATGAGTTCTATGAGCTTGAGATTGTTGGATTACTAACAAGATAAGAACATTCATGTGAATGTGCTTTCCTTATATGTGTGTGTGTGTGTGTTCTTGTTGAAAACATAGGAACCTTTAGAAGAGATTGTGGTAGGGGAAATCCTAATTGGTATATCAGTATCCCCCCTTGTCAGTGGCCTTTTTACATTTCGGGATGAAGATCCCTAATGTGTAGAGAATGTAACATCCCTTTATTTTTTTTGTAAGAAATATGAATATATTAAGGAATAATTTTGGAGCTAGGTGTTTAGGCATCATGAAATTTTGAGTCCCAGAGATCTAAATATAAATTCAATAAAAATATTAAATATATTATATCATGTGTGTGTATTTTTTTGTAAATAATTAAATAATTATTGAAAAAAGTCTTGGATTGGAAATATGAGACCATCATATTATCTGGAATGTCATTTTTTTCCCTAGGAGTCAATTAATATTCATTTGCATCGGGTGATGAGCACCGTCTTGGGTGAAATAAATAAAAATTATAATATTTATTTAGTTATTTAATTAAAAAACTAAACCTAAATATACCCTATAAATATATGATTATGGCCAAAATTAAAGGTTACCCTCATAACCCTGAGTTTTCAGAGAGGATCCATTGGGGGAGCATTCTTGGAGTATTGTTGAATGACTGACAACAGATCAAGGATTAGAAATCGGTGATCCAATCAGAGTTCATGGATCTTTCCAACAATGATGACGTGGGACCAGTATTCATCAATGATCGATCTAATCCATAGGTTGTACATTGTTTAATGTGGATTTATCTCTATATTTTATCCCATGATGAATGTGAATAAATTATTCTAAAAATTAGATTCATTGATTGGGGGTTTAGGTTTCTTCTTCCTGGTATTTAGAGGAATTTAATTTGTTTATTGATATTACCTTTATTTCATTGTTCTAATAGAAAATAATCAAGGACAACCAAAACATGGATAATGTCCATTCCTCATTTTATGTTTTATGGTTTTCTCCCCTTATTCTACATGTGATCATAATTAGTTCATCTCTGAATATTTATGGGTATGGAAATGAATAAATGACCTCAACTTTGGATTGATCAACTTGAATTCCATCTAGAGGCACAACATGACCAAGAAAAATCCCCTTACCCATCATGAAATGGTATTTTTCATAATTGAGAATAAGATCCTTATAAATGAGAGTTTCAAGAACATCAGCCAAAATATTCAAAAATCTTTCAAATGATGATCCATAAATAGTAAAGTCATCCATAAAAACTTCCATGAATGTTTCAATAAATTCAGATAAAATTCTCATCATACACCATTGAAATGTTTAAATAGAATTACACGAACCAAAGGGAATCTTAATATAAGAAAAGGTTCCAAAGGGGCATGTGAAAGTGGTTTTCTTTTAATCCTTTAGTGTAATGTGAATTTGGAAATAACCAACGAATCCATCAAGAAAATAACATTGGGTTTTTGCAGCCAGTATTTCTACGAATTGATCAAGGAATGGATAGTGGAAGGGGTCTTTCCTTGTAGAAAATTGTGTTTCCTATTATCAATGAACATTCAACATTTATTTGTAAAACTAACATGTAAAATCGCACCAAATTCATTCCATGAGATTATAAATCTGCCTTTTTTGGGAAAAACATGGACTGGACTCACCCATTGACTATTAGAGACGGGAAAAATAATTCCAATAGCCAATAGGTGATGAATTAATTCTTAAAAACCTCTAAAAGTGTTGGTTTCAACCTCCTTTGAAATTGTATCACTTGTTTATAATTTTTCTCTAATAAAAAACTACACATGAACACTAAGGTATTGATTCCTATTAAATTAGATAGAGTCTATCCTAAATATTTCTTGTGGGTTTTAGGACTACTAACAATTGGTTCTCCTAGTCCCTCGACAAATCTATAGAAATGATGAAAAGTAATTTTTCATTCTCACATAATAATTCATATTTGAGGTTATTAAGAAGTGGTTTTAACTCTATCTCATGTGGGTTATTATCATTGATCAAAGAAAACTACTTAAAGATATGATTATTTAGTGAATCTCTAGATTTTAATATAAATTCATCATATTGATCGCTTTCCATGTTCTTAGGATTTTTTAATGTGTTAAATTGGAAACTTCTCAAGAGATACCACTAGTAGGATCAAGGGTTTCCAAATATTCATCTTCTATCAATTATGAGATCAAAAAACTCTTTAAAAAGAGTCTCAACATTCAAGTAATCATCAAGAATATTACTTTAACCTCTAGTTTTGATCAGATTCTGCCACGAAAAAATTTCAATCTTTTAAAACAGCAGTTGGTTTTTCATCACAGGAATAATCAGGGAACATCTCAATAGAAAACCAATAAATAATATTTACTAAGAGAATTAATAATTCATAACTAGGTGTTTCATAGACTGAAAAATATATAAATGAACAAAATCCCCTACAATATTCAGTGAACGTATTCCTTTGTAAACATTGAATATTACTTTTAATCTTTCATAAACGATATCCTTATAGTGAGAGGTGCATGGGTACTAAACCAATCATCTTATATATCTATGAAATAGAAATATACAATAAAAGTTATGTATCTCACCTAAACAAGAACATCCTCTATAACTCCAACAGGCTTGGTAGTACATTGGTTGGTAAGCTGAATGATAATTCTATAGAATTTAAATTATTCAAACTTAAGGGATGAGTAAATAGAATGTTTCATAACATTTAAAAAATCTCAAAAACCATGCATGAAATATTTGAATTCATATTTTATAATGTAGTAAGGAATGGTAATGGTTTTTGGGTCTTTACATTTGACAAGAAAATCATGTTGAATCATGAATGAAACATTCCTTCATAAGTTGAATTTTTCACCTCCTTTTAATTTCTTATTGTGGGTACACATATCTTTCATAAAATTAGCATACCATAGAATTCGTTTCTTAGAATTAAGAAAATGTATGTTGATGTAAAATTTCTTAAAATTCTCTAAAACCTCTTTATCTATATCTTTTGATCACTCGACTTCACTAGTGGTTCACTACTTTGATAAGTCAGTGGTGGTTTGAATGTTTATGGGTTATTCTGAGTACTTATTTGAGAAATAAAAGGACCATGAATCATATTTCAATCTATATTTTTTCATTCAAATAAACATTCTTCTCTTTAATTTGTGTTTCCATTAAAAGAAAATTCATAATTTCCATCATTTCCATAAGTGGGGGGATTCTCATTAATAGTTTCAACAGTGAGTTTTAGTTTCTTAGTTTTAGGGTTATTCAATCTTATACCATTATTAAATTTAATTTCACTCACATTTCCCTTCCCTCTATCTCTCATATTCACCTGAGGTTGTGAGGGTAAACCACCACTCATTTTATTTTTCATGCAACTAAGATCTGAGTCAAGTTGACCCATTCGAGTTATCAAGGTATTCATCACGTTCTAGTGTTGTTTTTAGGATTATTATTATTGTATAATTTCTTCTTGACATTGCCTCATTTCCTCTTTATGTTTCCTCATTGTTTTTTCAAGGTAAATCTATAAATTTTTGACTAAGAGGGGTAGTCTGAAAGTTTCTTCCATAAATAGCATTAGCTTTCTCATTGAAATATATTTGTTGAGAATTACTTTATTGCCCTTGGAAAAAGCTTCTAGGTTGTTTTGGGTGCTGAAATATTTTATTATAGTGGTTGTTCCTGCCCTGATTGAAATTTTGGTAGTTTTTTAATGCAACTTGTTGGTTTGATTCATAGGGTTTTTCAAGAAAAATAGTATTTTAGTTCTCAAAAAGCTCTTGAATTTGTGTGCATTGGTCACTAAAATGTTCATTAGAATAACAGATTCCACAGTGGACTTTCATTTTAAATGTCGCTTTAGGTTTCAGTAGTGTTGGTGGGTTTTTGGAAAACATCATCAATTTCACCATGGTGGTAAGATCATAAAGTTGAATCACAATCATGTTGATTTTAGGACTTATTGTGGGAAATATTTGGGTATATTTTACATTAAGAAGGCCTATTGTTCCAAATTATTGAGTATTTTGGGCCATTCATGCAATTAATGTCCTAGAATAATCTGGTGTTTTGTCAACTACAACACCTCCTATAGTAGTATCAATCATTCTTATATCAATAAGAAAAAATCCTTACTAAAAATATTGAATCAAAAGTTGTTCACTAATTTGATGGTGAGAGAAACTAAAATAGAGTCTTTTGAATCATTCCTAGTACTCATGTAATGTTTTACTTTAAGTTTTCATAATTCCACAAATCTTTTTTCGAATGGAATTAGTTTTAGTGGTAGGGAAAAAATTTCAAGTAAAAGTTTCTTCAATTCATTACAATCTTTAATCATAGTTGAATGTGAATAGAAAAACCATTCATTGGAAAATCCTTCTAAAGAAAAAGGAAATGACCTCAATTTTTTTGATTTTTATCAACTCCTTGATGTTTTAAGTTGAAACAAAAATTACTAAATTCCTGAAAGAGTTTATATGAATATTCACCTAGAAAACCCTTAAATTTTGGAAGTTGGTGAATGAAACCAGATTTAATTCCAAACCCAGTAGGTTTATCAGGATATTCCACAAGATTTTCTTTATTTTCAACATAGGTCAAAGCCAATTATTTCAAGGTTCTGTTGTCATCCATTGTAATTTTAGGTTCAAAGAAGTTTCTTCTAAATGTTTTAGTGGAAGATTAATAACTTGGGATAGGTGTATTTCTATTATCTCTAACCCTATAATGAAATGTTCTATCAATTTTAGAATTTAATGGCAATAAGTTTGGGTCAGAATTTTGGGTAATGCAAAAACAATTTTTACAAAAGCAAATCAAGAAACCTCCTTGAAAATGATTCCAAATTGAATATTGGAATTTTATTCTTCTTAAAATAGTCAATATTTTATTTAACTAATATTTAAATAGAGTGTGCACAACCTAGGTTTGATCTCTCAAGGAGGCCACTTACACATATAAGTTTTTATATTGTAACTATTTATAAACTAACTAGTATAAAAGTATAAATCTAAAATAAATAGGGGGATTTGATTATAAAAATAAATGAAATATAAATAAAATAAATATATAAAATATGAAAATACAAAAAAAACAATAAAAAGTAAGGAAAGACACAAATAAGTTAGTGGAAGAAAACTATTTCTCTTGAGGATTCGTGGTGATGTTACCCTTATTATTAAAAATATATTTCTAATTATTCTATTCAATGTAGATATCCTGAACTTTCACTCTAAAACCTATCATTATAATTTCATTACCCTACACCAATTCCATTATATGTAGGATTAATCTCTTCTACATCAATATCTAAGCCATAATCCCCTGTTTGAATTACTTAGATATCAGTGAGAAGGAAAATGTGTGAATGAGGAGGAAGAAAATGATAGTGTAGAAAGTTGGGATACTTCTCACCATAATAAATTTAACCACCACTAAATTCATATAATAAATTAATTGAAATCATGAAATCTCAAAAAAAAATCAAACACCACCACTCCCCCCCCCCCCACCCTAGAAAAATAGTTGGTGTTATCTCTCCAAAAACTTGGAGATAAAATAATAACGGTGGGAGAAACACATAAAATAAAAGAAACATAAGATAAATATAAATACATAGATAAAGAAGATATATAAGATAATATAAATTGAAAATATTAAGAACTAATACATAAACAAAACTCCACATTTCCCCCTAGAAATTGGATATCCTTTGAAAAGGGAGATGAGAAACAAATTTACAGGGGAAGGGGTGAATAAATATCACACAAAATATTTCCTCTGAAAGTTTATTCATTTTAGACCCATTAAATGATATAATTGGGAAATGGTTTCTTATAGAGAGTTCTTCCATTTTGTATCCCAGGGGATCCCAAAATTTTTTATCTTCATTTATTATCTTATGGAGGATTTATGGTATATTTACTCTGAATATTTAATTTTTTATAGTTGACCCTTTGTATTCCAGAACATAAACTTACAATTCCATAATAACCTTAAAACATAGGATTATTATAAAGCCCCATACTATACATGAATATGTATTACCTAAAAGTTAAATAATATTTGTTAAAAAATATAACAAATCTACAAAAGGGCCATATAGTTATAGTGTCTTTAGAAACTGGGAAACATAAACAACTGGTTCATAAGACATCTTCATTGTCTCCCACTCATTTCTTCATAACTAGACCCCTTTTTTAAATATCTAACTTAATAAACTTCTTAATTACCTAGTAAAAAGAAACATATAAAAGTGTGAGCTCATATTCTTATTAAGGTTAAACAAGGAAAATATCAATCATATCATAAACATATGACATAAGAACATAACATTTGAAAATTTTATCCTGTATATGAAAGATCGGGATATGATTCCATGGGATAAATCATAAAAGTTCATAAGAATCAGTGAACATAATCCAAAATTTCATAACATAAGACATGAAGTTTTTTTCATACACATAATCATAGAAAATCATTTCATATTAGTCGATGCTCATTTCTAAGACCATCATTGCTGACAAAGTCCATTACTAAACTGAGTTCACTCCTCATTCCAGCCCTGTATTACTAAACCGAGATCATTTATCATTATAGCCTTGTCTATATCATGAGATATAAATCTTTACCCAATAAATCATAGGGATATATATTTCCCACCCATCTCATAATTAAATCATTATTATGAGTGCCACAATAACATAAATCAATCATCATAGCCCAAGGAATAAAATGGGTTTCTTTAAATATTATTCCACCATAACATAATCCATGTAAAACAAATGGATTTAATAAATATCATTCCATAATAAACACAATAAAATCATATTAAAAATAAGTATATTATACTTGAATGATAACCTTATTAAATATTTCCATCTTAGATGGAAATTAATTTTGATATAGCAAATGAAATTAATTCTTGAAGAAAATATCATTTACTCTTCAAAAATGTTTTATTTTCTAAAAATTCCACACATTTTTAAAAGAAGATAATTTTTATGAAAATAAACTTGAAATAATTTAAAGCAATATTCATATAAATAGGTCATTATTAAGACATAAAAATCCATTCATACGGTAATAGTTAAAAATAATTCTCCTCATTCTTTTCTGGAAAATTAAAAAAGTACTTCGTATCGAATAACGAAAAAAGTTTCTTTTTATTACATTTCCTAAAAATTCACCAATGGGTAAAATTGTATTTAAAAAATTTTAGAAGAATAGAAATAGTATTACATATTTAAGGAATAGGGATGTGTATGATAAATATACCACAATAAATACTTATGAATAAACAATCTAAGAGAATAAAGAGATTACAAAATTATCCCTTGCCTTAGATCTGATATCCTTCATGGGTATCTGAACCTTATGTATAATTATTTAGATAATTTCATCGAATTATTCCAAAATCATTGTCATTTTTATGATACCATATTATCCTATTTTTGTTTGTAACATTATTACTTGTCAATTGGGTATTAACTTCTTTATTTTTTTTATGCATGTCATGTGAGATAAGTTCTTATTCCTCTTCTTATTTTATAGTTATATAAATTTCAAAAGGATATTAGTATAATATATATCATATATATTAATTGAATTCAATTATATAATAATTCTTTTATTAAAATCATGTATAATAAATGGCATCGCATCATGGAGACGATAGGTCGTACGTACGAACAAGCGACAATATCATTCCCATAATTATTGAATGATATTGAAGTTGATGGTGTATAATATTTCAGAATCAATATAATTTTATAAAGATCATATATAGTTATTACTTCCATAATTATACCCATCCAATTATGGTGGTGATAAAAAACAGGTTACACCACAACGTGGAGATGATAATTCATATGTACGCAAATGTGGTGATTTCATTTTTCATCGGATGGATAGAAGGTGGAATATGGTTATTAAATTACTGTAATAACATATAAATATATATTTTATATGGGATTTAATATTGTATAATGGAAACAACTAATGAAGAGGAAGTAGAAGAAGAAGTAATTAGAATGAATCGGTAGAGAAGATTACCTCTTCTACGACATGCTTCCTCTAAATCTCCTCTTAGAGAACTAGAGTTTATATTTGAAGATGACCATAAACTCTAGAATGTGACTATGTAAGTTGAGAATGTAAAATATCAGGGTATGTTCAATCTTGAAGGCTTAAAGTGAAGTGAATAGATGAGGGAGGATGTGCCCTTTCATAATTGAAGTGAGGGGCACTTTTGGGATCTCCAAAATTATTAATTTTTAATAAAATGAAACCCCTTCAACAAAGCTCTATAATTAACCTAATTAAAATATGATATTAGATAAGGTTTCAATCTCATAAAAAATAATTTTTTGACAAGTATTTCCTTCAATTTAAAAATTATCATTTTAATTAACATGTAGTCATCTTACTTAAGTTTTAACTAGGGTAATAAATATTTTGACATTAAAAGGGTGTCATATTTCCTTATTTGATGTCAATTATACTATAAATACGTACCTAAAATCATTTTATACCATATAATAATTATTATAAATTTGTTAAAATAAATTATGATTTTTAAATAATTTAATAAAACATTATTTTGATAAAAAATCAATAGTATCGATTTTGACACTATTAAATTCATTGATTTTTAAAAATATTAATATAAAAATTTAACTTAAAAAAATTATATTAATATGTTAAAGGTAATATATAAAATTAATTTTACATATTAATTAACCCAAATTATGTTTATTTTAAAATTTTTGATAACATTTATTTGATATCTCCATTAATAAAATAATTACTACATCACTTTTGTGTAATTATTTAGTATTCTTATATGTTGAATAAAAATTAAAACTAAAATAATATGATAAATATAAACCTGTTAGGTTTAAGAATAATATAATTATTTGAATTTATCTTCTAGAAAATTCAACATTTAAATTTTTATACTTATTAATTTATGAATGTGACAACTTTAACATCACTTTAAATAAAATTATATAAGTGTCACAATATCTTCTATAAGGCTCCAAATGGTTGATAAATCAACATTTGGATGGATATGGTTGAGATATACTCAATCAATAATATTTTTTCAAGTTTTTGGGTCCTTTTATGGATATTAATAATTTAATAAAAATTATTTTATTGATTTATCATCAATTAATTAATATTTACATCATCAAAGTATAAGTCTTTAGTGTAATTATTTATTTATAAAAATTAAAAATAAATTACCATGATAAAGATAAAAATTTTATATTAAAAATTAGTATTTATAATATAATTTATATTTTTTATAACATTATATAAAAAATTATTTAGTTATTAAAAGTTGAGTGAGACATATTTAACTTTTCTTTAAATAAAATAAATTAAATGTCCTAATATCGTCGAAGTAGATTCCAAAGGAAACCATTTTGACCCAAGGATGATTTTGTTCAAAAAAAACTTATTCAATGATGTTAAAAAAAGTGTCAGGGAAATTTTATAATAGTATTATATCCCTTAGTTACTCATTTTACCCTTTTTATATATTAATAAAAATTATTAAAGTTACAATACATAATTCCCAAAAATAAAAAAAAGAAATTTATATAATTTGGACCGACTAATTCAAAATATGGAATCCATTTTTCAAAATTCAAAACATAGAAGTTGAATCAATTAGTTGAAAATTAATCCCATTGTTAGAAAGAGAGAACAAGTTTTAAAAGTTAAAACATTGCAAAAGATTGAAATGTTTTTGTAACGACCCAAAGTTTCATTAATGGAAATCCTTCTTGATCTAATTAAATGTCTCTTTATGTTTATATAAAATGTAAACTTCTTTGGTTTTATGTTAAGAATTTTGACCATTGCTAATATAGTCGTTGAACAGTGATCACATGATTAGTATAAATATAGGACTTTAACAAATCCAATTTACTCAGACAAAGGAAGTGATAGCCTCATCTAGTAGAATTGCCCCATATGAAGCCCATTTGTCAGAGCTCGAAAAATAGATGGTGTATTTGGGCTTCGCCCTTGACCAATCCGAAGCTGAGCTTCATCTTTTCAAGCTTGAACGTGACCGTCTATGGGAAAAGTCAAAGTTGATTGAAATTACCACTCAAGCGATGCTATCCGAGCCACCACAAGGGTTAATCAACATTGCACACCTTACCCTTAGGTCTTATGTAGCTATTTTAAGGGGTTATGTAACAAATAAGTAGTACTATGTTCATGTACATTATTTTTTTTGTATATAATAATGAATATAATTTCTAGTCATTTTTTATACATTGTAAATAGTTTTTAAAGTACAAATAGTGTTTTTTGTTATTATTTAACTAAGGATTATATTTTATTAAATTAAGGGATTTTTGAATTAAATAACATTTTAATAAAATATTATTATTTATATTAAATTAATTTTTATTAAATATAAATTATCTTATAATTTTATGAATGCAATTATAATTTTTATTAAGGTTTGAAATCCATTTCTGTCCAAACCTGTGAATTTTTTATAAATGTCGGTTTTTATTTTATAAGTGAAAATTAACATATTCAGAAAATTATTTAGATAAAATAAATGTTATTTTTTGAATCAGGATGTCGAACTTATCCAACGGTGAATTTTTCATAATTTTCTACGACAGTCAAATTTTTGGGCAAAAATTAAATACCGTTTAAATATATAATGTGTTTTATGACATCATAATGACCCAATAGTGATGTAATAAAATACTATAATCTTTATGTTCGGCCAATATATGTTTTAACATTAAAATAAAGTGATTTTGGGTTTGTTTGACTTATTTTTCAAAGCATTAATGGACCGCTCAGGACTTATTCAACACTTTGCCTTTTTATATTAATTTCCATGGGAGTGTGACTCACCTCCACATAAGAAACCCTAATATTTTAAGAAGTTCGGAATTTGGCCTTATAAAATAATTTTTTCCTCTTCCCTTTTCCAAAAAACATGGGAAAAACCATGGGATGGTTTGTGGTTTGGATTAATTTAATATAAGGGGTCCCAAACCTAAATAATAAAGAATTCCCCCACCTTTCCCATATAAACACACCCAAGCTCCCAATTATTCCTCACTCAAAGCCCTTGAAGTTCATCCAACCTTTTCCCTACTCTCTCTAGAATCCTCCCAAGGTTCTCCAAGCTCCCAAGAAGCCTCTCACAATCCTCTCTCTAGCCTTTGGAAGCACACTTCCAAGTAAGGGTTTTTTCTTCCTTTCTCATTTTTGTCAATTTTCTTTAAGTTGTATTTCCCTTTTAATTTCAATTATGAATGTTGGGGTATGGTTTCACACCTCCCCCATACTGACCTATTATTTTTTTAATGATGGGATACCCCTTTATCTCTCATTAAATTTCTCCCATATAGACTCGTTACTATGCCGAAATTCCGAAAGGAACTTCTTCCTCTTCTTTTAAATTCAAGCAATAATTTTGTATCATGAATCTAAATTCCTTTACAATTGTTTGGACATGTATCTATATGACCTACTTACTGTCCATTACAAGTAAATATGATGAGGAACCCCTTTCTATCTCATCAACCATTTTTATGAATTCTTATTTCACGTCGTTACACTGCCGAAATCACACCGATTTTCTAAGCCAGTGTCATTGTGTAGTGAATACCATACCCATTTCTCCATCAAGGGTATTCAACTTTATGCACATTTACTTATTTATTGTAAAGTTTCATGTATGAATTCCACATTCCTTTATCGTGTAATAAATGATTATGTTTTATGAATCCATGTTTTATGATCCATGTGGCACACTTATGCATGAAATGAAATGTTTAAGAAGGGTGCGCCGTTATAGCGTTCCAATGCATTGGGTAAAGTATAGTATCATGATACGTCATGTGCAATGAGTGTTGACTCATGATAATTCAAGTGTAACGAGGGTTTACTTGTGCTTTATGTGCAATAAGGATTTACTCATGCTCCATGTGCAATGATCCTTGGCTCATGCTAATTCCATGTTAAGTGTCGTTGCCACATTTCCATATTATGATTATCATGCTTTATCATGCCTTTATTTTCATGTTTCTTATATTCTCTATTGATATGACTATTGTCTAACATGTATTGTACTCCTCATGTTATTCCATGTGTACTCCCTTACTGGGCTTTATATCTCACCCTTTTCTTATTCATGTCCTCAGGTTATCCCATGCAATGCTAAGTACGATGGAATGTAGTGGTCATGTAAAGGAAGTTTTCAATAAAGATGTTGTATTTCAGGTTTTAAGTTTTTATGTAATGGTCCTAATCCCCAAAGACAGTAAACCTCTTGATCTTCCTTGTTGTATCAATTGAAGTTTTATGTAATAAATCATATTTAAGTTTGTAATAAAAGAAGGGTTGTCATAGTTGGTATCAAAGGATAGGTTTAGTTATTTATGGGATTAGGAAACCCTAGTAATGCCTTAGATAAAAGACTAAGTATAATAAAAACATCCTTAAGTTTTGGTAAGTACTGAGTAAGTGGTTTATCAAACAAATACATCTCTATCTGGATACGAGCAGGTAGAGGCGACTCTGGCACAGATGTATCCTAGGGGTAAAACCCGAAAACACCGCTTTGAGCTAGACTCGAACAGGAACTGGTGCACGACAACGGGCCTTGATGCACTCTTGGTTACGACACTCCTAGGGGATATGTTTTGATAAATTCAAAAGCTTAGTATGAACCCTTATTAAGGGAATTAAAAAATGCCCCTACGAATATATGTTTGAATGTAGATCATGAAAATCCTAGATTGAAGCCTATAGACTCATGAGTAATGGAAATAAAAGTTTATTTATAAGTCATCAACTTTTGTCTTTGGATTACCCTTTATGTGTTACCCCTAACTTTCATTTTATTCCAGCCAATGGCCGGTAATAAGAGGACTCGGGCTAACAACCGTTGTGAAGATCAGTGTGATGACTGTACTAAGGAGATGCCCAATCGAATGGGAGTGGGAATCACAAACTTTGTCATGCTTCTCTATCATCTAACTCAAGCATTGAATAGAAACACGGGTCAAGAGGAACGTTCAACCCCCCCACCCCTAAGAAAGAACAAGTCACTATCGAGAGCTTCATGAGACAAAGGCCTCCTACTTTTAGTGGATCATCTGATCCCACGATCGCTGAACAATGGATCAACTCCATTGAAAAGATCTTCTCTATCCTTCAATGTTCTGAACAAGAGAAGGTTCTCCTGGCTTCCTATCGTATGGAGGGTGAAGCTGATCAATGGTGGACGCTGATAAAAAATACGAAGCCTGAGGAGGAGATCGAGGCGTTGGAATGGAAGTATTTCCGGAAGATGTTTTTCGATAAATATTTTCCGCGCACCCTCTGGCTTAAGATGTAAAGGGACTTCCTTTAACTCAAGAAAAAAGATGAAAAATATGTTGGAGCGTACGAGGAAAACTTCAAAAGGCTTGCATGATACACTTCCAAATTTTTCGTTACCCCCGAATGCAAGGTTGATTGCTTCTTTAGTGGCCTGAAGCCTAGCTTGCGGAAAGCATTAGCGATCCGTGACTTCGACAGCTATGAAAAAAATTTCCGATGTTCCCTCAAGGTCGAAATGGAGATCGGGGAATCACAGGGGTATCATGGGGATAAGAAGCGTAAGGTGGACTTCAATGCTGGTGGCCCGATGGATAAATCCAACGGTGCTAAGAAGATCCAGCACCCCACTTTCCAAAAGTGCAGAAAGAAGCACCCTTGAAATTTCCTTAAGGGGATGAGAAAATGTTTCAGGTGTGGAAGAGAAGGGCACCTAGCTGTTAACTGTCAGCAAGAAAGACCCATGATTGTGAGAGAGGAGAGGAACGCTCCGTTCGAACCTCAATGCGTTGTTCAATGCTACAAATGAAAAGAACCGGGTCATTTTTCAAATCAGTGCCCTAATCCAAGGGATTTTGGAGGCGACCAACAACCTCCAAGCCAGCAAGGAAGAGCTTTTTCCATCACTTCTGCCGAAGTGAACCTCACCAATGAAGTGGTGATAGGTACGCTAGTTATTCATTCATGAATAGAAAACGTACTTTTTGATTCAGGTTCTATGCATTCTTTTATATCTCAAAAGTTTAGTAGAACAATCCCAGCACCACTACAAATCATGGAAGTAAAGATGTCGGTGAGTACGTAAAATGGGGAAATCATTACATCCCATGAATATAAGTCCTCCCCTATTATAATCTGTGGATTGAATTTCCCGGTGAACCTCATCATACTCCCTCTGGTGGAATTTGATTCAATTTTTGGCATGGATTTTATTTCCTTATATAGAGCCAATATAAATTGTCGGGAGAGGGAAATCACACTCCATATGGAGAATCGACCCCCGATTCTTTACAAGTGTCAGGAGGAAGATGAATCTCTTTTAGCTCCATCATCTCAATCATGGGTATTACTACCTTATGAGCACACATATTTGGCTCAAATGATTGAGTCCAAGGAAGAAACCATCCTTGAAGAAATGCCTATTGTGAGGGAATTCGCTGAAGTGTTTCCCGAGGAACTGCCTGGTCTTCCTCCTAGAAGAGATGTTGAGTACTCAATTGAACTTATACCTGGGGTGCTACCAATATCCAAGACTCCATATATAATGGTTGTTGTTGAGCTTGAACAGCTGAAGAAACAACCACAGGAGAATCTGGATAAAGGGTTTATATGCCCAAGTGCTTCATCATGGGGTGCACCAGTCCTCTTTGTCAAGAAGAAGGATGGGTCAATGCGGCTCTGCATCGATTATCGTGAACTTAACAAAATCATGATAAAGAACAAGTATTTTCTCCCAAGAATCGATGACTTGTTTGATCAGCTGCATGGAGCACAATACTTCTCCAAGGTGGACTTGCGGTCGGGATATTATCAAGTAAGGGTGAAGAAGGAAGATGTCCCGAAGACTGCTTTTCGTACAAGATACGGGCACTATGAATTCATAGTAATGCCTTTCGAACTCACCAATGCTCTAGAAATATTCATGGAATTGATGAATAGAGTCTTTAGAGATTACCTTGACAAATTTGTGGTAGTCTTTATAGATGATATTCTAATATACTCCAAAACCAAGGAGGATCATGAGGAGAATTTAAAAACTATACTAGAGACTTTGCGCAAGGATAAGCTCTATGCAAATTATATCAAGTGTGAGTTCTGGTTGAAGGAGGTCTCATTCTTGGGCCATATCATCGCAAGCAATGGGATATCTATAGACCCCTCCAAAACAGATGCAATTGAGGGATGGACGAGGCCAACATCGGTAACAGATATCCTTAGCTTCTTGGGGTTAGCTGGATATTATCGACGATTTGTGAGAAATTTCTCACGATTGTCCAACCCTCTTAACAAGCTAACTCGAAAGGGAGTAAAGTTTTCTTGGAGTGATGAATGTGAATAAAGCTTCAAGGAGTTGAAAAGGAGGCTTATCACTATGCTCGTACTCAATTTACCCACAAGTGGGGAGCTTTTTGTGGTATTCAGTGATTCTTAGAAGAAGGGATTAGGATGTGTGCTGATACAGAATGATAATGTGATATCCTATGCCTCAATGCAGTTGAAAATCCATGAGCGAAACTATCCAACAGATGATCTGGAGTTGGCGGCGGTGATATTTTTCTTGAAAATCCGTCGGCATTATCTCTATGGAGAGAAATGTGAGATATATACTGACCACAAGAGTCATAAATATATATTCATGCAGAAATAGCTTAATATGTTCCAGAGAAGATGAATAGAGCTCATCAAGGATTATGACTGTTCAATACATTACCACCCTGGGAAAGAGAACAAGGTGGCAGATGCCCTAAGTAGAAAGGATCCAGTTATTCTATCAATGATGAGAATTGAGAAGGATCCAATCTTCTTAGACTTGATGAAGATGGACATGGGAATCATAGAGAAGGGAACATCATCAATCCTTTCACAAATTATTGCCCAACCATCTCTTTTGGAAAGGTTAAAGGACGCTTAAATGGATGATCTAGGAATTCAGGAAAAAGTGGAATCTATCAAAAAGGGTAAATCCTCAGAGTTTAATGTTAATGAAGAAGGAATTATGCGGTTTAGGAAAAGACTATGTGTTCCATCAAGTCCAGAGCTAAAGAAGGAACTTTTGGATGATGCACATAGTTCAAATTTCTCTATTCACCCAGGGAGCACAAAGATGTATCAAGATCTCCGAGAAAACTTTTGGTGGGATAATATGAAGAAGGAGATCGTTGAATATACATCAAAGTGCCTGGTGTGTCAGCACGTGAAGGTATAGAGGAAGAAGTCTAAGGGGATGATGCAACCATTGCCTATACCAGAATGGAAATGGGAGAACATCACCATGGACTTTGTCACTGGACTTCCAAGCACATCCAAAGGCAACAATGCAATCTGGGTTGTTGTGGATTGTCATACAAATACTGCACACTTCATTGCTATTCGGGAGGATTTCTCATTATATCAACTGGAATGGATATATATCAGGGAAGTCGTAAGGTTGCATGGAGTACCACTATCTATTGTGTCTGACCGAGATCCAAGATTCACCTCTAAGTTTTGGAAGAGTCTTCAACATGCTCTGAATACTGAACTAAACTTTAGTACGGCCTATCAACCTCAAACTGATGGCCAATCCGAGTAGACTATCCCAACACTTGAGGACATGTTCAGAGCATTCTCAATTGACATTAAAGGAGTATGGGATCAACATATTCCTCTAGTTGAGTTCTCTTATAACAATAGTTTCCCCTCAAGCATCCAAATGGCACCATATGAAGCCCTATATGGGAAAAGGTTCAGAACACAGGCATGTTGGGATGAGGTCAGTGAACATAAGCTGTTTGGACCAGAAATGGTCGAAGAAATGGTGGAGAAGGTGAAAACCATTCAGTAGCATATCAAGGCAGCCCAGAGTCGACAGAAGAGTTATGCAGATAATCGTCGATGAGACCTTGAGTTTAAAGTTGGAGACATGGTTTTTCTACGCATATCTCTGTAGAATAAGGTCATGAGGTTTGGAAAGAAATGGAATTTAAGTCCAAGGTACATCGGCCCCTTCGAGATTCTTGATCGTGTCGGGGTTGTGGCCTATCGACTAGCACTTCCACCTACTATGGACAAAGTACATGATGTCTTTCATGTATCCCTCTTAAGGAAGTACATACTAGACCCTTCACATGTACTCTCTTATAAGGTGGTACAATTGGAAGATGATCTTTCTTATGAGGAGAAACCAGTGAAGATCTTAGATCGTAGAGAAAACGTTCTATGAAATAAGACAATGCCCCTCGTCAAGGTGTTGTGGAGAAACCACAAGTTTGAAGAAGCGACTTGGGAATCAGAGGATATGATGAAGCTGAGTTACCCACATTTGTTTTAGTGTGGTAAAAGGAAAATTTCGAGGGTGAAATTTAATAAGGGGGGAATATTGTAACGACCCAAAGTTTCACTAATGGAAATCCCTCTTGATCTAATTAAATGTCTCTTTATGTTTATATAAAATGTCAACTTCTTTGGTTTTATGTTAAGAATTTTGACCGTTGCTAATATAGTCATTGAATAGTGATCACATGATTAGTATAAATATAGGACTTTAACAAATCCAATTTACTCAGACAAAGGAAGCGATGGCCTCATCCAGTAGAATTACCCCATACGAAGCCCATTTTTCGGAGCTCGGAAAAGAGGTGGCGTCTTTGGGCTTCTCCATTGACCAAGCCCAAGCTAAGCTTCATCTTGTCAAGCTCGAATGTGACCGTCTACAGGAAAAGTGGAAGTTGATTGAAATTACCACTCGAGCGATGCTATCTGAGCCACCCCAAGAGTCTGTCACCATCGCACACCTTACCCTTAGGTCTTATGCAGCTGTTTTAAGGGGTTATGTAACAAATAAGTAGTACTATGTTCATGTACATTTTTTTTTTTGTATATAATAATGAATATAATTTCTAGTCATTTTTGATACATTGTAAATAGTTTTTAAAGTAAAAATAGTGTTTTTTGTTATTATTTAACTAAGAATTATATTTTATTAAATTAAGGGATTTTTGAATTAAATAATATTTTAATAAAATATTATTATTATTATTAAATTAATTTTTATTAAATATAAATGATCTTATAATTTTATGAATGCAATTATAATTTTTATTAAGGTTTGAAAGCCATTTCTGTCCAAACCTGTGAATTTTCAATAAATGTCGGTTTTTATTTTAAAAGTGAAAATTAACATATTTAGAAAATTATTTAGATAAAATAAATGTTATTTTTGTAATCAGGAGGTTGAAATTATCCAACGGTGAATTTTTCATAATTTTCTAAGACAGTCAAATATTTGGGTAAAAATTAAATACCGTTTAAATATTAATGTGTTTTATGACATCATAATGACCCAATAGTGATGTAATAAAATAATATAATCTTTATTTTCGGCAAATATATGTTTTACCATTAAAATAAAGTGATTTTGGGTTTGTTTGACTTATTTTTCAAAGCATTAATGGACTCCTCAAGACTTATTCAACACTTTGCCTTTTTAAATTAATTTCCATGGGAGTGTGGCTCACCTCCACATAAGCAACCCTAATATTTTAAGAAGTTCGGAATTTGGCCTAATAAAATAATGTTTTCATCTTCCCTTTTCCAAAAACCATGGGCAAAAACCATGTGATGGTTTTGGTTTGGATTAATTTAATATAAGGGGTCCCAAACCTAAATAATAAAGAATTCCCTCACCTTTCCTATATAAACCCACCCAAGATCCCACTTCCTCCTCACTCAAAGCCCTTGGAGTTTTTCCAAACTCTTTCCTACTCTCTCTAGAATCCTCCCAAGGTGCCCCAAGCTCCCAAGAATCCTCTCAAAAGCCTCTCTCTAGCCTTTGGAAGCACACTTCCAAGTAAGGGTTTTTTCTCCCTTTCTCATTTTTGTCAATTTTCTTTAAGTTGTATTGCCCTTTCAATTTCAATTATGAATGTTGGGGTATGGTTTCACACCTCCCCCATACTTTCCTATTATTTTTTGAATTATTGGAGACCCCTTTATCTCTCATTAAATGCCTCCCATATACACCCGTTACTATGCCGAAATTCTGAAAGGAACTTCTCTCTCTTCTTTTACATTCAAGCAATAATTTTGTATCATGAATATAAATTCCATTAAAAATTTTGGGACATGTATCTATATGACCTAATTAATTTCCATTACAAGTAAATATAATTAGTAACACCTTTCTCTCTCATAAACCATTTTTTATGAATTCTTATGTCACGTCGTTACGCTGCCGAAATCACACCGATTTTCTAAGCCAATGTCATTTTGTAGTGAATACCATGCCCATTTCTCCATCAAGGGTATTCACCTTTATGAACATTTACTTATTGATTGTAAAGTTTCATGTATGAATTCCATATTCCTTTATCTTGGAATAAATGATTATGTTTTATGAATCCATGTTTTATGATCCATGTGGCACACTTATGCATGAAATGAAATGTTTAAGAAGGGTGTGCCCTTATAGCGCTCCAATGCATTGGGTAAAGTATAGTATCATGATACATCATGTGAAATGAGTGTTGAATCATGCTAATTCAAGTGCAATGAGGGTTTACTCGTGCTTTATGTGAAATGAGGATTTACTCATTCTACATGTGTAATGAGCCTTGGCTCATGCTAATTCCATGTTAAGTGTTGTTCCCACATTTCCATGTTATGATTATCATGCTTTATCATGCCTTTATGTTCATGTTTCTTATATTCTATATTGATATGCCTATTGTCTAACATGTATTGTAATCCTCATGTTATTACATGTGTACTCCCTTACTGGGCTTTATAGCTTACCCTTTTCTTATGCATGTCCTCAGGTTATCCCATGCAATGCTATGTACGAGGGAATGTAGTGGTCATGTAAAGGAAGTTTTCAATAAAGATGTTGTATTTAATGTTTTAAGTTTTTATGTAATGGTCCTAAGCCCCAAAGACAGTAAACCTCTCGATCTTTTTTGTTGTATCAAGTGATATTTATGTAATAAATCATGTTTAATTTTGTAATAAAAGCAGGGTTGTCATAGTTTTTACATCTGAATTCAATGTAAAATTAATGCTAATGGCATAAATTATATTTAATGATAAAAATATATTATATTTATACTTTAAACCCATTGAATATTATAATTTAACTATTTAAATTATTTCAATGAAAATAGTTGTTTTCAATTAAAATTTAGTGTATTTTTACTATTCATCAAAATTTGAAAGTTATAAGGAAAATATTAAAATTTCATCCGAAGTAAATTTTTATATCCATTTTTCAAATAAAATGTTTATTTTTCATATAAAATTTATTAATGTTTCAAAATATTAATTTAAAAGAGGTTTTCTATTAAAAACTGGAAAATTACCCTTTCAAAAATATAGGTTTTTATACATCAAATAGGATTTATTTATACCCTATGACAAAAATATCTATTGGATGAATATAAAAAATATTTTATTAAGTATATAACCTATATATATCATTAATTTCATTTAATAATAGTAATTAACTCAATTTATTAATACAAAAAGATACAAATATATAATTGATTTATATTTTTCAATAATTGGTAGTGAATGACTTCACTATTAATTTTCATAAGTTAGTTATATTTATTCATGCTAACCTAATGGATAGGTTAAAATTTTATTTTATAATAATGTAATATCATAGTTTGTTTAAACTCTTGGTTTCATGTAATGCAATCTATTGAACAATTAAAATTATTTAGAGAAAATATTTCACAAAAACATTTGGGTGTTACATTCTACCCCCTTAAACTGATTTTCTCCCTCAAGATTCATCACTTGGATAAAAATATATGAGGATATATCTCCCTTATCATATCCTCAAGTTCTCATGTTGCTTCCTCAAATTTGTGGTTCCACCACAAAACATTAACTAAGAAAGTGGTCTTGTTTCACAGAACTTTTTTTCTATGATCCAAAATCTCTATTAGTTGTTCTTTATAAGAAATATATTTCTCCAGCATTATGACTTCTGAGTATAGTACATTTGAATTATTAGGCATGAATTTTCTCAGTAGAGATACATGGAACACGTCATGAACTTGAGATAGATTTTATGTAATCTCCAATCAGTAAGCTTCCTTCCCAACATGATCTAGAATTTCAAAGGACAGATATACCTAGGGTCCTTCTTGGACTTCATTCCAAATATCATTACTCTCTTCTATGGAGAGATTTGTAGAAACACCTTGTCACCCAATTCAATCTCTAGGTATTTTCTTTGGATGTTAACATGAATTTTTTTCTCCTTTAATCTACTCTTATGTGTTGTTGAATAGATATGGCCTTTTCTACCATTCCATCTACAAGATTAGGTCCTAATAGCTTTCTTTCCCCAAATTCATCCCACCAAGTTGGTGTTCTGCACTTCTTTCCATAGAGGGATTCATAATGATCCATCTTAATACTGGAGTGAAGGTTATCTTTGTAATAAAATAACACTAAACGTAGGTGTTGATCCCAACCACCTTTGAAATTCATAGAGAAAGCTCTCAACGTGTCATCTAAAGTTTGAATTTTCCACTCAAACTGATCATCCATCTGAGGATGATAAGCAGTGATGAAACTTAACTCAGTATCCAGATTCTACTAAATACTTCACCAAAACATTGAGGTAAACCTTGGATCCTGGTCAGATATAATGTAAATTGGTACTCTATGAAAATATTACAACAGCCATTACAAATATCCTAGAAATATTGTCAAGAGATAAATCCTCTCTAATAGCAATGAAGTGTGCCGACTTAGTAAGGAAATCAACTAGAACACATATATAATTATGTCCTTTAGAAGTTTTTGGAAGTCTGAAGACAAATTCCGTAGTGATTTTTTCTCATTTCCATTATGGTATGGGTAATGGTTATGACATCCCCTTATACTTCTGTCACTCAACCTTAACTTGCAGACAAACTATGAACTGAAAAACATATTCAACAACATCTCCTTTCATTCCATCTGACCAAAAATAATCTTTCAGGTCCTTGTACATCTTTGTGATTCCAGTTTTAATAGAGAATGAAGAACTATGAGCCTCATCCAATAGCTCCTTATTTAATTCAGGTATGGTAGGAATACAGACCTGATTCTTAAACCTTATTATTCCATCACAATCAAGGTTGAATTCAGGAACATTTCTCACCTTATTATGTATCTCAACATATTCCTTATGAGACTCATTAATCTTCAATTGTATAGATCGTTGAACATTTATTTGGGGAAGATAAGATGTCTCCCCTTTAAAATTTCAAGATCCATCCTTTTAAAATCCATAAATATTGGATCTTTTGTGATCCTCATCATGGATAGGCTAGCATGGTCCTCTCGAATCCAAGAATCTGCGACCTTGTTTTCTTTCCCAGGGTGGTAATGTATTGAGTAGTTGTAATATTTATTTATCTCCAACCATCTTCTTTGACTCATATTCAACTTATTTTATGTGAAAATATATTTAAACTTTTATGATTAGTATAAATATCACACTTTTCACCATAAAGATAATGTCTCCATATCTATAGTGAAAATATTATCATAGCTAACTTCAAATCATGAGTTGGGTAATTTTTCTCATGGATTTTCAATTGTCATGAGGCATAAGCTATCACCATATCATTTTTCATGAGAACACATCCTAGACCCTTTTTGGATGCATCACTATAGATTACAAACCTTTTTTCACTACAAGGCAGTGTGAGCATAGGTGCATTGGCTAACTTTCTTTTGAGCTCTTTGAAATTATCTTCAAATTCCTATGTCCACACAAACATAACTCATTTCTGAGTCAACTTGGTGTGTGGATTAGATAATCATGAAAAATATTTCAAAAAAATTCGATAATATCCATTTATCCCAAGAAAACATTGGATCTCTATTACTATTTTTGGTCTCAGCCAACTTTAAATAACTTTTATTTTTTATGGATCCACAGATATCCCCTCATTTGAGATTATGTGACCCAAAAATGAAACTTTCTAAAGCCAAAATTCAAACTTGGTAATTTTTTTATAAATCATTTCATTTATTAGAGTCTTAATTACAATTCTAAGGTGATCTCTATGTTATTCCTTTCTTTTTTGAATAGATAAGAATATCTTCTATAAATACCACCAAAAACTGATCAAGATAGTCTTTAAAGACTCTATTCATACATCCGTGAAGATAAAGGGGGAGTTAGTTAGACCAGAAGGCATTACTATAAATTCATAGCATGCATACCTTGAATGGAATTTCATCTTGGGTACATCCTCCTTCTTGACCCTTAATTGATTATATCATGAATGAAGATCAATATTGGAAAAGTATTGAGCTCCATGCAGTTGGTCGTATAATTCATCAATTCATTGAAGAGTTTATTTGTTTTTGATATTGGTATTTTTAAGTTCTCGATAATAAATGCATAGTCTCATTGATCCGTATTTATTCTCAACAAATAGAACAAGTGCACCCCATGTGATGCGGTAGGGAATCTGTATCTCTTGTCAAGATTCTCTTGGAGTTTCATCTTCAATTATTGTAACTCAATTGGGTCCATTCAATAAGGTGTCTTTGAAATATGCATAACACCTGGTATCATTTTTATTAAAAACTCAACCTTACGATTTGGTAGAAGACCTAGAAATTTTTCAGAAAGACATCACCAAAATCCCATAAAATGGGTTTATTCTTAATTGTGTGTTTATCCCAAAACATTTGAGATAAATAACCTTAATTTATAGAAATCAAGACCCAAAAAATGGAATAAATTTCTACTTGAAGGTTATATTCATCCTTGCACTGATAGATGATCAAAGATTGATCTAGAATATGAAATGTGGCTTCCCTTCCTTGTAAATTAATATGATATCCATATAGATAAATTAAATCCTTGCTAATAATCACATCAAATTCCACTATAGGAAGGATTGAAATATTTTCAAGAAGTAGTTTCCCAGAAACTTTAATTGAAGAATAATTATAAACTTTTGATGAGACTTTTGTCCTATTAAGAGTTTTCATAGCTAAATCATCATCTAATTAATGAGTTAATATAGAGATACCCTTAGAAATTTATTCAGAAATAAAATAGTGAGTAGATATAAAATCAAATAAAATATTTTCTACTTTAGAGTTGATAGTATGTGTACCTTTCACCACTTCATTATCATAATCCACAACGCTAATAGTGATTGCTTCTGAATTGCCTTTTTCTTTGGCCTTAAGAGTTTGCTGATGCTGATAATCATTAATAACCCTTCGAGTATGACATTGATTGGATTAATTCCCCATTTCCTTGTACTTATAACATTAAAGTGTAGAAGGTGCATTCTGTGTAGCCTTTTCTCTATTCATATCATTAGAAATATTTTTCCCATCACTTAGGCATTAAACTGCCTAGTGACCTTATTTTCCACACATAAAATATTTACTAGTCCCTTTAAGACCATTTCTTTTATGTTTCTTTCCATACTTTGAGCATAAGGGAAAACTTATATCCTATTCATTTTGGTCTTTATATTTTCCCTTGAATTCCATTTTTCTCTTCTTATCGAACCCAAAGGACTGATGGGTTACTCCAATCTCCATCTCAACATTGAGTTCTCATCGAATGATTTATTCATAGCTATTGAATTCCCTTATGGCTAAATCCATTCGAAGACTTGGTTTTAATCCACTAAATAATTTATCAATTTTACTCTCAGGTTGGATAATAATTCCATAACCATACCTTGAAAGTATTGTAAAATTTTCTTCATAGGTACCAATGAATTAATTTTCATTTTTCTTAAGTTCAAGGAAATAATTCTTCATATTTTTTTAAGGATATGAGTAAATTACTTAATAAAAAAATAATTTCTTGAACTCATCCCATTCCATGGATTCAATTTCATCTCTTTGCCTCATTTTCTTGATAATGTTCCACCATTGATCAACATCACATTCCAAATGATAGTCTGCTAAGATGAATTTATCATATTTTTAACATTGGAGAATGAAAAATATTCTTTTAGTGGTATTGAACCATTTTTCATCCACTAATGTATCAGAAGACCCACTAAAAGAAGTTGGATGATGCCTCATGAAGGACTCAACATAATTTTGTTCCCTATATTCCTAGTTTGGAAGTCCTGCATGATTCATACCTTGGGAATTTTTTGTGAGCATAGATAAAATATTTTTCATTCCAACTCCCATAACATTTATTTACTTGGGAGGACAATCATTGCATTTCCTGTCACATTAAGCATTAATGTGGTTCCTTCAGGTTCCATCCATTGACTAAAACCAAGAAGAATAGTGTGAGAAACACTAATAATAATGTGAATACCAAATAATCAAGAATAAAAGTTCAATTTTGGAAACTTTAGGTTTTATCTGAGGTTATCTATGATCATTTAGAAAACACTATTATTGTATCCTATACTTTAACATATCCTTAGGGTTCTTACTAAGGTTTTCTCATCCTATTTTCCAAAGTTTAACTATACCTTTTCTCTAGTACCAAATATAATGCCCCAAACTTTATATACATTGATATTAATTCAAATTTGAACAATATTCATTACAAAATATAACAAATACATGAAAGGAACGTATAAGTATAGTGTCTTTAGAAACTAAGAAACATGAAAAACTGGTTCATAATACATCTTCATTGTCTCCCACTCATTTCATCATAACTCTGCCCCCTTTTGACATATCTTACTTAATACCCTTATTTATGACCTAGGAAAAGAAACATATAAAAGTGTGAGATTGGATTCTCAATAATGGTAAACAAGGTAAATATCAATCATATCATAAACATAATACATAATAACATAACATTTGAAAATATTATCCTGTATATGAAAGATAGTGATATCATGCCATGTGATAAATCATAAAATTTCATAAGAATCAATGAAAATGATCCCAAAAGTCATAACATAAGACATGAAGTCTTTTGGAATACATATAAGCATAGAAAATAATTTCATATTAGTCTAGTCTCATTTCCAAGACCATCATAGCAGACAAAGTCCATTACTGAACTGAGTTCACTCCTCGTTCTAGCCCTGTATTATTGAATCAAAATCATTTCTCATTCCAACCATGTCTATATCATGAGATATAAATACATACCCAATGAATTAGAGGGAGATATAGGTCCCAGACATATTGTAATGAAATCATTCTTACATGTTCCATAATAATATAAATCAATCATCATAACCCAAGGAATAAAATGGTTTTCTGTAAACATCATTCCACCATAACAAAATTCATGTAAAACAAATTGATATCCTAAATAGAATTACATCATAAACATAATAAAATAATTGGAACAATAAGGATGTTATACTTGAAAGATAACCCTATTAAATAGTTCCATCTTAAATGGAAAATAATTTTGATATAACACTTGAAATTAATTCTTCAGTAAAATATCCTTTCTTCTTAAAAAACATTTTCTTTTCTTAAAATTCCATGAAATATTAAAATAATGGAATTTATTTTAAAATAAAATTAAAATATTGTAGAGAACTTTAATTTAAATAGACTTTATGAAGACATAAAAATTTTTTCGTGTCGTATAAGTTAAAAAATATTATCCTCGTACTTTTGTAGGAAAAGTCAAAAAGTACCTCGTATTGAATAACAACAAATTATTAATTTCAAACCATTTAGTAAAAATTCACCAATGGTTAAAATTGATTTTTTTTTCAAATAATAGAAATATTATTACATATTTAGGAAATATGGATGTGGATGATAAATATACCATGGTAAAAAATTATGGATAAACAATCTTAGATAATAATGAGATTTCAAAATTATCCCTTACCTTAGGTCTAATATCCTTTGTATGTATCTGTACCTACTTTATAATGATTTATATAATTTCATTGAATTATTCCAGAATCATAGTCATTTTTATGATATAATATGTGATCATATTATCATCTGTTTGTTTTAAATATTATTACTCATCAATCGGGTATTAACTTTTTTATTTTCTTACACATGTTGTGTCAGATAAGTTATTTTTCCTCTTCTTAGTTTATAGTTATATAATTTTAATAAGTATATTAGTATAATATATATCATATTTATTCATTCAATTCATTTATATAATTGGTATTTAATGAAAATCATGTAGAATAAACCACATCGCATTGTGGACACGGTACGCCATATGTATGCACAAGGGACGATATTATTCCCATAATTGTTGAATGATATTGAAGTGGATGGTGTATAATATTTCAGAATCAATATAATTTTCTAATAATCATATATATTTATTACTTTCATAATTATACCCATAAAATTAAGGTGGTGATGAAAAACAAATCACACCATAGCATGAAAAAGGTAAGTGGTACATACGCACGAGTGGTGATTTCATTTTTCATTGGATGGATAGAAGGTGCACTATGGTTGTTCCATTATCATAATAACATCTTAGAATATATGTTATACTAGATTTAGTGCTTTATAATAGAAACAAATAATTAATATTAAGTAGAAGAAGAAATAATTTGAAAGAATCAGTAGAGGATATTACCTCTTCTTTGACGTGCTTCCTCTACATCTCCTCTTAGAGCACTAGATTTGGTCATTGAAGAAGACAAGAACCTATATAATGTTACTAGAGAATTTTATATGTTAAAATGTCATGTTATGTCTTAGAATTAAGGCTCAATGGGAAGTTAATAGATGAGGGGGGATGTGCCCTTTTATAATTAAGGTGAGGGGCACTTTTGGGATCTCCAAAAATATTAATTTATTATAAAATCAAAACACATAAAAAAGCTCCAAAATGACCTAAATTTGAAGATCATATTAGTTATGGTCTAAATATCATCAACCATTAAATTTTTGACAATTATTTCCATCATTTTAAACCTTATCATTTTAATTAACATTTAGTTATCTTATTTAAGTTATAACTACGGTTACAAATATTTCAATATTAAAATGGTGTCATATTTACTTATTTAATGTCAATTAGAAAATAAATAAGTACCTTAGAACATTTTAGACCATATAATAATTATTATATATTTTTTAAAAAAATTTATTTTTTAAAATAATTTAACAAAACATTATTTTGATAAACAATAAATAGTGTCAATTTTGACATTATTCAATTCATTGATTTTTAAAAATATTAATATAACAAGTTAAATTTAGAAAAATATTTTATTGTATTCGTAAGGTCAAGTTAATATATAAACTTCGGTGTAAATATCAATTAACCAAAATTATATTTATTTTAAAAAATTTAATAAAATTTATTTGGTATCTCTATTAATAAAATAATTACTACATCACTTTTGTGTAATTATTTAGTATACTTATATGTTGAATAAAAATTAAAAATAAAATACTATGATGAAGATAAACTTACTATATTTCATAATAATATAATTAGTCGAATTTATCTTCTGTAAAATCCAACATTTAAAATGTTATACTTATTAAATTATGAATGTGACCACTTTTACATCATTTTAAATAAAATAATATAAGTGTCACAATCTCTTATATAAGGCTACAAATGGTCACTAAATCAAACCTTAGATATTTATGGTTGATATATACTCTAAAAATAATATTTTTTCATGTTTTTGGGTACTTTTATGGTTATTAATATTTTAATAAAAATTGTTTAATTGATTTATCATCAATCAATTAATTTTTACATCATCAAAGTATAAGTATTTAAGGTAATTAATTATTTTCGGAAAATTACAAATAAATTACCATGTTAAAAAAATTAGATTTAAAATGAGTATTTATAATCAAATTTATCTTTTTTATAACCTTATATAAAAAATGATTTAGTTATTAAAAGTTGAGTGAGATATATTTAACTTTTATTTAAATTAAAAAAATTAAACGTCTGAATATCATCCTAGTGGATTCCAAAGGACACCATTTAAAACCAATGATGATTTATGTAAAAAAAATCATCCAATGATATTAATAAAAGTGTTGTGATAACTATATAATAGTATTCATACCATTAATTACTCGTTTACCCTTTTACCATATTAATAAAAATTACCAAAGTTATTATTCTTGATGCCCAAAAATAAAACAAAGTTATTTAATTATTTTGGACCTAATAATTCCAAATATGGAATCCATTCCTAAAAATTCAAAACACTTAATTTTCATTAATTAATTTAAAATTAATCTTGTTTTTGGAATGAGAGAACGATTTTTCATCATCATCATCATTATTTATTTATTTGAAAAGAAAACAGGGAAAAACCAACTAGAGAGAAAAGAAAGGGGAGCCAGGACCTAAGGGGGCCTGAAGTAGTGGAGGTTGAGGGCATCCCCCCTAATGATTTTCACACCCTTTTATTTTAGGAAATTCAAGTTATAAAAAATAGGAGACACTAAAGCCTTGACCCGTGATGGATGACATATGATCAACCACCATGTTACCTTTCTGCCACGTGTGTCTCAAACCTACATTATTGGAGATCAATGCACGACACTTCCTGATGACATAAGTAATTGACTAGGTATGGTTGGTAGATTCACACAATGAATTCCAAAGGATTAGGGAATCAGTTTTATCTTCATCAATGATAATGTCTCCTTGTTGGAAAAGGGAGAGGCCAGTGAGAAAGGCAAGAGCCTCCACTTGAAGGGGAGAGTCAGGACCAAAGTATGCAGTGAACTCTAACACAACTAGGCCATTATGTTTTCAAACCATACCACCACCTCTCATGGTCTCCAAGATGTATGAGTCATTCGTGTTAAGTTTCAGGCCCCACAAATAAGGGATCCAACAAACCCAGATACCTCTCAAAGTGCCCCTATAGGCAGAAGTCTGGGATTGCGACTGTAAGATGTACAATGAAGTGGATTCCCTCCAACACTCGAAGTGCCTGACCAAATCCAATAGGAGGCTCTGGGTCCTTGAAATGATAGCCCTCCCAGAGGATGAGGCCCCCTCATGTTGAGATTTATTTCGGTCTTTCCAAATGCACCAACAGCCAACATAGTGAATATAGAGGTAAAAATATCTCTCTAATCCTTTATCACCAGAGTTTTGAAACTAAAGGTCCAGGAAGGGAAAATCTGGGGAGGATGAGGAAGAGACAGCAATTAATGTTCCAAATAGGGACCATGCCTCACATTCCCATTCTACCTCAAAAAATAGATGGTTGATGCTCTCTTCCTGGTGGCGTTTACAACCTGAGAAGCGGGAGACTATAGGAATGCCACATTTTCCAACATTCTCATCGGTAGGGACTGTGCTATTATGAAGCCTCTAAGTTAATAAATTAATCTTGATAGTAATATGATTAGTACATAAGGCCTCATTCCAGCAACCCCCCTGCACCTGAGGGGCCAAAGACTAATAGAAGATACTACCCGAGAAGGCCCCTAAGTTGGCGAGGGTGAACACACACCGATCTGGGTCCGTGGAGGACTCAATGTGATGAAAGGGACTCTGTAGGTCATCATTGAGGACCATCTTGATGAACTCAGGGCACGTGGTAGTTTCCTTGAACATGATTTTTAAGGCAGGACACCAAGGAAAAATGAGACATGAGCCCATCTAGTTTTGGTGATATAAGGACAATAACCCCTCCTCAATGATCCATCGAGCCAAAGGATGTAGGGAAGATAAGATATGAAGAATCATCATGAGTAAGGGTGACATGTGGCTCATTTCCATTGTCGAGTTTCACTCCAGATTCCCACTGATAATCTTACCCTATAGTGTGTGATGTTTGTGAATATCCCAGGACAGCCTTGTATTCCTCCAAAAAAGAGTGTCTACCATGCTACTAACATTAATCTCACCTTACCTAATGGAATTTTACATCTTCTACCAGGCCAACCAATGGTGTTTTCCATCTGCATGAGTGTCCTAGAAAAAAGTGGGAAAGAACCTTGTCAATACTTCTGATGAAAACTTTTGGGACAATGATTGTAGATAGGGCATACACCGGAGTGGCCAAAAGGATGTTGTTGATGAGATAAATTCGGCTTCCGAAGGATAATAATTTATTCTTCCAATTGAGTACTCTATCTGAAATCTAGGAAACAACAGGATAAAAGTATCTAATTTGACTTCATCTTGAAGATATCGGGGTGCCCAAATATTTCATTGACAGGTTACCAAGTTGCATGGATAGGGTATTTCAGATCCATACCACCCGACTATGAGGGAAACATTTAGAGAGTAAGACCACTCTTTTGGACTAGTTGATAACTTGGCTACTCTACTTATAGTAAGTTTGAACCACTTGTAACATTTTGTGGGTTGAATTCTTTCTATCATTGAGAAAAAATAGAGTATCATCTGCGTACATGAGGTGAGAAATGGTGGGAAGATTTCCCTTCCTGTGGAAAGGCTGCACCTCCCCACTTTTAAGGATTCTGTGAATGAGACGACTGAGGAAGTCATGAGTGAGAATTAAGAGGCTAGGGGAGATAGGATCTCCCTGCCTGAATTCATGGGGCACTTTGAAGAAACTATGGGTCTTACCCATGAAATTAACTTCCTTCCAGGAGGAACTGAAACAACAGAATATGAGATCAGTGGAAGCAGAAGATAAGCCCATACATGTTAATAAGTTTTTGATAAAGCTCCACTCGACGAGATCATAGGACTTTGACATATCCAATTTAATGGCCAGATTAGATCTATGGTTCTTGTTGTTAATATCTCGAAACATCTCCTGGGCTAGCGCAATAGCGCCCTGAATGGTCTGACCTTTTACAAAACTGCGCTACTCTTCGTAGACCCATTCGGGGAGATAGGCAACCAACATAGAATTAATTATACTAGAAAGAAGTTTATAGGTGAAGTTTCATATACTAATTAGGTGGTATTTAAGGATAGAGGAGGGGTTATTATTCTTGGGCAGGAGAAAACGCAAAATGGCCACTACAACCCTCGGGAGGTGGTCACCCCAGAAGAAGTCATGGATGGACTTAGAGAGATCACCCTTAACCACTTCCCATGAGTCCCTATAAAAGAAACCATAAAACCCATCAGGACCAGGTGTGATGTCATCCTTGAGGTTCATAAGCACTTTTTGGATCTCTTCTTCATCGGACAAGGCCATCATTGTCTCACTAACCCGGGGAGACACAAGCTTCAGAACAACATCAAGGGACTCTGTCAAACCACCATGGTATCCATTATGCATGTACGGGTTAGGACTTTCCTGAAGATCCTTGAAAAAATGAGCGCTAGGTTACCCACTACCTCTCTGTCATTCGAGTAAGACCCATCCTCCATCAAAATTTTATGATCAACCAGTCTCTTCCTCTCCTTGATACATGCATGAAAATATGCAGTGTTCCTATCCCCCTCCCCCAGACATCTAATCCTTGAAGTTTCCCATGTCATTTTCTCCTACTGAAGGATCAAGTTAGATAAGATATCCTTCTTGACAGACAGATCATGAAACACCATATCATCCCATGCCTCCTCAAGGGAAATTTATAGATGTTCCACCTTTTACATTGCATTTATTAAGTCCAAATCATCTAATGAAATGTTCTTAGCCTAGGCTTGAAGGACATTTTTGAGCCTAAACAATTTTGAGTGAACCACAATCTAGGGATTCCTTGGGCTGGCTCAGACCGAGTTGTATTGATGATTTACAGGTAACTAGGCCTACCACTCTAGTTCTGGGAGAATATGAAGGAGTCCCTGTCATATAGAGCTAGAGAAATGGGGAGTGGAGAGTGTTTTGTGATACCTCACACGAGATGAGACACTTTGATATTCATGAAAGAGAGCATTGCCTGCATGTTTTCTAAGCACCAATCCAACCAAATCCAAGAAAGGCGAGCCCCGCATTGATTGTTACACCATGTGAAGATGTATCCAGTGAACCTGAGGTTCATGAGGCCTTTTCCAACCGTGAAGCGGTGGAAATAAATACTAGATTTCCTAGGTATGGGTCCCCTTCCCTTATTCTATTTAGGATCCACTATGATGTTATAATCTCCACCCACGATCCATGGGTAGATACCAGGATTGAATACACTGTGTTCTTTCTACAGATCCACTTGACGTCGGGCCTCACAGCTTCCATAAACAAACAAGGCCAAGAAGGATCCTCCATCGTGGGTGACCTTGGTCATGATGAACTGATCACCCACCTGAATAAGATCCACTATCAGGTTTTGTTTACATAAGATCCAAATATGACCATTCAAGGGATCAGCATGCATGAAGGCATGAATTTTGAGTCTATAAGAGAAAACTGAGATTATGGATATATCTTGCTTGTGCTCCAAGACGAATTTAAGTAGAGCCTTATGTTTCTTGATTTTAGCAACCATAAAATCCATCTTCAACCAGGCACTAAGACCGCGGGCATTCTAGATGATCATAGGAATCATCGAACAGGATGTGATCGGGCGCCGGTCCCAGGACTTCTAGCCTTTAGATGAATAGAGGGGGAGTTCAACCTCAGCTTCCTTGAATGGGATCGGGTGTGCATGACCATGCCATTGGAAGTGGGTGACATCATTGGAGAAAGAATCCCCATGGATAGAACATGATCCAATGCACATACTTATATAGGGGATTGGGGAGAAGAATTCAAATTCTTCATATAGTGAACGGGGGAGAGAACTATGGCTGAGGAGATGAAGCTAGAGGAATTTCTAGGATGAGGACTTGAAGGTTGTGCCAAATGGGGCTTATGGACCTTAGCTTCTGTCAAGGGGAGAAGATGAGTACTGTAGGATGCGCTAGGGGAGGCTGGGAGGAGGAAGCAGATTGCAGGAGGCTTAGGGAAATCACAAGCATGTGAACCAGATAAAACATTTCACGGGTCATCAGAAGGTTGAGGAATTGAGGCACAATTGGCCCTATGGGAGAAATGGGTCTACTCTACTTGCAAGGAGCTGGAGGCTCCATCACCACTTCAACTACTGGGGACTGAGCCACTTGAGGAGGAACATCACAGGATCGAAGGGATGTAGAAGAGAAGACGATGAATTCTAAAGGTAGTGGTTGAGGATCTGAAGGCTGTGGGGGAGGCTCAGACACCTGAGATCAAACTGGAGCTACCTGAGGAAGGCGCTGAGGGGCCCCCTGATGACGCTTCATGCATACCTACAGAGAGTGCCCATGAAGAAGACAATATGAGAAGCACCTAGGGTAGACATGGTAAAGGATATCTTGTGACCAGGAAAAGGAATCCTTCACCTTGATCATGGTTTTTTTCGGGGGAGGGTGGGAGGTATCCAGATCCATGAAAATATGGGCCTCTGAAATAGCCAATCAACTCTGGGTTCTGACATCCGAGCACAGGAAACTGAATAGGGAGTCACCAAAAACTCTAGGGAACCCTTCATTCTAGAACAAGAGAGGGATTATAGGGAGGCATATCCATACAGCTGCAAGGGGACTCTCCTTTCCAATGTGAACATCCAGTGACCATCTTGTTAGATTAAATAGCTACCTCCCCATGATGCATGGGCCTCTGTACCAGGCGTGAACGAAATCATCCTTAGAGGAAAGAACCAGGTAGAAAGAACGGCAATGAATTTACGAGATTGACACTAGAACAACTAGGCCCTAGGAGTGCACAAAACTATGGAAGGCCTTTAGCGGGGGTTTCTCCACCCCGAACTGTGCCACCAGGGTCCACTTCAGGTAGGACTGTACTTGGGAATAGGCTACTGCATGGACCTCCACCGACAAACAAAAGCCATCACACGAGACCGCTGGGGGGGAGAAGTATTTCCTGGAAAATGAGTCTAGAGGGACCGAGAGAAAGGACTCACAAAGCCTCCTTGAAGGATGAACACCACCGGGGAACCCCAAAGGATGGGCTAAGATCATTGGCCAGAGCGACATGGGATAGGCCCGAGGAGGAGGGCGCCAAACCAGGGGGACCCGTAGCGGAGACTAATGACTAGACTGCAATGGGTGAAAAATTTTGAAAAGTGGGAGGCATGTGGGGCACGTTCTCAAAACCTGGACATAAAGGATCTATCAAGAGAATAAGTTTTAAAAGTTAAAACATTGCAAAAGATTGAATTGTTTTTACATCCGAATTCAATGTAAAATTAAATATAATGAAATATATTATATTGAATGATAAAAATATATTATATTTACACTTTAAAACTAGAAAATATAATAATTTAAATACATAAATTATTTTGATGAAAAAATTTGTTTTCATATAAAATTTAGTGTATTTTTACTATTCATCAAAATTTAAAAGTTATTAGAAAGATATTAAAATTTTATCCAAAGTAAATTTTGATATTAAAATTTTAACTAACATATTTATGTTTTCATATAAATATTATTAATGTGTTATAATATTAATTTAAAATAGGTTTTCCATTAAAAGGAGGAAAATTACCCTTTTGAAAATATAGTTTTTTATGCATGAAATATGGTTTATTCATATCCTATGACAAAAATATATATTGGATGAATATAATTAATTTTAATTAATTATATAACACAAATATTTCGTTAATTTCATTTACTAATAGTAATTCTCTCAATTTATTAATACAAAAATAATAAAAAATATATAATTGATTTATACTTTTCATAAATAATTGGTAGTGAATAAATTCACCATAAATTTTCATAAGTTAGTTATATTTATTCCCACTAACCTGACAACTAGGTTAAAATGGTTATTTTATACTAAGGTCATATCGCGGTTTGTTTCAACTGACGATTGTGTGCAGTGCAAGCTATTGAAGAATTAAAATTATTTAGACCAAATATTTCATAAAAATATCTAAGAGTCACAATTATGGTGTGTATTAATTTATTAAAGCTATTAAATAATTATTTATCTAGATCCATGCCAAATCTCATCTTCTTTGGTCTGTCCCAATTGGATATATAAGCTCATCTTTAAAATAATCCAAATCTATGCATAGTTTTCGAGGAAAGGATTGTGAACTGATTTTGAGCCTCTAAATTATCGACTGAGATTTGGCTCCAGAAGGTTAAAATGGTTCCCATGATGTCAAAAAACCTAAAAAAAGAATTTCACCAATTTACTCAGTGTATAAAATGATATGGCCAAAATAAAAAATTAAATTAAAACTGTCAAATTCTAAAATATGGCCATTTTTCATTTATGATCAAAATACTATAAAAACATAAAAATGTGACAATTTCCCTTAAAATTTAACTGGTGGGATTATAAAAATTAAATTAAAAGATAAAATATGTGAAAATTTTAGATTCATTAAGGATATTGTTTCTTTCTATCAATTTTAACTCTTAATATCTAACCTATCATTAGGTGAGGGATGATAAATTTTAGTGGAGAGTTAGAAATGACTATAAATAAATAAGATAATCTGGATTCATGTAATACCCTCAATTTTCATTTAAAATAGTGATTATCACTTCACTTCATGATTTGATATAGGATATAGGAGGCTTTGAGACTAAATTATGGCTGATCGTGGCTTTTCTACCCCAGAAAATTAGTTAGGTAAAGCAGGTCGTTCAGGTTATAGAAAATGTGATTTGGGGATTATGTTAGGTTTTCACCATAGCTAAAAGAATCATCTAATATTGTTGGTGATTTCATATCATAAAATCTAGTTCTCCACTATTAGTGTATCCCCATTTGATTCCATGTTTGAGAAACCCTTCAGGTAGTCATTGTAAAAGTCAGAGCCAGTGGTAAATAGCTCTTTCTATCCCAGATTTGGTGCTAGTAATGGTTGTAAAAGGATAAATTCATCACAGGGTGGATGAGAACTACCCAAAAGTATTGGGAGTTCTTTTTTGACAGATGAAAGTTCCCTTTGGGTTTGATGGGGATATCGTATGTTCTGAGATATCTCCACTCATTGAGGATTCCAAGGATTTCTCTAGGACTTTGGACCATCTCCAATGTTCATAGGCCCTTTTTCAGTTAAATTTTTTTCTTATCATGTTATCATAATGCTAAAACTTATAAATATAGTTATACTGAATGATTTTTATCTTCCATGTGTTGTAACTGAAGAGACTTGTGCACAATTCATTGAACAATGTTGATGAGGATGAGAAAGAAATTTATAGTGGAGTTATATTTTTAATGAGTTCTAAGATTTTGAGAGTGTTTGAGTACTAACTAGAGAAGAACCTTTATGGAAAAGTGTTTACCTTGCCCATGTGTATGTGTGTGTTTGATAGCATATTAACCTTTAGAAGAGTTTGAGGGAGTAAAAATACCAATTGAGAGATCAGTATATACCCTTATGAATAGACTTTTTACTTTTCAACATCTATATTTTTTCTTTGAAAGAAATTTGAATATTTTAAGGAATATTTTCAGAGCTAGGTGTTGAGGCGGCATGAAATTTTGAGGCCTAGAGATCCAGATATATATGTAAAAAAATATTAAATATATTATATCATGTTTGTGCAGTTTATTAGAAATAATGGAATTAATCTTGAATAGAGTCTTATATCAGAAATATGAGACATTCATTGAGTCTGGAATGTGTGTTTTCCCTAGGGGAGACTTAATCTTTATTTGCGTCAGGTGTTGGGATTTAGCACCGCCATGGGTGAAATAATTAAAATTATAATATTTATTTATATATTTAATTAAAATACTAAACCCCATTAAACCCTATAAATATATGAATATGGCCAAAATTTAGTGTTTTTATCTATACCTTGAGCTTCTAGAGAGGATCCATTATAGGAGCATTATTGGAGGATTCTTGAATTACCAATGACAGATCAAGGATTGGAAATCGGTGAGCCAATCAGAGTTCATGGATCTCAACAACAATGAGGACGTATGACCATTATTCATTAGTGATCAATCAAATACCAAGGTTAGACATTGTTTTATGTAGATTTATCCCTATTTTTCATCCCATGATGAGTGTAAATCAACTTTTCTAATAGATTGATTCACAGGTGGATCATGATTTTTGGTTTTAGGTTTATTCTTCATGAGATTTAGTGGAATTGACTTTTTTGATTGATATTACCCTTAGTTTGTTGTTCTAAGGGAAAATAATCAAGACCAACCTGAACATAGATAGGTTCATTACTCATTTTATGGTTTATGTTTTTTCTCCCGTATTCTATGTGAGATCTTGGTTAGTATATCATTTGGTTCGCAGTTTGATAAATACCCAATGATTGATCATTGCACAATTAATATTCAGCACAATGGATCATCACTAAGTGTTTAGGATGGATATTTTTAGCATCATTATAGTGTGAAACTATGGGGGATTGATCGTGTTCATATTGCAGATCCTTGAATCACAGGTGTTAGAATTTTTATAATGAGAAGTGATGATAGAGGTTCTTCCGATAGAATTGGTGACCTAACTCCAGCCACTGGTGACGTTGAGGCAGATAAAATTTAAATTTAGGCTTCAGAGTTGGTCTTGTAGAGTATTTTGAATCAATGGCATCATAGGTGAAAGACACATGAACATTCTAAAGTGTTTTAGAAATTTTAAACTACACTATTTGTAGTTCATGAACCCTTATCATGTACTCCCCTCAATATTGAAACCAGGGTTTCCAAATAAGAGAAAAATATCACACGTCAGGTGACCTTTATTTTTCTATATTGGCATGTACAAGGAGTACACAACTAGGAAGCCATGTTCCGATAAATGACATGTGTTCAAGGTTATATGTCGTGTAACCCCTAGCAGAAGTCTTGAAATGTAAAGGTATTACACACCCATGAGCCCATGTGGGCCCACACACCATGTGTGGAGGGGAATATACCATGTAATTTTGAAGGTACATGGGAATGGGAATAAGGAACATTCCAAGTGCCAACCCAACCCCTATATTACATGTATCCCAAAGAGCATGCCATGTATTTTTGGGGAATGGTCTATAGTACAAGGACTCAGGATGACAACATTTCGAGTTCCATATGGACATTTACACCCTATCTATAACTTGCTAAACACTCTACATTTTGATATATGCATTTTTTGTGAGTGTGAGACATTGGCAGTGTTACTTTTAGTGATACAATCTTTATTAACTCATGAGACATGTCATGTGCCCCCATGGGACATGTCGTGTTCTCCCAAGGGACATTTCATGTACATCTTGGAGGGTAGTTTGGATCCTTTATTCTTCTCAGTTTAACTTTGGTATGATCTTGGGTGTTTTTCCTCAGACTGTTTTACTATAGACTAGCATCAGTTGAGTGAGTTTCATTGGTCTATACCTATAAGGGTACATTTTGGCATTACATCCTTATCATAGGATTGTGATACCCTCTACAGGATGAGTCTCAGGTAGAGTTCATCCTGGTGGTCTTGAGTGTGATCCACTATTATTATTTCATCCACCCTGGGTAGGGTTCATGTTATCGGAATGACCACCATGCACAGGGTGTCGATCTACTATATAGTAGGTTAAACAATTAAGGTTCGCAGTATCTCCATACATATGATCCCCTATGTAGCGGGTTATTCTAGTAGGATTTGTGGTGTCCCCCAGCAGTATTGGGTGTGATCCCCTATTTGGGTGTCTAGATCTTGGAGATCTAATGAGTACTTCTTTGTGAGGCCAGACAAGCATGGACTCCTAGATGAGTGTCATCAATGAAAATATTTCTCAGGGAGAGATCCCTCCAAGATGACTGTTACCATGAAGCCTTGACTAGAATCTTATGGATGATAGTGATGGTTGAGACCTTTTGATATCAGCTGTCTATTATGAGTATATCTAGGTTTATCATTACATTGTCTCTTACCTTGTTGTCATATCTTAAGTTTATTTGAATAATCATGATTCTTTATTCTTATTTCTTTTTTGGTGTCCTACTAGTTATTGTTACACTCACCCTATTATGGGATTTTCTCACACATTTCATGTCTTATACAGACGAAATACCTTTTAGATGAGTCATGGGAGGACCTAGAGGAGGAAGAACAAAGTTTTGGGCTAGATGGACCGAAGTTATTAATAGTGATACATTTCACAATAGTTACCTCCTTCTAAGTTGTATTAAATTATTTCCAATTTCACTGGTCTTGTATTTACCCATTTATCACTTTTAGTACTCTTATCATACTCTGATTGTAGAATTATAGATGTATGCATGAATTGGTATCTATTTTATTTTTTAACATTTCAACATTGTATGGGCTTGGAGATATGTGTGTGTATAAATGTACCTTAGAATAATACCTCTCATGTGTGGTATATTCCTACTCTATGTTAGTCTCCAACTCTTGGCTTATTGTAGGTGGTCTTGGGTTTTTCACACTCAGCTTATCGTCGGCCAGGTAGGCCATAGTGGGTCAGGTCATGTCAAATTAAGAAGACTTTGTATTGTCTAAAATAGTCCTCTGAAGCCTCATATTCTAAGTTGGATGGCTACTTTAGACAAATGAAATTCACTAAAGGAAAGGTTGACAACAACCTTTAGGTGAAATGGATGTCCATAGGTACAACACACACACACAAAACTTATCCATTTTTTCAAAGTGTACTTATTTATAATTTATTCAATTTCACTCATTTTTAACATGAATGTACTTAAGATTAAATATTCATTAATAATGTTAAAAATATATTAGTAAAAAAATATTTTTAAATAAATATATCTATAAATGTAAATTTACTACATTTATACATTTATATATTTATAATGATATATAAATAAATTTTATTTTTTAAAAAAGTATTTACATATTTATATATATTTAAATAATTATTAAATTTATAATAATTTTTTAAAATAATGAATATATTTACTATATTTATATTTATATTTATTTATTATATATATATATATAATGATATAAATATTATTTTTAAAAAAATATTTATATTCTAATAAATAAATAATTATATATTTGAATAATTATAAAATTATAATAAATATATTTAAATAAATAATATATATACTATATTTATATTTATATATATTTATTATATATATATATATATAATTTTTTATTTATAATTATAATTATAAATCCTTTATCAACGGTTAAGTAATAAGCGCTGATAAAATGTATCTTTATCAGTGTTTTTTTGGAAGTGCAGCTAAAACTGTTCCGATCTATTTAGAAAACCCTAACCAGTCGTGAACCCATGTGATATCTGAAGCTTTCCACAGAAGCCACCCTTTTCTGATGCTCCTACTTGGTGAAACGAAGCTCGAATCAAGCCTCGAACAGAACTAAGGCTCAAATCCAAGACATGATTTATTCCAGGGTCGAACAAATCCAAGGCTCAAATGTAATATTTTCTATACTTTCTATCGAATGTAAGTCTTTCTGTAATTTCTCTTGGGAAACTCAGGGTGTAAAATAGGATTGTTTTTGCCTGTGGTGGAGGTTGTTTTGCAACTATAACTATGGTAAGTTATCCATTTAGGATATTTGGTTATGGAGATTGTCTATTTTGATGCTAGGAATTTTTAGAGTGTTAAACACCTATATTATGAGACTTCCCAACTTCACTCCCAATCCATACGAGCATATAACTCCTTATTAATTTCATTTGTGACTTAACGTAGAAGATTTGTGATCTACTCTTTTATTTATGTGAAAGTGTGGATGAGTCATGATTTATTTTCATTGGATAAATAGTGGAATTAACCACATGGTAGAAGTCTCATCCCATTTTACATCATCTGTATAATTTTTTATGTATCAATTTCCATGATGGTGGTTGGGTAGCCTATGAGACTGTTTCCTGGGGTATCAAACTAAATATTTATTTTCATATTTTTTTAGTATAGACTTTAGATAATGATTTATGTTTTATATATCTATTAATTTTGTGATTCCAGATAGATTTATGAGTTAAGTATGGGTATTCCAATTAGAAAATGTGACCTCGTGGGAGTTGTTCTGTCTCAGTATTGGATATTGTGTACTAGATAAATGTTGAAAGGGTTAGTGTTTTTTTCTCCCTTATTTATGATATATCTTGTTGATGTGTATTATTTCTTTATTCCAACTTCTTTATGGAACTCCCTAGAATCTCAAGGATGGGTTAATGTGTATTACATGACCTCCCTAGAATATTTCATATGGGTATATTTGATGTGATGGCATCTCTATAATCCTTGGGATGGGTTAGTGTGGTGATATGATATCCCAAGAGTATTTAGATGTTTTCATATATTTTATATACCATTAATATTAAATGTAATAATTCCTTGGGTTGTTACACCACTTGTTCCAAAAAAATATAATGGAGATTATCAAATTCTATATATTTTAAATTATTTTTAGGTATTCATTATTTTAGCTCTACATGTATTGGTTCCACCCCTAAGAATCTCTAATTACCATCCATGTATATGAAATAAATCTTCATTTTTAAAATTGCTCTATCAATACATTTTTATATCATCAAGTTGGTTGAATGATAATTTATTATTAATGTTTATCATATTTGGTTTTCCTATTACTCCTTAATTTCCTATATTATATTTTCAATTGTTTATGATATTTAAGAATGATTTGATGTGTGTCAAACAATAGTTATTATTGTAATTTGTTTCTTAAGACTCATCCTCCATCTCTTTTGTAGACAACTTTCATTCTCATCGGTTTCATCTTTTGAATAGTTGTTGAACTTTGTTGCATGAGACTCACTCCCATCTATTTTATAATAATTTTACTACTTTGAGCATTATTCATCCCATGGATGTCTAACACTTAGTGTATTTAAATAAACATAGGTTCATGTCCACAAGTGATGGAGGACGTGTTCCAAACAGCAAAATGAAATGATAAATGTTCAGGATTTGAGATGATGATAATGAAAGTTATCTATAACTTTTACATTTGAATGAATTATGAGGATAACACATACCATAGTGGAGTAATTATTTTCTTAAATTAAATCACTTGTTTTCTTCAAAGAATAATTAAATTATTTAAAATAATCAAATGTTGGGTTTCCCTTATTAGTATTGTCTACAACTTTAAAATTTGATAATGAATATCTTTTGTGTATTTATTTATTTATTTTTTTAAAAAATATTTTATAAATCTAGTAGGATGGATATGAATTGAGAATTTATGAACACTAATCATTTGAAAAAAAGAGTATGAAGATGGAGATAAAGAGTTCATCAAGTTTGTAAGATAGAATGCATAAAAACATTCTCAAATACTTCATTTGTGTTTACATTATTTTTAAGAAAGAAAAAATAGTCTGGAAGAGTTATAAGAAAATTTAATTTGTCATAGAATATATCAAAGTTATAAATGTTAGACTAAACCTAAAGAAAAAAATCAAGATGCACACTGATTGGGATGATATTGTAGTTCATGATTCATTTGATATGAATACCCATTTAAATGATGATGGAGATCGCATTGAAGAAATGAAATGGAAATTGAAGATGACCTTCATGATTTTACAAAGTTGTTTGAGAAGTTATATAGTAGTTCCAAGAGACCATTGTATACTGGTTATACTAAATACACAACATTGTCAGTTGTATTGAAGTTATATAATTTGAAATTTCGTAATGGATGGAGTGCCACCAGCTTTATAGAACTACTTAGTCTCCTGAATGATATGTTACTAGAAGAAAATAAACTACCATTTCGAATATATGATGATAAATTAATTATATGTTCAATAAGAATGATCTATAAAAAATTAATTTCTTATCCAAATGATTTCATATTATTTTTCTAGGACCATGAATCCATCATAAAATTCCCCAAGTGTGACATAGATTGATATAAGAAAAATTAATCGAGTCTTTTGAAATTTGTATGGTACTTTACTATCATTATGTGGTTTAGAAGACTATATGGATGTTAGTAAATCATGAGACAGTTGAAATGGAATTCATATATAAGAATTAAATATGGGAACTTACATCATCTATCAGATTCTCCTCAATGAAAGAAAATTGATTAGGAGTATCCTGAATTTGGAAATGAGTCAAGAAACTTTCATCTTGTGTTATCTACAGATAAAATAAATACTTTTTTTGTATATGTTAGTACTCATAGTATATTTCAAATCATGTTGGTAAATTATAACTTGAATCCATGGATATGCATTAAGTATAAATACATTATGTTGTCTCTGGTTATATCTAGACCAAACCAACTCGGTAATGATATCGATGTCTATTTGGATCCATTAATATAATATCTAAAATTGATGCAGGATATAGGTTTTATAATGTATGATTCTCATAGAAGTGAAGAATTAACATTGAGTTCCATGTTGTATAGGATAATAAATGACTTCCGTGCTTACAGAAAATTATCAGACTATAGAATTAAAGGAGTGTTGGGGTGTCCCATTTGTGAAAAACACACATAATTAGTTCAGTTTAAACATTCCTCAAATACTTTGTTTTTAGAAAATAAAATATTTTTACCTCAAAAACATAAATACAAATCCTAGATGACATCATTTTATGGGAACATCAAACAAGTTAAAACACCCTCTACAATAATGGGTGATAAACTATTCAATAAAGTAAAATATATTGACACTATTTTCGGTAAACCATTTTCCAAAAAACATATGGAATCAGGTTGGAAGAAGAGATCAATTTTCTTTCAATTATAGTATTGGAAGTTTTTATATGTCAAACATTTTTTTAATTTCATTCATGTAGAAAAAAAATATATTTGATTGTATTATTGTAAAATTACTAAACTTTCCTAAAAAAGAATGATGACATCAATGCTAGGTTTGAATTGATTGAAATGGGGATATGGGAAGATTTGGCATTAGTGAAGGGTGAAAGGTGGACGTTTCTTCCTCCAGCAACTTATACACTATCTGGAAAAGAAAATTACAATTTTTCATTTTCCTTAATATTGTAAAATTTCCACAGGGATATTCATAAATATCAAGAATGTTTTGTCAATAAATAAATTGAAGTTACAAGGACTAAAATCACATGACTACCATGTTTTGATGCAATATTTTATGCCTATTTATTTCCATTGCATTCTACCTCAAAATGTATGGCACACATTAACCAGACTCTGATTCTATTTAAAAGAAATATGTAGTAAATTTATAGACCCAGTGAAGTTTCCAATCATGAATAAGGAGGTTGTAGTAATATTATGTGAATTATAGATGTTCTTCCCATAATAATTATTTGATATAATGTTCCACCTGATGGTTCACTTGGTTATATGGGTTCAATTATGTGGTAATGTCCATTATAGATGGATATACCCCCATTGAATGGTATATAAAGATTTTGAAAGGGTATGTCAATAATAGAAGTAATCCAAATGGTTGTATTTGTAGAATGATATATTTTTGAAGAAGATATTGAATTATGTATTGATTACCTATCATATATTGGTAGCATTAGTCTCTCAATTTTTCAACACAGTGAATACCTTATGGGAAAATGGATTTTTGAAATAGATGTTATAGTTACCTTTACAAAGCAAAAGAAAGTGAACATTTATGTTTTATATAATAATTAAGGTGTTTATCTATACATTGAAGCCCATAAAAATTTATTAGATATTTGAATCCATCAAGGGATGAAATATGGATATCAAATACACATAATAAATAGTTTATAAGATGGTTCAAAGATCAAATTTATAAGGATTTATCTAAAAATATGAATTCAATTTCTGAATGACTTCAAATCATAGCCAGGGGACTGAATGAAAATGTTATATCCTACACTGTTTTTGTAATAAATGGTTATATATTCTATATAGAACATCATGATAACTATAGTACAATGAAAAATAACGGTGTTACGCTTATGGATGAAATGATGCACATATCTGGTTTCATGTATAGAAATTTAATTTATGAAAATATATCATATTTTGGCATTATAGAACAAATATACAAGTTGTATTATACAATGTTTCAAGTGCTGATTTTCCATTTCAAATGGGTTGACAATATGAGTGTAGTAAAAGTTGATAAAATTGGCTTCATGAAGGTGAATTTTAGTGTGGAAGGGGAAAAATAAGATTCATTCATAATGGAATCACAAGTAGTTATTGTATTTTATGCCTCATAACTAGTAAACAAGAATTGGTCAATTGTATTTCTGATGACTAAAAAACTTTCAGGTCAGATGAAAAATCATTCAAGGATGACCCTTTCATTGGGATATCACAATTAATTAATGATGATTCTAATATAGAAAATGTATTTTATGTTAGAGGGGACCACAAAGTGGGTATTTTGATTCTTGATAGAGGAACTAAATATTTAAAACCTTTAAAAAAAGAAATATAGTTCAATGAGAAGGTAAAACTGTTTTTCAATATTTTATGTATTTCCTCATAATATTATATTTTCTCTATTGAATTAACATAAGCTAAATGAAATATTTTAATATTATAAAATCAATATATTATGTATCAGATGATTTTACCATTCCTTGAAAAAACAAACATTTTCACCCCTAAAGTGTTGTAATTTATCACTTTCCTTCAAGTTCCCTACACTGCTCAATCACAGAGGTAATCTTGACGTTTTCATGGTAAAATAATTTTCCATATAATTAATGTATTGTTTCATATTTATTTTTTATTTATTTATTATTAGTATTATTGATATGTTACATGTAAGAATTCTTAATATCTAATTAATTAGTTTTTTCATCATTTTATCTTATATTTTTAAGTTAATTTCTTTATCATTTTTATCTAATACTTAATTAGTTTTTCAACATATATTTTGTGAAGTCATATTGATTCGATGTTATTATATAAAAACCTTCCTCTTAGAAATCAAGAAGAGTATATTAACCACATGTGGTCATTGTGGTGACTTCTTGTGATATAATGAGCACATGATATTTCTCTACATTTTTGGCTTTCAACAATGTGAAAGGTTTTTTGGATAAAAACATAAATTTAATATATAATATTGGTTGTTTGATAAATAAATACAATTTAAATCACTATAACATTGTAATATTTTTTTCATACTTTGGGACATATCGTAATTATTCGCACCTCAATCCGATATACGATATGACCAGTATGACTCCAACTGTTTCTTTTTATTTAAAATTGACATGAATTTTAGTAAAATTGACAATTATCTACTAAAAATTGACTAAAATCATTCATATTGTTTTGATACATTACAAAAATAATCCATAAGTGATTTGTGATGTGTAGGAATTAGATGAACCTCAATCCGATACACAGTGTTCCTCATATAACTCAAAGTTCCCATTATCAGTTTAAAATTGACATTTTTGTTCAAAAAGTTTCACTCGCTGAAACCAATAAAACACGCTTATATTTTCTTGATAATTTATGAAAATGATTCATAATTGTATGAAACAATTTCACATCAAACTGATATAATATGTGATCAGAATGATTCAAAGTGCATGTTTTTGGTTTAAAAAGACATTTTAGTAAAAAAGACAAGTGACATGATAAAAACTGAGAAAATTAATAGGGATTATTTTTATAATTTACTAAAATGATCCATAAGTCATTTTATAAAATTAGGAATCATCCTCACCTCAATCTGGCGCACAGTGTGGCCGGTATGATTCCAAATACATCTTTTTATTTAACTTTGACATAAATTTTAGTAAAATGGACAACTAACCTACTCAAAACTGATAAAACATATTTGGATTATTTTTATACTTCACAAAAACTATTAATAAGTCATTTTTTATGTTTTTTAATCATCCTCATCTCAATCCTATGCCCAACGTGATCGGTATGACTCCAAGTGCATCATTTTTTTTAAATTGACATCAATTTTAGTAAAATGGAAAACTAACCAACTCAAAACTAAAAAAACATTTTATTTGTTTTTATACTTTATAAAAATAATCCCTAAGTCAACTTTGCCATATTGTAATTAGCCTCACCTCAATCTGATACACGATGTGCCCGATACGACTCAAAGTTTCTATTATCAGTTTAAAATAGACTTTATAGTTCAAAAAGTTTCATTCACTGAAAACCAATAAAATATACTAATATTTTATTTATAATTTATTAAAACAATTCATAATTAATTTTTATTGTTTATAAATGAGTTTCATATAAAACCGATACACGATGTGATCAGAATGAATCAAAGTGTGTGTTTCCATTTTAAAATGACATTTTAGTAAGAAGTAAAAGTGACATACTCAAAGTCAATCAAAAACATTCATATTGTTTTTATAATTTATGAAAATAATTCATAATTCATTTCAGACACATAGAAATTATCTACACCTCAATCTAATGCACATTGTGATCGGTATGACTCCAACTGCATCTTTTTATTTAAAATTGAAATCAATTTTAGTAAAATGTACAACTGACCTACTCAAAACCAAGAAAACACATTATGATTGTTTTAATAATTTAAAAAATGATAAATAAGTCATTTTTTATGTATATAAATCATCCACAACTCAATCTGACGAATGGTGTGACCAGTATGACTCCAACAGTGTATTTTTATTTAAAATTTACATCAATTTTAGAAAAATGGACAACAGACCTACTCAAAATTGATAAAATGCATTTGGATTATTTTTATACTTAAAAAAAATATCCATAACTAATTTTTGATGGGTAGAAATCATCCAATCGTCAATACGATACAATATGTGCCTAGTATGACTCAAATTGTCCGTTATCAGTTTAAAATTAATATTTTAGTTCAAAAAGTGCTACTCACTGAAAACCAATCAATGACACTCATATTTTCTTGATAATTTTGGAAAATTATTCATAATTAATTTTCATGTATGGAAATTTTGTTCTTGTTCAATTGATACATGATGTGATCGAAATGATTCACAGTGCGCATTTCCAGTTTAAAATGACATTTTGGTAGAAAATACAAGTGACATACTCAAAATAAAGAAAACAAATTCATATTATTTTGATACTTTATAAAAATTATCCATAAGTATTTTTAGATTAGTAATAATTATCCACACCTTAATATGATGCACATTGTGACTAGTATGACTCAAAGTGAATATTTTTATTTAAAATTGACATCAATTTAATAAAATGGACAACTCACCTACTCAAAACTAAAAAAAAGTAATTTATATTGTTTTGATACTTTACAAAAACAATCCACAATAAATTGTTGAAATATATGAATTATCCCCACCTCAATCTGATAAACGATGTGCCCATTATGACTCAAAGTGTAAGTTATTAGTTTAAAATTCACATTTTAGTTCAAAAAGTGTCACTCACTAAAAACCAATCAAACAAACTCAAGTTTCCTTGATAATTTAGGAAAATTATTCAAAGTTCATGTGTGACATATAGGAACTAGTTTCACATCAAATAAATAGATAATGGGAGCAAAATGAGTCAAAGTGCGTGTTTCCAGTTTCAAATGAAATTTTAGTAAAAAAATCAAGTGATGTATTTAGAACTAAGAAAACACACTCATATTGATTCGATACTTTAGAAAAACAATCCATAATTAATTTTAGATTTGTATGAATCATCTTCACCTCAATCTGACACACAGTGTGACTGGTACGACTCCAAATGTGTAATTTTATTTAAAATTGACATTAATTTTAGTAAAATGGATAATTGACCTACTCAAAACAAATAAAACACATTCAGATTATTTTTATAGTTTATGAAAATGATATATAATTAATTTTTGACATTTATATGGTAGTCTGACCTAAATCTGATACATAATGTGCTTGGTATGACTCAATGTATTTGTTATCAGTTTCAATAGATATTTTAGTTCAAAAATTGGAACTCGCTAAAAATTGATAAAAAATGCTCTAATTTTCTTTATATATTATAAAAATGATTAATAATTTATTTTTAACTTTTAGTAATCAGTTTCATGTCAACCGATGCATGATGTGATAAGAATGATTCAAATTGTGTATATCCAGTTTAAAATGACATTTTAGTAAAAAATTCAATTGACATACTCAAAACTGAGAAAATGAATTCATATTGTTTTTATACTTTATTAAAATGATCTATAAGTCATTTGAAACATGTTTGAATCATCCTCACCTCAATCTAGTGCATAGTGTTACCGGTATGACTCTAAGGGTTCCTTTTTATTTAAAATTGACATCAATTTTAGTAAAATGGACAACTAACCTACTCAAAATCAAGAGACACAGTTTTATTTTTTTTTATAATTTATAAAAATGATCCATATGTCATTTGTGACATGTTGGAATCAACCTCACCTTAATCTAAAATATGATGTTCCTAGTATGACTCAAAGTGTCCATTATCAGTTTAAAATCTACATTTTAGTTCGAAAAGTGTTACTCACTGAAAATTGATCAAACATTTTCATATTTTCTTGATAATTTAGGAAAATGATTCATAATTTATTTGTTATGTGTATGTAATGGTTTCATTTTAAAATAATACATTATGTGATCATATTGATTCAAAATGTTTGTTTCTAATTTAAAAAAAATTAGTAAAAAAGACAAGTGATGTACTCAAAACTAATAAAATGCATTTAGATTATTTTTATACTTTAGGAAACGATCCATAAGTAATTTGAGATGTCTAGGAATTAGAATCGCCTCAATAAAATTCATGGTGTGATAGGTATGACTCTAAGTTCACCTTTTATTTAAAATTTTCATCAAATTTAGTAAAACAGATAATTGACCTACTCAAACTAAGAAAATGCATTAAAATTGTTTTTATTATTTACAAAAATAACCCCTAAGTAATTTTTACCTGTAATAATCATCCACACCTCAAATCAGATATATGATGTGCCTGGTATAACTCAATGTGTCCATTATAATATTAAAATCTATATTTTAGTTCAAAAAGTGTCATCCACTGGAAACTAATCAAACACGCTCTGATTTTTTTGATAATTTAAGACAATGATTCATAATTCAATTGTGACATGTTGGAATTGATTTAACATCAAAAATATACATTATGTGATAGGAATGAGTCAAAGTGCGTGTTTCCAATTTAAAATGAAATTTTAGTAAAAAATAAAAGTGATGTACTCAAAACTGAGCAAATGAATTCAAATTGTTTTTATACTTTAGGAAAACAATGAATAAGTAATTTGAGATGTGTAAGAATTAGACACAACTCAATATTATTCATGGTGTGATCATTATGACTCCAAGTGATTCTTTGTATTTGCAATTTACAGGAATTTTTTTAAAATGTACAACTGGAATAATAAAAACCGAGAAATAACATTCATATTGTTTTGAAACATTATAAAAATGATCCATAAGCCATTTTTGATGTGTAGGAATTATTGAAAACTGAATCTGAAGCACAATGTTCCTGGTGTGACGCAAAGTGTCTATTATCAATTTAAAATAAACATTTTAGTTCAAAAAGTGTCTCTAACTAAAAACCAATAAAATGCGCTTGGGCTTTATCTTATACTTATTTAATTAATTTTCATGGAGATAATGCTTGAATAAAAACAAGAACTGATGAAATGTGGAATAATAAACCACAACTCAATCCAATACACCGTGTTCTTGGTATGACTCAAAGTTTAGTTTAAAATATACAAATTTTTTAATTTATTTATTTATATTATTACTAAAATAGGAATTTTTTTTTCTATAGGTGCATTATTTGGATCGACTGGGGGTGGTTTGTTCAGAAATAAAATGATTCGGGGTTATGATAAAAATACAAATGAACATTGATGTTTTTAAATGTATGTAATAATTTGTACTTATGTAATTGTATATATAATTATTTGAAATGGATATAATATATTATTTTTTCATGTATATGTGTTGTAAATTTCATTTCATTTAAATTATATATTGATACATGATTTTCTATCTGGTGTTGTTTCTGGTGCTATGGTTTGTTGTTATAGGACATTGCACTGGTGCTACAGTGTCCTGTGATAGAAGACTACAATATGCCCCTTTATCAGAATTTTTTTAGCAATGATAAAAGATAAGGGTGTTTAATCTCATTCTGGTTGTCGGTACTTCTCTAGTGCTGATAAAGGCCATTTTTAAAACTATTAAAGGCCTATTTTTTAGAATTTTAGGTTTCACATATACATATTGGAAAGGTGATTACACTAACAAAAAATATATATTTTTTGATAATTTTTTTTGGTGAAGTTTTTGTGATTTTTAATTGTAAGAAGAAAAAATAATTTTATTTAATAATAATAAAGGAATAATATATAGAAGAAAAATGAGATTGTGTAATGTTTTTTTTATGAATGTTTAGCGGGAAGATGTAAAATTTTTGGTCGAGAAGCCACAAAACATTTCTCATGATAATCATAGTGTTATTGGTCTATTAAATAACTTGGTATATAACTCAATATAAAATCATATTGATATAAAATTTCATTTAATCAAAGACAATGTGAAAAATAGTGATGTGAAACTAGAATACATTCCCATAAAATAATTATCTTTCATATGTATTTACAATGGAAATGCCAAGACATAGATTTAAATAATTAAGTATGAAGCTACATGTTTAGCCTTTCCCTTTCACTTCAAGATGTGTGGGAAGTAACCCCACAAGGATTTGGATTATGTTGTAAAATGGTAAGAGATAGTGATACACCTCTTTTTCAAAAGGTGAATGTGTGAAACTCTCCCCTGATCTTTTTTTAATCCAAATTTGAGGTTATTATTAAATGGGGGATAAAAATGATTTCAGTATATGAATTGGCGGGGATAATATTTAAATAACTAGACAAGAAATTTCTTTTCCCTAATAAATGAAACTCTCCCAAAAACATTACCTTATCTAGTAGTGTGGTGCCGAAAACTTCTCATTTGAGTAAGTATAGTGACCCAAACTTTTCATACATAGATATTATATATTATTATATGAATATTCATTACAAAACACTAGGTTTTTTGTCTGAACCATAAATTTTTATTGTCTTTGGTAACTCAGAAACATTAAAAACTGGTATGAAAATGATATACATCATATATCACTTAGTTCTTCACAACTAACACCCTTCTTAGACATATTATAATTAAAAACTTTCTTCATATCCTAGGGAAAATGAAATATAATAAAGGGTGAGCTCAAATTCACAATAAGGTAAAACGAGGGAGATGTCATCATAATATTATTATAAGGGTATATGAATATGATCTTAACATTTAAAACCCATACCCAGTAAATCATAGATCATTAAGATGAGTCATATCATAAAACTTGGTAGTTCATAATACATTAATCATAAATAAATCAAATAACATAAGCCATGAGAGCATGACATTTGCATAAGACAAAAGTTTTTGGTATAAAAATAAGAATAGAAAATAATTTCCTTGGTTAAGGATCACTTACAAGACTATAATATTAGATTTAGTTCACTCCCCATTCTATTATATCCTTAGTTAAGGATCCCTCCCGAGATAACCATAATAGAAAGAGTCTCATACTGAATAGGGTTCACTCCCCATTCTAGTTAATATTATCTTATGATATGCCTATTTTTACCTAATTCATTAGAGTAATATATTATTCTATTCACACCCATCACATAATCATAATCCATTCATATTGGTTTCTTAAGATCATAAAATATTCATCATATCAACATTTCATAACCCATGGAAAGGAAACATGTTTCATAAACATTCCAACAATTCATCATAGAATAACTCATGGATAATGAATGGGTTTCATAAATATATCATCATAGTAATCAAGAAATAGATAGAAAAAAATAAATATGGTATCATTGGATCATATCCCTAGTAAATATTTACTAATATCAAAGGATGTTATCAAATATAAATATTTTATTTAAAATATCTATGGAAACTTTCTTTAGGAAAATACTCTTTTCATTATGAAATAATTTATTTAAAATATATAAATTTCTAAAATATTATATAAAACATTTTCTTTGAAAATAACCATGTAAACGTGTAAAGTAAGATTCAAAAAAATTAGTGTGTATGATGGTAGGAAATTATGTTCATACCATTTACATTAAAACAAATATTCCTTTCACATTTTTAGTAAAAAGTCAAAAGTGTCTCATTTGGAAAATGATAACAATACTAATTTGAAAAAAAATTATATAAAATAAAACATGGGTAAAAATTACTTTAAAAAATAATATGATAATAGTAAAAATATTTTTGAAAACATTTTAAAGTAAACATGGAGATAAAAGAAAAATATTCTCAACTAAAGAGGAAATAATGTTTGTTTTTCTTAAAAACTTTTTCTTGGTAATTTTAAGTATAAAAGCGAGGAAATATGTAATATTATGTGAAAATTTCATGAATAACCATATGATAAAAAACATAAATGGGTATATCAGATAAGTATAATAAAATTTCTCTCATTTTAAATTCAATCTTAAATAATCCCTATTAAAATGAGAATGAAACATAAATCCATTACCATGTTGGTAATATCTAGATAAAAATTTAATGAAAGATATAACCTTAAATGTATTTATAAATACCAATAATTTTCATGATAATAATCACAAAATACATTAATGGGTATTATATACACCACACAATAGAAACAAGTGAGGAATATGATATATGTCTCACAAAAATAAAATTGAGATGAGATATCTCATTACCTCAAGTTCATCATGATTTGAAAGTGATATAACCTCATGTATAATAAAATAAAATTTATTATATTTATATTAAAAAATCATATAAAAACTTATATAATCATATATTATCCACTTATAACATTTCAACACTAATTTATTAATAATTCCTTATTAAAATTGTCACTTTAGTGTGTTAATTGTTTCGTTTTTCAGGAAAGTTTCGGTTTGGTAGTTCTAGTCCTTGTACTTTAATTAAGCTTATATAATATCTAGAATGTTATTAATAATATAAATATGATATATATTAATTATATATATAATTATATAATTATATATAAATGGTAGAGATGGAAAAATGATTTACACCGTTCATGGAGATAGTAGGCCTACGTACATATGAATGCAGTTTTAATTTTCTAGAAAAAAGAAGAAAAGAATATAAACATTATTTTATCATGAAAAAAACATAATTATATGATAATATATATATATATATATATTAAATATTTTCTTACTACCATCTAAATAAATTGGAAATGAAAAACAAATCACATTGTTTCATGGAGGTGGTAGTCCACACGTACGAATGAGAGACGCTATCATTTTACAATAATTTTGAAGGTAAAAATGTATATATGATGATATAATTACATAATAAGAATTATTTCATAAATATCATATATATAAATTAAACTCATAATAATTAGGATCCATAAAATATGGTGATTGAAAATTAATTATATCACTATGTGGATGTGGTAGTCCAAATATACGCATGAGTGATACTTTAAATTCCCATTTGATGGAAGAAATGGTAGATAATTGTGTCTATATAATAATAATATTATTATTTAATTAAATTGAGTGTATTTCTTTTATTATTTTAGGATTAATACCATATATTTAAAGGATGTAGATGAAGAAAAAAATTGAAAGAGTTCGGGGAGGATGATTACCTCTTTTTCGATAGGACTCCTTTAGATCCCATATTAAAGGCCCTTAGAACGGTATTCTAAGAATAAAAGATCCCCTAATTCATGTATAAGTAATATTAGAATAAATTTTTTTTTCAATAAATATGGCTATAATTGGTGTAAATAAGAGAGATGATGGGGTTTCCTTTAATAAGTTGGGGAGAGGTCATGCTTGGAATTTCTAAAATGATTAAAATATAACAATGTATAATTAAATAAAAATGATTCAAAATGGATATTTATTATAATTTTGGATAATATATAGTTGATATATGTCCATAAAATATAAATTAGGCAAGTTTAATTGTAAATATGATCCTTATCAATTGGTTTAACCCCCCAGTAAATCTGTTTTAACCTTAACCATGGTAACATATTTTGAATGTTTTTACTATTTATTATGACCAAAAATAAATTTGAAATCATTAAATAATATTAATTATTATAATTAAAAATATGTAATCCATTTTTTCAAATTAAATTTACAAAAGTAGCATAATTTAATTTAAAATTAATCCTCTAAAATGTAATGAAAAGTTTTTTTCCATAGAAATTTGTTTTGGAAGTATAAAATTTTTTATACCTAAATATATCAAGAAATTGATTCTAATAACATTAATCGTATTATAAATAATAGAAATTAACTAATATTACAATTAAATCATTTTTTAATAAAATTTTACTTTATAAATTCTTGAAAATAAAAGGCAATTTGTAATAAAAATAAGTATTTTTCACCATTCATAAAAAATATAAAACTTTTTAAAAGTTTCTAAAAAATTAACTCTAAGATTATTTTTGAAATTATTATTTCAAAAATAAAGTTAATTTTTTAATAAATATTCTAAAACTAGTAGAAATTTATTATATTATTCTCTCAAAAAAATCAATAAATATGATGACTTTACTAAAAATTGAGTACTTATTTATAAATATATTGGTTTTATGTAAACCATTTATACAAATTTTTTAAAATTTCATTATTTCTAGTCATATTTCCAATTTAACAGCTAGGTTATAATGGTATACTATATTATAGTTCATTTAGAGTCAGGGTTTGTGTGTATCATAAGTTATCCAATAAATTGAATTTATTTTAAGATAAATATATCATAAAATTGTAGGGTGTTACACTCTACCCCCTTATAATTAATGTCTTCCACAATATTCCCTCACTATAATACAAAAAAAATAGGATATCTTGTTCCATCGCATCCTCAGGTTTCCAAGTAACTACTTTTAATTTCATATTCCTCAAGAGAACTTTAACCAGGCGAGGAGTCTTATTCTGTAGCACTTTATCTCTTTGATCCAAGATTTATACCAGTTGTTCTTCATAAAAAAGGTCATGATACAATGATATAGCCTATTATTTTAGCATATGGGAAGTATCAGGTATGTACTTCCTTAGGAGAGATATATGGAATACATCGAGAACTTGAGAGGGATCCGGTGGAACCATCAAACATTAAGCTACCATTACTACTCGATCAAGAATCTCAATGGGGATAATATACCTAGGTCTCATATTTCCTTATTTTTAAATCTAATAACCTTCATCCATACAAAAATTCATTTTATTACCTACTCACTCACATTTAATTCCATATTTCACCAAAACTTATGAGCAAAACGTTTTTGTCACCATTGAGATGCCTTGATGTTATGTTGAATAGATCTAACCTTTTTTATCATTTCCTCATATATATCAGGCCCCAATAGATTTAATTATATAACTTTATACCATCAAATTGTATTTCTACACTTATTTTCATAAATTAATTCATAAGCATCTAATTTAATCCTCAATTAAAATATATTATTATAAGAAAACATGTCTAGAAGAAGGTGTTGATCTCAACCACATTTTAAATCCAAAGAAAAAGATCTTATAATACCTTATAAGGTTTTAATGGTACCCTAAAACTTACCATCTATCTTAGGATGATAAACATTATTGAAACAAAACTCGGAATCTAAATCTTTCTGAAGACTTCACCAGAACTTCAAGGTGAACCTCAGTTCCCAATCAGATGCAATGAAATATGGTTCCCCATGAAACCTTCAAACTTCCTTTATATATAATAAAAAAAGTTGTTTAGGAAATAAATCTTCCATAATACCAATAAAGTTTTCTGATTTATTAAGGTAGTTCACTACAAACTAAATAACATTATAACCATTAGATGTTTTGGGGAGTATTGCGACAAAATTTATGGTGATGGTTTTCCATTTCCATTTTAGCATGGGTAATGGTTATAAAACCCCATTACAATTATATCTCCTATACTTAACATAGTTACATACCAATTACCAAGATATGTGGTCTACAATATCTTTCTTCATGTTGTACCTCTAGAAATAATATTTCATATATCTATACATATTCATACTTCCATGATGAATAGATAATGATGAACTATGAGCTCCATACAATACTTCCTTATTTAAATCTGGTATGGATGATACACACACATGGTTATTTAAATTTCTGAGTTCATAACATTGAGGGTTGAACTCAAGAATATTTATCACATTCTTTTGTAGATCTATATTTTTCTTATGTGTCCCTTTAATCATCAATTAGATATAGGATTGAAAACCATTTGAGAATGATAATATTTCTCCCCTTCCTTTAAGATTTCAAGGTCTATATTCTGAAAATCTATAAGTATTGGATCTTTTTTATCCTAATCATAGATAAGATAGCATAATACTTTTGACTCAAAATATTTTTCACCTTTTCCTCTTTCCTAGGCTGGTAATTTATTGACCCTTCATAATCTTTAATCAAATCCAACCATCTTATCTAGCACATATTCCACTCTTTCTGAGTGAATATATACTTTAAAATTTTATGAACAATATATATGTCACACTTTTCTCCATAAATATAATTCCTCTATATCATTAATGTAAAAAATTACACAACTAACTTCAAATTATGATTTGGGTTATTTTTCTCATGAACCTTCAATTTTTATGAGGCATAATCTATCACCATATCATTATGCATGAGGACGCATCTGAGACCCTCCTTTAATGAATTACTAAATATCAAAACCCATTATCCATTGTAATTTTATGCAAACATAGGTGTGTTGACTAACATTTTCTTTGGTTCCTTGAAATTTTCCTCACATTAATCTGTCCAAAGGAACTAGACTCCCATTTGAGTTAACGTGGTGAGTGGAATGTATATTCATGAGAAATTTTTCACAAATAATCGATAATATCAATATAAACCAGGAAAAATATGGATATTAGTCGTATAATTTATTTTGGACCAATGTCTAATAAATTTTTAATTTGATGGATCCACTAATATACACTCACTTGATATTATACAACTTAAAAATGAAACTTTCGATGGAAAAAAATCACACTTGGTAAATTTTTCATATAGATCATCCTTAATTAGGATCTTCAGTATAGTTATCAAGTGATCTTCATGCTCTTACTTTATCTTATATTATATTAGAATATTATCTATAAATACTGTCACAAACTAATCAAGGTAATCAATAGAGTCTCTATTAAAAAAATCCATGAAGATAGTAGGGAAATTAGTAATATAAAATTACATTAATATAAATTTATAGTTTTCATGCCTTATACAGAATGTCATATTGGGTATGTTTGTCACGACCCATCCTCGAGGCCCGTGTTGTGACTACCCCGAGCTCGCCTTCCATAAGCCAGGGGCTGGTGACTAGCACCAAAGGTGTAAATCCTAATAACTGGGAAGGAATTGCCTTTATAAAAGTAAACAAAAACCACAGAGTACAAACGGAAGTAATGCACTAAGTACAAAAGGAAGTGCTAAAAAGTAAATGAGCCAGAATACAAACCCAACTGAAAAGTACAGCTACAATTGAATGAAAGTATAAAAGAAAAAACAAGCAGCTGGAAGAGTAGAAACAGCTCATGGGTCGTCCACCTCGAATCCTACCTAAAGGGTAGGTACAGATAGCCTCCTCAACGCTCTCACCCGTCAACCTCCTCCGAGTACCATCTCGTCCTGAAGTCCACCTCCGGTTACTGACTCATCGTGAAGTCCACCTACAGGTATTGTCCAGTCCTCGAACACTCGGTCTCTGTCAGCGTTGTTCGTTGTCTGCATCCAACACAATGAGGTGTGGGAATATCCCGTGCAGGGGTGAGTATAACGATACTCAGTAGGGACACTGAGACCCTCAAGGTCTCACTAAATCCGACAAGTATAACCACAAAGAAGGATCTAAATATATAACCCTTACTTAGGTATAATCCCCTACTTATACCTAAGTTATTAAGTATCTCATCTCAATCAAGAGGAAACACAAAGGTCATGAAATCAATGGATAACCACTACTCAGGTATATGCCCATACATATACCTAATTTATCATGTAACCCATCTCAATCATGAGGAAAAACAAAGCTCATTGACTCAGCTCAAACTAGGATTTTCATTAAAGATATCGAAACCACAACTGCTGGAGAACTCCTCCTCTATCGAGTACAGTAGCCCTATCATGACTCAGAGGTGCTACTCACTAAACTTAGACTATTGAGTTACTCCTCCTGTTGAGTACCGTGGGTCTGCCACCCAAACACAGTAGTGCTCCCCGCCATGGGTCTACCACCCCAACACAGTAGTGTTCCCCCTAATAGCCTACAGAGGTACTCCTTTTGTCGAGTACCGCGGGTCTGCCACCCAAACACAGTAGTGCTCCCCGCCATGGTTCTGCCACCCAAACACAATAGTTCTCCCCACTGGGCTATACAAGTCACTCCGAATCAAATCGAACAAGTAGACATCATGTCTCAGCCAGTTACAAGATCTCCATACTCCGTATGCTCGTCTCCGAGAAGGTCTGATCCACAAGATATTGGTCGATACTCCAAGTATCACAAAGTTCCACGAATAAGTATCACAAAGAACTGCCTCATCACAGGGGTCTCAACGCAATAGACGGCGCGTCAATCGGACGCCTGGTCTGTGAGTTATAAGCCTTTTCATCCCGGGGGCCCAGTTGGTTTCGTGCATGAACCAACCCGACCGTATCTCAACTGTACCCTGAACTCTCATAAGGTATACTCAAAGGGACCGTTTCTCAATGAGATTACCAACGCCACTTACGGTTCGTCAAACAGACGTCCGGTCTGAAAGTTATTGGATTTTCCGTTCTAGGGGCCCGGTTGTATTTCGGGTATAATCCAACCCAACCTCACTCCAATTGAGTCCAAACCTTAGGTAAAGTATGACAAAAGATCTGTCTCATCATGAGGAATCCAACAAAGTCAACAACATGTCATTCGGACGTTCGGAGCTCAGGTTATAAGTGTTTCCGCTCAGAGGACCCGGTTGGTTTCTTGTTCGAACCAACCCAGTCATACCCAAATTTCACCAAAACCATGAGTGTAATATACCAAAATGACCGTCTCAATCCAAGGATACCTATGCAACTAATGGTACATCGATCGGAGTTTATTAGCCTAAGATATGGGAATTTGAATGAACCTAGTCCGAAAATAGGGGGTATGGGTCTGGTCCGACCCGGCCCAATACCTCCTGGGTCGGCCCGAACCGGGTCAACCCGACCCAGGTCTGGGTCCGGCCCGATTGGGCACGGCACATACCAGGTGACATGGCCCGGCCCGTGGCTCGGCACTGGCCGAGCGGCACAAAAGGGGTGCATCCCCTTTTTGTAACCGATGGCACCAGCTGGCACTGCCCCGCCTCCCAGATCCCGCACGGTAGTGGGGTCCGACTCCTCACCGCTGCGGCTGTGCTGAGGAGGATTTTCTTCCAGCGGCGCACTGGGGCGCCGCCACCTCCAGTCGCCGGCACCGCCGGCAGTACCTTTCGCGGAACACCGGACGCGCTCCGGTGGTCCGTTTTGCCCACCGTCTTTGCTAGCGGTCCTCCTGGGACCCGTTCTTCACTTTGACGACTTCCAAATGCTATTTTGGTCCCGTTTTATCGTATCCTGTCAATCCTCACATCAAAAAACAATCTACAGAGGGTCCGGGCTTGTTTGTTAGCTCGTGCCCTCCGCGTTAGAGGTTTTCAATCTAGATCAAACTCAAATCCAATCCGAAAATAAACCTCGCATCCATCCCGTATTAACGAGTGATCCGCAGATCAACCAGGCAGAGGTTGGTCCCCACTCATCGTTCTTTTCTAAAAAGGTAAAGAGAAAATCAAATATAATTCCCCTACCTCGCAAAGACGTCGCACGTCGTCGAGCCTCGGAAAGAGGCAAGCGTCTGGATGATCGAACGTCACAGAAGATCAGTAATGATTTCGTTGACGTCAGAGGAAGAGTTGTCATTGATGGCGACGTTTCCCGCGGTGGTGTCTCCTCCCTTGACGCAAAGGAAGAAGAAGAGAAGGAATGTCGTCGGTGACTTCGCGTTCTCCGTCAGAGGCATTCTTCGTCGAAGAGGCATTGTTCTTCGTCAAGAACGTTCTTCATTTGAAGGAGGGAGCTCTTCTAAATTATCCAAGAATTTCCCTCACAATATTTTCCCAACCCCAAATATTAGAATGAGCTTTCCCCCATTTTAACAACTTGTCATTCTAATTCAATATAATTCAAACTCATGAATTAATTGAATGGTTGGCAATTTAATAAGTGTTGTGAGAGAGATAGAAGGTGGAGAAGCTCCACTCCAATAAATGAGTGGAGTTGTCATGCATTAAACAAGGGGTGAGTTATGGGAAATTAGAAGGGGTTATGGGGAGGTGAGGAGTTAGGGGTTCATGTGGGTCCCACCTATAACTCCCCCTTTGTAGGATAGAAACCATATTCCTTAGATAAAATTTGTACACAACAAATGTTATCTATTTTATTCTAAATCCCCATTTATTAAACCTCAACCCGCTCAAAATGCAACTATGACAAGGGTCCCCCAAAGCAATTACCGGCGTTGCGAGTTCATCGGTGCCCTCAGATTTCAATTCCAAGCACCAGTTCGAAAGATAGAAAATCTCGCTCATTCATTTACTGAATGTACCTGAGAAAAACTTCAGAAATTGATTCTGGGCACACCGAGCCTCGGAATCAGGTGCTGTCCGAAACGGCGTACTCGTAAATTCCCAAAGAATTTAAGAAAAAAATTTCCTTGAAATTTACGGGTCTTTACATTACTCCCACCTCAGGGATTTATGTCCCCGTAAACATACATCATAAACTAGGGCTACAAATGAGGGTAATGTGCACGCATCAGAGCCTCCCGCTCCCATGTGATCTCCTGGAGGTTCCTATGCTGCCAGCGAAAGAGCACAAGAGGAATCGACCATCCTTGTAGGACCCACTCCTATCGATCCTGAACCTCTACTGAAACCCTGCGAAAGTCACCCCGTCATCGATATCTAGCTCTATGTGGTCAATGATGACGGATTGGTCATGCACACATCTCATTAATTGAGATACGTGAATGACTTTGTGCACCCGGTGCATCTGAGGTGGAAAGGCTAGGTGGTAAACCACCTCGCCTACTCTGATGGGGACCTGGAAAGGTCCGATGAAACGTAGAGATGACTTGCCACCTCAGCCAAAACTCTGTAGACCCCATCGAGGTGAGACCCGTAAGAAGTCATGGCCGCCACCCTCGTTCTCTAGTAGTCTTGTCTCCTATCAGCATAGGACTTCTATCTGCTCTGTGCAGTCTTCATCTGCTCTTGGATGATCTGCACCTTTTTCATTGTAGCCTGAACCATCTCCGGTTCTACACGTGTTGACTCCATCACTATCCACAATGGATATCTGAAATGCATCCAACTGCTGTCTCGCCACTCCTAATAGATCAACGCCCGATCTTCTACTAAGAGCATCTGCTACAATGTCCCCCTCCCCAAGAGTATAAACTATCTCGAAGTCATAGTCCTTGAGAAATTCAAGCCATCACCGTTGTCTTAGGTTCATGTCCTTCTGAGAGTAGATACACCTGAGACTATTTTAGATGGAGAGAACCGTAAACCATTCGCTCAACAAACAATGGGTGAGACTAGAAAATTTTAAGAACTCATCTCCACCCTTTTTTGTCTATGTTCCACCAAAGAGCTACAGGGATTTCTCCTCTGTCAAAAAGAGAAATCTGGTCTCATCCCTTAGATGAACCACATTCTATGCCTAATATAGTAAATCTTGACATGAATGATACAATTCATGTCTTGAATGGCGTCGTAAGGCCTCGACTCTACTACTAAGAGATCCAACCGTTACTCTCGCCTCCAAGGGTTGAGTCACACTGTCGGCATCAGTGCGTGGTTACTGGGTCTCATCCAGTAGGAAACTCATAAGTGAGGGTCAAGTCAATAGTTTTAACCGGAACCTGTTAGTATCAAGAACTCAAAAAGAACAGGATAGAAAACATCACAAAGATAAGTGTCTTTTATTACTGCAGCTCATAGTATAAAGACACAAAGCAAACACAACAATGACAACATCAACAAAAAGGAAGCTAGAAGCACCAAAAACAAAGGCCTCCATGCCTTGATCTAGTATCGCTCCTATCCACCCGCTTTCAGAGATCCACTTCCTTGTCCACCGCTTGGTTGTTGCTCAATCTCCCGCCGCTGCTTCTGTCTCGGTGGCTCCTCCAACGCCTGTGGATTAACTATGCGGGGAGTTGGATAGTCACGTGCCATGTGACCAAGCCCGCCGCCGGAGTAACATTGCCCGCTCCTGGAATGACTGGCTTTGACTCGACTCCGGTTGCCCCGCACAACCGAACCTATAACCCAAGGTCTCCCACCTGTTGGACTAGTCCTCTTGGACCTCTGCATCATGGAAAAACCTACGGCAAGGGCAGCAGCTCCTAAGCATGCTTAGAGTGTAGAGTCGCTGGTATAAGCTCCACCCTGAAGAAGGTCTCGAAGTCTCCCCAGGTGAAGGTCATCTTGTCGCAAAACTGGAACATGTGGCTCCACCACCTCTCAGCTGCTTTCTGGAAGAGGCTAACAGGTAGGTACACCATCAAGTCTGCAGGTGTCCCAGTTGTGTGGAATGCTCGTGCTACAACCTCCAGCCAGTGCCCAGCCATCTGAAAATCCGACTTGCCTCGAAACGTTGGAGTCCTCGGATGCTGGAACTCGTGCATAATGCTCAAGCGGTGTGCACTCTCTGCTGGTGTCTGATCTAGAAGAGGTCCATGTACTGAGGCCTTGTCGCTCAACAACCTGTCAGCACGTACAACTATCATGGCTCTAGCTGATCGTCCGTGGGGAGGCATCCTGAAAGAACAGATGCGACACGATCAAAAGACTATAACTAGTGAGCTGACCTAGTTTGAGCTAATTTCAAAGAAAATTTTGAATACACACATGTAATCAGTGTTTTCGTGCACTGAGTCAGAAATTAGAAGTCAGGGTCCTGGTGTATGGATACGTCGGTCTCCCGCACCAACATTGGACTCCCTGAACTGAAGACCACACTTAGTACCCTTAACACTATTGCTTCATAGAAAGAAAAATATCATAGTCCAAAGTTCTGTGGTAGAACCGAATCCTTTGATACCAATTTGTCATGACCCGTCCTCGGGGCCCATGTCATGACTACCCCATGCCCGCCTTCCATAGGCCAGGGGCTGGCGACTAGCACCAAAGGCGTAAATCCCGATAAGTGGGAAGGCATTGCCTTTATAAAAGTAAACAAACACCACAGAGTACAAAAGGAAGTAATAAACTAAGTAAAAAAAGGAAATGCTGAAAAGTAAATGGGCCAGAATACAAACCCAACTGAAAAGTACAGCTACAACTGAACAAAAGTACAACAGAAAAGACAAGCAGCTGGAAGAGTAGAAGTAGCTCCTGGGTCGTCCACCTCGAATCCTACCTGAAGGGTAGGTACAGATAGCCTCCTCAACGCTATCACCCGTCAACCTCCTCTGAGTACTGTCTCGTCATAAAGTCCACCTCCGGTTACTGACTCGTCGTGAATTCCACCTCCGGGTACCGTCCAGTCCTCGAACACTCGGCCTCTGTCAGCATTGTTCGTCATCTGCATCCAACACAACGAGGTTCGGGCATAGCCCATGTAGGGGTGAGTATAACGATACTTATTAGGGACCCCATGACCCTCAAGGTCTCACTAAATCCAACAAGGATAACCACAAAGAAGGATCTAAACAGATAACCCTTACTTAGGTATAATCACATACTTATACCTAAGTTATTAAGTAGCCCATCTCAATCAAGAGGAAACACAAAGGTTATGAAATCAATGGATAACCACTACTCAGGTATATACCCATACATATACCTAAGTTATCAAGTAACCCATCTCAATCATGAGGAAAGACAAATGTCATTGACTCGGCTCAAACCAAGATTTTCATTAAAGATATTGAAACCACAACTACTGGAGAACTCCTCCTCTATCGAGTACAGTAGCACTATCACGACTCTGTGGCGCTACTCACTAACCTTATACTGCTGAGGTACTCCTCCAGTTGAGTACCGCGGGTCTACCACCCAAACACAGTAGTGCTCCCCGCCATGGGTCTGCCACCCCAACACAGTAGTGCTCCCCCTAATAGCCTACAGAGGTACTCCTTCGGTCGAGTACTGCGGGTCTGCCACCCAAACACAATAGTTCTCCCCACCGTGGGTCTGCCACCCAAACACAGTAGTGCTCCCCACTGGGCTATACAAGTCACTCCGACTCGAATCGGACAAGCAGTCATCAGGTCTCAGCCAGCTACAAGGCCTCCGTACTCCATATGCTCGTCTCCGGGAAGGTTTTCTCCATGAGATACTGGTGGATACTCCAAGTATCACAAAGTCCCACGAAGAAGTATCACAAAGAACTGCTTCGTCACAAGGGTCTCAACGCAATAGACGGCGCATCAATCGGACGCCCGGTCTGTGAGTTATTAGCCTTTTCGTCCCGAGGGCCCATTTGGTTTCATGTATGAACCAACCCGAACGTATCTCAACTGTACCCCCAAACTCTTATAGGGAATAATCAAAGGGACCGTTTCTCAATGAGATTACCAACGCCGCTAACGGTTCTTCAAAGAGGCGTCCGGTCTGAAAGTTACGGCTTTTTCGTTCCTGGGGCCCGGTTGTATTTCGGGTACAATCCAACCCGGCCTTACTCCAACTGCATTCAATCCTCAGGTGAAGTATTCCAGAAGATCCATCTCATCAAGAGGAATCCAACAAAGTTGATGGCACATCATTCGGACATCCGGACCTCGGGTTATAAGCATTTCCGCTGTGAGGACCCGGTTGGTTTCGTGTTCGAACCAACCCGGCCATACCCAAAGTTCGTCGAAACCTTGAGTGTAATATACCAAAACGACCGTCTCAATCCAAGTATCCCTACGAAACTAACGTTACATCAATCGGAGGTTCTTAGCCCAAGATATGATCATTTGAAGGAACCTGGTCTGAAAATAGGGGGTCTGGGCCCGATCTGACCCGGTCCAATACCCCCTGGGTCGGCCCGAACCTGGTCGACCCGAACCGGGTCCGGGTCCGGCCCGATTTGGCGCGGCTCGGTGCTGGGTGAGGGGAACAGAAGGGTTGTGGCCCCTTTTTGTAACCGGCGGCGCCAGCAGGCACCGCCCCGCCTCCCGGATCCCTACGGCCGCGGGGTCCGGCTCATCGCCACCACGGCTATGCCGCAGCGGATTTTCTTTCGGCGGCACGGTAGGGCATCACTGCCTCTAGGCGGTCAGACGGCTCCGGTCGATGGTTCCACCGCACCGGCAGTACCTTCCACGTACCACCGGACTCACTCCAGTGGTCCGTTTTGCCCGCCGTCTTTTCCAACAGTCCTCTCGGGACCCGTTCTTCACTACGACGGCTTCCAAACGCCGTTGCGGTCCCGTTTTATCATCGCCCGTCAATCCACGCATCAACAAACAATCTGCAGAGGGACCGGGCATGTTTGTTAGCCTGTGCCCTCCACGTTACAGGTTTTCAATCTAGATCAGACTCAAATCCAATCCGAAAATAAACCCCAAATCCATCCCGTATAAACAAGTGATCCGTAGATCAACCGGGCAGAGCTTGGTCTGCGCTCATCGTTCTTTTCTAAAAAGGTAAAGAGAAAATCAAATATAATTCCCCTACCTGGCAAAGACTTCACACGTCGTCGAGCCGCAGAAAGAGGCAAGCATCGCGATGATCGGACGTCATGGAATATTAGTGTCGATTTCGTTGACGTCGGAGGAAGAGTCATCGTCGATGGTGACGTTTCCCGCGGTGGTGTCTCATCCCTTGACGTGGAGGAAGAATAAGATAAGGCACATCGTCGGTGACTTCGCATTCTCCGTCAGAGGTGTTCTTCGTCGAAGAGGCGTTGTTCTTCATCAAGAACGTTCTTCGTTGGAAGGAGGGATCTCTTCTAAATTCTCCAAGAATTTCCCCCACAATATTTGCCTAACCCCAAATATTAAAATCATCTTTCCCCCATTTTAACTACTTGTCATGCTAATTCAATATAATTCAAACTCATGAATTAATTGAATGGTTGGCAATTTAATAAGTGGTGTGAGAGGGATAGAAGGTGGAGAAGCTCCACTCCAATAAATGAGTGGAGTTGTCATGCATTAAACAAGGGGTGAGTTATGGGGAATTCAAAGGGGCTATGGGGAGGTGAGGAGTTAGGGGTTCATGTGTGTCCCACCTCTAACTCCCCCTTTGTAGGATAAAAACCACCTTCCTTAGATAAAATTTGTACACAACAAATTTTATCTATTTTATTCTAAATCCCCATTTATTAAACCTCAACCTGCTCAAAATTCAACTACGACAGGGGTCCCCCTAAGCAATTATCGGCGTTGCGAGTTCATCGATGCCCTCAGATTTCAATTCTGAGCACCGGTTCAAAAGATAGAAAATCTCGCTCGTTCGTTTACTGAACGTACCAGAGCTAAACTTCGGAAATTGATTCCAGGCACATTGGGCCTCGAAATCAGGTTCCGTTAGAAACTGTGTACTCGTAAAATCCCAAAGAATTTATGAAAAAAAATTCCTTGAAATTTACAGGTCTTTGCAATGTTCTTCACTCTTGAACCTCAATTTATAGTATATATATCGAAGATCAATCTTAGAAAAATATTGATCTCCTATTAGTTAATAGAAAAAATCATCAATATGAGGTAGTGGACACTTATTCTTGATTTTAATCTTGTTTAGTTACCAATAATAAATGAAAAATCAAATTGATATATCTTTATTATTAATAAGAAGAGATTCACCCTATTGTGATGAAAATGGATAAATAAATCCCTTATCAATATTCTCCTATAGTTGATTCTTCAATTCCTGCATCTTAATCAGGTTCATTCTATATGGATTCTTTGAAATAGGTGCAGCACTATGAATGAGTTCTATTACCATCTCCCCACCCGAATGTCCCGAAGGCCTTCTTTTTATTTTATCATGGACAATCCCCCTTTTAATGGTTTAAAGGGAACCCGTACATGACCCGTAGGCCCAAGGCACAAGGCCCGACTGACCCGCAATACATGACATGAAGGCCTAGAGGCAAACCATTCCCATTACATGACCTGTATGCCCAACCCACTAGAACTACCCCTCCCTATATTCTGCATCATTGATCACCTAGATCTCCACCTAGCATTGTTGATCGTCTAGAATTGACCCATACAAAGATGCACAGTGTCTGGTCCCAATAGCGTCTGCCATACCCTCTCATTCTTTCAATCATGTTAGTTATGCTTCTGGTGGCTGCTACTCTTGTTGCTCTGATCCTTTTCTGGAGCCTGTTTTTTTTTTTTTGAACTAGGATACTCCATGGTCTCTATGGCCCAAATTCCTTGTGTCCCGAAGGCCTTTGATGACCTTAAGGCCCTTAAGACCCATAGGCCCAAACCAGTGGCTCGAAGGCCCAAATCGGGTGAATAGTTCCAACTACTACAGTACCGAACAGTGACTGCTATAGTGCCCACAGAAATTAGCCTCCACCCAGTTTTAAACCTGGGTCTCTTGAAGACTAGAAAAATAATCCATAAAAACATCAACAAAATCTCATACAATATTCACATCTCTAATGTTGAGTTTCTCCCTAACCATCTAAGATAAACTCCCCTTCTTAAAAGGAATTAAGACACATACAGAGGATATAATTTCCATTATAAGCTCATATTTAGCATCAAAATGATTGAAAAATATAGGTTAATTGGGAATATCAATTGTGATTTACCTTCCTTGGTAATTTATATGGGATTTATAAAAATAAACGCAATCCATGCTCAAAATTACATCAAATTCTACTAGAGGGAGAATAAAAATATTTATTGGATATATTTCCTCATAAAATTAAATAGGATAAGAATCATATAATTGATATGTTATCATTGTAACATTAGTAGTTTCAATAGATAATTAAAAATCTAATTATTGTGGTGGTATTGTGATACCCTTAAAAAATTATTCAAATATAAAAGTGTGGGTATATCTAAAAAAATAATACCTTAGTAGTTCTAAAGTGGAAGGTAAGTTTATCTTCACAACTTTGTTATTTTACCCCACATAAACAATAGTGATCTCCTAAGATTTCCCTTTTCTGTGAGCTTAAGAGGTTACTGATATCGATCATAATAATTAGCCTTCAGATTCGATCACTGATTAGCATAATGCCTATACTCCTTGTATTTGAAACATTAAAGTGTTGTTGGTTCATTATATTAATAGTTTCCCTTATTCCTTTCATTTAGTAGTCTCTTTACATCACTTTGGAATTATTTTTCTTGATGACCTAATTTAAAACAATTAAAACATTTACCTATACCCTTTAAAAAATTTCCTCTATGCTTCATTACACTCTTTGAACATAAAGGAAATCTTATCTTCTTCACTCCATGATTTTTATGATTAAAATTTCCTTTGAATTACATATATATTTGCTTATCAAAACTATTATATTTATGTGTATGTTTAATATCCATTTCAACTATAATATCAGATTTTATAATTTTTTTCATAGTTACAATAGTATCTTATGGATAATTTCCTTAAAATACTTAGTTTTAATCCACTGAATAATAAATAAATATTGATTTTTTGTTGGATGATAATACCATAAGTTTACCTCAAAAGTCTTGTAAAAAAATTTATAGGTACTAATGGATTTATTATCCTTCTATTTTAGCTCAACTAATTCATTATCCATTTTCATATGAAGAATACATGTAAAGTTCTTGTTCAAAAATATGATCCTAAACTCATCTCAATCCATGTAGTCAGTTTATTTCTATTTTATCATGTTCTTGATAGTATCCCACCATTGATCTATTTCACCTTCTAAATGATAAACTATCAAAATATCTTTTTAATGCTTCAAGCACTATAGAATAGAAAATACTTTTCAAGTGGTAATTATCCATTACTCAACAACTAGTGGATCATTATTCTCACTAAAAGAAGGTGGATGTTACCTCATGAAGGTCTTAAAAAAATATTTTTCCCATCATTTCTAATTTTTAAGCTCAATCTGATTCAAATATTGATAATTTTTTTTCATAATAGTCATAATGGTTTTGTATTATAACTCCCATAACATTTGGTTTATCATGAAGAAAATTTTTTCATTTTCCATCACATTCAATGTTAACATTATTCCTTCTAGTTCCAACTATTTATTGAAACAAAAAATCATAGAATTTGAAACAATAATCAAAGTTAGAAATCATATAATCATGAAAATCATTTATAGGATTTTAAAATCATGACACTTCTTTTAAATCTAATCTAGATTAGGTTTAACCCATGTTATCCATAGTTAATATTCATTAAATAATATTACAACCCATTCCATAACCATAATGGTTTAGTTTCTTTATAAACATGGATAAATAAATAACTAGTACATAAAATATCTACATCATCTCTCAATTAGTTCTTCATGACTAGATCCCTTATTCGACATATCATGCTTAAAACCATTCTTAATATCCTAGGGGAAAGGAAACATAATAAAGGGTGGGATCAAATTCTCAATAAGTGAAAACAAGGTAGATATTAGCAAAACATGATAATAAGGTTTTGAGAATATCATATAAATAAATTAAAACCATACCCAACAAACATATATCATAAACATGATTCATGTCATGAAACTTAGAAGTTCATGAGATATCAATCATAAAGGAATCATAGAACATGAGTTATGAGAGCATAACATTTGTATAAGACATATGTTTTTGGAATAAAAATAGGAATATAAAATAATTTCCTTAGTTAAGGATCAGTCTAATACTATCATAGTAGATTGAGATCCCCTCACATTCTATTATATCCTAAGTAAAAGTTCACTCCCAAGACTATCATGGTGGATAGAGTCCCTTACTAAACTGGGTTCACTACCTATTCCATTTCTTATTATATCATGAGATATTCATCATTACCCAATACATTAGAGATATTTATAACTTTGGGCCCACCCATCACATAATCATAATCCATTCATATATTTTTCCACAATATTATAAAACATGTATCATGTCAACGTATCATAACTAATGGAAAGGAAATGGGTTTCATAAACATTGCACCATTTCATAATAGCGTAACTCATGGAAACTAAATGGGTTTCATAAATATATTGTCATCATATTCATAAAATATCCAAAATAATAATAAGTATAATATCATTGTATCATATCCCTAGTAAATCATAATAAACATCAAAGGATGTTATCATAGATACAAAATTTCTTTAAAAGATCTTTGTGATATTTCTTGATTAAAATACCCTTTTCATTTTGAAATAAATTATTTAAAATATAGAACGTTAAAAAAATATTATTTAAAACATTTTCTATGAAAATAACCATGAAAAAATGTAAATTAATATTCAAATCATTGATCGGTCATGATGGTGAGAAAGTTTTTTCACACCGAGTACTTTAAAAAGAGATTCCTTTTACATTTTCAATGAAATTTCAAAAATACATATTTTATAAAATTACAAGAACAATACTTTGAAAAAAATTATATAAAGTAAAACATGGTTAAAATTTAATTTAAACAATAATAGTAGAATAGTAAAAACATTCTTGAAAACATGTTAATGAAAACATGGACATGGAATAAAAATATTCCCAACCAAAGAAGAAATAAAGTTTTTTTCTTAAAAATATATTCGAGATGATTTTAAGTATCAAAGAGATTAAATAGTTACTATAAATTAAAATTTTAATGAATAAATAGAGTATAATAAAATTAAATTGTTTTATCATATAATGATCATGTAATTTTCCTCAATGGAAATTCAATCATAAAAAATCTCGATTTAAATGAGATTTAAACATAAATCCATTACAGTATTTGTAATCTCCAAATAAAAACATAATTAAAGAAATAAAATTATATTTATTTTTAAATCCCAATAATTTTCATGATAATTATCATAAGAAACATTCATGTGTAGTATATACACTACACAACAAAAATAATTGGTGAAAATGGCATATGTCTCATAAAAATAAAAGTGATACAAAAAATCCCCTTACCTCAAGTTCTAATAACTTAAAAATCTATATGACCTACTATATAATAAATTTAAATTTATTATAATTATATAACCAAAATATTTAAAAACTTATTTAATCATATATTATCCACTTATAACATTTCAACACCCATTTATTAATAGTTCCTTATTAAAATCATTGTTTATATGTGTTAAATATTTCATTTTTAATGGAAGTTTTGGTTCAGTGGTTTTGATACTTGTACTTTGATCATGGTTCCATCATCTAAAAATTATATTCATAATATAAATTATATATATATATTAATTATATACATTTTTATAATCATCCATAAAATTTATATATATATATGTGTGTGTGTGTGTGATTTACACCATTTGTAGAGATGGTAGGTCGTATGTACGCATGAATGTTGTTTTCATTTTATAATAGAAAGAATAAAAGAAATTTAAACATTATTATATAATTAAAAGCCCATAATTATATAATAAATAGCATATATAGATTAAATCTATCCTTATTATAATCCAAGTGATGCAGAAATGAAAAAATATCATATCACTTTATAGAGGTGGTAGTCCATGTTTATACATGAGTGACACTATCATTTTACAATAGATTGGAATGTAAGAAACTATATATGATATTATAATTAAAAATAAAAATTATTTTATAAATATAATATATAAAAATAAAAATTATCATAATGACCATAGATTAAAGATGTTGAGAGAAAATTAATTGTATCGCTATGTGGATGTGGTAGTCCACACGTACGCACGGACAATAATTTCACTTCATATATGATATAAAATAGGGTTTATAAAGGAGGTTAAATAATAATAATAACATTTATTTATATTTAGGATAAATAAGTTATTATTTTATAATGAATACCATATATTTATAAGAGGTATAAGAATAAATAAATTGAATGAGTTTGGGAAGTATGATTTACCTCTTTTTCGATAAGCCTCCTTTATATCCCTTCTTAAGAACCATTGGAATTGTCTTTTAGAAGAATGGATACTATAATTAGTGTATATTTATGTTTATAATAGAATTTTTCTGGGTTTTGTTGATCTATATGGCACAAAGTAGATTAATGAAGAGAGAGGAGGGTGTCCTTTTATAAGTGGGTGAAAGAAAACACTTTTAATTTCTTAAAAGATTAAAATATAAAAATATATTATTCAAGAAAAATGCTAGAAAATGGTAATTTATTTAAATTTGGGACAACATAGGTTCACAATATGGCCATATAATAGTATTTAGACAATTTTAATTGGAAATCTCACCCTTATCTTCTAGTTTAACCCCCACGGTAAACTTGTTTTAACCTTAACCATAGTACCATATTTTTACTGGTTTTACTATTCATTATGGGAAAAAATTATGTTGAACATATTACATAAAATTAATCACATTGAGGTAAAATATTTAATCCATTTTATCAAATTCAATTCACATAATTAGTGGAATTTAATTTTAAATAAAACTAGTAAAACGTGATGAAAAGTGATTTTTTAGAAAAAAAACATTCTCAATTATAAAAGGTTTGTATACCAAAATACAACATAAAATTGATTTAAACAAATATAATTTGATTATAAATAACAAAATTTAACTAATTGATCTTTTAAACTATTTTAAAATAAAATTTATCTTTTAAAATTCTTGGAACTAAATGACAATTTTCAATAAAATTCAGTATTTTTCATTATCCATAAAAAAATAAAATTTTTCAAAAAAATTATAAAAAAATACTCTAAGATAATATTGGCCTGATAATTTTAAAAATATATTTCATTATTTAAATAAAGTTTCTAAAAGTTAAGGATATTATTTATATTTTTTTTGAAGAAGGATATTATTTATATTATTTTCTCATGTAAATCCATAAATACTATTTTTGAGGAAAAATTGTATCTTTGAAGCATATAATGAATTTACTAAAAATTGACTAATTATTTATTAATATATTTTATTTAACTAAAATATTTATATATATTGTTAAAAATTTGGAAATTACTATTCATATTTTCAATTTAACATCAGGCTGTAATGGTATACTATATTACGGTTCATTTAGACTTGGGGTTTAAATATTGCAAGCTATAGAAGAAATTTAATTTATTTGAAGAGAAATATATCATAAAATATTAGGGTGTCACAGGAAGAAAGTGATTTGATATTTTATTTTATTATTGATTTATTAAAATCATTTGAGTGTATATAAAAATTTTTAATGGATTTGATAATAAATCCCAAGGTGGAGATTAGAGAACACAATGGAATTATTAAAGGATTACATTTTTAGTAAACTTCTATAGAGAATTTTTTTAGGATTATAAGATTTTATTTAAAGTTATTTGAGATATGTAGAATGTTTTTTATATGATGTGATAAGTCTTTAATTTAATTCAATAGGTTCTGTAATTATTTAAATTAATCCATGATTTTGTGATAAAGCTGAAATTGAATTAGTGATTTCTTAGAGGAGTAATTTTGAATTCATAAGTGTTATTTCTGCAGCAGAGATACCAAAAAATGGAAAAGTCGTGACTTTATAAGGATTGAGGTAGACTTTTTAAGTCTCATTTTCACACATTGGAATAGTCATTTCTGGCTTCAAAAGAGTATTTTACAAATATTGAAGTGTTATTTCACTATTTTTAAAATATCATTTTATGTGGAATTTTCAAAAAAGTATGAATTCATAAGATTTATTTGTTTCATCTTAATAGTATTTAATTGATAATTTGATAAAGTATAATTTCATAAGCAAAATTTCTCAAGTCATTAGTGACATTTTCTATTAAAAAATATCAATTGATGTGGAAAATTGGAAAAGGTGGGGAAGTACATTGGTTACTTCAAAAGAGTCATTTATCCTTATGAGAAAAACACTTGTATAAAAAAATAAAAAAGGTATAAACTCTCTTGAATATCATAAGGATTAATTTTATACTTCAAATGAGTAATTTAGATCCCAATATTTAGTAATATGTAAAATTTAAAGAGTTGAATCTAAGATTTCCAAAATGAAATTTTTTGAGGGGAATAAAATTTGAAGATTCTTAGGATGATCATCAGTAGCTTAAACATCAAAGATCAAATTTTTGATTTCAAATGGTTTTTAGGAAAATTAAAATAGTTCAAACTTCTCAAATGGTTTGATGATTCCAAATACATTTATTTTAAAAATATCAATGATGATCAAATATGGATGAATTTGTAGACATTAAATTTGAGCATATTATTATAATATAAATTTCATAAATAATATGAATATAATAGTGGTGTGATTTAAGATGTGTTTTTTAATGTTGTTCCATGATTAGTTATGTCACACCATGAAGAAAATTTAGAAATATACCAACTTTAGCTATTAAAATAAAATGTAAATAGAATATCACTTATCTAACCTTTTAGAATTCACATTTGCATATATATTTGAATTATTTTAAATGGTAATCTATGTTGGTAATTAACCAAAAGTTATTTTAATCAGTTTAAATGAGAATAAAATAATATCTAATTATTACTATAATTTCACTACATATAATAGTTAAATGATAAGGAAGTATTCAGAGAATTTAAAATCATGATCATGTTAATAGTTTATTTAGTAAATGTACAGAATATCTCATTGTATAATTCAGTTATGGGAATTTTATAGATGATGAGATGTCATTGATTTTTTAGAATTTAATTAACTCTAAAATATTGAGAATTTTTAATTTATGGGAGAAATCTAGTAAGAACTATGGTGTTCACTAAGATTGTGGATCACTGAGGATGAGAAATATTTAGAAAAATGGAGAATGAAGTTGGGAGTTTGAAATAGATTAGAAAAATTTTAGAACCCTTGGTATTCAGTGATTCAAGATTGAGAATTTTTTTAATAATAAGATCATCAACTAATTTTTAATAATGTGGGAAAGGATTACTAATCTAAATAAAAGACTGAATATTATATTTCAAAGTTCTTGAATTATTTAACATTCTATAATATAATTATATTAAAGGATCAAGGGGAAGATCATCATAAATTACTGAAGTAACCCATATTTTATCCTAACATTACTCATCTTGTTCTATTATCATTTTAAATAACAGGATCCTATGACTCAAGAAGTCTGTTATGTAGTATTGGGAAACACACTAGGGTAAAGTATAATACCTCCTTAATTAATTTTAATCAGTGATACATTATTAGTTTAAATTTTATTACTCGGATTCACCTAGATTATAGAAAACAGTGGGTACCCACATTAGGGATAGAACTTGTAAAAATAGTATATTATTTTTCATTTTATAACCATAGTTTCATTCGGGAAAGGTTGAGATAAATATTTGAGTGGATCAAATCCTAATAGATCATAGAGATTGATTTCAAGATTTATAAATTATAAAATAAAAAAGAACGATTTATTCCACCCATTCAGAGGGGTTTACCCATTCCAAGGTGAATATCACACAAGTTTATGTGGGTTTTTAAATTATAGAGTTCCCACTTATATAAACTTAAACTCAAGATATACCATCATATTTTTTTTATATCTTTAAATGTTTGTGTTCCTTATTAGGTATCTTTAAACTATAGTGACTTTCACTATCTTTTGATGGATTTTCACTCTAAAGTGACTTTCATAATATTTTTGTGGTTTTTCACTATATAATTAATTTTATAGTATTTGGATGGTTCTTTAATATATAGAGACATTCACGGTCTTTTAATGACTTTTCACTATGTGGTGACATACACTGTTGTTTGATAGATTTTCACTCCATAATAACCTTTATAGTATTTGAATAAATTTTCACTCTAAAATGATATTCATAATATTTAGATGGATTTTAACTCTATAATGGCCTTCCTAATCTTCTTATGAGATTTTAAATTGAGTAATGCTCTCTATATATCATTAAACCACATAATCACCATCCTATAGGTCTTTAAAGAATTGAGTGTCTTCCCATGAATTAAAATTATCGAGTTCCTCATTATAGGGGTTTAAGACATATAATTCCTTCTTGTTTAGATCTAAACTAAAAAGTACCCAATTTCCACTATTTGAAGAGCATAATATGTATCATGAAGAAATAATAGTAATATTTCATAGGTAGTATCATTTTTTATGCAATAATATCACTTAATATATTAATAAAAGGTATTCACTCTACTGGAGTGAAAATAGATGTACCTAACCAATTTTTACAATGATGGTACTATGAAGGATTTTACGAGTACTCTTAAATCTATAAGTTAGTTCTGGATTAGATAAAAAGATATTTTGTGGGTTTTTAACCTATTATTCTCTTTATTTTGATAATTTCATTCCTTAAAATACGGATTTATTTCCAAGAAAAATGATATAAAATTAGGGGATATAAACTAAGAAAAAATGGTATCATATACCAAATGTTTATATTATGGAATTCCCATAAAATTGAATAGAGAAATGATGGAAAGATCATAAACAATAGGTAATTATCTATGATGATCTCAAGTGGTATATAAATACATTTTTTAATTTGGAAATATAAATTGAAATCAATATAAAAATAGAGATTTTTTTCTGGTGGAAAAGATAACACCAACTAAGATACAGTTCGGTAAAAAACCAACAATGAATTATAATTTATTTTTTGGTAAAATTTTTTATATTTTAAATAATAAATTAAAGGTAAATATATAATCCAATGTAATAAAGAAATATTTCTCAATTATTTCTATAAGAGTGAATCCTATAGGTGATATATTAAATGACATCAAAAAAAATTAAAGTAGTAATATCGTAGTTGATAAAAGGTGGAGTAATAAAATCCCAGTGACTATGAATATGACACTCTTGAGTCTAATAATAAAGATGATAAATGTATAGAAATAAGAATTCACATTACATTTAAAAACATATATAATAATGTTTATTAAACAATAGAATAATGTGGGTGACATGGCTAATAGTGTATAAACAAGAATGAGGAAAATCATGTAATCCATTATACTTCTTTCTCAAGTTAATACCAATAGATTTGTTAAAGTTTATAAATATAGGAAATAAATTAAGGAAATGTAATAGAAGATGGAAGATATAGATAAGAAAAATACCTCGGAATTGGATTTAAGATCAAAATAAAATATTAATTAAAGAAAAAGGGTATATATAAAAATACATAATGAGAGAAGAAAAGTGGTAAGAAATAAGGTACTATTAGAGAACAAAGGATATACATAATTTGAAAAATTATATTTGTATAAAACATTTTCTCCAATGAAAATGATATAATATATTAGTATAATTCTTTAAATAATTATTCAATGGAGTTTTAAATATTTTGATAATCTATGGTTGTTTTTTTTATTTGTTAATAAAATATGTTGAAGTGTTAGGATTCATAATAGTGATATGTATGGGTGTGTGTGATGATTGATATTACCTTATATGGATTGGTGACTTGTTAAATTTTTTCTCAAAAGGATGGATTATATAATATCAGAAATGATTAAAGACTTATGAAATAATTGTATGAGTATATTACAAAGGCTTATAGAGTTTTGAATTGGTTCTAGAATAATTATAAAGAAATCTGGTTTTAGGAATGTATAAAAAAATGGAAAAGGAATAATTAAGGATTTAGGAGTTTCATTGTAATATTTTGAAATTATTTTGTAAGACATCCAAGTGGATTACATAAGACTTTTTGGGTTTAAATTTATAAGACTTTAATGAAATTTATAAGTCTTCATAGAATTTATATTTGGTAATGGAATGAAATTATCCTAGATTTATCAATTTGGATTCATAAGACTTTTATAGTGTTAGTAATGTTTTATATTTGGTAAAGTATGTAGAAATTTATGTGGATGATTATATTAAAGTACTAAAAAATAGGCCAACATATGAAAGACATAGGATCTAGGATCTGTTGTAATGAGATAGAATCTAAGATTAATTACAGACAACCTAAGTGGTGAAGGAGGATCAGAGAGTCCCAACATGGGGCAATTCTAGGATATAACCAAGATGATGGGTGTAACCATGGATAGTGTCATTCGTATGGGTTTGTACTATATAATTTAAATGTTAATCACTAGAGAACATTGAGTAATGAAGTAGAATTACCCTAAGATAAAGTATTATTTGAGACATGTTTTTACATGGGAATTATTCATTATTTAAGAAAAATGTAGAAATAAAACAAGCCAATGTCATCTCATTCTTTACCTTCCCCATCTAATTTTTTTTCATGCATGAACCCAATCCTAAAACACAAAAAACACTTCATAGATTAAATAGTAGAGTTATGAGTTGTTTAAAATGTGAAGAATCCACATCATACATATGGGTGATTCATATAAAGATAATGTTAGTGGTATTGAAAGTTTATTGATGCATGTGTTGAGGAAAAATATTGTGTTGTAACCGATCAATAATAAGGGAAGTAATTATCATAGACTACATCACAAGTCACATTCTATGTCAAGAAGATATTTTAAGATACTATTTTAAGTTTTATAAGTTTTTTTGTTTTTTTATCAAAAAATATAGTTTTGTCGAAATATCTCATCAGTCCATCATAAAAGGAAAATCATCGAGCCACAATCCATAGTAGTTTTCAAATATTATTCCATGATATTCAGATAATTGAATAGATGAATTAAATTTTTATTTTTTGGATGCCTTATTTGACTGATGTCATACTGTATTGAATTATACCATACCCAATAAACTGATATATATGAATAATTAGAAAAGAAGTTTATCAGTAGTATTTTTTTAGATTTAAAATTGTAGTGTTTTGTGGAAACTAATAGATGTTATGAAGAATTTATGGCCACAAAATATAAATAATTAAACTATGATTATAGTGTATTTAAATGGAGTCTATCTTGGTAGTTTAAATATTAAATATATGGAATGAATTTTATGAAATGATATCATATAAGATGGAGTGATAGTGATGGACACCTAAATGAGGGAAATTTCAAGAGTAGGATCAAATAAGTTCCCATATTTGAAATATGGAAATATATATTAAGATCCATTTTTTGAGTCTTTATAAAAACAAAATTAAAACAAGATAGTAGTATATTTATCACTAAATATATTTGATTCTATTGGATAAGGAAGTCTCGGTGGGAGGTAGTGTTCAATACTTCATCTGGTAGTTTGAAAAATAAGGGTGTTTTGTGTTTTAGATAGAAGGATATCATTATAGTTATAATAATATAAGTTTGTATTATTTCTAGACTCACATTGGAAGAAACATAGAAGGTGAGATGGTAATTGGAACTTATTGAATATTCTTCCACTAAAGAAGAAGTTTCCATGATATCTCATGGAAATGTGATGATGTTGTTCATTGTGGAATTCATAGTCTGTCTGTGAAGGATCAACAAGGATATCAAAGGTTCCTATCTATATCTAGTGAAAAAATAGTAGTGAAATGTTTCATCTTGAATTGTATATCAAATTCATAACTCTTTATTGAAGCAGTGAGAATGTGAGATTGAGTGATAGAAGTGATCATAGGATGGCAATTATCCATACCTAAACCTGTAATGGGAGTGAACCCAGGTATAAGAGTGACCTAGCCTAAAACTAACACTACTTTAATGAGATTATATTATTCTGATGCACTATCAAATTAATAATTTCATGCTTTATGGATTATCCTAGTGTGGGTGAACCAATAAAACCCCATATTTCTCTTATACTTGCCTGTTTACTTTCTATATATTCTAAATTTTTAAGGGTGGGAAGAAAAAATTATTGACAATACATGGTAAAGTGTTGGTTAGGTAATAATCAAATCAATATCCAAAACAAGTGTAAAAAATGTGACCCTAATCATTGTGAGTTCAAGATCAATATTCTGTAAGTGATAAATTAGTTTAAGTTTCTACAACCAGATTCACCCCACCCCCTCCCAGGGTATCTCTAACCAAAGTCCCTTATAGTGCTAATAATTAGTATCATAGTAAGGTTATTTTTTTGATTTTTTTCTTTAACTTTCCCAGATTTGTTTTTAGAGTTGGATTTTTAGTTTACCATTAAATTCTTATGAGCCCTGAAAAAGGGAAAAAACTCAAATAATAAGTGAAACTTCAAAGAAATTCTAGTTTGTGGAATAGTATGTGGAAGGTGTGGGATTAAAATTAAGGATTCAAGTATCCAACAAATGGAAGGTATGGATAATTAATATTTTCAATATTTTGATCCATTAAATTATATGGTAGGACTAGCTAAGTAATTTAGTTGAATGAACTAATGATAAAAATATTCTAAGGAGTCCATTTTTGGAAGTTTTCTAGTTTTTAGAGCAGTTCGATCAATAGCTAAAAGAGAAAAATCTAACGATAAAAATAGAGAAAAGGTCTTAATAATTCCATATAAAATTTATAAAAATTAATGTTTATAAGATTAAATGTTTTAATAGAATACTTGTTGAGGTAGAAACTTACTTGAGAGAGAAAAATGACTCCCAAGAAAAATAGTTATAGGATGTGTCAATAAAAGTGGAAAAACACAAAGTTGATTCTATTGGGAGGAATCTAAACCCAAAATAAGTTAAAACATTGAACTCAAAAATTGATAACCTTGTTAGAAACCTAAAAAAATTGGATAATAAAACAATATGCAATAGGGAAAGTTATGTATTAAAGACTCCATTACTCAGATGAATTCCAAAATAAAGGAATAAAGCAACAAGCTTGAAAATAATCTCCTATGCTATGGAGGATGAGATATCTAGTCATAATTAACTCATGGAAAATCTAAATTCTCAACTTCAAATAAGGATAAAAAAAGATCAATCAATTTGAAGAATATTTATTCTTATTCAATAATCAGGTATCATAATCTAATTATAATGGTAAGCCTAAAATTAAATATTCCTTAAATTTACTATTTAACTATCCTAAGGCAGGTTATATTGAAATTATGAGTAAATATGACACACCATAATAGAAGTGTGAAAATATTTTCATGAACCAAAATCCATGGTTCATTAGAACAACCTAGCCTTGGTCATTATATAATTCCTTTAATACAAGAAAAGGATAAATATATTAACATTCCCAAGAAAAGGGAAAATTATAAAAATTCACTAAATAAGGTCCTAATTAATGTTACTAGTAACCAGATGAGTTTTCAAAGAAGGAATTGAGACACATGATACTATTTTATGATTCATTTACATACTTATATATGGAATACCACTTTTTTATTGCTTACTTTTCATTATATTGTACAAGTAGATGATATTTTAAAGTTTAGTTTCTTGGGAAAAGATATATAATAGATGAAAACTTAAAAAATTATTCTAATACACTTTACAGGATTCTTTAAAGGTTAATCTTAAGTACTTTTATTTCATTTCATAACCTGGGTACATACATCAATGTAAAGGGGTGATCATGAGGCCCAATAAAGGAAAGCAAGGTAAACCGTTTACAAGTGATCTTGAGGAATATCAATAAGAACATGAGGAATATCATTATGGAATGAGAGATATAACATGAGTAATATCATAAAAATAACATTATTAATTAAATGGATATGTTTCTATAACATTTATATGAGACATTCATAATCATATCACCATGTTCTATCACTGAGGTGTCATAAACATTACCAAGGTTATTCACCAAGGTATCATAAAAACATGTCATCTCTAGAGATTAAATAATTTACCCAATGCATCAGTGTGATGTTAGGGTGAACCATTAATATGTATTATTTAATGTGAGACATATATATCATAATAAAACATTTCATAAATAACACATGTAGAATAAAAGAAATTGGTTTCATATCAAAATCATGGCGTTTCAAAAGTGCATAAAACATGAATATTATGTCATTTTCAACCAATAGAAAAGGAATTTGAGTTACATTTATATTAATACCATAATAAAATAAATAATTTTTAAATATATTTGAATACCCTTAGAAAATAAATAGTCTTGGGTATTCAATAAAAGATAATTTCTTGAGGAGAAGAGGGAAATTTTGAGAAGTAAATTCGACAACATAATGGTTCTAAAACTTGGTTTTGAAAAAGGGTAAAATTATTAGGGATAAGGTTATCTCATTAATAAAAGACTATTATTATAGTAAAGGGGTAAAATTAATTATACAATATAAATTATTTTTGAAATTAAAAGACATACCACATAAATAGGGAACCTGAATGGAAAAGAGAAGTGGAGAATTCCCTTACCTTAAAGAGTTGCTCCTAAAACATGAGGATTTGGACCTTGAGGTATTGAGGACACATTGGTAGGAATAATTGGGAGGTAAACCTACTATATATTATTGGATTATTTATTAGTAGTGATTTTAAATGGATAAGTGGGTGGGTATTTATAGAAAAACTGGAGTATTTGTTTATTAATTTTTAAATATAGGTCTTGGAAACCTAGGTTGTGGATATGAAAAACCATGGGCATGCCCATGGTATTTTACCATGGTTTTGGACACTTAGGTCATATTTTATTTTATTTTAATCCAAAATAGTGTATCATCATTTTATATTACTTATTTTAGAATTGAAAACTAAAGTTTCAGAAAAAATAATGTTTTTAATGTTAAAGTTCCCAATTTAGACTTTGGAAAGTGAATTATAGCATTAGAAATTGATTAAGATATCATAAGATACCTGTTATTAATAAAATAAAAAAATGGGCCATATATTTTGTTTAATTGTTTACTATTTCATTATGACATAATTATGAAGTCATTAAATATATAGAAAAAATCAAACTGTATTTTTACTATTCGTGAAAAAAAAGTAAAGTATTTTAGAAAATTAACATAAAATCACCCTAACCTAATTTTTATGTGATTATTTCAAAAATTATAATTATTTTATCATAATTATTCTATATATATGATAATACTATCTTTTAAATATAAAATTCCTTGTTTATTAAAAATAATAGCAGATTGAAAATGCATAGTAAAATTTCTGACACTTGAAAAAAATAAAATTATTTTATCATTTATATTTAAATAAGAGTGTTTTGATCATACTATTTCATTAAAATAAGTATTATTCATAATAACTTATTTTATGAAAAGAATTATATCTCTTTTAAAAATTACAATTTTGGTCCCAAAAGTCAATTAATCAAAATTTTCATATTATTTTATTACGAAAAAAAATTCTTAAAAAAGAACCAGTGGAATAACAATTTTATTTATACCAAGGAATTACACTTTAAGTAACTAATGATTGAATTTATATATTTCATGAATTTATATGGAAGAAAATGAAAGGAATCTTATAAAAAAAATTTGAAGTTATGTGAGAAATATTAGAGAATGAGAAACAAAGAAGGAAATAAAAATGTTCTCAATGGAGAATAAAATATGAGGATAAGAGAGGAACTTATAGAAATATGATAAAATTTTATTTCAAGGTTATATATTAATAATATCAAACTTCAGTGTTTTATGTGTTATTTAGCATTGATTTATATTCAGTGGGCTGCCTGTAAGCCTTAAATGTTAGTGGTGGCATTTACCTATATTATTTCTTTAGATAATGAACATACCTAGTATTCTAGGTATAAAATAATTAGTTTCATGATACTTGTAATATTATTCATTTTGAAGGTTGGCCGGGTAAAAAACCATGTAATATGTGCTTATGTTTCTCTTTTATATTTTATTTTATCGATTAACAAATCAATGTCTACATTTTATGTGGTATTTAATCTAAAAAAAGATTCTAAATTACTATTTTCTTAATTTCTCCCTCCCTCTTATAATATACCAACATTAAGACCTTATATTTACATCAAATGTTTTTAAATTTTTATGATAAAAACATATAATATAAAATGGGTTATTAAAAGTGACTTCAAGAGACACTCAAGGAATGATTTAGAAGGTTATGTTTGATATGAGATGAGAATCCATCAACAAATATGCAATAATCACTATGATTATTCTTTAATTATTCTTAATTTCATATATTTCAACCATGTCTTTATATATTTTTCCCACTTTAGGGAATGATCCTTGAAAGGATTTTTTTTTAATTTTAGTTTTTTAATTCTCACTTATCATGTTTCAAGAAAAATACATGCTCAATCACCATAGTTATTTTCATAGTGTGAATGAAATATTAATTAGTAAAGTGCGATCCATTAACTTTCAAAATAATAAATTTATAATTAATATTATTCATGTGATTTCCACATGTAACTACCACCACCGGTATGTATCGATGGATTTATAGAAAGGTTGAGTTCCATTGAGAAAAAAACATAGACTATTTTTATTTTCTAGCTTTAGATAAAAAATTGGGATTAGTATATGTTTTTTTAAATATTTAAAAGGATGTTTCGGAGATTAAATATTTTTTTTAAAAGAACTAGAATGAGATTCATGGGTTTCGTAGGTCGAATAGTGTTGAGTGGAGGTTATAGAGATCCATAGAGTAATTGGTCTAGTGGCACTAGGTACCTAATGAGAAACCAGGGGGATTCCCTCTAGTTGTTGCCCTTAGAAAACTAGTGCTTTGGACTGGGTACCCAATGGGACACTTAGTGTTTAGTGTAGGATAAATAAGTACCCAACAATTATAAGGTCTATTTTTTAAAAATAGAGGGTGAAATATTCATTTTGGTTTCAATTTTAAAACCTCTTTTTATAGATATCTTCTTCTAGGTTTCAAACTATAGTGGGGATTCCCTATACTCCACTATTTTTCACTTGGGTGCCTCTAATTATTTGGGTAGTTCATGAGGTGTTTATTTGGTATTTTAATGTTTGTTCCTACTCTTTTATTATTCCATAACTTTATGTCTCCTTATTCCATTAATTTATAGTGTTTGAATCTAGATTTTTAATATTGATTCCATTGAATAATGTTGGAATAAGATCATAATAATATGGTTTTGGTATGGCATGGATAAATAGAGATCTGAAATGTTTAATGTGGTCGGTTTCCTACATTTTCACTTGAGGTAATACATTTTATGATTTTTCCTTGGTATTAGATTATTTTAGATGAAATTTCTTGATAAATTGATATGTAATGTTTGGTGTTTTCCATACTGGAGAACTAGATAGATATCGGGGGTAGTGTTCACCATATCACATAATGTTTTGGAATAATTATGCCATCCACTGAGGTGTTCCACGATTATTCAAAAATAAATTAATTATGTATTCATTATGTTAATTAATTATAATTATTTTATCATTAATTAAAGTGGTCGTTAATGAAGTTAAGAACTCATGGATGTGGTTAGTGGGTAGTATGGTCTTAGGCATGTTTGTTCAAGGATGAAAAAATATTATTTAAGGGGATAAATCCATTATTAAGGTAGTTAATCATTAATATTACCTCTTTTTATGTGTTTACATATATAATATGGAATGTAAGTTCAATTAAAAGGTTATAATCAACCTAATATGTTACTATGGGTGGTTTCTTTCATGGGAGTCAAGGATAAATAGTTTGGTTAGACTCTTAGTGAATCCTGGGGGTTTATTTATTAAGAATTATCCATTTATGGTTATGTTTTTATGTGAGAGCCTTGAATAAAATATAATTAAGGACCAAGGAGAGGAATATAACATTGATTTATGGATCTATCAACTATAAGGGATATTATTTGGATATGTTGAACTTACCATGAGTGATTTATATAGGTCAGATTATAAATTAATGTGGGATTGGATTTGTAGGGTATGAGCATGAGAGGGAATGTGAGTATGACCCATAATGGAACGAAATATAGTTCCTCTATTTCATGGAAAATGATTATGGACTATCTATATTGTGATAGATCCCTTAAAACTTATGTGTTGAACTCATGAACATTGAGGTTCACATCACATTGGGAAGTGGATTGATTCTTAAATAATGGAACTGTTAGGGGTTTCTTTATCTCTATACTGAATTATGTGACTAGTAAGCCATCATTGAGTGCTCTAAGATGACATGAACTCATTTTTTGGTTAATATAAGGAATTATATACCCATTATATTTGAAATAAACATGATGAGTTCCTCTATGGATCGACCCTTGTGTGTTAAGTAATGGTATGGAAACCTAATTCATACCAAGGGAGGTTAGAATTAGCATATTCATTCTAAATGTACTAAACTTGGTAGTGGGTAGTTTACTAAGAATAATTTATTCAGATGATCCAATTTTTAGGATAGAAAATCATTTACCATAGGTATAGTTAATTGTAGAGATGTTTTGAGTTGGTTGTATAAATATCCAATCTAGTTTAAGTATATTATGGGGTTTGATTAAATTATTATCATGTTATTTTCTTGGAATGAATTTTTTATTTAACTAGTGTTCATGTTAATGAGTTATGAGAAGAGTTTTATATTACATGAAAATTTATTCTTGGAATTATATGATCACTTGGGTAAATATGTTTTGGATGTAATTATAACCTAGGGGATTTTCTACCATGTGGTTGTGCGTAATGACAAAATGGGGGATTATTTATCATGTAATTGAGTGTAATCCCAACTTGGGGAAATTTTACCATTAGGTTATGTGTAATGAAGACCTTGTGAATTTTTTACCTTTTGGTTGGGTGTAATGATAACTTGGGGTATTCATATAATGTGTCTTGAACTAGATGCCTCTTAGGATGCTTGTGATGCTGGTTGGGCATGATCTCTTGTGATATTTTTGTGATGCAAGTTGGATGTGATGCCTCTCAAGATGGTTGTAATGTGGGTTGGATGTGATTTATCCAAATATGGTTTAGATGTATATTATACATGATGCCTCCTAAGATGATTGTGATGTGAGTTGAAAGTGATTCCTTCTAGGATGGTTATGATATGGATCAAACAATATACATCTCGATATGGGTCTGATGAAGGTTGCGCACAATTCCTCCTAAGATGATTGTGATGTGGATTGTACATGAAGCTTTCCAAGATGTTGATTATATTAGTTTAACCTGATACCACACAAGATTGTTGTGATGTGGGTTGGATGCGATACCTCCTGAGATGGTTGAGTATGTTATGTGGGATATACTACCACCTAGTTGTGGATATGTTTCTTTGTATTATATGTACTTCCACCTAGTGAATGAGATATGTTACACTTAGTAGGAATTCACCTTGATAGTGGTGGTACCAAAGTAAGTCCATAACTTGCACTGGAAAAACAAGGTATGAGTCAGCCATTACGGTGGATTATTGAGTACCCAGTGAATTGATTGGTGTAATTATTATGATATTTTTTGTTTTTCTCTATTACTATGTTAATGTACATATATATTGATTTTTATTATAGAACTTATTGGTGGTGTCTTACTTTGTTTTATCACACCTTGCATGATAATTTTATTGAATATATAGATATTATGGAAATTGTGAAGGTTTTAGGGATGATATTAGTATAGGTTAATAAGATGGAGGATCTAGTAAGGATATATATATATCTTTATGATGAAATTATAATGATAGTGTTATGTATCATTTTATTTTTTTTCAGTTTATTCTTATATTTTTTAAAATCATCCAATTGGTTGTTCATGTTCTAATGTATGTCTATATGTCTTGTATATATATCATATGTTATAGCATGGTGGATATTATTTATCTACATGATATTACTTCCACTATAAATTCATTGTTATTCCTTGATGTTGTTTCTTATTTACGGATATTATATTGTTGGAATCATATTTTACAATGATACTAAAGGGTATAGTCTCACCATGCGATTTATCAGACCCTAATTTCTAGTTGGTAGCCTTTCTCATTTAAGGAGGTGTTACTGAGTTCACATAGTGACCTGGCTCATTTATAGTTCAGGTGAAACTAGGTTGAGGATGTTATAAAGTGGTATCAGATCTTGGTTTTTCTTTGTCTTTCTATTTAAGATATGGTATATAGGGGTAAGACGAGTCAAAACTTGGGATGGATGCTATGTTTGGGATTTTTCATCTCCTACATGGGATAAAGTCCATGTTTCTAAGAGTTGGTATTTCTGTTCTTGGTTTTCAATATTACTATTCATTTTATTTTTTCAATTTTTTTTTTATTTATTGATTTATGGTTTTACTAATTACTTTGATAGAAAGACGTTTTTGTTCAGATATCATCTTAGACACATAGGTTATCATGATATGTTCATTCTTATTTGTGACTATGTAATTAATTTTTAAGATTGGTTATGGTTATTTAAAGTGTCATAAATAACTTATTCGGTGTTTTCTCAAATAAATTATTGGTGGAATTATTCTTAACCAAAATTTATAGCTATGATTTTCTATACAAGAATCATTATAGTTTGATATTATTAATATGCACATAGATGAGACATTGAACCTTGAGGGGCAGTCTATTATGAGGATACCCTATAAGGATTAACACCCTGGAGGGGGTATATTAGTTTGTGATTTTCCTTATAGAATATAAGACCTGAAATTTGGTGTTACTACATGAGTTTTTACCTACAAGGGTTCATTTTATTGACTAGGTTGAGGATCTTAGTGTTGATAATATATGACTTGGGATTTTGGTGATTCAAGGTGTGTTAGTTGAATAATATGGGAAATTTTCTATTACTACTCTAAATGATCTATAATATATATGGGTATTCATGAAAAAGGGGTTATACTAGTCAGATGGATACCTTTTTAAATTAGAATCATGGGTTGTGCTTTGAATTATGGTATTGAAGAATGGGGGTAGTGATAGAGTATATGGTGTAAGATTATGAGGGACTCTTTGGTAATGTAGTGGGAATAAAGGCATAAATGTTGCATTGTATAAGGAATGTGAATGAAATGCATGTGAGTCATGAATAGATCTTTAACTAGGACAGAGAGCCTATAATATTTGGGATGTGACTCTTGATGAAACAAGTCAGGTTATTCAATAGGATGGAACTGGGGTGTACACTAACTTGAATGACCATTGTTTTGAAAATATGGGATTTTATGCACTATTATGAGTGGTTTTTTAGATACTCTATTTCCCTGTGTAAAAGAGAGAGACTAGTTACTCTACATACAAGTTATAATATATGGTGTGACATAAAATTGACCAGGAGTTAATGAGATTAGTTTTTAGTTAGGTTTGATATTCCTTATATGGAATGTGGGATATTTAAATGGATGGATTTTAGAAACTATTTGGGTTTATGGAAATGTGTATGTGTGTCAAACGACTCCTAGTTTGATATTAATATGATGTTATTTATGCATAGTGGTTGTGTTTGATGCCTTACTAGTGTGTAGGTTAAGCTGAGTGGGATATGTTTTCGGTTCCTTAAGACCCATATAGGGGTAGGACCTTGAGAGGTTCCTATGTATTATGATGGTGTATAAGACTCCTTAGTTTTCCAAACTGCTTGGGGATAGCTCATGGAATGCTAATGGAATTTAGTGAATGATCACACCTGATTTTTTATTAAGTATATTGTTATTATATAAAGAGTGAGACATATTATTTTTATTAAGAAATGGGAAAAACATGTGTTGGTCCTTTGTGTTATATTATTCTTTTATTAGAGTGTGGTTTTATTTGGGGATGGTTAGGCATGATTGATTGGTGAGTATCGATGAATTGGGTGATGGTTGGTGAGTAAGGTAGTTGAGAAATTATGAGTTTCTAGTAGAAATGATGGGTGATTCATAGTTTTTTAGAAAGTGAGATTTTTGTGATGGTGAGTGATTTGTTGATTTTTTTTTGAATAATGGGTTCCCTATGCCCAACTTAAATAGTGATTTTTTATTACGAAATCAACAATATAGTGAGTTATGCATGATTTACACTTACAATAATAGTGTTGACATTTCTGCATCCACTATTTACATGGTAATGTCCATATATTATTTTTCATATAAAAAGGTTATAACAGTTCATAGGCTAAAATGAGAACTTAGAGATAATGTGATATTAATCTTAAATATATGACATATGGTCCAAATACATCATGTTTAATGGACATAGATAATGTGTGACTATCAAGTATTAGGGGATCATAATTATTGAGACTTATTCTCATGAAGTTTGCACTTGGTGATCTCGAGTATATTATATCAAGAGGACTGACCCTACAATAGGAACACTACATGTTCCAGGTTTCATTGGTTATTAATATCTATGAACACGTGTAATATTATTTCGACTTGAGATTATTATCAGTGTATAATATTTGATTATATAATTTGATGCAAGATGAAAACTATGGCATTGAATTCATAGTGAGGTATCTTACAATGGGTGTGTAATTGGTAGTATGGTGTTGATTGAATTATCAAGATAGATATTTTCACTTTCAAATGAAATTTATATATTATGCCTAGTTTATCAAGTTGTTAGTACCTTCATTAAATCCATGGTCATGGTAGAAGAAGGTAAGTTCATCCAGTAAGGCCAATGCATAATAAGGTAAGATAGGATGATGACACAAAGTGTATATCCTTCTTTACGAGATATTATGAGACAAAGATATTATATTTCATGATGTGTGTTCATAGAAAAGGTTTTCAATACTATGACTTTTCTTTATCTCTTTAGGGACCTTGATGGGTTACTAGAATTGACTCTGAGTTTGTGAATAGTATTCACTACTATCGAGATAAGGGTATAGAGGGTCACTCTCTAAGCATATTCAAAATTCTAGAATACTCTGATGAGTATGAGTTTATGATATTTTGGGCCCCACCACTGGGGTCCAAGTGATGTCCAAGTATATACGATCACCATGCAATAAATAAAATCATATTATTTGACTTTTAAAAAATAGTATTGAATTTATTTTTTTAAATGTATTAATAACTCTTAAAGTAAATACATGAAAAAACATTATAAAAATGAATATTATATTAATATTCGAGGTTTTTTTAATATTTATAGGATTAAAGAGTCGAGTAAAAGGCTTGTTTTTATAATGTAATATATTTATTATATTACAAGAAACTGGTAAAAGTATTAGTGATGTTTACGAATTAGTAAAGTAGTTATAAGATGACATTTATAATAAGTAATAAATATCCAGGGGATTTAGCAGTCACTTTAGATTATTTTATAACTAATTTGTATAAGTGAGGAGATTATATTATTATATGAAATATTCAATGTGAGTTTATGTGATCCCCTCTCTCCTTTCCTTCTTCCTAGATAGAGAAGAGGTTGATCTGAGCACCTGAACTGATTTCTTCTTCACAGATTGGTGGATCATCACAGCATCGATCATTAGGATATTGAATGAATCATAAAATCTTCACTCTAGCACCTTAAATTTGATGAAAAATGTATCTGTAGACTTTTTATGTGCTTTCAAGTGATCTAGATGGATCTATCTTTTGTTCCTTAGAGCAACATTCACCGACGACGAGTAGATGTCAAGCATGGATTTATATCGAACAAGTTAATTCTTCGATTTAATTCTTCTTCTAAAAATTTTTCACATGGGGTCCTTGGGAGTTATACAGGGCTATGTTTCACTAGAAATGACATAGTTACATTGATTTATAGTGCAAATTTTTAAATCAATGACCAATCTATTTTCATATCATGCCCGAGTACCTTCATTTGGTATCAGAGAAATCACATGATATTTTAAGCTTAACAAAAATTAAATTTTCATTAAATTTATGTAGTGGGCATCTCTATGGTTCTAATAATACAAAAAATGATTGAATATAATCTTATATTTCTATGTTACTACCATCTAAAGTTATAAATAAGATTGGAACTAGTATTTTTTTGTTATAAATTGAAGAACGTGTATATAAGAATATATATAAATTTTACCTACAATAGATCATTGATTTTATTTCTAGTGAATCCCACTATTTGGATTGGTTTATAGTGGTAGTAATAGTTTATTCCATTAAGGTTAACTTTAACTTGAATATGGAATTGAAAAAAACAAAATTTTTAATATCCCATCAAAATTGGTTGTTGAAAATTTGAAATAAAAAATATTTGTTATAGGGGGTGGGGGAACAGCGGTTGTTGAACTTGGGGTCTAATGAAAGAAAAAGTATAAATTTTTAAAAATAAAAGGTTGGGATAGGTATCTTAAAGAACCCAAAGAAATAAAATAATAATAATAAAATAGATCTTTTTGTTTTTTAATAAACCATTATGTCGCACCACACTCCATCATCCCATCAATGGTTTCCCTAGACTTTGTGCTTCTATCTCATGAAAAACATCCTTCACCAATTTTTCCTCCCCTGTGATGTCGCATTCATGTGGTCCCCTCCTGCAGTTGATGCCACCTCCTGACCTCCTACCCAGCAAGTTTGTCAAACCTGTGTTCCCCCTATCCAGGTCACTGACCACCGCATTGTCACCACTGTTGATCAGCCTTCATCATAAGATCTACAATTCCCCAATGCCATATCTATACACTCCTGCCATGGGGGACCCATCATTGTTCCCCCTTTCCGTCTATCCACCCACATAGCCTTCCTCATTTTTTCTCCTCCATAGCTTCCACATACAATCATAGGCCCCCTCCCTTTCGAGTGGTGAAACCCCCTTACCTCAGCCTTCTCATGAAATGTCATGTAGCCTTCCGCACATCTTCCTTTCCCAGTCATATCTCACTAAACCATCCTTCTTCACATCTAGTGTTACCCCTACCTATTGGAAGACTCATAACTCAATGCCCCTCCAGATGACCCTTGACCAAGTCAAGTCATTCCGACCAAGGATGAGGTGGGTCGGGCCTTGTCCAGCTTACAAGGACCATTTTGGGTTTAGGTGAGTCCTAATACTCTGTTCAAGGATATTTTGAGCTATGCAAGGTCCCTGGATCAAAAATGTTATAAAATTTTATATATTTAGTGAAAAAATTTAATTTTGAAATATATATTTTTTTAAAAATAACTATGGTGGATCTAGAACTATTTTAATTGAATTAAGAATTAAATTAATTGATTTAATTTAATAAATTTATTAGACATAAATTTATTGCATCTTTAAATTTTATTTCATATTTAAATTTCACCCCGACTGATCTTGATCATCGACCAACCAATTTTTGTCTAGATTTTAATTTATTCAATATTTTATTTCAATTTCATTTGATTCATGTAATTAAATAATTTAAATAGATGGTTTTTACATCATTATTTTTCTCACTTAACATGTATAAGTACTGGTTTGACAACGAGAATAGTATTGTATATGTATTATGAATTCTTGAGTCCCCCTTGACTGTGTGCACTTATTTATGTATTAAGACAAGGATGTTGTAAGATGTAGACCACACCAAGACAAGGCAGTATTCTATAAGAGATGGTGATACATCGGACTATGGTGTGAGATGCTATACGATTCAAAGACCACTCAGGTTTTTTAACCCCTGGGTCATGGTTGATTCATTAAGAATAAATGGACCAACCAATATAAAATGATCAATATAAGGTGCATTATTTTTTTAATTTATGAATTTTCTATTAATTTTATGAATATGAAAGATTACAAATTACATAAAATAATAAAAAATTAATCCATGGATTAAATTCTTTTAAGATGTGATGATTTTTTTCTATTTAATGTATTGTTCAGTCGTGAATGTGATCACATAGTATCTGCATATCATATAGAAAAATATTTCATTCATGAAAAAATAATAATAAAACTCAAAGAATTATTAATTCATAACACATTTCATCATTTGAGTTTGAAAAACACCAGGTTTACGAGGTTCTCATTAGTCCTAGTTGAGGGTTCATGTCATGACCTGACCCTTTCAAGGGATCGAGCCATAACAACCTCAAGACCACCTCCATAGGTTAGGGGCTGGAGACCAGCACCGAAGGCATAACTAACATGGGGAGTCCTTTCTTAAGTACCTATATGCATTCACACATCCATCTCAATGAAAAAGTGTAGAGTAAAAAAAGATAAAAAGATGCAAAACATTAGGGATACAACCATTCATGTAAAACCTCTAGATAGTATAAGAGTGTGGTAGTATAAACTGAAAATTAAAGGTGAAAAAGACACACCCAACCAGAAATATATCCCAACATGGTAGAACTGAAAATAAAATTGTTGATAGAGCCCAACTCCTGATCTCCAAACTATGACCACCATACGCAGTCCAAAGTACCAAGTATCCCTAAGCTCATATAAAGTCATTGTCGACCTATCTGTCATCTTCATAAGACACAACATATGTGGGAAAATCCCATGAAAGGGTGAGTATATACATACCTAGTAGGATTGCCTAAAATATGTAGGGGGCATTAGAAGATAAAATTGGAATAAAATGATAGCAGATAGTAAACAGGACGTAGCTCAACCAAAACAAGATAATGAGTAACCTCATCCAAGCACATGGGGCTCAAAATGGTGAGTAGATGAACTAAACATCAAGTTTTTTTAACCCCTATTAGCATAGTAAACTCATCTAACCATGATAAACTAAACATAGAAAGCATGTGGCATACCTCACATGTCTTTGCAACCCATGGTTGGAGATTAACCAAATCCAAATTCATAGATACATAAGTATATATATGGGATCAATCAAAAGAAAATAAAATGAGAGAGAAAGGGGATATCCATATCATATCTCAACCCAGGAAGAAGAGTGCCAACAATTCCAAAATTTCATCAATGATGCCCAGTATCTCATGCATCTTCCCTGAAGTAATCATCCAAGTCAAACCACACCTATTCCCTGTGTGCATAGTCAAGAGGCCAAAATCTCTAGGTAGAGGACTCATTACTTGGAAAAACATTAGGGTTACACTCAGTGGTAGAGGAACAGTGCCTAACATAGCTAGAGGGTTCCACTATAGAAGTAGGTAGAGGACCCATGCCCATCCCAGCTGGAGTGTTCCACTCTAGGAGTCAGTAGAGGACTCATGCCCAACCCAACTGGAAGGTTCAACTCTAAGATTTGTTAGATGACCCAAACCCATCCTAGTTGAAGGGTTCTACTTGGGATGTCTATATAGGAAACATTTCTTGTTCCTATATTAGGGTTCCACTCAACTCATCGAGAACCCATTTCCATCCTAGCTAGAGGGTTCCACTTGGAAGTTGGTAGAGGACCCATGCCCTGCCTGGAAGGAGGTTTCTACTTTAGTGATAGAGGACTCATTTCTTTCCCAGATAGAGAGTTCCACTCAAAAATGCATTGAGGAATCATTCCCAGTCCAGCTGGAGGGTTCCATTCTAGATGCCTCTATTGACATGGTTTTATCACTATCATCATCGTGCGTCATTTAACTAAACATCGTGTCCCAAAAATTCCACATCATATCCCAAAATCCACAACCAATGGAACCATCACATTATATGTATAAAATACTCATGATTGGATACTTGTGGTCATAAATATAAATCCAAACAAAGGATATAAAAAATATTGAAATTTCCTCAAAATAAGACAAGGGGTACACAGTGTGTAGGGGACCCACATAGTGTGTGCTCCCACTCCTTCCCCTTCCCATGTCCCTAGAGGTACATGACTCACCAACCGTGTAGGGATACACAGTGTCTATGGGATATAGATGGCATGCCTATGCCACTTTGGGTCCCTCCCAAGTGCTTGGTCATGCCCGTGTATCTGATATGTGTTTGTGCACTTTACCCAGTGTATGTGTACATTAGTTCATGATGTACCTCTTCACATGGGGTTCCGCCTGTGTGATTTTGTTATTCCGATGAAATAGGGTAGATGGAATGTGCTTGGCCATGTGCTCCCTCATAGGTCTTATACAAATTAGGAAGAGAGTACATGATGTGTAGGGATTCTACACAGCATGAAATCATTATAGAATCCTAAAACCCTAGTCACTCCAGCCAAGGGGATACATGTTGTTTGTTCATTACAGTACCCAGCACGTAGTGTATTTTTTCAAAAATCTCTAGATTCATGTTCCACACTTCAAATCTAGACATTTATCTTTTATTCCAACCTCAATTCCACCCAAAAATAGGGTATCTAGCTATCTCTCTTTGTTTTTGGCCATCTGTTGGCCGAAAATCCAATTATGTCGACTATAGGGTTTTATCGTACGTATTCCACGTCTCCACACCTCCCATCATTGATGTTTTGATATCCTATCATCAAAAAAATCATCCATGAACTTAACAAATCCCATATCTTCCCTTTATTAATTTATCCTCCCCTATAATATCAATCCATCACGATTCTATGGGTCTGATTGGGATCAATACCACCCGGAAATGTCAAATCGGGACCGCAGGGTCCTACTGGTGAAGAACGTGAAGAAATGTAGGGGAAAATGCACAATAGAATAAGTTTTACCATTTTTCTCCAAGAATTATTATTCAAAAATCAATAACCGGGATAATCAAGTTATAAAAAAGAATAACTAATTAAAATTCCAATACATTGGTGCATGGTCAGACCAAAATTGGTGCAAATCAAATAAGGGTATTGATCAGCTCAATAAATTCAATCTAAATTGTCAAAATACAAAAATTTAAGATCCCTACCTAGATATTGGATTATTCATCATCAAATAAAGTGATCATTAATGTTTTAAGGAAGTTTTTGCATCCATTGTGTCCCAATCTATTCTGATCCAGAGTTTCAGCACCATCTGACATGATTCGCTAATGGAAGGAGGAAGAAGAATCTATCAATGATCCTAGGGTTATGAGTCTAACACTGAGAAAATATCCATTGAAGTTTTCTTATTAAAATTTTATTTTGGATAAAATAATCAATTAGTTAAAGTAAATTAATTAATTAACCAACTGAATGTACTGCCAATGGATGAGATATTCGAACGCCCCACGCTAACCTATTTTAGGTTGTGTATAGGGTAAAAAATGCATTATGAACTCAACCATGGTCTTATATTTCTAATATTTCCTTCAGTTTAAGATTTCACCCATTTTTGTAAGAAACTGTGTGCATGAAATATAAAATATATTTAATATTTTTATAAAATCAATTTCATGAATGGTGGTCCTTGAAATTGATAGTCGTCTCAACACCCAGATCTGGAAATATATATAGAAATGTTTCAATTTATTACAATGAAAAAACTAGGTCTCTATATCATTCCCTCCTTCAATATTTTTATCCCTGAAAGGAAAAAACTAAATAAAAAACTTGGTATATTGAGCCCGCATATGGGTCTCATGCTCCAAGGAACTCTCCTACATGTTATCCTACCACCACAACTTGTGAATAAAGGGAATGATCCATCCATGTTGTGTCCTCTCCTTTCAATCCAAGATGGCCACTAGGTGGTCTACTTAGGTGGATCCATCCTTGATGTCTATCTCTCCTCAGTCGATGACATGCATGAGGTTATGCACATATCTCCTCAGATACGACATTTGGAAGATGTCATACACCTTTTCATGTTGTGGGTGTAGGGATAGGTGGTAAGAAACCTCTCCAACCCTTTGCACAATCTCAAACTGCCCGATTAACCTCGACGATATATTTCCTCCTTGGAAAAACCTGTACAACCATTATCGTGGGTAGACTCTTAGGAAAATGCAGTCTCTATACTCGATCTACAAGGGACTATGGTGAATATATGTGTAAGATTTATGTATGATCTGAGCTATCCCCATCCACTAACAAATAACCTAGACCTTCTCTATCATCACCTGCACCAACTATAAACCTACAAGAGATGTCTCGTCGATCTATATCAAACATAAGGTTAGCCTTCAGGGCCTCCTGTACAGGGAATCAAAAGTTTCCATGTCAATAGTAGAGTATTAGTTGTTGTTATAAGAATCCTCTTCCAAGGAAAAGTGATCCTCCCATATCCGGCCAAATTCTAACATGCAATCCCTCAAAATATCCTCTAACACATGGATAGTGCACTCAATATTCTCATCTTTCTGAGGGTTAAAGATTTTACTCATCCTCATCCGGGTCCTGAATGCCTGCTACAAGCCTCTACACAACCGTGACATAATCTCCATGTCATGATCGTATATAATAATTTAGGGAACCCCATGTATGAGAATGATCTCTCATACGTACAATTTCCTAAAAATATCTGCTGAACTCTACACCCTAATATCATGAAAGTGTGTCAACTTCTTGATTTAGTCAAATATCACCCATATGGAATGTTGGACCTTCGTTGTGTGTGGAATCATGTCACAAAGCCCATGGATATGTAATCCCACTTCCACTCTAGGATCTCAAGGGGCTACAACCAACCTACCAGAATTTGGTGCTCAGCCTTCACCTACTAATAGATGAGCCATAGATAGATGGACTCAGCTAAACTCCCTCTAATTATAGACCACAAAAACTACTACTGAAGGTTTCTTTACATCTTCCCAACACCATGATGTACAACTAGGGGAGAAGTATAGAACTCTTGTATCACCTCCTCCCTTATCATAATTGGAAACACTATCCATACCTGAAAAAATTACATGTTTCCCTCCTTCATAATATATATCTGGTGAATCCTCTGTGGATATCTGGTCACGTAAGACCTCATGGTCTATGTATCTCACCTAGAACTCTCTTACATGCTCAATAAGTATAGGAGTAAACACCATAAACTATAGAAAAGTTGTACCCTCTTTCTTCACCAGGGTCAGCTATAGGGAGGCCAAATATTCATAATATTGATGTGCCAAGGGACCCTAGGACTTCCTACTAAATTCATCTACTACTATGTTTCCCTTCCCTATAGTATAGACTATCTCAAAGTCATAGTCCTTTAGGAACTCCCAAAAGTGCCGCTATCTCAGGTTTAAAACTCTCTGAGTGAAGGCGTACCTGAGACTCTTATGGTATGAGTAAACCAAAAAGTGCTTACCTAGAAGGTAGTGCCTCCACAATATCAGGATGAATACTATCGTATCCACCTATAGGTCATGATTCACATATTTCTACTCATGGGTCTCAACTGACTTAACCCATATTCAATAACAACCTGTGGCTGCAATAACACACAGTTGATCCCATTACCTAAGGCATCACAATACACTATGTACCCCAAATCTCCCTCTAGTAGTCTCAAAATAGGATCACTTTTCAGGCTCAACCTTAACTCCTAAAAGGCCCTCTTGCACTGATTATTTCAGGTAAATGGATTTTCTTTTCATGTCAGGGTGGTCAAAGGGGCTACAATTCTAGAGAAGACTATCACAAACCTTTTTTTAGTACCCAGCAAAGATAAGAAATCTCCACACCTCTAACATAGTCTTGGGTGGATCCCAATAAAAAACAACATCAATCTTCATTGGGTTCATGGATAAACCATGATCAGAAATCAAATTCCCCAGAAATTTAACCTCATGGATCTAGAACTATAACTTTGAAAGTTACCCATAAATATGGTTCTCTTAAATAAAATCTAGAACCATACTCAAGTGATATGCATGATCCTCCTCTAATGTAGAGTAGATGAGTATGTCGTTGATGAAGAATACCACAAAATGGTCCAAGTACAGCTGAAAAAACTGGTTTATCAAGGTCATAAACATGGAGGGGTAATTCATCAAACCATAGGGAATCACTTGGAACTCATAGTGTCCATAGAAGCATTATAATTCCAAATTTTTAATATCAGCCTCACAAACTCTCAACTGGTGGTAGAAAAACTGGAAATCTATTTTTGAAAACCATCATTCACCTTGAAATTGGTTAAATAGGTCATCAATCCTTAGTAAGGGATACTTGTTCTTTATCATGTCTTTGTTCAGGTGATGATAATTTATTCAAATCTTCAACCTCTCATCTGCCTTTTTTATGAAAAACACTAGAGCTACCTAAGGGGACACACTGGGCCTGATGAAACCCTTCTCTTGAAAATACTCCTACTACAATCATAGCTCCCGGAGCTCATTAGGGGCTACATGATATTCCACATAAGATATTCTAGTAGTATTGGGATGTTAGTCAATGTAAAAATTGATCCCATTCCTCGAAGTTAGTCTTGAAACATCCTTAGGTAAGACTTCCATAGAATCCTCCACAACTAAATGAATACATATGTCTAAATAGCCTAATACACCAAAGGATATACTCACTAATAGATGGGTGATGGGATACAGCCTCCTTCTTGCTGAACCCACTTGTATTCCCATGAGATATCTCTCACCCATAAAGGAGAATCTCATCCAATCAGTATGTAGGAATCAGACTTGTTTGTAGTGATAGTCAATCTAGGATCGGACCATGGACAACCAATCCATACCAAAAATTACATTATAGGTTTCATCATAATGACCAAAAGTTCCCATGTGAACCTCTCTTCACCAAGTGATAGCTCTCACTTCCGGAAGATAAAAGATACAGAAGAAGCGCTCCCCATAGGAACCTCAAGAAAAGGTTTCTTGGCTAGCACGTCAACTGGGAGCTCCAACTCTTGAAATAATATCATAAATATGAAGGAATGACTAGAATATATATTTACTAATAATAAATCAATATTATAATAAACACATAGTGTGCCTCTAATCATCTTGTGTGTTGTGGGGTGATAAGCCTTCAAAGCATGCAGTTGTCCGTAACCTCGATCGCTATCTCCCTAAACCTGTCATGGGACACATAGTGGTGGTGGTGGAAGGATCTCATAATCTAATTCACCAATTAAAATTCATACTCCACTTCTAGTTACACCTCCTTGGGGAATACCCTTCTATGTCTTGGGAGACCCTTGATCCTAGAAATGTCTATGATGTGGCAGTTAATTGGCTAACTAGGTGTGCTCCTCAGCACATCTGGTTGAGCAGTCATGTGTTATATGACCTGGACCATCACAAGAATAGCACCAACCCTATCTGGGATACCCTATATCTTTGTGTCATCCCTATACCTCATAACCATGTGATTGATTCTGATCTCAAAAGGATCTCTTCTGCCGAGATCCCACCGACTGGTGCCTGCTAGCTGTTGTAGATGACTCAAATTTTTAATGTCCACTAACATCCCCAGCTGTCTGGAATCACTATGATAGAAATATCTCTATCACTAGTTCCCTCTCTAGCAGCCCATCAAAGGTGGGGATACACAATGTCACCACACTGGCATGCATATCTCTATGGATTCCATAATCAAACTTCCTTTCTCGGAATTATCCATCATGGATCATGTCAAGGGAGTACTGTGTAAGGTATGTGAACATCGCTACATACTCATACACTATCAATATCTCTGATATAGCTCTATAGGCTCCTAAATATGAACAGAGTGAAAACAGTATGGGTAATACTCCCCATAGAATATTTGATGGAAGTCGGGCCACAAGAGTGGTGACTCATCATGCATCTAGGTAACAAAACTCCACTAGCACCCAACTGCTCCATGGAAAAGGCTGGTTGCTAGTGAAACCACCTGATCTGTCGGTGTCTGGATGAGCCTGAAGAAATAGGCCACCAACTCTATCCAATCCTCTACTACCTGAGGATTTGGAACACCATGGAACCTTTGGAGCCTCTAGAATTGGAACTGACGAAGCATGATAAGTCGGCACGCATACCCATCCTACTCTGATGGGATGATATACTACTTGATAGGTGGTAGTGCTTCTTACTTCCCACATGTAGGAAGAATATCATAGGATAGACCCTAAATTGAGGCCTCATTTCTCATCATATTATTATTATGTTTCAGAACTGGTATCTTGGATAGCTTCCATCATGGAGGAATCCTAATAGTTATCAAGATGTACCATAGTATGATGAGAATATATATATATATATAACAATAATGTAGATCTGAATCAAGAAGGAAATTCAATGACTAAATCCTATATGATACATGTACCATTTATCCCTACAACCAATGTCTCAGCATGTCAAGTCAACAAGAGAGTAGTCAAGGTCCTAGTGAATGTATGCATCAGTCTCCCATACCATCACTGGGTCTCCCAAGCCTGCCTCCATAGGCCAGAGGCTGGAAAATAGCACCGAAGGCATAACTAACATGGGGAGACCTTTTCCTAAGTACCTATAAAAACACAAAACTGTATCACTATAGAAGCAAAGATGGAAAATATAAATGGTTACAAAACTCTAGGGATACAACCATGCATGTAAAACCTCTAGATAGTACAAGAGTATAATAGTATAAACTGAAAAGTAAAGTGGAAAATACACATGTAACCAGAAATATATCTCAACCTAACAAAACAAGAATGTAAAATGATAAGAGAACCCATCCCTAGATCACTAAGGTTTAACCACTATATGTGGTCCAAAATACCAGGTATCTCTAATGTCCTTTGAATTCACCACTAGCCCATCTGTTTTTTTCATTAGACACAAAACGTGCAAGCAAATCCCATTCTTGGGTGAGTATATACATACCCAGTAAGACACCCTAAAATATGAATGAGGAGTAGTAAGAGATACAATAGTAATATGAAGAAAAAATATAGTAAACATGATGTAGCTATGCCCAAACAAGAGAAAGAGTAACTTAATACAAGCACAGGGGGCTCAACATGGTGAGTAGATGAACTAAACATTGAGCCATTTCCACCCATCGTAGGAGAGAAAACTCATCCAACCATGAGAATCTAAACACAGAAAGCACGTGGCATACCTCGCACAACTTTTAAACACATGAAAGGAGAGTAAACAAATCTAAAGTTAATGATACATAAGTATATATATATATATATATATATTCTCAATAAAAAAGAATCTTAAATGAGAGATAAAGGTGAAATCTATCTCACAACTCAGCTAAGGAAGAGGATTCACCAATAGTTCCAAAAATCTATCAATTATGCTCAACATCTCATGCATCTTCATAGAAGTAACCATCCATGTCAATCCATGCCTCATCATTGTGCCACAAAGCCGATGGGACACAATCTCTAGGTAGAGGATCAATGACCTGGTACAATAGAAGAGTTCCACTCAGTGGTAGAGGACCCATGCCCAGCCCAACTAGAGGGCTCCACTCTAAAAGTCGGTAGAGGACCCATTCCCATCCTACTTGGAGGGTTCCACTCTAGGATTTGGTAGAGGACCCATTCTTATCCCAGTTGGAGGGTTACACTCTAGAATTCATTGAGGACCCATGCCCATCCTAGTATTAGGGTTCCACTTAGAAGGTCTTTAGAGGACCCATTATTTACCCCAATAGTAGGGTTCTAATATAGTCATAGAGGACCCCTGCCTAGACCAGCTGGAGATTTCCACTTGGAAGTCGGTAGAGGACCCATGCCCAGCCCAGCAGGAGGGTTCCACTATAAAATTCATCAACGACCCATGATCAGTCTAGCTACAGGGTTCTACATGGGATTACTTTGGTGATCCAATGTGATCACTATCGTCATCGAGCATCGCCTAACTAAACATCGTGCCTGATACATTCCACATCATATCCCAAAAATCACAGCTGAGTGAACCATCACATTCAACATGGAAAAACACTTACAATAGGATACTTGTGGGCCAAAATATGAGTCCAAACAAAAGAGATACAAAATCTTGAATTTTATTCAAAAGAAACCAAGGGGTACACAGTGCGTAAGGGACCCACATGACATATGGTCCCACTAATTCACCTGGAAATGTCCCTGGATGTACATGGCTCACAAACAATGTAGGGATACATGGTGTATAGGGGATATACATGGTGTGCCTATGTTACTCTAGGTCTCACCCATGTTCTTGGTCATGCACATGTATCCAAGCCTTGTTCATTCACTTTAACTTGTATCTATGTACATTAGTACATGATGTACCTCTTCACAGAGGGTGTTTCTCGTGTTCTCCAGCCATGCTTGTGCACTCAGGAATATGGATTATTCCTGGCTATGTGCTCCATCACATAGATCATCTACATGGGGAAGAGGTTACATGGTGTGTAGGGATTCTACATATCATGCCATCCTTATAAAAACCCATAAGACTAACCTTCATAACTAAGGGGATACATGTCGCTTGTTCATCATCGTACATAGCATGTAGTTTAGTTTTTCACAAATCTACATATATGTGTTCCTCACTTCAAATCAAGATGTTTATCTTCGATTCTGGACTTGATTCCATCTGAAAATAGTGGATCAAACTACTGCTCGTCATTTTCATCCATTTGGTGGCTGGAAATATGATTCTGTCAATTGTGGGGTTTCTTCATACAGACTGCACATCTCCACACCTTCTATTGTCGAAGTTTTAATCTCCTATTTTCAAAAAGATCATCCAAAACCCGTATACATCCTATATATTCCATTTATTAATCAATCAATCCCTCACACATTAAACTGTTGTGATCATGGGGGTTCGATCTGGCTCAGTACCACCAGAGGAATGTTGAACTGAGACCACAAAGTCCCACTAGTGAAGAATGTAAAGAAGTTAACGAAGAAATGCGCAAGAAAAACTTTTTAACCATAGTTTCCTAATATTTCTTGGCCAATTAGGAATAAAGGGGATATCTAGGTTAGAAAAAAAGAATAACCAATTAAAATTCCAATACATGGGTGAATGCTCAAAAACAAATTAGTGCATATCAAAGAAGGGGATTTATCTGCTCAATCAATTGAATAAAAATGGGAATAATTCACAAATTGATGTGTCCCATCTAGATATTGGATCATTCTTCATCGAAAAGCGCACTCACCAATTTTTGAAGAACTTTTTTGCATTAGTTGTGTTTTTTTCATCCTGATCTGTTATGATCTAAAGTTTTGTCATTATTCAACACAATTCACCAATATATAGAGGAATGAGAATATATCAACGATCCTAGGGTTATGAGGCTAACTCTAGGAAAATTTCCATGGAAGTAATCTTAATCAAATTTTAGTTAGGTAAAAATAATCAATTAATTTAATTTAATTAATTAACCAACTAAACATACCACCAATGGGTGAGATATCTGAACACCCCAAGCCAATCTATTTTAGATCGCACCTAGGGTAAAATATACGTTCTGGACTCAACCGTGGTATTAGATTTCTGATCTATGATTCCATTTAATATTTATCTTATTTTCTTTAATAAAATCCATGTGAACAATATAAAATATATTCAAAAATTTTATAAAATTAATTTCGGGAACACTGGGTCTCAGAATCACATGTCATTTCATCATCTAGCTTTAGAAATATATATAAAAATATATCAAAGTCTTACAAGGGAAAAAAGTCTACATAATACCTCCTACTACTAGGGAGTTCTTATGCAATTGATGGTTTTACTTAACTGAAGATAGAAGAAAAGAAGTACTCATATCTAGTAAGCTACCTCTTTAGAAGAAATGAATTAAGAAAATAAAGGTTTCAATTTTCAGTAGATAAAACTCCACTTGATAGTTCAAGGAGTCTTTAGTTAATGTTGTTAGCCACTAAAAATCTTATCTTGAAACTCTATAAGTAGTGGAATATTAATATAATGGACTATGAGGAGAGGTTTTAAGGATCATTTCCACTAGGATAATCTTGTGACTAGTTATTCTAAATTTTGTAGTAAAGGCTACATAGGTTTGATAAAATAGTGGGAGACATTTAATGATTTAATTAATCAATAACACCTAATCAATAATCAAGATAAAAGTAATAATATGATATATATTTTTAAAGTAAATTACATGTAATAACACAAACACACTATAATTGATATTTTATAAAGTCAATTTCCTCACCAGTGTGAATTTCCAAGAGTAGTATAGGCACTTTGTCACAGTACTATGATATAGAATATTCAATGTGATGGAGTCTCCAATACATATAGATCCACCTTAGGAAGAAATGATGGGAAAGATTCTTACAGGAGACTCATGTATGAAGTATTTGATGTTTAAATTATAATGATATCATCAACATATAATGTGAGTTATGGATATAACATCAGTTCATGGATGATTTCACATGTTTTCTTATCTCTAAGAAGCACATGAGAAAAAAGTGATGCAATGTATGAAAGAGGTGATGATTTTACTAAATACAGGTAAATTGAAAGATGGATCAAGATATTTCAATACACTGTTTTCTTATATCATTTTCACCCAATTACCCTAGTATTTTTTAAGATTTAAAATGAAGAGTATGGAGAAAACATTTCATTACCTTTTGGGTACGATTCTCCAAGTTGGTAAGAACTCAAAGAAAGAATAATATTTTGATCTTATGGTGAAAACGTAGAAATACAAGGCAAAAAGGTCAATAGAAAGTATGATTCAAAAGAAACCTTTACAAAGTCCTTCAAATTATAGAGGTTAATTACTATAAAAGTGGTTATTTTTTATAAATGTTATGAGACATGTCTATGGAAGTTCAAATGCTATGAACTGAATTGAAGAAGTAAGTAGTCACTTCTTCTTATAGTATATTCATCTATTATAAGTAATGTTTCTTGTGTATTATAAACAATATTACTATCACATATGTATATTTAAATACAGTAACCAAGTAAGAAAATAAATTTTACAGTAAGGTTAATTCTATAAGTGGTCAAGAATGGGTGATTTCTATGTTAGTGGGGGGAAATACACATCTTCAAATTTCCATGCTTATAGTTCTTTTAGAAATTTTATTGAGTATAACTAAAACATTCATCTCAGGTTTCCATTAGAAATAAGGATAAATTGTTCCATTTTTGGAATGAATGTTGTTTTTGGTATCTAAATACCCAACTAGTAGTTTAGAATTACTTGAATCATTGGTAATAACTAGTAAATATAAAATACATGACTCTAATACCCAATTGTGGAAAGATGATTATTTGTATAATAAAACTTAAAGTAATTTTTTATAATATAACAAGTATAGTATTTAGAATCTTTGAATCTAGAGACCTAAGGTACTATAGACACATTTACTTAAGTAGTTTTGGATAAATAAACCTTTAGAAGTAAAGGTAAGACATAAATATTTTAGAATTTCTTCAGATATAGAGCATGAACTATCCTAGGATAATATAAAGGTAAATAAATTAACTTCATATGATTCCTCTATGTTTTTTAAGGAATGAAAAAGTGAAGTATGAAGTATGAATATTTAGAATATATGAGTTTCTTCGGACCCATGTGCTAAATAATATCTTGATCAAGCATTCATCTATCATGAAATGTATAGTAGATTTACTTCTAAACTCGCATCTACTTATAAAAATCAAAGTTATGATGTCAGTATATAAGATCAGTGATGAGTCTTATATACAAACATTGATCATTAAAATTTATCATGGATAATTTATAAACACAAATTTCTCTATACACATCAATGTCGTGATGAATGTAAAAGGATAATCAATATTAAGATTCATATGCATTGCATATACTTCTATTGTTTGTGACATGGTTTGCAAATAGTGGTTTTATCCTATAACTATATGACAACTATTATTAAAAATTGATATTATATTAATTATAGTATGATATAAATCCATAATGTTATAATATGTGTTTAGATTCAAATATTTTGTTATGTATATAAACAAACTTGCTTACAAAAAACTCAATGTGCATGTTTTCTAAGGATATTACATAAATTACTATGATAGAAAAGATATAGTCAAGTGATAGTCTATTTTTCTATAAAAGGGTTCACATCTCTATTATAGATAGTGGGAGAAATATTTACTAGGATTTATTCAATTACTTCGATACCCAACTAGTTGGAATAAGAAAAGGTTCCACAAGATCTTATGGATAAGGATTGTTTTGGAGACACACACTACATAGGAAGGATAAAACCATGGTAGTAGTTTTACATTCACCATGTATAGTGATAAATTGTTTATTGAGAATAATAAATCCTATAAGTAATAATTATATGGAAATTAGCTAATATTTACAAGTTTAATTAAAATTCAATAATGTATTCCATTTATCAAAGTACAAGGGGTTATTATTTTGAATATTTTGGTGGGTATTCAAGTGAGAATATACATGGGTGGTATAAGTGTGGTGCCAATAAAGATTTATTGGTAATACCAAGTCTTTATTCCTAAATACATTAGAATTTTACATTTCATACTTACTTTATATTATCTTTAAATTGGGAATTTTATGTCAAGACCACCAATCTTAGAAGACATCTATCTGATATAATTAGAAAGGGAGGTGACACCATAGAATACTAATAAGTGTTGAAAGTTATAAAAATATAGTTTTTGATTGAAGTAATAAAAAATATCATAGAATACTCATTTGTAATGAATTTTTTCAATGTTTCTATAAGTGGTTAAGGGGAACATCATATTTTTTCAAGGAATATATGTTAATAATATATGGAAAATAGTTATTGATCTTACAGTTAGTTAGGACCAGAATAAAAGTAATTATCTAGAGATTAAATTAAAGTGGAAACCTAATTTATTAGTAATTAAATCTACTAAGGTAGATCTAATGGGTTTTTTATACCAATTCAAAAGTGCATATACTAATACGGTATTGAAAAATACAAGTTAGAAAAAATAAATTGAGAATTTTTACTAATGTCACATCGTATAAATCTCTCTAAGAATACATGAAAGGGGAATAGGAAAAGATTAATGTGGTAATTATAATTCCATATGCTTCTAAGATGGATTAATCTCATATTCCATGTTATATAAAAGATATGATATTTCAAATGTATACTTAATCATAGGAAGATATCAGTGATATCAAAAATAACATCACAAGAAGCATACAGAACTATCCAATTCAACTTTAGATAGTAAAAAAGATATGTTACTTGTATTTATAGAAGAATGTACGCTAGTTTAAGTGGGAATAAACTAGTCTTTACATATATCAATATGATCTAATATCATAGTATGACTAAGATAATGAGAAAGACAATATCATTCAAGACAATAATGTCTATATCTATAAATACTAAGTGTGTTTCAACTTCTGATACAGATGAAGAAGTAGTGTAAATACACAATGATTTGTTCCAGTTCTTGGAATCTTACCTGGTAAGTAAAGTTTTGAAATAATATAAATTATGGTAATCCTACTACTAGTATTATCCAAGATGTCAATTTTTTATAGTGTATAGAAGGAATATACTTGGGGTATCATATCGTGAGGAGTATTACTCTAGGAGGTGAAGTTACTGATAGCATAATATCCATAATGTGAAGTTGTGGTAGGCTGAATAAATAAATCCATATCTCAGTTGAAGCATGATCTTATCATGTGAGAGCTTACAAGAATAGTAATAAAGTTTTCTCTTGTTAAAGTGAGTGTGTTGCAATTATGGGTTCCCTGGAACAAACATAAGCAAGAATTTTTTATTACCATGTCATGTATACATTGATTTATTCATTATATAAACATATTATAATAGTGTTGATATTTATGCATCCACTATTTATATGGTAATTTCTGTAGATTATTTTTTGTATCAAATGGTTATAAAAGTTACCAGGATATATTGAGAACCTATAGGTACCATGATATTAATATTAAATATATTTAAGATAGTCCAAAAACATCATGTTGTCCAAAAATTGATGATGTGTGACTATCAGGTGTTTTTAGATCATAATAATTTAGACTTATTCTCATTAATTGTACACTTTATGATATCTATTAGATGAGATCATGTCACCTTACAATTGGAACACCACATGTTTCAAGTTTCATTGGTTGTTCCTATATACGAACACATGTAATAGTCTTTGAATTTAGATTATATTCTGTGTATAATACTTGATTGGATACTTTGATTCTAGATTAAAACTATGGAATTGAATTCATAGGAAGGTATCTTGTGTTGGGTTCATCATTGGTTGTATGAATTTGGTTGAATAATAAAGATAGATTTTTTCACTTTCGAAAGGAATACATACCTCGAGAATAGTTGATTAGGGTGTTAGTACCTTCATTATATCCATAGCCATGGTAGAAGAAGGTATGTCTATCTAGTAAGGTTAAAAAATAATAAATCAAGAATGGGTGATGACAAGAAGTGTGAATCCTACTTTATGAGATAGCATGAGATGAAGAGATTATATTTCACGGTGTTTGTTCATAGGACAGGTTGTCATTATTATGGATTTTCATTATCTCTTTAGGGGATATGATGGGGTACTAGACTCCACTGTTGGTCTATGAATAGTATTCACTTCTATTGAGATAAGGTCCTAGAGGGTCACAAACTAGGAATTTTCAAAATTCTAGCATATTATGATGAAAAGGAGTTTAGGATATGGTGGGCCTCACTACTGGAGTCCGAGTGATGTCCAGGTATATAAAACCACCGAGGAATAAATAAATTCATATTATTTAAGTTTAGAATAATTAGTATTAATTTATTTACAAGTGTTAAAGTAAATACATGGAAAATATTATACAAACAAATATTATTTTAATATTTAAACTTCATTTAATATTTATGGTGAAATTGAGTTAGGTTATTGGATAATTTTTATAAATTAATATATATTTTATATTACAAGTGAAAAATATATAAATTATATTTATGAATCATTAAATAAGTATTAAAATGTTGTTTATAGTGGGTAATAAATATCCAGGGAACTAGGGAATCACTTATGAGTATTTTAGAATCACACTATATAAGTGAGGAGTGGATATCATTACATGAACTATTCACTATGAGTTTTTGGGAGCCTCTCTCTCATTTCTCAATTTCTGTAGAAAGAAGAATATGATCTAATCTTCTGATCTGGGTTCTTTTTCACAGATCATTGGATCATCATAGTGGTGATCATCAGTATGTCAAAGGAAACATCGAGTCTTCATGCTATAACCCAAAATTTAATAAAAAACATTCTCGTAGACTTTTAAATCATGTGTTGATGATCTAGAGCGATCTAAATCTCAGTTACTTCAATCAATGTTCACTGATAATGAGTGGATTTTGAGTGTGGATTTAGATAGAATTAGGTAATTCTTAGATTTAATTTTTGTGGTTAAATTTCTTCAAATGGGATCCTTAGGGGATTTACGGGGCTGTGTTTCACCAGTGATGATGTAGTTACATCGATCTTCTATGAAATTTTTTAAATCCCCAACCCATATTCTTCCATTTTGCACCATGATACCTTCCATTTCAAGATATATCGATTAATAACTATGTATCATGGTAATATATTGCTGATGTATTTGAGTAGCGGTTTTGAGGAGCGTTATGTTGTTAAAAACCTGAGAGGAAGGATTTAGGGATGGGTCTATTAAGTTGTAATGAATAGGGATCGTGAGTATAAGTGTTTGGTTTATGATGGTATATGAGCGGGTTAGTTATTTTTTATTAATAATAAGGGAAATTATATAGTAAAGACCACACCATTGGATGATTATGGGGGTAACATGTTGAATGGGGATTGATAATGTATATTGGGGGATGGTGTTTATGATAGACCATGACTGGAGTAGGTTGAGTTTGTGTATTTGTGCATGGATGTAAGTGGCCTGAATATATTTCACCATTGGGGAATAAAAAAATATGGGTATCAATTCTATGGTGGTTATGCATAATTAATATGTGTGTTGGCTAAAGAATATATGTTTTGGGTAGAATTTTGGTGAGACAACCCGATGTAAGTTTTGATAAATGTACTAGTGGGGGGATTGGGATTCTGGTGTATCGGTACTTGAAGGAGAGTATTCTAAATTTTTCTATGAAGCATGGATTCTTATTATAACTATAGTCTTAGAGGTGAGACTAAGAATTTAGAAAAGAGTGGTCTAGAAATTTACAGGTGCAACATCAAGTGAGTAGTGGTATGACATAGACTGTTAGCATCAAATATGGTAAATTGATTTTTATGGTTTTGGATATCAAAAATATCACAAAGGGTGGGGAATAATCTTATATTTTTTTAATTTAGTAGGTTTTATGGTATATAGATTTCTAGGTTTTATGAGGTGATCAGTACAGTGGGGAATTGGATAAAATATTTCATGCATAACTAAGTATGATTACTTGAATATCAATATAAGTGCATCATGTTGGGGATATTTTATGTGTTTAGAAGATCATAGTATAAGGTTTTTAGGGATATTGTAAATTGTATGGTTAGTATGTAGTTTTGGTATGATCATAATTATCTAAAGGTTTGGAATTAGACCATGCATCATATTTTTCTTCCTTTAGGCCATTCATAAATAATGTATAGAAAAGATTCATGGGGACGAGAAGTGTTATAATGGGGAGGTTTTAATGACCTGAACTGGTATGTATCAGTATATTTAGAGAAAGTATGGGTTCCAATGAGAGTGAAACTAGGACTATTTTGAATTTTTGGATTAATATTGAGAATTGGAATTGGTATACATATTTTAGATGTTTAAAAGAATATTTTTCAAGTATAGGATCAGGTGGAAAGGACTTGTAATGAGTTTCATGTGTTTTTTAGGTTGGAAAGTGTTGGGTGGTGACTATAAAGAACCATTATGTACTTAGTCTTATGACACCAGGTACCCATTGAGTAACTAGGTGGATGCCCACTGGTTGAGATCATTAGGTGGTCGATTCTCTACACTAGGTATCTATTGAGCCATCAAGTGGACAATGAAGGAGCATTAGGTACCCTGTAGATCCCTGATCCATTTGTTAAATATAGACGGTGAACATTCATTTTTTGTTTCTATTTTTAAAACCCCTCTTTAGGGCATTCATATCTCAAGAAATAAACTAGAGGGGGGATTCCCCCTACACCTCCCTTTTTCCCTTCAGTGACTCTATAAATTTAGGTGATTTTGGAGGAATTTATTTGGAATTTTATGGTTGATTCCTACTTTTTTTTCTTCCTCCCCTTCTATCCCTCTCCCTTTTACTTTAGTTTAGAGTGGTTAAATCTAGGTTTTTGGTTTTGATTCTACCAAATCATAATGGAATCATGTCGTAATTATGGGTTTTTAGTATGGCTTAGATAGATGGGGCTCTAGGGTGATAATAACTAGTGGTTGCACTTGGTTTATATTTAATTTATTTATTTTTCAATTTTCACTTGGTATTTGAAGATTTTGGATGAAATTTCTTCTTAAATTGAGATAATAAGTTATGAATTTTCATGATAGATAACTAGGTGGATACAGAGGGTAGTGTGCACCATGTTGCTTAAGGTTTTGGCATCGTTACTCTATATATTGAGGTATTCCCTGATAATTCCTAAAGGAATTAATTCTTGATTAATATTTTTAATTAATTATAATTGTTTTATCACTAATTAAAGTGGGAATTGATAGAGTTAGGACCTCAGGGATATGTTTGATGATATATATGGGATTAGGCATGCTTGGTTAATAAGGGATTGAGCTTACTTAAGGGAATAACATCATTCTTAATGTAGTTGGTCCCTAATATTACCACTTTATATATTTTTTAATATATTTTATGGAATATAAGCATGGGTAAAGAGGTATGATCGACTTGAGTTATAACCATGGGTGGTTTCTCTTATGGGGGGCATGGCTGGGGAGTTTGGTTATAATCTTAGAGGATCATCATGGGTTTTGTATTTTGTTTTTGGCATTTATGGTTATGTACCTATGTGAAAGTCTTGGTTGAAGTGTTATTTAGTCCTAAATGGAGGTATCTAAAATTGATTTATGGCTCTATCAATTAGGAAGGGCCATGTTTAGGGAATTGGTGCTCACCGAGAGTGATGTATAATGGTGAGCTTATGAATTGGTGTGGGATTGGACTTAAAGGGTATGATCATGAGAGAGAACTTGAGTATCATCCAAAATAGAACCAAATTTTCTTCCTTTATTTCTTGGGAAATTTTAATGAACAATCAAGATCATCATAGGCACCCTAAACCTTTTATGTTAAACATATTACTATTGGGGGTCATGTCACCTTGTGAACTGACTTGATACTTAGAGGATGGAACCTTAAGGGGTGTCCATATACCTATATTTTATTTTTGATCCTATTATGGAATATTTGAGTGTTCCAAGATAATTTTAACTCATGTTTTTGTTAGTTTGTGGAGTGATCTATCTTTTTTGTTAAAACTTAATTTTATGAGTGCCACAATGGATCAACCCTTATATGATGGGTAATAATGATATAAAAACCTAATACATGATGTGGGAGGTTTATATTATCATGTTCATTCTAGATGTATTATTTTGGGTGTGACTAGTTTGATAAATATAATGGGTTTGGATGAACCAATTCCTAGGGTGGTGAACAATTTATCATTGATACATTTGTGTGCAGTGATATTGTGTATTGGGTGTATGGATAACCTAGTGTAAGTATTGTAACAAATTAGTTAATGTTGATAAAATATGAATTTAATTTCTTATAAATATTCATGAATTTTATTTTATAGATTTATATTCAATATAATAATAATAGGTGATTTATCTTTCAAACGAAATTAGTTTTATTCTTCCAAAATTTAGTTTTCTATATTATATGATTTTATTAAAAATTTGAATTAAAAAATTATAATACATAACTTTTGAAAAAAGGATATAATTTTGTAAATAATAAATTAAAAATTAACATAGAGTAAATTTTTGATATTTTTCTAAAAAAATAATTTTTAAGTGAACAGTGGAAAATACTAATATTTTATAAAAATAGTCATTTATTTTCATATATTTATAAATTCACATTATATTTTGAATTTATTTTAAAATTCCATTATATCATTTTTATTAAAAAAATTCCAATAAATTTCATTTTGATCAACATTATACTTTATTTTTGTATAAAATCATTATTATACATAAAAAATCATTTTTTAGAAACCTGTTTTTCATCACGTTTTACGGGATAGTTTTTAAATTTATCTTCACAAATTGATGAAAATTAATTTGATAAAATGGAATCCATATTTTGAATTAGAATTTAAATATTTTTAAATGATTCAACATTCATTTTTTATTATTATGAATAGTAACTTTGGTAAAAAAATCAAGTTACTGTGATAAGAGTTAAAGTAGGTTTAAAGTGTTAAAACTAAAATAATAAATGTTAAAATGACCTAAAAACTTGTCTAAATCCCATTGTTTTGTCATAGTTAGACCCCATATTATCTATTCTTCTAAAATGGGTCATTTTGGATCCTTTTTATTGAGTAAAACATTAATATATCTTAATCTTTTGAAAATTCCCAAGTGTATCCTTTCCCTCACTTATAAAAGGACATCACCTATCCTCTATTAAACACACTTCAATATCCTCTTATATTGTCCAAGACTTAACCAAATAATTTTATAACACCCCCCTTAATGTTTTATAGGTACTGGTTTCATCATAATACCATCCTAAGAAGGATTTAGGTATAAACAAAAGGATGTTGTCTGAATAAGAGATACAGTTCTTAAACAAGGCATTTCTTTTTATTTCTTCTATTACCTTCTTCAAAACTATATTAACCATTTTTATATAATAAAAATGATATCTCACATATAATGAAATGTTATTATTTTTTTGGTATAACCCTTTTTAATCTACTTAACCATATAACAAAAAATAAAAACATTGCTTGTGCGTATGTGCAAACTACCACCTCATGAGATGATGTATTTTATTTTTCATCACAAACTATTATGGTAAGTAATAATGATGGATAAAAATGTAATAATATGATATATATGATATAAATTTAATTTTTTAATGGTAAATAAATATTTTAATTATTTCTTTACCATTCAATGAAAAATAAAAACATCGCTCTTGTGTATGTGTAGACTACCACCTAGCAAACTGATGTATTTAATTATTCATCACTAAATCACATTCCTGATATATATAGGTGTATTTTTAGAAATAATATTATATTTATGAAATAATTATGATTCTAGGAAGATATAAAATAATCACTTTCTTTCTCTCATGTTCATTCAAAAATTTAAATGTAACTCATGTGTACGTATGGACTACCATCTCCATGTTGTAACGTAATTAGTTTTTCATAACCACCTTTCATAGATGATTATTAAATTATAATTAATGTAAAAAATGATAATTATAACATCAATAAGATTCTATAAATGATATAATCATGAACAATTTGACTGTAGTCAACCTATCAAAGTCATTTACTAGTATAAAAAGTTATTTCCACGTTGTTTTTATAAATTTTGAGGTTGGTTTTTAACCAAAATTAAAAATAATAGTTTAAACATTGGATTTCATAAAATAAACGTCTAAGAATTAATTAAGAAGTCAGTTAAATTCATTTTTCAGCATCAGTTTACAAAAAGCTGATGCTGAAAAATATTTTTGTCATCGGTATTTGTAGAAAACAACATCGAAAACCCTACATGATATTTTCAGTATCGGTTTCTGAAAAACCCAACACCAAAACCCAACCTTTGGTTGGGTTATAACTTCAGTTTTTCTAAATACCAATGTCAAAGTGCAGGTTTCGGCATTGGTTTCTGTAAAAACTAATGCTGAAACCCTAATAATTCAGTTTTTGTTATCAATTAATGTAAAACCTGACACCAAAATAATCTTTCAGTATAGATTAAATGTCAGTTTTTTAAAAAATCTATGATTGAAGTTATATATTTTTCTAAAAATAATTTTACACTTAAATTTACCATAATATAAAAAATAATAAATATATTATACATATAATATACATTATAAAAAATAAAACACAAAAACAAAAAATAATACATCAGTATGGAAAATATCATACATGAATCATCCTCAAGTTATCCTTTCTCACACCATCAACTATAAATACCTTACCTACAATAAAAACACTACAGTAATCATCAAACATCTATAAAATACAACTATAATTCAATGATCACATGTAAAAATAAATAAATAAATAAGAAAATAATGTTATAATTCAATGATCAGATATAAAATAGACATACCTAATAATTTAGATCAAAATACTATTTAAAAATAGTTTGAAATCAAACTGCAAAGATGGGTGATATCATCATTCATATACAACTCAGTATCATTGAAAATATAAAATAACCATGAATTTTATTAGATTAAAAACGGAATATTTTCATATAAAAAATCAAATAATTAATATAACAAAACTTTTTAAATTCATTTGTTTCCCTAGTTGTAATTATCTTATACATGAATCTTATTACATAACAACCACATTCCAAACTTCCTTTTTGATGATGACATTGGGGTTATAAAACATTAAATCAAAAATAAAAACCTACTTATATAAATATATATAACAAAAACCAAATATTATATAACATAAAAAAAATTACCTTCACCCCCACATAATTGATTGGATTTGGATATTTTATTGATAACTGGTCTTTACTAATATTTTTCCATGACCTGAATTTTCATAGATATATAAACTAAAAAAATAGGTATAAAAATATGAATTAAAAATAAATAACATATAAAAATGAATGAAATATAATTTTAATAAGTTGATAAATTTTTTATGATCAAGACATAATAAATAGAAAAACCAATATAATGTATGTTCACTAGTGCAAATATGCCTAAAATCCAATGAACCCTATAATATAAAAATTTTACAATTAATGAAATTATAATTAATACTAGTTCATAATTATATTAGTGTTCTTAACCATCAAGTGATGGAAAAAATTAGCACCCAATATCTATATTTGAGAATCTCTCATATATATATATATTTCTATGAAACTCTAGTCGTAATATTCAAATATTTCATAAATATTCAAATGAATTATGGGTGTATAAAACCATAAACACCAGTGGTCTCATTTTGAATAAGAATTGTGTGTAGATACCGAATAAAATAACTAATATCATAAGTCACTTGAAATTATATTCATTTAAATAAATAAATAAAAACCGAAACATCAATTTATTTATATGGAAAACAAATGAAAAACAGGCATGTTGTGCACATAAAAAATAAAAATATATGTGATGTATTTTTTGAATATTCTCAATGGATACTCTCTTCCACATATATCATATGTCATCTGAAACTCATAAATATTATCCAATGAAAAAAACATGAGTTAATCTTTGTATCCAATCAGAAACTTCAGAAGTATCAGAATTTGTTGATTCCTGAAATTATTTTTGTTTAATTTATACCAATTTTTTTTATTTTAGATAGTCCTATATAAAATAAATGTTAGAAAATAGTATAACATATTTTCAATCAACTGTAAATAATGTTTAAAAAAATAATGCATACTTTATATGTCAGATAACATAGAAGGTTTGGAATCCAAAGTAAAAAATGACTCGTACAGTATCCAAATCTGGTAAACTCCTCAGTAGTAAATGAAAGTAAACTATTTGGATCAATAATATCATTTATTGATATTCTGACCAAACTCAACTGCATAGGTTGATGATGTATAGAGTCCCCACAAAGATATATGACTCTGAACACTACAATACCTACATGAGTATCTCCATAATACAACTCGTGGTATATGGGAAAGTCTGAACGAGGAGGTGTATGATCTGTGTAGGAAGGATGGGTTGGCTAAGAAATATGGGTTGGTGAGGAAGGTTGGATAGGTTGGGTTGACTAGAAGGGATGGGTCAGCTAGGCAAGCTCTGTAGGCTACGTAGGTAGTGACTGTCTCATCAATTTTTCAAACATAGCCTAAATAGTAGATTAAATTTAATCACCCATGGAATATTTCAATTATTTAAGCTTATATTTTAAGGAATATAATTATGAGTTTGTTGATTTCTTACATTGATGACTAAAAATTTTCCGAATACTGACACCTCCCTCATATCCTCTTACACAACCGAGGTGTTCTGGCTCTCCTAAAGCATTAGCTAGGATGTCCATCCTACCCTTAGGGATAAAAGTTCTCTACATTGTTTGATCATGAATGTCATCCTAAAATTAAAAATTAAAATGATATATTAGTGTTTTTAATTTAAAAAATACTAATATTCATGGAAAATTAAAATTAATTTCTTACAATTCACTCAACTAGTTCCTTATATTGCTATGTTAGAAACTGTTTCTTTTTCTTTCTTATCACTCTTTTCCATTTTTTATATCGATTGGGGGGAGATAGAGGACTGAACTAGACCTCTTTTGAACCACTATAAGATGAAGCTCTTAATGCATCAATCTTTTCTTCAATCATTTTCTCCTCTAATGAATGATACCCACCGCGTGATAGAGTTTGGGGGTATACATTCTATAACTAGATCTCTTGATGAGATATCCTAGATTAATTTTACATAAAAATAAACTAATAATTCATAAATTAATATATAATAAATTTTAAAATATAAAATAATTATCTTACCACAAATGATTCATCATGTAGAATGACGACAAATTTCTTCCATGTATTTGCATCCAAAAAATCATATATGAGACATGGTTTTTCATTCTTTAACCTACCCAAAACATAAAATTTATCAATTTTGTTTTAAAATATCTCCATCGAACCACCTCCAAATATAATAATTTTCTCTTAATATATTTCATTTATTTAAAAATGAATGTCATCTGTAATAAATAAATTAAATATTAGTCATGTAAAATATATAATATTTAAAAATGAGATTAAAATAAATTAATTGAGATATTTTACTATTACAAACTCCCACAACTTTTCTTTCACCATCTTTTCAATGGAATTCAAATCAAGATATAAAATGATAATCATGCAATGAATTTGTATGGAAATATAATTGGTAAAATGTGTTTCATTTGGACTAGTTGGGTTATTATTTTCATAAAAAATAACAAGTAATCTCTAGTCTCCTCGGTCATTTTATAGTTTTATTAAATGTATAATCCCATATTTACCAACTCTATAAATCAATTTCTCAGTAGAAGAAGGATAACACTCCTCCGTAATAGGTGCATTAGTAGTACTACAATTATTTTTTTTCTAAATTATAAGTTTGATTTCAAGAAATTAATATATTATTGAATATTTAATAATAGGAAAAAGGCATATAACTCACTAAATGTCCCCCTTCCAATATATCTGTCATTGAAATAGGAAAATTTAATGATATTTAGTGTACCTGCATATTATTAGAAAATTGAATATTTAAAAACATTGATAATAAAAATATGTAAGTAAAAAATAGTGTCCCACATGTGTAATTTTAAAAAATAATAATGGATTTATGATTATTAAATAAAAAATATGAAAGATAAACTATTATATATAAACAATAATTCTAAAATGATAGAAATGTTTATAAATTTTAATATCACATTTAAAAATAATATTTTTATCTACGTAAATTTAACCAAAATATAATGATGTGCATCGGATTTTTCAATAAAAAAAATATTTGACCATAACTGTTTAATATAAAATATAACATACAAAACTTATAATTAATCAAATATATATAATTATACATCAAATAATTAATAAAAAAGAGTTTTTATGAATGTAAATTTCAAAAATATATATATATATATATTAACCTTTATAATTAGGAGAGTAATTTAGTGTTTTCCTATATCCCTTCAACATGATCATTTCATACAGTGTGGACCATGCCTACATTAAAGTCATTTTTATCATCCAGAAATCATGCAATAGATGTATAAGCCTCATATGAATCCATAACATCATCATCATCCTCATCACCCAAATGAATTCTTTTCCATTATAAAATGATGAACCACAAATAATTTGATGGATCAATGACATAAAATTTTGTATTCACATGTTTCTCCATGATAAATTATTCCTCTTTTCTACACAATATTTTCAAATAAAAGATCATAAACCCATAATCAACATGTTTTACACCACTAATACTACCAACCCATTTACACTTAAATATTGTGACTTGAAATTTAGTATAATCAATTTCCCATATATCCTCAAGAACTCCAAAATATATTGTCAATGTAGAAATTGGGTTTTTATCTTTAACACTTGAAAAATGATCTAATTCAGTGATGACCATTACCCCACTATTTTAAATGGTACTCTTGTCAACTAATTTTTTTGTGTGTAAAATGTGTATCCATTAATATTAAAACCAAACCATGTGATTACATTAATATATAGTACCCCTATTAACTATTTCAATTTTTCTGATGTAGATATATTTGTGATGACTTTATTTTTAAACCATGAAACAAAAGTATTTTTATGCTCTATCATCAGCCACTTTTCATTTTTTTAGGATAGCATGCCTTTAGTTTAAAAATATGTGACGATATATATGGTTAAACCTCATCAGTTTTGTTCAAAATTTATAAATGTGCATGCATCGGTTCATCATGTGAAATGAAATTTACTTTTAATCCTTGAATCCCTATACCTTCACTATTAACTATCATGTGTTGAGATGTAGGGAGACCAACATGCTCCACTTTATACAAATAATCAGTAAAAATATCAATTAAATATTTCGATACATAATTTTGAATAATAGATTCCTATGGAAATTGAAGATTTTTAATATATCCCTCCAAAATTTTAATATATCTTTTAAAAGGATACATCCAATGTCAATAAATAGGCCCACATATTCTTATCTCATAAACTAGATAAATCACTAGATGAAGCTTTATTTAAATAAATGTAGTTGGTAAATAAATTTCTAGTTGATACAAACTAAGATCAGCTTTATTTACCATGACATATTACAAATTTGGATCAATGACTTTTCAAAAAATGGATTTGAAAAAATTTCATAAACTGATGATATTCTTTCTGACAGGTTTCGGAAATATATAATGCATTGCGACCAGTAGTAATTGTTTCATCAATGCATGACATTCATGAAATTTCAAAAAAATTAATTTACAGTCATCTAATGACACCAAATTCTTCACATTTGAAAAATATCCACTTGGTACTTTAATATCATGAAGATACTGACAAAGAATCATCTTCTCACTTCTTCTTAACGTGTGACAAGATGGAGGTAAATGTGTTATGTTTTCTTTCATAGTGGAAGCTAACTCCAAACATATTCTCATTGATATCAAGTACAATATAGCATTAAATTCATCTTTGTATTTCATTTTATGTCTAAAAAGTTCCAAAAAAACTATCACATATTCTTTTTTCAACATGAATAATGTCAATGTTATGTTTTATCTCTAAAAATATCCAATAAAGTAGTTCAAAAAAGTTAGACTGTTTATTCCAGATATTTTTTTATGACTAGAACTTCCTTTATTTCCAAATTTGATATAAATATTTCTCACCCTATAGTAATATTCTTCAATGGACAATGGTTGTGGGGGAATATTATATTCATGTAAACCATTAAATTATTTTTTCAATTTATGATAAGGATGACCAATTCTCAAAAATCATTGATGTCACATGTACTCTATCATTCTTCTATTCTATAATTGATATTATGAAGTCACTTATTCACAAATTTGAAATGTTTTATGTCCCTTAACACTTTATCCAGATATGTTTCCATATGTAGGAAATTTATTTATAGTGAACATTATCATGGAATGTAAAAGAAAATACTATTTCATATATGTATCAAATATTTTGACACCTATTTTCCATTAAAGTTTCAAATAATCAATTAGTTGTGAAAGATACACATCAATGTCATTTCTCAACTATTTTGATTCAGATATCATCAATATTATAATAAAATATTTATTTTTAATACATATCTGTGAGGAAAATTTATAAACTACCAAAAAAATTGTCCATGAACAATGTTGGATACTTAAGCTCTGATATGGATTCATTTCATCCATGCACATCCCATTCTATGATTTATAAATTAACTTCCAAAATCCAGAAATTATTTATCAAATCTCTTCTTGTAATGACCCAGACACAAACATCCACCTGAACAGTGCTAAACAGGTCGGGTGTTAATACCTTAGGCACACCTCCTCGAACGCCAAAGGCTTCCGACGAGCAGTAAGGGTCTTGTGGGTATAGTGGGGAGGCTATACCCTCTTGGAGGATAATGATGGTACTAGTCCAAGTATAATAATAAATATTTATTGGAATAAACAACTTAGCAGACTCAAACCAGACCCGCATAGCATAAGCACATTCAATATCAATAAACAGCGGTAGCAATAAATATAAACAACAGTAGCAAAAAGTAAACACAACAGCATGCTGATCACATGTAACTACTACTAAACAACAAACATACATCCAAAAAAGGTCATACATATCCACATGTAAAGGCGCCAATGGATAACCAACTATAGCTACAAAATAAGTAAGCATGTTGATACAGGAAAGAAAGAAAAACAAAGTAAACTCTAGTAAGGCAAGACCTCAAGGTACATACCATCCCCATGAAACAACTAATGTAGTCCATCTCCTAAAGCTGACCTCTTTCCTACACATAAATCCATAAATTCTACACGCATCCTATAGGGCCCGTGAAAGGTGTGAGGCAAATCTCAATAGGATACCACCCAACGGTGCATACCCAATATAAGTGTTTAAGTAGGAATGAAGTTTTAAGGAAAACAGTAAAAATTACGATGCACAAATAACATAAACTCCACCAGTGCTCTGCAGCCACCATGAAGCATCACCTGCTTTGGCCAACAATGGAATCTCTGTCATGTAACCCAACACCATATTCCCCCTGACACCACGTATTTAAAGTACCGACGTCTCAAAGGCATGCCTAAGAAATAGTAACCTAGAGGAATAGTGATGCATGTCCTCAAATAAGTAACTAGAGGGACAGTGATGTCTGCCCTCAAAAAAGGTAACTGAAGGGACAATGATGTCTGCCCTCAAATAAGGTAACTGGAGGAACAATGATGTTTTCCCTCAAATAATGGCGAGCCTCTTCCCCCAACCCGATAGCCTCAATGTTATCCCCTAAAGACTCTTCACCTTCCACGTGGCTTCCTACGACAAGCACCCTCAAACCAATAGTACCTAAACCTCAACTAATGGGGGACTCTACCCACACGAGTGGTCAAAACCACCTCATCACAGAGTCTCTCTGTGTGCACACTACTCAAAGTTCCAAGTGAACAGTAATCACCAAAGTATGTTCCCAAGCCACAACCTCTCTAACACCTCATGCCCCTGCAACCATGCCGCTCAAGTCTGATGGCCTTTTCATCCAAGTAACCCTAGTTGTGCCCAACTTGACAGTCACACTACCTCAAGCTGACATCCATGATGCCCAATCCCATGTTCAGAACCACCCAATGTAACCCGGGCCAAGCCCAGCCTATGATCAGCATCACTCAATAATATCTGGGTCACGCCCAACACAACCGTAAGGTTTCTAGAATATGAAATTCAGTAATTACATATATAATGAAAAGAATCACTTATAAATAGGAAAAACAAACTAAACAGTTGAAATGCACTAACCAAGTGTTTTCCCATACTAGCACTGAGGTCTTTAAAGTCTCCAACAATTCATATCAAGTTTAAATAAACTAAACTCAATAGTTTAAAACAATACAATTCAATTATAACCATTTTGGCATCCCCCGACCAAAATGCTCTGATGGGCAACGACCAATCGCTCAGCCCCGCTCAAGATAAATACGTAACAGGGCATACCCAAAGGCATCCCATAGGTCAAATAAAAATTAAACAGGCAATAACATGTAAAACAGAGTCATGTTCAAAATACCCAAAAATGCTCCAAAGGTCGCGCCACCCAAAAGTCTATGAAAACAATAAAGAATGCATGCAACACCTACCTGAGACTCGTAGACGTAGGCACACCCAATATCGATCTCCAATTCTAATCTGATATTTATAGATATATGTTTCCATCAAATCCCATTAATTCCACTCAAATGGATACTACAACGCATGAGGTAAAGAAACTGGAATGAAACAGGATGTGTGGGTTTAGCCTCACTGTTGTGATCCCGCAGCCACCGACGGATTGAAGAATGGACATTAGATGATGATTCTTGGGTAGGAAATGTTCTTTGGAACTTCGGAATGGACATGTTCTGAAGTTGGGAAAGAAGAAGTTGTTTTCCAAAATAAGACACGACAATATTCCATTTAAGATAATAAAAATAAAAATACATGGCCTGTACATAAGGACTACATGTCGTGTAGTAGCTTTCTCCGTACTCCGACTTAGGTGGAGGTAGTCACATGGTTAGGACGCTCCACACGGGACAACACATGGCTTGAACTCAGCTGCTATGCATAAAGGAGGATACACATCATGTCAAGAAACACTACACATTGTGTGGTAGGAAATTCATACACAGTCATCACATTACATGTACTCGGCAAGCACACGGCCGGTACTCGCCTAACCCATACACATCATGTACCTTATAGTACACTATGTATAGTTTGGAAATTTCCAGAACTTCCCAGAGTTTCCCGGTTTTCTCAAAAACAAGTCAAAAATTCAAACAGGGTCAGAATTTTGACATGTTCTAAAAACCTGGGTTCTTAAAATCTCCCCACCTTGACAGATCTCATCCCCAAGATATCAAGCGAAACTTGGAAATGGCACTGAACATACCACCCTAAAAAAGTAACCCAGACTACCCCAGTCTCAAAGGTTCTGGATAAATTCATCAAGGGGCTCCCCACCTTAGGAATTTCCTAACTCGGTCTCAACCCTAAAATACTCAACAAAGCAAACGTTCACTAACCTATTTTTAGACTCTCATGATGCATCGTCACCCTTGTGCCTCATTGGTGATTTAGTGTGGTTCCTGACACCCCAAACATATCTCGCACCACATTAGTGTCTGCCTCTATGAGGTCATACATCCCATGGATGCTCAAAATGAACCTGGTGCCTATCACCTCAAGTAAATCACATTCGCGATGCCCCGATGCCCAAGTCACTTCAACTAACCCGCATCCTCGATGCCCCAATGCCATGCATCTCATACATATATATAAATATGCCATGCATCTCATACATATATATAAATATATCATGCACCCGATATGGCGCCAATCCCACTGACCAGCATCTAGTCATTCTACATAAATCATGTGCACCTCATGCACTCAAAATGGACATGCCTCAACAAGTCATGCCAAAAAGAAAAAAAGAAAGTCACGACCACACTCACAGTGTACCTCTAACCGTCATTGGCTCTTCAACCTGCTCAGCCCCTGGTATCTCCATGGTGTGCACCTGGCCTGAAGTATGACTACCTGATGTCTGACCTCCTGGCGGTGCTACTCCAGTCATTGGCCACTGACCCCTCAGCTGGATCCCACTGTCCCTGTCACTTCCTCTACCTGCAGCTGAAACTCAGCTACCCTCTCCTAGTAAAAAATCTGAACCAACTCTAGATTCCACAGTTGGTCCTGGTCCTTACATGAAAATTGTATGAGAAGGTTTCCTACAGAACCTTTCCAGATGCTCGACCTTTCCACATGCTTGGCACTCCTTTGGAGGCCTATCGCACTGAGTCTGAATATGTCATGGCTTCCCACACTGAAAGAAAACCACTACTGAACTTCTACGATGTGGTATAGCTGATTCCTTGGCCTGACTGCCCTTTTAGAACTCATCCCTTCCTCGCTTCCTACTATCCAAACCATCACCTGAACTTGTCGTCCAGCCAACCTGGGGACTATCCCTCTGGTTATCCTCCGTTATAAGTTCCTGATTCATCACCTCTAAGAATGAACTCAGCCTGAAGATATTCACCTGGATCTAAATGGCGAGTCGTAATCCATCCTCAAAGCACCTCACCCTAGTCGCATCATCGCTTACCATACCAGGTGCAAAGTGAGAAAACATAGTGAAAGTAGCTGCATAGTCCATGACAGACATGTCTCCCACCTGAAGGCTCAAGAACTCTCGAGCTCTCTCTTCCCTCAGTGTCTCTGGGTAAAAGTGCTCAAAAAACTGGACCTCAAAGTCTTTACATGCTAGTCCCTCATGCCTGTGAACCTGAACTTGCACATCCCACCAGCGCTTCACCAGTCCTCTCAGCATATAGGTCGCTAGCTTGACCCTCCACCTAGGAGGTGTCTTGAGATACTCAAAGATCATCTACATGTTATCTATCTAGTTCTCAGCCGCCTGTGGACCACCCTCACCTTGAAAAATTGGTGACTGCTGCAACTATAACTCCCACGTTAGATATGTCATTTATGGCTCTGTACCATGTGCACCTCTGTCGATCCCCTGCAAGACACATACCAGGCTAGCTCAGAGCTTCTCGTCGATCCATGGTCTGAATGTTGCCAAACCTGGTTGTTGTCTTGCCCGCACTAGATCCTGAACCTGATCATGTCTCTAAGCCTATACCTTTGGCTCCTTCTCTACCTGCACAGGATCTTAAACCTGATCATCTGGCATTGTATCATCTCTCTCCTGACGTTCCATCTAATTCTACTAAAAGGAACCCACTGAATACCATAAATGGTTAGATAACCTATATATATATATATAAATATATATTAAATGAAGATAATGAAATCAGTAAAGAGGTAGCATAAAACAACTACCCTTACTCTCCCCTATCGCAACCCATGACAATGGAATCCCGACTTCATGGCCTCCTTACCCGCCCTCAATATAGCCATGTATCAAAAGTACCTCAGGTCATGCCCTTTCTGACAACTAACATTACCTCAAACTGATGACCGAGTCACCCAATCCTGATGATCAAAATCACCTCAACCATAGTACTAGCCTTCTCGTACAAGATATAGATTAAAATACCCTGCCACATGCAATTCTACAAAAATATAACGCATGGCATAACACATTGTAATAAACAAGAAATTTTATCATGAATTTCACCTATTCACATTTGGAAAGAATATAAGGCATGGAAATTGATATTATTCACATGGAATTATCACTTCACAAAGCATACGCGCAATTATGAAATTTAAATACCCTAAAAATTTGCCTATTGAAAGCCATGAAAATTAGCCTTGCCATACCGAGCCCAGGTCCAATTCTCTTTTACCACACTGGGTCAAGGTTTACATATCATAATCATTAACATCACACACCAAGTGAGCCATAAAGGTGGAAATTGTATAAAATATAATCTAATAAAAAAAGCAAACAGCAACTCCCACCCATGGAAACTTGTTCCATCCCTCTTACCCAGGGATGCAGGCACCCAAGTATAATCTAGAAACCTAGTTCCAGTAAAAACCTATCTCTAGTCTTCCAAATCCCAAATAGTAAAAGTAGCAGAAATAAAAAGAGATGCCTCAATATCATTAGTATCCAGCAAAACACTACTACTAAATCTCTGTTAAGAACTCATCTGATGCAACTTTTTAACGACCTGGACCCGAACTGCCACCTGAAAAGTGCTAAAAGGGTCGGGTGTTACTACCTTAGGCGCACCTCCCAGAACTCCAAAGGTTGTCGACCAACAGTGAGGGTCTTATATGTATAGTGGGGAGGCTATACCCTCTCGGAGGATAATGATGGTACTAGTCCAAGTATAATAATAAATATGTTGTGGAATAAATGACTCAGCAGACTCGAACTAGATCCGCAGAGCGGAAGAACATTCAATATCGATAAATAGATGAAGCAATAAATATAAACAACAGCAGCGGAAATTAAGCACAAAATCATTCTAATCACTTATAACTAATACTAAACAACAAACATACATCCAAAGTAGGTCATACATATCCACATGTAAAGGCGCCAATGGATAACCAACTGTAGCTACAAAATAAGTAAGCATGATGATATAGGAAAGAAATCAAAAAGAAGTAAACTCTAACTAGTAAAGACATCATAATCCATACCATCCCCATGCAACAACTAATACAGTACAACTTTTGAAGTTGACCTCTAATCTGCACATAAATCCATAAATTCTACTAGTGTCCTGTAGGGCTTGTGAAGGGTGTGAGACAAATCTCAGTAGGATACCACCCAATGGTGCATACCTAAGATAAGTGTTTAAGCAGGCATGCAGTCACTACTAGAAATGAACCCTTTTAGCAATGGTTCCAAACTGTTGGTAAAGGATGGATAACCATTGGTATAATATATACCAATGATCATCCAAACCGTAGGGAAGTAAGCTGCAGAGAAACACAGATGCCAATTGTTTCTGGAAAACCGTTGGTATATGTTAGGAAATCTACATTATACCAACGGTTATGTCAAACTATTGGTATAACTTTTCACCAGCGGTTTGAAACTATTGGTAAACATACTATTACAATGGTTTCAAATGGTTGTAATATAGTTTTGTATATATTTCTACCAACAGTTTGTGTACACCATTGGTAAAGGCTGGACATTTCACTATATCCCAATGGTTTGTAAACTATTGGGAAAGTGTTTTTACCAATGGTTCTCTTATAACCGTTGGTATAAAACACATTCACAACCCTATGCCAATGGTTTACAACCGTTGGAATAGGCTTTGTTGTGAAATTTAGGCAGCTGCCTGTTGTAGGCTGCCCATTCTGAATTTCCAGCTTCCTAACTCCAATTACCTGCAATAACCAACTATAACACATACATATACACAATTAATTCATATAGATTTAACACATAATTCACCCTTCAGCTATACACATACAGAATTAAAACATAATTCATAAGGTAATTATAAACATACATAATTGATTTAGAATTCAATTCAGAATTGAGATGACAATTACATGTGCAATCCAAAATTCAATTCATAATTGAATACTGAATTGAATACATACATAATTTAATTATAAATTATGAATACAATACATAAAAAACTGAATACGTAATTATATGTGTTATACAGAATTAATAATACATACAAAATTGCATTTTGTATAACACATACACGATTGAATTCAGAAATTAGAAGCTAATAACCCCAAAATAAGGAAATGGATAAATGACTTCAACCAAACACAAATATAATGTCCCATGGTTTGGGGCAGGTGTCTTTGAACTTAGTGATGATGATAATGGGTGTGTATCAATGGTCTTGTGTGACTTAGGGAATGTAGTTTTCCTTAGCGTATTAAATGTCATGTGTTCTAGAATAGGGTTAGGAGTTCCTCACATGAGAAGTGGATTGTGTGAGGCTGGACCATGAATCCTTGTGCTAAAGTATCAACACAATCCGAATACATTTGGTCGGTTTTCCGTATGCCTGTTGTTTTTACTTAAAATGTTGTCAATTTTAAAAAAAATACGAACACTTAGAGTGATACCGGCCACACTGTGCCTTGGATTGAGGTGGGTTTGACTTATACATGTCTCATATGACCCATGGATCATTTTCCTAAAGTATCAACACAATATGAATGTGTTTGGTCGGTTTTCCGTATGCCAGTTGTTATTTTCACTTAAAATGTTGTCCATTTCAAATAAATGTGTGACACTTTTAGTGGTACCGACCACACCATGCCTCTGATTGAGGCGGGGTTGACTCTTACACATCAAAAATGACCCATGGATTGTTTTTCTAAAGTATCAACACAATCTGAATACATTTGGTCGATTTTCCTTATGCCAGTTGTTTTTAATTAAAAGAGTGTCCATTTTAAACAAAAGAAAAACACTTTGAGTGATACCGGCCACACCATGCCTTAGATTGAGGTGGGTTGGACTTGTACGCATAAAAAATGACCCATGGATTATTTTCCTAAAGTATTAATAGAATCCGAATGCATTTGGTTAGTTTTCTTTATGACAGTTGTTGTTTTCACTTAAAATGTTGTCCATTTCAAATAAAAGTGATACACTTTGAGTGGTACCGGCCACACCATGCCTCAAATTGAGGCGGGTTTGACTCGTACACGTCAAAAATGACCCATGGATCCTTGTTCTAAAGTATCCACACAATCCAAATATATTTGGTCGGTTTTCCATATGCCAGTTGTTTTTACTTAAAAGGGTGTCCATTTTAAACAAAAGAATGACACTACGGGTGATATTGGCCACACTAGGCCTCATATTAGGGATGGGTTTACTCGTACACGTCACATATGACCCATGGATCATTTTCCTAAAGTATCAATAGAATATAAATGTGTTTGGTCAGTTTTCCATATGCCAGTTGTTTTCACTTAAAATGTTGTCCATTTCAAATAAATGTGAGACACTTTGAGTGGTACCGACCACACCGTGCCTCGGATTGAGGCAGGGTTGACTCATACACGTCAAAAATGAACCATGGATCCTTGTGCTAAAGTATCAACACAATACAAATACAATTTTTTGGTTTTCTGTATTTCAGTTGTTGTTTTTACTTAAAAGAGTGTCCATTTTAAACAAAAGAAAGACACTTAAAGTGATACCAGCCACACCATGCCTCATATTGAGGAAGGGTTGACTTTTATACATCACATATGACCCATGGATCGTTTTCTTAAAGTATCAACACAATCCGAATGTGTTAGGTCAGTTTTCGGTATGCCAGTTGTTGTTTTTACTTAAAATGTTGTCCATTTCAAACAAAAGAAAGACACTTTGAGTGATATCAGCCACACCATGCCTCTGATTGAGGCAGGGTTGACTCATTCACATCACATTTGACCCATGTATCATTTTCCTAAAGTATAAACACAATTTGAATGCGTTTGGTCAGTTTTCCATATGCCAGTTGTTGTTTTCACTTAAAATGTTGTCCATTTCAAATAAAAGTGAGACACTTTGAGTGGTACCTGCCACACCGTGCCTCGGATTGAGGCGGGGTTGACTCATAAATATCTCAAATAACCCATGGATCGTTTTTCTAAAGTATCAACACAATCTGAATATCTTTGGTGTTTTTCCATATGCTAGTTGTTTTTACTTAAAAGAGTGTCCATTTTAAGAAAAATAAAGACACTTCAATTGATAGCGGACACATTGTGCCTCATATTGAGGCAGGGTTGAAATTTACATGTCACAAATAACCCATGGATCATTGTCCTAATGTAGAAATAGAATCTGAATGTGTTTGGTCAGTTTTTCGTATGCCATTTGTTGTTTTCACTTAAAATGTTGTCCATTTCAAATAAAAGTGAGACACTTTGAGTGGGTACCAGCCACATAGTGACTCAGTTTGAGATGGGTTTGACTCTTACATGTCAAAAATGACCTATTATTCCTTTTGATAATGTATCAACACAATATGAATACGTTTGGTCAGTTTTCTGTATGCCATTTGTTTTTACTTAAAAGGGTGTCCATTTTAAACAAAAGAAAGACACTATGAGTGATACCGACCATACTATGCCTCGAATTGTGGTGGGGTTGACTGGTACATGTCACATATGACCCATGGATCGTTTTCCTAAAGTATTAATAGAATTCGAATGTGTTTGATCAGTTTTTCGTATGCCAATTGTTGTTTTCACTTAAAATGTTGTCCATTTCAAATAAAAGTGAGACACTTTTAGTGGTACCGGCAACACCATGCCTAGGATTGAGGAGGGGTTCACTCATACACATAAAAATGAAAAATATATCCTTGTACTAAAGTATCAAAACAATCTGAATATGTTTGGTCAGTTTTCCGTATGTCAGTTTAGGATTTTACTTAAAAGGGTGTCCATTTTAAACAAAAGAAAGATACTTCGAGTGATACTGGCCACATCGTGCCTCAGATTGAGGCAGGTTTGATTCATACATGTTAAATATGACCCATAGATTGTTTTAATAATGTATCAACACAATATGAATGTGTTAGGTTGGTTTTCCGTATGCTAGGTTGTTGTTTTACTTAAAATGTTTTCCATTTCAAACAAAAGAAAGACACTTTGAGTGATACTGACCAAACTGTGCCTCAAATTGAGGCAGGGTTGACTCGTACATGTCACATATGATCCATGGATCATTTTCCTAAAGTATCAACAAAATATGAATGCTTTTGGTCAGTTTTCTGTATTCCAGTTGTTGTTTTCACTTAAAATATTGTCCATTTCAAATAAAATTGAGACACTTTGAGTGGTACTGGCCACACCGTGCCTCCGATTAAGGCGGGGTTGACTCGTACAAGTCAAAAATGAACCATGGATACTTATACTAAATTATCAACACAATCTGAATACATTTTGTCAGTTTTCCATATGCCAGTTTTTTTACTTAAAAGGGTGTCCATTTTAAACAAAAGAAAGGCTCTTTGAGTGATACCGGAAACACTGTGCCTTAGATTGAGGCGGTGTTGACTCGTACACGTCACATATGACCCATGGATAGTTGTTCTAAAGTATCAAAAAATTTGAATGCGTTAGGTTGGTTTTTCATATGCTAATTGTTGTTTTTACTTAAAATGTTGTCCATTTTAAATAAAAGTGAGACACTTTGAGTTGTACTGGTCACATTGTGCCTCATATTGAGGCAGGGTTGACTCGTACACATCACAAATGACCCATGGATCCTTGTTCTAAAGTATCAACACAATCCAAAGCTCCCAAGAGCTCTTAAGGGAATATATTCTTCGATCCTTGGGCGTTTTGAGTGTCGTCAAGTGTGGATTGAAGATTCGGGTGAGTCTAATCCTCTCCTTGCTTCCTCTTTTAGATTAGGGTTTGCACTCTTCTCTCATATTCTTAAGAAGCTCTAAAACCCTATTTTCCATTGGGATTTAGGGTGAATCTTGAAGAGAGATTATATTAGGATCTAAGATTCCGAATTAAGAGTGTGATTTTCTCCAAAATCAAGGTAGGTGGTCCTTAGACTTTCGTGAATTTTCATGATGTTTTATATATGCCAAATCGTCGCTCACCCAATGTTGGGGTGTCGGGTCGGGGGGATATCCAGGGTGTAGGGAGGAGGGTGGGGCTGTTTGGGGGGTAGTCTGGGGTCCAGGAAGGAGGGTGGGGGTTGTCCAGGGTCCAGGGAGGAGGGTGGGGGCTGTTCGGGGTCCATGGAGGAGGGTGGGGGGCTGTCTAGGGTCTAGTGAGGAGGGGGGTTGTCTGGGGTCTAAGGATGAGGGTGGGGGGCTATCCAAGGGTTTGTCCGGTGGGTTGTCTGGGGTCTAGGGAGGAGGGTGGGAGCTGTCTAGGGGGCTGTCCGGGGGGGATGTCCGGGGTCTAGGAAGGAGGGTGGGGGGGGTTGTCCGGGGGGTTGTCTGGGGGGATGTCCGAGGTCTAGGAAAGAGGGTGGGGATGCTGTCCGGAGGCTGTTTGGGGGATGTTTGGGGTCCAGGGAGGAGGGTGGGGGAGGGGGTTGTCCGGGGGGGATGTCTTAGGGGTTGTTCAGGGTCTTAGAAGGAGGGTGGGGAGGCTGTCCGGGGGGGGCTCTCCGGGGGGTTGTCTGGGGTCCAGAAAGGAGGGTGGGGAGGCTGTATGTGGTCCAGGAAGAAGGTTGGGGAGGCTGTACGGGGTCCAGGAAGAAGGTTGGGGAGGCTGTCTGGGGGGCTGTCCGGGGTCCAGGGAGGAGGGTAGGGGTTGTTTGGGGGGGGGGGCTGTTTGGGGTCTAGGAAGGAGGGTTGGGAGGTTGTCCGGGGTCTAGGAGGAGGGTGGGGGGGGGGGGGGTTGTCTGGGATCGAGGGAGGAGGGTGGGGGCTGTTTGTGGGGCTATCCGGGGGCTGTCTTGAGTTCATGGGATGGTATTTACATATTTTCTGAGCAAATTCTTTCAAGTTTAAAATAATAATTTCATTATATCAACTTCTAATCAGACCATCAATTTTCTAAATTCCACTAAAAATTTACAATTTCATTAAAATAGGGGGATTTCACAGAAAATAATCAAGTCAAGTTTTATTATTTATAAATAAAAAAATAAAGATAATGTCACCTACCTAATCACACATATATTCAGGCACAACAAATCAATAAACATCAAAGGTCAGTAATATCAGTCAAAAATGTAATGGACCAATATGTCCCTCTTCAACATCACTATCATCACTATCATCTTCACCCTCACCCTCATCCTCGTCATTTTCCCCATCATCATCCCCGCCTCCTCCTCGCCCTCATACTCATCCTCGGCCTCATCATCGCCCTCCTATTCCGCCTCGGCCTCCTCCTCAGCCTCCTCCTCCGCCTCGGCCTCCTCCTCACCCTCCTCCTCCTCTGCCTCAGTCTCCTCCTCGCCATCATCTCGACCACCACTAGAACTACCACCTGGTGAACCATATATAGAACTCATCGATGACATATATTCATCACAAGTAGTGTTGGACTCTGGTGGAATTTTTGGATATAAAACTTCCATCAGTTTCATAAATGCAATGTTTGCCCTAGTAGACTGTTCTGTCATCTCTATGGACCTTTTTTCAGCTTGTTCTACCTATGACTTAACCTGATGCAACTCGGTGGCACTACAACTCATACATGTGGAGGGCTAATACCTTGTCGGAACTATACTCTTCCTAGGTTGGCAGTGTACTCTACCAGGGTTCTCATCTCCCAACACCTGATGTAAGTGATAGTTTGGCCCAAAATTGTCAGGTTCTTGGGAATCAAGGGCCTCTAAAGTAGCCTGTTAAAAATATAAATAGATTATTAAGTTACAAAATATAGATTAAAATTTTAAATCTATAAAGTAAAACTTACAATCTTCTGCTGAGTCGGTTCATTAATCGCACTTCCAGCTTTCTTCTTTTTACTCGATCAAAACAGTTTTTCTCGAGGCACACGTCCTTCTATATTAAATTTTTTCCTCTAAAATGACATAGAATGTAGGAAACCATAATTAAAAATAGGATACTAAAATAATGTAATTGCATAACTAAAATTATATAACAACTTTAGATATCGAATAAATTATGGAGGAAATAATAGAAAGTGCAAGTTGTAAAGAAAGATTATAAACTGTCATACCTGCTATCTCTCATGATCTGGAATCGCAGTATGTCCCAATTTTTGGACGTATTTCTTAGAATCAATGTTTTTTTATTTCTTTCAAATTCATCCTAATTAAAATTCAATAATTAATATTAATGAAAAACATGAAAATTTTCATTTAAATACCTCTAATTTGATTAATAATATAAATTGGCTAGCTGTCCAATGAGTAATCATCTGTCGGTATTGTTCTAATGGACAATCATCAATGACAGGGACGGAATCTAACTCTATGCCCACTATAGAATGCCATCCAATGTACAACTCATGCTTATAAGCTCTCCAAAGCTTGCCTAAATCCTTTAGACGTGATGGTTGTGCACCCTCACCATTGGGGAAATTAAACCACAGCTGACACCAAAATATTAATTCATATAATTACAAAAATTAATATATAGCATTAAATACAATAGATTTTTTTACCCATATCTCTGCCCATACTTTATCCTTGACTTCATTTGGCAGCTATCTCCATGAGAGCGGGCTGATAAGAATGATGTCAGAGTATTTGGAAAGCATCGCCAAAAAACTCCGACATTGATGCCCTGATTTTTTTAATCATCTGACTATCTTCATTGTAGTCCACCATCAACTACGTGCAGCAGTTCCACACTAAACGCATGCATGTATTCCCCTACCCCCGCCTCCTATCAGTATATTTTTCTGTTATGAAAGAAAAACAAATATTTTATCAATACATATTATAATGAAAATAAATAATGGTGTAACAAAATATTAGGGTTGTATAAGTATACCTACAGTATTCTGATCAATGGGTGTCATTGGATCCACAAAAACTGAAGGAACGCCCTATACAGATGGAGTGATTCCCAATGTATGCTCCATAGGGATAGACTCTGGCGGAGCAGGAGTTGAAGAAGATGGAATATAAAAGCCCAGATAGAACGAAGTAGAAGAAAAAGAAGATGACAGGGATGGTTGGCCAAATGCTAGATGGGGAGTGGGAATCGTCGTTGGATATGGTACAGACAGGTGAGAAGGGTTAGATGTAAAGGGTGGTGAAAACATGGGAGGCATAAATATCTCGTGTGTCCCTAATGGCACACCAAGATCAGAATGTGGGATGGATGGTATGTCAGTGGGAGGGGCAGGGTCTAATCAGGTATGTCGACCAGATCGTCTAGCTCCCATACCACCCCCCCCCCCTGTATGAACACCCCGAGTACTGGGACCACTACTAGGATGCTCATCAAATAATCATCGTCTAATAGATGGATCCTAAAAAATTGTTTAAAAAAAATTAATCACATGACATTATATATTATTTAAATAAATATATTTGAAATAAAATACTCACTACAGGCACTAGTGGTGGAATCCCAGCTCATCCATGCGACGATTGTTGTCCATAATCTGTTTTCGTCACCTCTCTTCAATTGGTTTCACTTCCTTCATTTGAAAACAAATATGGAAGTAAATAGAAAAGGATAACTAATGTGTAACCAAAAAAACAAAATAAATGAGAGGGGGTAGGGGGATTCATGGATAATTTAACAAACTATTATTTTAGGTGAGCTTGAACAAATATATAATGAAGTCAATAAATCTTACAAGATGTAATAAAGATATTTAATTTTTAGTAGGATGATTATTTACTAAGTGTCATCAGTCTATTAAAATCATGGACCATTGATTCTACCAGATTCATAAGTTGTAAAGTAATTGTCAAAATTAAGGAAAATTTTAATTTATTTAGCTCAGGTAGATGATGCAGGTTTCAATACATGTTTTGCAGAAGAATAAAAACCATCAGGTTAATTACCTAGTAAAATTTTATATAGAGGTCTTAGAGTCATAAAAAATTTATACAAATCATATTTGAAGCATTGAAATGTTCACCAAGTTAGAAATGTTGGTTTAGTAGGTTTAAATACAGTTCGATTCCAAATTAGAGAATGAAAATGAAATAAAAATTTCAACCAATAAACATTAAAAATTCACATAACGGTTAAGTCAGATACAACATATTTGTAATCAATATTAAATCAATTTGAATAGAACCAACCTTAACAACTGAACTCAAGGTAAACCAAAAGAATTGAGAACATGAATGGATAATTTTATATATTTCCCACCACAACTATAGGTTCACAGTCAACTCTGATAATTGATCTATTTGAGTCATCAAAAGAAATAAATGGATTGGTTCCAATGGAAGTATGGATGGTTTCAATCCCATCATCACCATCATCAAAAATATGTCTTGAAATTACTTCAACTATGACACAAAATTCCGGTCAAAGTTGGTCTTTGACATAAACAACTTGTTTAGCCATTGATTCCAATACATATGGTTCTTCAGTAGTAAGAGTGTGAGTTATATTAATTACTCAAAATACATAATCATCAATAAATGTGCCTTGTATCATCATCGAATTAAACCAATGGAATTTCATCATCATGACTCATACATGAGAGTAATAATTCAATATTACTATTTTTTTCAACGGCTCCATAATAACCCATATATTCAAATCACGTTCTACTATCTGATTCACTAGCATAACAATCTATTGTGGAAGTAACCATAACACCATCATGTTGTGTTCTCAATTTCGTTACTCGTTTAGTGACAATAAATTTGTACCCATTGATAACAATTGATTTACAGTCACGAACCACGGTATTAGGACCAAAATTCAAAGATCTTATTTCCTCAGAGACATAGTCAGTAGGAAAACTCAATACCTGCAATATAAATGAATATTAAACTTAATTAAATATTTATTTACTTATTTTAAATAGTAATATTTTTACCTTCAATTTTAACCAAGAAAAAAACTCTTTGCTATATAAAGTCTCCCTCTTTCTCAAAGATAAATAATGATGCTTTATATTTATCATTGTTTTATATTCCCTGTAGATAAAAAATATGAATAGTTTAATAGATATATATTTAAGATATACATATTCAATTTACTTACCTGATGTAGCCATTGAACAAATCACAATTGAACAAAACTGTGCGATGTGCCATCTCCCTCTCTTCAGGGCTTAATGTCTTCAATGTATATGATCTAGGAATTCCTCCTATTTGAGGAAGTGGTGGAAAATAGGGTTCAATTTTCTCATACTGTTCTCCATTTCTCATTGGTTTGTTCATTCTTGTAGTAAGATCAGACAAATACATTGAGCAGAAATCCATACATTCTTAGACAAGTAACAATTCATGATAGAACCTTCAAGATGATTCCTATTTTAGACATAATAATTTAATGTGTACATATTTCTTTTAGTTGGATACATTCAACGAAAAGAAAAAGGTTCTATAATAAGTATTTTAGTGGGAATATGGACAGTCAGATGCAGTATGCATGTGAAAAATGATGGTGGAAATATTTTCTCTAACTCACACAAAATTAATGGGGCATCTCTCAACATTTTTTTCAGGAAATACTTGGAAAACTTCTTTGCACAAATATCTATAAACAAATGGCACAAACGAATAACAGTCACCCTTACATTATTGGAAAAAAGATGATAGATTGTTATTCGAGTCAACTCATGAAGAAGAACCTAATAATCATGAGTCTTCAAATATTTTAGCTTCAACTATTTTCTATTGACTCATTTAGATATGTTTCTTGAATATCCACCAGGAACTCTAATAATCTCTACTACTTCCAGAAATTGTTTTTTTTCATAGGTGTCATCACATAAGAAGCACATGGAACTTTCCATTTATTTTCACTAATATGCACAGGATGCAATTCTGGTTTGATTCCCCAATCCACTAAGTCATGCCGAGACCGTAAATCATATTTTTTCTTTCCCTTAACATTTAGAAGTATTGAAAGCAAAATTTCACATATATTCTTTTCAATGTGCATTAAGCCTAAGAAATGATGTTACAAATTGTTTGACTAATAAGGAAAATCAAAAAAGATACTCCTCTTCCTCCAATTGTAACAGGTTTCAGTGGAAACATTATTTCTCTTTCTATATTTAATTTGACCCTTCCTGAATGAAAAAATTAAATCTTTCAATTCATTAAGCACATCAGTTCCAGACATACACTGAGGTGGATCATCAGTCTCTATGGTATTATCAAATCTTCGATGATTATTTCTATATGGATGTTCCATCGGCAAGAATCATCGATGTCTCATAAAACTGAAACTACAGCAATGTTTCAGTCTTCTAGATCATGTATTCTTCATACAAATAGGACATTATAGTTTTCCTTCATACTCCATCCATACATCATTGCATAAGTCAAAAAATCATTGATCGTTCACATAAGCACAGCACGCATCCGAAATATGTCTTTTGAATATGCATCGTATGTTCACACACCCACATCCCAAAAAAGTTTTAACTATTTTATTAAAGGTTTCATGTATACGTCAATATCAATGTCAGGATCAGAAGGTCCGGATATGAGTATACTCATGAAAGTGAAAGGTTTTTTCATACCCAACCATGGGGGAAGATTATAAATGTGTATAAAAATTGGCCACATTTTGTATGAAGTAAGCATCTTCCCAAATGGATTAAAATTTTTGGATGAAAGACCCAGACTCACATTACGCACGTCAGCTTAAAAATCAAGATATCGAGCATCAAATATCTTCCATGAAAATACATATGTAGGGTGAACTAACTCATCATTAGTCTTCTTTCTCTTGGTATCATTCCATCTCATTTTTATTGATATTGTATCAGGCATAAAAAGATTCTGGAGTCTGGGGATCAATGGAAAGTGCCACGTTACTTTTTGTGGCATGCGGGATGGTGTTTCATCAGATTTTGACTTCCAGTGGTATGATCCACATTTTATACAATCATTTCGTTCAGTGGTTTAATCCCAAAATAAACTACAATCTTTCAGGAAATCATGAATTTTGTTTCTTAAAAATCCAAGTTCCTCAACTAACTTCCATTCCATATAGTGGTTTAAGGGAATATCTGCATCATCTGGAAGTAAATCCTTCAAGAAGGTAAGAATGTAATCTATTGATGTATTAGAAATCCCATACATAGTTTTCCCATGAAACAATCGGCTTAAAAATTCCAGCTTTTTCATTTTATCGCATTGTCGATATACTGGAGTCGTGGCAGCATCATTCAATTTTTTCACCCTGAAAATATCATCATTTTCATTAGATGCATCATATTTCATCATATAGAAGTATTCTTGAGTAGAAATCCTTTCTTTTTCATGATGAAGAATAAACATAAACTGGTCATCTAAAAAATTCTTCAGTCCAATCCTTTCATTTCGATCATTAGCAATTTGAGATTTCATTTTCTCCCCATTGTGATACCAAACATAGTAGTTTTCTTGAAAACCATTTTTGTTTATGTATTAGGTGACTTCTTCATAGATCAACCAAGGTCTACAAACACAATTGAAACATGGGACGTGTATGCGACCACTATTTTAAGCGTTTTGAAATGAAAAATCTAAAAATATCTCCAAAATGTTTTGAAAATCACTTGAGATCTGATCGGTTTCATGCATCCAACTTCTATCCATTCTGTAAAAATAATTGTTATAATTCATTTCATTATAAGCAATTCAATAAGATTGAATTTTAATCAAAAATATATTTAAGTAAACGATAAAGGAATGAGTTTCTAGTTGATGTAGTGAACTATTAAAACAATTTAAAGATATACTAATTTAGTTATGTGTGCCTAAATTTGAGTTGAGATGTGTTTTGTAATTTTTTTATTTATCACATACAAGAAGACACCATAGACCTGATTGAACATTGTTCAAGATATTACAAAGTGGAGGATTTTCATGAAATATGCCGAATGTGTAAAGAGAGTTTTTTAAATAAGTTATTGATGCTAAAAAATGGAAATATTGTGAAAAGTTAGTACATTTCATAACACCCAAACTAAAGTCCACAGAAAGTACCATATCACCCCACTAAAAAAAAGGAAAACCACCTACCCCACTACCCCAACCGTCCCAAATCCCTTCACATGGATCATCCTTATATCCATTACCCACCTTGAGAAAATATGACTAAATAAACCATTTACCATCTTTGAGTGGGGATATATCTCACCAGTACCTCCATTAGTCGATATGATTCACTAACTATATAAAAGGAGTAGCTATGAAGGCTTAAAATCAAGTTGATTCATATAATCATGACACTTGAATTGTAAAACTAAAATAGAAAACAAATCAAACTACACTTATTGGGTATGTCAAGCCACATAAGTCACCACCTAGTTTAGGTCAAATCAAAATAGAAACAAATAATAATAGATGAAAAACATTAAAAATAAGTTAAGCCTTACATATTTGGAGTGTAGAAATAAAAAATTGATTGACTTCAAATGGATTTATATGGAGTAAAGAGTTCCCAGACTATGTAAAGAGAGAGGCCACTAGTTTAGAATCCAAGGGGGACTTTCCCAAGGCTTCCTAAATCATAATCACTATGAATCCAAGGTAGATTTCTCCAAGGTATTCTAAACCAAATCATCATGAATATAAGGGGGTTTCTAAATGGAATTAAAATCTATGTTTTTAACATGAATCCTTGGTTAGTTTCTTCAAGGAATTCCAAATCATTAATCAAAGAACAAATACTCAAAAATTAAATTAAAATTTATTTATATTCATTTTTAATAGGTCTCATATAATAGGCACATGCCTCAAGTCCCATTATGTGTTATGGACATCCAAAATCCTTCACTCATGTTCAATAACTCATTCTTGGCACCTCTATGGTCATACCTTTCATTACCCAATAAGTTCTCTAAGTCAAGCACACCCCATGGGTCGATAAAGTTTAGGCTTCTACACTAATAGGTTGTTCATGGATCGTAAAGAGGTTTAATTTCATAAAGTATAGACAAAAACATTTATTTTTAAATTTGATATTAATAATAAAGTATGTCAATGATACTACTCATCATAAAGAACACAAAACATTGATACTTTTAAGGGATAGTTTATAAACCATCTTCTATATACTCATAGACATCTACCAATCAAGTATTAGTCATTGATTCAATATCAAATAGTGTGAATCATAAAATTTTCCAAAATCCCTAGAAATAGGGAATAATGACATGATCTTTCTAGTAGTGAAATAAATGGAGAAAGGTTGAGAATAGAAGGATATCTGCTCATAGTTGGGATGAACAACACTATAAATGGATAAGATACCCCAACTCACCATGTTAGGTCACAGATTTTGGTAGACCACACACCAACCATGTCAATTACCTCAATGAGGGATTCTATGTTGGTATTTGGGAAGATTATGAAGGAGTCTACCCTAGATAGGGGAGTTGCAGCTGATCGGATGGAAGACATAGGGTTAGGGTTCACCTGCATGGGGGCTTCTGGAAATTGAGGGAAATGTTTGGATTCTGTGTAATCGGGGGCCTGGGTGCTGTATTTGGGGGGGGGGGGGGGACATTTCCCAATAGTTTTTAAAACCCGTTGGGAAAACCATGGACTTTACCAACAGTTTTTACAAACAATTGGTAAAGGGAGAAAAATTTGTATATTTCCCAACAGTTTCTTAAAACCATTGGGAAATCCTTCACTTACTCAACCTTTACCAATGATTTGAATAAACCGTTGGTAAAGGACCCATATACCAATTGTTATATTGAACCATTGGTATAAAAGTGTTGGGAAAACCCAAATTCTCAGTAATGAGTTATAAGGAAAACAGTAAACAATATGATGCATAAAAAACATAAACTCCACTGGTGCTCTATATCCACCATGAAGTGTCACCTGCTTCGTCCAATGTCGGAATCTCTATCATGCAACCTGGCACCATATTCCCCCTGACACCACGTGTCTCAAGTATCGACGTCCTGAAGGCACGCCCAAGAAATAGTAACCCATAGTAATAGCGATGCATGTCCTCAAATAAGTAACTGGAGGGACAGCGATGTCTGCCCTCAAATAAGCTAACTAGAGGGACAGCGATATCTGCCATCAAATAAGGTAACCGAAGGAACAGTGATGTCTTCCCTCAAATAACGTAGATCCTCTACCCCCAACCCGATAGCCTCAATGCTATCCCCTGAAAGCCCCTCAACTTCCATGTGGCTTCCTATGGCAAGAACCCCCAAACCAATAGTATCTAAACTGCAACTAACATGAGTCTCTGCCCACACGAGTGGTTAAACCACCTCATCACGGAGTCTCTCTATGTGAACACTACTCAAAGTTCTGAGTGAGAAGTAATCACTAAAGTAAGTTCCCAAAACGCAACCTCTCTAACACCTTGTGCCCTTGTGACCATGTCTCTCAAGTCTGACGGCATTTCCATCCAAGTAACCCAAGTCATGCCCAACCTGATAGTCACACTGCCTCAAGTCGTCGTCCATGGTGCCCAATCCCGTGGTCATAACCACCCAATGTAACCCGATCCAAGCCCAACCTATGATCAGCATCACTCAAGAATATTCGGGTCACACCCAACACAACCTTAAGGGTTCCAACATATGCAATTCAGCAATTACATATATAATCAAAAGAATCACTTCTAAACAGGAAAAACAAACAAAATAGTTGAAATGCACTAAACAAGTGTTGTCTCATACCAGCAATGAGGTCTTTAAAGTATCCAACAATTCATATCAAGGTTCAATAAACTTAACTCAACAGTTTAAAAGTATACAATTCAATTATAACCATTTTGGCATACCCCGACCAAAATTCCCCGATAAGAAACAGCCACTCGCCTAGCACCGCTCAAGAAAAATAGGTAACAGGGTATACCCAAATGAATCCCATAGGTCAAATAACAATTAAATAGGAAATAACAGGTAAAACAGGGTCACGCTATAAATACCCAAAAATACACCAAAGGTCACGCCACACAAAAGTCTAAAAAACATGAAAGAACGTATACACCACCTACCTGAGACTTGTAGATGTAGTCACATCCTATATCGAGCTCTAATTCGAAGTCAATATTTATAGATATACATTTCTGTCAAATCCAGACAATTCCACTCAGATGGAAACTCCAATGTGTGAGGAAAAGAAACTGGAACAAAACAGGGTGTGTGGGTTTAGCCTCACTGTTGCGATCTCATAGCCACCTAAGAATTGAAGAACAGATGTCGGATGTTGATTCTAGGGTAGGAAATGTTCTTTGGAACTTCAGAATTGACCTTTTCCGAAGTTGTGAAAGAATAAGTTGTTTTCTGAAATAAGACTCGATGCTCTTTCATTTAAGCAAATAAAAATAAAAATACATGGCTAGTACAAAAGAACTACATTCCATGTAGTAGATTTGTCTATAATCTGACTTAAGAAGAGGTAGCCACAGGGCTAGGATGCTCTGCACAGGTTAACACATGGCTTGAACTCAGCCGATACGCAGAAAGGAGGATACACGATGTGTCAAGCAACACTACACATTGTGTAGTAGGAAATTACTACAAGTACATCACACGACATGTACTTTGTGAGCACACAGCCGGTACTTGCCTAACCCATACATGGAATGTACCTTAGAGTACACAGTGTGTAGACTGGAAATTTTCAGAACTTCCTAGATTTTCCCAGTTTTCTCATAAACAAGTCAAAAATTCAAAGAGGGTTAGAATTTTGACCCATTCTAAAAACTCAGGTTCTTACACTTCTATTATGGTGAATCATAAGGGTAATGAAAGTTACCATCATATATGTGCTCATCAGTATTACATCATAACCATTTTTCATAAATTTAATTTTCAAATAGATACTTCAAACAAGTAATTACTGGAAGGTACCAAATTTCTTTAGCATGTTGTTTGATTCTGGTACCTAAAAATGAATCATAGTTGTATTAATGGAAATATTAGGTGGAATATTTGTAAGGTACTAAATTTATTTAACAGTACATTATATGATGGTATGTATCACCATCGGTTTATGGTATTTAACCCTTTATTTATTATTTTTAAGTATGTAAAGTATATGGGTTAAGTTTGGGAAGGTTTAGGGACCTTTTAGAATGTTTTGGGGGTTTTCCTATAGAGGAATGGGTGGTTCACGGTTTGTCAAAACTGTGAAACACATTCATGAAACCATTCATATTGAAAGAGAGGATAAAGGTGATGTGCGTGAGATGTGCATGATTTTTCAAAATCATGCAGAATCCAAGGAGAACTCGTGCGCTTTAAAAAAGGGATTTGGTTATTTTGATGAAATGGATTAGGTATAGTTGGAACATGGTTGAGAGACCATGCAGGTAGACCATGTGAGGATTATCCTCAAGGTAGTGTCTAATGCATGGTTTTTGCATGGTCTTCTTAACCATGCACGTGTCAAAAACCACCTCCATAAAAAGTGGATCTAACACGTTTTTGCCTTTAACCTATTATTTTTTCAACCAAAACAATCCTAAATCGGTATTTTTGTCTCTCAAATATTGGGGAAACTCTCCCAAGAGAATTATAATTTATCTGGATCCTTTCCTTGGTGTGTTGAATCCCAATTCTTGTAGTATGTGATCATTCTTCATCATTCATGATGAGTTTTCTTATATCTACTTCGATATTCCTCTCTTTTTCTTAGATCTATGATTTTTGTGGGTATATATAAGGTTGTGGATTCCAAATAAGATTAGATTTATGTTTTTTTATGATACGGTAAGATATCTAATGCAGTTTCATGGATATTCAACCTGTTTTTGGGATGTTTTTCATGTCATTTATCGTTTTCACAAAAACTCTTGAGGTATGTGGATTCACTCTCAACTCCTCTTACTATAAATGATTAGATTGGTTTAAAATTGAATATTCTATGTAAAATGGTTTTTTAATTTTTTGTGTATGTATTTTTGAAAACTCTCTTGAGTGATGGTTTGTGGAAACATGGAAATTGGGTGTTCTTGTAGAAAGTGTGTTGGTTCTTGATTTTGAAATGGGGATTTTTCTAGACTTGTGGTAAATGTATTAATAAAAATATTTTCAATAAAAGGGATTATTTTATTGAAATGTAATGGTTGATTTTTATTGGGTTGTTGGAAGCTTTTTGATAAAATAACAATTTTTTTGAAATGGATGAAATGGTTGTTTTGGTATGGTTTTGGGAATATTTGGGGTGTGTGTTCATATTGAATTTATGAGGATTGGTTGAAATATGAACTTGTTCTTGGTGCTAAAGGTGTAATGGAACCTGGGAAATAATTATCTTGTGATGACATGGTAGATCAACGAGAGACCACTCATGAGTATGGAACTATCATAACAAATCATGCATGGTTGGTATTGTGAATATGTTGAATAAAAGGGTTATGCCAATAGAACTTGTGAAATGGTTTTAAAGCATTATTTGGTTATTTCCATGAAATATATATTTTTCTATAAAATTGATTCATGTATCACTTATTTATATTTAGTTATAAATTTTTTTAAAAGTTTCTTATATTGAGTTATAAACTTTTTGGAAAGCGTTTTATATAAATTATTTTATATAAATGTGGCTGACTTTTCTATCCTAGTGGCATGAGTAGGGAATTCATTGAAAAACTCCTACTGAGTTTTAGTACTCACCCCTAATTTGGAACTTTGGTTCTTTTTCATATGTCATCTACCCAGACATGGGAAAATGTAAAGTATTACACATCTTTAGCACTACCTCGTGATACTTGGGAAGTTTGGTGATTTTGGATCACGGAGCTTGTGGATCATGGATTCTTGTGGCCATCATTGATTTTTATTAGTTATCTTCTACTATTTACTATGATATTGTAGTATTTTGATATGGTATCTGGATTTTGGCATGATTTTGATAAATGAAATGTTGAGTTTTCTTTCATTGTTCATGCATCAGAGTGGTTTTTTTGGTTAGTTGTTTTATTATCAAAGGTTAAATTTTCCTACACTTGTATTGAAACCCTTAGGCATTTATTACCAGCATGTGGCATCTTGGGGATTTCTCTTAAGACCAATTATCATCCTTCCACATTCTCAATCCAATGAGAAGTAGGGGTGTTACCAACGATATCAATTTTGTTCGGTCCAAAATCATGTTTTAGATAAATGGTATCAGCTTGTTCCTTTCCTTGTGGAACAAGTAGTAATCCATTTTCTTGGTTTTGGATTTGAATTCATTCCAATCTATTACTTTGGTTGTGATATTTTAAAGGAGTGGGATTATCAGGACATGAAATATAGAGCATAAAAATACATTGCTAAAAATTTTATGCTAAACTTCGAGTTACCAGGGAGTTTGGTAAAAAAGTGTTTTGGAGACACTTATACGATTTTCAATCTCATTGTCATGGTTTTATCCAATGAGATGATCATGACATGCATTAAATGAATGAATTCCCACTAAGAATGCATACATCATTTTGAGTAATGATTTATGATTTTTTTCAAAAGTTTTGACTTATGAAAATTATGAAAGTACATTAAAATGAAAGATTTTTAAAAGAGAATGGTTTTGGTGTTTTGAAAATAGTTTGATTTTAAAAATCAAGTAAGATTTTTCAAAATATGGTTGAACATGGAAAAGGTTTATTTTCAAAATAATTGTGTGATAGTTGATGTGATACAATTTAAAATTACTAAGCATTTAGTTTCTAGAGAGTGAGATTTATGGAGTTTGCTCTTATTTAGAAAATGGAATCTGGTATGCATTATAGAAATTAACTAGAAGAAGCTATAGATAATATGGTTGTACCTAAACCACAAGTAAATCAAAATATATTTTAAGGTATCATCAAATCATTTCAATCTATGGACACAGGAAACCGAGGGATGATCTAAGAAAAGTGTATCATTCCATACAATTCTTGAAAAAAAATCCACCCATAATCCATGGTGATTCTGAACCGGAAAGATTAGAGGAATGGATGAATGGGATGAGTTTTATCTTCTATTTCATAAGTACACCAACAGGGATAAAAATCAAATTAGTGGCATATATGCTTGAGGATCTTACGTTACAGTTGTGGGAAAAATTTGTATAGGCTAAAGAGGATCAAGGCCTTTATTGGGAGGATTTTGAGGAATTATTTAACAAACAATTCTATCCTCACAAGTTCAAGATCCAGAAAATGATAGAATTTATTCATCTTGAAAGAAGAAAATATCTCTATCAAAGATTATGTGGATAAATTTGGGAATTTAGTTCAATTTTAACCTAAAGTTATTGTCAGTGCGACCTTAAAGGAATGAAACTTTGAATCAGGGCTAAGGAAGAATATTCGCTCGAAGATTATTATGTTATATCTTACTGACTATATAGAGATAGTGAATAGAGAAATAGTGTATGAACGGTACATATCAAGATATATGGTAGGGAGAAGTATGTTGATACCCATAGGAAATAGTGGGAACTCTAATGATGGAAGTAAGCAGAAGAGGGGCACCTACTTCTAAGGTGCGAGAAGGAATCGGAATTAGATAGCTGGATCAGTGAATCTTCCTTTGAGACCCACAAAAAATGTGGGGTGTTTAAAATGTGGTTATTTAGAACATATGAAGTGAGAGTGAATATCACCCCCAAGATAATTCCATAATTTCAGCAATATGGGACACCTTAAGAGCTATTATCTCAGTTCTTTGAGGTCAGGAACTCAAGGAACTTCTCAAGTGTCGCAAGTTTCATATGCTTCGATGAGGTGAGGAAAGAAGAATCAGTATCATCAACAGAGCAGAGCTATCCATAGTGATTATAGTAATACCATGACTCCTCAACAAGGTAAATCTAAGAAAGGAAATAAGGAGTATATTACAGTGAAGAAGAAATTATATAGAGATGAGAAGGTGATCATGGATGATTAGGATGGACCATATATGGTGAAAGGTTTGATTCTTCTGAATTCTACCCTTATGAAAGTGTTATTTGATACTGTTTCATCTCATTACTTCACTAGTTCACATGCTATTGATTTTCTATGTTTAAAATTTGAGGTGATTCCTTTTTTGATAAAACTTCAAACTCCTCATGGTCAAAGAGAATGTTGAGCCTTTTTGTGTAGAGCATGTTCTATAACTATTGATGGAGCTAAGCTAAAATGAGATTTTTCTATGTTGAAGATATATGTTTATGATTTAATCCTGAGTATGGATTGGTTGAAAATGTTCAAGGCTCACATCAACTGTTATAGCAGAATAGCTAGTTTCATAACTGAAGATGGCATTGAGCATCTCTTCAGAGGATAAGGGGTTGTAAAGATAGGTGAAGTGGGCTTGTTGGCACCAGAAACAGGAATTATCTCTTACAAGTTAGTGGTATTGACCTTGGCATCGATGGTAGAGATCATAAGTAATAGTTTTCTAGTAGTGACTGATCAATTTATAGATGTCTTTTTCGAAGAATTCTCAAGTATTCCACCCGTAATACAAGTAGATTTTACCATTGATCTATTCTTGAGGAACAGTCCTATCTCACTTCCCTCTTATCAAATAGAACCAAAAGAATTAAGGGACTTGAAAGTGTAGTTTGAATAGCTGGAAAGAAATGGTTTTATTCATCCAAGAACATCTCCATGGGCAGCACCGATCTTGTTCATAAATAAATCATATAGAACTCTTTATCTTTGTGTTGATTATCATAAGCTTAACCAAGTTACAATAAAGAATAGATATCCCCTTCCATGCATTGATGATCTGTTTGATTAATTGAGGCAAGCTTAGTGGTTCTCTAAATTTGACTTTTTATTAGTATATCACCACTTGCAAGTTTGGAAGGAGGATATTTTTAATATAGATTTCATAATCAGATATGGACATTATGAATATGTGGTAATTCCTTTCAGTCATATGAATTCACTATTAGCCTTTATGGAATTGATGAATTAGATATTTTAGATATATCTGGATTCTTTTTTGTGGTGTTTATTGATGAAATATTGGTGTATTCAAGGATGAGGTCTAACCATGAGAAACACTTTTCAATAGTGTTGTAAATCTTGAGAGAACATAGTTTGTATTCCAAATTATCAAAGTGTGATTTTTGGATATAGGGGGTATGGTTTCTTGGCTATGTGATTTGTGAAAAATCTATTTATGTTGATCCAGAAAATATAGAAGTTTTTATCTCTTGGGAACAGCAAAATAATGTCTTTAAGGTACTTATATTTATTGGTCTTGATGGTTATTACCTATTCTTTGTTCGTGATTTTTCATGGATATCCTTTCCAATGACAGATTTGACAAAGAATAATGTTCCATTCCAATGGAATGAGGAATGTGAGAAATATTTTAAAGAGATAAAATTTCACCGAACATTATCACCTATATTGATACTATCAAAATTAAGTCAAGGGTATGTGGTCTATTGTGATGCTTCAGGATCTGGTTTGGGGTGTGTTCTCATGCAAGGAGATCATGTGGTGGCTTATGGCTCAAGGCATTTGAGGGTTCATGAGAAGAATTACCCAAAACATTATTGGGAGTTAGTTTAATCCCTTCAAGACTTGGCATCACTATCTCTTTCATGATAAATTTCTTATGTTCACAGATCATAAGATCATGAAGCATATTTTCTCACAATGGGATTTGAATCTGAGACAATAGATATGGATAGAGTATCTCCAAATGTTTGACTTTTACATGATGTATACACCAAGTAAAGGTAATATGGTGGTAGATACAATAATCATTAAGTCATATGCTCAGTTGGAAAAATAATCTTTAGATGAGTGGTAGTTCATATTGGTCCTAGCTGACATGGATGTGGAATGTGAAGAACAGGGTGATGTTGCAGTTTTATTATCATTTGTAGTAGTTCCTAATTTGGTAAAGAAGGTTAAATAAGAGTAGACATTCAATGCAGAATGTGTGGCTATGGGTTCAAAACTCAATGGTGAGGAGACAATTAAGAGCCAGAAGTTGGATGAGAGTTTAGTGTTGTGGTTAAAGAAATCATATGGTTGTACCTATGGATTTTTAGGAACAACTTCTTCATGATTAACAACATTTGAGATGGGTTGTTCATCCGAGAATATAAAAAATATATAAGGATTTGAAATCACAGTTCTGGTGGAACAATATGAAATTGAAGGTGGATAAATTTGTTTTAGAGTGATTAAAGTGTAAGAAAGTTAATAAATAGCATCAGCGACCAGTGGTTATGTTGCAATCCTTACTTATTCCAATGTCAAAATGGGAGTAGATAGCTATGGATTTTGTAACAGTTCTTCCAATAATGGTTCTGAAACACGATGCCATATGGGTAATAGTTGACCACCTTACCAAGTCGGGTCATTTAATCCTTATTCATGAACTCATAAGGTGTAGGATATATCCAAGATCTATATCCAAGAAGTGGTAAAGAGTAATGGAATACTGGTTTTAATCATATCAGATAGGGATCAGAGGTTCATGTATCATTTTTTGAAATCCTTACAGAAACCCCTTTGGACTTAGTTGACTATGAGTATAATGTATCATCCTCAGATAGATGGGATATTCAAAATGATGATACAAACATTGAAATACATGTTGTAGGCTTGTGTAATGTATTTTGGTGGATCATGGTAAGAGTAGATACCCTTAGTAGAGTTCTCATATAACAATAGTTATCAGGACTCAATACATATGGCTCTTTTTGAATCATTTTATGGGAATCCTTATCGTTCTCCACTTTTTTGGGTGGAAATAGGTGATTCTTTACTAGTTGGGTCAAGCCTTGTCCAAGAAAAAATGGAGAAGAATTAGTTGATCGGAAAGATAATGGAGATGGATCAGAGTCATCAGAAATCATATGTAGGCCATCATCAATGGTCGTTGTCATTCATAGTGAGTTATCATGTGTTCTTGCGGATTTCTATAAGACTTGAACATCATCATTTTGGGAAGTAGGTCAAGTTATATCCTCAATACATAGGCCCTTTTTAGATACTGTAATGGGTTGGAGAAGTGGCATATCAGTTGGATTTTTTACCTCAGTTTAGTGTGGTACACAATGTATTTCATGTGTCTCAATTGAAAAAGTATCAGCCTGATCTTAACCATGTGATCATATGGGATCACATTGACCTAGAGTCAGACGCTTCATTGGTACATATCCCAGTGTGGATTTTAGATAGGCAAGAGAAAATCTTGAATGGAAAAAGCATCGGTATAGTGTGGGTTTTGTGGAAACATGTTCAGATTCGGGAAGAGACTTGGGAACTCAGGAAGGAAATGAAATAGAAATGTTCATAACTCTTTCAGGACAATGATGGTTTTATACTTTCTAAGGACAGAAAGAATAATTGTGGGGAGAATGTATCACCCATGATTTCCATTATGTAACCCTTTATTTATTATTTTTAATTATGTAATGTATATGGGTTAATATTAGGAAGGTTTGGGGACCTTTTGAAATGTTTTGGGGCTTTCCTAGAGGTTCACGGGTGGTGCACGGTTTTTTAAAATCATGAAACACTTGTAGGAAACCATTCATAGTGAGACCGAGTATAAAGGGGATGTGCACAGGTTGCACATAGTTTTTCCAAACTGTACAGAATTCAATGAGAAACCATGCACATTAAAAAAAGGTATTTGGTTATTTTGAGGAAGTGGATTCGGCATGGTTAGTGTATGGTTGGGAGACCGTGTGAGTAGATCATGCAAGGTTCATCCTCAAGGTAATGACTAATGCATAGTTTTCACATGGTTTGCCTAACTGTGCAACTAAAATGTGCGTGGGTCAAAAACCACCTCCTTAAAAGTGGATCTAATTCATGTTTTCCTTTAACCTATTTTTTTCCCCCAAAATGGACCTAACTATGGATTTTTGTCTCTCAAAGGTTGGAGAACCTCTCCCAAGTGAATTAGAATCGATCTGGAACTTTCCTTGGTGCATTGAAGCCCAATTCATGTGGTATGTGATTGTTCTTCATCATTATTGATGCATTTTCTTAGATCTACTTCTCTCTTCCTCTCGTTTTCTTAGATCTACACCCATTTTGGGTAGATCTATGGTTCTGGATTACAAATAAGTTTAGATTTGGGGTTTTTTTATGATAGGAGAAGAGATATAAGGAGGGTTCATAGAGATTCAACCCATTTCTTGATAAGTTTTTCATGACGTTTATTGTTTTCTCCAAAACTCTTGAGGTATGTGGATTCACTCTCATCTCATATTTCTAGAACTAATTGGATTGATTTTTTACTGATTATTTTGGGTGAAATGGATTTTGAATTTGTTGTGTAAGGATATTTCACAACCCTCTTGAGTGACGGTTTGTGGAAACATGAAAATTTGGTGTTCTTGTAAAAAGTTCCTTGGTTCTTGATTTTAAAATGTTGATTTTAAAAAGGATATTTTTCTAGAATTGTGGTAAATGTATTAATCAAAATGTTTTCAATAAAAGGGATGGTTTTATTGAAATTTATTTGTTTATTTGGATTGGTTTATTGAAAGGTTATTGATATAAAAATGGTTTTATGGAAATGGATGAAATGGTTGTTTTGGAATGGTTTTGTGCATACTTGGTGTGTGTTTTCATAATGCATTTATGATACTTAGTTTAAATATGTTGGGGAAAAATACCTCAAGGCATCATTGAAGTATTTTTGAGGTGATTGTGTTTGTTGACAAAGTGAACATCTGTGTTGTGATTGTTGACAATACAAACCATGACATACAAATTTGTTAACAAAGGGGATTTCATGGTGGAGTTTCGAGTTCAAGAGTTGTGGTTAACGATCCATGTTTGATTCAAGAACATCGACAAATTAATGGATGATCTGGAGGTGGCATAAAAAGAACAAATACAAGGTGGCGTCGTTTTCCAGTGTTTACCAAATTTTTGGGCCTGAAAATCGACAAATGAAGAAAAGTGTTTTTGGAAAAGGGACTTGCGTGCCGAGGCCTTGGAGGATAGGAAACTTGCGCGCCATATGTTTTTGAAGATCAGATCATCAAAATATGGCAAAGGGATAAGGATCGCACAAGTATTGGATTGGTCGCACAGGTGACTTGCGTGCTGAGAAAGGTCTTGCGTTTCGGTGCCTATGAGATTTGGAAACTTGCGCGCCTGTTGTTTTTCAAGATCAGAACTTCAAAATATGGCAAAGGAAAGAGGTTCGTGCAAGTTTGGAAGTGGGTCACGCAAGTGACTTGTTGGGGAAGAGACATGCGCACCGAGACTTGCGCGCTGAGGGTTGACTTGAGCGCCATCGCGCAGGGTGTTCAAATTGCCTATAAATACTAGACTACCCCTCCTCATTTCTCAATGGAGTTCAACACTTAGAAAAATCAGAGCTCCAGTCACGCAGCTGTAGAATTCATGCAAGTGGTTTGTGGTCGCGTAAGTGTGACTTGCGCGCCAATGTTGAAGTTGCACGCCGGTTGTTTTTTTCGCGCCTAAGGTGGTTTGGGCAGCAAAAGAAGTGTGTCATGCAAGTTTGGAGAACCCTAATCTTGAGTCATGCAAGTGTTGAGAAAGACTTGTGCGCCAGTGTTGACTTGTGTGCCAAAGACTTGCACGCCGCCTTTGAGAAGGGCTCCAAGTAAGGTTGATTTCCGGCAGTAATTAAGGGCTGCACAGAAGCTGGGGGATTTCCCGATACCTTCAGTGCAAAGAGAGATTCATCTACGGGTGAAGGTTGAGCTTCAACAGAGCATCTACGTATAAAGGAAGATGCATTCCTTCATGAAAATGAAGATATCTATAGGTCTATAAACTATGAGTGGATCATCTCCAGAGTAGTGAGCGAAGGAAGAGGAAGAAGGTGATCCTCTCCACCAGCAGTGAGCCAGAGAGAGAGAAACAGGGATTAACCCTTGGGAAAGCAGTGAGATGACCCTAAACATTGTAAAGGTAGTGAGCCTAGGACAGAGTGACTGTGCCTAAACCTTGTAATCCATAGCTAGTGAAGTTTAGTGGAATTTGGTACGACCGAAAACTTGTCGGTGTATGCTCCTTGGACGTAGCCCTTAGCGGTGAACCAAGTAAAATTGTTGTGTCATGTGCTTGATTTACTTTCTATTTATATCGTGCAACAGGATATAGAGAATAGTTTTTTGCTTAACAGCAAAACAAGATCAGAACGGGCTTTAATTTTAAATTATTCATACCCTGATTCACCCCCCCCCCCAGGGTATTCAGCCTTGTGGACCTAACAATTGGTATCAGAGGGAAAGGTTGAAATTAGTTCGTCTCTCAATGGAGGTCACTAATCATAAAGGGATTCCGATCTTCGACGGATGTAATTTTTAGATATGGAAGAATCGGATGCAACACTATTCCCGATCTTTGGGAATGGATGTGTTTTCAGCAGCTATGCATGGTATCACAGCTGATATTAATAGTGGTGCATTATCAGAAGCTAAGCATAGAGAGTTGGATGCTGATTAAAAAGCAATCAATGTCTTAGGGTGAGCCCTTTCCAATCCCATAAACATAACGGTTATGCCATGAAAAACGTTACATGCCATGTGGGAAAAACTATTGAATATATATGAAGGAGATATAAAGGTCAGAGAGGCAAAGCTGCAAGTGTTGTGGAATAAGTATGAAGATCTGAAGATGAACCCGAATGAGTCTGTTGATTCATTCTTTGATAGGGTAAATATTGTTTTGGAAGATATGCGAGGACTTGGTGAAGTCATTGAAGACATAAATATTGTAAATCGCATCTTGAGGAAGCTTCCACCTCGGTTCAATCCGAAAGTTTCAGTACTAGAAGATAAATATCCCAAGGAGTTGACATTGGACAATTTGCACAGTACCTTGGTTGCATATGAGATGAGGAATGATGATAACAAGGTTATGGAAAAGGGGAAATCTAAATAGATGGCATTTAAGGCCATGAAGAAGCTCACCATTTAAGATTCTCAAGAAGAAGAAGAGACATATGAGGTGATGTCATTCCTTTCTTCAAATCTGCAAAGAGGAAAAAAAGTTTAAAGGGAAACATCCACTAGAATGCTTTCGATGTGGAAAGGTTGGTCATCTTGCGGCAAGGTGCCCCAAAAATATTCAAGATAACGATAATGATGACGATGATGTCGAAATTCCCAAGAAGAAGTCTTCAGTATTTTTGAAAAGGAATAAACAATTCAAGAGAAATTTCTTCAAGAAGAAGAATCTTCTTTCACAAGAAATAGATAGTTCAGATGAGTCTGAGGATGAAGAGGTTGAGGGGTTTGAAAATTGTAAATATCATGGACAAAATGCAATGGTGGTTATTGTCGGTAGTGCTCAAGAAAAGGAAGAAACTGACGCTGTTGAAGAAGAAGAAGAAATTGAAGGTAGAGTTGACATGGAAGATGAATTAGAAGCATCTCTTGAAGAGATAGATATTTGAAGAGAAAAAACAAAGACAGCCAACAAGGTGGTACATGATGCCACACTCTACATGCAACAGCAGGAAGATGAGAAGTCTGAGCCTATAAAAGAAATATAAAATCTTAAGTCTTCAAAGCCAGAGAGCACAGAAAAGGATGATGAGCATAAGATCAAGATTGAAGAACAGAAAAGGGAGATCGATGGCTTGAACGGAAAATTTAAAGATCACATCAAGCGTATCGAAGAGCTTGAAGAGGAAGTTGTCTGTCTGCGGAGAAAACTCAAAGACCTGGAAAAACCTTTGATTCATAACACATTCTTGGGAAAGCAGGTTATTTTGAAGACTGAAAAGATGAATGAGGAGCCTAGTAGTTCCGCAGGGAAGAAGCAGTAATTGAGCTCAGACGTTAAAGCTATTTCAGGGCTTAATCAGAAACAAAAATCTGTGACAATTGAAGTCAGACTGGAAGAACCAGCCCCAAGATTGAAGGTTGATTTGGGCATAAAGCAGAATCAGATTATTCAGAGATCCCAAAGGGAAAATCGTAGTGCTGAAGTACCACGAAGGAATGCACCATATATCAGGTGTTATTTTTGCGGGAAGATGGGACATTCATAGTATGTGTGTTCCATAGCCAAGATATATCAAAGGGGACAAGAACAGAGGTGGTAGTCAAACAGAGAACGATTGTCCAGAACATATTTCAAAGTACACTGTTTTTGGTGTGGAGGATTTGGACACATGTCTTGGTACTGTAATTAGACCATATAGAGAAATGAGCCAAAGCAGAATCAAAACATTCGCAAGCAGCAGATCAATAAATCCACAGGTGAGTTAAAAATATAGAATAGATTTGCTGCTTTGCAAGATGAAGTTGGTCCATCATACTCTAAGAAAGAACAGAAGCCTCAATCTATGCCGAGTGTGAAGTCAAAATTATGGACCAAGAAGAAGAAAGAAGAAAAGGCAGTAGTTGTGGAAATTTCCCTTAAAGCTTTAGATCGTTCAGTAATATGGATCCTTGACAGTGGTTTCACATCCCACATGACGGGTAATAAGGATCTTGTTATAGGCATAAAATATGACAAAGAATGATTTGTCAAATTTGGAAATAATGAAGGCCTAAAGATTGTTGGCTCAGGTAAATCCAAGTTTTGGGGCAAAGAAATGAGACGTGTTGATGTCTTGGTAGTAGAGGGTCTTAGTCATAACTTGCTCAGTGTCAGTCAACTATGTGACTCTGGGCACTCTATCCGATTTACCAAGAAGATGTGTGTTATGAAAGGAAAAGATGGAGCAATTGTTCTGCAAGGAAAAAGGACAAAGGGAAATCTCTACCTTATAGGTGGGGAAGAAGATACGTGCATTTTATCCAGAGAGGAAGAAAACCAGCTATGGCATAAGCGACTTGGTCGTCTATGCCAACCATCTATGGAGGATCTGGTAAAGTGTGATGCTGCTAGAGACCTTCCCAAACTATCACGTGATCGTACTCATACGTGTGGTGCTTGCCAACAAGGGAAGATCATCAGAAATACATATAGGATAAAGGAACAGAAATCAACTAGAGTGCTTGAATTGATACATGCAGATGTTTGTGGACCAATCTCACCGCAAGCCATAAATGGGAAAAGGTTCTATGTCCTTTTCATTGATGATTATAGCAGAATGGCTTGGGTATTTTTCATTACCCATAAGACAGAGGTATTCAGTTGCATAAAGCAGTATAGGATGGAGTCATAAAGGATGCTTGGGCAGAAGATTATGAAGTTTCGTACTAATAACGGTATATAATTCACAAACAGTCAAGTTGACAACTATCTCAAGAAACACAGGATAAGGCATCAAGTTTCATTAGTAAGAACTCCCCGATATAATGGAATGGTTGAAAGGAGAAATCAGGTCATCAACAACATGGCCAGAACAATGCTTATTGATAAAGACCTACCAGAGAAATTTTGGAAGGAAGCAGTTTTGACATCGGTATATGTTTCGAACAGGTCTCTGTTGTGTCCAAAGCAAGGGAAGACTCCGTATGAAATGTGGTACAGAAAGAAGCGAACATTGAAATACTTTCAAATCTTTGGAAGTAAGTGTTTCATTCTCAACAATAAAAATCACAGGAAGTTTGAGTCATGAGGAGATGATGGAATATTCCTTGGTTACTCAGGGAAGCGAAAAGTATATAAATGCTTTAATAAAAGGCTGGGAAAAATTCTTGAGAGCAATGATGTCACTATTGTTGAAAATGAGCAGAATATTCAACATTCCAGTGACCAGTTTCTGGATGAAAGTGATGACGAGGTGAGCAACACAGGGGGAGTAGAAGTGGCAGAGGCTGACTTAGAAGAAGATATTGATGATGAGCAAGAGGAAACAAAATCTGAATCTGCTAAGAATCCAAAGAGTCGAGCTGAAATTGATAGGAAAAATATCATTGGTGATCAGATAGCTCCAGTTCAGACTCGAAGAATGAAATCATTATAGAAAACATCGTTTTTATCTCAGGTGGAGCCGAAATGTTTTTCCGATGCAGCTGAAGATAAATATTGGGTTCAGGATATGAATGAAGAACTTGATCAGATTGAGAAGAACTAGACATGGGAGATTGTTTCGAGGCTAGCAGATAAGAATGTCATCGGGACTAAATGGGTCTATCACAATAAGATGAATGAAGATGGTGCAATGGTTCGAAAAAAAAACAGGACTACTGTGAAAAGGGTACTCCTAGATAGAGGGAATTGATGTTGATGAGGCATTTGCACCGGTTTTGAGGCTGGAGACAATCAGATTATTTTTGGCCATTGCAGTGCAACAGAAGTTCAAAGTCTTTCATATGGATGTCAAATCTTCATTTCTAAATGGGGTTCTGGAAGAAGAAGTGTATATTAATCAGCCAGATAGTTTTCTCATTCATGAAGATGAGAGTAAGGTCTGTAGACTGAAGAAGGCATTGTATGGGCTGAAACAAGCACCAAGGGCATGGTATTCAAGACTTGATCAGTACTTGAAGAAGCTTGGTTTTCAGCATGGAGGAGTTGATTACAATCTCTATTTCAGTAATGATAGTAATCAAAGGATGATGGTGTTGGTGTATGTCGATGACATAATTTTTGGCAGATCAGATGAAACTCAGTGCCGACAGTTTTCCAAATTCATGAAAAATGAGTTTGAAATGTCAATGATTAGAGAGATAACGTTTTTCCTTGGTCTACAGGTTACTCAAGGAAGAAATGGAACATTAATTTCTCAATCCAAATACTCCAAAGAGGTTCTAAGAAAGTTTGGAATGGAAAATTCCAAGGATATGAAGACTATGGTTGCTACCCGGATGAAATTATCCAAAGATGAGGTTGGCAAGGCAGTAAACATCACAGAATACAGGAAAATCATTGGAAGTCTATTGTACTTAACTGCGACAAGGCCTGACATTGTTTTCTCCACATGTCAAGCAGCAAGATATCAGAGTAATCCCAAGGAAATCCACATGCTTGCATTAAAAAGAATACTTCGGTATATCAAGGGTACAGTGGACTTTGGATTGACATATACTGACAAATCTCAGATAAAGTTATTGGGATATAGTGATGTAGACTGGGCCGGTTCAGCGAATGATAGAAAATCAACATCAGGTGGTACATTCTATCTTAGTGGATTGTGTATTTCTTGGCTTAGAAAGAAGCAAGATTGTATTTCATTGAGCATTATGGAAGCTGAGTATATTGAGGCCACTCAAGCATGCACACAGTTATTGTGGATGAAGTAGCAGCTTGAAGATATGGGAGTTGAAGTGAAGTCTCCGATTGGAATCCAGTGTGATAACTCAAGTGCTATAAATCTCAGCAAAAATCTCGTCCATCACTCAAGGACAAAGAACATTGAGATAAAGTATCATTTTATCAAGTAGAAGGTTGAGCAGGGAATCATGAAGTTGGAGTATGTTCCTACAGAGCTACAGGTTTTAGACATTTTAACAAAGGCCTTACCCAAGGAAGCTTTTGAGAGGAATCGACTGGCTCTAGGAGTTTAGTCGACTCCCCGCACTTGAAATAGTGTGGATGTGGAATCACCCCCTTTCCCTGAGGTATGATGTGTTTTTCTCTAATGTGCTGATGTGTTCTCTACTCTGTTACAGACTGCAAAGGAGTGACCTTTGGGTTCATTGAAAAAGGGAGAGAAAATAGTGATTGATCAAGGGGGAGACAGTGTAGAGATTTGATAAATCATGAATGATATGGGGAGAAGCTGATTGGTGGAGCATCCAGATAGGGGGAGTTAAAGATAGTTGAACATGATTAGCCAGAGCTTAGCATAGACAACACAAGAAATAGGGCTAAAGAGGTTTTAAAGCTGACAAGGGATGAAGCTGTGAACAGCAAGGGGGAGCGTTTTAAATCAGACGATGCTTGAAGTGATCGATCAAAGAAAAGATATCATGATAGTTGATAATCGTGATAAAAGAAAAAGAGAGATGTTGGAATGTGGTAAGAATATTTCCAACAATTGGTATCAGTTTGGTGTCAACAGTGGATGTCAGAGATGAAGTGATTCATTGATGAACTTTTCATTTACTCTTGTTTCTCATGTCGAGCATTGCTCATGTGGGCTTAGAGTATGTGTTGAGTAAATCCTTGATTGCTATCAGTAATTGCAAAGGAGAATGGTGGATAAAGAATTAATGTTATATCTTTTTATGGAAGAGTTTTCAAAAAACCCAAAGGGGGATATTGTTGGTCAAAAATCCCACAAGGCATCATTGAAGTATTTTTTAGGTGATTCTGTTTGTTGACAAAGTGAACATTTGTGTTGTGATTGTTGAAAATACAAACGATGACATACAAATTTGTTGACAAAAGAGATTTCATGGTGGAATGTCGAGTTCAATAGTTGTGGTCAACGATCCATGTTTGATTCAAGAACATTGAAAAAAGAATGGATGATCTGGAGGTGGCATAAAAAGAATAGATACAAGGTGGCGTCGTTTTCCAGTGTTTGCCAAATTTTTGGGCCTGAAAATCGACAAATGAAGAAAAGTGTTTTTGGAAAAGGGACTTACGCGCCGAGGCCTTGATAGATAGGAAACTTGCGTGCCATATGTTTTTGAAGATCAGATCATCAAAATATGGAAAAGGGATAAGGATCGCGTAAGTATTGGGTTGGTCGCGTAGGTGACTTGTGCACCGAGAAAGGACTTGCGCGCCGGTGCCTATGAGATTTGGAAACTTGCGCGCCTGTTGTTTTTCAAGATCAGAACTTCAAAATATGGAAAATGAAAGAGGTTCACGCATGTTTGGAAGTGGGTCGTGCAAGTGACTTATTGGGGAAGAGACCTGCGCGCTGAGACTTGCGCGCCGAGGGTTGACTTGCACGTCATCACGCAGGGTGTTCAAATTGCCTATAAATACTGGACCACCCCTCCTCATTTCTCAACAGAGTTCAACACTTAGAAAAATCAGAGCTCCAGTCGCGCAGGTGTAGAAGTCATGCAAGTGGTTTGTGGTCGCGCAAGTGTCACTTGCGCGCCAGTGTTGAAGTTGCGTGCTGGTTGTTTTTTGTGTGCCTAAGGTGGTTTGGGCAGCAAAGGAAGTTTGTCGTGCAAGTTTGGAGAACCCTAAGCTTGAGTCATGCAAGTGTTGATAAAGACTTGTGTGCCAGTGCTGACTTGTGTGCCAAAGACTTGCACACTGCCTTTGAGAGGTCCGCCAAGTAAGGTTGATTTTCGGCAGTAATTCAGGGCTGCGTTGAAGCTGTGGGATTGCCCGATACCTTCGGTGCAAATAGAAATTCATCTACGGGTGAAGGTTGAGCTTCAACAAAGCATCTATGTATAAAGGAAGATGCATTCCTTCATGAAAATGAATAGACCTACAGGTCTATAAACTGTGAGTGGATCCTTTCCAGAGTAGTGAGCGAAGGAAGAGGAAGAAGGTGATCCTCTCCACCGGAAGTGAGCCAGAGAGAGAGAAACAGGGAGTGACCCTTGGGAAAGTAGTGAGCTGACCCTAAACATTGTAAAGGCGGTGAGCCTAGGACAGAGTGACTGTGCTCAAACCTTGTAATCCCCAGCTAGTGAAGTTTAGTGGAATTTGTTACGACCAACAACTTGTCGGCGTATGCTCCTTGGACATAGCCCTTAGCAGTGAACCAAGTAAAATTGTTGTGTCCTGTTCTTGCTTTACTTTCTGTTTATATCATGCAACATGAGAGAGAGAAGAGTGTTTTTCTGAACAGTGAAACAAGATCAGAACAAGCTTTAATTTTAAATTAGTCATACCCTGATTCACCCCCCCCCCCCTCAGGGTATTCAGCCTTGTGGACTTAACAAAATATGACCTTGTTCTTAATGAAAAATGTTTAATCGAACATGGGAAATAATTACCTTGTGATGACATGGTAAATCTAAGAGAGACCTCTCATGAGTATGGAATTTTCATAATGAAGCACGCAAGGTTGGTATTGTGAATATGTGGAATGAAAGGGTTATGCCAATGAAACATGTGAAATGGTTTTAAATCATGATTTGGTTGTTTCCTTGAAATATATATTTTTCTTGAAAAATGATTTATGAAGTACTTTTTTATATTTAGTTACAAATTTTTTTAAAAGTTTCTTATATGTAGTTATAAACTATTTGGAAAGTGTTTTATATAATTTGTTTTATATAAATGTGGCTAAATTTTCTATACTAGTGGAATGAGTAGGGAAGTCATTGGGAAAAATATATTAAGTTTTATTACTCACCCCTACTTTGGAACTTTGGTGGTTTTAAAAATGTAATCTACTAGGGAATGGGTATAGGTAAAGTATCACATGTCTTTAGCACTACCTCATGATACTTGGGTAGTTTGGTGATGTTGGAGCATGGAGCTTGTGGAAAATGGAGTATTGTGGTCATCTTGAATTTTTATTAGTTATCCTATGTTATTTACTATGATATTTTAGCCTTCTGATGTGGTATCTGAATTTTAGCATGATTTTGATAAATTAAATATTTAGTTATCTTTCATTTTTCATGAATTATATTGGTTTTATTGGTTGGGATTGTTTGGTTAGTTGTTTTATTATTAAAGGTTAAATCATCCCCCACTTGTATTGAAACTCTTTGGCATTTATTGCCATCATTTGGCATATTGGGTATGTCACTTAAGGCCATGTATCATCCTTCTGCCTTCTCAAACCAAAGATAAGTAGGGGATGTTACACAGTACCTGAGAATGAATCAGAGTTTAATTTTTCATTCATCTTATAGAGTGATGTCCTGCATTGAGGCAATTTTGATAAATATTCACATTACTTCCTATAAAACACAAAATCATTAGGGAAAGTAGGTATCTTTTTATACCCCAATCCCATTGGGAATAATATTTTTTTGCCTCATAATTGGAATCTGGAAACCCATTTCCTTATCAAAGTATCATTTTAAAAAGTTCAAGAAAGTTAGATAAACTTGTATCACTTTGCCTAATTCTTGATTTCAAGTTAACTAATATCAAAACTAAATATAAAAGTACATATTTAGTGAAACCTGCAAATAATGGTTTCTAAAAATATTTATATAATTATTAAACATTTTCTATTTTTTCAATGGTTTTAACACATACACGTGAATTAATTCTTCAATATGATCCTCTATCTCATTTTAAATATTTTCACTATCATTAGATATTGAATTTTCTATTCTTCCACCATACCAGATCCAACGTGTATAATTATGGATATAACTATAGTAAATTCGATGTTACTTTATTTCACTAGAATTTAACTTTCTAATATTTAGACACTTCACACATAGACAGAAAATGAAATCTATGTTTTGAATATATTTTTTAAAAATTTCAAAGAAATAATCAACTCTATTTTCATATTCAGTAGTGGTTCTTCATAAATTTATCCAATTATGATCCATTAAATACCTAAGATCGCAATATAAAAAGTTGATTATATTTAAAAATATATACATTTAAAAATATATAGAGAGAGATAAATTTTAAACATAAAAACATATAATTAAAATGATTATTGATCGGGTGGTAAATATAAATGATTATTAGAAATAAAATAATAAATAAATTACTCTAGGTATTTATTTTATTTAAATAATTAATTGTAAACTGTTCTTAATTATCCTAGTAAAGGAATAAGGAAAATTTTGTCAAGTTTAGATCTATTTTTTTAAATGGCTATCAGACAACACCAGTTTCATTCTACATAGATATTTCAAGTTAGACATAAATATTCCTCTTTATTTAACCTAGAATAAATAATGTTAAATAGAAATTTCTTATGTATATATTTATGATAGTGTTTGGTTATGTGTGAACTATTCTGACCTTATTGTTGAGTTTTTCTACAAGAAAAATTTCGGTGCAAGGAGTTATGATAGTTTTTTTATAAGTGTGCCAATAATTATTATGGATAACATTGAAATGTTTAATCCTTATTTTTATTTCAAACATAATACCAACACAATCTATCTTAAAGTATTTCGATGATTATTTAGTAATAATGTTACAAATTATTTTTTATCAATGTCAACAAACAAATGGTGAAACTTTTTAGAACATGAAGATTATTTAAAGTGTAGGTACCAAATTTTTCAGTTTTTTAAGATTACAAGGGTTACTATTCATTGTAGTGAGTGGATTTTGATATAATGTTTGAATTTGTTTTTGTTTCAGTAGTAAAGTTTTTCTAACATATTTGAAACATACTAATCATAGTCAAAATCTTGTGAATTGTAGAAGTTTCATTGTGATAAAGGTTATTTCAATATTTATAAGTCATTGGAAAAGGTATTGAATTGATAAATAGATAATAGGTATATATTTTGAGAGAAACATGGAATGATTGGTAAAAAACATTTATAATTCCATCAATTAAAAAAATTATAAAATTAAACAAACTTTACCAAAAAAATTATAATAAACAATCAAATTCATAAAAACAAATAAAGGAATGAATCAAATTTATAACTAAAAGATAATGAATTTATCTTTAAAATTTTAAAAAAACATACATAATTTAGAGTTGTACAATGAAAAATTAATTCTGTATATATATTTACTCCCTTGAATTCATTGACAGGGTCAACATCGCAATAATGAATAAAAAAGTCTACAACTATGGTGACACTCAACCGTAATTGGGTTATAGGAGATGAAATATTATCTTGGATCATGAAACAAAGACACAAGGTGGAATATTTTTGGTCAATGATCATGAAAATATTATTACAATCAAACCAAATAAACTACAATAGTCATCAAAAACCATTGCGTAGTCATCAAAGTCATCATAGGTTGAGAACAAAATGGGGAGTTGAAAACATGAAATAATGGTTTCAGGTTTTGGGGTGTAATTTTTGAAAAAAAATGTGGTTTAACATCATTTTTTTAAATATGATGTTAAATCTGATTTAAAATTTATTTTCGATGTTACTTTTTAAAAAAATTGGTGCCAAAAATAATTTATATAATGATGTTTGGTGTCAATTTTTAGAAACAAAATTCCAAAAATATTCCATGATAAGTTTTTTTAATTGGTTTTTAACACAAAAGATTACAAAAACATTTATTTTGAATATTTTTGGATTGGTTTATATAAAAAACAATGATAAAAAGATTCATTCATATGTTTTACTACAATTTTTATTTTGTGTGGTGTATAATATACCTTATTGGTGTATTTTTTTCATTATTCACTAAATATTAATGAATTATAAATCCATTAAAAGTTTTTTCCTTTAAGTATTCATCAATTTAAAAATTGTAAGAAATATTCTATCTTAAAATCTTATTTTAAAATGTTTTGAAGATTTATTTCTAATATTTTTCCTATATATACATATTGTTTGATAGATTTATAAATTATTAAATAAATTAATTAAAAAGGTTATTTTAAAACTCCTTTGAATTTCTTACAAAGGTCTTCAAAAGGAATCTTTTTGTGTATTTCATGTAGAATATTTGGCTTTCATTACAATGTACAAAAGGAATATTTTTTTATGTATATGATGCCAAAATATTTTCTCACCACTAAAATTTTATTTTATATTTTTATTTCTTTATAAGATTCCATGTTTTATTCCATGGAAAAACTCTTCTCTTTATTCTAGGTATTTTAGTTTTAAAAATAGTGTTTTAAATGAAAATTATATATCAATATCCAAAAATAATAATTATAGGTTCAAAAGTATATTTTTATGAGTTTGATGATGGAAATGAAATATTTTATGTATTTCATGTATGTAATGGTCCTTGTAAATTTTTTATGATGAAGGGTGAGCCTAATATATCACTCTAATTCATTGATTAATGATTATATTCTCTCAATAATTATGTTATAATTAACTGAGTATGTTATTCCACTTATAAGGGTTCATGTAAGGGTTCTATAAAGATGAATTCCCAAGGAATCTCCATGAGTTTTATATTCTTTAAAATGTTTTTTAGGGAAATATTTTTATTTTATAAGGTAATATAATAATATTTTTTTAAATGAATGATTATGGAATTTAAGGGTTAAAAAGTATTTTTTTTAAGAAAAAAAAATTTCATGGGTTCTCTTGTTTTCTAAGAAGCCCTCATGATTATGATTTTTCCTTTATGATTTCTTATAATTTTTTATATAAAAAACTTTGGGTGTTAAATAATATTCCATGTGTATGTAAACAATTATTTGAACTCAAATTTTATTATCTTAAAGGAAAACTCAATTATATGATCTCGTGGTGTTAAAACAAAAAAAACATGTTTATTTTATTAATTATTTATGTAAATTACTTATATATTTTTTCTTATACCAAATTTTAAAAAAAATACATATTTTAAGGATGAGTAGGAACATTTTTTAATTAAAGTTGAACTTTTTGAGAATTTTTCATGAAAAGAAAACATGTTTCATTTTAAAATTATTTTATTTTGAAAAATTATACACTAAGTAGAAGTGGACACTTTTTTGATGCATGTGTTTGTTATGTAGGATTTATGACCTAATTATCTTTAACTATAAACCTAAAAAATATTCATCAATAAAAAGAAAATTAATTCTTGTTTAAAAATAAATTATGGGTTGAATAAGGACCATGCACTTATAGTAAGTATTAGAGTAGGTTTTACATAATTTTAGGGGTTGGAATAATTTAAGAAATTACCCTAAAGATATTATAATTTATGGTTATAATGATATAGTTTTTGAATATTAACATGTTTATTCTACTAATATATGTCTATTTATAATGGTTATCCACAAAGAAAACAGGGAAGTTGAAGTAGGAAGGCACTAGGAGGAAAATATTCTTCCAAATCAGAAACTTGAAATTATTGGAATTGGAACTGAGTAGTTTTTTATTGTGATGTATTATTTGATACTTGTTATTAATGTTGGGGGTCCATATTAGAGAGAAACCACATTAAATGTATAGGAATATGTCTATATTATATAATTTCATGAAACACCATCCTTCTTTATTCAGTGGATCTTATGACCTGACAGTTACTAAGGGGTAGATTGAAGCATTATAAAAACTATTTGGTGTCATGTTTTGTTCAGATAATCAATAGGTAATTCTATCTATATATCATTTAGATAGTGAAAATTATCAGTTGTAGTCAATGGTAAATAATACCAATGAAAGATAAGACATTGGTACCTTGTAATGGGATGAATTTAAAAATATTTTCCATCAGAAATATTTTCCCAATGTTATTTGTATTGGGATGGAAAATAAATTATAATAACTTGGGTGTAATGAGGATGATTTAGTGGTCACATATGAATAAAAAAACACCCATTTGGAAATTTATGCAACACATTGTATTGAGGATCTTGATAGTAAAATTAATTATTTTTACTTAGGATAGAATCCAAGATATCAAAGGGAATTAACTTCTTAGAAATTTAAAATTTATGAGAAACTTGTTCAATGTGAAGAGAAGGTTGAAATTGATTTTTATGATTCTCTTGTGATCTACGATAATAAATAAATAAGAGGAACAAGTGGTTGGAAATAGGGAAGCATCCATCGATGAAATATGAAGGTAAGAAAATCAAGTTTACATCTCATAATAAGTGTAATAAAAATCACCTAGTGAATGTATTATAAAATATGGGTTGTATTTATAATGTGGTAAGTTTGGACATGTGGATCATGACTAAAAATAAAAGGATCATAATAATTATCATAAAAATAATGAAAATATGGGGGTAAGATGTTTTAATTGTAATGAAATTGTTCATTATTCAATTACTTTTCCAAAGATAGGAGTAAATGATAGAAGTCGTCAAGATCACAATAATAAAGGTGTCACTAATATTTTTTTTGACTATATCAGTATATTTTGGACTATATAATGATGTAGTATCAATAACATTACTTTTATTTTGAGATTATATAAATTTATTTCTTAATTTGGGGTCTACACATTCTTCCGTTTCTGATAAATTTATTAGTAAATTATAAATTTCACCTCAAGAAATGAAGCTAGAAATTTTGGTAAAAACGTTTGGGGGTAGTATTTAGGGAAACGTAAATTATAATAATATTACTATTATTATCTATATAAAAGATATACCTACAAACATTTTTTCCTTTCCCCTTATATAGTTTGATGTTATTCTGGGAATGGATTGGATTTTTATTTATAATTCTAAGATATATTGTAGAGAAAAAGATGTTTTTCAGAACAAGTTTTAGTTATTATACAATAATTTATTCATAAGTTTGATAAAATATCAGTTAACTAATAAATTGATTAAATATGGAAGTGAAATTTATCTTTAATATATTATTAAGAATAATAAAACTATTTGAATTAGTGATGTTCATGTAATAAATGTATATTTGGAAGTATTTACTTATAAATTTCATAGTATTATACCTAGTAAGAATATCGAATTTAATATTGAATTAGTACCTAATTCTAATCCAATATCAAAACATCTTCATTGAATGGCTCAAGTAGAACTTTTTTGAATTGAAAAGGCTGTTAAAAAAGTTTCTTGATAAAATATTAATTCATCCTATCACATCACTAAGGGGTGCTCCTATTTTGTTCATAAAAAAGAAATATGATCCTAGGATTATTTTAATTAATTATAGATCATTGAATAATATCACTTTTAAGAATAAGTATTTTTTCCTCATATAGATGTTTTGTTTGATCAGATCTAGGGAGATCAGTATTTTTTGAAGGTAGGTCTTAGGTCTGTGTATCATAAGCTAAAGTTGAAGGAGGGTGACATTCCAAAGACTGCATTTTAGACAAGTTTTTGTCATTATGATTTTTTGTTTATGCCCTTTGGTTTGAAAAATGATCCAATTATATTTATAGACCTTATGAATAGTTTTTTCCATGATTTATTATAAAAATTTATTATTATGTTTATTGATGAAATCCTAATTTATTCTAAAATTTATGATGATTATGACAAGAATTTGAGGGTTATGCTATAAACCTTAAAAATAATTTATATTTAAAATTTATTAATTGTGAATTTTGTTTTTTACAGGTTTCATTCCTTGGATATATTATAAATAATGATGGAATAATTATTGATCCAACTAAAACTAAAATGGTTAGAGTGGAAAAAATCTATAAATTTCATATAGATTTGTATATTTCGTTTATTAGTGGGTTACTATCGATAGTATGTTGAAAAATTATCTTAGTTATCTATCCCACAAACTAAGTTAACTCAAAAACGATTTAAAATTATTTGGATGAAAGAATGTGATGAATGTTTCTAGAAATTTAAAAGAATACTAGTGAATGATCTAGTTCAAGATATACCATCTAGATATTATGATTTTCTTATCTATATTGATGCTTATTTGAAAGTAATTATTAGTGTTTAAATGTAAAATGATCGAGTAATTTCTTTTGCTTCACGATAATTAAAATATCATGAGATAAATTATCATAAACATAACCTTGAACTGGTAGTAGTGTTGTTTGATTTAAAAATATTGAGACATAATTTATATAGATTAAAATGTAAAATATATATTTATCATAAAATATTGAAGACTATATTCACTCAAAAATATTTGAACATGAGGTGGAGAATATGGATAAAACTAATTAAGGATTATGACTGCACGATTCATTACCATCTAGAAAAATAAAACAGGGTAGAAAATGATTTAATCTAAAAAGAAAATCATAATTAACTATGTAAGAAATAGAACATGATCATTTAATAAATGATTTAAAAAAATTTGGCCTGTAAATTTTATGTACGGGAAATTCCTTTATTTTTTATCTGGTATTAGTGTAGTAATATTTCTTAGACAAAATTAAGGAGGGTCATAAGGAAGATCATGGTTTTCAAGAAATATTAGAATTTATATGTAATATTGATTTTCCTATATTTAATGTTGATAAATATGGTTTTATCAAATTTGTAAAGTGTTTATGTGTGCCTTGTGATTCCTAGATGAAGAAATAATTGTTGGGTGATGCTCATAGCTCTTCATTTTAAATTAATCCTAAAATCACTAATATGTATAGAGACATTCAAGAAAATTATAGTGGGATGAAATAAAAATATATATTACTAACTTTACCATGAAATGTATGAATTTTCATTAGGTTAAAGTGGAATGAAAATTACTAAAGGTGATGCTTTAGTATTTTCTAGTTCTAAAATGGAAATGGAAGAATATATCCATAGATATCGTGGTTAGATTACTAAAGATATTTGAAGGAAATAATGTAAATATGGTTTATTATTGATCATTTGACTAAATATATTCATTTTATTCCTAATTAAGATAAAATGTATTGGGATCATATTTCTATAATTTATATGAAAGAAATAATAATATTACATGGAGTCCATCTTTCTATTTTATCTAATTATGATCCCAAATTTACCTATAATTTTTAGAAGAAAAAAAATTCAGAAGTCATTGGGTGTTGAATAAAATTTCAATAAAAATTTTAATCCTCCATATGATATAAATTAAGAGTGAACAATTAAACTTTTGGGGGATATTATTCAGTATTTTTGATTTTATTATCATGTAAATTAGTATAAACATCTTTAAATAGTGGAATTTTTTTATAATGATAGTTTTCATTCAAGTATACAGATGGCATATTTTGAGGAATTATATGGATAGTGGTGTCAGACTATGGATTTTTGGGATGGAATTGGTGAAACAAGGTTTTTGGGACCATAATTAGTATAATATATGTTTTAGAAAGTATATATTATTCAATTTTATATTAGGTAACCTAAAATAAAGCTAAAAGGTTATGTGAATTATCAATGGAAAGCGGTAGACGGTCGTGTTTTTTTAAAGTATCCCCCTAGAAATGTGTTATGTGTTTTGGTAAGAAGGTAAAGTTAATTCAATGATTCATTAAACCATATAAAAATATAGATAATATTGGATCATTTTATTATCAAGTAGCTTTGCATCCAATTTTATCTCAGGTACATGATTTTTTTCATGTTTCATTATTAAGAAAGTATGTGCTAGATGCATCTCATATTTTGAGTCCTAAATTGGTTTTGTTAAAAAAGAACCTTACCTACAAGGAGCATCCTGTTCAGATTTTTAACCACATAGAGTGGATGTTATGGAATAATTTGATTCACTAGGTTAAGGTTTTGTAGAAAAATCATATGATTAAATAATCAACATGGAAACTTGAAAATTATATGAAGGGAAAAATATTCTCACTTGTTTAAGAAGTGAATAAAAACTATAAGGATGTAATTTCCAAAAAGAGGGAAAATGTAACAACCTAGTTAATTTCTATAATATATCAATTTCATTCCTTATAAATATTCATGAATTATATTTTATAGATTTATATTCATTATAAGAATGATAAGTAATTTCTCAGTCAAAATGAAAATAGTTTTATTCTAACTAAATTGAGTTTCATAAATTATATATTTTTTTTCAAAATTTTAATTTCAAAATTATAGAATTTGGATTTTATAAAAGAGAAATAATTTTTTTAAATCATCAATTCAAAATTATCTTAGAGTGTTTTTGTTATAATTTTCTGAAAAAACGTTGATTTGTTTTTGAATAGTAGAAAATAATATTTTTTTATGAAAACTATATTTTCATTTCAAGTATTTAAAAAGTAATATTATATTTTGGATTGGTTTTAAAATTTTATTAGTTAATTTTAATTAGAAATAACACAATCAATTTCATTTTTATCAGCATTATACTTTATTTTTGTATAAAACAATTTATACTTAAAAAGGAATTTTCTGAAAATATATTTTCATTCTGTTTTATAGGTTTATTTTTTGAATTAGTTTCTTCCAATTATAGAAATTTAATTTGATAAAAATGGACTCCATATTTTTAATAATCATTTCAAAAAAAATTAAAGAGTCCACTTTTATTTTTTTCATTATGAATAGTAACTTTAGAGAAAAAAACTAATTATCACGGTAAGAGTTAAAAGAGGTTAAAAGGGTTAAAACTAAAATTATAAAGGTTAAAATGGAATAAAAACTTGTATAAATCCAATTTAATAGTCATATTTATAACCTTTATTATCTCATATTCAAAAATTAGTTGTTTTAGAACTTTTTTTATTGATTAATACATTAATATATTTTAATCTTTTGAAAAATTGCAAGTCTGTCTTCTCCCTCACTTATAAAATAACAGCACCACCCATCTCTTATTCATACTAAAATAGCATCTTATGTAAGCTAATAAATAACCAAATTATTTCCTAAAATCCCTCCCCACATAATAGAGTTTGTATTTTTATCATAATACCATCCAAAAAATGTTTTAGGTAAAAACCTAATGAGGTTGTGCAAAGAAGAGGTATAGTTCTTAATCAAATGTTTTATTTTTTAGTTTTTATTTTTTATTTTACCTCCTTAAACCCTATATTAACCATTATCTTATAATAATATAAGTATATCCCATATAATAAAATTTTATTATGTTTATGGTATAACCATTTTCATCTACTTCACCATCTAATGAAAAATAAAAACATTGCTCATATGTACGTGCGAACTACCACCTCACGGGATGGTGTATTTCATTTTTCATCATTGAATATTATGTTTGGTCATATTGATGGATCCAAGTTAAATAATATGAAATATATGATATAAGTTCTATTATATAATGTTAAATAAATATTCTAATTCTTTCTTTACAATTCAATGAAAAATAAAAACATTGTTCATGTGTATGTGTGAACTACCACCTCATGAACCAGTGTATTTTATTTTTCATCACTTAATCACATGGATGATATATATAGGTAAATTTAAATAAATAATATTATCATTATCATATAATTATCATTATTTTAAAAAATAATATTTACTTTTTTCCCTCATTTTTTTAAAACGGAAACATTACTCATGCATATATACAGACTACCGTCTCCGTGTTGTAACGTAATACATTTTTCATCAAAAAAATTCATATTTGGTTATAAAAGTATAATTAATGTATAAAAATGATAATTATAAAATTATTAATATCCTATAAATGGTATAATCAGTATCCATTTGACCATAGTCAACCTACCGAAGTCATTTTGTCTTATAAACCAGATATCCTCAAAATGTGTAAAGTAAACTTAATCAATTAAATGATTAATTATGACATGATAATAAGTAAAATAAAAGGAATAATAAAAGATAAATTAAATTTAAAATGTTAATAATTAATTAAAAAATTAACATAACTTTATTATTCAAGAATATAAATAACATATTTGATAAGCTGGATTCAAGGTAAAGGATTTCTAGTATCAATTCCCTTTATTTGAGACTTAATTCATTTTAACCACATGTTTTATTTTGTGTAGTTCATAAACTACCATATAGATGTATTTAATAATTATTCCATAAAAATTAAAGTGTTTACAAATAAATTCATGGTTCTTTCTTTCAAGGTTTCATTGGTTCAAATTTTATCAATTTTTAAGGGATGTTTTATCTTAAAACCTATTTTTAAAATTTTTTGAATATTTATTTATAATATTTTCCATCCATGTCCATATTTTTTTTGTATGTTTAAATCATTAAATAAATCAATTAAAAGGGTATTTTTACTACTCCTTTTAATTTATTAAAAATGTCTTATAAAGGATTTTTTTCATATGGAATGCTTGACTTTCTTTACAAAGTAAAAAATAATTTTTTTAATGTATGGGAAATAGATAGATTTTTATGATTCCACAATAATTATTTTATATTTGTATTACTCTATAATCTTCCATGTTTTCTTCAAATAAATTCCCTTATTCCCTTTATTTTGCATATTTGTTTTGAAAATGGGGTTTTAAATGAAAAGGATATATCAATATCCAAAAATATTTTACTTATAGGTTAAAAAGTTTATTTTTATGAGTTTGATGATGAAAATTAAATATTTTATTTGTTTCATGTCTGTTATAATCACTGTACATTTTTATGATGATGGGTGAGGTAAAAATATATCTCAAATATATTTGGTAATGATTATTATCTCTGGATAATTATATTTAAATTTACCAAGTATATTATTCCACTTATAAGGGTTTATGTAAGGGATCTATTAAGATGATATAATAAGGAACAAATACGAATTTTCTATTATTTCTAATTATTTTTCATAAAAAATATTTTGATTTCGTAAGGTAAGCTAATGATATTTTGTTAAAGGAATTAATTTTCCCATTAAGGTTAAATAGGTATGTTTTGAAGAAAATGTTTTTTAGGGGTTCTCTAGTTTTCTATGAAACCCTCATGATTATGATTTTTCCATTATATTTTCTTATAAAGTGTTTTATGAAAAACATTACCTATTAAAGTTCATTTCTTGTGAAATTAAATTATTATTTGATCTTAAAGTTTATTATGTTAAATCCAAACTCTCTTATATGATCTCATGGTTTTGAAACGGGCTAATGAGTTTCTTTTCATTTTTTCTTATGTCCTATACTGAGATTTTTTTGCTCATACCACATTTTTATATGTTTTTCATAGGTTTTAAGGATAATTAAGAACAATGATGAAGTCAATTTGAAAATCATGAATATTTTTCATGAAAAGAAAATATGTTTCATTTTAACATTATTGTATTTTGAAAAAAGGGACACTGAGTGGAAGTGACCACTTTATAATGAACTGGTCTATTATGTAATAGTTATGAACTAATTATATAAAAATATAAAACTTAAAAGATATTTTATAATTCAAGAAAATGAATTCTTGTTTAAAAATTAAATTATGGTCTGAATATAGATCAGATCCTTATAAGTATATTGTGGGTTGGGATGGAGTTCCAATCATGTTTGTTTCCTTTTATAAATGTTATATGACTGGTATTGATGTCAATGTGCTATGAAAACTATTAGATATCATATGAAAAACTATTCTTGGGATTATTTGATCACATGGGTTGATACGAGTTTGGTGTAATGTTAAATTGGGGAATAGTTTTTCCTATAGTTTGTTGTAATAAAAATATATAGGATTATTTATAATTTAGTTGAGTGTAATTCAAACCTATAGAATTTTTTAAAATTTATTTTAGTGCAATACTAACTTGGGTAATTCACTGCAATATATTTAGGTGTAATTAAACCCTAGGGTATTGTTTACCATGAGGTGGGGTTTAATTCCAACGTAAGGGATTCTTATGATACGAGTTTCTCATGATGCCTCGTGAGATTATTATAATAAAGGTTGGATGTGATTCCTCTTAATATGGTTGTGATGTGGGTTAAATATGATGACTCTTGAGATGGTTGTGATGTGGGTTGAATGTAATGCCTCTTGATATAGTTGTGATGCAGGTTGGACATGATCCCTCCAAAGATGATTGTGATAGGTGGTGATGCCTCTTGAGATTTTTTAACATGTTTTGGATATAGTAATGACTTGCATAATTATGGGTTATAATATCTGAAGAAAAATTTAACTTTCCATTTAATGGGATGTTATATGTGAGAACTGAAGCTCAAGTTTTCAATTTTAGGGTTTGAATGCCTCTAAAGGATATTTTTATGTAATTTATAAGTATTTAGATATGCTAGTTGGTCTAGTAGATATATCAACTTAATCTCAAAGGGTTCCTATAGTATCTAGTAACTATAAGAAGTATTCATGGTGTGGCACATTGTTTCATTCCATGAATTATTGGGTCCATTCCCCAGATATGTTATATCCCAAAATTATAGTATGTGAAACCATGTTTCACACCTTTAACTACTCATGGAAAGTATTTTGGGCGTTTTTAAGTAATGGGATTGGTTTGGAAACCCTTTATTTCATTCTCCCAATCCCCTAAAGTGATTTTGGATGGGAATGAAAGGTTTTTGAGTCTATGAGCTTCTCTTACATTATTTCCTCACTAATAGAAGTGTGGTTTATTGAGATGGATTCATCTTGGTATGTCTTATCCTTTTTGATCCCTTGGTGTAAGAATTATATTCAAATTTCCCTTTATTAATAAATATTTGGATTGATTTTTTTAGACAATCGGATGATAGTTTCAATGAATATTGGGGGAATTTTCTAAGAATGATGGGGCTTTTGATCCATATGGAGAGATAGTATCCTGTGATGATAAATGTGTGGTCTTAATGGGAATTTTATTGAAGGTAAATTACCTGGTTTATTTATAAAAAATATTATAATTCAATTATATAAACTTAAACATTTTTTTAATTATCATGCAATAGGTATTTTTCTTTATATAATTTTATAAAAGTTTTGTGTACCTTCCATGGGTGGTTGGCCATGGTTCTAACTTAGAAGTGATGCCTAGTGATTTATTCGAAAAATATTCCATTCGCCTTTGGTTGTGAATTTTATTATAATAATTTAATTAATTATAATTTATTTATAATTAATTAAATTATAATTCTCATTCATGAGTTAGGACCTCATGGTGATTGATGGAAGCTGAGTGGAACTAGACAGGATTAGAAAAATATGTTGTTATTTTCTTGGCTGAGTGTTGACTTCATATTAAGGTAAGTGACCCCATGTGTTCTACCTTATGGTATTATGATTTTTTTATTGTCACATGATATGAGATTTTCCACATTGTGATAATGAACTTTACTTAAAAATTGTGTTATAGTATTCAAGTAATGATTAATTAGTTAATGATATATAGGTCTAAACTAATTGAAGGAACCTGGCCTAATGTAACTAAAAAAGTTCTAGGGGACATGACAGATCCTTGAGCACTATCTTGAGGTTTTCCACCAATGGTTGAGGCATGATGACATGTGTATGAATGATTAGTCTATGAGAACCATGTTTGATATTGATCACATGTGTGTATGTGTGTAGCTTGTGATACCCATGTTTGATATTGATCACATGTGTATGCATGAGTATCCCATGTGATCCATGTTTGATATTTATCACATGTGTGTGTGTCCTATGAGATCCATGTTTTATATTGATCAAATGTGTGTACGTGAGTATCCCATGAGACCCATACTTGATATTGACCGCATTTGTGTGTGTGGGTAGTTCATGAGACCCATGTTTTATATTAATCACATGTGTGTGTGTGTGTGGTTATTGATACTTGTGATAAATATAGTTGATGATATTACATGTTTTTTCTTGTTATTCCATTTATTATTTTGAGTGGTATTTCATTACCTATAGAATAACTCTAGTGATATAATGTTACTTTCTATGTTATTCCTTATATATGGTTTTGTGAATAGCTAGTGGAATGACTTTTAATTCTCTAAAATATGGGAACTACTACCCAAATAGGGTCTTACTACCTGAGAGGGTGAAATTTTCTTGTTCATTCTCTAAAATATGGGATTTGATTCACAAATAGGGATATTACTTCCTGAGATGGGTATGTTTTTCTATTAATTATCTAAAACACATGAACTACTACCCATATAGGGACCATTCTTCCTAAGAGGGGGAAAGATTGTATGGCTATATTACCTGGTTTTGATTACAGTATGGATAGCTGGATTCTTAAATTTTGGGTTTGGATTTCACATTAGAGGTGGTGTGTGGATTTGTTCCTAAAATTTATAATCTTTATTGTCCTTAAATTTGTATGAAGATATATGGAATGATCTAAGTAACATGAAAATATCCCAGATTTTCTTTCATAATTGCTCCAAAGTAGGTATGGTCAGGGTTCGTGGCCGCTTGGTAAGAGAATGAGCACATGGCATATGGGTGTTTGTTTCTTACTTAAGAATTGTTGATTATATGTTATTCTTACATAGATTGTGTATTTTATATTTAATTTCTACTGATATTATCACATGCATGTACACTGCATTTACTGGTTAGGTAGTGGACCACATTGGTGGTGCCCAACTAAATTGTACTCGCACCCTTCTTAGGTGTCCATAGAACTTGGGTACTCAAGCATCCCTCACTTTTTGTAGGTACAGGATGGGATAAGTCTTGGTTTTTATTGTTGAGCGAGATAACTTGTTATGATTCTGGATACAAATAGTATGTGAGGCCGAGAGTTGGGTACAAGGCCTTTTTTTACCTTTATTATTTCTCTATCTTGTATATACAATCAACCTAGTGGGAGATCAGTGTCCCATATTATTGTATGACCTTTTGAGTCTATTGTTTCCAAATTAATTCATTACAGATGGTATTTTAATGGTTTCCACATACTTTGATTATATACTATTATAGTTCTAGTTATTTATCAGTTAATGTTCACTCTAATTGAGGGTATAATATCCCCAAAATCCACTTTAGACCCTCACTTCTAAATTTCATCCTCTGGAATATGGGGAGGAATGCCTGAGTTTATGTGGAACTCTATCTTGGACTTGGTGATTCAGGTCAGAGTGTCGCAAAAAGGTATCATAGGTGTCTTTTTTTCTTTATTTTGTGAGTTGGTAGATAGGCGACATTGTAATATATCGTAGATTGTGATAAAAATCAGTCTAGTGCATCATGAATACCTTTCTTGAGGAAATTATATGTTACTAGGGTAGAGAATTTATGTTATTTGTTTATGATTTTATGGTTATATGATTTCACTTTCTGTGGTTCAAATGGATTTTGAGGTTTTTTATTCCATATAGATTTAAATATTGGTTGTATTTGAAAGAAGCATCACATGCATAATGGTCATCATGTTGGATTCATATGATATATTTGTTAATTACATGTGATTTTACAAATGATAGATGACTCGGATAACTTAGTGTCAACAACTTGTACTATGTTTTTACATATAATTTTATAGTGTAATTTTATTCACCAAAACCCCTATACATGTATAATTCTAATGGTGGGTCATGTGGGACTACTATGTGGTTCAATTGGGTGATGACGATGATATAGTTATTCTATGTGTAGATAATGAAATGAACCTTATTAGGTTGTTTTGGTCCATTAATTTCCTTTGTAAGGAGTATTTTTTTTATTTTCTTTTATATTGTTCTAGTTAAATAATTTTCCAACTATAGTCTATATGAAGTTATCCATGTAGTACCCAGTAGAATTTTTTTTAACTAAACCAGGTTTTATGGTCCCTCAACGTGGATAGTCTAGGGAGAAGACACCATGGGATATTTATATTAATGTTTTAATATAACATTCACTGAGTTGTAACACTTAGTGATACCTTGTTGTGGGTTATGTGGAAGATCTTTGTGGAATTAGATATTTTAGTCTAATTACTTGTGAGTCGGTGCCTCATATTGTGTGTAGGTAACCCGAGTGAGAATATTCCTTGTGAAGGGATAATTTGTGTAATTAATTCCTTAGGTTCATTTTTCATTGATGAAAATGCAATGTTCATGTGAATAGCCATTATAAGTCTTAGGGGAAAATATTTTGAGTTTTCTTATAACCTTATATTATATAGCACCTTAAGTGCTACCAATCGTGATATGAGGTTAGGTTTTAGAGAATGTTAACACATGTGGAATCAAGGACAGAACTATGGTATTCTTAGCATATTAGTTCAAGATGAAATCCTCATTGGATGGTGAGTGAAGATCCTATGTGGTAAAAAATAAGATAATTAGAGTGTGGGTGGGAACTTTACAGTTTTAAATTATCAACCATATGGAAGGTGGTGCACGTTGAATCTTTTCAGTAAATTGGTGTCTATTTTAAATAGGATAATAAAGGTTCTCTTGGTTTGATAGAAATGGCATGTTTGAGATCATGGTCATTGGTTTTCCATGTGATCCCATGTGTGATGTGATGTGACTCATTGAACTATGAGTTGGGGATTCATGGTTGGGTTCCATGGAATCATGTAGCAGTTGGGTTTGATAAAAATGAATAGGATCTTGAATAAGGACTATGAGTAGGTTCTCAATGGATCACTCTATATAAGGGGTAGAGTTGTTTTTAGTGAGGAATTTGGAAAAAAATGTCAATGTATGAGAGCAGCTGCAATATAGGTACATGTAGTGCTTGATTGCATTGATAACCAGGGATTAGGCCTCATATAGACCATTGAGAATTTTATGAGTTATGGGTAACACGAGAAGCACTACAATGAAATTTTTTTGTGTTTTTATTCAAAATCACTCTCGGTGTTAGGTTACTGATGTATTCATGAAGTGATTATAGGAATAGAAATCGGGTATGAACAAAATTCCATGTTTATTCATCGCATTTAGTAATGAAATAGTCATAGACTAGGTAGAAAAATGTCTGATTTAAAATATGATGATATGGATACTTCTATGGTGGGTATCATTGATATGGCCACGGATAAATGACCCTTTATGGGAAGGGTCATTTTTTTGTAACATTGATCGTTGAATGGTCAGGGTATCTCTGTAATAATGATGTGTAATGGACTCAAGAGCATCTGGATCTATGATAAATTCCTAATGTTTTATTCATATGTGGTGTTGGATGGAGACTGGATATAGGATTTGGAATTAGAGTATGGTCAGTTTAATATGAGAGTGAGTTTGATCAGTGGTGTGTTAGTGCATGGTTGGAGCCTTATGGCTAGTGTGAGTGGTTGGTGAACTAAATAGGGTAAAAATACTTCAAATTAGGTTTCAATTTCTATAAGTATGATAGGTTGATTTAATGAGGCCTCTAAGAAATAGGTAATGGTTCTCATTTTCTTTATGTATTATTAATTTTTTAGGATATAAATCTTTAAAGGAAGTCATATAGAAGATTACAAACTGGTGTTTCCTCATGAAAATAAATGTGGTGGGTTGAACCATATTGATCTCATTGTATTCAGTATGATATATGTGTTTGAGGATTAGTCAGGTCCTTCTAGAAAACTTCCTCATGTTCAGGTTTAGTTTGGTTTGTAGATACCTTTTGGTTTGGTTCAAAACCTAGAATGACGCTTTGGTATTGAATTTTAACCCAGATCGTGACATGGTTCAAGGTGTGAAACCCTATATTTCTGTGTGATTCAAGGGGTGAACCATGCAACAAAATGTAGAAAAATGTTGACTTGTTATGAAAATGATTCAAAATCATGGGAAGGGGATGTTATAAAATATGGAATGACCGATAACTTATTTTTGTGGATTTTTAGTGTAAATCTAGTTTTTAAGGTAGGTGTTTCTTTTAAGTAAACATCATTGGGCATGACTGATCATTTAGGTAAAATTAATCTTGAGGAGGTCCAACTTACATTCTTTCTTGAGGTTAGACATGGTAATAGGGTAACTGTGTTGGGATCATCATGTAGGATACAATTAGTGTGCTCATGAACCATTGGGGTAGCATTTTCAATGGGTGATTCTTATGTTGGGGATCACCATGGTTTAGAAATCATCCTTTTAAAAAAATTATTCTGGTTTTAGTACCATAAGTTTCAACAAAGGATGGTAGTGGCCACTATGGAATGCCAGAAGAGATAGGTGTGCAAAATTTCATCTTGGTGTTCTTATAGGTGATGAGATACTGGTTCAGATTATAGTGTTTTATGCATAGATTTTCATTGGAAGATCATGATGGGAATTTAATAATGAGCATGGACATGGGGTGGAATTTTTATGTTTAGTGATGGAAAATATAGAACTCCATGTGGATGGAAATCAATATAGATTGAGAGGAATGATACATATACTACCAAAACTACTTGAGGATTATAATTACTATAGTGGGGAGATTGTAATGACCCTTTTCATTATAGGTTGGAATTTCCTGAGGAAATTTGAACTTTCCATCTAGTGGAAGGTTATTTTTGAGAATCAAAGAATGGGTTTGTAATCTGAGGGGTTTAATGCCTCTAAAGGATGTTTCTAAATAAGTATTAATTATTTGGAGATGTAGGGTGGTCTGAGAGAGAGATTAGTTTAATCTAGAAGGGTTCCTATAGTAGTAGTTAACTTCATGAAGGATCTATGGTATGACACATTATTCCATGTCATGAATTATCAGGGTCATGCCTTAGAGATGTTTAGTCCTGAAATTACACGATGTGTAACTATGTTTCTCAAAATAAAATATTCATGGGTAGTATTTCAGGTGTTATTATGTAAGGGTGTCATATTGGAACCCCCTTATTTCATTCCCCCAATTCCCTTGCATGATTTTGGATGGGAATGAAGGGTTTTATCCTCCTATATCTCCTCCAACCGTATTTCCTCACCAATAGAAGTGTCCTTTATTGTGATGGATTCCTCTTGGTGAGTATAAGAATTTTTGATCCATGGTTTCCAAATTATCTTCAAATTACACTTCATATATTGATAATTTTCTTGATTTCAATTAGATAATCAAATGTAAATTCCATCAAATTTTGGTAGAATTATCTGAGAACGATGGGGTATCCTGTTATAATGAACAAGTATTGTTAATGGGAATTTTATTGAAGTCACATCACCTGGTTTATTTCTCTAAAGGATTCCATTTTAATTATATTATATTAGCCTTTTTTTGTTTACCACATCATATGGATTTTTCTTTTGATGATTTCATAATAGTGTTTTAGACCCTCCATGGGTGGTTGGTCATGGTTCTAGCTAGGTGGTGATACCCAAGGAGTCATTCATAAAATATTTTGTTCACCTTTATCTGTGAGTTTTCTTATAATCATTTAATTAATTATAATTTAGTTTTAATTAATTAAATTGTAATGATAAGGTATGAGTTAATACCTCATGAAGATTAATGGATGTTTAATAGACCTAGATGGAATTAGACAAAGATGTTGGGATTTAATTGGATGGGAGTTAGATCTGTATTGAGGTAGGATGTCTCATATGATTTACCCTATGGTATTATGCATGGTTTATTATAATGTTATATGAGGTTGTACACATTGGAAGAAATAACCTTACTTTATAATTGTGTTATGGACTTCTAATAATACTTAATAAAATTATGATATATTGGTCTTAATTAATTAAAGGAACCATGCCTAATGTAACTGAACAAAGTTCTAAGGTCTGCAATGGACCCTTGAACACTATCTTGAGGTTGGTTATCTATGGATGAGGATTTATAACATTTTACGACATGATTATCCCATGAAACCCATGTTTTATATAAATCACATGTGTGTGCATGTGTGTCCTATGAGAAAAATGTTTAATATTGATCACATGTGTATGCATGAGTATCTTGAAAACCCATGTTTGATATTGATCACATGTATGTGAATATGTAGCCCATGAAACCCATGATTGATATTGATCTCATGTGTGTATATGATTATCTCATGATTCTCAGGCTTTGTATTGATCATGTGTGTGTACATGAGTAACCTGTGAGACCCATGTTTGATATTGATCACATGTGTGTGTGTGTCTGTGTGTGGATACTAATACTAATTCCTGATATGTTTATTGATATTTCATGTTGTTCCTTGATATGGTATGCCTTATATGTGGATTTTTTCATAACCTATGAAATTTATATTCTCTAAATGATAGGAACTAGTTCCCAAAGAGGGATTTTACTTCCCAAGATGGGGGAGTTTGTTTGTTCATTCTCTAAAAGACAATAACTACTTCCCAAAGAGGGATCATAGTTTTAAAGAGGGGGAAGTTTTTATGCTCATTCAATGAAAGATGGGAACTACTGTTTAAATAAGGTTCATCCTTATCAATATGGTGAAATTTTGTATGGTTGCATGACCTAGTTATGATTACAGGATGGCTAGTTGGATCCCTAAAGGTGGGGTGTGGATTTCACCTTAAAAGTGTTGTGTGGAGTTAGTCCTTAAAGGTTGAATGTATATTGTATTTAAAGGTGGATGGATTTACATGGTATGATCTAAGTCACATGACACTATCCTTAATATTTTTTTGTCATAGTATCAAAGAAAGTGTGGTTAGGATTCATGGTAACTTGGTAAGCACATGATCCCTTGGTATATGGGTGTTTTTTGTTTACATGAGCATTGGAGATTATATGTTATGGTTGTGTAGTTTATGTATACTTTATATAGATATTATCACATATAAGTATATTTCATTTACCAGTTAGGTATTAAACTAGGTTAGTGATACCCAACTAAGTTGTACTCACACCTTTCTAAGGTTTCCATGGAACTTAGGTACCCTAATCATCCCTTACTTATTGCTGGTATGGGTTACACTGAAGAATAGGTTTGATCATTGAGTAGGATAGCTTGCTATGAGTTTTGAGATTAGGGGTGATTCATGTAGTTTGTTGTATAGCCTCTTTTGTACTTATATTCTTCTTATATCTTATATATGTGATAAACCTGGTGGGTAAACAATGTCCTACATTCTGGTATGACTGTTCAAGTCTGTTGTTTCTGTATTCGTTCATTACAGATGGTGTGTTATTGGTTTCCATGTACTCCGGTTATATATTGTTACATGTTTAGTTATTTATTAGTTATTATGCACTCAGATTGAGGGTATAGTATCTACATAGACCACTTTAAACCTTCACTTCTAGTCATCAACCTCTAGTGTATGGGGAGGGATGCTTGATGTCATGTGGCACTTTGGCTCAGACTTGGTGATCTAGGTCGGGGTGTTGCAAATATGATGCCACCTAATATAGTTGTCATTGTCACTATATATCATACAACTCAAGATTATTGTGATGCAAGTTTTACTAAATACTCATGATATATTGATTATGTGGGTTGAATTTGATTCCTCCCAATATGGTTGTGATTCAGGTTGGATGTGATGCCTTTTGGGATGATGGAGTATTCCAGATGGGATGTACTACCCCTTAGGTTTTGATATGTTTTTATTGGTTGGATATACTTCCACCCAATAGATGAGATAAGTTAAAAATATTGGTAAATAGCCTCTATGGAAGTAATATCATAGAAAACCCATAACTGGCATTGGCCGAAGCATGTTTGAGACAACCATTAGAGTTGATTCTTGAGCACCCAACGGTTCAATAGGTGCAATACTTATGATATTTATGACTTGTTTTCATTCATTACATGCATGTGTATATATATATATATATATTAATAATACCATTGATGGTGGCCCAATGAGCCTTATGGTTATACCTTAAATGGCCATTTTAGTGCTTGTGAAAATATTAAGGCAGACAAGTCAATTCAGGTGATGGACTTAGTACTGTTGGTTGAGATGGCAGTTCTTAGTAGGGATATGAAGATAGGTCTAAAGTAATGTAAAGGATAGTTTCAGTTATCCTTTTATTTATTTCATTTTATTCTTATATTATATACGATCAACCCATTGGGTGATCATATTCTAATATATGACTATATGACCTCCATGTGTGTCGTATATTATTGCATGGTGAATATTATTTATTTACATGGTATGCCTTCCACTATAAATTCATTTGTGTAACCTAATATTCTCTATACCTTATGGATGTTATATTTTTAGTCTGGTATTGTGAGATGATACTAAAGGGTATAGTGTTCTATATGGTTTATTTGATCTACATTTCTAGTCAATATCCTATCACATTTGGGGAGGTGCACTTGAGGTCTTGTGGTGACTCATCTAAGTTACTGTTTAGGTAAAACCAGGTCAAGGATGTTACACCAAAATCTATAAAATAAAATCATAATCAGATCTAACGTGATCATTCTTAAATCACTAATATCCTTCAATTAACTTGTTCTTTAATTCTTGACTATTATATTTATTTTAAATCATGTCTTGTAATAGTATTAAAATAAAATCCTAAACTCGATGTTGATTTGGTATTGATTGGAAATACTCGTTTTATAATTTTATTTATATTATACTCTTATAGGAGTTTGATTGAGTTCTTTTATTATTTTTAGATACAATGGTAGTTCTTGGAATTTATTTTAGTTGAACATAATTATAAATTTTTAATTTTAAAAAATTTAAAATAATTTTAAAAGTAAAATATTTAAAAAGTTTAAATTTAAGGAGTTTAAATTTTAAAATTAAAAATTAATATATTATAATAAAATAAAAATAGATTCTTTAAATAATTTTTTTGGTAAATATAGAAAAATTATTGCAAATATTTATTTATAAGATCAAAATATATAAATAAAAAAATAAATAAAAAGGAAGACAAAAAAAATAAAATATTAAAATAAAATAAATGCAATATAATTTAATATAACAAAAAACTAAAAAAACTAAAAAAATTAAAACGTAAGGAAAATATATATTTTTAAAATTAAAAATAAATTATTAAAAATAAAATTTTGATATATTTGAAGTATTTTTCATAGATTATAAATAATTATTAGTATATATATATATATATTCTTTTTTTACTTGGATACAATTCTCATTCATAATAATGTAATGCATGAGGTTGAAGAGTTTTATATATACCAAATTACTAATAATAAATCATTTTATCATAGTTAGTTATTAATAATAAACTTCCAAAAAAGGAAAAATTGTTAACAGAGAGCTGACTAAGGAAGAAATTTTGTTCTTTTAATAGATCATATAATCACAATGTGCTTCAAAACGTGAATTTTTTCATGATAGACTCTCTAATATAGAATCATGATTATGAATATACTAATGGACCAAACAAATCAATGAAGCTAGATTAACTTCCAAATATGAATTCTGAAGAGCAATGTTCTTTCTAAGGTATATATGGTTATAAATCAATTTAGTGAACAAATAAAATTTTTTACTAATGATTCATGAACATCACGCATATTTGAAAATGATGGTTTTGAATCCAAAACCATATACTATTTCATATAACCAAAATCGGGGGAATCAATTGAGTTTATCATGGATACATCAAGAAGTTTTATTATATATATAATGACCTAGGTTTCATGAACAATAATGGCATTCTTCAAACAAACAAAACTCATCCTTCTTATAAAGAAAAGGGAATAAAAATACTAATAAGTTCATATCTAAGTTGGATTCCAGAATATAAATGAAAATTTTATATATTATCAAAATTATGGGTAAATATGATTAATAAAACCAATATTAGTGTCCTGGTATCCATAAAATTGATTCTTAGATAACTTAACTAGCTTAGTGGTTAAATGAAAAAAGAAGATGGTGAACTTCATGGAAAAAATTATGCCACATGAAAGGGAATAATGATGAACAATTCAATTCAAATAGTAAAAATGGTAATGGTTATATCTAAGGGAAAAAGTATATTTGTGAAACTAAGCACATTGTTAAGGAAAATAGACATGCTTAAGAAAATAAGATCCTTCCTAAAGTGGCTAATTTGATGTTTAATATTTTATCAAAATTTATTTCACTAATTATATTTTATTAATATAAATATGGAAAATTATCTTATAAGAGGAATAAAATAATGATCAAATAGTTAACCATTAAAATATTATAATAATTAAATCAATGATAATTGATGATTAGGTAATTCTCAAATGTTCTGGTAATTTAGAGACAATGTCAATAAGAAATTAATTAAATATTATAGAATTACATGGAGGTGATTTTGAATTTTTATTCTTTAAATACATTATTTATAAGAAAAAATTTGGTATAACCTTCTAAGATATGAAATTTAATAATTTTTTTTAAACCCAATTACTTTTTTAAATTAAGTAATTATTTATTTAATTTAATTTTTTCAATATTATTTAATTGGATGAATTATTTATGATTATTTAAAAATGGTCATTTTGAATTATTTTAATGTGATGATCATGGAACTTAGTATTGGATATAGCCTAAGATACTTAGGTAAGGATGATGGTGGTGATTTAGGGATTATTTTACTTGAGTTGTAGTCTTATGTATTAGAAATGTCCAAAAAGAAAGTATTTAGTTATTTAAAAGGAGTTCACCCATATAATAGGATTCATTTATAGAATGTTACTTAATAAATGTAAAAGAGTAAATTCCTAAGATTCATTAGTAGTAGGTCACTCTCCAAAAGAGAGAGTCTATTTATTCTCTGTTTTCTTCTTCTAAATTTATTGTAATACTAAGTCTAATCATTAGAAAATCTTCATAGAATATTAATATATTTTTTAGGAATCATATATTATCTTTCTACCATAATAAATTACATTGTTTTATGTTTAAGTTGTTAGGGATTTATAAACATTTTAAAATATGGTTTTAGTAATGAAATTAGGGTTTTGTTGATTTTTTTCATTGGAATCCCTATAAGATCTATATCTCATTCATCTTTATTGGTTCAATGATAGGGAACTATGATTGTGTTAGGTGGCCTTGATATTATTTAATGTTTGGTATAGAGAATAAGATATATGTTATAATTCATAATTTTTAATTTTTATAAAAACTATTATGGATTAGATAAATCAGAATAATGGTCATACATAGTAATATCATAGGGATGGTAGTGAAATATGATATAATAAACTAGGATGTGGTTTTTTACCATGATTTGGAGTTACATTTCATTTTGACCAAGGAACCAAACACCCTGATAGGGGGTAAAATCAGATTTTGAATTCTTTTCATTGAATTTCATCAATTAGATCTTTCTATCATGTTATAGGTAACAATGAATATATAAATAATTTTATAAAATCATATAGACACCCACACTTCTTATTTACTTGGTTCATCCAATGGGATACATTCAATGAGTATTAACATCCTTGTTGTAGGGTAGTAAAAAGGCTATAGTTTATTTCCCTAATGTAGTACAATAGTTAACCAAGTTCATATCACTTGAGGATATTTCACAATTAAACACTCACTATTCCTTATTCAACTATTTTATTTTTTGGGTTTTTTTATTTTATATAAGTATAATAAATATGGATTTGAGAATGTCAAATGAAAAATGTGAAGTAAACATGAATATGCAGACAGAATGAATACAGCTAAAATTAAATGTATTAGTCCTAGGGTTAGATACTAAAGTTCCTAAATTATCCATTATTATTATAAAAATTATATTTTATAGCTTATCCCACCATAAATTAACTACTAATCCTTATATTGAGTGTGAAGCTTAGAATGCCTAAGAGACATATTTGGTGCACCAAACCTCACATCCTCCAGTAGTCCAGGTTAATGTAATACCATAACCAAGAGTGTGACACCCTCCAAGACCTGGCTCCAACATATTCCTTTTCGTCCCTTAAACACACTCAACTTAATTGTATGATGATTTTTGTCCAAGAAAGGGGAGGTAATGAGTGTTTAATAACGAATAAAATAAGTTTAAAAGTTTCTCTAAAGAGTGATGGACTAATTTAACCTAAATATCTTAATAACTAATTCCACACTCACCAAAAGAAAAATAAAAACATAAATAATTAAAAATAAGAGATTTATGGAACACCAAGAAAACCTCCTCCAAGGCCAACCCTCGGGTTAGTAACTCATGAAAGTGAGTATAAGAGATTTCAGTGGAGAGAGAGAGAAAGGAATGAAATAACACTAAAATTCAAAATATGAGCATGTTATTTCAAAAAAAGAAATTAAAATTATAATAGAAAACTAAAATCAGTAGTGGTTTCCTTTTTCATTGAAGTAGTTGATATCCCTCTTTATTTATTAGAACCAAGTTCCTCCACCAATTCTCTGAATATTCTCATTCAATGATTTAATATTCCGGGTCAAACATGCTTAATTATTCTTCAAAGATCCTAGAATATTTTTAAATTCTCAAAAACCATGAATTTATAATTTTCATCCAATGTGTCATATTATCATGTGATATTTGTCTCCCCAATACTTTTAATCTATATGTGTATGAAATGCATGTGACTTATACTATGAGAACTATGATTGTCATCAAGGTACTAATTTTCAACTGAAAGATCTAAATGGACTTCCACATTATAAAATTAATTATTACTAGATCCATTTAAAATATTTACATGCTTCATGTGACATAAAAATCATACATGGCCTTATTGAAAATTGAATACAAACTTACTATAACATCATGACATAACTACCATTTAATTTATGCATGAAAGTTACCATGAATAGATCATGGATTTGTTCAAGTGAAAATATATATCATGTGACTTTTTATTATGAATAATTTCCTTATTCATACACAATGTCTAGATTTTAGTGGGTAAAAGTGAAGCGATTGGCTCACAATTGGGCTCAATATATACGAGTTGAATACCTTCTATGAATTATCGAAGGCTCCAATGGACTAGGCATCAATATAATTTGGGAAATTTAATCAATAAAAATGTGTTAACCCTATTTATATTATATAACCTATGAATTAAGAGAACTCTAGGCCCCTTTAGATTTCATCATCAAGCATTCACAATAATTGAAAAGAAAAAAATATTATTCATCATAAAATCAAAAATATTTTTTCATCTTCAACTCTAAACCAAAACTAAAATATTATCAATATATATATCACACCATGTCTTCTACAACACAATTCAAACTCAGGATGTCAATTTTTCAACTGCTAATATATGGATATTTAACCCCAAACATTGGTGTTGTCGATTCCTCTTTGAACTCTCTATCAAATTCTAACTTTGGTATGCATAAAAAATGTAAAAACATATGATACACACAATATTTATCATCTAGAACCCTTCATAAAGTTTAGTATAAGTTCCAAATTCAATAATTCATATAAAATTTATTTGTGTGGGATTAGTGAACTGGTCAGAAAGTGATATTCCTTAGTTCATTATCAATTGGATTTTATTTTTCACATATAATTGGCTCAGATTCATCAATTTTATTTGATCGAACTTGGGTGGAGTCGGCAGATGGTGTGCATAGGATCGGAAACATAAATGCATCTGAACTTCAACTTGATAATGGTATAAATCTACTTCATGGAAGTCCTGTTATAAAGGCAGGATCATGATCATAGGTTAACAAAAAAATGTAAATGTGAGTGAGGAATGTTCGATCCTTCATGGTCACATCATTCCATGGTCGCTTGGAAACTCCATGGAGGTAATGGAATGGATTCACTCCTATGATCATAACACTCATGGGAAAAGGAATGATCACATTCCCATAGTCATAGGCATATAGTTTTATTCCCACAGTTGTATCACTCATGGTCATAGGATCATAAATTCATAACAAACATATCCATGGAGTTAGGATCACAATTATATTAAAATGTACTTCTTTAATATACCTAATGAAAAATAACAATTTGATTTAGACTTTATTTCGAATTAATTTCCTATAATAAAAATTCAAAATTATCATCCCATATTGTAATGTGATCTAGCATATAGTTTTCCTTTAAAATTTTTAATATAAATCTCTTGAAGATTCATGAATTTTCTTAGTATTTTAAGAACCATTGAGAATGGAGTTTGAATTAGTGATGATCTTTTACAATTTCAATTATATAGAAATTAACACCTATGATTTGTTAGAATTGTTATCCTTATCAAATTTATATTAAAACCTCACAATCCTATAATTATAATAAATTAAACTAAGGCATGCATTATTTATAAGGTTCTCCCCTTATGTGGGTGACTACATCCTTTCCATGGAAACTCCCATTTTTTCATGGAAATTCACTATAATGGAAAAGTGAATACAATAATACAACTACTATTAGGATCCTTATATCTCATAATATGTATGATTATAATGAATATCATTAGTTATAAAGATTATATGAATTCTCATCAGTTGAAAAAAACACTTATGTTCCCAATCCAAAATAAGTTGGAAAAAAATACTTCAAAACTCACTGAAAGTTCATCTAGACAATCTTTGTCTAATGTTTCGGTTGGATATGACTATCTAGTGTGCCTCATTAATTAATCTAGTATTATAATCCTAGTGTGACTCATAAAAATATTCATGTTATATGTTCTCTTTCTAGTAAACAAAACTGATGCCTCCCAATCAGTTTGAAATATCTACCTGATGCAATCATTGTTCAGTATCTTTGATCGAATCCTTTTTATGATGTCTATAAACTGAATCTTTGTCCAGTGTCTCAAAACTTAAGCCTAGTTTTTATTTATTTGACTTATATTCTATCTTTTTCAACCAATTCAATTTTAAACTCACACTTCTCGAAACTCTATCCATTGTCTCTTCATCTAATATCTATGTCTGATACCTTTTCTACAACACTTAGACTTTTTGACACATGTGAATAGTACATACCCCATATTTTAATCGAACCTGCTATTTATAGGTTCTCTCATAATAAAATAAGTAGTAAATAAAATTTGTTTTCCCACTTAATGAAATCTCTTAATTTGAAACTACAATTCATTTTAAATTCACTGGATGCTTCTAAATTATTTTAGAATCTTCCTAAAGATTCATGAAGACTCCTGCATCTGTAAACATAATCAAACTCCATTAAACTAAATGTTAAATAACTTATTCATAATTTATTATCTCATATAGATAAAAAAAATCTTTGATATATTAGTTTATCGTCATTATTGTAATGGTATTTACAAATTTATTTAAAGCTTCTTGAAAAAAATTCCAATAAGTGTTCATCTGATAACTTCATAAGCACATATTATTCTAAATATTCTATATTAAACTCCTTCCTATCATAATTTCATCGAATGATGTGTTGGAAAGAATATTTCTAATGCATTGTTACTTTATACAAACTCCATGCAGAACAAACTCATCCCAATGGAATCATCCATCTGATGAAATCATTAATGTTTTTCTGAGGTCTATCTGTCTGATGGAACACGGCTTCTCAACATGACTATCCCAACTCATTTTATCATCTTCAAGTATTTTTATCCTTCTTCCTCTATACATAGTACTCAAGTAATTGGATTTTTTATAACCTTTTTTAACTTCTAAATACTTCTTTTAAAAAAGATTCCACTGTCTGGTTACAACATCCATACTCGGTCGGATAACTTTGTGCAATATTTTTTCCTATCATAATTACCACTTAAATTTTTTAATCCATTCAAAATTACATATTTTCACACTATTTTAATTATCCATTTTGACTTATTAAACTTTTTTAAAGTGTGTATAAACTCAATAACATCATATACTTATAACTCTTCATCTGGTAACATCATCTATGATCCATCTGTTATCTTGAGCCAGAAAATTTATTTACCTTTACACATTGGGAATACAACCCTTACATAATCCATTATGGGATTTAACCTTAAATGATCTTATAGATGTTTTATTTACCTATATTAAAACTTTCATATTTTTATTATACCCTTAAATAGCTATTGAAATATCTTTAGACAATGCATAAGTCTATATGATTACATATTTTCAATGATCTTCATTCAGTAGACTCGGTATCCATGGTTCTTATGGTACTCCAATTTTCACTTTATACTACCTCTTGGATTCTTCCATCTCAATATATCTCTATAAGGAATTGAACATATTCATATGATCACCTCAGTCTCATGATCTTCATTTGACAACTTCTCCCTTTATATGAAAATGTACAAACTTCATCTTGGATCATGAAAATATTTATGATGTTGACAACTTGAGATTTGCTAAAAATTGTCTTACTTGATGAAATTATCCTAAAATGGTTAAGGAAAATTCATTCACTTCCTCTAAAAACTCATTTGGAAAGTTTCCTAGCCTTTATAAGGAAATATTTCTTAAAACAATCAGTAAGTCTTTCTCACCTATTTTAAAAAATCACAAAAAAAAATCTGTTGACAAAAAATACAAAACTTACAATAAATATATATCAAAGGACATTCAATATCCCCCTTTGGATTTGTTGGAAACTTTCACAAAAACTTCTCAAAAAAATTAGAAATAATTCTTATTTGAAATTATTATCAAATTGTATCCTTTATCATAGAGAATTTCCTAACACCATACTTTTAGATAAAGAAATGTTTTTGAAGGAATTATATCCCTTGTTGAAATTAATTTTTTTGGACATATTAATATAAACACTCCCTCAATTTTATCTTCTCTCCCATTTTCTAATAAAAAACTTTAGATTCATAAGATAAAGATTTGAATACCTTCTTACAAAGTTGAAAATCCTCTCCCCCTTAGACTACATAATCCAAAGCATGGTGTGATGTTTCTTTAAGAACTTTATGAAGTAATTGGTGGAAGATGAAATTTTAGTTATAGCCTCAATTTATCAAATCTTTCCCTTAGAATAGATTTCATGACACCATAAATTTGATACTTTTTTGAAATGCACTCAAGTATAAAATATCCACTTGAAACTTTCTATTTTATGAAGTGATACTTAATTTCTATGTGATTTGATATTTAATTTTGTATAAGTTTTTTGGATAGATAAATTTCACTTTTATTATTACAAACATTCTTTAATGGTCTATAAACATTCACTCTCAAATATTCCAACTGAACTTTCATCCACAACAATTTTTTACAATCTTGGGTGGAAGAAACATATTCTATTTCTACTATTCTCAAAGTAATATAACTTTGTTTCTTACTATTCCATATCACACAAAATTTTCCCAAGAAAAAATTTCCTTATGATATTTATTTTCTATAATTTTAATCTCAAATCCAATCAACATCAGTTTTATCCAAGAATTTTATATCTCAACTTCTTATATACAACATCCTATAAGAAGATGTTCCTTTAACATATCTAAGATTTTTTTTCTTCAAGCATATGTATAACACCCCAAACATTTTATAGTATGTTTCTCTTCAATACTTTCAATTCATTAGATATCCTATATTGAATGAAGCACTGAGTCTCTGTGAAAAAAAACTTGGTTATTTATAGGATAATGTCATAACCGGGCCATTAAACTTAAATTTTCCACATCTGTGTTTTAAATTTCAAAAAACGGTCATCTATGGTTATGATCAGTAAGTTATTTGGAGTCTGATAGAACCAACTTGTTTTTTTGATGAATAGTAACATGCCCTTATGAATAGTAATATGAATAGAAATATGACCCTTATAAATAGTAAATCATATTATTATTTTATTTTCTTGAGGTTATATGGTAATGAGATGTTGATTAATTTTTCAAGGTATTAAAAAATGAGTTATAGATTTAAAATTGTTATTTTTGAATAAATTATTATTTTATTTAAAAATTAAATTAATAATATTTAGAAAATTATTTTTTAAAAATGGATTTCATTTTTAAATTCTATACATAGAAAAATGGTTAGGGTGATTTTTTGTATTTTTTTAAAATACTTGAATTTTTCATGAATAGTAAAAATACAATTTTGAGTTTTCAGTAGTTTAATGACATTATAATGATTTAATAATTAATATAAAAGGCTGGTATAACTATGTACAGTAAAATATGACATGAGGTGTCCTGAGTGGCTAAAACCATGGGCTAATACCATGGGAAAGCCCGTGGTTTTGCAAAAACTACTAAAGAGGTGCCCCTTTAAATTAATAAAATACTCCCTCTCATTTACTATAAATACTCACTCATTGCTTCATTTTATTTCATTAAAAGTCCATAATCCTAGAATCTATGTTATTTTTACCTCCCTAGGAGTCCTCCAAAGTTTTCCTCAATCCCCCAAGGTCCCAACCTTCATGTTTTGGGAGTTACTCTACAAGATAAGGGAACCTACCACCCTTCTCTTTTCTTAAAGATTTCATTTTATGTTTGCTCTTTTATTTTAAATTGGATTATGTTGGGATATGTAATTATATATTTACCTTTATTTACATATTATTTAATAGTTATTAGATACCCTCTTTATCTCATCAAACTATTTTATGAGTTTTTAAGTGACGGCGTTAGGCTGCCAAATTTTCTTGAGGGATTTCTCAATTTTTCTTTTATGTTGAGTTACTTTATTTTATTTTTCTTTACTCATATCCCCTTATAAAAATGATATTATAATTCCATTACCTTAAATTAACTATAATTTTATTATGCTAATTGAATATTTTACCATAACCTCTCTTTCCCCCTCCTCTTATACTAAAAATGAAAACATCGTCTGAGATGTGATAATTTATCACATTCAAGGACGACGAGTTATCAATTTTTATTACCATATTTAATTCTGGTCATAAAAACATTTTTATGGTTGAACCAAATCAAAATATATTTATTTAATCTTATTAAATTTTCTTGAATCCTTACACACTCATAATATAAAATAATAATACCAAACAAGTTAATTATGCAAAAAACTGCCAAGTAAACCAAATGATTATCATTATCTTTTTTCAAGCAAGTCATTCTCATGGTATGTAACCAAAATCATTATAAGATCATTTATATATATTTAAATTTAACTAATAATATATATTAATAATTCTATATGCTTAACCACATTACAAATGAACTTCCATTCATGAATACAAGTAAACCGATCATGAAAACCAAGGATGAAAATGCTTCCAAAATAATAAAATTAAACCACTTGTACCCATTAAAAAGGTCATGGATAAACCTAATAAGTTTTAAATAAATCAAATAATTGTGAGTGAGGTTCTGAAATTATTAATTAATATATCTAAATTTGATTATACAGGTCATTAAGATCTGTCAAATAACACTTTCAGACAAAAGTTAAGGGGTTTCTTATCTCACTTTTAATTTCATGAGATTTCCATTGTTTGCCACTTATTTCTTGCAAGTGGTGTATTGTTTACTTATATTTGATATATATTATCATTATTATATTTATATTCATGGTATTCTATGATTCATTTGGTTGTTATTATTTTTGGGTCATACGACTCAATTGATTACCATAGGGTAAGGGACTTTCTCTCAAATTCCATTTCATTGTCAGTTACTTGGTATTGTGCACCTAATATTTATTATTTGGTGTATCCATTTCATATTTTATATCATTTTTAATTTGAAATTGTAAATACATTATATTTTTGTATTCTAGTTTCATTGATATGATTATTATCTTAATCTGTATACCCTTTAACATATGGTGTATATTTGGAATGTTTTTTAACTATGGAAATATTGATGAATTTGTATCCTCTACTCTATACCGATATTGAGAAGTAATATTTTACTTGTATTAAATATATTTATAAAAGAATTATTTGGACTTGCATCAATTTTCGAGGCCTGCTATAGGTCTCAAGAGACAAATCAATTTGCGACAAACCCCTCGAGTTTGTTTCCAAAAATCAGACGGGTTTCTACCCACAGACTTAAACTGTTTTGATGGTATAGTGGTATCATGTTCCAGATACATGACATCCAATTAATAATAATATCTCTTTATTCATTTTCATATATTACTATCCATGAGGTTTTCACTATGACAAAACCTATGGATGCAGTTTCCTTCTCAGATTATTAATGGCATGTGTTTTTCATTTTTTCACCATGACATATTGACTATGCCAAATTGTTTAGGATTCAGTTATTATTGATTAATTATTTCGTTATTTGTTACCCTTTATAAGAATTTGAGCTCACCCCTTTCATTTTTTTACCCTCAAAAAGTTATGAGGAGGAGACCATATATTAAGTTCTCATGGATGCAGTTTTTTTAGTTTTTGTTATGTATTATGTTGTGTTACCATTCTCAATGTAATAGGAGTTACATGTATGTATCTAGTTTTTAAAGACTACTAAACCAATCATTCCTTCAGTATTTTATTGCTTTTATTCATTCCAATGTAATAATTAATGCACCAGATCTGGGATTTTGGGGTTGGGGCGTTACAGTTGGTATCAGAGGAAGTTTAGAAGAAAACTTGTAAACTAGATTTAGAAAATGTAGATTAGGGAACAAACCACTAAGATTGTATTTGAGGATAAACATACAAGATCATCCTGGTAATTTGGTAAGTAATATATTATGTGGATATTTATAGAAAATACATCCCTTTCTGTATACAAACAAGTAGAGGTGGCTCTAGTACAGATGTACCTAGGAGTGAAAGATCTGACAAGGACTTTCGGGCTTGACCCGGGGTATCTTTGTACATGACAACAGACCTTTCTGCACTCTTGGTCTAAAACTCCTAGAAGATATGCTTAGGATAATTTGAATTTTCTTTACAATCCATTGTGAAGGATTTGAATGTAAATTTTTCTTCAAGAGAAACCATGTTTATGAGATTAGCTATGCATAGAATTTCAATTTATGATATGTACTTTTCTAGTTGAGATTATAAATTATAATTCATAACCTAAGCTAGTGTATTAAATTATTTAGAAATGGCGCCTAATGGAAGTAGGGGAATAAATACTCATAGACAATTTAGGGATTTCCCCAGTGAGCAACTCAATATAGTCAATGTTGGAGCAGATCAGATCATTATCATATTGGGACAAATTACTCAGGTTGTGACGAATAACCATGCTACACCTATGTTGGATCAATTCATGTGGCATAAGTTCCCATATTATAGTGGGACTACTAATCCACTGGTAGATGAGCAGTGGATCAAGTCCCTTGAAAAGATATTCATGGAATTAAGAAGCAATGAAAATGAAAAGGTAGTGCTCGCGGTCTATTGTCTCAAGGGTGAAACTGGTCAATGGTGGTACTTGATCCATAATACCATAGAGGAATAAGAAATAAAAGATATGAAATGGAGTAATTTTAAGGAAATATTCTTTGAAAAATATTTCCTATGTGAGTGACGAACTGAAATGAAGAGGAAATTTCTTGGCTTAAAGTAATGGGAAGAAGACAGTGTTGTAGAGTATGAGGCTACCTTCACAAGACTAGAAAGGTATGCCATAGATTATGTACATGACTCAAAAGATAGGATTGGTCATTTTTTTTAAGGTCTTAAGCCAAGTATTCAAATGGCATCGTCTTCTCAAACATTTTCATCATATGATGAAAATCTATTAAGTTCCATCAAAATAGATAAGGAATTTCCTAGATCAAGTTTGTTCAAGGGAAATCAAGATAAGAATCAGTACTCTGATAACCATGTAAAATATGAAGTTCCAAAGAAGAACAAGGGAATAAAGAAATTCCCATTATTCTATAACTATGGAAATAATCATCCTGGGAAATACTTGAAAGGCATTGGAGTCTACTATAAGTGTGGAGAAAAGGGTCATCGATCTAATGAATGTAAGGGGATGAAGCAAGTCAATGTTATTTAATGCTATAATTATAGAGATATGGGACACTATGAATATGAGTGTCCTAATATCTAAGGAAAATTACTTTAGAAAAGTCTATGAGAGAAATGGAAAGCTTATGTGATTACAACCACAGAAGTTGAAGTTCCTAATGATGTGGTGGTAGGTACTATAATTGTTTCCTCAAACTTATCCAATGCATTACTTGATTTTATATCATCACATTCATTTATATCATCCTAGTTTTCTAGGAAAATTATACATGTCTAATTTTATTTAATAAAGGAGTTGTCAGTCAAAACTCCTAGGGGATGTATTATTACAACAAAGGCATGTCGATCGGTCCCCCTCATGACACATAAATGTGCTTTAGTTTCTAACCTTATCATTATAAAAATTACTAACTTTGATATAATTCTTGTTATTAATTGGATATCAAATTATGAAGCAAAGATTTATTTCAAGAAGAAGGAAGTTGTAATTTTTAAAAATGGTGTAGAATCCCTTATCTTTATAGCAGAAACCTCACCATATGATTCTTATCTAGATCCACCCATAGTAGCTCTACTAAATTCAATTCTTGGAGAGGAATATAACCCAATATATATGGATAAGGAAATAAATATTCAAATTGAAGATGTTCATATAGTGAAATAATGCATTGACGTATTTCTAGAGGACTTACTTGGACATCCTCCAAATAAGTAAGTTGAGTTCTCTATTGATTTAGTTCCTAGTGAAATACCTATATCAAAGGCTCCCTATAGAATTGCTACTGTGGAATTATTATATCTAAAGAAACAACTATAGGAATTGAGTAAAAAAGGATTTATTAGACCTAGTATTTCTCCATGGGGATCCCTTGTTTAATTTGTTAAAAAGAAAGATGGATCCATGAGTCTATGCATTGATTATAGGGAAATCAATGCTATTAAAATAAAGAATAAGTATCCTATGACACGAATTGATGATTTATTTGATCAAATTCATAGAGAAAAATATTTTTCGAATATTTACCTTCAATCTAGATATCATCAGTTATGTGTGAGGAAGGAAGATATTCCAAAGATAGCATTTCGAACCAGGTATGGGTATTATGAGTTTACAGTGATGCCTTTTGGAATAACTAATGCACACTCTATTTTCATAGAACTAATGAATTGATTTTTCAAGGAATATATTTATGACTTTGTTGTGGTATTTATCAATGTTATCCTGGTATACTCCAAAATATATGAAGACCATGAGAATCACTTGAGGATTATTCTAAAAAATCTTAGAAGAAATTAATTATATGGGAAGTTTAGAAAGGGTGAATTATAGATTCAATCATATTCTTTTCTTGGAAATATTTTTTGTAAAGATGTAATCTTAGTTGATCATGTGAATAAAAAGTCAATCCAAGAATTTCCCATGCCAACGAACATAACCGAGGTATGCAGTTTTATTTTCTTAGCAGTTTACTATCGGTGTTTCGTTCAGAATTTCACCTAACTGGATAACCCACTAACCAAGATCACACTTAAAGGGGTTAATTTTGTATGGACGAATGAATGTACATAATGCTTTGAATAATTGAAAAGAAGATCAGTCAATGATCCAATTTTGACTCTTCCATAAGGAAATGATGGATTTGTGATATATAGTGATTCATCAAAAAATGGAATGGGTTGTTTCCTTATGTGAAATGATAAAGTTATTGCTTATGCATCAAGGCAGTTGAAGACTCATGAGAAAAATTACCCAACTCATGGTCTTGAGTTAATATCTATAATCATTGCTCTGAAAATATGAAGACATTATCTCTACGATGAAATATGTGAGATATATATGGATCACAAGAGTTTTAAATACATTTTTACACAAAAAAGACTCGACATGAGGCAAAGTAGATGGATTGAGTTACTCAAATATTATGATTTTTCAATACACTACAACCCAAGAAAGGAAAATAAGGTGTAAAATGCATTAAGTATGAAATATCATGGACTTATAACCCAAATGAGGATTGATAAAGATCCTATATTCATGGATCTACTAAAGATGGATATGGGAATTATTAGGGAAGGGGATACATCTTTCCTATTTCAAATGATTGCTAAACCATATTTACTATAGAACATAAAAATCACTCAATATTATGATGAGAATATACACAAGAAAATTAATGTTGTTAAAGATGGTAGATTGGAAGACTTCATGTATGAGGAAGGAGTTCTGAAATTTGGGAAGAGGTTATGTGTTCCATCAGTACCTGAGCTAAAAAGAGAACTATTAGATGATGCTCATAGTTCAAATTTTTATATGCACCCTAGTATCACTAAGATGTATAGATATCTAAAAGAACATTTTTTTTGGGATAATATGATGTGATAAATTACTGACTACATGTCAAGGTGTCTAGTTTGTCAACAAGTTAAGGCAGATAGACAACATTTTAGAGGGGTGATATAACCTATACATATTCATATGTGGAAGTGGGATGACATTACAATGGATTTTATCATAGTACTACTGAGGACACCTATAAGGAATGATTAAATATGGGTTATTGTTGATCATCTCACAAAATCAGCACATTTCCTTGCTATAAGAGAGGATTTACCACTTGAGTTCCTTGTAAGACTTTATATTAATGAAGTTGTAAGACTTCACAGTGAACCTCTATCAATTCTGTCCGATTTAGATCCCTAATTTACATAATAATTATAGAAAACTATCCAAAAGGATTTGAATATTGAGCTTTATATGAGTACTACATATCACCCCCAAACTGACGGACAGTCTGAAAGGACTATTCAGACATTGGAAGACAAGTTGAGATCATGCTCTATTGACTTTAAGGGTATGTGGGATCAATACTTACATTTGGTTTGAATACAATAATAGTTTCTATTCTATAATTAAAATGGTTCCATATGAAGAATTATATAGTAAGAGGTGTTGAACTCCAACTTGTTGGGATGAAGTAGGCGAGTGGAAACTTTTAGGCCCAGAACTTATCTAAGAGACAACTATAAAGGTAAAGAAAATTCAGGCCCATATTAAAGCAGTCCAAAGTAGGAAAAAGAGTTATGCTAACAACTGGAGAAATGGTTTGGAATTTAAAGTAGGATATCATGTCTTTTTAAAAGTATCTCTGTGGAAGGGTGTCTTAAGGTTCGGTAAGAAAAATAAACTGAGCCCCAGGTACATCAGACCGTTTGAAATTATGGGAAGGATAGGAGCTGTAGCTTACTATTTAGCAATGCCACCAACTATCTCCAAAGTTCATAATGTGTTCCATGTCTCATAGTTATACATACCATACCCAAAGCATGTACTCACCTATGAAGAAATAGAGTTGGAACCTGATCTGTCATACTGTGAAGAGCCTATCTAGATTCCTGACACAAGAGAGCAGGTATTGAGAAATTGGAAAACTATTCAATTAAAGGTTATTTGGAGAAACCATAAAATAGAGGAAGCAACGTGGGAACCTAAGGATGTTATGAAGAAGAACCACCCACATCTTTTTGAAGGGCTTTATACATGAAAAGAAAAACCGAGGATGAAATTTCTGAAGGTGGGAATAATATAACACCACAAACATTTTATGGTATGTTTCTATTTAATACTTTAAATTCATTAGATGGCCTATATTGAATAAATAACTGATTCTGTGTGAAAAAAAACTTGTTTATTTATAGGATAATGTCATAACTAAGACATTAAATTTAAATTTTTCATATCTGTGTTTTGAATTTCAAAAAACGTCCATCTACAGTTGTGATCAGTAACTTATTTGGAGTCTGATAGAACCAACTTGTTTTTTATGAATAGTAGAATACCCCTATGAATAGTAATATGAATAGTAATATGAACCTTAAAAATAGTAAATCATATTATTATTTTATTTTCTTGAGGTTATAAGGTAATGAGATGTTGATTAATTTTTCAAGGTATTAAAAAATGAGTTATAGATGTAAAATTTTTATTTTTGAATAAATTATGATTTTATTTAAAAATTAAATTAATAATATTTAGAAAATTGTTTTCAAAAAATGGATTTCATTTTTGAATTCTGTACATTGAAAACTGGTTAGGTTGAATTTTTTGGGATTTTTCTAAAATACTTGAATTTTGTGAATAGTAAAAAGATAGTTTTGAGTTTTCGGTAAATTAATGACATCATAATGATGTAATAATTAATATAAAATTCTGATATAATTTTTTATAGTAAAATATTTCATGATATGTCCCAAGTGTCTAATCCCATGGGAAACCCAATGTTTTTTCAAAAACCACTAATGAGGTGTCCCTTTAAATTAATAAAATACTCTCTCACATTTACTATAAATACCCACTCATCCCATCATTTTATTTAATTAAAAATCCATAATATTCTAATATCTGGTATTTTTACCTCCTTATAAGTCCTCCCAAGGTGTGCTAAATCCCACAAGGTCTCAACCTTCATGTTTTGGGAGTTACTCTACAATGTAAGGGAATATACCACCCTTCTCTTTTCTTAAAGCTTTCATTTTATGTTTGCTATTTTATTTTCAATTTAATTATGTTGGGATATGTCATTACATATTTATTTTTAATTAAATATTATTTAAGAGTGATGAGATATCCCCTTTCTCTCATCAAACTATTTTATGAGTTTTTAAGTGATGTCGTTAGGCTGCTGAATTGTCATGAGGGATTTCTCAATTTTTCTTTTATTTTGAGTTCCTTTATTTTATTTTTATTTCCTCATCTCCCCTAATAAAAATTCTATGATAATTCCAGTACCTTAAATGAACTGTAATTTTATTATTATAATGGAATATTTCATCATCACCTCTCTTTCCCCCTCCTCTTATACTAAAAATGAAAATAGCGTCTCAGATGTTTTAATTTATCACATTCAAGGACGACGGGTTCTCAATTTTTATTACCATATTAAATTCTGCTCATGAAACCATTTTTGTGGTTGAACCAAATCATAATATATTTATTTAATCTTATTAAATGTTTTTAATACTTACACACTCATTATATAAAATAATAATACCAAACAAGTTCATTATGCACAAAACCGCCAAGTAAACCAAGCATTTATCATTATCTTTTATCAAACATTTCATCCTCATGGTATGTAACCAAACTAATTATAAGATCATTTATATATATGTAAATGTAACTAATAATATATATTAAAAATTCTTTATTCGTAACCACATTAAAAATGAACTTCCATTCATGAATACAAGTAAACCAATCATGAAAACAAAGGATGAAAATGCTTCCAAAATAATAAAATTAAACCTCTTGAACCCATTAAAAAAGAAATGTATGAACCTAATAAGGTTAAAATAAATCAAATAAATTTAGGGAGGTTCTGTAATTATTAATTAATGAAGCTAAATTTGATTATTCAGGTCATTAGGATCAGTCAAAGAACACTTTCAGACATAAGGTAACGGGTTTCTTATCTCGCTTTTAATTTCATGATATTTCCATTGTTCACTACTAATTTCTTTCATGTGGTTTATTATGTACTTCCATTTGATATATATTATCATGATTATATTTATATTCATATTATTCTATTATTCATTTGTTTCTTCTTAGTTTTTGGTCATACGACTCGATTGATTACAACGGGGTAAAGGACTTTATCTCAAATTCCATTTCATTGTCACTTATTTGGTATTGTGAACATAATATTTATTATGTTGTGTATCCAATGCTCGTTTGAGATAATTTTTCATTTTTAATTGTAAATATATTATATATCCATATTCTGGTTTCATGGATATGATTTTTGTCTAAAGTTGTATACCCTTTTACATACGGTGTTTATTTGGAATGTTGTTTTAACTATGGAAATATTGATGAATTTGTATCCTCTAATATATATGGATATTGAGAAGGAATATTTTACTTTTATTAAATCTATTTATAAATAATTATTTTTACTTTAAATTATGGTAGGGTCCTTCTATATCCCATCTATTCATCGACATGTCTCATGAGACAAATTAATTGGCGATAAACCCCTCGAGTTTGTTTCCAAAAATCAAACTGGTTTCTACCCACATACTTAAATTATTTCGACGGTATAGTGGTATCATGTTCTAGATACATGAAATCAAATTAATAAACATATATATTTATTTCTTTTCAGATATTACTATCCATGAGGTTTTCACTATAAAAAAACATATTGATGCAGTTTCATTCTCAGTTTATTAATGGCATGTGTTTTTCATTTTTTTCGCCATGCCATATTGACTATGCCAAATTTTTTATGATTCAGTTATTATTTATTCATGATTCCACTATTAGTAACCCTTAATAATCATTTGATCTCACCCCTTTCATGTGTTTATCTTCAATAGGTTATGAGGAGGAGACCATATATTGAGTTATCATGGATGCAGTTTTTTTTAGTTTTTGTTATGTATTGTATTGTGTTACCTATCCCAATGTAATATGAGTTACATTTATGTATCTAATTATTCTAGACTACTAAACTTATCATTCCTTTGGGATTTGATTCCTTTTATTCATGCCAATATACTAATTAATGCACCGGATCTGGGATTTTTGGGTCAGGGCGTTACAATATGTGGTTCCTTTGGATCAATCAGATATATTGTACACAAGGTAACAACATAAAAAATGTTTCATCTTGAATTTGTAAGATATATATAGCTTCCAATATAATTCCATAAGTCATTCTAATTCACAATAGAGATAGTTTTTGAAACTTCTTTTGATTCATCCATTCCAAACATGTTTATCAACTCCTTTGCATACTTTTCTTATAATGGAAAGATATATATTTCCTTATATTGAACTTGTAATCCTAGAAATAAAGTTAACTCATCGATCATTGAAATTTTAAAGTTTATCTTCATTAGTTCATCAAACTATTTACAAGATTTTATTTATACCATAAAAAAATTTATCATTAACATAAATAGTAGAAAGAAGGGTATCTGATTTTTTCTCCATTATATTTAATTTTATATCAACTTTTCCTTTAGAAAAGTTCAACTGCTTCATAAATCTATCAATTTTTGTGTACCATAAATGAGGAGCTTATTTTAACCTGTACAAATATTTCTCCAACATACATGACATGGTTCCATATTTATCAATTAATAACTCACTAGGTTTATTAAAGTAAACTTCTTATTCAATTTTCTATTTAAGAAATCTTAGTTGACAATCAAATGATAAACTTTGCAATAACGATATGCAGAAAAATCAAAGAACAATATTATAGTTTCAAGGATCAAGATAGATTAAAAAAATAAAAAACAACATTTCCCACCTATAATTAACCTTTATAAACAACTCTTTCTTTTTTTATTGAAATTTATCCATGCTCGTTGAGTTTATTTCTGAACACACACATTTTTCTTATAACATTATTTCTTACTGGTCACAAAACATGATACCAAGTTTAATTTTCTCAATTTTATCTAACTCTTCATGAATATATTAAATATAATCTTTATATTTAATTTTATTTTAAATCTAATTTTATTTACACCTGTAAGATAAGTGATAACCACTTTTCTAACCTCAAATTCCTTCTATTATGAACTATATCTTTTTGATTTCAAATGATATTTTCAGATTCAATATATTTCTATAAAGTATGAAATTTTAGTTCTTTTTTCTAGTTTTATTTTTTTCATCAAAAGACTCATATAAATCTTCTTTTACGTGTGATTCCTTATACTCATCACCCCTTTAATTATCTTTATTAGAAGGATTCAATTTATCTTATGTAGCATTTTCAAAAAAAAATTGAGAATTTTGGATTCTCAATAACTTTCATATCATATGAATCCACTAAATTATGTAGGAATTTATTATAATAGTTATTTCTTCTTTTATTGGATTAATATCTCATGAAAATTCCTTCTTCATATTTTTTAGCAAACAATCCAATATCTGAATTTTGTATATCTGTAAAGTAAGTATTCCCAAAATCCATAGAGTGTTTTACTAAAGTATTTTTCTTATAAAAAATCTCATAAGGAGTCATATTATATTCTAATTGCAACAAACATTTGGTTTGTACATGATCATTGGTACTAATGTATTCTCTCTAAAAAAACTTAGAAATTTTATCTTCAACAAGCATACTTCTTTTAATTTTTACTAAACTTCTATTTTTTCATTTCTACCAATTCATTTTGTTGATAAGTGTATGGGGAAATGTATTGTTTATTAATTCCATTTTTCATAATATATGATTAAAAGGAATTGATTTTTTTACTCCTTTTCATTTTCATTTCTCATCTTTAGTATATAAACACCCATCTCTCATTCAAATTACCTTCCAATACATCTAAATAACTTTACAAACTCTAATTTTTACATCATAAGAATTATATTAGTCATCCAAGTGATGCAATCAATGGAATTAATGAAGTAAAAAATAAATTTTTATTTATTGATATCTCACTGACCCATAAATATTAGAGTGAATGATCTCAAGTGGTCTGGCAGATTGGATTTTAACTTTCTAATGACTTTCACTAACAATTTTCCCATTCTAATAGTGATTTTAATAATGAATTGTTAATAAATGGGTGATAAGAAATTATAAGTGAACCATATATGGTATTATAGGTATGAATTTTATTCTTATATAGATGTATAATAAATTTATATTTATTATAAAGGATGTTAAAGGAACTTATGAGGCAAGTCAAAATTGAGGTAAGGGTTTCTTATAACACTTTTATTTTCATGAGACGTATTCCATATCCACCGTGTGTTTCCTTCACATGGTTTTTATAGTCCCCTTTAATATTATATATCATGAATTTATTTATATTCATGGTATTTAAATTTTTATTTCAATTTACTCCTTTCATTGGGGTTATAATTCCAATATTACCAAAGTGATAATAGTTTATTTCACAATCTCATCATTATTAAAGATTGTTTATGTTTATATTTTCATTGGGGTAATTAAATGATTTTTCTATCTTAAACCCCACATATTTTCCATTCCTATTTTTTCTAGAAATTATGAGTTTTCCTTTCTTTTTCCTCTCTCAAAGTACTTCAAATTTCAAAAGAATATTTTTAAAGAAAACCAGATTTTTTCTATTCGGAGAGAAACATTTTTATTTCATGCCTATATTTTCTTTAAAATGTTTTCAAGAATGTTTTTTAATATGATATAATTATTTATTAAATCTATTTTACCCATATATTAATTTTTATAAAAAGTTTTAAAAGTATTATTCATGTCATTTTTTGAATAAAGAACTTTTTACCAAAGGTGTGAACAGAATATTTGTTTTCACTCTTACCACACTAATGAATTTTCTCATTATCACGACTATAATTTTCCTTGAAGATTAATTTAAAAGTTTCCATGTTTATTTTCAAATAATTTTTTTTCAAATATTTTGGAAATTTTAGATTTTAAATTAGTGATTTCAAAATGAAAAGTTTATTTTCCTTAAGAAATGTTATAGAGATATTTTAAAATTATTTTCATTTATGTAAATATCCTTTAATAAATATTATTATTTTATGGGGATATACTCTAATGATATCATCCACTCTATTACTCTGGATGGCTTATGATCCTGTTGTTCAATTTATTAACTGGGGAAAATATTAACATTTCGTGTACCAGTTTTTCAATATGAATGTTTATATTGATTATATATTTAATTATTATGAATTTATTTCATATTATGAATTCATTAGACTTAGTAAGTGATGGGTGGGTCCTGTTATAGCTCCATGGTTCATTGTTATGTCTCCTGATACAAACTATCTTGAGTATTTGGAATATGCCATACCTATTTATGTATGGTATCTTGGCACAAAGACTTAGAAGTAAGATTATGGTGTCCTACATATGAATTATATTATTATTAAACTAGTTATCGATATCCATGTAATTATTTATGTAGCTATGAAATCCATAGATATATTCCCCTTTATGATATTGGTTATATGGAATATTTGATTATTGTTTATCACTTCCATATTATGCATGCTTTATTTATTTTATGATATCTTTTGTTGAATGATTTCCATTGTTGAGCATTTGATCTCACCCTTTATTATGTTTTCATTTCCCTAGGATACGAAGAAGGTATCCATTAATGATTTCAAGGATATACTCAAATAAATAATAAATTTATCATTATAATATTATGTTTCATTTCATATTTTGAATTGTAATTTTAGAATCATGTATGTATCTAGTCTATTAAGTCTACTAAACTATTTGATCCTTAGGGATCTGGTCATTATTCCAATATAGTAAAATAACCACTAGCTTTGGGTTAATAGATTCAGGGTATTATAGTTGGTATCAAAGTAATTTCAGTATGACTCTTGGGAACTAGATTTAGGAAATCCAAAATCAGGGAACATAACCCTATGATATAATCTGAGGATAATTCTATATATATGATAGTATCATAATTTTTTTGTAAAGTAGATATTGTGTGTTTTCTTATAAAATAAATCCATGTCTAGATAATGAAAAGTGGATGTGGTTGTGGAACATGAAGTTCCCAGTCAGGATCCAAGTATCACTGAGAGGGGGAGGGGGTGAATCAGTGATATCTTTTTCTTTTTATGTTTCCTGTTTTTTTTAAACAACCTTCACTTCCTTTTAAAGAGTTTCTTCCCTTCTGAACACACACAACCATAGGAACACAAGGTTCACTACTCAACAAGAGTAGCTACGACCTTGGTATGGTACAGAAACAATCCAGTACCACACAATCCATTAGAAAACAATCCTTTGATGTGAAATACAATGAGTAGGATATACCCTTACACTCGTGTAGCACTTTTAAAACAATCCAATAGTGTGTGTGATCCCTATTATCCCAAATAGGGTAATGTAATGATTCTGTGCTTCTTAATGAACTTTCACAAATTAAATCTTTCAAAACAATTCTTCACTTTTCTACCCAGAAGCTGGTAAGAACCTCTTAGTGTAGATAGCTTGCATGCCAGTCCCTGCTTGCGCGCCTCCCTGCTTGTGCGCCACCTGCTTGCGCGCCTCACTACTTGTGCACCACCTGCTTGTGCGCCTACTCAATACTTGTGCGCAACCATTGAGCACAACTCACAACTTGCGTGCCACCTTTGGCTTATACACATGCCACTTCTTGAAATCACCTCCCTACTTGTGTGCCTCTGGAAACTTGCGCGACAAAACTTGCACGACAAAACATGCATGACAAAACTTGCGTGACAAAACTTGCGCGGCACCCTACTTGCGTGCCTTATAAATAACCCTCATCTTGCGCGCCACTTCAGCTTGTGCGCCTCCTGCTTGCGTGATCAGAGTACTCTCTACTACTTGTGCACTCAGAGCTCAAATTTTCACATTAATTGTTGAGCATAGAAAAATTAGGAGGTTATTCGTCTATTTATAGTCTTTTTGGTGACTTGGGCGCCACATACACTTTCACGCCACATACACTTGCGTGCCGCTTCAGCACTTGCGCGCCGCTCCATCACTTGCATGTCACTTTCTATCCTTTTCCATATTTTGATATGATGATGTTGAAATATGAATTGCGCGCAACATATACTTGCGTGCCACATATACTTGTGAGCCATACTTGCACGCCACTTATACTTGAACACCACACTTGCGTGCCTACTTTTTGACTTGCGCGCCATTTTATTTCCTTTGTCAAATTTTGATGTGATGATCCTGAAATATGACTTGCATGCCAATACTTGCACGCCAATACTTGTGCGCCACTCTTGACTTGCGCGCCACTTTCTTTTTTTTCCAAAAACACTTCTTTACTCTCCCTATCCTTCATAAGACTTGCATAAAAAGTTATCCAAACTTATGATATTTTTAAAATACAAATCATCAAAGAATCATCATAGTTTCCAAGTCCTTTACAAAGTGAATTGATTTAGCTTCGTTGACAACAAAAGACAACACTCTGTAATAGAAAACTTTTCTTACTTCCTTATCCATCCAACTTGGTCCCAAAAATCTCCCCCTTTGGATTTTGTTGACAACCATGATTCATAAATCACTGAACTTTGTAACCTTAAGCAATGGATTACTTATCAACAATTCTAAGCCTATGTGAGATAACTCATTGTAGGAAAAAATAACTATTGACAGCCAAAACCATGTTGTCCAAAAACAGTGACTATGAAATATCATGAGTGTACCTCCTCAGCCTTCTTCAGAACATCTTTCAAGCTTCTACTTCAGCATTTTTTAACATCATTCAAGCTTATACTTCAGCATTATTCACTTCTTCAACTTTCCTGTAAAACAACATTGTTTCCTACAACCACTCCAATAAATAGTTAGAATAGTTCACACACATAAATGTTGGATTCACAACTTACCCACAACTCCCCCTTTATGCATGCATCTATAAGGATAGATTTATGAAACAATTCTCCCTCTTGAAAACACTATCCAAAGACAAGATGAGAGTGGGGATAGAAACACGTTCCTTAACCATGATGAGAAGGAGGTTGAACACCCATGTTCAACCTCAATTTTGCAAATGCTAACTTCAGTAACGGTTTTGTGAATATATCAGCAACTTGTTCAGATGTAGGAACATAATCCATCCTCAATTAATTCTTCTCCACCTACTCTTTGATGAAGTGGTACTTTATATCAATGTGTTTTGAACAAGAATGTTGTATTGGATTTCTTGTAAGATTGATTGCACTCTGATTATCACAACCCAAGAGCAATGGTAGATTTAATTCAACAGGTAGATCTTCTAGATGAGTCTTTATCCACATTAGTTAAGTTGCAGCTTGAGTAGAAGCAACATACTCAACTTCATCTATGCTAAGAGTTACTGAATTCTGTTTCTTGGTATGCCAACTAACACAACTTTTCCCCAGAAAGAAAACTCCACCAGATGTGGATCTTCTATCATCAACATTTTCTGCCCAATCAGCATCAGAATACCCGAATAGATCAATATTTCCTAAGCCATCATACCTGATTCCAAAATTTGTTGTGCCTTTGATATATTTGAGAATTATTTTTCCAGCAATCAAATGTGATTCTTTAGAAGCACTCTAAAATCTTGCACATAAAGTGACAGCATAGACGATGTCGGGTCTTGAGGCATTCAAATACAACAAACTTCCAATAAGCTTTCAAAACTCTTTCTGATCAACTTCTTTGCCTTCTCCATCTTTAGACAACTTGGTTCCCATTGAAATTGGTGTGGAAACTGGTTTCGAATTTTCTATGCCGAACTTCTTCAGAAGTTCCTTAGTATACTTTTCTTGAGACAGAAAAATGTGATTCTTCTTCTGTGAAATTTTTAGCCCAAGAAAGTACTTCATTTCTCCAAGCATAGACATCTCAAATAACTTCTTCATATCCTCCTCAAATTTTTCACATGATCTTTCATCATTTCCATCAAATATAATATCATCGACATAAAAAATAACGATCAGGGAAAACTCCTAACATTCCTTGATGTAGAGATTGTTGTCGACTCTCCATTTCTTAAATTTCATCTTCTTTAAGCAGGTATCTAATTTAGAATACCATGCTCTTGGAGCCTATTTTAGACCATAAAAATCCTTCTTCAACCTGAACACATAACTTTTATCCTTTTCAATAACAAATCCACAAGGTTTATCAATGTAGACTTCCTCGTCAAGGTCACCATTCAAGAATGTGGATTTTACATCCATTTGAAAGATTTTGTAACCTCATTGTGTAGAAATAGAAATCAAGATTCTGATTGTTTCTAATCTTACCAATAGAGAAAAGGTTTCATCAAAATAAATGCCTTCAATTTTTTAATACCCTTTGCAATCCAATATTTCTTTTTTTCTTATTACTTTACCTTCTTCATTCAGCTTGTTCCAGAAAACCCACTTTGTACCATTAATGTTCTTGTTGTCCGGTTTGGGTACAAGTTCCCAAGTATCATTCTTCTCTATCTGATCAAGCTCTTCATTCATAGCATGAAACCATTCTGGATGCTCAAATGCTTCATTTACATCATTCAGTTCAACTTTCGAATAAAGACATGTATGTGATATAACATTCATTGTTCTTCTTTGTTGAACCCTTTGATTTTTATCTCTGATAATGTTCCGAGCCTCCACTTGCTTCATCAACCTAGGATGAGTTTTTTTAACTCATTCTTCATCACTCGAGATCTCTGAGTTAGATTCCTCTTCTTGAGTAGGATTAACACAGTCTGCAGCATTATCAGAATTGTTAACAAAATCTTCTCTATCCTGCTCGACTTCCACATCAACATATGACTGATTTTCTTTCTTGACATTTTCAACAACTTTTACATCTGAATAATCAATAATTCTTCTTGTTTATTTATTGAGGCATCTATATTCTCTTCCTTCTGGAGCATATCCAAGAAAAATTCTGTCATCTCCTCTTTGCTCAAACTTTCCCAGGTTTCCACCTTTCTTCTTTATAATACATGGACTCCCAAAGACTCTCAAGTGTTTCAGACTTGGGGTTTTTTCATAGAACATTTCATAAGGATTCATATCTGAGTTTGTTCTAAAGAAAAATCGGTTCTGAATATACACAGTAGTGCTCATGGCTTGCCTCCAATAATAATGAGAAAGACTATGCTCAAGCAACAATGTTCTCCCCATTTCCACCAAACTTCGATTCTTTATTTCAGAAACCTCATTTTGTTAAGGTGTGTATGGTGAACTGAACTCATGCTAAATTCCATGATTCTCAAGATAACATTAAAAATCTTCATTCCTATACTCACCACCATTATCAGTTCTCAACTTCTTCACTGAATACTCACATTCCTTTTCTGCTTTCCTCCTAAAACTCTTAACCATTTTCAGAGCATATGACTTATGTCTCATGTACATAACACAAGTAATGTGAGTAAAGTCATCAATGAAAGTAATGAAGTACTTCTCTCCATTTGTTTATTTCTTTCTCATTGGTCCACATATATCATAATTTATTAGTTCCAAGGGTATTTTTGAACGAATTTCAACTCTCTTATGAAAAGAGTTTGTAATCTTCCCTTTTTCACAAATAGTGCAGCACCAATCTCTTCTTCTTGATAAATCAGGCATATCTCGGACACTGTCTCGCATTGATAACTTGCACATATTTCTCTGACACATATGTCCCAGCCTTTTATGCCATAACTGATTTTCATCTACTACACCCATGTAACAAGAGTTCTGCACTTCACCAACTTGGAACAAATTACCTCTTGTATGTTGGCCCCTTGTAACTATATTTCCATCATTTTCACTTTCCACAACAAATCCATCTTTTCTGAAGATAACTTTGTTGACCTCATCACAGAGTTGTGACACACTAAGAAGGTTATGTTTCAGCCCATCAACATATAGTGTTTTTTTGGATTTCATCTTTTCTTTTCCAATGATGGCTGATCCAACACCTTTGATCCTTATAGATTCATCATTTCCAAATATCATTGTTCCTTCTTTGAAGTATTTCACATTCTTCAGCATCTTTAAGTATCCAGTCATATGAGAGGAACATCCACTATCAAGAATCCATGGATGTTCTCCTTTTGTAGCTTTCAAAGTAGTTTCGACAACAAGAACTTTTTGTTCTTCCTTTTCCTTCACTTTTTGTTGTGCTTCCTCCAATTTCTTAGCCAAGTCAATGTGTTCTGTCCAGACAACCATGCACTCTTTCTTTTCGGACTTATCAGACCTATCCCTTTTAGCTTTTAAAAACTCTTTATTTTGAGAATTATTAAGAATATTGTGTTGCTCTGGTAACACACTAAGGCCGCCCTTGGCAAGATGTCCAAGTTGATCACATTTTTCACAAACATGTTTCAGTGGTTGGAACCTATTCTCAGCTTTCACATCAGTCTTCTCAGATATCTTCTAAAATTTATTTGGAGACTTTATATTTTGAAATTATTAACTCCCCCTCAACCCTTGTCTTTCAAAACTTGTGGAATAGTTGTAATGTTGTTGGTTGAACCAACACATATTTGACATGTGTCCAAATCCACCACAATACCAGCAGTAACCATAGAAAGAATATTTACCACTGAAACTTCTATGCTGACCGGAGTCGTGAACACGATTCTCAATGACCTTCTTAATATAACTCTGCTGACCATGAACCTTTATGTTTACATTTTTAACTCTCTTCTTTGGCTCAGATTTATCAGTACCATAGGTATTAGAAGACTTCTTTGACTCAAGATTTTTATGCAGTTTTGATTTTTCAAGATTGATGACTTTGGCCACATACATGATCTTTCCATCCTTGTTCTTATCAGAACTAGTTCCATCGTTCCTTTCAACCTTTGAAGATAACTTTTTTAGATACTCATTTAGTTCATTATTACTGGAACATTAACCAACTTCTGAGACAGATTGTTTGAAACTGACATTCATTTTTTTAGCTTGATAAAGTTTCTATTGGAAAAGTTCTAGCTCTTCTTCTTTTTCCATCAGCTTTACTTCAAGATGATCATTTTGATTCTTTGCATTCTCAAGAGAATTATTCAGATCTTCAATCTCATTTTCTATATTTATTTTCTCATCATGAGAAATTTCTTCATTGTTTAATGTGGAATTTTCTTTTATCAACTTCTTGTTTTCCTTCTCAAGCCTTCTGATCTTTCTCAAAAATTCCTTCAACTCTTCTTTTAGATACTGTTCAAGTTGAGTTTCTTCTTCTTCAGTACTACTACTCTCATAATAATCATTATTCACTATTGCAAAAAAGTACTCTCTCTAGCTTTCTCAGCAATAGATTTTTCAGATCCAGTCTCACTATCATCATATTCTTCACTTTTTGAAAACAAGCTTCTTCTTTTTGATTTGAAGAAATTTTTATCTTTACCTCTTCTAGAATATTTATCTTTTCCACCCTGTTTCTTCCATGACCTTCTTGGTCTTCTGTATTCTTCGTCACTATCTTCATTTTTTCCTTTTTGAGGACAATTATCCACAAAGTGGCCAACAACTCCACATTCAAAACATTTCAAAGGGAGTTTCCCTTTGTATTTCCCTATTCCTCTTTTCACATTTTTAGAAAACAAGGAAACTATTTCATCAAAATTTTGACATGCCTTGTTTTTAGAGTCTGATTCACTAGATTTATCTTCAATAAGAATTTTATTCGACTTCTCTTTCTTTACAGCATTGAAATACATTTCTCTATCATCTTTTGATTTGATCTTCATAGTCTTCTCCCTTCTAATTTCATAAGTTATGAGAGTGCTATGAAAATCATCCAGAGATAATGGTTCAGGATCTCTATCTTCCAGTGATGAAACTTTAGCATCAAATTTTTCAGAAAGAATTCTTAAGATCTTTTCAACAACTATAGAATCTTCCAAAATTTCACCAAGACATCTGATTGTACTAACAATATCATTTATCCTGGTAAAGAAATCCCCAAAAGATTCAGATTCTCCCATTTTCAAGTCTTCATACTTCAGTCTCCAGATTTGTAGTTTATCCTTCTTCAATTTTGTATTTCCTTCATAGATGTTCTTCAGTTTGTCCCATATTCCTTTGGTTGTAGAAACACCTTTCACTCTTAAAAATTAACTCTCATAAAGTGATGAGAGTAATGCATTTTTAGCTCTTCTATCATTCTCAATATTCTTCTTATCGATAGGAGTAAGAGGAACCTTGTCATCAATAGTAGGAAATCCATCTATTATAGTTTTAAAAACTTCATATCCAGGAGACATAAGATAAGGAATCATTCTGTCCTTCTAGATGTGATAGTTCTTTCCATCAAAAATTGAAATCCCCTTACTATTCACACAATTTAGATTCTTCATCACAACTTCTCTTGAACCACTTCAGCAAAGAATAAATGAAGGGAACCTGTCGCTCTGATACCAATTGAAGTTCCCAGTCAGGATCCAAGTATCACTGAGAAGGGGAGGGGTGAATCAGTGATATCTTTTTCTTTTTATGTTTCCTATTTTTTTAAACAACCTTCGCCTCCTATTAAAGAGTTTCTTCCCTGATGAATACACACAACCACAGGAACACAAGATTTACAAGGTTCACTACTCAACAAGAGTAGCTACATCCTTGGTATGCTACGAAAACAATCTAGTACCACACAATCCACAAGAAAACAATCCTTTGATGTGGAATACAACGAGTAGGATAAACCCTTACACTCGTGTAGCACTTTGAAAACAATCCAATAGTGTGTGTGCTCCCTCTAAGCACAAATAGGGTAATGTAATGATTCTGTGCTTCTTAGTTAAATTTTACAAATTAAATCTTTCAAAAAAATTCTTCACTTTCTTACCCATAAACTGGTAAGAACCTCTTAGTGCAGACAGCATGCACGCCACTCCCTGCTTGTGCACCTCCCTGCTTACACGCCACCTGCTTGCACACCTCACTGCTTGTGCGCCACCTGCTTGCGCTCCTACTCAATACTTGCGTACCACCATTAAGCATAGATCACAACTTTCGCGCCACCTTTGGGTTATACACAGACCACTTCTTGAAATCACCTCCATGCTTGAGCGCCTATGGAAACTTGCGCGACAAAACTTGCGCGGAAAAACTTGTGTGGCACCCTACTTGTGAGCCTTATAAATAACCCTCATTTTGCGTGCCACTTCAGCTTGCGCACCGCCTGCTTGCACGATCAGAGCACCCTCTACTACATGCATGCTCAGAGCTCAAATTTTCACTTAATTGTTGAGCATAAAAAAATGAGGAGGCTAGTCGTCTATTTATAGGCATTTTGGTGACTTGCGTGCCACATACACTTGCACGCCACATACACTTGCACGCCTCTCCAGCACATGCGCGCCACTCCAGCACTTGCGTGTCACTTTCTTTCCTTTGCCATATTTTGATATGATGATGTTTAAATATGACTTGCATGCAACATACACTTGCATGTCACATATACTTGCACGCCACACTTGTGTGCCACTTATACTTGCATGCCACACTTGTGTGCCTACTTTTTGACTTGTGCACCAATCTTTAACTTGCGCGCCATTTTATTTCCTTCGTTAAGTTTTGATGTGATGATCCTGAAATATGACTTGTACGCCAATACTTTCACACCAATACTTGCGCGCCACTCTTGACTTGCGTGCCACTTTCTTTCATTTTCCAAAAACACTTCTTTACGCCCCCTATCCTTCATAAGGCTTGCATCAAAAGTTCTCCAAACTTATGATATTTGTGAAATAAAAATCAGAAAAGCATCATCATAGTTTCCAAGTCCTTTAAAAAGTGAATTGATTTAGCTTCTTTGACAATAAAAGACAAAACTCTATAATAGTAAACTTTTCTTACTTCTTTATCTGTCTAACTTGGTCCCAACAGAACAGATGCACCTATAGGTGACAACTATGAAAGAGGAGGATTAGTTATTAACTCAATCATCATTATAGCATAATGAGTGGTCCTAAAACTACACACCTGGATAGATACTCATGTGAGGTATTCTTTGGTTAATTCAAATGATTTTTAAGAACAATCATGAAACATTTGAAAAAAATATTATTTTAGGATATTCATAAATAAACCATGTTTATGATTCTAAGATTAGCTATGACTAAATTCTCAATTTATAATTAGTGTTGCACCACATCTTGAATTATATATTATGATTTTAAATTAATATTGTTATGATATAATACAGTGTATGTAAATTTAGATATGGTGCCTAGTGTAAGGAATGGAAAAAAGTATCAATTCCTATAGACAATATATGGATTACCCTATTGAGCATGCCAATATAGTAGGAATTAGAGCTGAGCAGATAATAGAAATATTAGGGAAGCTAACTAAGCTTATGATTAATATCCTTGCCCATATAGAGAAGCAAAATATTAGATAAGATATAATAAAATATCTTATGAATTTTCCAAACCAACTATCTTGAATTATGACTAAAAATAAAAACCTAATTGAACTTCTTAAAACTTAAAATAGACTAAAAATAGAGTTTGATGAAAGTTTGGGTGATAAATACCATATAAGGAAAAACTATTTAACATAACATGTGTCAATAATATGAGAATAATAAATTGGGTAAATGGTTAAATTGAATAGGATTTTGTTAAAAGTATAAAGAAAAAGGTCATCAAACTCATAGTTGTAAAGGAAAGAAGGAATCTATTAATGTCGAGTCCTTTAACTATAATGATATGGGGCATTATGCAAACCAATTGATCAAGAATTAAACATGAAAATTATGTTTTGGTATTTATTGATGATATTTTGAGATGATCTAAGGGTTATGAATATTATGATAATTAATTGATAATTATTCTTCAAACTTTTAGAGGAAAATCAGTTATATGAGAAATTTAATAAGTGATTTATTTCATGAAGTTTCTTTTCTTGGTAATATTTTCTCCATGTATGGAATATCTATTTATATTTCTAAGACAAAATGTAATAAAATAATATCCCTTGTCGATGAATATAACCTTTAAGGATTTCAATTTAGGGTAATTGTGGTTAATTTTTAGATTATATGAATAAGTAATATATATTTTTGGTATGTATGAGTGATTAATGTTGTTTAGATATTAATTTTAAGTTGATCTTGTAAGAATATGGGATCAAATCATTCTAATATTTGACTTTAATTTTTCCTAGAATATTTTTGAATAGTTTTAAAGTTATTTATTAATGTAATGATTTAAGTTGAACTTTTGGTGTTATTTTTGATGCTTTGGAGATTAATTTAATATTTCTTCATATAAAGGTTTATTTATATTCGATATTATCTAAGATTGTACTAACCATTTTGGTTTTTTCCCTAGATAGGAGGGATAAATTATTATCCTTTAATGGATATTATAATTCACTGGAAGTTAATTTTAGTGCTTCAAGCATGAAAAAATCATCTTGAATATTCATTTCATGGAGTAAGATATGAGATAGAAGTGGAAATTGATTGAATCTCAACCAAAGAAATAAATTTCCCTTATGAAATAGAAAGAAATAAAGTAATTATATTTTCTCTGGTTCTCTATCTTAATGGTAAAATAATCCTTCAAATCTAGGAAAAGGATCATAAAATAAAAATGGTATTATATTAGATTCATTTATGATGAATTGATGGTCTTCTTTATCCCTTAATGAGTTATGGATTTATGGTCATTAACTTTCTCATGATCATGTTCTATATCACTTTATTATTCCTCTAACATTTTTTTATACTCTATTTCCATATTTTCAATTTATGCTAATTTTATCCTTATCTTGGAACCCAATTATGTGTTGTTTTATTTGGAATTTATGTTTAGTACTTCCTCTTTTCAAAGTAAGTTTTATTGTTCCTTTGTACAATGTATATTTCAATAAAATTATATTCAAATATTGAATATGTGATTACGAAGAAAAAAAGTGTGGATACAATTTACTTAAGGGGTTGAATGCTACACATTTAATATCTAGTTTACAATAATAATTAACTTGATAGATTTCTTAATAGGTAACACCGAGATTTAAGCGAACTACAGTATACTATAAAAATATTGTTATTTAAATATAGTCATTATAACATAGTAGTTAAATTAAAGGTATGAATAGTAATAACCACAATATGGAACAATATTTATGAATTTTTTATATAATACAAATTTATTGTTAACTTATAATAAATAAGTACAAAATTTTCAGTGAAGTCATTTTATGCTTCAAAATACATTTTCTTCAAAAATGGGTTTCATTTCATTTTGTGTGCAGGTATTATAATTAATTTCTTCCAATTTTGGGAAATTAATTTGAAAAATAAATATAATTTTTTAAATAGTTATTTCATAATAGTCTTAGGATTTCTTTTTAAGATTTTTCTAAAATTATTTATTTTTAATTGAATAATGAAAATTACTGATTTTTGTAAAACTTTCATTTTCCCCTTTCAATTAAGTAATTTAAAAGTATCATTCTATTTTTTGTTTTGTTTTAAAGTAACATAAAATATATTTTATTAAAAATAATATAAATAATTCCATATTAATCAATATTGTATTATATTTTTGTATAAGTTCATTTCTATGGTTAATAACACAATTTCCTAAAAAAACATTTTTTGTTACATTTTACGCATTTATATTAAAATTTATTTCTTAAAATTCTATAAATTTAATCTTGAAAATTCTATTTCATATTTGGAATAAATATGTTCAAATTTTATAAATATTTCCCTTTTATTTTTTATCATTATGAACAGTTACTGTGGTAAAATCTATCACCTTAGTAAGGGTAAAAAGGGTAAAACAAGGTCAGAACTATAAGATAAGGCCTAAAAATATCGATAACACATGAATTTATCCTCTTGGATGAGTTTTTTCAACCAAAATAATACAATATATTAAAATATATCAATTTATTTCCACTTTCCTTTGATTATAAAATTTATATTATTTTTTGGAAAAGGATAAATACAAAATGTCACTTTCATAATTTTCATTTATATTATATGTTTTCATAGGGATAAAAAGAAATTATAATAAAATATAAAATTTTATTTAGAAAATAAATAAATTATTTTTTTGATAGTAATTAATTTTTAATTTTTAGTGATGATATAATTACCATAAATTGTTACACAAGTCCAATACAGTTGTTTTTATAGCAATAGAAAAATCAACGTAAATTATTTTTTAAAATAATAAAAATAATATGTTTTGATGAATTATAGTATTTAAATTATTTCATAGGTAATTATAAATTATAAATAATTTAAAAAGTGTTTATATTCTATTTCTATAATTGTCTTTTTTTCTTTAAAGTCAATTTAAATGAATAGTCCCAAAATGAATTAAATGATATTTTATGATTAATAATATTTTATTAAATGATTTAAAAATAACAAATTTTAAAAGAGGACAAAAGGAATGATAAATGGTCTAAAATTTTATCCATTGACTATTTATGAGCCACTTTTTACCTTAGAAGTAAAACTATTAACTTTAAAGGCTAAAAAATCTATTCTCATGGCTAAGGTTAAAAAGATTTATTAAGGGGGTTAAACCAAAAGATAAGGATTAAAATGAAACTTAAACATGTATAGATTTTATTATTTCAATGTATCTAGACCTTATAACATCTTAAATTTGATATTATTTTCATTTGGTTCCACTTTAAATTATTATGATATATATAATATTTAAATATTTTAACTAACTCCAAGTGTATCTTTTCCATCACTTATAAAAGGATGCCTTCTCTTCTCCTCTAGTCACAAATATTGAGCATTCTATCTCACTAAATACCTACCCTAATGCCTTTTTATATTCCTTACCTTCATTATTGATATTTTGTTCTTCCCATAAGACTATCCTAATAAGGATTAAGGTTTAATCCAAATGTGGTCTCTCAATGAAAATGTAATCATCTTTACTGACTATTTGAAAGTTTATTTCTTACTCCACTTCTAATAAACCCGTTGTATCCATTTAAACATAATGACCCATGTATTATAAATATTATATAATGTTATTTTAATTATGGTAATATCATGAACTGACCCATTGGGGCCCTAAAAGAGCGTTGTCGTGGGCACCCTCAAATGATTAATGTGATTTTGGGGTACTTAGGTGCAACAGAGTGGCTGACCAAGGTCGTCTCTCAAAGGAGGAAGTGAATTTAACAACTTATTAAAGGTATTCTAAAAAAAATAGAATAGAATAAAAACACTACTTTAAAGGATTGGGGTTTGTTATAGTTTATGAATATAGAAGAAGTTTGCTGGAAGAAGATTGTATATTTTTTTTGTTTTTTGTTTTGAAATGAATTTCGATTAAAATGACACAACAAGAAGATGTTTTTTTAGAAATCTATTTTAAAAGGCGTAATCGATCTAACTCTACCTATTCATTCACTTATTAATCATTTTCATTTAAATCAATATCCACTTAATTATGATCCCCTAATTTGTTATCCCTCGAACCCTACGAGAGTTAACTTAACCACAAATATGAAATTACTTAAACCCTAGGCTAGCTTCGGAACAAGCAATCGCAGCACCCTGCTTTGATTGTTGTTCTAAGGATAGCTTATGGTCAGTGGTTAATTAGAGCACATATCCATTCTGGAAATGAGTATGAATTGTGTATAGGTATTATATTTTAACTCTACAAATTTATCCTGTGTGGTCTTGTATTACCGATTAAGATTACGCTCTCACAATTTACACAAAATCCTGACCTCGCGTGTTTTTGTGTTAATTGTTCAATTGCTTGCTTAGTTTCTTGTAATTTAAAAACACAATTCATGGATCATATTATGTAAATTACAGTATCTCATTGATTCAAAATAATTAAATGAAGAGGGTAGAAGATAGATCGATTACTAAAAGACTACTCTTCCATGGGTGGCGTAATCATCGTAGAAGCGTTTTGCATGTGAAAAGGTTTATAATGGGTATAACCCAATAACGCTTCTACTCAAGAATTCCAGCCCAAAGAGGAAGATTAAGAGAAGAATAAATTTAAACAAAACAGAAGAAAAGAGAAGAAATAAAAGAAGAACAAATAACTTTATTATATAAACAAAATCATTACAACACGAAGGAGAAGAAGAAGGCTTCGTCGAAGGGATCCTTGCTTCAAGAGATACCCTTATTGAAATGGTTAGAGAATTGGAGTGGATCCACTTATCCTCTTCCCTCAACTTTCCAATGCACGTCCAAACCCCACCAAATAAGAAAAACACCAATTTATAGAGTGGTTGGGAGGCTAGGTTCAAAGTGGTTTCAAGTGTGAATGGGGAATCTCGGCCAAATATTTTATGCCCACTTGCACCGCCCATTTGACAACAAAAACGTGAATTGGCCGGCCTTCCAGAAATATAAAATGTGTGGATATGGGTCCTCTATCTCCCCTCCAAATTTGGGTTCAATCCTGGCTCATATGAAGGATTTATTGCCGAAATACATAAGCTTCTCCATTCTGGCGAGTCCAGCCCAACTTTAACTTCATGGCTCATTTTCAACAACCAAATGCACTCTTTAGCTCTAGTATCCTGAATAAAAGTTTTAGATAATTAAGTTATGAACACTGTTACAAATTTAAAATTGAAATAATAAATATAAAAATATTTATCGTCAAAATACTACAGTGAACTATAATGTGTAAAACTGGAATTTTCATCAAATATTCAAATGAATGATCTAATCCCAAATACTTTCTAATTAAACATATTTAACACAATGTGAGGAAATTATATCATTTATTATCAATAAAATATTCAATAAAATAGTGTTTTATCAACTCCCCCACACTTACCCTTTTGCACTCCTGAGAAAAACCTCATATCAAGTAAACATTAATATCAAATAAAAACCAATTTTAAAACACATATCCTTGAGATAAAACAATTACACACCAAGAAACAAAAGATATAATGCCTCAAAAAAACCATTATTTCAAGTTCTTCATTTATATCATTCAATATATTTCCACTTTATTTATCCTCTCATTCACAAAACACTTACCTCACTTGAATTTTCTATTATCACACAAATGTCATTTTTTTGCAATGTTTTTTTCATCCAAACTCATACAAGGGTCACCATAGGCTTGATAAATTCATGCATTACCACCCGATGTGAGTCAAGGACATATGTTTATCATGAGGGCTTTTTAGGGTTGTTCTGTGGATTTCGGTTGGTAGGATTAAGATGTGAAGAACTCTAAGGCTGAATGAGGAGGGCTTGACTCTTTTTTTGAAGCAAAATTGCATTAATCTAATTTTCACTTAAATATGGTCTTCTCCTCAATCCCCATGGTATCAATTCAGCTCTATCATCATGAAAAGACATGAAAATTTTACAACATTCACCATTTCAGCATCAAAAATGTCAATCTTCTCAAACATGATTTTCTTGAAAGCTCCAGATGGGCACAGCTTTCCACCTCAATTAGAAGCTCCAGAAAAGGCACAGCTTCACTTGTCATGAAAGCTCCATAAAAGGCACAGATTTCAATATAATGACTTTCTTCAGTAGGAAACACATCTCTTAAGAATTTAATTTTCCACCCAAAGTATCACAGAATGTGGTGGCACAACACAAGATAGATTCCCCCACACTTAAACTAAACTAGATTATGCAATTTCACTTCAAGAGTTGGTTGGATAGGGAAAATTGGCTTGTAATGTGGCTAACCTAACAAGCTATGCATGGCTTCTAAGGGCTATAAGGATTAAATATTCAAGGTAGGCCATTATAAAAAATGATTCTTTGAAATAGGAGCTTTAATACCAAACAAATGCCTCAATCATTTAAACATAAGTACCTCAAACCCTCAAGTTTTGACAAGAATAGATCAAATTCTGGTTAAATCAAGAATGGTTTGGTTCTCTCAAGAAGTGAGGTGAATGTAAAGAATATGAAAATAATGGTTCAGAAGCCTCACAGGAAAGTGATTTCCAATATAAAGACAGTGAGATGTGGCATGGGATTCAAAATTCAGTGTAATTTTCATGAAATTATTAAATATTTGAACTTGAAACAAAGTCATTTCAGCATTCATTTAAGCTTAGTTTATTGGGATAAATTGTTTCACTCATTGATATGAATTTAAAAATTGTGATGAGAATCATTTCAGCTCAAAATTTTCAAAAACACAAAGAAAATTGAAAAATAAACACACAAAATTTGAAAAACACAAAAAAAAATTGGTTTTTTTAAAGGAAAACAATTGAAATTACTAAACTAAAAGGTTCCCTCCCCCACACTTAAAATATTTAATTGTCCTCAATGTGAACCCATGAGATGATATATGCACATGAAATGCAGAATTTTTAAATAGGACAAATAATATAAAAGTGAAAGGGTTAGGAACAGCCTGATGTGATCAAGTGATGATGGGGTCATGCAGTGTGATAAAATCCACTGCATCAGTAGGAAGTCCCTCAGTGTATCTCTTCAAACGTTTCCCATTGACTGTAAAGCTCCTTCCAGTGTCCTCTTGTGTGATCTCCACTTCACCATAAAGAAAAACATTATATACAATATAAGGACCTAACCATCTGGAACGCAACTTACCAGGCATCAGCTTCAGTCATGAACTTTAGAGAAGGACTTTCTCTCCAACATGAAACTCCCTTTGTTGGATCATTCTATCATGAGTTGCTTTTGATATTTCCTTGTAGAGCCTTAAGTTCTCATATGATGATAGTTTAATCTCTTCAGGCTCTTGAATTTGCAACTTCCTTTGAATTCCAGCTTGGTCCAATTCAGTGTTGCATTTCTTTATAGCCCAATATGCCCGATGCTCGACTTCCACTGGGAGATGACATGCTTTCCCAAACACAATCCGAAATGGGGACATACCAATGGGGGTCTTTTATGTTGTCCTATAAGCCCACAATGCATCATCCAAGCGCTTGCTCCAATCCTTCCTATTTGGCTGCACAGTTTTCTCCAAAATTCGTTTCAACTCATGATTTGAAACCTCAGCCTGGCCATTTGTTTGGGGTGGTATGGTGTTGATGTTTTGTGTGTCACCCCATACTTTTGAAGGAGGGAAGAAAAATTCCTATTGCAAAAGTGTGTCCCTTGGTCATTGATGATGGCCTTTGGTACTCCAAACCTGCAAAAAATCTGTGCTTTGAAAAAGTCCACAACAACATGAGAATCATCAGTCCAAGTGTCCTTAGCCTCCACCCATTTACTAACATAATTAACAACAACCAAAATGTACAAAAATCCAAATGAACTAGGAAAAGGACCCATAAAGTCGATGCCCCATACATCAAAAATCTCACAGAATGGTATGGGTTGTTGGGGCATCTCATGTCTCCTAGAAATGTTCCCAGTGTGTTGGCAACGAGAGCATGACTTACAAAACACATGGGCATCATGGAATAAGCTAGGACAATATAATCCAGAGTCCAAAACCTTCCTAGCTGTCTGTTGGGGTCCAAAGTGTCCACCACAAGCAAGTGTATGACAGAAATGAAAAACAGACTCAAACTCATGATCGGGAACACACCGCCTAATGACTTGGTCACTACACATGCGCCAGAGGTAAGGATAATCCCACACATAAAACCTAGACTCACTTTTTAATTTTTGGAACTGATATTTCTTTAAATTTTCAGGGATTTAAGAGGAAACAATGTAGTTAACTAAATCTGCAAACCAAGGATGCGTACCTGAGATGGAATAAAGATGCTCATCAGGGAAAGTGTCCCGAAGTGGTACCTGGTCCAAGGTGTCATCCTCTAGTGTGTGAGTAAGCCTAATCATGTGGTCTGCCACCAAATTCTCTGAACCCTTCTTGTCCTTTATCTCAATATCAAATTCTTGAAGAAGGAGCATCCATCGAATCAGCCTGGGCTTTGCATCTGGCTTCTTTAGGAGGTACCTCAAAGCTGCATGGTCAGAAAAAACAACTACTTTAGAGCCCAATAAATATGAACGGAATTTATCTAAAGCAAATATGACAGAAAGAAAATCCTTTTCTATGGTAGTGTAGTTTTATTGGGCTGAATCCAATGTCCTTGATGCATATTCAATCACATGTGAACGTCCTTCCACCCTCTGAGATAAGACATCTCCAACCGCGAAGTTGGAGGCGTCACACATAAGCTCAAAAGGAATCTCCCACCATGGGGGCTGTATGATCGGTGGAGTGGTTAGAAACTTCTTTAGCTCATCAAAGGAAGTCCTGCAAGAATCATCAAATACAAAATCAGAATCCTTTTTGAGTAATTGTGACATAGGAAGAGCAATCTTACTAAAATATTTGATGAAGCACCGATAAAATCCTGCATGTACAAGGAATGATCGAACCTCACGCACACATGTAGGATATGGGAGGGATGAAATAATGTCTACCTTAGATTTATCAACTTCAATGCCACATTGTGAGACTATATGACCTAAGACAATTCCTTTTTCGACCATGAAATGACATTTTTCAAAATTTAAGACCAGATTCTTCTCAATATAACGATGCAACACATCACCCAAACTAGAGAGATATTCATCAAATGAGGATCCATAAACTGTAAAATCATCCATAAATACCTCCATGCAGGTCTCAATGAAATCTGAGAAAATACTCACCATGCATCTCTGGAAGGTACCTGGGGAATTGCAAAGTCCAAATGGCATCCTTCTATAAGAAAAGGTACCGAATGTGCAGGTGAATGTCGTCTTCTCCTGGTCCTCTGCTGTAATGGGAACCTGAAAATAGCCAGAGAAACCATCCAAGAAGAAATAATGCGTCCTACCTACAAGTCTCTCAAGTATTTGGTCAATGGATGGAAGTGGGAAATGGTCCTTACGAGTGTATTGATTCAGTTTCCTATAATCAATACACACTTGCCAAATGTTTTGAACTCTCACAGGAACTAACACATCATTTTCATTTTTTAAAACAGTGAAACCAGTTTTCTTCGGCACAACCTGAATTGGACTTACCCACTGAGAATCTGAAATAGGATAGATTATACATACCTCAATCAATTTTGCAACTTCTTTTTTAACAACCTCCAAAAGTGTTGGATTGAGTCTCCTTTGTGGTTGCCTCACCAGTTTAGCCCCATCCTCCAAGAGAATCATATGCATGCAAATGGAGGGGCTAATACCTGATATGTCTGCCAATGTCCAACCAATTGCCCTAATATTATCTCTCAATAGATTCAAAAGTTTTTCTTCATGTTCAAAAGAGAGATTGTTAGAAATGATAATAGGTAATCTATCACCACTCAGAAAGTATGCATATTTAAGATTTGGGGGAAAAGTCTTGAGTTCCAATGTAGGGGGGTGATGTATGGATGGAGAAATTGATGCAACAGACATATCTGCACAATGAACATCAGTATCAGAATAAAAATCATCACAATAAGAGAATAAAGCACCAAATCCATCATCATACTCAATATCCATGTCATGATCAGAGTTCACATGATCAAAATCAGAATATGATTCCATTTCAAAATCAAATCTTAGAGAGTCTTGTTCCTTAAAAACGGGTGTAGAAGTACTCTTAGACATCAAACTAGAACCAATACTCATAGTCTCCCTAAGCATAGGACAATCCAATTCTATGGTGTTTTTACTTGGTGGTTCAAAATGGGAGATAACAAAAGCAGAATGGTCCTCTGAGGGGTACTTCATGGAATCCATAACATTAAATATCACAACTTCATCTCCAAATTCCATGGAAAGTGTACCCTCATTGACATTTATGATAGTTTTTGCAGTTTTGAGGAAGTCCTACCTAAGATAATGGGGGCATGAGAACTTACCTGATCTTCCTCCATGTTAAGCATGTAGAAATCTACTGGGAAGATCATGTCTTTTACCTGGACAAGTACATCCTCAAGGACTCCCGTTGGATATGTTGTAGCTCTATTTTCCAACTGCACCACTACTCTTGTTGGCTTCAACTCACCAACCTGCAAGGAAGAGAATACAGAGTGAGGCATCACATTTATTAAAGCTCCTAAATCACAAAGAGCATCAGAGAAGTGCAACTCCCCTATAGTACATGGGATGGTGAATGTCCCAGGATCCTTGCACTTTGTTGGCATTGCTAGAGTTGGTGTAATGAGTGCTGAGACATTCCTTACAAGGTTGATCCTCTCATTTCCCTTGATCCCTCTTCGATTGGTACAAAGTTCTTTTAAGAATTTCGCATACCTTGGAATTTGCTTAATGGATTCAAGTAGAGGAATATTGATCTCCACACGCTTGAATGCATCCAAAACCTCCTTTTTCATTGCTTCTGCAGCCATCTTCTTGGTTTGAACAACCCTGTTTGGAAAAGGAAGGGGTTTAGGAGGAACATCATCAATCTTTTTCTTACCTTTATCTTTCTCCTTGGATTGCTCATCAGTTGGTATGGAATGCAGCTTCTCTGGAGTAGAGGTGAATCCCGGTGGAATGGTAGGTCCAGATGTATCATTCATTTGCTTCCCACTTCTCAATGTGATGGCACTAACATTCCCCTTTGGATTTGGAGTGGGTTGGGAAGGTAGATTTCTGGAATTCTTACTTACAAGTTCATGGAGGGCGGTGGAAATCTGGCTCATTTGAGTCTTCAACTCTCTTAGCTCCGAACCTTGACTCTTCAGCTCATTCTGTTGATTAAGAACAATTTGTTTCAAAAGATCATCAGTGTTAGAGTCTACCATGTTTTATAGATTCCCTTGTTAATGACTCGTTGATGTTTGAGCTTCGAATATCCTTTGGGGTTGTTGGAAACCATGTTGGTAAGGTGGAGACTGCTGGAAGTTTGGTTGAAAAGGGGGACTTTGTTGTTATCCAGAGCCATACCTCATGTCCGACTGATCTTTCCACCCTTGGTTGTATGTTGGAGAAAATGAATCAAACTTATTCTGGGGATATGGTTGTTGTTGCTGCTGAAATGGTCTCCCTGGGAATACTGCTGCGCAATCCTCTGTCTCTTGTAGTTGTGGGCAACAGTCAGTTGGGTGGCTTGTCTCAGTGAAAATGTCACAAGGCCTTGAAGGAGGGGGTTGGGATATCTTTTGAGCCAATTCAATCTGCCTCACCATAGTGGTCAATTCTTCCAACTTGGTATCAATCAAATGACTTTCAAGAGAAGAAGGACTTACCTGATGTACTCCCCTGACATGTAGTGTACCTCGATCGCCAAATTGCTGGGAGTTTTGTGCCATCTTGTCGATCAATGCATGTGCGGCTACTGGTGTCTTGTCCACCAATGCCCCTCCTACTACGACATCCACCATGCTCCTCTCCATAGGTGTGAGTCCTTCGTAGAAGTACTGAATGAGGAGATGCTCACTGATTTGGTGATGTGGACAGCTTGCACACAACTTCTTGAATCGCTCCCAATACTCATACATTGACTCCCCTTGGGCTTGCTTGATCCCCTAGATCTCCTTATGAATGGAAGTGGTCCTCGATGCTGGAAAAAATCTCTACAAGAAAAGATGTTTTAATTTTTTCCAACAAGTTACATCATCGGGTTGTAAATAATACATCCAATCCTTTGTAGCTCCATCAAGTGAGAATGGGAATGATCTTAATTTGATTTGATCTTCAGAAACATTTCTTGGTTTTAAGGTTGAGCAAACCACATTAAATTCCTTAAGGTGTTTGTTGGGATCCTCACCAGATAAGCCATGAAACTTTGGAATAATGTGAATTAATCCAGATTTCAATTCAAAGTCCGATTCGAGGTTTGGGTATGCAATACAATTTGGTTGATAGTTAATATCTGGTGCAGCCAATTCTCAAATGGTTCTATTAAGTTAATTTCCATTATTTCCAGCCATTTTTTCCTCTTTTATGTTTGAATTTTAATAGCTTCCAATTTCAATGTTTCTAGAAGAGAGGAATTCACCAACTGGTTGAATATTGAAACTTCCTGTAGATTGAGAATGTCTGATTCGAGCCCTAAGGCTACGTTCAATCTCAGGGTCAAGATCTAAGAGATCTTCGGTATTAGTTTGTGTCATAAATCAAATAAAAATGAAAAGAAAGTGAGTGGAACATAGTAAAATAAAAATGAGAAGTTGAGTTGATGGTCCAAAAAGAAAATATGAGGATGAAAAAAAATGAAAACTTGAGAAAGGGGAAAGATGAAAGAGAGAGGTGAAGAAAATAATAAAATGAAAAATAAAATAAATACCTCTAAATGGTTGAATAAATTACATGCCTCCTCGAAAACGGTGCCAATTTGAAAGAGCGCTGTCGTGGGCGCCCTCAAATGATTAATGTGATTTTGGGGTACTTAGGTGCAGCAGAGTGGTTGACCAAGGTCGTCTCTCAAAGGAGGAAGTGAATTTAACAACTTATTAAAGGTATACTAAAAAAAATAAAATAGAATAGAATAAAAAAACTACTTTAAAGGATTGGGGTTTGTTATAGTTTATGAATCTAAAATAATTTTGTTGGAAGAAGATTGTATATTTTTTTTGTTTTTAGTTTTGAAATGAATTTCGATTAAAATGACACGACAAGAAGATGTTTTTTTAGAAATCTATTTGAAAAGGCATAATTGATCTAACTCTACCTCTTCATTCACTTATTAATCATTATCATTTAAATCAATATCCACTTAATTATGATCCCCTAATTTTTTATCCCTCTAACCCTATAAGAGTTAACTTAACCACAAAGATGAAATTACTTAAACCCTAGGCTATCTTCGGAACACGCAATCGCAGCACCCTGTTTTGATTGTTGTTCTAAGGATAGCTTATGGTCAGTGGTTAATTAGAGCACATATCCATTCTGGAAATGAGGATGAATTGTGTTTAGGGATTTTATTTGAACTCTACAAATTTATCCCGTGTGGTCTTGTATTACCGATTAAGATTACGCTCTCACAATTTACACAAAATCTCGACCTCGCGTGTTTTTGTGTTAATTGTTAAATTGCTTGCTTAGTTTCTTGTAATTTAAAAACACAATTCATGGATCATATTATGTGAATTACAGTAGCTCATTGATTCAAAATAATTAAATTAAGTGGGTATAAGATAGATCTATTACTAAAAGACTACTCTTCCATGGGTGGCGTAATCATCGTAGAAGCGTTTTGCATGTGCAAAGGTTTATAATGGGTATAACCCAATAACGCTTATACTCAAGAATTCCAGCCCAAAGAGGAAGATTAAGAGAATAATAAATTTAAATAAAACAGAAGAAAATATAAGAAATAAAATAAGAAAAAAGAAGTTTATTACATAAACAAAATCATTACAACATGAAGGAGAAGAAGAAGGCTTCGTCGAAGGGATCCTTGCTTCAAGAGCTACCCTTATTGAAATGGTTGGATAATTGTAGTAGATCCACTTCTCATCTGCCCTAAACTTCCCAATGCACGTCCCAACCCCACCAAATGAGAAAAACACCAATTTATAGAGTGGTGGGGAGGCTAGATTCAAAGTGGTTTCAAGTGTGAATGGGGAATCTCGTCCAAATATTTTATGTCAACTTCCACCGCCCATTTGACCACCAAAACGCGTGAATTGTCTGGTCTTCCAGAAGGATACAATGTGCGGATATGTGTCCTCTATCTCCTATCCAAATATGGGTTTAATCCAGGCCCAGATGAAGTGTTTATGGCCTATATACAAAAGCTTCTCCATTCTGGCGAGTCCAGCCCAACTTTAACTTCATGACTCATTTTCAACAACCAAATGCACTCTTTAGCTCTAGTATCATGAATAAAAGTTGTAGATAATTAAGTTAGGAACACTTTTACGAAATTTCAAATTCAAATAATAAATATAAAAATATTAATCGTCGAAATACTACAGTGAGCTATAAAGGGTAAAACTGGATTTTTCATCAAATATTCAAATGAATGATCTAATCCCAAATACTCTCTAATTAAACATATTTAACACAATGTGAGGAAATTATATCATTTATTATCAATAAAATATTCAATAAAATAGTGTTTTATCAAGCCCCTCATGGGCCGATAGTAAGTCAAGGGTGACACCGCAAGCCGGCCTCTAATAGGCTAGGGTCTGGGGACAATCATCAAGTAGGGAAAACACGAAAAGGGAGGTCTTAGCATAAAGTACATGTAAGAATGCATACAACCAGCTCCATGCAATAGTGCAGAGATATAATAAAAGTTTTAAATTGTAAAAACCTAGGAAATGATAGAATAAATCATTTTCATGTCTATTAATATGAATGATATAGTTATATTCATTATAAAAATATTATATAATTCTTATTTAAAAAAATAAATAGTTTAAATGAAATTATTTTATTATAAATTTTATTTTAAAGATTGATTTCCAAATTTTATAATTTTATATTAAAATAAATTAATATCATTTTCTAAATCATCATTTCAAAATATACATATGGTAAAATTTTAGGATTTTTCAGAAAATATTGATTCTTCAGTGAATAGTGAAAAATAACGTTTTTTATAAAAAAATGTCATTTATTTTCAATAAATTAATTAATTTAAAAGTACCATTATGTTTTAATAGAATTTTATGTAACATAAGTAGTCTTTTTTATTATAAATTCACTTAAATTCTTTTTTATCAAATTTATATTGGATTTAAAATAAGTTTATTTTTGGGTTTAAAAATAGGGTTTTTTGAAAATTATTTTAAAGTGCATAATGTTTATCTATTTTAATTAATTAATATAATACCCAATGAAAAAAAATTAAAATTAAAATTATATATAATATATCAATAAATATTAATTTTTATTTTATAATGATTATTTTTAGTCATATAATTAATATAAAATCTTCTTTTGCTTGAAAAATACAGTTCTTGAAAACCCTTTTTTCGTTGCATTAGTGGGTTTAATTTTAAATTAAATTTTTCTACTTCAATGAATTTAATTTGCTAAAATGGATTCCATATTTTTAATCATAATAATTTATATTATCTAATAAGTTCAAATTAATTTTTTACCATAATTAATGTTGAAAAAAATAAAAAAAAATTGTCATGGTTAAGGTAAAAACAGATTTACTGGGGGGATAAACTAAAAATATAATGGTTAAAATGGCCTAAAAACTTACCTAAAATATATTTTATGGACATGTTTATACCTTATAATTTATAAATATTAATAATTTTCTATTTTATATCCTTTTTTATGTGACAAACGTGGGTTCACCTTTTTCTTTTCAAAAATTAAAAGTGTTCCACTCACATCACTTATAAAAGGACAACCCCTCTCCTATCCTTTTCACACCTTAAAATACATTTGGATCATAAAATAACTACCCAAATAACTTCCTTAATTACATAAAAACTACCTATATTTATTATTGTGATCATAAATATATCCTAATAAGTATTTTAGTGCTTACCTAAGGAGGTTTTCTGAAGAAGAGGTATCGTGCTTAACTGAGCGCCTTTATTTTATTTATTATTACACCCCCTTGAAATATTAATAAATTATGATTATATAATCAAAATATATATTTTCCATATAATAATATATTATTATATTAATCTAATAACATAAATTCATATCATCTTCCCTCAAATGGGATACGAAATCATCATTTGTGTGTACGACGGACTATCACCTAGCAAACTAATGTTATTCATTTTTCATCACCTCCCCTCATGACTTGTTATGATGATGGATTTAAAATATTTATATATGATATTTGTAATATATATATATAGTTATAGTTATGATATCACATAAAACATTTTACATTCCATTATGTGGGGAATATGATAACATCGCTCCTGTGTACGGCGGATTACCGCCTCGCAAAGCGATGTGGTTCATTTTTTACTAACAATTTACATAGAAGTTGATTAGGATAAAGTTAATTAATATATGTGGTATAAATGATATAATTATGATATTAATTGAATATTTATTATTCTTAAAATATAATATATAATTTTATTTCTTACACTGAAAAATGATAACGTCGTTCATGAGCACATGTGGACTACCACCTCCACAAAATGATGTGACATTTTTTTCATAAATAAATCACATAGATGATGTTTATAAGTATATTTAAAAATAATATGTTACTTATGATATTATTATAATTATTTAAATATAAACTAATACATACCTAATTTACACAATGATCATTGAAAAATCAAAATGTTATACATACATACATCCCACCATCTCAATAATCGTAACATAGTTCATTTTTCATAACTATAATTCATGATTTATTTTAAAAATTATAATTGATATATAAATATAATAATTATTTCATGATTATTATTATTTATATTTTGAAATAATGAACTCTTTTATTATAGTCAACCGACCAAAGTCATTTTTGACGTATAAGATGAATACCGTCAAAACTTCTGAAGTTAACTTAATTAATTAAGTAATTATGTATGGAATGGTAATAATTGAATTAAAAGTAATATTAAACTTATAAAATTTTATCATTAAAGTAAATAATTTTCATAATTTTATTATTCATAAATATAAAGACATGTGTAACAAGTCAAACTCGAGGTAAGAGCCTTCATTACAATTTCCTTTCATTGAATAATATTTTGATGTTATGCACCTTTTATGAGGTGTATATACAGCTCATTTGACATTTAATATCATGAATTTATATATTCTCATGATATTTAAAGTTTTTTTAATTTTATTCTTTAATGGGTCTTATGATTCAAATGTTTCCAAAGTTTTCTTTTAATAAAAAAATAGTCTTTTAAAGCATTCTTTTAAACTATCTTTCTTTTCCATGACCATGTTTTTAAAATGATTTCAAAAATGTATTTATATGGAAATAAGAGTTTAATAAAGTAAAATTTTTTATATATTTAAATTTTTTTTCAAAAAAACTAATCTTTTTATGGAATTTTTTAATTTCATTGTTAACGACAAAATGAATGTTTTATTTTAACGTATACGGCAACAATGAATTTTTCTGTCATCGTAATCATTATTTGAATTTTGGATTCATTTATATAATTTAATTTTTTTATTCAACAAAAACCCTATTTCCATTTTTCTGATCATTTTGGTATTGAAAATGGTTTTTTAAAATAAAATTGTATTTTTGGAATTAAAAATGAGTTTTTAAAAGGAAATGGTATTTTGATATCCAAAAGTGATAAGCATACTTGTTTAAAAGATTTTTTCAAATGTTTTATAATGAAAATGTGTAATCATAAAATGTTTTATTCATGATATTGTACTTGATCATTATATTATAAATGGGTGATATCTATACATTTTATATGATTGGTATAACCAGATAGCATTGGGTGAGCCTGATATAGCTTATATAATGGGTGTGCTCAGATAGCTCCATGTCAGCACGATATAGATTATACAATGAATAAACCCATATATTGATCCAATGAATTGGGTAATGTTCTTTATATTAATAGGAAATAATAATGAAGTTTCCAAGTTTTTCTCTTATAGATTTAACTAGGCTTCAGTTACTTTGAACACGGGTTTAAAACGGGTTATGAATTTGATGCTCTAAGTTTCCAATAATGGTTTTTATATTATTACTTTAGATTTTAATAATTTATTTGAGTAAAAAAATTTTTCATGTGAAAATTATTTATTTCACTCAAAGAAAATTGAGATAAATGTAACACATTTCATGGGATTTTAAATTTTTCACTATACTAATGGTTTTCTTTCTTTTTCATGTCCCTTACTAATATTTTTGTACTCATCCAACATTATAAAAAGTTTTTGCTAGGTTTTAAGGATAGGTAAGGGAAAATAAGAATTAAATTTGAAATTCATAATGAATTTTCATAAAATAAAATCATGTTTCATTTTACAAGTTTTATATTATGGTAAAATGGATACTGATCAGAAGTTTCCACTTTTTATATGTTTTGTAATGTAATAGTTATGACCTAATTATCTAAATACACTTGAAAAGATCCTCAAATATAATAGAATGAATTCTTAACTTAAAACTCAAGATTATGTACTATTTAAGGCCTAGCCCTTATATAAATATCTAGATTGTAATCAATGCATACAACAAACTCTAGGAAATACATCAAAGTGAATAAATATAATACAAAATATATAAAGGTAAAAATACACGCCTACCAGATGTGAGTTCCCAACCTAGAAACTACTAGGAAAGGGGAAAATAAAGATATCCCAGCTCATAAAAACTTAGGTTAACCACTTAATTTATTCCTCACCTCTAATAGTGTGATGCTACACCAATAATGGGTCTAACAATTCATCACCAATCTTCCTGTCATCAGTATAAGACACAATAAATTTGGGTGTATCCCATATAGGTGTGAGTATATAAAAACCCAGCAAAATTCCTCAAAACCCAAGTGGAAAGTAATTGAATAATACGGTATTCTCTACCCATAAAGTAATGGGGTAGAGAAACCCAACTTCAAATATGATCATAAATAAATCCAAATGAAGAGAGAAAGGAGATCTCCATCTCCACAACAAGATAATAATGATGAGTGTACCCGTTGATCCAAAGGTCCCATATTCTAACTAAACATCACTTTTAGACTCTCATGAATGAGTATAGAGGACCTACACCATTCCATTGTGTTACGCATCTGAGGGAGAACTAACTCTAATAGGGGACCTGCTCACCGACATATCTCAATGATAGGGAGTAACACTCCACAGATAGAGGACTCAATCCCTCTATAATTTGGGAGAGTTCTATCTCAACCTATATAAAAGATATGGGGGACCCACTGTATATAGAGACAGGGAAATACCAACCCCAATAACACTCTTATGACCACACCCAAACACTACCATCAACTAAGAATTTATGAAAGAATAATCCCACTTATATCACCTCATTTCATACCTTTGATACTGAAATTAATTCCACCATTATATCCTACGTGGAAAAATACTCAATATACGTTTCTCGCCGACCCAAATCTGAGTTTTGGAGAAATATATACACAAAGTATAAGTTATTAAAAAAATTATATGATGTGTACATTGGGCCATACAACATATGACCTTGACCAAACACCTGGGTGTGTCCTTCCCTAAACATGGATTGGGAAGACATGTCTCTCAATGTGACATGTCCCTAAGGGAACACATCATGTATGTTAACTTGGGGTCTTGGGAGTGTGATTACGTCACATGGATTTCCAAGACATGTAGTTCCACATGGTATATCCCTCTAGGGAAACCGTCTATCTTCTCGCCCAGGGTCTTGGACATGTTCTCTCAGTACATGGCTTGGCTATTTGAGCAAGATCACATGATGTGTGGGCCTATACACATGATTTGTGATATTTAACTTGGTCTAAAAACCTTCTCACTTTGAGAACCCAAGATACACAATGTGTTCCTCCAGGATACATGGCGTGTAGACATGGTTTTCACTAAAATTAACTCTATTCTTTAGGCGAGCTCCAAATCCATGATTCAAACTACATTCCTCATCATTTGAATCTTGTAAAATGGATTAATTTGAAGGGGTCTCCCATTATTCATTTTCGACCTCCATTTGCTGGAAATTGGATCTTTGATCTCATGAGTTATAGTCGTTATGCTTACCACCCCAATTTGAGGGTTCTGATACATGGTTCCATCAACCACATACTGCAACCCATCTGGATTCATCCGAAAATCACTAATCCCGATGCTTTTAGAACAAATTTTATGAATATGAGGGTTCGATCATGCTCGAATCCGTCCCAACAATGTCAAATCACAACCCCATGGGCCAACGATGAAGAATGTGAAGATCGATGGTGGGAAAAGGCATATGAACAAGTTTAGATCATCATTGGGATATGTGATCCCAGCCAGTTATCATAAATCTCAGAAACCAAGGGGGTGAGAAACAAGCGTAATAAATATAAATAATTAGGTTGAAGAACACTAATTAAAACTAGGCTCATACAAAGAACAATAATCATAGAAAAGTTAAGTAGGTATGAAATACATGATTGAAAACACAAAGGGAGGAAATCAATAAAATAAAAAAGATCTACCTCAACAATAGATTGATCATTGGTGAATAACATGTCCACTAGAGAAAAAGATGAAGGACCCACTATGTACGTCATTCATCTCATGATTCTCTTTGATCGTTGGTTGTCGATCCACATTCTTGGATCACCAACACCAAAAAACCTCTCCTCCTACTCCTATATAATATCCTAGGGTTATATAGATAAACTTTTAGATTTTCCAAAATGAAATATATATAGAGATGGAATTGGGTTTTTGGATATTAAATAAATTAAATAAATAAATTATTTAACTTACTTAACACACTCCCAATGACTGCCTTCAACATAAAATTCGACACTAACCAACCTTATATTGTTCCTAGGGTAAACCTAGTGCTTGGAAAACAACCATGGTCTTAGATTTCCCATCCATGGTCCTGATCAATTGGGAATCATTTTATTTTGAAAATATTTTTACGCATTACGTAATATATATTAATATTTTTAATATATTAATTATGGGTTCATGTGACACCCAAAACACAATTTCAATTCCAAGGAAAAATCTAGGGATATATATATAAATATTCAAAGGATCAAATTATAGAGAATAGCTTTTTATAATAGGAAAAACATTTTTCACCTCCTTCCCATCAAATGGGAAAATAAAAGTATCGCTTATGCATACATGTGGATACCACCTCCACATAGTGATGTGATTAATTTTCCATCACCACCACTCATGGTATAATAATTTTTATGGAATTATAAAATATTACCTACTTTATTTTTTTTTCTCATTAGAAAATGTAAGTATTACTCGTGCGTGTGTATGGACGACCATATCACTACAAGAATAGTTAAAATTCATAACCTTTTTGAAAACTGCCCCTAAATATTTCATCAATATTTTTTTAGCAGAGGTTTTTGGAAAATAAATAATAAATTATTTAGAAAATAGTATAAAAATAATTAATAATTAATAATCATTTTTATTTATTATAAATAATTATTTTTTATTATTTATAATCATTTATTATTTATTATTTATAATTTTATTTAATTATTATGTGTTTATAATTATTATTTAGAAATTATTTGAGACTTAAATTATTTATAGGATAAGTTGAAAATTAGACTTCAGCATCAAAAGACCATAACTTTCGATCTGGGTGTCCATTTTAAGTCCACAACCAATCAAATTGAAAGTTTTGAAATGAAATTCAACTAAATTATATAATAATTTGGTAATAGTTAAGAGAATAAAAATTATTGTTATTTTAAGAGAAGTTTAAAATCAAACTTCAACTTCCAATGACCATAACTTTTGATCTGGGTTACTATAGTCATGGTGTTACGATTTTTCCCTTTGAAACATAATATAACAGCCCTATCTATAGTTAGGAGTGGTCTTCCCAAAATTATAGGAACATTTTTCACACACCATTTACAGAACAATAAAATCAATAGGTAATTTAATCTTCCCTACATTTACTAATAAATCGGCTACCCTTCTCTAGGGATGAGTAATTGGTTATTCAGACAAATAAAGAAAAATAGAGCTTGATTTTAGTACCCTTAGACAAGACTATTTAAATAAAGAGAATGAAATAATATTGATAATACCCCTAAGTCACATAAGAAATTTATATTTTCACTTTATCATATTCTACAAGATATTAAAAATCTTTGAGGAACTACAAAAAAATTAAAATTTAGCAATGTTTTTCAAAAAAACATAGCTAATTTAGTGATATTTTTTATCGATGTTTAAAAATATGGCTCATTATAAAATTAGTAATGTTTTTTAGAAAACATCATTAATTTATCCACATTTTTTAAAACATAGATAATAATAAATATAACCATTTTTTTAAAGAAAATATCTCTAATTTAGATACATTTTTTAAAAACACGGCCAATTTAGCCATGTTTTCTAGAAAAAAGGCTAATTTAGTGATAATTTTTTTTCCAAGTTTAAAAATGTAAAATAATTTAAAAAACCGTGTTTTCCAAAAAAACATGGCTAATTTTAAATTTAGAGACATTTTTAAAAAAATTAACTATTATAGTGGCATTTTTTACCATTATTTTAAAACATTGCTAATTTTATATATGAATAATTATCTTAATTTACATATATATAACTTTATAATTATATTTATATATAATTATATATATATATAAATTTATATTTATATACAAATACATTAACATATATTTAAATATCATAATATATATATAAATACACACACACACACACGTACATATGTATATTGCCCTTGTGGTGAGCTTAGTGGTAGTTGCCCCTATGGGTCTTGACAAAGTGTCGAGTTCGAGAATCGCTGAGTCCTTCCCTGCATTTGTGTGTTGAATATTTTTTTGGTAATGTATCCCCTTTCCCCGCATTGATGTAAATATCTATGTATATATTTAGATATATATATATATATATATGTATATATGTATATATATATAAACACTCACATATATATAAACATATAATATATATACATATATGATGTATATAAATATATATATATACCCATATATTTATATATATATATAAACACATATATATTTTAAATTTAGCCACATTTTTAAGAAAATGTTGCTATTTTAGTGATATTTTTACTAGTGTTTTAAAATGTGGCTAATTATATATATATATATAATTATAGTTATATTAATTTACATATATATAAAAATAATTATAATAATTATTATATATATTTATATATATATAAATTTATATTGATATAGAAATACATTGACATATATTTAAATATCATAATATATATATATATATATATATTTGTGTGTGTGAATGTAAACACACACATGCATACAAATATATAAACACACACACAAACATACACACATATATATAAAGAGGCATAGATATATATATATTTAAATACACATACACACATGTATATAATATATATATATATAAACACACACACACACACACACATATATATATATATATATAAACATATTTATTATTAATTAGCATGGCTTGTAGCTCTTCACAAATCAGAATACCGTTGTGGGTGAGGTATCACTCAATCCTAATGGGTGATTCGATTTCATAATACCCTCTACTAGTAATAAATAATATGTATACATATATATGTATATATATAATATATTATTTTTTAACACTGAAATATATTAATATATGTATAAATATTGAATAGTATATTTTTATAATAAAAAATTATTTAGGTTAGTTGGTTCGGTTGAGAACTGTGGAGCAGCTAGTCTTGTCTTTCAATCTCGTGGGGTGCGAGCTTGTGTGAATAAAAGGTTCAGGAAGGGTGGTGAAGGGGTATGATGTTAGTGTGATGTTGTGTGAAAGAGGTCGAGTGACATAGTGCAAAGAGAGTGGGGGAAGTTGTGTGATCCGGTGGGATCGGTCCTGTAAAAAAGTTCAAAATTTAAAAAAAAAATTATATAATGAATTTCAAAAAAAAAACTAGCCACATTTATAAAAAACATATCTACTTAATGATTAATTTACCAACATTTAAGAAAATTTTGTGAATTATGGTGTCACTAATTGGCAGCATTTATAAATATTTCTAATTAGTGATGTCATATTTCCTAATGTTTTTTAGAAACATTAGAAAACTCATTAGTGAAGTTTTAAAATGTTACTAATGCGAAAAAAATGTCTCCAAATTGAAAATTTATTTCTTTTGTGAATTTTAATTTTGGAGGTAACTTATCTTAAAGTAAAACACTACAGTCCCTAGTGAAATTAATGGTGTCCATATTTTCCCAATCCCTTTTATTAAATAGAAAACCTCTTAAGAAATTTGAAATGGGAAAGGATTTTATTTAAGGCTTCCACAAAGGTAATGTTGATGCTAAAAGTTCAAAACATCTCAAAGAATTTGATATAATTAGATTCATATTTTTTTGATTCTTTGAATAAAGGGAATGAGATGGGAATGATGACTAAAAATAGGTTGATTTCTCTCCTCCTCAAACTCAACTTTTTTATTACCTTTCTTGGTTAATTCCCTTTTCATTTTCTTTTGTTTATTTTTTCAATTGAATATTCATTATTATATTCAATCTAGACCTTGTTATAGAGTTTTAAAAATTTATTGTTTTCTGTATTTTTATTTTCAGATTCAATAAAATATTTTATCTTCGCTTCTCTAAGATAAAACCTAACATGTAATTAAGTTTTCAAACCTAATATTGTAATGAAATCCATTACATTTTCTCTTGTATTTAACTCTATTTTGTTAGGAATCTTTACCTTTTCTCTTCTACCTAGGTCTTTTTCCAAGTATCTCATTTGGATATGTTGATTATGAATGATAAATTTTTGGTAATCTCCTTTGGTGATGAGAGTTTCCTAACCAGATCCTTCAAATTAGAGTTAGAATTAAAAGGTCTTGTTATGTTTTAAAATTGATTTATATATTTATTTGAATATCCTAGGTTAATAGATTATTTCAACACTCCTTAATCTCTATAGGATAGATTTAGATTATTTCTATAGCCAAGGTTAAATCTTTTGGATAAAGGATCATTGTTAACCTGATTTCTAGTCCTAAAGTATGAAAATTTATAACTTTTACCTTTTTGAATGGGTGGATCAAAATTAGGGTATCAATTATTTATATAACATAACATCCTAGAATAGTTTCACTATTCTTAAAGTGAATTATCAATGAAAATACTCATAGCTAGAGGATGTGAATTGCCACTATGAATAGTTCTTTTCTAAGAGCATTAATTATGGGATGTTTGATCCATTTTATTAAATATTTATTTAAGCTAAGAAACTATTAAATTATATAAATCACCACCTGAAAATTGGTCTACTATGTTTTAGTGTTATGGGGTAAGATAATTATAAAATATTTTCAACAAGATATGGGGAGAAATATGATGGTGGGGATATTTCATATGAGTCCCTATAAATATTTCCTAAATTTCATGAAACATCCCTCTTCAATCCTAGACAACCCAGTGATATTTTGCCTAAAATATTTTTTCATATTTCTATGGAAAAATATTTTCACAAAGGCATTTAAATGTTGATCCCAAGTATCAAAAATTTATTCATCTAAGTTTTGGAACCAATTTTTATCCCTTACCTTCAAGAAAAATGAGAAAACCCTAAACATATGCTCCTCCTCACTAAACCCATGTAGAGTTAAATATTGAGAAATAGTAATATAAAATTCTGATAAAATCTAAATAATTCTCACTGGTATTTCCCTTAAAATAGGGTATCATGAAGAGGTAATATTGTTTGATCTCATAAAACCTACACCAGGGGGATAACCGTATGCAATATAGGTTTCTTAAAATAGTGGTAAGTTTGAAATACATAATATAAGGCCTCTATGAGTTATGATTTCTCTATTATGGTGGAATAAAAATTTTATTTACATTTATGTTTTTAGGTCTTTGAATTTTATGATTTTCAATTTTTACTAACTTTTCTCTCTTAAGAGCTCTAAAATGTTTGATAATTTCTTGATTTAATAGATTTAAGTAAGATTAATTTTTTTAATTGTGTATATGAATTTATAATTTGTTGTATTAGAACATCACCTCCTTATTTTAAAGATCTAAATTCATGTTTATCTTGTTATTAATTATTTTCATGTTTTCTGTTAGAAAATTATTTACTGGAAAAAATTAAAAAAATGGATAAGTGTGGAGCTTACCATTCCACCTTATCGTTTGAAGGTCAAGTGACCATATCACCCTATAATATATTATACTTCACCTTACCGCATTAAAAACTACTAATTATGAGTTATATGAAAAAAAATTTAATTCATGAACTGACCACAGATTGAAGATTCAGCTTACCGTGAATTGAGAATCACCTTAACACATGAAGGAACTTACCTACCACATGAAAAGATCAAGTTGTTGTTCCAAGGTATGTATAGTTCTTTATAAATTAATATACTGACTATGTGTTCTAATTTAGTGACTTCATGAATAAACTTCCTACCGCATGAATTAATGAACTTTTCATATGTGCAAATGAGCTGACTACGTGTAGAGATGAACATGTCGTGTCACTTTGCCGCATCAATTTACTGTGTCAAGTTTCCATGAGATAAATGAACCATACTTTAATTGAATAGATATTTACATGTCTAAATTATTAGTGGAGGGTTTCAAATCTCAAATGACTAGTTTTAAAGAATTAAATCAAGCATCATTGCATTTAATTAAGAAATAATATTCTCCAAGGGTTTCTTCTGATGAAGAACTATTTAATAAAAATATTAGATCATGTGAAGATAGTGGGGACTATTGAAAACATTTTTAATTACATAGATAATAACAAAGTATCATTTATGTGAGTGCTTGTTCTATAGATAATACTTCACAATGCTCTTTTTTATATACTCTTCTAGACAAATTCATATAAATCTATTCAAAAACAAAATCAAAGACTATTGATCCTCTAAATCTAATCCTACTAAACTTTACCAAATCTCTCTTATTCTATTATCTATCTCTTTATATTCTTCTTTAACATTCGATATGTGTTTTATATTTCTTATTTTATCTATAAAAACATTATCTCCTATGTTAAACTAGATAATACTCGATATTCTCTCAAATCCTTTTACTTGTATTCCCATGAATAACTATAGAAGAGTTTCTACTGACTAGGTATCTTTTTAATCCCATGCATAATTATAGAATAGTATTTGTGCCAATAAATTCTTATGTACTATTATTGGTAAAGCCTAATCTAAGTTGTGGATCATTTTATTTGTTAACAAACTTCTTAGAAGTAGGTGAATTAAAAGTTAATGGGATTAATTCTTTACTTAAGACTCAACCCTATGTTTAAATTCTCCTATGTGATTTTCTAGTTTTGTTGTTTTAATTTACAAATTATTGTTCATTTTCTAAGTTGTAAAAAACTTTACTTTGATAATTATTATTAATTTTTGTTTATATAAATTTATCAATTATGTATCTTAGTTTCAAAAGTTAAATTATTTAAAAGATATTTTAACTGAGAATTGATATCACTTCTGAGAAACTATTTTGAAAGATCAAATTTATATATTTCTACTTATTTGATTAACTTGTAATTTTTATTAAATTTTGGGATTTATTTTTTAAATCGGTTTGAAATAAAAAAAAATATTGGAAACTCAATCCCCCCTCTTGAGTTTTCCACTCTGACCAACATTCGATATTAGAATATATTCAGATATCTTTTTAATTGTGATTTAGTTGCATACAAAGATCTTAAATTTATATCATTTCTAAATTTAATTCTTTATAGGTAATAAAATACAATAAGGAATCACCACTAATCATCTTCTTTATTTTAATGAAACTAATTATGCTCAATAGAAGATTTAAATGAAAATTAATTTATAGAGAATGGGTTTTAATATTTGTACTATAATTGAATATAAATATGAAAACCCCAAAGCTTATAGATCTATTTGTATTGATGCTACTAAAGAATCATATTATTATAATTTTAAAGTTATGAATTAGTTGTAAAATTCTTTAGGTGAAGATGAATTTAACAGAATATCTTCTTATGCAACTACTTTTGAAATTAGGGATACCCTGGTTGTTTCTCATGAAGGAAAATATAATGTTAAATAAATGTGTTTAATCACCTGCACTATTAAATATGATAATTTTAATATGAATCCTAATGAATATGTTTCTGATATGTATCTCAGGTTTAATGAAATTGTAAACACGATGCACTCTCTTGGGAAACCAATTTCTGACAAGGATCATGTTATGCGCTTGCTTAGATTTTTACTAAAGAGGGTGAGAGGAAATTTAGTTTCAATAATGTAATATTGTGACATAAGTAAGTTACAAATGAAATATATTATTAGAAAGATCATGATGTATAAGTAGGAACTCAAAGTGAATAGAGAAGAAGATGGTGAACCAAAGAAAAGGTATGCAGCTTTCAAGAATTATGATGCAAGGAAAAAAGAAAAGATCAAAGATAAAAGCTCAATTGATAAATAAACACCTACTAATAATGATGAATATATGGATCATTTATCCAGGTGGATCAAGAAATTTTATAAAAATAAGTTCTTCAAGAAATGAAATTACAGAATTAAGTATGAAAATAAATAAAATTATAGAAAAGAATGAAAGATGGATGATTTTAAAAATAAAATAATCTTCTAAGAATGCAAGAGAAAAGGAAACATTAAGGTAGACTATCCCAAGATAAAGTATAAGAAAATTTATGAAGCCAGATTCAAGATATATAAAAATTCTATGATAGTCACTTGGAGTGCCTCATTGTGTAACGTCCCGGACTCGGATGCCACCATATAGTGCCCCGAGCTCAGTTGGACACATGGCCTCAAGCACATCTCCCCAAACACCAGAGGTTGACGACTAACAGTGAGGGACTAGTTGAGTCAATGGGGAGACTATTCCTTCATTACCAAAGTATCATAGTGGAAGTCAAGCATATAATAGCGGAAGAAATTAATTAAGTAGAAAACTGAAAGTAAGACAAGAAGAGTATATATAAAAATAGTCATAAGTGTATCATATAAAAAATGATGCATATGGTACAAGTATCTAGAAAGCATCCATAACAGCACATAACAATGTAATATAGTACAATTCCCAAAAATAACAAAAGACCAAAAAGGTATCCCAGCATCATAAGCCTCAGCTTGGTCATATGCCCTCCTTATCCAAAGCCGCAATCAACAACCTATACTAGGTATCTTTACCCTATCATCACCTTCAACCATATATTCTATTTGGATCTCTGAGGAGTCCCAAATATGGTGTGAGATAAACATCCCACTAGGCAACCACTCAGGTCTATACAGTTCTAACATCAATTATACAAAAGTGCTAGCAAGTGTAAATAAGTAGTAAAGTAAAGTGTGTATGCCCCTGGCATAAATCTATTACAATAAGTAAAACCAACCATCCCTCAAGGATACCTTCAAAAGAGTCATCTCCTATTAAGGCAGCTAAAAGCAAAGTAAACAAGTCACACAGGCACGTCATACATCTGTCTGTAATATACAACTCACAGCCACATTGTATAAAGAAGTCAAGTATCCCATGACCATGCCATATAGTGAAGAGTAGAATCCCACGGCCATGCCATATAGTTAAAATTAGACTTCAAGGTCCAGATCCAAGGTGTCAGTAGACCAAGGTATCCATGAAATAATTCCAGACCATAGAGGTCCAAATCTAAGGAGCTTGTACATGAAATCCCATTGAGTACCATGGGTGTCCCTGGTGGAAACTCTATTAGCCACTGGTTGGGATACTAGGATCATGGCATTAGAAAGTCATATGTGATCCCAAGAAAGCTAGATCCATAGGGTAGTAAGGCCTGAGGAATCTCACAGAATCAAGATCCAAGGGGCAGAGTCAACCTAAGGTCTCCACTACCGTGTTCCAGGTCCATGGAGAGCGGTCCATGGCATCGATCAACTATTCATTCAAGAATTCAAGCATTCAAATTAAAAACTCATTACATGTGATTATATCTACTCACATCAACCTGTACAATCCATAAGTATACCCACTCATGCAAACCATTTATCAAAACAAACATATGGGCCTACCCTCCCATATAAACAATTTAACATTCCATTAGTCATTTCATATAGGTATACCCACCCATATTATCTATTTAACATGAAAAAATATCAAAATAGATAAGTAATAACATGATACTCATTAATCAAGGAGATATTACATCTCCTAAGCAAGCTATTCAAGCCATCAAGGAATCAATAGGATTCCTCAAACTAGGCAAGCGCAAGCACGCACCCCTTAGGTGGTTTAAACAAGAATAAACATGTTATTTCCTTAAGTTTCACCCCTTGGGTGACCTTGAATCATGTAATGGGTGCCAATGCACCTAAACAGAACCTACGGGCATCCTCAATAGGTCTGACTAGGCCTACGTCAAGAAAATCGCTCAAAAACAAGGCCTCGCCGGAAAGTCTGACGAGCGGTGAAAAGGCCGAACACCCGAAAAGCACCCAAAAAGATGAAAGAAAGTATAGACCACCTACCTCGCCTCGGTAGTAAAAAAATTGTCCAGTATCAAGTCCTAATTCTTTCTAGTTTGGAAGAAATATAAAAAATAAATGAAGAACATGAAATTAGGGAATATGATCCTAAACCCAAATAGTACAGTCGTTGTTCTGAAGAATCAATAATGACTAAAAAGGAATCAAGTACTTACCTATGTGGTTCTAACGTGATAGAACACACTTGAATTGGAGTCCAAATGGCTTATATATATGAAAAACTAGTTTAGAGGTGTTTTGGGTTCCAATAACTAGAGGAAAATCATCTGTTCGTCAAAATATGAGGATACTGCCTCTTTTATAAAAAAAACCCCACTGAGAAAGTACACGATGTGTAGGGAAAGTACATGGAATGTACTTCCCTATATTTTTTCTGAGCTAGACTAGCAGCACATCGTGATGGTCCAGTACATGGTGTGTCTTGGAAGTACACAGCGTGTAGGCCAAGTACACGATGTGGACATAGCCTACAGCCATCTTTTAGCCTATTTTCTCCTTCTTTCCCAATAACAAACCAACCGTCCTATGGCTCGGCTTAGGGTCTAAGACAAAAAAGTTAAAGCAACAACTTTAACTCAAAAAAAAGATTTGTACCTCAAGAAAAACCTGGGATCTTACAATCTTCCCCCCTTATAGAAATTTGTCCCCGAATTTCTCTATGAAGGGTGGTCAAGATTTGTCTTAAAACAAATCCATCCACTGAGCACGTACATCGGCCTCCCTCTCCCAAGTCTCATCCTGTAAATAGTAGTGTTTCTATATCACCTGTACTATAGGAACTGATCGGCCTCATACAACCTTCATTATTCTATCAACGATACGAATTGGATGCTCTTTAAAGGATGAATCAGCCTAAATCTCAACATCCTCAGGCTGAAAACATGAGATGGGTCTGAGTAATAGCGGCACAGTTGAGATACGTGGAAGATTTCATGCATGGATCAGCACCTCTAGGCTAACTTCAACTGATAGAAAACCAACCCGACTCTCTCCATAATCTCAAATTGATCGACATATCTTGGTGAAAGTTTACTAGATCCCATAATCTGTCAATGTCCCAACCTCAGGGAAACATGCAAGAAAATCTGATCCCTGACCTCAAACTCTAGAGGTCATCTATGGAAATTGGCATATGATTTATGGAGAGATTGTTCTGTAGTCATCCACTTCTGAATCATCTAGACCTACTCATGAGTCTCCTGCACGATATGTGGTCCCAATAAATATGGCTCTCTTGCCTCTAACTAGCATAGGGGGGAAAAATTGGCCTACTGAATAAATCCTCGTAATATTCCATCTATATCATCACTTGATAACTTTTATTATAGGAGAACTCAACTAGGGGAATGTGTCTATCCTAAGATCACCTAAAATATAGAACGCATGCTCACAATATGTCCTCTAGCACCTGTATCGTACACTCTGACTGGACATTAATATGAGGGTGGTATGTTGTGCTCAGAAGCACTTGTGTACCCAAGAACCTCTAAAAACTCTACTAGAAATGAGATGTAAAGTGGGTGACCATATCTAAAATGATAGTGAGTGTGACCCCATGAAGTCATACCACCTCTCAAATGTATAACTTTCCATGATCATAAGTACTGAAGGTCTCCTTGATCAGAAAGAAAAGTGTGACCTACGTAAGCCTGTCTACAATAACCCACACAGTATCGCTACCTCAAGGTGACCTCGGTAAACTAGTCAAGATATCCATCATGAAATCATCACATTTCCACTTCAGGATAGGTAACTATTGTAAAATCCCAACTGATTGTTGATGTTTCGCATTCACCTACTGATAGGTGGAACACCTCATAACAAAACTAGCTACCTCTCACTTCATTCCCGACCACCAATACTGACTTTTCAAGTCATGATGCATCTTGGTGACCCTGGGATGCACTACCCAAGACGAAGAATGAAACTCTCACATCAGATTATCACATATATCCACTAGAACCCAAACACATCCACAGATAAGAAGAATCCCATCATCGCCTACCGTCCAATCAGGAGGAGGGGCCTCACCTACCACACTTTACTATAGAACTAGGACTTCAGAATATGATAGATGCTTCATCATAACTCTATCCAGTAGGGTAGATTTCATAGCTAAGGATGATAGAAAAGTCTTCCCCTACCTATCGTGCACCTCTAGATTCATCTTATAAAACAATGCCATGAGATGCCACTCGCCACTGGCCTGTCACACTACCTATATCTGAGTTCTCCTACTCAGTATATCAGCTACTGCATGGCCATTACTAGGCATGTAGTAAAGCTCAAATTAAAAGTACTATAGGTACTCCACCTACCTTCACTGCCTCAAATACATATCATGGTGTGTAAAGACATACTTGAGGATTTTTTGGTCTGTGTACACCAAAAAATTATCTCATAGTAAATAGTGCCTCCAACAGCACAACGCATGGACAAATACAGCTAACTCGAGATCATGAGTAGCATAATTCCTCTCATGAGGCCTCAGTTATTGATAGATTTACACCACAACTTGATCTCCCTACATTATCACTACCCCTATCCCGATACCTAAATCATCATAGTGCACCGTATAACTATTTCCCTACTCTGTCAGTATTAGGACTGGTGTTAATTTCAACCTCTCATTCAGCTCCTAAAAGGTTGTCTCACAATATTATAACAAAAAAACATCACACCCTTCTTAGTCAATCCCATCAATGGCACTGCTACGCATTTGAATTACTATATAAAATTCATGTAGTATCCAGCTAGCCCCAAGAAACTCCATATGTCAAAAATGTTCTTGGGTTGTTCCTATGAAACTACAACTCTCATTTTCTTTGGGTCCACTGACACTCATATATTAGAGATGATGTGACCTAGGAAGGGAATCTGATCCATCCAAAAGTGGAAATTTTCCAGATTAACATATAACTAATGCTCTCTTAGTGTATTCAAAATGATCTCAAGATGGTTGGCATGGTCGTGTTGATTGTGAGAATACACCAAGATATCTTCCACAAAAACCACCACAAATAATCCATGTAAATATGGAACACTTGGTTCATCAAATCCATGAAAATCGCTAGCGTGTTTGTGAGACCTAACAGCATAATCAGATACTCATATTACCCATACCTACTATGAAAGGTTGTATGAGGTATGTATGCAGGTCGAACACCCACCTGGTTATATTCTAACCTCAATTCAATCTTCTAGAACACTAGAGCTCTTTGGAGTTGATCAAATAGGTCATTTATCCATGGAAAATGATATTAGTTTTTAACCATAAGCTGGTTTAGTTTCTGATAATCCACGCATAGCCTAATATTTCCATCCACCTTTTCCAAAAAAAGGATCGACAAACCCCATGGAGAAGTATTGGTTATGATAAACCCCTTCCCCTCTAAATCCTCTAGATGCCTCTTGGGCTCCTGTAACTCCATCGTAGCCATCCTATAAGGAGGAATGGATACCAGAGTAGCTCCTGGAACTATCTTCATGGAGAAATCCACCTCTCTCTTAGAGGGTAAACCAAAAAATTCTTCAGTAAAGACATCCCTGAAGCACTCAACCACTGTAAGAAATTCCACCTGACTCAATCCTTGATCATCCAAATACAAACTTGTGATTTGGGCTATCATCTCGTCCATACCATGATGCTTGAGTCCATCTCTACTCACCTAGACATCCCATTCAACCTTTTGAATAAACACTACACCCTATGGTTATGTGAATGTCATCCTCCAACGATAGAAGTCAACATACGCTTGATAATCCATGAGTTATTCTATTCTGAGAATGATGTAAAACCATGTCATCTCGAGGAAATATAAATTCCTTAGGAAGTGGTACCCACCATCCTCAAGGGGACACTCTATAAAATGGTGTACATCACCTATTCTAACTCCCAAGGGTGTTTCTAGTATCAAAACACCCTCAAAAATCAAAACCACAAGCCCAAGGATTTTAACCACTCGTATAGAGATAAAACTGTGATCGGAACCTATATAAAAAGGTAAAAATGCAATAGTAAAAGCTAATAAGATCATACCTCTCACTATAAATGGTCTAGGATCCTTCTTTTATTGGGTCTATTGCACTGCATATGTATGTCATGTACCATGACCTAATGACCCTACCTGTCTACCCTAAGCTGATCCACCCTGTTGTCTCTGAGAACCCAGTGTTTGGCTACCACAGAGATGACCACCACTACCCTAGACTGACCGGCTTGCACTACTCCATCTCCCAGCCTAACATGGATCTTAAGAACTTGTTCCTAAACCTAACGTCAAAGTTGACCCCTACTAATCACAACTGGAGGGTAGGCCTTACAAAATCGTTACATGTGACCCATCCTATCGTAAGCTTAGCACTCAACTGGGCCATGGTCACACAGATTTTTCACATGGACTCACCTACCACACTGATGGAAATATACCAAGATGACTGCACCCACAGCCTGACTAGAACTTACGTCGTAGGAATCCTCAAAACGGTGCTTCCTTCTTGAAGATGTAGATCCACTAGGGAAAGAAAAAGAACTCCCTTGTTATGTACTCCCATCTTCCCTTAGGTTTTTATCTATAATCAGCACTTGATTCACAATCTCAATGATATAAGGATACCTAAACATATTAACCTAAGATCTAATAGCATGTATGAGACCTTCTTCAAAGCGCCTAACCCTCGACAACTCATTAGTAAGATACATTGGTGAAAAAGGCTGCAGCTCTATAAAGCATGTTGATTATTCTATAATAATCATTACGCCATGCTCTATATGCATAAACTCAGCAGCCCACTATGCTCACAGAGTTGTGGGGTAAAAGTATTCATATAAGCGGGTTAGAAATTCCTCCTAACCCATATTCTGCATCCCATGAGCCATGTTCAAAATGTCACACTAGCACTTTGCTGCTCCATGTAGCATATATGTCATGAGATTGACCCTCTCCTCCGGATCCATCTCTAGATGCTCAAAAGTTGCTAACATGGTCTCTAGACATAGCTTTGTAGCCTACGGTCCTCTATCCCCTGAAAACGTATAAGGATGCTGCTACTAGAACACCCGTGTCAACTCATCCATAGCTAAGGTTGGTTGTGGTGTTCCCTAGAATGTCTGCATATATAGAAAGAAACCCTCACAGAATTGTGCCTCATCGCCTGTGTTCGGAACAATCTCAAGTGCCATAGCTAGCACTATAAGAGGATTAACTGGTAGCTCATGGCCCACCATCTCTAAAGTATGGTCATCGCCTCCCTCATGGTGTACCACTGGAGTTAATCATGGTGGCATGTATCTAAAATTCCAAACACATGACTCGGGAAATAACAACATCAAATCACAAATCTCAAAGCATAGGATAAGTCAAAAACCCTCATAAAAACCAAGTCAACCCACAACCAGCTCCCAAAAACCAAGACTGTATAAAGATCATCCATCTAACCACTAGAAACTATGCCTCTTTCCCACTCAAAATTCATTCTAGGTCAAGTATCTATTCATCATTTATGTTTCCATTTCCATTTCACATTCGATTATTTAAAAAATTCCACCAATGGTTTACCAATTCTCAAGCCCATGAGGGCCCATAACACCTCATGAACCCAAAACTTGGATCCCATTTAAACCATACATATCAATTTCATTTAATCATTATAATTTCACTGGTGCATCATTTCCCAATTCATAAGGTCTCATACTCCTTAAGAATTGAAAGATTGTGTCACACCTTTATTTATATTGCACCCAACTAACACAACAATAGGAATGTCTATCATATCAATTATCACAAAAACATGCAACATCTAATGCATCCTAGATGGCATCACATAATGTATGGCATGTGATTCTAATAATTTTATAAATGATTCATGAGATGGAACACCCTCATCTCATTGGGTTGAAACTAGAATAGAACCCATAATTTTATCAATGGTAATAGAAAAAATTAAGTGTGTCACCCAACAGTGAAATCAAACCAACTATAATAGTCAAAATCCAAAAAATTAGAACTTAAATCGAGGAAATTTGGATTTTCCCTATAAATGGGGTAGATACTCCTGGGCACAGTAGATTACCAAACTCCATTTCCTTACTATCTCTATCTAATATCACCAAATATTAAGTCAAACCATAAAATAAAAGCCCCTCTAATACCACTTTGTAATTTCCTGGACTAGAATGCTACCCTATGGTGCCCTGAGCCCAGTTGGCCACATGGTCTCAAGCGCATCTCCTTAAATGCCAGAGGCTACTGACTAGAAGTGAGGGCCTAGGTAAGTCTGGGGGGAGACTATTCCATCATTACTAGGGTATCAAAATATAATCAAAACACATACAATAACATAAGAAAATAATTAATTAGACAACTGAAAGTAAGACAAGACAGGAATACATATCAATAGCTGAAAGTGTCTCATATAAAAAATGATGCAGATGGTATAAGTATCTAGACAGCAGCTAGAATAGTACATGATAATGTAATACAATAAAAGTCCCAAAATGAACAAATGACCAAAAATGTATCCCAACATCACAAGCCTCATCTTGGCCCTATGCTCCCCTACTCCAAAGCCACAGTCACCAACCTGTAAGAGGGAGCTTTCCCCTATCATCACCTGAAACCATATAATCTATTTGGGTCCCCTAGGAGGCCCAAATAGGGTGTGATATAAACATCCCAGTAGGAAACCACCCAGGTTTATACAGTTCTAACAGAAATTCTACAAAAGTTCTATCAAGTGTAGACAAGAAGTAAAGTAAAGTGCATATGTCCATGGAATAAATCTATAACAGTAAGTAAAACCAGCCATCCCTCAAGGATACCTGCAAAAGATTTAGCTCCTAACAAGGTATCTAAAATGAAATTAAACAATTCCCACAGCCATTTCGTACATTCTTCTGTAATATGAATCCCACAACCATGCTATATAAAGAAGTCAAGTATCCAACGGCCACACCATATAGTGCATAGTAGAACCCCACGACCATGCTAAATAGTGAAAAGTAAACCTAAAGGTCTATATCCAAGGTGTTTGTAGACCAAGGCATCCATGTAATAATTCTAGACCATAGAGGGATGAATCTAAGGATCTTTCCAAGGCATCCCATCAAGTCCCATGAGCGTCCCTGGAGGAAACTCTGGAAGGAAATGGTTGGGGTCCTAGGAGCATGGAATTAGAAAGTCCTATGCGAGCCTAAGTAAGCTATATCTATGGGGTAGAAAGGCCCAAGGAATCCCATAGAATCAAGAACCAAGGGGTAGAGTCAACCCAAGGCATCCAATGCTGCCTTTCATATCCATGGAGAGCAATCCATGGCATCGATCAACCATTCATTCAAGCATTCAAGCATTAAAATTATAAATTCATTCCATGTGAGTATACCCACTCACATAAACCTTCATAAGCCATGATTATACCCAATCATGCAAACCATTTATCAAAAACAATCATATGGCCCTACCCTCTCATATAAACAATTTTACATGCCATTAGTCATTTTATATAGGTATACCTACCCATATTATCTATTTAACATGAAAAACTATCAAAATAGACAAGTAATAACACGATATTCATTAATCAAGGAGGCAGTACATCTCCTAATCAATCTATTCAATCCATCAAGGCATAACCAAGTTTCCTTTAACTAGGAAAGAATAAGCACACACCCCTTGGGTGGTTTAAATAGGAATAAATAGGTTATTTTATTAAAGTGAACCCCTTAGGTGACCTTGAATCATGTAATGGGTGCCAACGCACCAAAATGGAACCTATGGGCATCCTCACTAGGTCTGACTAATCCTACGGTAAGTAACTCACCCAAAAAAAGGCCTCGTCAAAATGTCTGATGGGAGGCAAAAAGGCCAAATGCCCGAAAAGCACCTGAAAATCCAAAAGAAAGTACAGAACACCTAACTTGCCTCAGTAGTAGATAACTCATCTAGTATCAAGTCCTGATTTGTCCTGATTTGGAAGAAATCTGAAGAACAGACGAAGAATGGGATATTAGGGCATATGATCCTAAACCCAAATAGCATAGTCATTATTCCGAATAATCAATAAGGACTAAAAATAAATCAATTAATTATCTATGTGGTTCCAACGTGATAGACCATTCTTGAATCAGAGTCCGAATAGCTTCTATATATGAACAACTAGTTTAGAGGTATTTTGGGTTCCAAAAATGAGAGGAAAATCTTCTGTCTATCAAAATATGAGGCTACTACGTCTTTTATAAAAAAACCACACTGGGAAAGTACATGACCTGTAGGCCAAGTACAAGACATGTACTACCCTATATTTTTTTTGATCCAGACTAGATACATTTCATGATGGGCTAGTACATGGCGTGTACTGTAAGTACATGACATATAGGCCAAGTACATGGAATATACTTGTCCTACAACCATATTTTAGCCTATTTTCCCCTTTTTTCCCAAAAACAACCCAACCGTCACATGACCCGGATTAGGGTATAATACAAAAAAGGGAAAGTAACAACATTAACCCAAAAAAAGATTCGTACCTCAAGAAAAACCCAGGATCTTACACATAGGATACTTCAAGTGATTCTAGTTCAAGTAGAGAAGAAAAACATGATTAATCTAATATATGTTTTATGGAAAACACATCTAAGGTATTAATTTTTTTTCTTGAATCTCCTAGTCATGTTTCAAATCATTATAAAATTAAAAATGATTCATAAAATATATCCAGTGATGAATTATTTGAATATTGTAACATGACAGAAGACACATTTAATGAATTAAAATATAAATATAAAATTTTAAAGAAGCATGATATGTTTTCTCTCTTAAAAACTGATCTTACATTAGATAAGGATAAGAATGATCAATTTCTTAAATAAAATAATGATTTGAAATTATCTAATAAAAATTTAAAGAAATATTTTAATAGGTTCGTTAATGGAAGAAAAACATTAACCCAAATGCTTGGTAAATAGAAAACTACTAAATTACTCCAGGAATAGGATATCAACCTAGACATAGAAGAATTAGTAAAAATAAATTTATTCCCAATTATAGTTCTTCTAATTTAGTAATTAATTATTATTCAATAGGACTAAATAAAGTCTATATTTCCTAGAGTCTGAGATCTACTTATAGGAAACCAATAATACAATTTTTGATTCCTAAGTCACTTATTACTAACACATCTGGACCCAAGAAAATGTGGGTACCAAAGTAATTTTTGGATTAAATCTATTTTTTAGGTAACCTTATTGAATATTACTAGTAAAAATAAACTATGGTAACTGGTCAATGGATAATCCATACATATGACTGGGGACTACTCAAGCTTCAAAAAGTTGATTAAAGTGGATGATAGTTCTAAAGGTATTATAATTGTACTTGTCCAAATTGGTAACTCTAATACAATTTTAATTTATAAAGTATTATTTTTAGATATATTTAAATATAATATAATTATAATTTCACAATTATGCAATGATGGTTTTTATGTTAAGTTTGAAAACAATGCTTGTAAATTTTTTGATTCCAAATATTCTTTGGTTTTCACTGCTTTGAGAAATAAAAATGTTTATGCTATAAATTTAAATTCTTTTAATTCCCAAAATGTTTCTTGTTTAAGTGTATTTCACAACGAATATTGTATTTGTCATAGAATACTAGTACATTACAATATTAAATCTCTTAGAAAACTAACTAGAAAAGGTTTAGTTAAGTATCTACCTAATCCAACACACAAGGTTGGTAATACCTATCAAAGGGGAAAGAGGGAAAAATATCATTCAAATAAAATAAAGAATCGGTAACATCTAAACCTTTAGAGTTGGTTCATATAGACTTTCTTAAACTCTCTAAACTTTCCAGTTTATTAGGAAAACAATATTCCTATGTTATATTGGATGATTACTCAAGATACATAAGGGTATACTTCCTTTCTCATAAAAGTGAATCTCTTCAAAAAAATAAAATATTCTAGATCGATAAAAAAATCTTAGTGGCCTTATAATCCATACCCTAAGAAGTGATCATAGCTATGAGTATTAAAATTAAGAGTTTGAATCATTATCCTCAAAACATGGCTATAATGATAACTTTTCTACTACTAGGACCTCACAATAGAATAGTGTGGCATAAATAATAAATATAACCCTTCAAGAAAATTCATAGACCGTGCTTAATGGGTATGATTTACCTATTTATTTTTTGAGAAAATCTATAAAAACATATTTCTATATAATTAATAGAGTTTTAATTAGACCACTCTTAAAGAAGAGCCCTTATGAATTACAGAACGGTAGAAAACCAAAGGTTAACTACTTTATATTTTTGGGTTGTAAATTATTTATACTCAATAAAAAATATAATTTATAAAAAATAGCTTCCAAGAGATATGAAAGAATTTTACTTGGATATTCTACATCATATAGGGTGTTTAATAAAAGGACTAAGATTGTAGAATAATCTATCCATATCAAATTTTATAAAAAAAGATCCACATGTGCCTAAGAAATATTTATAAAATATTGAATATGACCTTTCTAGTTTGGACATAAATGTTTAATCTAGTTAAAGTCTTGTCAAACCTATAGAAAAATATCCCAGTTATGATGAATAGCTTGAACCCGAACCTATAGATCAAAATGTGGTGTCAAACACATCTATTAATAGAGTTGTTGGGACTCATAGATTTCATCCCTTATATGTTGTTGTAGGTTTCCTAGACAAAGAAACTTGTACTAGACCTTATCTAAGAAAACAATTTGAACATCAAGATTTATTATCACAACTTGAACCTAAGAACATCAATGATGAAATTAATGATGAATTATGGGTAATGGATATAAAAGAATAAATAAATTAGTTTGAAATAAATAGAATATAGGAACTAGTTGAAAAACCCAAAGACTTCTTAACTATTAGAATTGAATGGGTGTTTAGAAAAAAGGTTGATGAGTCAAGTATAATAATAAGAAATAAATATCGATTGGTTACACAAGGATATATTCAAGAAGAATGAATTGATTATTTAGAAACACTTTCACCAGTATCTAGACTTGAAGCCATTAGAATTTTTCTTCCCTGTATAGCTCATTTTAATTTAAAACTATATCAAATGTATTTCAAGAGTGAATCCTTAAATGGTTATATTTTTTATCAAGTTTGTAACACCCCGAGATTTTATGAAAAATATTCTTTTTAATTTCATTAATGTCTTGTGTTGTACGCTACACCAAAAGGAGCATGCACAACACGCATCCCTGACTTTCCTTGCATTACACGCAATCATGACCTTCCTCGATAGCGTGTGTAGTACGCAATACCGAGTTTCACTAAACGAGATATTATTATAATATTATTATGAACTAGCCGTTATGAATAGTAAAACCCACTTTTTGAAATTTTATAAATTTTATCTTTCAAAATGGACTTCATTTTTGGATTTGGAATATCGAAATTAGCTTAGGGTGAAATTTTGGTACTTTTCGGATAACTTTCATATTCTGGTGAATAGTGAAAATTACTAAATTTTAATTAAAAACAACTTTTTTAATCGAAATAATTAATAGTGATAAATTATTAATTTGAGTGGGTTTAAAGTATATTTAGAATATATTTTTACAATTTAATACAATTTTGGTCATTGGATGTAATTTCACATTTAAACCAAACATAAACAAGTTTCAATCTTTTGATAGTTATTATCTCTTAAAAACACGCTATTTGTTTTGACGACGGGAATTAATTTTTAAATTAGTTAATGTAACTGATATATTTTGAATTTGGTAAAATAGACATCATTTTTGAATTCATAATATCAAATATAGCTTAGGCCTAATTTTTGGTATTTTTCTGGAAACTTTCATTTTTTGATGAATAGTGAAACCACTAAGTGGTAGTCAAAAAACTGAATTTTTCATAAAACTTAATTTTACCGCTTCTGTGAGTGGAATTTCAAAAATCCAAAAAACACGATTAATATCAAGGACTAAAATGTGGTTCAATGAGATGAAAATAATTTTTGGTGAATAGTAACTTTTTACTTTTATTTACCACGGTTAAAAGTAAATAGGGTAATTAAAGGTAAAAATGATATTATTATTACCCTAACACATGTCCTAATTCTATTAGATAAATGTAATTCGACCAAAAACAACCTTAGGAATAAAATATGACCATTTAGGCCCACTTGGATTAGATTAGGACATTTAATATTAATTTATTTAAAGAAGGGTTAAAATAGTTAAATTCAAAGTTTAATAAGTAAATCATTTTTAATATAGGGTTATACATAAGATAAATTCGACTATAAATATTAATTAGAAATATAGAAGGATTTACTATATAATGGTATTTTATTTATAATTTTTAGACATTAAATAATTTAATTTATTTTTGACACAATGATGATGTAGTAATTATCTTATTAATAAAATACTGACATAATTGATGTTATAAATACCCAAATAAATGTAATTTGAGACTTTTTATGAATTACACTAATTTTATAGGTTAATATGACATGTTAGTATTGATTTAGGTAACTTTTTTAGAACTAATCATTCTGTTATGATTTTCACAAAAATCAATTACCAAATAGTGTCAAAATTGACATAAAATAGTTTTTTAAAAAAATATTATATTATTAATTGTTATTTTATTCCTAAAAATCTAAGGTTCGGCAAAATGACTTAGATAAGGTTATATATATTAATAATAAACAACTTGGGGTTAGTTTGGCTTGTTATAGTAAGTTTATTAACCTTATAGTGTAAGAAAACAAGAAGACACGGTAAAAGTAAAATTATTTAACTTAAGGTTAAATCTAAATGATAAGGTTAGAATAGAAACCTAAACTTTTATAAATTCTATTGTATGAGAGTATTTCGACCCATACCCACCTTATCTTCGAAATAAATCAATTTGGAGCTATTAAAAACCAAATATGACTTTATAACAAAATAATATTTTTAGTTTTTCCAAAGGTGCCCCTCTCCTTCCTTATAAAAGGGCACCTCCTCCCTCTCTTACTCACACCACTTTGAGCCTTCAAGCTCGGCCAACCCCTGCCAAATTCTCTTCTCCACTTCCCTAGAAACATCCTAGAGGTCCTGGTCTTCTTCAAAGACCAATTTTAGTGCCCTAAGAGGAGGTCTCAAAGAGGCGCTTCAAAGAAGAGGTAATGTCTGTTACCGATTCTTTCAACTTTATTTCTTCTTCCACTTCTTCTTCTTAGGTTGTTTCATTATTAAGTAATAACATAAGTATCACTCATATACTGATATGTTATTATAAGTATGAAACAACCCTATTTCACTATCTATCCATCCTATGGAAAACGAAATCTCTACGCGTGCGTACATACAGAATATCGTCTCCACGCTGTGGTGTAATCTATTTTCCACCACCACCTTACTTGGATGGGTATAATGGTGTAAATAATAACTATATATTATTATCTTAAAGTGATATTGATTCTGTAATAGTATACATACACTCCAATAAAATTCCACGATCATGGGAACGATATCATCGCTCGTGCGTACGTACGGAATATCGTCTCCACGACGCGATGAGATTCATTCTCAATGATTAACCATTCATGAATGATTATAATGTATATATAATAAGTAATCATGAAATATATGACATAATAATGATACTGGATTTATGTATATATATATGTATGTCATCCAATTAATTCCATTCAATTCAATGAGGAAACGAAAACAACGTTCATGCGTACGTACGGCCTACCGTCTCCATGAACGGTGTATTTCTTTCCATTTATCGGTCTATTATATATATGTAGATTCTGAATATATATTATATATAAATCATGTTTTATATTATGGAATTAAGTAATCAGTATCTAAGTAATCATATGAATAATTACAAGTCAAAACACGGATGACAAATGAAACGATTTTACCCAAAACACTCTTTAACATGGAATTTACAAAAGAACGGGTAATATAAAGTAATAAGTGAACCATATATGATATCATAACAATGAATATGATTCTATAATAAGTCAATGACATTATTTAAATTATTATACAGGAGGTTCGGATACATACGAAGCATATTGGACCTAAGGTAAGGGATAATTTTGCAAATCTCATTTTTATCCGAGATTTCTTATTCGTAAGTATTTACTGGGGTTATTTCAATCATTCATGTCTATGTTTTATAAAAGTGTATTCATATATGTTTAAAGTCATTTTTACCCATTTTGACTTTTACCCCATGGTATGGAAGGAATCTTTCTTTTATTTTCCCTACAAGGTACTTTTTGACTTTTCCGACAAAAGTACGAGAAGAATGTTTTTTTAACGTATACGGCATGAACGGATTTTTACGGTTTTATAAAGACTTATTTTCATGAAGCTTCCTCCAAAAGATTTCATGACTATTTTCAAAAAAAATCCTTTTCTTTTAAAATTGCATGAAATTTTTTTAAAAGAAAATGATTTTGAAGAAGAAAGGATATTTTCCTCAAGAATACATTTCAAGTGTTTTATCAAAACCATTTTTCATCTAAGATGAAATTATTTCATATGTGTATGTTTCAAGTATAATGTATCTATGATTTACATGGTGTCACTTTCCTTATTATAAAATGATATCCATTTCTTTTATATGTATTATGTAATGATAGGATGATGTTTATGAAACCCATTTTATTTATTGGGTTATTATGAATGATGTATGTTTATTTTGTGGCACAAGTAAGAATGATTTCATTATGAGATGGGTGGGACCTATATATCCCTCCAATGCATTGGGTAAAGATTTATGTCTCATGAGATAGACATGGCTGGAATGGTAAGTTAATCCGGTTCAGTATTACAGGATTGGAACGAGGAGTGAACTCGATTCAGAAAGGGACTTTGTCCACTAAGATGGTCTTGGCAGCAATACCTTGGCTACTATAGAAATCATTACATGTTCTTAATGGATGCCACAATTACATGTTTTATTCTCATACTATGTTATCATGATTTATGTTCCATTATGATCTATGCCTTATGTACTTCCATGTTTTAAGTCGTTGCTCAAGATTTTGATGTTTAAACATTATGTTCATGTTTTTAAGTTCAAATTTATATGGTATGTTTTATTTTTTCCATGATTACCATTACTGAGCATTTGAGCTCACCCTTTTTATGTTTTATTATCCCCCAGGATTAAAAGAAAGGTTTTAGGTAAGGAAACAAAAAGTGGAAGATCTTTATGGGAGATGTTGAAGATCTTTCACCACGATTAGAAGATTATGTTCCAAGTTTCCAAAGACACTAAACTATTACGGTCCTTGTGTGTCTGTTTTTGTTATGTATTATGTATTCTGAAAAATTAATGTAATATCCATGTATCTCAAGCTTCGGGTCTCTACAATTGGTATCAGAGGAAAGGTTTAGTCAACCTTTGGAAACTAGGATGCGAAAACTTTAGTGAGATCCCTAGAGATCTTTCTAAGGAATGTCTAGGGATGTCCCTAAGGTTAAGTATGCGTATAGGTTATAGTCCTAGAATCGCGCTAAAGATATTAGAATTTAATCTAAGATGTTAGATATTGAGGGTACTCCCCCTTTACTATGTTGTTTTCCCTAGCATGATTTTTACCTCTCACACTATTCTTTTTGGGTTTTAGACGATGGTTGGAACCCGAAGGAACTGTGTTGATCAATGCAATGGACAATGCAATGATTGTCCTCCTGAACAAAAAAATGTTATGGGAGATGGAGTGAAAAATCTTATTGTTATACTTGCACAATATATGAATCATTCTGGACTTCCAAATGATCAGAGAAGGGAACAATATTCTATTGATTCCTTCATGAGGCAACGTCCACCTTCTTTCAGTGGGTCTTCTGATCCACTTGTTGCTGAACAATGGATCAGTACCACTGAAAAGATATTTTCAGTTCTTCAATGTTCTGGACATGATAAAGTCATCTTAGCAGTATATCGTTTGGAAGGTGAAGCTGATCAATGGTGGAATCTTATCAAGAATACGAGGCCAAGATATGAAATTGAGTCCATGGAATGGGACGAGTTCAAGAACTTATTTTTCAATAAGTACTTCCCTCATATTCTTAGAACAAAGATGGATAAGGAGTTTCTTGAACTAAAGCAAAAGGATGATGAATCTGTTGGTGTATACGAAGCGAATTTTACAAGGCTTGCAAGGTATGCATCTGGCTTTATCATCCAACCTGAAAGTAAAGTTGATCGATTCTTCAGTGGCTTAAAACCAAATCTTCGAAGGGAATTAGCTATAAGAGACTTCAGTAGCTATGAAGAAATTGTGCATTGTGCTATCAAGGTAGAAATGGAAGTTGGTGTTACTTATCCATCTCATAGTTTTGACAAGAAACAAAAGATGGAGTTCAAGGAGAAATCTCGGAATAATGGTGAAAAGAAGATGAATGTTTCCTTATGCTCAAAGTGTGGAAAGAAGCATGGTGGAGATTGTCTTAAAGGGACTAGAAAATGTTTTAAGTGTGGAAAAGAAGGTCATCGAGCAGTTGAGTGTCGAAGTAATGGGAAAAGGGTTTCTAATGATGTGAATAAAGAAAAGACTACAGAGAACGCACCACCAACACTTCAATGCTTCAAGTGCAAGGAAATGGGGAATTATGCTAATAAATGCCCTAATCCAAGGGTTAGTGATGATCGACATGAGCAACCACTTAAGGCAAAGGAAAAAGGGAAATCACATGCGATTACTATTGGCGATGTTGAATATGAAAACGATGTGGTGGAATGATTAAGTGTTTATGTAATGGGATTCCAAAATAATGTTGTATATAGTATTTTGGAATATTGGAATATTTATGTATTGGTCTATTGTGGTTTTCAATAATTTTATGGTACCGGTAACCATGGAAAGTGATTGACATATTTTTGGAAAAAAGATGATATGCGCATAATGAAGGGATAAGGAGAAAATGAAATGTTTGAGAGTATTCATGAGCTCATGACTGATATAAGGAAATAGTTATATCATGGTTTGAGTATATAGAATTTTGGGGTTTTGGTATGTGGAAAGAGTTAACTTTTGACAGCACTCATGTTTTCACTAAGATTCAATGGGTATTCATTTTTCAAGAGAATACATTATTAAGGCCTTCGAATGTTTGGAATGTGACCAACAAGAAATATCTCATGATATATGGGGATCAATGATGGTATTAACATGCTTGTTATATGAACTCTTTGGTAATCATTTTCACTGTAATATGAGATTGGATAGCAGTATTTTGGATAAGCCTAAAGATTGGAATGGATTATGTTGGACATAAGTTAGTATTGTTTAAGGATATAAGTTTTTTTCGATATTATTGATGGGATGTTATAGTAATGTAGTTTTAGAAAAAGGAAAACCTGCAGGATGGGCAACAGCCCATCGCGTCGGACAAGGCTATGGGAATCGAACCCACAACCGAAGTGCGACTGGCCTTTATCGCCTACCATTGGCCTACAGGAAGTCCCTGTTTAGTAGAAACTAGTTTTATTATATTAAGAAGTATGATATATGAAGTATAAGTCCATTTTAGGAACCATATATGATTAATCTCACTATATATGGACTTATGTATTTTTTGATAACTTTTCTAACCTTTTGTTTGAGATAGATGGAATGACTCATCATTCTATCACATGATCTGCTAACACTTCATGAATGACAAATTCAACTTCATTTCTTTAAGAGATGAAGTGTAAATTGTCCAAAGAATGACCAACGGTGAGACTGTACCAAAATCACGAAATTATTTCTTCTAATTCCAATTTCATCAACTTTAGGGAAATGATCTTGAAAACCAAAAATGTTGTCCTAGTGCTCTTATATCCGATGAATCAGATGGTACCTTATATCGTCACAAATTTATGGCTTTTTGATTATTGGATTTTTCATAGCCATGTTCTCTACCACTCTCCATCAGAACATGATGGTTAGATTTTTCTTCCATATCCATATTTTCACTTATGTTCTCCTACGTGGAAACCCAGTGATGAGTTAATTTGGGTAACCGTTACGTTTCATACTTTGGTTTTTAAATCCAAGTTTGGGTACTCCTTTTTACGATGTGGGTTTCTATTAAAGAAACTTTCGAGTAGTAAAACATTTATAACCCCGAAGAATTTCGAGGGTGAAATTCATTTTAAGGGGGGTAGAATGTAACACCCTGAGATTTTGTGAAAAATATTCTTTTTAATTTCATTAATGTCTTGTGTTGTACACTACACCAAAAGGAGCTTTAATAACACACATCTCTGACTTGCCTTGAATTACACGCAATCATGACCTTCCTCGATAGCATGGGTAGTACGCAATACCAAGTTTCACTAAACGAGATATTATTATAATATTATTATGAACTAGCCGTTATGAATAGTAATACCCACTTTTTGAAATTTTATAAATTTTAACTTTCAAAATGGACTTCATTTTTGGATTCTGAATATCGAAATTATCTTAGGGTGAAATTTTGGTACTTTTCGGATAACTTTCATATTCTGATGAATAGTGAAAATTACAAAAATTTAATTAAAAACAAATTTTTTAATTGAAATAATTAATAGTGATAAATTATTAATTTTAGTGGTTTTAAAGTATATTTAGAATATATTTTTACAATTTAATACAATGTTGGTCATTGGATGTAATTTTACATTTAAACCAGACATAAACAAGTGTCAATCTTTTGATAGTTATTATCTCTTAAAAACACGCTATTTGTTTTGACGACGGGAATTAATTTTTAAATTAGTTAATGTAACTGATATGTTTTTAATTTGGTAAAATAGACATAATTTTTGAATTCATAATATCAAATATAGCTTAGGCCTAATTTTTGGTATTTTTCTGGAAACTTTCATTTTTTGATGAATAGTGAAACCACTAAGTGGTAGTTAAAAAAATGGATTTTTCATAAAACTTAATTTTACCACTTATATGAGTGGAATTTCGAAAATCCGGGAGACACGGTTAATATCAAGGACTAAAATGTGGTTCAATGAGATGAAAATAAGTTTTGGTGAATAGTAACGTTTTACTTGTATTTACCACGGTTAAAAGAAAATAGGGTAATTAAGGGTAAAAATTATATTATTATTACCCTAACACATGTTCTAATTCTATTGGATAAGTGTAATTCGACCAAAAACAACCTTAGGAATAAAATATGACCATTTAGGCCCACTTGGATTAGATTAGGACATTTAATATTAATTTATTTAAAGAAGGGTTAAAATAGTTAAAATCAAAGTTTAATAAGTAAATAATTTTTAATATAGGGTTATACATAAGATAAATTATACTATAAATATTAATTAGAAAGATAGAAGTATTTCATACATAATTGTATTTTATTTATAATTTTTAGACATTAAATAATTTAATTTATTTTTGACACAATGATGATGTAGTAATTATCTTATTAATGAAATATTGACATAATTAATGTTATAAATACCCAAATAAAAGTAATTTGAGACTTTTTATAAATTCCACTAATTTTCTAGGTTAATATGACATGTTAGTATTGATTTAGTTAACTATTTTCGGACTAATCATTCTTTTATGAGTTTCAAAAAAATCAATTACCAAATAGTGTCAAAATTGACATAAAATAGTTTTTAAAAAAAATATTATATTATTAATTGTTATTTTATTCATAAAAACATAAGGTTCAGCAAAATGACTTAGATAAGGTTATATATATTAAAAATAAACAACTTGGGGTTCTTTTGGCTTGTTATAGTAAGTTTATTAACCTTATAGTGTAAGAAAACAAGAAGACACGGTAAAAGTAAAATTATTTAACTTAAGGTTAAATCTAAATGATAAGGTTAAAATAGAAACCTAAACTTGTCTAAATTCTATTGGATGAGAGTATTTCGACCCATACCCACCTTATATTCGAAATAAATCAATTTGGAGCTATTAAAACCCGAATATGACTTTATAATAAAATAATATTTTTAGTTTTTCCAAAGGTGCCCCTCTCCTCCCTTATAAAAGGGCACCTCCTCCCTCTCTTCCTCACACCACTTTGAGCCTTCAAACTCGGCCCAACCCTGCCAAATTCTCTTATCCACTTCCCTAGAAACATTCTAGAGGTCTTGGTCTTCTTCAAAGACCAATTTTAGTTCCCTAAGAGGAGGTCTTAAAGAGACTCTTCAAAGAAGAGGTAATATCCGTTACCGATTCTTTCAACTTTATTTCTTATTCCACTTATTCTTCTTAGGTTGTTTCATTATGAAGTAATAACATCAGTATCACTCATATACTGATATGTTATTATAATTATGAAACAATACTATTTCACCATCTATCCATCCTATGGAAAATGAAATCACCACGCGTGCGTACGTACGGAATACCGTCTCCACGCCGTGGTGTAATCTATTTTCCACCACCACCTTAATTGGATGGGTATAATGGTATAAATAATAACTATATATGATTATTGTAAAGTGATATTTATTCTTTAATAGTATACATACACTCCAATAAAATTCCACGATCATGGGAACGATATCATCGCTCGTGCATACGTACGGAATATCGTCTCCACGATGCGATGAGATTCATTCTCAATGATTAACCATTCGTGAATGATTATAATGTATATATAATAAGTAATCATGAAATATATGACATAATAATGATACTGGATTTATGTATATATAAATTTATTTCATCCAATTAATTCCATTCAATTCAATGAGGAAACAAAAACAACGTTCATGCGTACGTACGGCCTACCGTCTCCATGAACGGTGTATTTCTTTCCATTTGTCGGTCTATTATATATATGTAGATTATGAATATATATTATATATAAATCATGTTATATATTCTCGAATTAAGTAATCATGATCTAAGTAATCATATGAATAATTACAAGTCAAAACACGGATGACAAATGAAACGATTTTACCCAAAACACTCTTTAACATGGAATTTACAAAAGAATGGGTAATATAAAGTCATAAGTGAACCATATATGATATAATAATAATGAATATGATTCTGTAATAAGTAAATGACATTATTTAAGTCATTATAAAGGAGGTTCGGATACGTACGAATCATATCGGACCTAAGGTAAGGGATAATTTTGAAAATCTCATTTTTACCCGAGATTGCTTATTCGTAAGTATTTACTAGGGTTATTGCAATCATCCATGTCCATGTTTTATAAAAGTGTATTCATATATGTTTAAAGTCCTTTTTACCCATTTTTACTTTTACCCCATGGTATGGAAGTAATCTTTCTTTTATTTACCCTACAAGGTACTTTTTGACTTTTCCGACAAAAGTACAAGAAGAATGTTTTTTTTAACGTATACGGCATGAACGGATTTTTACGGTTTTATAAAGCCTTATTTTCATGAAGCTTCCTCCAAAATATTTCATGACTATTTTCAAAAAAAAATCTTTTCTTTTAAAATTGTATGACATTTTTTGAAAAGAAAATGATTTTGAAGAAGAAAGGATATTTTCCTCAATAATTCATTTCAAGTGTTTTATCAAAACCATTTTTCATCTAAGATGAAATTATTTCATATGTGTATGTTTCAAGTATATTATCTCTATGATTTACATGGTGTCACTTTCCTTATTATGAAATGATATCCATTTCTTTTATATGTATTATGTAATGATAGGATGATGTTTATGAAACCCATTTTATTTATTGGGTTATTATGAATGATGTATGTTTATTTTGTGGCACAAGTAAGAATGATTTCATTATGAGATGGGTGGGACATATATCTCCCTCCAATGAATTGGGTAAAGATTTATATCTCATGATATATACATGGCTAGAATGGTAAGTTAATCCGGTTCAGTATTACAGGACTGGAACGAGGAGTGAACTCGATTTAGAAACTGACTTTGTCCACTAAGATGGTCTTGGAAGCAATGTCTTCGCTACTATGGAAATCATTACATGTGCTTAATGGATGACACAATTACATGTTTTATTCCCATACTATGTTATCATGATTTATGTTCCATTATGATCTATTCCTTATGTAGTTACATGTTTTAATTAGTTGCTCAATATTTTTATGTTTAAACATTATGTTCATGTTTTTAAGTTCAAATGTATATGGTATGTTTTATTTTATCCATGCTTACCCTTACTGAGCATTTGAGCTCACCCTTTTTATGTTTTATTTTCCCCCAGGATTAAAAGAAAGGTTTTAGGTAAGGAAACAAAAAGTGGAAGATCTTTATGGGAGATGTTGAAGATCTTTCACCACGATTAGAAGATTACGTTCCAAGTTTCCAAAGACACTAAACTATTATGGTCCTTGTGTGTCTGTTTTTGTTATATATTATGTATTCTGAAAAATTAATGAAATATCCATGTATGTAAAGCTTCGGGTCTCTACAAAGTTTATGTAGAACACCCCCATGGATTTATAAACCCTCACTTTGAAAATCATGTTTTTAAATTAACAAAATTTTTATAAGGTTTAAAATAATCTCTTAGATCTTGGTATGATAGGCTCAGCTCTTTTATAATTTCCAAATATTTTACTTAAGGTATATCTGACCCTACTTTATTTATTAAAATAATATCAATAGATGTTTTAATAGTAAAAATTTATATTAATGATATTATTTTTGGATCTTCAAGAAATTCTTTTGTGCACTGAATTTTCAAAAATGATGAAAAGTGGATTTGAAATGAGTCAGATAGGTTAAATTAAATTCTTTCTTGACTTTAAAATTTTTAAAAATAAAAAATAAATTATTTTAAATAAAATTAATTATGCCAAAGATATTTTAAAATGTTTCGGCATGGATAGTACTAAAGGTAGTGCTAATCCCATGAGTACTAGATGAAAGTTGGATCTGGATGAAACTGGGAAATTATTTGATCAAACCACTTACAAAGGTATGATTGGAAGTTTACAATACTTAACTATTATCTAGACTGATATAATATTTATTGTGTGTATGTGTGTTCATTTTCAATAAAATTCAAAAGATTCACATTTACTAGTTGTCAAAATAATTTTAAAATACCCCAAGAATACAATCAAATTAGGATTGTTTTACTCGAGAGGACAAGAATTTGATTTGGTTAGTTATTCAGATACCAATTTTTATGGTTGTAAGTTAGATAGAAAAAGAACTTCTAGACCATGTCACTTTTTGGGAAAGTATCTAGTTTCATGGTGTAGTAAAAAGAAGAAATTTGTGGCATTATCCACTACTAAGGTTGAGTACATAGCTATAGGCAGTTGTTGCTAATAGATTTTATAGATGAAACATACATTGTTAGACTATGTATTTCAATTCTGACATGTCCTTATAAATTTTTATAATACAAGTGTGATAAACATTTCTAAGAATCCTATATCACATTCCAGAACAAATAATATTGATATAAGACCAAACTTTCTGAGAGATCATTACCAGAAAGGTGATATAACACTAGAATTCATTGGTACTGAATGTTAGTTTGCTGATATATTTATTAATCCTTTGAATATTGATAGAATCAATTGTATCACACATGAATTAGGAATGATAAATTATGTCTAATAGTTTCAATTTAGTTTTATTTATTAATTCATGTGTGAAAATATTTTAAACTTATATTCTCTATGATTTTTTAGAAGTAATTGTGAAGTCATGACATACCAAAAATTTCAAAGAGCTTAATGAATTGCCATAAACTAATTGATTTTATTTAATCAAAATAATATTTGTTTATAAGTGGAATATTTTTCTTTGTATTATTTTTTTCAAAAAATATCACTTTTATTATACACGAAGAAATATTAAATTAATTAATTATGATTTTATAAAAAATATAGTTTTCAAATCTCATTTTATAATATTGTTAAATATATTATTAATTTTAAAAAAATATTTAATTTTAAATTAATATTCAAAATTATAAAAAAATGTTATTTTATATTATTATTTTTGTTTAAAAGAATATTTTGATATAAATATATTTACTTGATTATTTTCAAAATATATGTTTGTTTATTAATTTAATATAGAAAATAGAAATATGTTTTAAAATAATAATTCACTTTTGAAATTAAAATTATTGTCCTTAATAATGTTAAATTTTTGTTAGCATAATATATATATATATATATATTGTTCATAAAATAAAATTTTATAGGAGTTATAATTTAACCCTTAAAATTGATTTATAATGTATAAATAATTAAAATTATATAAATTTTAAACAAAAATTATAATGTTATTAATGTCATACCCGGACATCTATAGAAATTTTTATTTTTATTTTTTAATTTTTATTTGGATTTAAATTTTCTTTGTTGAGGTGTGAGCCGGACCTATCAAGAGTTTTTGCATTTTTCTATTAAGAGAGTGTTTTGGAGTGGTAATGTTTAGCACATGCGCAAGGCACGGTCGAAGCCGTGTGGATTCACCAGACCATCGTGCGGCCTACTCGGTGTGTTGTTAATTAATTAGTTGACCGAATGAAAATTTAAGTGAAGGCTAAAAATATAATTATTTTATAATTTTTTAAAATAAAGATAATAATAATAATAATATAGGATTAAGGTTATTATTATTATTATTATTATTATTATCATCATCATTATTTTAATCAGGTTGTTTATATTAAATATTTTCCATAATTATAAAATTATTATCATGTTGTTATTATTATTATTATTGTTATTAATTTTAGTTAGTTTAGATTTTCATTTTGGTTTTGTTTTGTTTTATTTTCTTTTTGTTATATTTCTTTCTTCTTTCCCTCCTTCTTCCTTTACCCTCTCTGTCGGTGCACTTCTGCTTGCGAGACACCCTCCCCCTCACATGACTCCCACCAGCATGTAGCACCTCTAGCACAAATTGTCTCCTCTCCTTCTTCATGTCATGTGATCCACTGCTGTCCACCCCCCCCCCCTCCTACGTGTCGTCGTGCCACCCTCCTACTCCCGTCTGAAGCTGCCCCGTTAGCCTCCCTGTTCAGCGCTGCCCTAGTCGAATTCCTCACCAACCACCCATCGGCTCTCTGACCACCTCACGCTACACAACACCATGAGCCTCCCTTTCTACCCTCCTTACGTAGAAGCCACAGCATGCATCACTCTTGACCGCTACCCCTTGGTCGCACCCCCTTTCAGCAAGTTCCAGCTGGCGCAAATCACCTCCAACAACCCCTCGTCTCACTCGGTTAGCTTCACGTACCCCCTCTACAGGTGAGTTTTTCTTCGTCTGGTTAATTTCTTCCTTTAACAGTTTATTGGGTTAGGGTTTAATTTTAAGTTGGTTCAGTTTCATTGTTTTTGGTTTTGAATGCTTGAAAAATGGTTCTCTTTAGATCCATTGGGGTGCGATAATCATGCAACAAGAGTTTCATTCCAAGCTCGCGAGGTTTCCTACACCGAGGTAGGTGGTAACACATATGAGTATTAATTGATAAATTCATTGGGTTATTTAATTAACTTATCATGTTTATTAATTAGTTAGTTTGGTGTGAATTTGATTTTACTTGAGGTTTAGTGTGTTTTTGACGTTTTTAGTAGTGTGTTTCATGATATCAGTATGTTTTTGTTGTGAAGACCCATGTTGAACTACTTATTAGTGTTTTTTTATTTGGTAGTTAATTTTTTAGGATGTGAAAATGGTGAAATTTTTGTTTTGGTATTGTGTCTATTTGTGTTTAGTCGGAAATGGACATTTAAATGAGTTTTTTTTCATTTAAAGTCATGCGGCATATTTTGAAATTGTTTGGAAAATTTTTTTGGCAGTTTGTTTAATTATGGTAATGGTATTTTTAACTATGTGGGTGGTTTGTCTATTTTCAATCATGATGAAAATTGTGTTCCTAAGGTGGTGTTGTGTGTGTGTGGTCGTGTAAGGGGGTTTGGGTTGGTTTAGTGTGTAAAGCGATGTTTTTCTCTTTAAATTTTATTTATGAAAATTTGAATTGTTTTATTAAATAATTATTAAGGGTGAAAATTTGTTTTGGTTAAATTGTCTAAAGGTTTTTTGTGCTTAAAGTCATGTGACGTGTGTGTAAATTGTTTAATATATTATTTTAAGGGTGTTTTTGATGATGGAAGTGATTTCATTGACTGTGAAGTTGTTTTAATTGGTTATGTAAGTGATGCAGATTTAGTTTTGGGATATTTTTAGTGTGTGTATTATTTTTAAATGAGTTTTTTGTGTGGGTGAAATTTTAGTTTTGTGTAGAGATAGCACCTCATTTGTTTTTTTTATTTATGTTTGACATGTGACATGAACTCTACACTACTTTAGCATAAATGGGAAGCCTGGGTACTAGGTGGGAAGACTAGATCTAGTGTGCTAGAGATACGAGAGTGGAATTGTCCCAGTTTCACTTAGCTGGTTTGACGATTACAACACTAACTAAACTTTGGATGATGATTGTAGAACACTAGGTTATTGATGTATTTCTCTACTAGTGGATCGTTCACGAGAATGTATGTCATTTTGTTCCTATACCATTTATCAATGAGACACGATGTTCTATGGTCCCACTTCTTTCTAGTATCTTTAGGGTCATTCCCATGTATTGTTCTCCTCCTTTACTTATTGCTCACCATCGGCACACAGTGTGACATTGGGGTTACCATTAAATCTAGAGTGTGTTGGTGTGTTTTAATTTAAGTTGTTTTTTTAAGTCTTTCTCTTTAAAAGTGTTTTCATTAAAATTGTTTGAGCATTTATTTGTTTTTCATCTCTTAAATTGCAAATGTATTTTTTATTTAATAATTATGCGTAGAACCTTTTCTCAGTGGCATCCTACTGGGCTTTTGGCTCACACCCTATATACAGCTTTGGGTGTATGTAGATCTTGTTTCTTTTGTATTCCAGGTTGAGGCATCGATCATAGAATGGGTGATTCGGGTTGTCAGTAGAATCCTTGTGTTGGTTTGGTGAACGTGGATTGAGGTTTTTTCACCTCATGTTGCTTGTAGGTTTGAGTTAGTGTTTTTAGTTTTTCCTTTATTGTCGTTCCCTTTGGGTTTTTGGTTCAAGTTGTAAACTTTAATTTTGACCCTAGTTTAAGGGCCTATTTGGTTGTTTGATTTTAGTTTTCAATTTATTCATCTTTCTGTTTGTTTTATGTTTGTTTATTCAGGTAAATCATTCCCAAGTTTTATTTTTGATACCCGGGCACTTGTGCCAGCTCGTGGGGATCAGGAACACCCCTTGGACCTTGCTGCGGACCGGGTCGAGTGCCGAGTCAGATGGAGACCCGGCTTGGTTCATGAAAAAATGGTATCAGATGAGTTTTAGTTCTTATTATTTGGGGTTTCAGGTAGATCAGAGATAGGACTGTCGGTACTCGAGTGGTATGTGTGGGAAGAGCATCGCGAACTCTTACTAGTTTCAATTCTCAAGTAACCAGGGGTAGTCAAGGATTTAACTTTTTGGATTTGGTCTTTGTGGATGGGGGATGACAATAGGAGTAAAACGGTACTGCACGCGGTCTCACATGGAGTAGCAACCCATGTGATTCCTGAGAGTACGATTCGACACTCCTGGTGGTTGGAGATTGCCTAGGGCATGGTCTGCTAAACCATGTGGCTAGGTTTGGCATGACCACTAGTTCTCTATCCAGGTGCTTTAGTGTTGGTGATGTCAGGGTTCAATTTTGGTTTGGTGTGAAGGGTTTTTTTTAAGGAAATCAAATCTTGGCATTCCTCTTATTTTATTCTCTTGATGTGAGTTTGACATGATTATTGGGGTGTGTTTCTTTTGAACCCTATTTTTGGAATTTGTCGTTTGATTTGTTGAAATTAAATTTTTAAAAAAATGTCTTGGGTCATCTGAAATCGAAGTGAGTTATTTTGCAAATGGTAAGAATTTTGAAACTATGTCTTGAATTTTTGAAATGGTTTAGAAAAAAGTGTTTTCAGAATATTGGGAATGTTTTGTTTTGAAAGAAGAAGAGCCTTATTTCATCCAGTGGTATTCCTATGGGTGCTTGCATGTTCATGTAGACGTGATTAATGGATAGTTGGTGGATCGTGTGGATGGGTGCCTGAGTGGAATGAAAATTCATATTTGTGAGGCATCATGGAATATCAGGGGTGAGTGATTGATTTCTAAGGCTTCTTCTTATTTCTTGAAAAGTGGGTTTTTCTTAAAATGGGTTTTTGTGATTAAATGGTTTTGGAAATAGGAAAATGGTTTTGATCCTAGAGTGAAATTGATGGGTCCAAAAGAGTTTTTGGGTTTTATTATATTGTTCTTGGTTTTTCAAGTGGATGTTTTTCTTAGAAAAAGAATTGATGTTTTAAATTGGAATTTTTGGATTTGTGTCCGAAGTGTGGATGTTTGTTTTGTGAGGTTCTTGATTTTATGGAATGCTAGTTTTGTGTTACTAGTTCAGGATATGCCCCCTAGAAAGGTCCCATGGGTTTCGAGCAGGTCTCTCGGTTCTTGGCTCAGCCCAAACTCCCAGTGGAGAGGTGAAGTTGGGTTCTTCTCGATTGTGTTGACTATTTGTAGACATCTATGTAATGCCCTGACCCTATTTACCCAGAGTCAGTGCATTATTACCTAACATTTGCATGATCACAATATATCAAGTCTTGAAAGACCGATTATTTTAGTATCCTTGGAAGTATTAGACACATACATAAGTTTTACATTACATCATGAAATGGAAAAACAACAACATTATGTCCTCTTTGAACACACTCATATCCCTTAGCCTATTCCTTTAGGTTAATCATAATATACTTCTTCGCATCCTAGGAAAAATAAAACTTAGAAAAGGGTGAGCTTAGATGCTTAGTAAGGATAAAGATAAAGTGGAAACTATCATAAATACGCATAAACATTTAAGGAAATGTAAAAGACTAAAACATAAGCCTTTTAAACATAAAATTAAGCATAATATGGAAAAGATAAATCAAATAATTCCATTTAAGTATTCACATAGATATTCTAATAGTCGAATAATCACATGTAATATTAATAGCTAATTTCATAATGATGGAATGAATAATGTCGGACATCATAACCACATAGTAAAGGTCTCATGCTAAGACTACAAATAAGATTTTATAAAGGCCTTGTGCCAAGACACTAGTTTGTCTCATGAAACCTAATGATGTATTGAGGAGCTATAGCGGGCTCCACCCATCACTTACTAAGTCCAATGCATTCCTCAAATGAAAAAGGTTGAAACATAACATAAACATTCGTATGAAAACTAGCATACAAAATGTTAATAATTTAACCGTAAAATATGAATGGTATAAAAATAACACATCCATAGTCAAACATATCACAAAACCTTCAATAAAATATGTAAGATTTTATCATAATAAATCAACTTCAAACAAGTGTAAAATCCATCAAAGGATGTTGACATAGATGAAATCAAAAGTATTTGAGATAAATATCTCTTTCTATTTTGAAATCATTTAAAAGTAACATAATTATAAAAGAAAACATTTATTTTTAAAATATTCTTATAATATTGTAAGAGAAGATTTTAAGGTGTTATAATGGCGGAAAACATTCGCACTCGCCGTATAAGTTAAAAAACATTATTTCCTTAATTTTGTCGAAAAGGTCGTAAATGACCTTGTTTGGAAAATGACAGAAAAAATTCCATTATAAAAATTTTATATAAATTAAAAAAAGGGTATAAATGACTTTAACCCATAGTCTAAGAAATATTAAAAATGTTTTGAAATATATTTTTAAGAAACACGAATCTGGATGATAAAGAGGTCCATGTAGATACTCATGTATAAACAAACTCGGATAATGAAGTGATTGTAGAATTAAACCTTACCTTGTAATTTTCCTTGATCGAGGGTACATTAACCTCCTGTATAATAGTTAAAACATTGTTATTAAATTATACAAGAACCAGATACATAAATATTATTTCATATATGATCTTCTAATATTGCTTTGTTGATAATATTTCAGTAGTATCATTGTTTCTGGTGTTAACTGATTCATTTTCCTTTATATGTTTTGTTACATAAGTCATGTTTGTTATGGATAGGATATAATTTATTTATATATAGAATTATATTAAGTTCTTAAAAATTATTTTAATCATAAAATGAAAATTATTCTTTAATTATTACGATGGGGAATAAATCTCATAACGTTCATAGAGACGGTAATCCGTACGTACGCACGAGCGACAATATCATTCTATTGATGGTGAAATCATATATAATTGGATGGTATATAAAATATAAAAAATAATTAAAATTTTATATTTATTATTTACATCAATTATACTCATTGTTATACCCATCCAAATAATGAATTGTTGAATAACAAACTACATCATGACGTGAAGACGGTAAGTCGTACGTATGCATGTATGGTGAATTTGTCCTTCATAGGATGGATAGAATAATGAATATGGTTATACCGTATTTATAATAACATCACATTAAGTATAAGGTTCTCGAGTTTTTACTTTGGTATGGAAACAACAAAGGAACAGGAATTGGAAGAAGAAAAGAACTTTGAAAGAGGTTATGAAATTATTACCTCTTCTTCGGGTGCTTCCTTTTGATTTGATCAAAAGGGCTTCTTAGGTATGATTTTTGATCAAAGTAAGGCCTATAGGTTGAATTTAGGGTAGTTTTGAGGATATTTGAGTAGGTTTTGGCTGAGCCAAATGGCTTTTGAGGTGTGATTTTGAGAGAAGGGGATGTACCCTTTTATAAGAGAGGTGAGGGTCACTTTAGGAAAATCATGAAATATTATTTTATTATACAATAATATTCGGTTTATAATGGCTCCAAAAGGATTTATTTTGAGTATAAGGTGGGTATGGGTCGAAAAAATCTCAACCAATAGGTTTTAGATAGTTTTAGGTCACCATATTAACCATATCTTTTAGATTTAACTCTTAGTTAAATAGTTTAACTTTAATCATGTATTCTTGTATTACTATAATTAATGGTTAATAAACTTACTATAAAAATCCAATTGAACCTCAAGTGGTTCATTATTGATATACATAACCTTATATATTTCATTTTTCTTAACCTTATATTTTTAGAAATATTATATCAATTAATAATATAGTATTTGTTTTAAAAACTCATTTATGTCAATTTTGACACTATTTAGTATTTGGTTTTTTTAAAAGTCATAAAAACTTTATAACTTCAAAAACAAATTATTTAATCGGCCCTAACATGTCATATTAACCTATAAAATTTGTGTAATACATCAAAAGTCTCAATTTACAATTATATTAATATTTATAATATCAATTATTTTAATCTTTCAATAATAAGGTAATTACTACATCATCATTGTGTCATAAATAAATTTAATTATTTAATGTCCAAAAATTATAAATAAAATACCATTATTTAGGAAATATTTTTAGATTTATAATTAATATTTATAGTTTAATGTATCTTATGTATAACCCTATATTAAAAATGGTTTAGTTATTAAACTTTGAATTTAATACTTTTAACTCTTCTTTAAATAAAATAATAATAAATGTACTAATCTAATACAAGTGGACCAAAAGGATTATATTTTATTAATGAGGTTAATTTTGGTCGAAATACACATATCCAATAGAATTAGGACATGTTTTAGGGTAATTATAATATCATTTTTACCTTTAATTAGCCTATTTACTTTTAACTGTGGTAAATAAAATTCAAAATTTACAATTCACAAAAAAAAATCATCCTATTGAACCACATTTTACATACTAATTTCAGCCATGTCTCTCATATTTTTGAAATTCAATTCACGGAAGCGGTAAAATTACATTTTATGCAAATGTGAAAATGTGCCTAGAAAGTCGGTAAAAGACGTTAAAAGTTCAATAAAATTTTATATATCTAATATTATTATAAAATGACTATAATTAATTACATTGAACATATATAGGTATTATGTGTCTATTTTTACCTAAAATAAATTTAAATAAAATAACTAATTATTTAAATAAAAATTTGGTTTTAAACAATAACGTAGTATTTTTTACTATTTATTAAAAATTGAAAGTTTTTAGAAAAATACAAAAAATTCACTCTAAGCTAATTTTGATATTCTGAATCCAAAAATGAATTCTATTTTGAAAAATAAAATTTATAAAATTTCAAAAAGTGGGTACTACTATTAATAACGGCTAGTTTGATTGGTCATGGTGTGCTAGAACTCAAAGTTACGTACAACGCAAGGTATTGTATTATTCAAAGATAAATGTACCATTGAAGCTTGGGGTGTTACATTCTCCCCTCCTTCAAATAATTTCATCCTTGAAATTTCTAGAATATTACTGCATAAAAAGATTCGGTTGGTTCTTCATCATAAGTTTCATAGGTTCACACGTTGCCTCTTCCATCTTATGGTTTCTCCATGGAACTTTTACCAGACGAGTCATCCAGTTTCTCAACACTTGTTCTCTGGTATCAAGAATCCTAATAGGATCCTCACAATAAGATATATCAGGTTCCAATTCTATTTCTTCATAGGTGAGTACATGTGTTGGGTCAGGAATGTATTTTCTCAATAGTGATATGTGGAACACATCATGAAATTTCGAGAGACTTTGTGGCATTGCCAAATGGTAAGCTATAACTCCAATTCGTTCTAAAATTTTGAAAGGTCCGATGTACCTGGGAATCAATTTAAACTTCTTACCAAATCGTACAACACCATTCCATGGAGATACCTTTAAGAAAACATGATCTCTTAATTGAAATTCCAAATCCTTCCTTCAGTTATCGGCATAACTCTTTTTCCTACTTTGAGCTCCTTTGATGTGGGTTTGGATGATCTTCACCTTTTCCATTGTTTCCTCAACAAGTTATTGTCCTATGAGTTTTCTTTCACCAACATCATCCCAACAAGTTGGTGTGTGACATCGCTTTCCATATAACACTTCATATGGTGCCATCTGAATACTTGAATGGAAGCTATTGTTATAGGAAAATTCTACCAGAGGTAAATATTGATCCCACATACCTTGAAAGTCAAGTGAGAAAGATCTAAACATATGATCTAAGTTTTGAATAGTCTATTCTGATTGTCTGTCAATTTGATGGTGGTAGTCAATGCTCAAACGAAGTTCAGTATCCAAGGCCTTATAAATACTTTTCCATAATCTTGATGTAAAATGGGGATCATGATCAGAAACAATCGATAGGGGTACTCCAAGAAGTCTTACACCTTTTTTTAAAGGTTGGGGTCGAAGCCTCATTTTATTATTAAAGTAAAGCAAAGACCTCTTTTAACTGGGTAGAGTGAGACCCATTACATAGACCGAAGGCCCAGTGGTCATGTATCCCATTACATTGCCCGTAGGCCCAAATTTTTTGCCAAAGGCCCATTCTGTGAATAGTAAATCTGCTACTACAGTACCCACCACTGCTACAGTGACCTGCTGCTACTATAGTACCCGCCGATGAACAGTACCACCACTACTACAGTACCACTACAGTACTGCTACAGTACCTATTCTTAATGGGGTTTAAACCCCCATTTTTCATGTAGTATTATGGGATTATTACCAATAAGCCAAATTGCATCATTCCTTCTAGCAAGAAAATGTGCTGACTTGGTAAGATGATCAAAAATGACCCATATTGCATCATTCCTTCTAGGATTCTTTGGTATCCCCATGACAAATTCCATCATAATATCATCCCATTTTCACTCAAGTAGGGGAATAGGTTGCATGAATCCTCCAAGATGTTGTCTTCCATCCTTAACCTGTTGATAAACCATACATCTTGACACATAATCAGCAATCTCCCTCTTCATGTTGTCCCACCAAAAATGTTCCTTCAAATATCTATGCATCTTAGTTATACTAGAGTGTATAGAGAAATTAAAGTTATTAGCATCTTCCAAAAATTCCCTTTTTAGATCAGGTATGTTAGGAACAAAAATTCTCTTCCCAAATTTCAAAGTCTCATCTTCATATACAAAGTCGATCGATCTCCCATCATTCACAGCTTTAATTTTCTTTTGAAACTCCTCATCATTAGTCTGAGAAATTTTTATCCTTTTTAGTAAAGATGGTTTGGAAAACATTTGAAAAATTATTGATGTTTCACCTTCCATGATTATTCCCATATCCATCTTTACTAAATCCATGAACATAGGATCCCTTTCAACTCTCATCTTGTTCAAAACTCCATGACCATTTCTACTCAAAGAATATGCCACCTTATTTGCCTTCCACGAGTGGTATTGTATAGTGAAATCATAATACTTGAGTAGTTCAAGACATCGTCTTTGCCTAATGTTGAGTTATTTATGTGAGAAAATATACTTCAAAATCTTGTGATTAGTATATATCTCTCATTTTTCACCATAGAGATAGTGTCTACATATCTTCAAAGCAAAGATTATAGCTGCTAACTCAAGATCTTGAGTGGGATAGTTTTGTTCATGAATTTTTAGTTGTCATGATGCATAAGCAGTAACTCTATCATTTTGAATAAGGACACAACCAAGTCCTTTCTTTGAAGCATCACTATAAATAATAAACCCATCATTCTCTGATGATAGAGTCAAGATAAAAGCATTGACTAATATTTTCTTCAGTTCTTCAAAACATACTTTACACTCTTTTGTACAAACAAATTTATACCCTTTACGTGTGATCTTGGTTAATGGGTTATCCAATCGGGCAAAATCTTGGACGAAATGCCGATAATAACATGCTAAACCAATAAAACTGTGTACCTCAGTTATACTAAATCGGTGTTGGCCATTATTGTATTTCTCTTGTCTTAGAAGGATCAACAGAGATTCCATCCTTAGAGACAATATAGCCAAGAAAATAAATCTTCTGAACCCAAAATTTACACTTTCTAAACATACCATATAATACATTCCTTCTAAGAGTATTTAGAATAGTGTTCAAGTGATTTTCATGTTCTTCATAGCTTTGGAGTAAACCAATATATCATCAATAAATACCACTACAAAGTTATCAAGATATTCCTTGAAAACTCTCTTCATTAGTCCCATGAAGACATAGGGTGAATTTGTCAGTCCAAAAGGCATTACTGTAAACTTGTAATGCCCATACCTAGTATAAAATGTTGTCTTCATAATTTCTTCCTTCCTCACACACAACTGATGATATCCAGATTGAAGGTTAATATTTGAAAAATATTGAGCTCCATGAAGTTGATCGAATAAATCATCAATGGTAGGTAAGGGATACTTGTTATTTATTGTTATAGTATTGATCTCCTTATATTCAATACACAACCTCATAGATCCATCTTTATTTTTAACAAAAATAGCAGGGGCTCTCTATGGAGAAACACTTGGGCGAATAAATCCTTTATTACTCAATTCCTCTAATTGTTTCTTTATTTCCACTAATTCCATAGTGGCCATTCTATAAGGGATCTTTGATATGGTCCTTGAACCAGGAATTAAATCAATGGATAACTCAATTTATCATTCTGGAGGATGTCTAGGTAAATCATCTGGAAACACATCAACATATTCTTACACAATAGGTACATCCTCTAATTGAACATTCCTTTCCTCACCCATAGTTATTTCATTCTCTTACTCCCCAGTAATTGAATTTAATAGAGCTACTGGGGGTGGATCTAGATAAGAATCATATGGTGAAATTTCTGCTCTAAAGATAAGGTACTCCTTATCATCATCAAAAATTGTAACCTACTTCTTCTTAAAAAAATTCACATCATGGTCTGAAATCCAATCCATACCAAGGATTATATCAAATTCAATCATGGGTATGATGATGAGATCAATATATAACCTTAGGAGTTTTAACTAACAACTCCCTTGTTAAATAAAATTAGAAATATCTAATTTTCTTAGCAAACTAGGAAGATATGAAACAATCCAATCACTACTGGAATGCTAGCCTTTCCCCACGGTTAGATACCAACGGTTCTATGAAACCATTGGGGAAGGAGGTTTTTGCCAACGGTTCATTAGAACCGTTGGCATAGAGGTTTCCAGGGAGCTTTTTCCCAACGGTTCATGAGAACCGTTGGGATAGATGGTTTTTTACCAACGGTTCTCATGAACCGTTGGCATAGATGAGGTTTTTGCAGGTTTTTCCCAATGGTTCTACAGAACCGTTGGGATAGATATACATATGCCAACGGTTTTTAAGAACTGTTGGCAAAGGTCCTCCCCAAATTCCCAGCCGCCTGTTCTCTCCCCCATTCGCAATACACAACCCTAAAACGGGAGCAGCAGCCGATTTAGGCGATTTTGGAGGTACTGCCGGCCTTCAATTTTCCAGCTCTTATTCAGGTTATTCTTCTTCTTAACTGAAAATGTATTCAAATGTTTGGATAGTATTTAAACCTATTTTCATTTTTCCCATCAGTTTAGGTGATTTTGGTGCTACTGCCGGCCGGACCAGCCTAAGGGTGAGTTTTCTTGAAAATTCCTTTTTGGATTTTACCCCTTAAACATGGGATGTCATTTGTGAAAGGTTATATAAATCGAATTGATTGTTCGATTTTTGAATTGAATTGTAAATTAAATTAATTAAGGGTATTTTATGGTTTGCATTCCCCTTTTAACACATGAATGCCAATTATTTTTTAACACATGTTTTAATTGTATTGCCTTGCCAATGTGAGTAAAGTAGAGACTATGCTATGAATCTATGAAATTGGATTGAATCTATCTTATATTTTATGTTACCATGTTAGATATATTATAACTAATGCATGTGATATCTTTATAGTCTTGTTAGGAGTGTTCTATTAAAAATTCCCATGTGAGTGCTTGAATTTTCATTGAATTGCTAGCCATTATGAGTTATGTTGAGACCATGATATGGAATTGATTGATTAAGCAAGGTAATCTCATTATCTTGTCATTACAACATGAGTAAATGAAGCTTCATTCTTTTCAGGTTATTATTTGATTGAGTCGCCATTTTGAGGTGAGTTGTATTAAATACCTTAGTTTTTGACCTTGGTATGTTTAATGAATTGTTTAAATGAAATGGAACTCATTAAATGATTAATAGTAAATAGTGATACATGGATTCTATTAGGATGCCAGGTATATAATCTTGTTTCTATTAACTTATACGCTTTATGTGATAAATGGATTCACAGTGGAATTCCACGGATAGACTCATTTCTTTGAATATTGATTAAGCCATGGGTGATACATGGATCCAAGGGAGGGATTCCATAGATAGACTTATTGAATGTAGAATTATATTCCAATTGATACATGGATTCTTATGATAATTCCATAGATAGACTTATTGAATGTAGAATTATATTCCAATTGATACATTGATTCTTATGATAATTCCATAGATAGACTTATTGAATGTAGAATTATATTCCAATGTTATGCGTCTTGTGTGGTGGTGGTGTGGTTTATGTGTTTTATGGTAGTAGTGAAGTGTGTGATTATGTAGTTAATGTGAACCCATAGGTTGAGTATTTTGTGCTATCTATATATCATGTATTTTTATGTTATTTCTACACATTCCCAACCAGAGTTGGATAAACTTACCAACGATCAGAGGTTTTGAGTTATGAGTATTTTTTCTAATATCTAGGATGGTGGTTATATGTTTGGATAGCTACCATGTCTTCCCTACTCTTCCTGCAAAAGTGATTGACCATGTGTTTTTAGGCAAGATGCGATGTGATTGTCCATGTGTCTTCAGGTGAGATGTACTATGATTTCCCTAGTGTTTTTCGGTGAGGTGTGATGTGATAAGGCTATAATAAGATGTGGCATGTGGTTGGGGTCATGTAGGGTATGAGGATGGCACAAGGTTGATGTTATTCATGTTCATGATACCCTACTAATATGGTTATGGGATGAGTCATGCTGTTATGTGATATAACACATTAAGTTCTTGTTGGTTTTACATTTTTTCAATAACACATTTGTATGTTTTTTTGACATGTGTAGTTGATACCTTGATTATTTTCTTCCTTTATCATTTACTTAAATGTATTTTCTATTATAGTTAATGCCTATTGAATTGTTTATGACAAAATGACTTATATAAATTCTTTTTACAGAATGGACAGAAGTTGGATGTATGAAACCGATCGGATCTCAGACGATTTTCAAAACAATTTGGAGAGCTTTATAGATTTTGCATTTCACAATGCTTCAGATAGTGGTCGCATACACTGCCCATGTTCCAATTGTGTTGGTAGACCTTGGTTGAGCCGTGAAGAAGTCAGCTACCACATAACCAAAAATGGGTTTCAAGCAAACTACTTTCTGTGGTATCACAATGGGGAGAAAACGAAATCTCAAATTGGTGATGATCGAAATGAAAAGACTGGAATGGAGAATTTGTTAGATGATCGGTTTCCGTTTATTCGTCATCGTGAAAAAGAAAGGATTTCGACTCAAGAAGACTTCGATATGAGGACAGCTGATGCATCTAGTGAAAATGATGATATTGATAGGGTGAAAAAATTGAATGATGCTGCCACGACTCCAGTATATCGACAATGCGATAAAATGAAAAAGCTGGAATTTTTAATTCGATTATTTCATGGGAAAACTATGTATGGGATTTCTAATACAGCAATCGATTACATTCTTACCCTCTTGAAGGATTTACTTCCAGATGATGCAGATATTCCCTCAAACCACTATATGGCATGGAAGTTAGTTGAGGAACTTGGATTTTAAAGAAACAAAATTCATGCTTGCCCGAAAGATTGCAGTTTATTCTGGGAGGAAACCGCTGAACGAAATGAATGTATAAAATGTGGCACATCCCGCTGGAAGTCAAAATCTGATGTAACACCATCCCGCGTTCCACAGAAAGTAATGTGGCACTTTCCATTGATCCCCAGACTCCAGAATCTTTTTATGTCTGATGACATATCAATAAAAATGAGATGGCATGATACCGAGAGAAAGAAGACTGATGATGAGTTGGTTCATCCTGCAGATGGATTTGCATAGAAGAGATTTGATGCTCGACATCCTGATTTTGCAGCTGACGTGCGTAATGTGAGGTTGGGTCTTTCATGCGACGGTTTTAATCCGTTTGGGCAGATGCTTACTTCGCACAGCACATGGCCCGTTTTTATGCACATTTATAATCTTCCCCCATGGTTGTGTATGAAAAAATCTTTCACTTTCATGAGTATACTCATATCTGGTCCTTCTGATCCCGGCATTGATATTGATGTATACATGCAACCTTTAATAAAAGAGTTGAAGCTTCTTTGGGATGTGGGTGTGTGCACATACGATGCATGTTCGAAAGACATATTTCAGATGCGCGCTGCGCTTATGTGGACAATCAATGATTTTCCGGCTTATGCAATGATGTCTGGATGGAGCACGAAGGGGAAACTGTCATGTCCAGTTTTTATGAAGAATACACGATCCAGAAGACTGAAACATCGTTGTAGTTTCAGTTTTATGGGACATCGACGATTTTTGCCAAAGGATCATCCATATAGAATGAATCGTCGAAGATTTGATAATACTATAGAGACCGATGATCCACCTCAGCGTATGTCTGGAACTGATGTGCTTAATGAATTGAAAGATTTCAGTTTTTCGTTCGGGAAGGGTCAAATGAAATCTGGAAAGAGAAAGAATGTTTCCACAGAAACCTGTTACAATTGGAGGAAGAGGAGTATCTTTTTTGATTTTCCTTATTGGTCAACCAATTTGCTACGTCATTGCTTAGACGTAATGCATATTGAAAAGAATATATGTGAAATGTTGCTTTCAGTTCTTCTAAATGTCAAGGGGAAGACAAAAGATGATTTACGATCTCGTCGTGACTTGGTGGATTGGGGCATCAGACCAGAATTGCATCCTGTGCGTATCAGTGAAAATAAATGGCAACTTCCATGTGCTTCTTATGTGATGACACCTACTGAAAAAAAAACAATTTTTGGAAGTATTAGAGACTATTAGAGTTCCTGATGGCTATTCAACCAACATATCTAAACGGGTCAACAGAAGAGAGTTGAAGCTAAAATCTTTGAAGACTCATGATTATCACGTTCTACTGCATGAGTTGCTTCCAATAGCAATCCGTCATCTTTTGTCCAATAATGTAAGGGTGGGTGTTATTCGGTTGTGCCATTTGTTTAGAGATCTTTGTGCTAAGAAGTTGTCAAAGTCTTTCTTGCAAAAAATGTTGACAGATGCCCCATTAATTTTGTGTGAGTTGGAGAAAATATTTCCCCCATCATTTTTCACATGCATGCTGCATCTGACTGTCCATATTCCAACTGAAATACTTCTCGGAGGACCTGTTTCTTTTCGTTGGATGTATCCAACTGAAAGAAATATGTTCACATTAAAGTCTTATGTTCGAAACAAGAATCATCCTGAAGGTTCTATCGTGAACGGTTACTTAGCTCAAGAATGTATGGATTTCTGTTCAATGTATTTGTCTGATCTTACTACAAGAATGAACAGACCAATGAGAAATGAAGAAGAACAATATGAGCAAATTGAACCCAGTTTTCCATCACTTCCTCAAACAGGAGGAATTCCTAGATCATATACATTGAAGACATTAAGCCATGAAGAGCGGGAGATGGCACATCGCACAGTTTTGTTCAACTGTGATTTGTTCGATGACTATATCAGGTAACAAAATTGAATATGTATATCTTACATATATATCTGTTAAACTATTCATATTTTTTTATCTACAGGGAACATAAAACAATGATAAATAGGAAGCATCGTTCTTTATCTTTGAGAAGGAGAGAGACTTTGCATAGCAAAGAGTTTTCTGCTTGGTTAAAATTGAAGGTAAAAATATTACTGTTTAAATTAATTATTTCAATATTTACTTAAGTTTAACTGTCATTTATATTGCAGGTATTGAGTTTGTCTGCTGACTCTGTCTCTGAGGAAATAAGAGCTTTGGCTTTTGGTCCTAATACCATGGTTCGTGACTGTAAATCAATTGTTATCAATGGGTACAGATTTATTGTCACTGAACGAGCCAAAAACATGAGAACACAACATGATGGTATTATGGTTACTGCCACAACAGATTGTTATGCCAGTGCATCAGATAGTAGACCGCGACTTGAAAATGTGGGTTATTATAGAGTCGTTGAGAAAATAATAATATTAGATTATTACTCTCATGGACGAGTCACAATGATGAAATGCCATTGGTTTGATTCGATGACGAGACATGGCACATTTATTGATGATTGTGGATTTCGAGTAATTAATATGACCCGCACTCTTGCAACCGAAGAACCATATGTGTTGGCATCAATGGCTAAACAAGTTTTTTATGTCAAAGATCAACTTCAACCTGAATTTGGTGTCATAGTTGAAGTAATTCCAAGACATATTTTTGATGATGCTGATGATGGAATTGACACTGTCCCTATTGCCATTGGAACCAATCCATTTATTTCTTTTGATGACTCCAATAGCTCAATTGTCAGAGTTGATTGTGAACCTGAATTTGTGGTTGGAAATATATAGAATCATTCATCCATGTTCTCAATTCTTTTGGTTTACCTCGAGTTGGGTTGTTAAGGTTGGTAATATTCATATTTATTTAGTATTGATCACAAATATGTTTTAGCTGACTTGACCGTTATGTGAATTTTCAATGTTTATTGGTTGCTGTTTTATTTGAATTGCATTTTCTAATTTGGAATTGAACTGTATTCAAACCAAATCAAACAATATTTCTAACTTGGTGAACATTACAACTTGTATGTTTTATTAAATTCATTCAAGCTCTTCTAAAACAATTGATAGCTAAATTACCAATGAATCCCCTCATTCCCTCATATATTTAGTTTTTTGGTTTACACATTAATTTTCTTTTTCTAATTAATTACATATTTGTTTTCCAATGCAGGAAATGAAGCCAATTGAAGAGAGACGAAGAAAAAAAATGGCGGAGAACAATTGTCGGATGGAGGAGATGGGCATTCCACCATTAGTGCCTACAGTGAGTACTTTATTTCAAATATATATATATATATTTATAGAATATATAATGTCATGTGATTAATTTTTTTTGTAAACTTTTTTGTAGGATCCACCATTACGTCGACAGTTATTCGACGAGGAGCCTAGTACTGGTCCTAGTACTCAGGCCGGTGGTACGAGGAGGGTTCGTACCAGAGGTGGACATAGAGCTGCGCATGCCCGACTAGACCCTGCCCCTCCCACTGACATTTCAGCCTTCCCACATTCTGATCCCGGTGTGTCGTTAGGGACACACGGGATATTTAGACCTCCCATGTTTTCGCTACCTTCTGCATCTTCTGCCCCATCATTTTCACATCCCATGATGATTCCCACTCCCCAGTCAGCAGGTCATACAGTTGTTCCATCTTCTTTTCCTTCTACTTCTGTCTCTCCGAGCTTTTATATTCCATCGTCTTCGACTCCTGTTCCACCAGAGGGTGTTCCATCAGGTTCTGTGGATCCGGCGCCACTCATTGATCAGACTAGCACAGGTATATTTATAAAACCCTAACAAATTTTTATAGCAATATTTATTTTCATTATAACATGTTTTGATAAAATATTTGTTTTTCTTTCATGACAGATACATCTACTGACAGGAGGCGAGGGCGGGGCCGTACACGCATGCGTTCGGTGTGGAACCGTCGCACACAGGTTATGGTGGAATATAATGAAGACAATCAGATGGTTGAGAAAACAGGGCAACAATGTCGGAGTTTTATGGCGACGCTTGCCAAATACTCCGACATCATTCCCGTCAGCCTGCTGTCGTGGAGACATTTGCCACATGAGGTCAAAGATAGAGCTTGGGCAGAGATATGGGTAAAAAAATCTGTTGTATTTAATGCCATGAATTTTTTTTGTATTTATATAAATTAATATTTTCATTTCAGCTTCGATTTAATTTTCCTGATGGTGAGGGTGCACGACTGGAACGTCTAAAGGATTTAGGCGAGCTTTGGAGAGCCTACAAGCATGATCTGTATATTGGATGGCGTGCTAGAGTTGGCACTGAGTTAGAGGCGGTACCAGTCGTGGATGATTGTCCTATAGAGCAGTATCGTCAGATGATTACTCATTGGACGAGTACCCAGTTTAAGGTAAGAATTACATTTGAGGTATTTAAATAATAACTTCCAAGTTTTGCATTAATATTATCCTTTGCATTATCGAATTTTATTTAGGAATCATCTGGAAAAAATAAAAAAAACATTGATGCAAAAAAATACCTCCATACACTAGGACGCACGACGATGCCGGATCATGAGAGGCAGCAGGTATGACAATTGTTTATAAGTTTTCTTTACGACTTACATTTTCTTTTGTTTCCTCAATTATTTAATTATTTGCTGAAGTCTTTATATAAATTTTGTTTTCAATGTCATTGTAGAGGCAAGTACAAAATATTGAAGGACGTGTGCCTCGAGCAAAACTGTTTTGCTCGAGTAGACGAAAAAAGGATGGACGTGCTGTCAACGAAGCGACTCAGCAGCAGATTGTAAGTTTTAATCTGTTGATTTTATATTTTAATATCTATTTCGTAACTTAATAATATATTTATATTTGTAACAGGATGCTTTAGAGGCCCTCGATGCCCAAGAAGCAGACAATTTTGGGTCATCTGATCACTTACATCAGGTGTTGGGAGAGGATCATTCTGGCAGAGTACGCTGCCGACCTAGGATAGCCCCGACGAGGTATTGGCCTGCCTCAGGTACGAGTTGTAGTGCCACCGAGCTGCAGCAAGTTAGGGCACAGGCAGAACAATCTGAGAAAAGGGCCACAGAGACGGCAGAACAGTCTGCTAGGGCAAACAGTGCATTTATAAAATTTATTGAAGTTCTACGTCCAACACTTCCAGCAGAGGCCAGCCCAGCGATTGATGAATATATGTCGTCGATACATTCTATATATGGTGCATCAGGTGGCAGTTCCAGTGGTGGTCAGGCCGATGTCCAGCTTGAAGATGATGATGGCGAGCAGTCTGATGCGGAAGAGGAGGGAGATGAGGAGAGCGAGGAGGAGGGCGAAGGCGAGGAGGAAGGCGCTGTGGAGGGTGAGGACGATGAGGAGGACGATGACGAGGGCGATGATGATGATGATGATGGAGATGGTGATGTTGATGTGGGACATATTGATCCGTTACATTTTTGACTTGAGATTTGATGTTTAATCTATTCTAGTTGTTGGTTTTATCTAGACTCGTAGTATAGTATTGGAGTTGAGTTATTTTTATATATTGTCTGTTTTTATGGATGTTGTTGTCTTTTAGTGGTTGTGTGTTTGAGAACTCCCTGGACATCCCCCCTCATTCTTGGACCCTGGACAACCCCCCCTCCCCCTTGGACCCCGAACACCCCCCAAACACCCCCCGGACAGCCTCGCGGACAGCCCCCTGGACAGCCCCCTGGACGGCCCCCCGTACAGCCCCCAACCCTCCTCCTTGGTCCCCGGACAGCCCCCTAAACAACCCTGGACAACCCCCTGAACAACCACCGGACAGCCCCCTAAACAACCCCGGACAACCCCCTGAACAACCCCCAAACACCCCCCAAACAGACCCCGCACAGCCCCCCCACCCTCCTCCTTGGTCCCCGGACAGCCCCCCGGACACCCACCGGACAGCCCCCCCGGACAGACCCCGCACAGCCCCCCCACCCTCCTCCTTGGTCCCCGGACAGCCCCCCGGACACCCACCGGACAGCCCCCCCGGACAGCCCCCCGGACAGCCCCTCCACCTTCCTTAATTTCATTAGCTCTGAAATGTTTCATAGCACGATCAACTAAAATCTAATCCATACTAAATATGATATAAAAATATTCTATATGAATTTCCATAAGATTTTAAGTGAAAACAAAACGTGACATACGAAAAACTGACCAAACGCATTCAAAATGTGTTGATTCTTTAGGACAACGATCCATGGGTCATATGTGACGTGTACGAGTCATCCCCACCTCAATCCGAGGCGCGGTGTGGTCGGAACAACTCAAAGTGTATGTCTTTTGTTTCAAAAGGACATCATTTTAAGTGAAAAACATCAACTGGCATACGGAAAACCGACCAAACGCATTCGGATTGTGTTGATACTTTAAGACAATGATACATGGGTCATTTTAGACGTGTACGAGTCAACCCCGCCTCAATCCGAGGTCGGCCGCTATGAATTTGACCGTTGGACGCCCGTTTTGGCCGTTTATGACACCAGAACTGCGTTGTCGGTCACCGCGGGCACACGGCACGTCCGATTGACGTGCCGTCTGCTCGAACACTTTATAAATCAGTCACCCGTATTTGTCGTCTGATTTCAGTCCATTCTGAAATCGTTCGGCCCGTTTGGACCCCCCCTCACGCGCGTTTACGAAGCGCGCACATCACTTAAAACACGAATATTGAGCCGTACCGCGCAAACCACACGTCCGATTGACGTGTCGTCTACGCGTACACATCACAAATAATAATTAGAATGTTTCCCGGTGGTTTCAGGTCAATCTGAGGTCGGACGCTATGAATTTGACCGTTGGACGCCCGTTTTGGCCGTTTATGACACCAGAACTGCGTTGTCGGTCACCGCGGGCACACGGCACGTCCGATTGATGCGCCGTCTGCTCAAACACTTCAGAAATCACTGTCCCGTATTTGTCATCTGATTTCAGGCCATTCTGAAATCGTTCAGCCCGTTTGGACCCCCCTCACGCGCGTTTACGAAGCGCGCGCATCACTAAAAACACGAATATTGAGCCGTACCGCGCAAACCGCACGTCCGATTGACGTGCCGTCTGTGCGTACACGTCACGAATAATAATTAGAATGTTTCCCGGTGGTTTCAGGTCAATCCGAGGTCAGCCGCTATGAATTTGACCGTTGGACGCCCGTTTTGGCCGTTTATGACACCAGAACTGCGTTGTCGGTCACCGCGGGCACACGGCACGTCCGATTGATGCGTCGTCTGCTCGAACACTTCAGAAATCACTGTCCCGTATTTTTCGTCTGATTTCAGGCTATTCTGAAATCGTTCGGCCCGTTTGGACCCCCCTCACGCGCGTTTACGAAGCGCGCGCATCACTAAAAACACGAATATTGAGTCGTACCGCGCAAACCGCATGTCTGATTGACGTGCCGTCTACGCGTACACGTCACGAATAATAATTAGAATGTTTCCCGGTGGTTTCAGGTCAATCTGAGGTCGTCCGCTTTGAATTTGACCGTTGGACGCCCGTTTTGGCCGTTTATGACACCAGAACTGCGTTGTCGGTCACCGCGGGCACACGGCACGTCCGATTGACGTGCCGTCTGCTCGACCACTTCATAAATCAGTCACCCGTATTTGTCGTCTGATTTCAGGTCATTCTGAAATCGTTCGGCCCATTTGGACCCCCCTCACGCGCGTTTACGAAGCGCGAGCATCACTTAAAACACGAATATTGAGTCGTACCACGCAAACCGCACGTCCGATTGACGTGCCGTCTGCGCGTACACGTCACGAATAATAATTAGAATGTTTCCCGGTGGTTTCAGGTCAATCCGAGGTCGGCCGCTATGAATTTGACCGTTGGACGCCCGTTTTGGCCGTTTATGACACCAGAACTGCGTTGTCGGTCACCGCGGGCACACGGCACGTCCGATTGATGCGTCGTCTACTTGACCACTTCATAAATTAGTCACCCGTATTTTTCGTCTGATTTCAGGCCATTCTGAAATCGTTCGGCCCGTTTGGACCCCCCTCACGCGCGTTTACGAAGCGCGAGCATCACTTAAAACACGAATATTGAGCCGTACCGCGCAAACCATACGTCCGATTGACGTGCCATCTGCGCGTACACATCACGAATAATAATTAGAATGTTTCCCGGTGGTTTCAGGTCAATCCGAGGTCGGTCGCTATGAATTTGACTGTTGGACGCCCGTTTTGGCCGTTTATGACACCAGAACTGCATTGTCGGTCACCGCGGGCACACGGCACGTCCGATTGACGTGCCGTCTGCTCGACCACTTCATAAATTAGTCACCCGTATTTGTCGTCGGATTTCAGGTCATTCCGACTTCGTTCGGCCCGTTTGGACCCCCCTCACGCGCGTTTACGAAGCGCGAGCATCACTTAAAACACGAATATTGAGCCGTACCGCGCAAACCGCACGTCCGATTGACGTGCCGTCTGTGCGTACACGTCACGAATAATAATTAGAATGTTTCCCGGTGGTTTCAGGTCAATCCGAGGTCGTCCGCTTTGAATTTGACCGTTGGACGCCCGTTTTGGCCGTTTATGACACCAGAACTGCGTTGTCGGTCACCGCGGGCACACGACACGTCCGATTGATGCGCCGTCTGCTCGAACACTTCAGAAATCACTGTCCCGTATTTGTCGTCTGATTTCAGGCCATTCTGAAATCGTTCGGCCCGTTTGGACCCCCCTCACGCGCGTTTACGAAGCGCGCGCATCACTTAAAACACGAATATTGAGCCGTACCGCGCAAACCGCACGTCCGATTGACGTGCCGTCTCCGCGTACACGTCACGAATAATAATAATAATGTTTTCCGGTGGTTTCAGGTCAATCCGAGGTCGGCCGCTATGAATTTGACCGTTGGACGCCCGTTTTGGCCGTTTATGACACCAGAACTGCGTTGTCGGTCACCGCGGGCACACGGCACGTCCGATTGACGTGTCGTCTGCTCGACCACTTCATAAATCACTGTCCCGTATTTGTCGTCTGATTTCAGGCCATTCTGAAATCGTTCGGCCCGTTTGGACCCCCCTCACGCGCGTTTACGAAGCGCGCGCATCACTTAAAACACGAATATTGAGCCGTACCGCGCAAACCGCACGTCCGATTGACGTGCCGTCTGCGCGTACACGTCACGAATAATAATTAGAATGTTTCCCGGTGGTTTCAGGTCAATCCGAGGTCGTCCGCTTTGAATTTGACCGTTGGACGCCCGTTTTGGCCGTTTATGACACCAGAACTGCGTTGTCGGTCACCGCGGGCACACGGCACATCCGATTGACGTGCCGTCTACTCGACCACTTCATAAATCAGTCACCCGTATTTGTCGTCTGATTTCAGGTCATTCTGAAATCGTTCGGCCCGTTTGGACCCCCCTCACGCGCGTTTACGAAGCGCGAGCATCACTTAAAACACGAATATTGAGTCGTACCGCGCAAACTGCACGTCCGATTGACGTGCCGTCTGCGCGTACACGTCACGAATAATAATTAGAATGTTTCCCGGTGGTTTCAGGTCAATCCGAGGTCGGCTGCTATGAATTTGACCGTTGGACGCCCGTTTTGGCCGTTTATGACACCAGAACTGCGTTGTCGGTCACCGCGGGCACACGACACGTCCGATTGATGCGTCGTCTGCTCGACCACTTCATAAATCAGTCACCCGTATTTTTTGTCTGATTTCAGGCCATTCTGAAATCGTTCGGCCCGTTTGGACCCCCCTCACGCGCGTTTACGAAGCGCGAGCATCACTTAAAACACGAATATTGAGCCGTACCGCGCAAACCGTACGTCCGATTGACGTGCCGTCTACGCGTACACGTCACGAATAATAATTAGAATGTTTCCCGGTGGTTTCAGGTCAATCTGAGGTCGGCCGCTATGAATTTGACCGTTGGACACCCGTTTTGGCCGTTTATGACACCAGAACTGCGTTGTCGGTCACCGCGGGCACACGGCACGTCCGATTGACGTGCCGTCTACTCGACCACTTCATAAATCAGTCACCCGTATTTGTCGTCTGATTTCAGGTCATTCCGACTTCGTTCGGCCCGTTTGGACCCCCCTCACGCGCGTTTACGAAGCGCGAGCATCACTTAAAACACGAATATTGAGCCGTACCGCGCAAACCGCACGTCCGATTGACGTGCCGTCAACGCGTACATGTCACGAATAATAATTAGAATGTTTCCCGGTGGTTTTAGGTCAATCTGAGGTCGGCCGCTATGAATTTGACCGTTGGACGCCCGTTTTGGCCGTTTATGACACCAGAACTGCGTTGTCGGTCACCGCGGGCACACGGCACGTCCGATTGACGTGCCGTCTGCTCGACCACTTCATAAATCACTGTCCCGTATTTGTCGTCTGATTTCAGGCCATTCTGAAATCGTTCGGCCCATTTGGACCCCCCTCACGCGCGTTTACGAAGCGCGCGTATCACTTAAAAGACGAATATTGAGCCTACCGCGCAAACCGCACGTCCGATTGACGTGCCGTCTGCGCGTACACGTCACGAATAATAATTAGAATGTTTCCTGGTGGTTTCAGGTCAATCAGAGGTCGTCCGCTTTGAATTTGACCGTTGGACGCCCGTTTTGGCCGTTTATGACACCAGAACTGCGTTGTCGGTCACCGCGGGCACACGGCACGTCCAATTGACGTGCCGTCTACTCGACCACTTCATAAATCAGTCACCCGTATTTGTCGTCTGATTTCAGGTCATTCTGAAATCGTTTGGCCCGTTTGGACCCCCCTCACGCGCGTTTACGAAGCGCGAGCATCACTTAAAACACGAATATTGAGTCGTACCGCGCAAACCGCACGTCCGATTGATGTGCCGTCTGCGCGTACACGTCACGAATAATAATTAGAATGTTTCTCGGTGGTTTCAGGTCAATCTGAGATCGGCCGCTATGAATTTGACCGTTGGACGCCCGTTTTGGCCATTTATGACACCAGAACTGCATTGTCGGTCACCGCGGGAACACGGCAGGTCCGATTGACGTGCCGTCTGCTCGACCACTTCATAAATCAGTCACCCGTATTTTTCGTCTGATTTCAGGTCATTCTGAAATCGTTCGGCCCGTTTGGACCCCCCTCACGCGCGTTTACGAAGCGCGCGCATCACTTAAAACACGAATATTGAGCCGTACCGCGCAAACCGCACGTCCTATTGACGTGCCGTCTGCGCGTACATGTCACGAATAATAATTAGAATGTTTCCCGGTGGTTTCAGGTCAATCCGAGGTCGTCCGCTTTGAATTTGACCGTTTGACGCCCGTTTTGGCCGTTTATGACACCAGAACTGCGTTGTCGGTCACCGCGGGCACACGGCACGTCCGATTGACGTGCCGTCTGCTCGACCACTTCATAAATCAGTCACCGGTATTTGTCGTCTGATTTCAGGTCATTCTGAAATCTTTCGGCCCGTTTGGACCCCCCTCACGCGCGTTTACGAAGCGCGAGCATCACTTAAAACACGAATATTGAGCCGTACCGCGCAAACCGCACGTCCGATTGACGTGCCGTCTGCGCGTACACGTCACGAATAATAATTAGAATGTTTCCTGGTGGTTTCAGGTCAATCCGGAGACGCAGTGTGGCCGGCACCACTCAAAGTGTCCGTCTTTTGTTTCAAAAGGACGTCATTTTAAGTGAAAAGCATCAACTGGCATACGGAAAACCGACCAAACGCATTCCGAATCTGTTGATAATTTATGCCAACAATCCATGGGTCATATGTGATGTATACGAGCCAACCCGGGATGAATCCGAGTCGCGGTGTGGCCGGGATAAGTCTAAGTGGCTCTCTTTTGTTTAAAATGAACACCATTTTAAGTACATACAGAAAAACAACCAAACGGATTCGGTTTCCGTCGAAACTTTAGGAGAACGATCCATGGGTCATATGTGACGTGTACAAATCAACCCCTCCACAATCGGAGACGCGGTGTGGCCGACACCACTCAAAGCGTCGGTCTTTTGTTTCAAAAAGACGTCATTTTAAGTGAAAATCATCAAGTGACATATGAAAAACTGACCAAAGACATTCGGACTGTGTCGATACTTTAGCACAAGGATCCATGGGTCGTATGTGACGTGTACGAGTCAATCCCGCCTCAATCCGAGGAGCGGTGTGGCCGACACCGTTCTAACTGTGTATCTTTTGTTTAAAATGGACAGGATTATAAGTGAAAAGAACAACTGACATACGCAAAACCGACCAAACGCATTCCGAATCTGTTGATAATTTATCACAACGATCCATCAGTCATATGTGACATGTACGAGACCACTCGGGCTCAATCCAAGTCGCGGTGTGGCCGGGATCAGTCTAAGTGGCTCTCTTTTGATTAAAATGGACATCATTTTAAGTACATACGGAAAACCAACCAAACGCATTTGGTTTCCGTTGAAACTTTAGAAGAACGATCCATGGGTCATATGTGAGGTGTACGAATCATCCCCGCCTCAATCCGAGGCGCGGTGTGGCCAACACCGCTCTAACTGTGTCTGTTTTGTTTAAAATGGGTAGGATTATAAGTGAAAAGAACTGGCATACGCAAAACCGACCAAACGCATTCGGTTTCCATTGAAACATTAGGAGAACGATCCATGGGTCATATGTGACGTGTACCAATCATCCCCGTCTCAATCGGATTCCAGATATAATTTTCATCTAAATTTTAAATTGAATTCTATATGAATTATGTATGTTTATGAATTGTAATTTAATTATGGATGTGTATAGTTTCAGGATCCATTATATGTTAAATGTGTATGAATTTGTTAGTAATTGTATATGTATGTTTTATTTTATTACAGGTACAATAGTTGGATCGAAAATGAGGTGAAAATGAGGCCTGTTGGATCGAAAATGAGGTGAAAATGAGGCCTGATGAGATGAGAGGTGCTTGATGTACAGGGGAGAGGGGCTGCCAAATTGCAGGGGGCTGCAATTTGCAGCATAGGGTATGCCAACGGTTTTAAACCGTTGGCATATAATTCTAAATAAGTTTTTACCAACGGTTTAATCAACCGTTGGTAAAGAGCTCTTTTCCCAACGGTTCTAAACCGTTGGGAAAGAGGGAACCCATGTGGTTTTTCCCAATGGTTTGGGAGAAACCGTTGGGAAAAACTATCCCAACGGTTCACCAAACCATTGGGATAGAGTGCCTTCTGACCCCCTACCCCAACGGTTCCCAGTAAACCGTTGGGAAAGGTTTTCCCCACGGCCTACTTCCCCACGGTTGAGAGAACCGTTGGTATATTAGATACCAACGGTTTGAGGGGCTTTCCCAACGGTTCACAACCGTTGGGAAATAGTGTATTTCCAGTAGTGAATGATCTAGAATCAAATAAAGAATTTAATGAATTTAAGGAAACCATTAAATTACTGGACACCATGTCATTCGGGGCTTCAACCTCAGTAGTAGTGATCATATAAGCTTGGCCCTGCTCCCTTGTCCTTTTCTGAGGTATGTTTCCTTGGTGCTTAGGACATTCATTTTCATAATGCCCCATTTCTCTACAATTGTAGAATTCAACATTTACAACCTCTTTATTTCCCTTGAAATCACGAGCTTGGTGGCCTTTTTCACCACACTTGTAATAGACTCTCATTTCCTTCAGGAAAGTACCGGGGTGTTTCTTACCACATTTATTTTAGGATGGAAATTCAAATTTTCCCTTAATCCTCTTATTTACATTTCTAGAGTGTTCAATAGATCTCTTCTTCTCTTTATTTGCTTTAAAGTTGTAAGACTTAGAGAATTCCTTTTCTATCTTGATATCACATGAGACAATATCTCCGTATGATGAGAAGGATTGTGAGACTAATGCTCGATGGAAAAAAATGGTTTTAAACCATCAAATAATCGATCAATATTACTTCTTGGGTTATGTATATAATATGTGGCTTGCCTTGATAACCTTGTAAAGTTATCTGCATACTTTGTGACATTCTCATCCTCCTTTTTCCTCAGACTCAGAAATTGTCTTTCCATATATGCTCGATGGTCATGAGGAAAGTATTTTTCTAAGAAAAGTTCTTTAATCTCCCTCCATTCCATATTTTATACTTCTTCATCCTCCTTTGTGTTTTGAATTAATGATCACCATTGGTCTGCATCTCCCGTGAGGCGATAAACTTCCCTAAAAACTTTTTCCCTTTCGCTACTCCCCGAAGCATGAAATATTTTATCTAAGGAACTTATCCATTGCTCAGCTACAAATGGATTTATAGACCCATTGAATGTTGGTGGTTATTGCCTCATGAAGCGGTCTAACATTGATTCTCTGCATTGTGGATCATGGTGCTCCATATGGGTAAGGTTATTATTCATAACCTGAGTGAGTTGTCCCAATATGGTTATAATTTGTTCAGCATCGGTTATATCACCAGCTCCACTATAATTATCTTGAGTAGGAGGGAAATCCCTAAATTGATTTTGTGTGTTGATATGGTTTCCATTCCTTCCACTAGGCGCTATTTCTAAACAATGGCATACACTATGTTAGTTTATGAATCGCAATACATAATTCTAAACTAGTAAAATACCTAACATAAATTGAATAGTTTATGCATATAATCCATAAACATAAAAAAATGTTTTCTTTGAGGAGGTATTTAATCATAAATTATTCATAATGGTTTGTAAATAAAATGTGAATTATCCTAAACATATCCCCTGGGAGTGTCGTAACCAAGAGTGCAGTAAGACCCATTGTCGTGTACTAGATACATACATAAGTTTTACATTACATCATGAATTGAAAAAACAATAATATTATGTCCTCTTTGAACACACTCATATCCCTTAGCCTATTCCTGTAGGTTAATCATAATATACTTCTTCATATCCTAGGAAAAATAAAACATAGAAATGGGTGAGTTCAGATTATCAGTAAGGATAAAAATATAGCGGAAACTATCATAAAAAAGAATAAACATTTAAGGCAATTTATAAGACTAAAACACAAGCCCTTTAAACATAAACTTCAACATAATATGGAAAAGATAAATCAAATAATTACATTTACTTATTCACATGGATATTATACTCGTCGAATAATCACATGTAATATCAATAGCTAATTTCATAATGATGGAATGCATAATGTTAGACATCATAACCACATAGTCAAGGCCTCGTGCCAACACTACAAATAATATTCTTTCAAGGCCTTGTTCCAAGACACTAGTTTGTCTCATGAAACCTATCGATGCATCAAGGAGCTATAGTAAGCTCCACCTGTCACTTACTAAGTTGAATTCATTCCTCATATAAAAAGGTTGAAACATAACATAAATATTCGTACTAAAACTAGCATAAGAAATGTTAATACTTTAACCATAAACCATGAATGTTATAAAAATAACACATCTATAGTCAAACATATCACAAAATCCCCCAATACAATATGGGTTATTGTACCATAATAAATAAACTTCAAATAATTGTAAAATCCATCAAAGGATGTTGACATACATGAAATCAAAACTATTTGAGGGAAATGTCTCTTTCTATTTTGAAATCATTTAAAAGTAACATAATTATTAAAGAAAACATTTATTTTGAAAATATTCTTATAATATTGTAATATAATCTTTGAAGTTTTTATAACGGTGGAAAATAGCCACACTCACCGTATAAGTTAAAAAACATTATTTCCTTAATTTTGTCGAAAAGGTCGTAAATGACCTTGTTTGGAAAATGACGGAAAGATTACATTATAAAAATTTTGTATAAATTCAAAAAAGGGTATAAATGACTTTAACCCATATTCTAGGAAATAGTAAAAATGTTTTGAAATATATTTTTAAGAAACATGGATGTGGATGATAAAGAGGTCCTAGTAGATACTCATGAATTAACAAAATCAGATAATGAAGAGATTGTAGAATTAACCCTTACCTTGTACTTTTCCATGATCGAGGGTAAATTAACCTCTTGTATAATATTTAAATCAATTTTATTAAATTATAAAAGAACCAGATACATAAATATGATTTCATATATGATCTTCCAATATTTCCTTGTTAATAATATTTCAATAGTATTATTGTTTTGGGTGTTAACTAATTTGTTTTACTTTATATGTTTTGTTATGTAAGTCATGTTTGTTAGGGATAGGATGTATTTTATTCATATCCAGAATGATATTAAGTTCTAAAATATTATTTTTAATCATAAAATTAAAATTATTTTTTAATGATTATGATGGAGAATGAATATCATTGCGTTCATGGAGACAGTAATCCGTACATACGCATGAGTGAAAATATCATTCTATTGATGGTGAAATTGTATGTAATTGGATGGTATATCATATATATGGAATAATTAACATGTTATATTTAATATTTACATCAATTATACCCATTATTATACCCATCCAAATAATGAAGTGTTGAATAACAAACTACACCACGACGTGGAGACGGTAAGCCGTATGTACGCACGTATGGTGACTTTGACATTCATAGGATGGATAGAATAATGAATATGGTTGTACCATATTTATAATAACATCATAGTAAGTATAAGGTACTGGGTTTATTATTTTGTTATGGAAACAACAAATAAATAGGAAGTGGAAGAAGAAACGAACTTTGAAAGAGGTGATGAAATTATTACCTCTTCTTCGGGTGATTCCTTTTGATTTGATTAAAAAATCTCCTTAGGTTGGATTTATGATAAAAGTAAGGCATCTAGGTTGAATTTAGGGTAGTTGGTAAGATATTTTAGTAGGTTTTGGCCGAGCCAAATGGCTTTTGAGGTGTGATTTTGAGAGAAGGGGAAGTGCCCTTTTATAAGAGAGGTGAGGGTCACTTTAGGAAAAGCTTGAAATATTATTTTATTATACAATCATATTCGGTTTATAATGGCTCTAAAAAGGATGTATTTCTAGGATAATGTGTTTATGGGTCTAAAACCGCTCAAATAATAGGTTTTAAATAGGTTTATGTCACCATATTAACCTTATCTTTTAGATTTAACTCTTAGTTAAATAGTTTATCTTTTACCATGTATTCTTGTATTATTATAATAAATTGTTAATAATCTTACTATAATAAGATAAGAGAATACAAAGTGGTTTATTATTGATATATATAACCTTATCTAAGTTCTTTGTCTGATACTTTGATTTTTAGGAATATTATATCAATTAATAATATATTATTTGTTTTAAAAACTCATTTATGTCAATTTTGACACTATTTAGTATTTGGTTTTTGTGAAAGTCATAAAAAATTTATCACTTCTAAAAAAAATATTTAATCATCCCTATCATGTTATATTAACCTATAAAATTCTTTGAATACATTAAAAGTCTCAATTTAAAATTATATTAATATATATAATATCAATTATTTTAATCTTTCAATAATAAGGTAATTATTGCATCATTATTATATCATAAATAAATTTAATTATTTAATGTCTAAAATTAGAAATAAAATATAATTATGTAGGAAATATTTTTATCTTTCTCATGAATATTTATAGTCTAATTTATCTTATGTATAACCCTATATTAAAAATGGTTTAGTTATTAAACTTTGAATTTAACACTTTTAACTCTTCTTTAAATAAAATAATAATAAATGTCCTAATCTAATCCAGGTGGACCAAAATGATCATATTTTATTTATAAGGTTTATTTTGGTCGAAATACACTTATCCAATAGAATTAGTACATGTGTTAGGGTAATTATAATATCATTTTTACCTTTAATTACTTTATTTACTTTTAACCGTGGTAAATAAAATTCAAAAATTACTATTCAAAAAAATATTTTTATTCTATTGAACCAAATTTTACTTACTAATGTCAACTGTGTCTCTAGGATTTTTGAAATTCATTTCATAGAATCATTAAAATTACGTTTTATGAAAATTTGCAAATGTGCCTAGAAGGTGGGTAAAAGACGTTAAAAGTTTAATAAAATTGTATATATCTAATATTATTATAAAATTAAACCAATAAATTACATTGAACATATATATTTATTATGTATCTATTTTGACCTAAAATAAATTTAAATAAAATAACTAATTTTTTAAATAAAAAATCGGTTTTGAACAATAACGCAGTGTTTTTCACTATTCATTAAAAATTGAAAGTTTTTAGAAAAATACCAAAAATTCACCCTAAGATAATATTGATATTTAGAAACCAAAAATGAACTCCATTTTGAAAAATAAAATTTATAAAATTTCAAAAATTGGGTAATGTTGTTCATAGCGGCTAGTTTGATTGGTCGTGGTGTGCTAGAACTCGAAGTTGCATACTACGCAAGCTATTGTATTATTCAAAGAGAAACTTATCGTGGAAGCTTGGGCTGTTATATTCAAGGTTAGTTAGATATCATTGAATTCTTTGGGAAAGTTGGAAGTGTCTCCAGTTTTTGAGGAACTCCAAATGTTGTGTAGGCATAAGTTGTCTCGAGTATGTTTGGAGGAGCAAGACCACACCAGCAAACAGTGATCGTTCCATTTTCATTGTGAATTAGGATTTCATGATCAATCCTCAAGACTAGACTCATCCTGCAGTTGTAGCTAATTAATTTAAGGTGAAGGAAAGTGGTGGATCTCGTAGGTGCTCGACCAGTCAACGGGTGGAGAAGGAGGTGTATTGACCTTTCTGATGAGCTAGATTCATGTTCCTCATAGGTTGTATGGAACAATCAGTTTAATCTCATAATAGTTGTTGGTCTTGTTCATATTGTGGTAAATGTAAGTTCTTCATACGATGAGGAGTGTGAATCAAAGGGACATGTTCTTGGAGTGCCCCTTCCGTCAGTTTGCATCGCGCGTTTGATAGACTGCTCAATCTCCAATCTCTAGTGTGTCCAGTCGGGGACTCTAAGCCATTCGCTAAAATTATTATTTGGTATGTTAACGGAGTGTCCACTTGGGACACGAGGAGAAGTAGGTAGGTTGCTCTTACAACGGAGGAAGTTCTATTCAGAGGTGGTCATCTTATTACTGTGAGGCGGTAAATACTTCAGACATTAAGGCCCCAGCCATAGGTCTCAGGGTGAAGCTTATGCGCAGTCAAAAACTCATTGGACATGGGATGGTATTGGTTTGACTTAAGTCAGTAGTGATGGGATGGGGATGGATTAAATTTCCCTATTGCGGTATCATCTCTAAAGGCGTCATTCTTGTTGTGAGGGGCATAGATCCATTGTCTCCTTGTTGTGGTATTAATTTATGGGAGTCTCTCTTGGGCCTTAAAGAGGTTCAGAGAATCTGTATTCTTGTAAATCTAGTGGGTGTGCACTGTGACCCTTCTTGTGGTCGGTTATGGATCAAAAATTCAATTGTTTTAGAGATTCTTTTTTCTTGTGGGATTAAAGTGAACATGTCCAGTTTTCCACTAGGTTAGGGGTTTCTGCTATCAAAACCATCTCATGTGGTGGAGTATTGGCCAGTGTATGAATCATTTGTGCAAGTTGGCCTGTGTTGGTGGGTTTGTGATGAAGATTTCAGTCTGTATCGCTCAAAGTAAACTGGGAATGCCTACACGGGTTCTGTGGTGTTAGGAAAAATTATAAAATGGTGGGGAGACCCACTGCAGGTCTCTCTGGCATCCTCCCTTATGTTGGCTTGGTTAAACTTAGGTAACTTGGAGGGCCAATCCAGTGTTAGAGGTTGTCTGGGTTTCTAAGTTGTTTTGGTTTTGAGAAACAATGTTTTACAATAATCCTAATATGGTGGGGATACCACCATATGATGAACTTGTAAAAAAACTTTGTTTTCAAAATTTGTTTGGCGGGTAAACCCCTTACTCCTGCTCTACCTGACCCTGAAGATGGTGATTGGTTAGCTTGGGTAATGGGTCCCATGACGAGTGTTCTTGGAGATCTCGAGTGGCCTTGGTGATCCCTAAGTTAGGGGTTGGGGTGTTCCATGTTGTAGTTGTGTTTGGAGGTGAATTCCTTGTTGTTGGCTATTCTTCATGGTGAATCTAGTCTTGAGATATTTTAAGTTTCAGGTCATAGGATTTTTGAATGCTCGGTCTTTGGGTGATTGAGTTTTTATTTTAGGTATCTTCATGGTCCTTCTTGGAATATTGGGTTGTTCAAGCCTTTTGGGACTTTCTAGGGGCATAAAGTGTCATGGTGGGGAGAATTGTCACACCCAGACATCTATATAAATTTTCATTTTTATTTGGTAATTTTTATTCGGCTTTAAATTTTCATTGGTGAGGTGCAGGACAGACCTGAAGAGAGTTTTTTTGTTTTGCTATTAAGAAAGCGTTTTGGCATGTTAATGTCTGGCGTATGCACGAGGCACAGTCGAAGTCGTGTGGCTTCACCTTACCATCATGCGGCCTTCCCAGTGCGTGTTTAAATAATTAATTGACCGAATAAAAATTTAAGTGAAAGCTAAAAATACAATTTTTTTAGAACTGTTTAAAATAAATATAATAATAATAATAATAGGATTAAGGTCATTATTATTACTATTATCATCATCATCATTATTTTAATCAGGTTGTTTATATTAAATATTTTCCATAATTATAAAATTATTAGCATATTGTTATTATTATTATTATTGTTATTTAATTTATTTAGTTTAGATTTTCATTTAGATTTTATTTTGTTTTCTTTTCTTTTTTTATTTTTTTTCTTATTTCCCTCCTTATTTCTTTACCCTCTCTACATTACTTCCTTCTTCCCCATTCCATCCCTGCTTGCGACCCTACCCCTTGGCCAACCCTAGCTAGCGCACTTTCCCTCCTCCGACGAAATCTCCTTGCGCCACCCCTTTTTTCCACCTCTCCTCCACCGATCGACGCCCCTCCATCGGCGCACTCATGTCCACAAGACACCCTCCCCCTCACGTGACTCCCACTGGCACGCAGCACCTCTGGTGCGGACTGACTCCTCTCCTCCTTCCTGTCGCGTGATCGACCGCCATCCACACTCCCCCCCCCCCCCTCCTATGCGACGTCACGCCACCCTCCTGCTCTCTTCTCGAGCCACCCCGTCAGCCTCCCCATCCAGCGCCGCTCCAGCCGGATTCCTCCCCAGCCGTCCCCCGGCTCTCTGACCACCTCGCACTGCATAGCACCCCGAGCTGCCCCTGCTACCCTCCTCACATCAAAGCCACAGTGCGCATCACTCTTGACCATTGCCCCTTGGTCTCTCCCCCTTTCGACAAGGTCTAGTCGGTGCAAATCACCTTCGGCAACCCCTTATCTCACTCAATTAGCTTCCCGAACCCCAACTGAAGGTGTATTTTTCTTCGTCTGGTAAATTTCTTCCTTTTACTGTTTATCAGTTTAGGGTTCAATGTAGATTTGATTCAGTTTCATTGTTTCTAGGTTCAAATGCTTGAAAAATGGTTCTCTTTAGATCCATTGGGGTGCGACAGTCGTGTGATGGGAGTTTCACGCCAATCTCGCGGGGTTTCCTACACCAAGATAGGTGGTTTCGTGTATGAGTATTGATTGATAAATTCATTTTCTTATTTAATTAACTTAACATGTTTATTAATTAGTTAGTTTGGTGCAAATTTGATTTTACTTGAGGTTTAGTGTGTTTTTGATGTGTTTAGTAGTGGGTTGCATGATATGAGTATGTTTTTGTTGTGAAAACTCATGTTGAACTGCTTATTAGTGTTTTTTTTAATTGTGTAGTTAATTTGTTTGGATGTGTAAATGGTGAAATTATTTTTTTAGTGTTGTGACTGTTTTCATTTAGTTAGAAATGAACATTTGAATGAGTTTTTGGCATCTAAAGTCATGCGACATATTTTAAAATTGTTTGGAAAATTTTTCTGGAAGTTTTTTTAATTATGGTAATGTTCTTTTTAACTGTGCGGGTGGTTTCTTTAATCGCGTGAGTGATGAAAATTGTTTTTCTGAGGTGTCATTATGTATATGTGGTCATGTAAGGGGGTTTGGGTCGGTCTAGTGTGTAAAGCAGTGTTTTTCTCTTTAAAATTTATTTATGAAAATTTGAATTGTTTTATTAAATAATTATTAAGGGTGAAAAACTGTTTTGGTAAAATTGTGTAAAGTTTTTTGGTGGTTAAAGTCATGCGATGTGTGTGGAAATTGTTTAATAAATCATTTTAAGGGTGTGTTTGATGATGAATGTGATTTCTTTAGTTGTGGAGTTTTTTTAATTGGTTGTTTAAGTGATGCGGATTGAGTTTTCAGATATTTTTAGTGTGTGTATTATTTTTAAATGTTTTTTTGTGTTCTAGTGTGGTGTTGGGTAGAGATAGAACCTCATTTGTTTTGTTTATTTATGTTTGACATGTGACATGAACTCTGAACTACTTGAGCACAAATGGGAAGCCTGGTTACAAGGTGGGAAGACTAGATCTAGTGTGCTAGTGATACGGGAGTGGCATTGGCCCAGTTTCACTTACCTGGTTTGAAGATTACAGCACTAACTAAACTTTTGGATGATGATTGAAAACCACTAGGTTATGGATGTGTTTCCCTACTAGTATCTCATGCACGAGAACATATGTTTTTGTGTTCCTATACCATTTTTTACCAAGAAATGATGTTCTAGGGTCCCACTTCTTGCTAGTATATTTAGGGCCTCTCCCATGTATTGGGCTACTCCTTTACTTTTCTCTCACTATTGGTACACGGTGTGTGTAACGACCCGAAATTTTGAATAAATCCTGTTTCCTAATTTTGTGTGTTATTTTATTTTTTTTATACTCAACAAAACTATTTCATTTGATAACATGAGTATAATTAAAATGAGACCATTGGGTTTTGACTGGTATATGACCATTGGTCAATATGACCGCTGGAAACTAAACGTTTCGATTATTGTCTCTAAATACTAGTGATCTTGGTTAATTAATATAGAAATAAGATTCGATGGCCTCACCCAGTATTCTTGGACCGATCAAATCTCATTTAACAGAATTTGGGAAGGAGGTAGCACCACTAGGCTTTGCTCTAGACCAAACCCAAGCCGAACTTCATCGTGTGAAGCTAGAACAGAATCGCCTTCGCGAGAAGTTCAAACTGATAGAAATTACTACTCGTGCGATGTTGGCTGAGCCTCCCTCAGATTCTCTCACCTTATCACACCTTACACTTAGGTCCTATGCTGGTGTGATAAGGGGCTATATCAGGAGACCGTAACTGCCTTGTGTAATCCTTTGTTTTAAATAAAAATTTTAATTTCTTCTTATGATGTTGTTTATGAAATTTCAAATGTCTGGATAAATATAGTATGCATATTTTTGGTGAATTTTAGAGAAAGGATATTTTAAAAAAAATGTAAACCTTAAATAATTAAAAATGTGTAATGATTTTCAAAAAATGGTCTTCTATAATTATGTTCAGTACGAAATTTAGAGTCTAATAAGATCAACTTAATTTTTGATGAATAGTAAATTATGAATAGTGTTTTTATGCTTAGGATTAGTAATGTGACCAAATGGATTAGTAATCTCACTTAAATAAGTATTAATATAATCTAGGCACCTTGATTAAGTAATGTGATTCAATAAAATGGTTAAATAATGGTTTCATAAATTATTAGTCAAGTATTAGTTTTTTCGGGTGAATAGTGTTTTTTATTTAAAAATTAAATTAAAAATATTTAGAAAATTATTTTTATAAAATGGAGTTCATTTTTGAAATCGGATCATCGATATTTGGTTAAGGTGAAATTTTGGGAGTTTTCTGAGAAAGTTGAATTTTCGATGAATAGTGAAAATATAGTTTTTAAGTTACGGGTGTTTAATGACATCATTAAATGATGTATTAAGTATGTAATAAATATGGTAGACTTATGAATAGTAAGATAAGGTATTAGGTGTCCCAATTGGCCAATACCATGGGCAAATACCATGGGCAAGCCCATGGTTTTTCCAAAACCACCAATGAGATGTCCCTTGGCCATTAATGCCTTGTCCCCTCACTTTCCCTATAAATACCAAGCCATCCTCTCATCCATTCGACTCCCAAATATCCCCCAACGAAACTCTGGTCTCATTACCTCCCAAGGAGTCCTCACAAGGTTCCCCCAAGCCCTCAAGGTCCCAACCTTTGAGTTTTAAGAGTTACGTTTTAAGGTAAGGGATCCAAACTCTCTCTTTCTTTTCAAATACTCTCTTTTAAGTCATTTGTTTTATGCTCCATGTTCTTATGTTGGATTATGTTCTTTTATATTCCTCTTACTGCCCTTTTCATGTTCATATGATGATATATCCCCTCATACTCTCATCATTTCATTTTATGAATGTTTAAGTGGCGCTGTTAGGCTGCCGAAATTTTTGTAACGGATTCTTTCACCCTTCTCGTTTTCAAGATCTATTTTCATGTCAAGTCTTTCAAGTTTCTTTTTATTATGTTGGGGTATGATCTCTATATCTATCATATTGATCTTTTATTTTCATATGATGAGAGACCCTATTTTATCTCTTCAATTCATTTTTTGAAGTTTAAGTGACGCTGTTAGGCTGCCGAATTTTTAAGGGATTCGTTCACCCTTCTCATTTTCAAGTTCTATTTTATGGTCAAGTCTTTCAAGTACCTTTTTATTATGTTGGGGTATGATATCTATATCTATAATACTTATCATTTATGTTCATATGATGAGAGACCCTATTTGATCTCATCAATCCATTTTGGAAGTTTTAAGTGACGCCGTTAGGCTGCCGAATTCTCATAAGAGAAATCTTATTTTTTTTGTCTTCCTTTCAAGTTCTTCGTTTCATATGGTATATCATTCAAATTTCATTACCATGTTCTTAAATCCTTTATATTCTGTTCCCCTACTGTTTTATGTATCATTTATGAGTGGGTGACCCATCTCCCCTCTCTTTTCAATGTTTTCTAAAACCATGTATCATAGCCGTTATGCTGCAGAATTTTCATCTCAAAATTTCTTTCTCTTTTATTTTATTTTATTAAGTTAATACTCAAAGATCTTTATTCTACAGGGGTATTCACATATATATCAAAATTTTCTATTTTAATTCTGGGATTTACATACATGAGACCCACTTTCCTTTTTTCGTGGGTTTAAAGTGACATAAGGATCACGTCTTTAAAGCAGTTTTTTTAAAATGTGATGACTATGAAATAAAACCCATTTCTTTTATGCTATATGGGTTGTTTATGAAATGTTTGATGATTATATATGTGTCTCACATGATAATAAATACAAATTTAAGGGTGTGCCCTGATAGCGCTCCAATGCATTGGGTAAAGACTTAATATCTAGAGATGACCATTTTTTTAACGATGCCTTGGTGAATAACCTTGGTAATTTTTAATGACACCTTGGGGATGGACCTTGGTGAAACAGAAATAATTGTCAATATTAAATGTTGTAGCCACATCTTCAAGTTATGAAATACGTTATTTTTATTATGATATGCCTCAAGATTTATTTCTCATTCCTTAAAGTTCTTTTTCATGGCATTGTTGATGTATCTCAAGTTCACATGTTAAATGTTTCCCCTTGTTTCCCTTACTGGGCCTTCTGCTCACCCTTTCTTTTGATGTATGTCCCCAGGTTATGAGATATAGTAATGAACCTAGGATGAACATAAAGATAATCCTTTCAAGTGTTTAAGAAGAATGTTTTATGTTTTCATGTTTTAAGTTCCTGGTTTCCAAGACACTAAACCTTAAAGATCCTCGGTTTTGTAAAATGTAATGAAAGTTTATGTGATAAAAATGCGAGATGCTATAGTTGGTATCAAAGGTAGATTTAGTTATTTGTGGAAATTAGGATATGAAAACTTTAGGAAAAACCCTATATAAAAGTTTAAATATAGAAAATCTTCCTGGTATTTGGTGAGTATTGAGTAAGGGGTTTCCAAGAAAATACATCCTTGTCTGGATACGAGCAGGTAGTGGTCACTCTGGCACAGATGTACATAGGGGTAAAACCCGAAAACACCACTTTGAGCTAGACTCGAATGGGAACTGGTACACGACAATGGGCTTTGCTGCACTCTTGGTTACGACACTCCAGGGGGATATGCTTTGGTAAATTCATAATCTTAGTATGAACCATTATTAAAGGAACAAAGATAAAATAAAATAAAGATTCACATAAGAATATATGATCATGGATAACCTAGATTGGGACCTAGGGGATCACAAGTTAGGGTATACTTTTCTTCTAAAAGTTTATCCTTCTATGCTTTAAGTTTCTTTTTCATGATTGTTGGCTATGTATTTAAGCCCCCTAATTATACGTTCTTTTCTTAGTTAATGGCGGGAAATGGAAGAGCATGTCCCAACAACAAATGTGATAGGAAATGTGATGATTTCCCTATTAATGTGACAGAGATGACGGAAGATCAAGTTTAACATATTTTGATTATGCCAAACCAGCTATCAAAAATCAAAATTAATAATTGGTACCTAGTTGAATGCCCAAATTCATCAAGGAAGAAGAAGATAAAGTCTCAAGGATGTTCATCTGATAAAGTTGATAAGGGAAAGAAGACCCAATTTTTTTTTTGCAAAAAGTCTAGGAAGAAGTACCAAGGAGAATGTCACAAAGGAACCTGGAGATGTTTTAAGTGTGGTAATATAGGGTATAAAGTAGCCAATTGCTTTAAAAAAATGGATAATGTGATGAATGGAGATAAGGTTCGATCTAATGTACCTTATACATTTCAGTGTCGTAAATGTGGAGAAGTTAGACATTTTCCAAGGCAATGCTCTCTTGGAATAGATGAGAAGCATGATGAGCATCAACAATCTTCGAGGACAAGGGAACAATGCAAGTCCTATGCTGAGATGGATCACAATGATTGAAGTACATGTAACTTCTTCGCAATAATTGTCTACGTCATGTTGTATTTTAGTTCGTTCTCTATGATCATATCTTTTATGTTTTCTAAGATCATCGAGTCACTACATAAGATGATTTTATATCATTAAGGAAAACATCTATTGTTATGTACCACATGTTGATGTAGTGAAGCTGTTCTTCTTAAAAAAGGTTGATTAGGGTATTAAAAGATTATTATTATTTTGGAAGACGTTCACTATTTTGGGAACCCTATTTGATCGTGGTAAATAGATTAATATGGTATTTTATTTGTGGAGTAAAGGTTGACTTATATTTTGAATAATTGATGAATTTAAGGTGGACTTATAGTAATTTAGGTTACATATGGAAATGATTAACCTATCTTGGGGAAAATGTGATCAGGTTAGTTACTTTTGTTATAAGATGATAAGAGTGGTTGATGTTGTTTGAAGATGAACGATAAATTCTATCTTGGAAGACTATGTGTCACAAACCATCTCGGGTGGATCGGGAACGCCCCTCGGGACTTGCCGCGAGCCGGCTTGGGTGACCGGTTCAGGGTCGACCCGGGATGGTTCATGAAAAAATGGTATCAGAGGAGATTCTTGTTATTTAGGATGTCTGGTAGAAGGAGATTAGGACTGTCGGGGCTCAGGATGTAGGTTATGGGTCGGTGCCTGATCACCACCGCTCGTGACGAGACCTGAGTTACCAGGGTTAGTCTGGGATTTGAGTCTTTTTTCTTTGGTTATTTTGGATTGAGGGATGAAAATGGGAGCGAATCGATTCACATTACGGCCTCACGTGGGGTGGTGACCCATGTGGAGTCCAAGTGCCCGGTTTAAGGTCCTCTTAGTGTTATGTCTTACTTGGGGCATGGCTCACCACCATGTCGCCGAGTTAAGTACAGACACTAGTCCCTCAGTCCGATGGTTTATAGTTGGTTGTGTTTCTTTTTAAACTTGATCTATGTGTGTGTGTGTGTTGAAAATGAAAGTGATTTCGAAATGAAAAAAAAGGGTTTCTTCCAAATTGTTTTTGAAATCAGTAAAGTGGGTTTTTAAAGAGAAAGTGTATTGGTTTAGAACAATATGGTATATAATTGGATTTGGTAAGGAAATAAGTGTTTGAACCTTGGCACTCCTTATGGAGGGTCGCATGTGCATGGGTATGTACGGAGAGTGCGTAGGGGGAACTTATTTGTAGATGATGTGAGCAAGATTGAATAAATGCACATGTGACGGTTCATAAGGTGCCATGGGAGGGTTTTAAAATTTTAAAGAAATGATGGTTTTGGAAAGTGATTTATGCTTGTGTTTGTATATGTTTGGCTTATGGGCCTATTGACCTTGACTTGTGTTGTTGCCTTGATTAAGTTTTGGCTTGATGCCGGTTTCGATGATGTTTCTCGTGTTGTCATGAGTATGCCGCCCAAAAAGGTCGTTAAGTTTTCTAATGAGTCATGCCCAATTTCTAGTTATTTTTGCATGTTTCCTATCGATCAAAGTAATCAAAGTCTGTTAGAGGCAGTTGTGTGGTTGTGAAATTGGATTGGGTCTTCATGTTGTTGGGAACTCCCAGGGTTGTTAGGGTGCGTACTGTCTTAGGTTTATTTGAGGGTTCAGTTTTAGACTAGTAAAGATGAGATGTCTCATCGTCGTTGGAGTTTTGGGTGTGATTAATGGTGGTCGACTTCCGCGAAGGTTCCCCACCTGGAAAAGAGTGTGGGCCAGTGGAACCTGTCTCCAAGAAACCATCCTCGTTAGTACCGGCTCATAGTTCATCGGACCTCTCTCTTGTGTGCCACCAGTATGGCATGTCCAGACATTCTAAGTCGCCTTGCTGCATCCCTCTGAAGTCTTGCTACCGTGTGACTGTTCGGGCCATCGGTGGGAGTTCTGGAAGAAGTGTCATTCGGGAGGAAGGAGCTAGGGACCAGAGGATGCAAGTGCTTGACTGTGAGGCAGGGGATGCTTCAGCCACAAGAGCCCCAGCCATAGGTCTCGGGGTGAAGCTCGCGCATAGTCAGGAGTTACCGATGGTGTGTAGAACCTCGCTTCGGATTATGTTTTCAGCTTTCTGAAGGGAAATATCCAAAGTTTCCTTGTTCTGTTTTTGTCACCGTTGTAAGCTCATCATAGTTTTGGTGATGTGATGAACTTGTTCTACCGCAGTCTAAGCGGTCTTATCTATTCTCAGTGTGTGTTCAAATCGTTCGGTTCTCCTTGAAGGGTGATGGGCCAGCGAATGAACGGGTCATTCTAATTTTGAGTTGGGTCTCAATTGTGTTCGTTAGGGGGATTTTTGGTTTCGTGAAATTAACGCGCGGTATTTCGAGGCCCTTGGTGAGTTCGGGCTAGGAATTCCCTAGTCTCTGGTTGCGGTGAGGAGTTTGTTCGGTCGGTGTGGGAGGGTTTGAGTTAATTCCTTATCCTCGAGTTGTTGGGTCATTTCATAGCAAGCTTCCTATTTAAGTCTCTGAGTGTTGTTCGGTCTATGTGGAGAAATTAACTGGGTTCGGTTTGGGTGTTCCCATGTTGGCCTCCCCCTCAGGGGTGGTGTGTTCGAGTTTCAAGGTCTCCGTGTTAGTAGATTTCTGTGGTGGGGATAACCCTCCCATGTTCTCCCCTCAACCTCGGACAATAATTGTACTCGAGTTGGTCGGGTGTGACTTGTGTTGGTAATGGTCACCCTGAGCCTCTCAGTTTCTTCTGTTTTTGTCTGGGCACTGACTCGAGTTATGTTAACTGTTGGCTTGGCAAATTTCTGGGGGCAGAAAGTGTTTGTGGTGGGGAGAACTGTCACACCTATTTTTTTAGTCTTTTTATTTAATTTATTTCTCTTGGCGTCGGGTGTTTTTGCGTAAGTGTGGGTGAGTCCCAGTTTAAATTTTGAATGTTGTGTTGAGTTTATGGTTTGGTATAGTGTGCGAACACTGTGCGTTTAAGACGCGCAGTCCGCTTGGGCACGTGCTTTCCGCTTGGGTACGTGTAGCCCGCTTGCTGTCCGCTTGGGTACCGTACGTTACGGAAAGCCTGCACGGTCATCCAGTTTTAACTTTATGTGTGTAGATATATGTATATGAATGTTTATTTGTTTATATAGGTGTATCTACATTTGTATGTGTTTATGTTTTAACGTTGTGTGTAAATATATACAATGTATTTGTATTTATGTTTATAGGTGTATATATATATACACGTATGTTCATAAATAAATATGTTTTAACGTTATGTGCTTATGCGTATACATGTTTATATATATGTTCATATATGTTTATATGTTTATATATGTTATATATATGTTTATATATATGTGTGTGTATATGTGTATCTATGTTTGTATATGTTTATATATATTTTTATATATGTATATATGTTTATAATAATTATGATTTAGTATTATTTTTATTTTTATTTGATTAGAATTATTATTATTATAAGAAAAAGAAAAAAACCCTAATCTACTCGCCCCCCCTTTCTTCCCCGCATGAGCCCCCCTCCCCCCTTCCTCTCGTCTGCCGCGTGAGCCCCCACCCCGTCCGGCCTCCTGGCCACCGCCTAGCCGTCCGCCTCCGCCTCCCTGCACCGTCCACCGGCGCCCCCATCTGGCTCCCTATCCCCCCTGTCGCGATGCCTCCGTCCATCCCCCCCTCTCCTCCGCATGCCGCCGCGTCCACCGAGCTGCCTCCCCTCTTTCCCACCGGAGCTGCCCCGCGCACCCCTTGTCCAGTCACCGCGCCCGTCGGTCGTCCCGGCCCCTGCTTCCCCTTCGCCGCACCCAGCCGCCGTTCCCCGTCCTCCTCCCGGCGTTCTGGCCTTTCGCCACGCCTCCGCACCCCTACCCCCACACCGGATCTCCCTTCCCCCGCTCCTTCGCTGACATCCCTCCCTTCCGCCGGCATCCCTCCTACCAGCCACAGTCGTCTCTGGTGACTGTTGCCTCAAACCTACCTTGTGCGCCCTTTTTCCAGCAACCCGAACCCTTGTGCGCGCCTCCACCTTATTCCGGCGCGACCCGAACCCTTGCGTGCGCCTCTTCCGGTGCGACCCGAACCCTTGCGCGCACCCCCTCCTTGTTCTGGCGTGACCCGACCCTCTTCGCAGCACCTCCACTTTGCTCGGGCGTGGTCTCGTTTCCCCTCACAGATATTTGGGTAAGGATATATTTATACTTTGTTATATATTCTTACGCTAATTTAAATGTGAATTGAGTTGCGGACCCTTGAGGTCTTTATCTGGCCCAGAGTCGGTTCCTAGTTTACGTCTTCTTGCGTCTGCAATGTTTTGCTTGTTTAAGTGACAAATATTATTTTAACGATTTTTAAAATGTAATTCGCATCGTTGTGGTTTTCTCGTCGAGATTTTTGTGATGCTTCGACATTGATAAATTTTTTAAAAATTGGTCATTAGCGTGATTCATTAATTATGTTTATGTGTTTATGCACTTGGGGTGTTGATAAATTGTGATATGAGTTCTTAAAATAAGTTGATACAATTTTGGGGGTGTTGCCCTTAGTTTTATAAAAAAAATGTTAAAGTGTGATTTGGGTTTTATGTGTGAACATTGTGGTTTTTGTAGGGTTGGTTTTTGATTTGTATCTTGATTGCTTTTCTTGGATTAATTTTATTTTAGGGATTTGTGGTGTTCTGAGTCTCGGGGATCTATCGTAGGGAGTTGCGGTTGGTTTCGAAGGTGAGCACGCATATTCCCAGGTATGAATATGTATAGATATATATATATATATCTTCTGTGTGTGTGTTCCCTCATGGTGCGGGTAACACGTGCATCAGTTTAAGGATATATATATATATACATGTGGAAGTGCATGCATGCGAGAAAGTTTCTACTTGAGTTAAAAAGCTTGACGTGACCTTTGTTCGAGGTAGGTGTTTCCAAACATTTCCCTTTTAGATTCAAACCTTGAGCACTTGAATATTTTCAATTAATCCTTTTATATCGTTTGCATCTTTATCGTATTTATGAAAAGAATCTGGCTTAGTTATATTGCTGTTTTAAATGTCTGAAAGTGGCTTTTGATGTTGTTTTATATGAAATGCATAGGTTCTTGGTAAAGTTAAATCAATTTATTTGTGATGTTTTTGGTTGCAATTGATAGTGATTGTGTTTTGGAAATGTAAAAATTTCTTTGGTGTGTTTGTTTAACAAAAAGACGAACCAGTAAGTTGTTTTAGAAAATATTTGGAAATGGTGGTTGGTTTGAAAGATGCATTTGTTTTTATAAAGTGTTGTGAAAGAATTTGAGTTTGGTTTCAATGCTAAAGTGTTTTATGAAAGATGGTTTTTAAGGAAATTCTTCTAAAAACTAAATGTGCCATTGAATGTTGGCACATCCATGGGAGCACTAGGTGCTCACATGCATGTGCCTCCAAATGAAGATGACACATTAAAGCTATGTTTTCTTAAAACTAGGTTTCAGAGAAAATAATGTGTTGTTTTAGAGGGAATTGAAAGAAGCTGGCCCGGTTGGCTTTTGGTGTGAGTTAGATGGTCATTTTTCTTAAAGTCCTGTTTGTATCTTCCAACTCAATTGTAATATTTGTGTTGACTCTTTGAGAAGAATGTGTTTGCACTGACTCTTGGGGAAAATGTGTGTGCCCGATTGGCAACTTAACTCGTTTACGAAATGTTCTGAAACTGCGCATGCTGTGAAGGTCCGGTTGGCACCTTGTTGAATGTGAAAGAATTTCATATATACATATTTGTGGGGAATCTCTACAGTGGGACATCCCTTCGAGGATTGTCGTGTAGTGGTGTCCATGTAAGGGGTTGGAAAGTGCGGTGAGATGAGTCACGCATTCGAGGGCCTCCCACTTACACAGTATTATTAAAACCACCGTGGGTTCCTGGGTGTCTTTTAGAGAATCGAGTGACGGTTGCTGGCTAAGCCCGATTAGATGGGTTAGTCCCCCTTGGTAGGTAGGCCTTGTGGGGCATGCCACTGGTTGGCTGTTAGGGCGGCCAGTTGGTTATTAACTGTGGAGTACCATACCGGCAGGTAGTCTGAACCCGAGTACATCCAAGGGTTTTCTAGGTATGTTTAAGATCACCCATGGTTATTTCTTATATCTATTTGTTTAATTTTACTTGCACTCAGTTTCTGACATTTATTTATTACTTGTTCTTCATTTGCACAAATGTGATAAACAAGAATTTGAAATTTCAGTTTTCAAGAAATTCATTGTTTTGGGGAAAACGGGTTGTGGCGTGTGTTGGTTTTTGAGATGGTAAAATGGGATCCTTTTTCCTTTAAAATATTAAAACCCTATTTTATATCTTTGTATGTGCAAACTAGTGTTTTGGGATTGTTTCTGGAAAGTGGTTTTGGTTGGATTCTTTGGTTTACTTTGGCATCCCTATTGAGCATTTTTATTGCTCACGCCTATTTTTATCATTTCAGTCGCAGGTTTCCCTCATTCAAGTTTTCTTGGCTGAGTTTCTCATTTTGGGAGTAATGTTGGTCGTGGTTGGGAGGTGACCGAAGGGTCACATGGAGGTACATCTGTTGTTTGGTTTTATTTCTTTCCGCTGCTAGAGTTTAGTGCTTTTATTCTGTTTATTCTTATTTACTTATTTATCTTTTTAGGCCAAATAATTCCCAATGTTTTAACTTTGATGCCTGACACTAGTTTACATCCCGGTGGGATCGGGAACACCCCTCGGGACTTGCCGTGAGCCGGCTCAGGTGACCGGTTCAGGGTCGACCCGGGCTGGTTCGTGAAACTATGTTATGAGATCGTTCTTATAATTGGGTTTCAATCTTAGTTTGGTTTATTTTGAGGAATTTTAAGGACAGTTATTTATGGAATGGTCTATGATGAACTTTGGGTAGTACCATGGAACATTGAAGATTTAAAAGTAGTTTCCCTTCCTATTGGATTCTTTCTTTTTGAAGAGTTATTTTATCCTACCCTTTCTGTTTTTGGGATAATGTTTAAAGATATAAGAAATTGATAGTTAATCTTTTGTGGATTACGTGGTTCTCAAGAAGATGATTCTTGTGTTTTGATGAGACCAAGTGTTTTTGAATGCTCATCGTTTTGAGAAAATATTAGTTTTGGTAGAAACATATTAAAGGATGAAACTCTACTTTAAGGTAGGTATATTTCCTTATGTTTTTGTTCTATGTAGTAAATGAGTTCCTCAAAATTATGAAAAGGAACGTAAAACAAAAATGTTGTTGGTTTACGTTTACTACTAGGTAATCAAAGACCGTCTACACACATCATAAGTTTGTGATTTTCTCATGGTTAACTTTCTCCTAATCATGTTTTCTATCACTCTCCCTCAGAACTTGACCCTTTGTTTTCTCCTCCATGTCCATGTTTTCCTACATGGAATCCTAGTGTGGGTTAACTCGGGTGACCTTTCTACTTCCCTTTCTTTATTTTAAAGTAATAGTTTTACAGACACCTTTTCCGATGTGGGACTTTCAATGAAATTTCAAAACCCAATTTTAAAAATTGCGAGGATGCAATTTCTTAAGGGGGGAAGATTGTAACGACCCGAAATTTTGAATAAATCTTGTTTCCTAATTTTTTGTGTTATTTTATTTTTTTTATACTCAACAAAACTGTTTCATTTGATAGCATGAGTATAATTAAAATGAGACCGTTGGGTTTTGATGGTATATGACCATTGGTCAATATGACCGCTGGAAACTAAACGTTTCGATTATTGTCTCTAAATACAAGTGATCTTGGTTAATTAATATAGAAAGAAGATTTGGTGGCCTCACCTAGTAGTCTTGGACCAATCGAATCCCATCTAATAGAACTTGGGAAGGAGGTAGCACCACTGGGCTTTGATCTGGACCAAACCCAATCTGAACTTCATCGTGTGAAGCTATAACAGAATCACCTTCGTGAGAAGTTCAAACTGATAGAAATTACTACTCGTGCGATGTTGGTCGAGCCTCCCTCAGATTCTCTCACCTTAGAACACCTTACACTTAGGTCTTATACTGGTGTGATAAGTGGATATGTAAGGAGACCATAACTTCCTTGTGTAATCCTTTGTTTTAAACAAAAATTTTGATTTCTTCTTATGATGAAGTTTATGAATTTTCAAATGTCTGGATAAATATAGTATGCAAATTTTTGGTGAATTTTAGAGAAAGGATATTTTAAAAAAAAATTATGTAAACCTTAAATAATTAAAAATGTGTAATGATTTTCAAAAAATGGTCTTCTATAATTATGTTCAGTACGAAATTTAGAGTCTAATAAGATCAACTTAATTTTTGATGAATAGTAAATTATGAATAGTGATTTTATGCTTAGGATTAGTAATGTGACCAAATGGATTAGTAATCTCACTTAAATAATTATTAATATAATCTAGGCACCTTGATTAAGTAATGTGATTCAATAAAATGGTTAAATAACAGTTTCATAAATTATTAGTCAAGTATTAGTTTTTTTGGGTGAATAGTGTTTTTTATTTAAAAATTTAAATAAAAAATTTAGAAAATTATTTTTATAAAATGGAGTTCATTTTTGAAATCAAAGCATCAATATTTGGTTAAGGTGAAATTTTGGGATTTTTCTGAGAAAGTTGAATTTTCGATGAATAGTGAAAATACAGTTTTTAAGTTACAGGTGTTTAATGACATCATTAAATGATGTATTAAGTATGTAATAAATATGGTCAACTTATTAATAGTAAGATAATGTATTAGGTGTCCTAATTGTCCAATACCATGGGCAAATACCATGGGCAAGCCCATGGTTTTTCCAAAACCACCAATGAGGTGTCCCTTGGCCATTAATGCCTAGTCCCCTCACTTTCCCTATAAATACCAAGCCATCCTCTCATCCATTTGACTCCCAACTCTCCCCCAATGAATCTCTGGTCTCATTACCTCCCAAGGAGTCCTCCCATGGTTCCCCCAAGCCCTAAAGGTCCCAACCTTTGAGTTTTAAGAGTTACATTTTAAGGTAAGGGATCCAAACTCTCTCTTTCTTTTCAAATACTCTCTTTTAAGTCATTTCTTTTATGCTCCATGTTCTTATGTTGGAGGATGTTCTTTTATATTCCTATTAATTCCCTTTTCATGTTCATATGATGATAGATCCCCTCTTACTCTCATCATTTCGTTTTATGAATGTTTAAGTGGCGTCGTTAGGCTGCCGAAATTTTTGTAAGGGATTCTTTCACCCTTCTCGTTTTCAAGATCTATTTTCATGTCAAGTCTTTCAAGTTCATTTCTATTATGTTTGGGTATGATCTCTATATCTATCATAATTATATTTTATGTTCATATTATGAGAGACCCTATTTGATCTTGTCAATTCATTTTTTGAAGTTTAAGTGACGCTGTTAGGCTGCCGAATTTTTACGGGATTCGTTCACCCTTCTCATTTTCAAGTTCTATTTTCTGGTCAAGTCTTTCAAGTTCCTTTTTATTATTTTGGGGTATGATCTCTATATCTATCATACTGATCATTTATTTTCATATGATTAGATACCCTATTTTATCTCGTCAATCCATTTTGAAAGTTTTAAGTGACGTCGTTAGGCTGCCGAATTCTCATAAGAGAAATATTATTTTTTTGTCTTCCTTTAAAGTTCTTTGTTTCATATGGTATATCATTCAAATTTTATTACCATGTTCTTAAATCCTTTATATTCTGTTCCCATACTGTTTTATGTATCATTTATGAGTGGGTGACCCATGTCCCCTCTCTTTTCAATGTTTTCTAAAACCATGTATCATAGCCGTTATGTTGCAGAATTTTCATCTCAAAATGTCTTTCTCTTTTATTTTATTTTATTAATTGAATATTAAAAGATATTTCTTCTATAGGGGTATTCACATATATATTAAAATGTTCTATTTTAATTCTTGGATTTACATACATGAGACCCACTTTCCTTTTTCCGTGGGTTTAAAGTGACATAAGGATCACGTCTTTAAAGCAGTTTTTTTAAAATGTGATGACTATGAAATGAAACCCATTTATTTTATGCTATATGGGTTGTTTATGAAATGTTTTATGATGATATATGTGGATCACATGATAATAAAGACAAATTTAAGGGTGTGCCTTGATAGCGCTTCAATGCATTGGGTAAAGACTTAATCTCTAGAGATGACCATTTTTTTAACAATGCCTTGGTGAATAACCTTGGTAATTTTTAATGACACCTTGGGGATTGACCTTGGTGAAAAATAAATGATTGTCAATATTAAATGTTGTAACCACATATTCAAGTTATAAAATACGTTATTTTTATTATGATATTCCTCAAGATTTCTTTCTCATGCCTTAAAGTTATTTTTCATGACATTGTTGATGTATCTCAAGTTCACATGTTAAATGTTTCCCATTGTTTCCCTTACTGGGACTTCTGCTCACCCTTTCTTTTGATGTATGTCCCCAGGTTATGAGATGCAGTAATGAACCTAGGATGAACATAAGGAGAATCCTTTTAAGTGTTTAAGAAGAATGTTTTATGTTTTTATGTTTTAAGTTCCTGGTTTCCAAGACACTAAACCTTAAAGATCCTTGGTTTTGTAAAATGTAAGGAAAGTTTATGTGATAAAAAGGCAGGATGCTATAGTGTGACATTGGGGTTACCATGAAATCTAGAGTGTGTGTGTGTGTTTTAATTTAAGTTTTTTTCTTTAAATTTGTTCTCTTTAAAATTGTTTTCATTAAAATTATTTGAGAATTTTTTTTTGTCTGTTAAATTGCAAATGTATTTTTCATTTAATAATTATGTGTAGAAACTTTTCTCAGTAGCATCCTACTAGGATTTTGGCTCACACCCTAAATACACCTTTGGTTGTATGTAGATCATGTTTCGTTTATGTTCCAGGTTGAGGCATTGATCATAGCATGGGTGATTCAGGTTATCAGTGGAATCCTCGTGTTGGTTTGGTGAATATGGCTTGAGGTTGTTGCACCTCATGTTTCTTGGAGGTATGAGTTAATTTTTTTAGTTTTTCCTTGATTGTCGTTCCCTTTGGTTTTTTGGTTCAAGTTGTAAACTTTAATTTTGACCCTAGTTTATGGGAATGTTTGGTTGTTTGATTTTAGTTTTTAATTTATTCATATTGTTGTTTGTTTTATGTTTTTTTATTTGGATAAATTGTTCCCAAGTTTTATTTTTTATACATAGGAACTTTTTTTAGCCCGTGGGGATTGAGAACGCCCCTCGGGCCATGCCGCGGATCAGGTTGGGTGCCGAGTCGGATGGAAACACGACTTGGTTTGTGATAATTAAAGATAATATAATTTATGAAATAATCATATTTTTATATGATATGTACTTTGTAATAATATTAAAGGTAATATAATAATTTTTTTGAAATTAATAATTATTAATATCATTGTATAAAATTATAAATTATGAATTAGTTTTATGAAATTTTGAAATTATAATTACGTATATTATTAAAACTGAATTTCATATATTTATAAAAAATGATTTCAAGATAAAAAAAATTGGGATTTATGGATTTAGGGGGTCTCATTTTGAGGAGGCCTCCATCGCTGAGGGGAGTCAAGGTCGAGTTCCTTCAAGTCGAAGTCAAGCATAATGGGTTCAAGCCAATAAGGTGGTTTCAGCTGAGGGAGATCAATTTCTGATGAGGTACTCCGAGTAACGTTTGATTGCTTTGGGGAGGAATATTTAATCGTGGCTACTAGTAAGAGTGGACCAAGCGAAGGCTGAAGTGTTATCGATGGGGTTCGGTCATGGTTAGGGATTCACTTTCTAGAAAGGAAGGCAAACATGTTCTTCATCTTTAGATCTCTATGAGGTAGGTTTTTGTTTTAACTTGTAGGTCTCTAAATCTTTTTTGAAGGATTTTTTTGGGCAAACCATAATGCTCATCATTTTCTTCTCAGCGTTGTCGTTGTCCTAATTCTCATAATTTACTTATGGTCTGATTATTTTATATTTTTTTTCTTTAGTATTGTAAATATAAGTACTTGATTTAGCCTATTGATTTTTTTTCTTATAATTTAAAATACATATATATTATCTTACGGTCGAAAATTTTGATTTGGGTATCAATTTATTAAAATTTTCCAATGGTTATCTAATCATTTTAAATGAATTATTTCAATGTGTTTGCACTGTTTTTATTTTTCTATCTGCATCTATAAACTTAGTGTAACACCCTAACCCTAGTTACTCAGATTCGGTGCATTATTACATAACATTGGCATGATCACAAGATATCAAGTCTCGAAATACCGATTAGTTTGGTAGCCTTGTAAGTACTAGATATATGCATAAGTTTTAAATTATATCATGAAATAAAAAACAACAACATTATGTCCTAATTGAACACACTCATATCCTTTAGCTTATTCCTATAGGTTAATCGTAATATACTTCTTTGCAACCTGGGAAAAATAAAACATAGAAAGGGGTGAGCTCAGATGCTTAGTAAGGATAACAATATAGCATAAATTTTCATAAATAAGTGTAAACATTTAAGGTAATGTATAAGACTAAAACACAATCCTTTTAAAAATAAACTTCAGCATAATATGAAAAAGAGAAATCAAATAATACCATTTACTTATTCACAAGGATATTCTACAAGTCAAATAATCACATGTAATATCAATATCTAATTTCATAATGATGGAATGCATAATGCCAGACATCATAACCACATAGTCAAGGCCTCGTTCCAAGACTACAAATAAGATTTTGTCAAGGCCTTGTACCAAGACACTATTTTGTCTCATTATACCTACTAATGCATCAAGGAGCTATAGCGGGCTCCACCTTTCACTTACTAAGTCCAATGCATTCCTCATATGAAAAGGTTGGAACATAACATAAACATTCTTATTAAAACTAGCATACGAAATGTTAATACTTTAACCATAAACCATGAATGGTATAAAAATAACACATCCACAGTCAAACATATCACAAAACCTACAATACAATATGGAATATCGTATCATAATAAATCAACTTCAAACAAGTGTAAAATCCATCAAAGGATGTTGACATAGATAAAATCAAAACTATTTGAGAGAAATATCTCTTTCTATTTTGAAATAATTTAAAAGTCACATAATTATAAAAAAACATTTATTTTGAAAATATTCTTATAAGCTTGTAATAGAATATTTTAAGATGTTATAATGGTGAAAAATAGCTGCACTTGTTGTATAAGTTCAAAAAACATTCTTTCCTTAATTTTGTCTAGAAGGTTGTAAAGGACCTTATTTGGAAAACGAAAGAAATATTCCTTTATAAACATTTTATATAAAGTAAAAAAATTGTATAAATGACTTTAAACCATAGTCTAGGAAATATTAAAATGTTTTTAAATACATTTTAAAAAAAGACGGATGTGGATGATAAAGAGGTCCCAGTAGATACTCACATATAAACAACCTCGGATAATGAAGATATTTTAGAATTAACCCTTACCTTGTACTTTTACATGATCAAGGGTATGTTAATATCATGTATAATAGTTAAATAATTGTTATTAAATTATACAATAACCACATACATAAATTTTTTTATCATATATGATCTTCTAATATTTCTTTGTTAATAATATTTCGGTAGTATCATTGTTTCAGGTGTTAACTGATTCGTTTTCCTTTATATGTTTTGTTACATAATTAATGTTTGTTATGAATAGAATGTATTTGATTCATATAAAAAATGATATTAAGTTCTTGATAATTATTTTTAATCATAAAATGAAAATTATTCTTGAATGATTACGATGGGGAATGAATCTCATCACGTTCGTGGAGACGGTAATCCGTACGTATGCACGAGCGACAATATCATTCTATTGATAGTGAAATAATATGTAGTTGGATGGTATATCATATATAAATAATAATAAACATGTTATATTTATTATTTACATCAATTATACTCATTATTATACCCATCCAAATAATGAAGTGTTGAATAACAAACTACACTACGACGTGGAGACAGTAAGCCGTACGTACACACGTATGGTGACTTTTTCATTCATAGGATGGATAGAATAATGAATATGTTTTTACCATATTTATAATAAAATCACAGTAAGTATAAGCTAATGGAGTTATTATTTTGGTATGGAAACAACAAATAAAGTGGAAGTGGAAGAAGAAACGAACTTTGAAAGAGGTGATGAAATTGTTACCTCTTCTTCAGGTGCTTCCTTTTGATTTGATCAAAAGGGCTCCTTAGGTTGGATTTATGATCAAATTAAGGCCTCTAGGTTGAAGTGAGGGTAATTGTGAGGATATTTTAGTAGGTTTTTGCCGATCCAAATTTCTTTGGAGTTGTGATTTTGAGAGAAGGGGAAGTACCCTTTTATAAGAGAGGTGAGGGTCACTTTAGGAAAAGCTTGAAATATTATTTTATTATACAATCATATTCGGTTTATAATGGCTCTAAAAGAATTTATTTCGAGTATAAGGTGAGTATGGGTCGAAAAAAACTCAACCAATAGGTTTTAGACAGGTTTAGGTCACCATATTAACCTTATCTTTTAGATTTAACTCTTAGTTAAATAGTTTAACTTTTACCATGTATTCTTGTATTATTATAATAAATGGTTAATAAACTTACTATAAAAAGCCAATAGAACCATAAGTGGTTCATTATTGATATATATAAACTTATATAAGTCCTTTTGATGAACCTTTGATTTTTAGGAATATTATATGAATTAATAATATAGTATTTGTTTTAAAAACTCATTTATGTCAATTTTGACACTATTTAGTATTTGGTTTTTGTGAAAGTCATAACAACTTTACCACTTCGAAAAAAAATTATTTAATCAACCATAACATATAATATTAACCTATAAAATTTGTTTAATACATAAAAAGTTTTAATTTACAATTATATTAAAATTTATAATAACAATTATTTTAATATTTCAATAATAAGGCAATTACTGCATCATCATTCTGTCACAAATAAATTTAATTATTTAATGTCTAAAAATTATAAATAAAATACCATTATGTAGGAAATATTTTCATATTTATAATGAATATTTATAGTCTAATTTATCTTATGTATAACCCTATATTAAAAATGGTCTAGTTATTAAATTTTGAACTTAAGACTTTTAACTCTTTTTTAAATAAAATACTAATAAATGTCCTAATCTAATCCAAGTGGACCAAAAAATCATATTTTATTCCTAAAGTTGATTTTGGTTGAAATACACTTATCCAATATAATTAGTACATGTGTTAGGGTAATTATAATACTATTTTTACCTTTAATTACTCTATTTACTTTTAACTGTGGTAAATAAAATTCAAAAGTTACTATTCACCAAAAATTATTTTCATCTTATTGAAGCAAAATTTACTTACTGATTTAAACAATGTCTCTCATATTATTGAAATTAAATTCATAGAAGTGGTAAAATTATGTTTTATGCAAATTTGCAAATGTGCCTAGAAGGTGGGTAAAATACGTTAAAAGTTCAATAAAATTTTATATATCTAATCTAATTATAAAATGTCTCCAAGTAATTACATTGAAAATATATAGGTATTATGTATCTATTTTGACCTAAAATAAATTTAAATAAAATAACTAATTATTTAAATAAAAATTTGGTTTTAAACAATAATGCAGTGTTTTTCACTATTCATCAAAAATTGGAAGTTTTCATAAAAATACCAAAAAATCACCCTAAGCTAATTTTGATATTCCAAATCCCAAAATGAAGTCTATTTTGAAAAATTAAATTTATAAAATTTCAAAAAGTGGGTATTATTATTCATAACAGCTAGTTTTATTGGTCTTAGTGTGCTATAACTCAAAGTTGTGTACGGTGCAAGCTATTGTATTATTTAAAGAGAAACATACCGTGGAAGCTTGGGGTGTTAAATTCTCCCATCCTTAAAATAATTTCATCCTTGAAATTTATAGAATATTACATCATAAAAATATTCAGCTGGTTCTTCATCATAAGTTACTCAGGTTCCCACGTTGCCTCTTCCATCTTATGGTTTCTCCATAGAACTTTTACAAGACGAGTCGTTCGGTTTCTCAACACTTGTTCTTTGGTATCAAGAATCCTGATAGGATCCTCACAATAAGATAGATCAAGTTCCAGTTCTATTTCTTCATAGGTGAGTACATGTGTTAGGTCAGGCATGTATTTTCTTAACAGTGATACATGGAACACATTATGAACTTTGGAGAGACTTAGCGTCATTTCCAAATGGTAAGCTACAACTCCAACTCGTTCTAGAATTTCGAAAGTTATGATGTACCTGGGACTCAATTTACCCTTCTTATTGAATTGTAAAACCCCCTTCCATGGATATTCCTTCAAGAAAACATGATCTCCTACTTAAAATTCCAAATCTTTCCTTCGATTATCGGCATATCTTTTTTGACTACTTTGAGCAGCTTTGATGTGGGTTTGGATGATCTTAAACTTTTTCATTATTTCCTCAACAAGTTCTGGTCCTATGACTTTTTTTCACCAACATCATCCCAACAAGTTGGTGTGCGACATCTCTTTCCATATAACGCTTCATATGGTGTCATCTGAATACTTGAATAAAAGCTATTGTTATAATAAAATTCTACCAGAGGTAAATATTGATCCTACATATCTTGAAATTCAAGTAAAAAAATATATCAACATATCTTCTAAGATTTGAACAGTCTGTTCTAATTCTCCATCATTTTGAGGGTGGTAGGTAGTTCTCAAACAAAGTTTAGTATCCAGGGCCTTCTGAAGACTTTTTTAGAATCTTGATGTAAAACGGGGATCACGATCAGAAAAAATCGATATAGGTACTCCATAAAGTCTTAAAACTTCATTAATATATATTCTTGATAAATGTTCAAGTGGTAAATCTTCTCTTATAGTTAGAAAATGTGCTGAATTGGTAAGACGATCAACAATGACCCATATTGTATCATTATTTATAGGATTCTTTGGTAGCCCCATGAAAAAGTCCATAGTAATATCATCCCATTTCCACTCAAGTTTGGAAAGAGGTTGTATGACTCCTCTAGGATGTTTTCTTCATGCTTTAACCTATTGACAAACCATAATCTTGATAGATAATCAGAAATCTCCCTCTTCATGTTGTCCCAATGAAAATGTTCCTTCAAAACTCTATACATCTTAGTGCTACTAGGGTGTATAGAGAAATTGGAGCTATGATCATCATCCAATAATTCAAATTTTAGATTAGGTGTATCAGGAACACAAATTCTCTTCCCAAATTTCAAAATCCCATCTTCATATACGAATTCAATCAATCTTCCATCATTCACAGCTTTAATTTTCTTTTGAAACTCCTCATCATCAGTCTAAGAACTTTTTATCCTTTCTAATAAAGATGATTTGGTAACCATTTAAAAAATTATTGATGTTTCACCTTCCATGATTATTCTCATATCCATATTTACTAGATCCATGAAAATAGTATCCCTTTCAACTCTAATCTTGTTCAAAACTCCATGATTCTTTCTACTCAATCATCTTCCACCTTATTTTCCATCCCTGAGTGGTAGTGTATATCCTTGAGTAGTTCAATCCATCATCTTTTCCTTGTGTTGAGTTCTTTCTATGGGAAAATATACTTCAAACTCTTGTAATTGGTATATATCTCATATTTTTCACTATAAAGATAGTGTCTCCATATCTTCAAAGTAAAGATTACAGTTTCTAACTCAAGATCATGAATGGGATAGTTTTATTCATGAATTTTTTTTCTATCGTGATGAATAGGCAATAACTTTATCATTCTGCATAAGGACACAACCAAGTCCTTTCTTTGAAGAATCACTATAAATAACAAACCCATCATTCCCCGATGGTAGAGTCAAGATAGGAGCATTGAATAAAATTTTATTCAGCTCTTCGTAACATTCTTTACACTCTTTTTTCCTAAAAAATTTAACCCCATTACATGTAAGCTTAGTTAATGGGTTATCCAATTGGGAAAAATATTGGAAGAAACACCTATAATAACCTGCTAAACCAATAAAACTGCGTACCTTAGTTATACTCATTGGTGTTGGACATTATTGTATTGATCTTGTCTTATAAGGATCGACAGATATTACATCCTTAGAGACAATATGGCTAAGAAAAGAAATATCCTAAATCCAGAATTCACACTTGCTAAACTTTCCATATAATTCATTCCTTATAAGAGTCTTTATAATAGTGTGCAAGTGATTTTCATGATCTTCATTTCTTTTGGATTAAACCAAGATATCATCAAAAATTACCACTACAAATTCATCAAGATATTCCTTGAAAACTCTATTCATTATATCCATGAAGATAGAGGGTTCATTAGTCAGTCCAAAAGGCATTACTGTAAACTCGTAATTCCCATACCTGGTATGAAATGTTGTCTTCGGAATGTCTTCCTTCTTCACACACTACTGATGATATCCATATCAAAGGTCAATCTTTGAAAATTATTGAGCTCCATGAAGTTGATCGAATAAATCATCAATGAGAGGTAGGGGATACTTGTTCTTTATTATTATAGTAATGATATCCCTGTAGTCAATGCACAACCTCATATATCCATCTTTCTTCTTAACAAAAAGAACAAGGGCTCCCCATGGAGAAACACTTGGGTGAATAAATCCTTTATTACTCAATTCCTCTAGTTGTTTATTTAGTTCCACTAATTCCAAAGTGGCCATTATATAATGGGTCTTCGATATGGTCCTTGAACCAAGAATTAAATCAATGGAAAACTCAATTTCTCATTCTAGAGGATATCCAGGTAAATCCTCTAGAAACACATCAACATATTCTTGCACATTAGGTACATACTCTATTTGAACATTCATTTCTTCACCCATAGTTATTTTATTCTATTCCTCCACAATAATTGAATTTAGTAGAGCTACTAGGGTGGATCTAGATAAGAATCAGATGGTGACGTTTCAGATCTAAAGATAAGGTACTCCTTATCCTCATTGAAAATTGTAACCTCCTTCTTCTTACAATAAATTTTTACATCATGGTTTGAAAGACAATCCATACCAAGGATTGTATAAAATTAAATCATGGGTATGACGATGAGATCTATAGATAAAGCACGTTTATATTACCTACTGGGAACTGATTCACAAAACTTTGTTGCAATGATACTTCCCTTAGGAGTTTTGACTGAAAACTCCCTTGTTAAATAAAATTGGAAATATATATTTTTCTTAGAAAACTGTGAATATATGAAATAATATAATTATCTAGAATCAAATAAAACATTGGGTAAATTTGAGGAAACCATTAAATTACCTGCCACCATGTCATTCGGAGCTTCAACCTCAGTAGTTGTGATCGCATAAGCTTGGCCTTTCTCCCTTGGCATTTTCTAAGGTAATTTTTCTTGGTTCTTAGGATATTCATTTGCATAATACCCCATTTCTCTACAATTGTAGCATTAAACATTGACAGCCTCTTTCTTTCACTTGCAATCACAAGATTGGTGGCCTTTTTCACCACACTTGTAACAGACTCTCATTCCCTTCAGGTAAGTATCGGGGGGGTTTCCTACATTTACTGTAGGATGGAAATTTAAATTTTCCCTTCTTCCCATTATTTCCATTTCTAGAGTGTTCATAATATCTCTTCTTCTCTTTCTTTTCTTTAAAGTAGTAAGACTTAGAGAATTCTTTTTCTGTCTTGATAACACATGAGACAATATCTTCATACGATGAGAATGATTGTGATAATAATGCTCGACAGAGAAATGGTTTTAACCCATTAAATAATTGATCAATCTTACTCCTTTGGTTATGTATATAATTTTTTGCATGCCTTGTTAACCTTGTAAAGTTAGCCTCATACTTTGCGACATTCTAATCCTCTTTTTTCCTTAGACTCAGAAATTGTCTTTCCATATCTGCTCGATGGTCATGAGGAAATTATTTTTCTACGAAAAGTTCTTTATACTCCCTCTATTCTATATTTCATACTTCTTCATCCTCCTTTTTGTTTTGAATTAATGACCACCATTGATCTGCATCTCCCTTGAGGTGATAAACTGCCATGACAACTTTTTCCCTTTCGCTACTCCCCAAAGCATGAAATATTTTCTCAAAGGAACTTATCCATTGCTCAGTTACAAATGGATTTGTAGTCCCATTAAATGTTTGTGGTTGTTGCCTTATTAATTGATCTAATATTTATCCTCTGCGTTGTGGATCAGGGTGCTCCATATGGGTAAGATTATTATTCATAACCTAAGTGAGTTGTCCTAGTGTGGTTATAAGTTGTTCAGCACCGATTTCATCACCAACACCACTATAATTATCTTGAATGGGTGGGAAATCCCTACATGGATTATGTGCATTGATACGGTTTCCATTCCTTATACTAGGAACCATTTCTAAACAATGGTATACACTAGATTAGTTTATGAATCATAATACATAATTACAAACTAGTAAAATACCAAACATAAATTGAACAGTTTATGCATATAATCCATAATCATAAAAAAAATGTTTTCTTTGGGGATGTATTTACTCATAAATCCTTCATAGTGCTTTGTACAGAAAATGTTAATTATCCTAAGCATATCCCCTGAGAGTTTCATAACCAAAAGTGCATTAAGACCCGTTTTCATATACCAGGATACCCTGAGTCAAGCCCGAAACTCCTTGTCGGAGTTTTCACTCCTGGGTACATTTGTGCCAGATCCGCCTCTACCTTCTCGTATCTAGAAAGGTATGTATTTCTTGAAAAATACACAAAATATCTACATTACCAAAATTATAGGAAGTTCTTCTATACCAATCATCAAATTATGTCTTAGGGTAATGTTTTCTAATCAGATTTTTTTTCTAAATCTAGCTTCTAAGGTTTGTACTAAACTTCCTATGATACCAACTATAACGCCCCAACCCTAGTTACCCAGAGTCGGTGCATTATTAAATAACATCTTCATGATCACAAGAGATCATGTCTCGAAAGGCCGATTAGTTTATTAGCCTTGGAAGTACTAGATACATATATAAGTTTTACATTACATCTTGAAATGGAAAAACAACAACATTATGTCCTCTTTGAAAACACTCATATCCCTTAGCCTATTCCTGTAGGTTAATCGTAATATAATTCTTCGCAACCTAGTAGAAATAAAACATAGAAAGGGGTGAGCTCAGATGCTCAGTAAGGATAACAATATAGTGAAAACTATCATAAATAAGCATAAAAATTTAAGGCAATGTATAAGACTAAAACATAGGACTTTTAAACATAAATTTCAGCATAATATGGAAAAGATAAATTATATAATTCCATTTAATTATTCACATGGATATTATATTAGTCGAATAATCACATGTAATATCAATATCTAATTTCATAATGATATAATGCATAATGCCAGACATCATAACCACATAGTCAATGCCTCATGCCAAGACTACAAATAAGATTGTTTTCAATGCCTTGTGCCAAGAGAATAGTTTGTCTCATGAGACCTACCAATGCATCGAGGATTTATAGCGGGATCTACCCATCACTTACTAATTCCAATGCATTCCTAATATGAAAAGGTTGAAACATAACATAAACGTTCGTATTAAAACTAGCATAAAAAATGTTAATACTTTAACCATAAACCATGAATGGTATAAAAATAACACATCCATAGTCAAACATATCACAAAACCTTCACTATAATATTGAAGATTGTGTCATAATAAATCAACTTCAAAAAAGTTCAAAATCCATCAAAGGATGTTGACATAGATGAAATCAAAACTATTTGAGAGAAATATCTCTTTCTATTTTGAAATAATTTAAAAGTCGCATAATTATAAAAGAAAAAATTTATTTTGAAAATATTCTTATAATATTTTAAGGTAATCTTTGAAGGTGTTATAATGGCGGAAAATATCTGCACTCGACATATAAGTTAAAAAAACATTCTTTCCATAATTTTGTCAAAAATGTCATAAAGGACCTTATTTGGAAAATGACGGAAAGATTCCTTTATAAAAAAATTATATATAAATTCAAAAAAGGGTATAAATTACTTTAAACCATAGTCTAGGAAATATTAAAAAAATTGAAATACATTTTTATGAAACACAGATGTGGATGATAAAGAGGTTTCGGTAGATACTTATGTATAAACAACCTCGGATAATGAATAGATTGTAGAATTAACCCTTACCTTGTACTTTTACTTGATCAAAGGTATGTTAACCTCTTCTATAATAGTTAAATAATTTTTATTAAATTATAAAAAAACTACATACATAAATATGATATCATATATGATCTTCAAATATTACTTTGTTAGTAGTATTTCAGTAGTATCATTATTTGGGGTGTTAACTGTTTCATTTTCCTTTACATGTTTTATTACGTAAGTCATGTTTGTTATGGATAAGATGTATTTGATTCATATCCAAAATGATATTAAGTTCTTAAATATTATTTTTAATCATAAAATTAAAATTATTCTTGAATGATTACTATGGGGAATGAATCTCATTGCGTTCGTGGATACGGTAATCCGTACGTACGCATCAGAAACAATATTATTCTATTAATTGTAAAATCATATGTAATTGGATGGTATATAATATATAAAGAATCGTTAAAATTTTTTATTTATTATTTAAATCAATTATACTCATTATTATACCCATCCAAATAATAAAGTGTTGAATAACAAACTACACCACAACGTGGAGACGGTAAGCCGTACGTATGCACGTATGGTGACTTTGTTATTCATAGTATGGATAGAATAATGAATATGGTTGTACCATATTTATAATAACATCACAATAAGTATAAGGTATGTGAGTTATTATTTTGGTATGGAAACAACAAAGAAATAGGAAGTGGTAGAAGAAAAGAACTTTGAAAGAGGTGATGAAATTATTACCTCTTCTTCAGGTGCTTCCTTTTGATTTGATAAAAAGGTATCCTTAGGTTGAATTTCTGGTCAAATTAAGGCCTCTAGGTTGAATTTATGGTAGTTGGGAGGATATTTGAGCAGGGTATGGATGAGTCAAACGGATTTGGAGGTGTGATTTTTAGAGAAAGGGAAGTACCCTTTTATAAGAGAGGTGAGGGTCACTTTAGGAAAAGCTTGAAATATTATTTTATTATGCAATAATATTCATTTTATAATGGATCCAATAGGATTTATTTCGAGGCTATGGTGTTTATGGGTCTAAAACCTCTCAAACAATAGGTTTTAGACAGGTTTCGGTCACCATATTAACCTTATCTTTTATATTTAACTCTTAGTTAAATAGTTTAACTTTTACCATTTATTCTTGTATTACTATAATAAATGGTTAATAAACTAACTATAAAAATACAAAAGAACCCCAAGTGGTTAATTATTGATATATATAACCATATATAAGTCCTTTGGCCGAACCTTAGATTTTTAAGAATATTATATCCATCCAATGGCTCGAAAGCCTTCATTTTTTTATTGATTTTTGATAATACACCTTTCAAGGGGTGAGGTGGAACCCTTACAAGGCCCGTAGGAATAAGTATTACATGTCCCATAGGCCATAGATGAATTAATTTCCTATAGGCATCAAACATTACATACAACCCAGACTAACTACTTGGAACTGCTCCTCCCCAGCATCTTCATCGTGAAATCAGCTCTCCACCTTCGCATGGTTGTTTGGCTAGGCATTCCTGTGCATGCACAGGCTTGTCTTGATGGCAGGTGTCATACCCTCTCATTCTTGAAATCTATTTAGCTTCTGTTGTGGTGAAATCTCCTTTTCTCATCCTCCTTGTAGAGCTTGTTCCTTGTAGGTTGTATGGTTTACATCTGCACTTAAGGTGGCCCGAAGGCTTTGAGCTGGCCTGAAGGCCTTACTGACCCGAAGGTCTGGGTGGCCCGAAGGCCTTAAAGGACTTGGGGACCAAATGGGTGGCCCGAAGGCCCAAATGGGGGCATATTCTTGGCTGCTACAGTTCCAAACAGTGCCTGTTATAGTTCCCGCTACAGTACTGCTACAGTAGCCTGGAAATTATGCCTTCGCCTGAATTTGATCCTGGGTCTCTTGGATGCACTTACGGAGTCATTACCAATCGGGATAAGGCTCATGTAATTTAATAATATTATATCAATTAATAATATAGTATTTGTTTTAAAAACTCATTTATGTCAATTTTGACACTATTAAGTATTTAGTTTTTGTGAAAGTCATAACAACTTTATCACTTCAAAAAAAAATTAATCAACCCTAAAATGTCATATTATCATATAAAATTTATGGAATACATCAAAATTCTCAATTTACAATTATATTAATATTTATAATATCAATTATTTTAATCTTTCAATAATAAGGTAATAACTGCATCATCATTGTGTCATAAATAAATTTAATTATTTAATGACAAAAGATTATAAATAAAATTCCATTATGTAGGAAATATTTTTAGATTTATAATTAATATTTATAGTTGAATTTATCTTATGTATAACCCTATATTAAAAATAGTTTAGTTATTAAACTTTGAATTTAACACTTTTAACTCTTCTTTAAATAAAATAATAATAAATCTCCTAATCTAATCCAAGTGGCCCAAAAGGATCATATTTTATTCCTAAGGTTGATTTTGGTCGAAATTCACTTATCTTATAGAATTAGGACATGTGTTAGGGTAATTATAATATCATATTTACCTTTAATTACCCTATTTACTTTTAACCGTGGTAAATAAAATTCAAAAGTTACTATTCACCAAAAATTATTTTCATCCTATTGAACCGCATTTTACTTACTAATTTCAACTCTGTCTCTCAGATTTTTGAAATTCAATTCACAGAAGCGGTAAAATTACATTTTATGCAAATTTTCAAATGTGCCTAGAAGGTGGGTAAAAGGCGTTAAAAGTTCAATAAAATTTTATATATCTAATCTTATTATAAAATGACTCCAATGAATTACATTGAACATATATAGGTATTATGTATCTATTTTGACCTAAAATAAATTTAAATAAAATAACTAATTATTTAAATAAAAAGTTGGTTTTAAACAATAACGCAGTGTTTTCACTATTCATCAAAAATTGAAAGTTTTCAGAAAAATGCCAAAAATTCACCCTAAGATAATTTTGATATTTTGAATACAAAAATTAAATCCATTTTGAAAAATAAAATTTATTAAATTTAAAAAAGTGGGTATTACTATTCATAATGATTAGTTTGATTGGTCATGGTGTGCTAGAACTCGAAGTTGCGTACAGCGCAAGCTATTGTATTATTATCAAAGAGAAATGTATCGTGGAAGCATGGGGTGTTACACTTTGATTTCAAAACAAGATTGTAAATTTATTTGTCATGTGATATCTACAAATCTATCATGGTCCGCAGTTGGAAATTTGGATGTAAATAATATACAAAAACTTTGAACTATTATATATATATATATATAGTTACAGTGCATTAATCGCCTATAAAAGGATCCTTCATTGTTATTTTTCTCTTAAGAATTAGTTTTGAGTTCTAGTCCTCTTCCTTTGATCTACCTTGGTTGATCAATTATTCTACAAATTTTACCACCTTTAAATTTTTATTATTATGATCAATCCTCCTTTTAATGGAGGAAGGGGGAAACCCAAACAGACTTCATGGACTTAAGACAAATCACACTTGAAGGAAAGAACAGTAAAACCAGACTGAAAACAAGGAGCTGCCCCTCCCAAGTATTTAAACATGATGAAGCTCTTCACCATTGCAAGGAAATTCAGCAGGCAAGTGTCTTGTGTCGATGCACAGGCCCAATCCGATGGCAGATGCCATACCTTCTCAAACAACCAAATCCATAGAGCTCTGCAAAGATGAACCTCCATCTTTGAGTCCTCCTCTGAGGTATGTTCCATGTAATCAAATCTGGCAGTACTTACTCCCCACCTTCAACATCAAACCATTCAATAAGAAACTTCAACATTCACACATGAAAACCATAAAAAAAACTTTCATCACTTTCAGGTCCCAAACCGAGACCCTGTTCCATAGAACCTTCATCGGTCACCGGAACCACCATTGAAGGATAGCCCCGCCACCATCTGCAGAAAACCCCAACCATCAACAGGAACAAATCAAAGAGCCAGTTTCCAACTCATGCAAGCCAGAGACAATAGGGAGGATCAGGGAGTCTCTGGCGACAATAGCGCCGCACAAACCAAACATCAAACCTTCAAAACAACAAACCACGCAAAAACTCCAAAAACCAGAACCTCCCCCCTCTGATCCTCTCCAGATCTGATGTCAAAACACACTAGATGCATGCCATAGATGCTGCATGACCGCCCTGGACCGAATCAAGGAGCCACATCCAAACCGCTCCAAGTTGACGTCGTAAGATCTGAGTCGTGTCGATCTGAGCCACATGGTGAGTCGACGTCGCAAAAGGCGATCCGCATCCAACCAAGCTGAGAAGTCGGTGATCCACCAGGGCACAATATCATCTAGAATAGCTGGAGACACCACCAAACCATGCCAAAACCCCATCGCATCACGCTATATACAAGACACGCCTACGCCGGGACAAACCAGAGGAAGTTGATGTGAGGCCGAGCCCAGTAGGAGGGGGAAGGGGAGATGAGGCCCAAGAAGAACCCTAGCCGCCACAGGGATGGGGGAAACATGCTGCTCTAAGGATATGATGGATACCCTTAATTATTCTATAAATTTTAAGGTAATGGGTTATGTTTATTATGTTTTGATATTCTACTGTGTGGGATTATATTTGGTTTTATCAAAATTTTGTTAAATATGTATTTATTCTAATGTAAGAGAAATTATTGTAATATCTTAAAACATTTTCTAGTTAGTTTTTTTAAATTAAATATATTTTCAGTTTTAAAACATGTCTTTTCAAATTTATATTTAAGTAAGGGGATTAATTTATCTTATTAAAACCATAATTTCAAATTTTAATTATTTTGTTTATCTTCAAATTATGAAAGATAGTATTATTTTTATTTATGTAAGGGGGCTCTTTTCTATTTAAAAATATTGTGTATGCATGAGTAATTTTTAAGTTCATGCTCTTTATGTAAGTGTTTATATATTCAAGTTTATTTTTTTAAATATTATGATTATGATTGAAAGTGTTTTAAAGTTTGTGTAAGGGGGGTTTTCTTATTTGAAATTATATGTTTCAAATATATGTATATATTGATTTCTGATTTTATGTTTATTTTATTTAACCATATACATATATATATATATATATAATTTTCAATTTTAATATCATTGTCTTCTAATTTCAAGCTTATAATTATGTATTTGTGTGTGATTGTGAAAGGATGAGTTTTTATTTTAAAAATGTTACTTTGATAATATTATGTGCAATACATAATTTTTTATTGCTTATGATTATTTTAAAAAGAAATAATTATATATCTATTATTTTATGCATAGAATAAATTAAGAAAATTTGTCTTTAATATTTTTATTTTTATTCAAGATTGAGTTTTAAATGATAAAATTTATCCCTTATATAAAATTATTTCATGAATTAATGAATAAAATTTTTAATAAATGGATGTTATTCATTATTAATAGTCCATAAAAAGGCTAAATGACGTGATTATTTATTGCACCAAATCTCACAAGTATTTTCTTAAGAAATTTAGTATTTATATATTTATATATAAATATAGGTGTGTGTGTGTGTGTATTTAATACATTTTCATGTTTTAAAATAAAAAAATCTTGTAAAAAATGTACATATATGTAAGTAAATCTAAAAATGTTTTTATAAATATTGGTACTTGGACATTGTAAACATGACAGAGAGTGGGGAGTGAACCAGCCCCTCGAGAAAGTTGGTAGGCTGAGACATCCTTCAATGTTTCAATTGTCCTCATGGTTTTGTTTTTAAAAGCTTGTTTAATATGTTCCCAAAATCACTGGATTATTTTTAAAGAATTTTCAAATTATAATTACTTTCAAAGAATTATAATATTTTGTAAATATATTTTATGAATGTATTTTTCAATATCATTTTAGAAAACTTCTTACTAGGAAAATTAATTTTCAACCAATGAATTAAATTTATTTTTACAGGTTTCATATAATTTTAGTTTTATGTGTATATCATCTAAGGAGGTAATGCATGTGAAGACATTTGTCTAAAATTTTTTATAGTTTTTTTTTGTATTTTAATTGGTCTAATTCTTCAAAATATATACTATAAAAGGTCTTAGTATGATAAATGCTCAATGTATTTTTCATTTTCATTTTATAAAAAAAATACATGGCATTTTTTGGTGCTGAACTGAGAAGTGCAGGTTCAGGGAATTATAATTGGTATCAGAGATAGGTTCTAGATAACTTTAGAGATTAGATATTGTCTAATCGGTAGAGTATTAAAATTTAACAGCTTTATTTCTTCTTAATTCTATATACAAAAATTCAGAATTTTTTTAAGTCTGAAGAATTTATTATGAGTATGCAATTCTTTTAAGGGGGAGAATGTAACATTTTGAAAATTCATTAGTGCTTAATGAATTTCCATAAACTAAGTGATTTTATTTAATCAAAATAAAATTTGTTTATAAGTGGAATATTTTAATTTGTATTTTTTTTAATATCACCTTTATTATACATGATAAAATATTAAATTTTTTAATTATGATTTTATGAAAAATATATTTTTCAAATATCATTTTATAATATTTTTAAATAAATTATTAATTTCAAGAAATAAGATTTAATTTTAATTTAATATTCAAAATTATAAAGAGATATCATTTTATAGTTTTATTTTTTTTAAGAATATTTTGATATAAATATATTTATTTGATTGTTTTTAAAATATTTGTTTTCTTTATTAAATTATTAGAAACAATATAAATATGTTTTAAAATAATAAGTCACTTTTAAAATTAAAATTATTATCATTAATAATGTTGAATTTTGGTTATTTTATATATATATATATATATATATATATATATTATTTATAAAATAATATTTTACGGGAGTTGTAATTTAACACTTAAATTTTTTTAATAATTTATAAATAATTAAAATTATATAAATTTTAAATAAAACTTATGATGTTATTAAATATAATATAACTTATAAAATAATTAGATTTTTATATAATATGCACTTTGTAAAAATATTAAAAGTAATATAATATTTTTTTTAGTATTCATAATTATTAAATTCATTTTATAGAAATATAAATTATGAATTCATTTTATAAAACTTTAAAATAATAGATATATATATTATTAAAATTTAATTTAATATGTTTATATAAAAAATGAAATTGATAAAAAAAAAGAAATCGGGATTTAGGGATTTGGGGATCTCATTCTGGGGAGGCCTCTAGCATTAAGGGGAGTTGAGGTCAAGTGCCTTCAAGAAAAATTTGAGTGTGATGGGGTCGATACGCCAAGGGGGTTTCGACCGAGGGAGATTAGTTTTTGTTGAGGGACTCCAAGAAACATTCGACCGCCTATAGGGGGAATATTTGGTCACAGCCACTGGAATAGTGGACCAAGCGAAGGTCGAAGTGCCGCTGACAAGGTTCGATTGTGGTTAGGGTTTCCATTGCCAACAAAGAAGGTGAACTTGTTCTTTTTCTTCATATCTATGTGAGGTAGGTTTTTGTTTTAATTTATAGTTGTCTAAATCTTTTTTGAAGAATTATTTTTGGGTTAATTTTAATGATCGTTGTTTTCTCTTAAGCATTGTAATTTGTCCTAATTCTCATCACTTACTTTTGGTCTAATTATTGTATATTTTTTTGTTTTTGGATTATGAACAGAAGGTTTTGATTTTAGTTCATTGATTTTTTTTTTATTCCAATTGAAAATACATATATATGAATATCTCATGGTCCGCATTTGGCATTTTTATTGTAAATAATATACATAATCTTTGAACTATTATATATATATAGTTAGAGTGCATGAATTGCCTATAAAAGGTGCATTCATTGTTCTTTTTCTCTTAAGAAGTAGTTGTGAGTTCCAATCCTCTACCTTGACTCTACCTTGGTTGATCAATTCTTCTATAAATTTTAAGTTAAGGGGTTTTTTTATTATGTTTTGATATTATACTGTAAGGGATTATATTTTTTATCAAAATTTTGTTCAAATATTAATTTATTCTGATATAAGATAAATTATTATAATATCTTCAAATATTTATTTGTTAGTTTTTTTAAAATAAAACATTTTTTCAGTTTTAAATATTTCCTTTTCAAGATTATATTTAAGTAAGGGGATTATTTTATCTTATTAAAACCATAATTTCAAATTTTAATTATTTTGTTTATCTTTTAATTATGAAAGAGAGTATTATTTTTATTTATTTAAGGGGTCTCTTTTTTTAAACTATTATGTATGGATGAATTATTTTTAAGTTTATACTCGTAATATGTGTGTTTATATATTCAAGTTTATTTTTTAAAAAAATATTCTTATTATGATTTAAAGTGTTGTAATGTTTGTGTAAGGGGAATTTTCTTATTTGAAATTCCATGTTTCATACATGTGTATATATTTACTTCTGATTTTATAATTATTTTATTTAATCATATAAATATATATATATATATATTATTTTCAATTTCAAGATAATTTTATTCTAATTTCAAGCTTATAATTGTGTGTGTGTGTGTGTGTCTATGTTCAAGGATGAGTGTTTATCTTAAAAATGTACTTTGATAATTTTATGTGCGATGCATAATTGTTTATTTCTTATGATTATTTTAAGAAGACAAAATTTTATATCTATTATTTTATTCATATAATCAATTGATAAAATGTATCTTTAATATTTTTATTTTTATTCAAGATTGAGTTTTAAATGATAAAATTTATCACTTATATAAAATGTATTTCCTGAATTGTTGAATGAACGTTTGAATACATGGATGTTCACCATTATTAACAGTCCATGAAAAGGATAAATAACATGAGTTTGAGTTGTACCAAATCTCATAAATAATTTATTAAGGAAGTTAATATTTATATATTTATATAAAAATATAAGTGTGTATGTGTATTAATGCATTTTCATGTTTTTAAATCAAAAAAATAATTGAAAAACATATATATATGCAAGGAAAGCTAAAAATGTTTTTATAAAGATTGGTACTTGGATATTGTAAACGTGATAGGGAGTGGGTAGTGAACCTATCCCTCAAGAAATTGGGTAGGCCTAGGCAACCTTAAATGTTTCAAGTGGCCTCATGGTTTTTTTCAAAAGATTGCTTAATGTTTTCTAAAAATCACTATATTATTTTTAAATAATTTTCAAAGTATAATTACTTTCAAAGTATTATAATATTTTTTAAAGTTATTTTACAAATGTATTTTTCACTAGACTTTTAGAAAACTCCTTAATGGGAAAATTAATTCTCACCCTATGTTTTAAATTTATTTTTACAGGTTTAATAGAATTTTAGTTTGATGTATAAATCATATAATGCGGTAGCATGCACGAAGAAATTTATTTCATTTTTTTATAGTTTTTATAAAATTGTATTATTATTGGTCTAATTCTCCAAAACCTTGACTGAAAAAGGTCCTGGTATGACAAATTCTCTATATTTTTTTCATTTTCCTTTTATAAAAAAAATACATGGAATTTTTCTATACTGAACTCAGAAGCATGGGTTAGGGGTGTTATAGAAGTATATTTCACACAGTCAATAGGTTAATCATGAGTTTTTGTTCATGTGGTCAGTAAGACTATTGTGAACACTTACTCATGTTGTCACCATACTCACTATGAGTATTTACTCACACAGTAACTATGCTTACTGTGAAAACCATTTCATATAGTATTTACTTATCATGAACATATTGGTCATACAGTTAGTATACCTACCATAAGGTTATGAATATCAAGCCTACTATGCTTATTTTATTTATAGATCCATGGTCGGTAGACTTACCGTGTCTATTTACTTTGAATTTTTTATGAAAACCTTTGAGTGGGAATTATTTTAATTTTATCATTATTTTATTCCCCAAATAATTTAAATTAAAATTTGAATCAGAATTTTGAATTATTACCTATCTTTTCCTTTAGATCTCCTCTATCCTTTTAAGATATTTTGAGTGGATTGATTTTTATCATCTTGAACATCTTTCTCTTTCCAAATCAAACATCTCTATTTTATCTCCCATTTCTGAACCTTCATATATCTCGAATTAAAATTAGAATTTCAAGGATGAAGTGAATGTTGGAAACAACATTTCCTATTCAGTCGACTCCTTTCAAGAGGTTAAAGAATTGAAAAGATTTCTCATTCACATAAGTGAATCCAACTAATTAACATCTAATTTATCATTCATATTTAGAGGGAAAATAATTTGATACACAGTGGTTGAATTTGATCCAATTGCCGGTTTGGAATGTGATTGAGGAACAAGGATGGGATGGTTGGTTTAAAGAAAATGGTAGACCTATCTATCTGAATCATGTCCTAGAGTTTTTTGAGAACCTTTATTTATTCACTGGAGATAATAGGGATATATTAAAATCAAGGATAAATGGTGAAGCTTTTTAATTCTCTTCTAAGCGTTGGGAAAAGTGTTAGGGCATGCCTCATAAAGAAGAATATGAGGATTATCAAAGTTCATATCCTATCAATCATCTGTAATTTGAATTTAATATTTCATCGGATGATCTCACTTGGAATGGGACTGCTCTAATAACCACTACTATTGAATTAAGTGGACAATATAGGTTTCTAGTTAAATTTATTCAACTTGTAAAATTTTCAAGAAAATGTTACTTTTGTATCAGGACCTATTTTTTATAAATAATGATGTTGAAATTAGTTTTTTTGGATAATTTATGAGACACATTGTTGAGTTGTGCAAGCCATTTTCAAGGTTTAGTTCTTTACCTTATCCTTAGATCATTTCACATTTTCTATAGTGTAAAGGATTAGTTTCTTAGGGGGGTAGCTTTATCTGATGGATTTTGTCTTACCCAAAATATTTTTAAGAAAATGAAAGTCAGGTGGAATCTATAGAGACAAGAATGTGTGGATAACCTAGATAAATTTTATGAACAATTTAACCTAAAGTATCATGTTATACTTGGGGATCTGGTGGATCTAGGTCTTAAACCTGACGAAGTTATAGAGTTTTCATATGATAATTTCCCTCCTCATAAATAATAATAATATTATGTATCTATGGAATAAAATTAAGAAGAAGAATAAATATAATCTATATATCTTAATAAAGAAGCTAGATTAACTTATGAGGATGATACAAAATGGGATTAATCAGTTGGATCTGACAAAGATAGGGATATCTCATAAGGATATCGTATTATTGGAAGTACTCCTAGACATCCTATATATACCAGATGCATCTTATAAGGGGTATAATTCCCTTGGATCTCTTATTTTGGTCATAGAATATCCTTATTCTGATGAGTAAGATCATAGAGGCATCCCACCTAGACATGGTGGACCTTCCATTCTCTATATTAAAATAACTTTTAAAGGATCTTTGATTGATGAGGTTAACATTAAAGAGATAATTAAGGATTCACAGCTAATTTTTCATGAGTAAATTGTTGAAAATTCTTATATAGATGAAGTTGAAGTTGTTAATAGTGTTGAGGATCAGACTATGAGAGATAGATATATGGAGGTTACTCCATAGGTATAGGGTAAGAATCCGGATAGTGATCTATCTCCCCTGCTCTTTCACCCTTTATTCCATCTACTTCATGTGTCACTAAATATTAATTGGTTGTGTTTAAATTAGATATGTTATATATATTCACATAGGTATTTGTTAAATTTGAATTTTTTTTGCAATAAGTGAGACAAGATGGTATTTATGAAGCGGCTAATTTAGTGATAAATAATATTCAACCTTAACTTAATATCATAATAAATATAATGTAGAATGAAATTGAGGATTTGAGGGCTCAAGTTGGTGCATTTTAGAATGATATATATGATATGATGAGTCAGTTAGACCAAAGGTTTATGAATGTTGTGTTTAAAACTATTCTTGTTTCTTCTACTCCTCATGTTCATTCAATTGTTGATGAAGAAAAGATTAAATAGTTCATTATATATGAGTTGAAAGTTTTGTTTAAAGAGTTAAAAAAGACTTGTAAATATGTGTATGATGGGTTTCAAATTCATTCTATCAAGACCCTAGCTTTAGTTCATGTGGATTTCAAAAAATCTAGTCATGACTAAGAAATAATAAAGAGGGTGATTGATTATTATCTAATCAAGATCTTTATAAATCCAAATCTAAAAAGAATGTTTAGAAATTTTTATTTGGATTTAAATATCCCCCATATAAATCAATTTTTTAAATAAAAATTTGAGAATCTTAGGGATAAAAATCCTTTTTTGGAAGCTTTCATGGAGAATCAAGATGATTCTATTTAGTCTTTAGAGTATGGTTGTCACATTGTTAGTGAGTTTATCAGGTTGATGGAACCTTATCTCTATACCTCTTAGACATAATTCGGAGCCCCTTAATCCCTTTCTTTATCTCATCCTACTACCTCATCTAACATTAATCCTTTTGGCCTAACTCCCGACAAAGGCTTTCAACAGATTAGACCAATTTCTAGGTGTGTAATTATTGGTACCCTGCCTCATCATCTACTCATATGACTACTTCTACTATTGCCACTACATCTAAAGGAAATGATCTCATCCTTTCTATAGATTTTAGAGATCTATCTTATTTGGATTCATATTAATATTTCTGATAGGGATTTATTTTAATATTTTTTTATCTTTTTATAACTTATTTGTAATATCTTTTGATATATTACTAGAATAACCTCTTTTACTCTCATCTATATTTTATCTTATTCCTTAATTTTGTTTATTTTTTATAATATCAAAAGGGATAGTAATAATTTATGTGATAAATTAAAATCAACTTAATTCAATGGAAAACATTACATGCTTTATAAAAACATTTACACAGTTATTTCAATCATTTTCAAATATACTTCTGATGCATTAAATTCGTTTCAATTTAAATTTCAAGATTTGTGATCATTGAAAAGGGGGTGATTTTTTGGTTAGAATATAATCTCTTTATTATAATGATCCCAAATCATATATATCTAGTTATTAATTATTTTTATGTTTTCTATTAGAAAATTATTTACTGTAAAAATTTGAAAAAATGGCTTGGTATGGATTTTAATGTTCCACCTTACCATGTGAAGTTCAAGTGACTATATCACCTTACTACATGTTATACATCACCTTACCACATGAAAAAAATACTTACTATGAGTCAGATTAACAAAATTTGTCTAAGTCGTGAACTGGCCACACATTGAAGATTCAACTTACTGTACATTGAGAATCACCTTACCGCATGAAGGAAATTACCTACCACGTTAAAATATCAAGTTATTATTCCAAGATATGTATAATTTTTCATAAATTAATATACTAACCATGTATTCTGATTTAGTAAACATACAAAGAAATATCCTACTGCATGTGTAAATGAGTTGACTTTGTGAAGAGATGAATCGACCATATCACCTTGCTGAATCAACATTGTCAAGTTTTCATGAGCTCAACTAACCGTGCTTTGAGTGAAGATAACTTTCCAAGTCTAACTTAGTAGTGGATAATTTAAAATTTCCAATGGAATGTCTTGATGCATTAAATGGATAATCATTTCATTTAATGATTAATGATTATTCTCTAATGGATACTTCTGATGAATATCTCTTTAAGAGAAATATTCAATCTTGTATAGATAGAGGTGGATACTGAAAACATTTTCTCTAACAAAGATAATAACAAAAGATCATTTACGTGAGCGTATGTGCTACAGAGAAGACTCTATAACACTCTGTTTTCCAAAAAATTCTAGAAAAAAACATACAAATGCATTAAAATACGAAATCAAAGACTACTGATCCATTGAAGCTGATCAGACTGTGTTGCACCAAATTTATCTTATTCTATTCTCTTTCTCTTTCTGTTATTGCATAACCACTAGTAAAAAAACATATTTCCATGTTTTCTTTTTTTACCATTTAACATTAGTTTTTAACTGATATTTATTTAGGCAATGTTATGAATAAAATTTTTGACAATTGTTTTAAAAAAATTATGTCTAAATATTAAATAAAATCGAATTTAAGGGGTCTTTTAATGTTAGTTTTCTTTATAAATAGATGTTAAAAACATATTTCTATATTAGTTTTTGGTAAAAGTGATGTTGAAAGTTAACATATTAAAATTCACTTAAATCTTTCAATGTTGATTTTTTTGTAAAAACCAACATTGAAAGTACACTTAAAAATAGATTAAAACTTTCAACATCTATTTTTCTAAAAAAATGATGTTGAAAGTGATATTATTTTTATTCCATGTTGGTTTATAGAAAAACTGATGTGGAAAATTGAAAAATAAAATAAAATAATACAATAAATTACATGCCCAAAAATATAAAAACATATAAGACAACATATATATCAAAGAAATAGCATATATAGTAGAGAAAAAACCTATAAAAACATAATTTAACTACTTAAATCAGAAAAATATAGTCTAAATAATAATTTTTGAAACTTTAATAAAAATACACACACTTGATAATTTATAATTTAATCATAGTTGTTTGTCCTTGAAGCATTTCTTGGAGATTATTAGGTTGATATAGATTTGTAATGAATAAGGTAGGGGGTCCCAAATCATCAGGTGAATTTCTATGATACGCCTGGGACATGCCTTTCGATTGTTTACCCAAATAAATGATAAAAATAACAATTTAATTTTAGAATTATTAATGGATGGTTTTTAAATATATTTCTATATATCTAGTAAACTAAATTTTAGTCAATATATACCTAAAATTTAAATCTAGTATGTTTTAATGTAACAAAATAAAATAGGGATTGAAGACAAAAAATTAATATATTAAAAAACTATTATTCCCCTTAAATTTCGTGTACTACTCCAAACATCTAATGAGGAAACTTTCATCATCTTAAAATTTCAATGATATAGCATTCTAAATATTCAACATGTATTAATATAATGATTTAGAATAGTTTCAACCAAACAAAACAAAAATGTAAAACCACCGCCATGAGATATGTAAAAAAAATAACACATTATTTTTGAAAATAGAGAATAATAACAATGTTTAAGGGAAGAAAGTGGTAATTATTTTTTGATTAATATGTATCAAATAAATGTAAAAATTTATTTTGATTAAAAATTTAGGTGCACACTCAAGTTCTTGTGATCCATGGACTTTATTTAGGTTTATTCTAACAAATCTATCTATAGATGAATTTCATGAAGCCAACGTTAATATAAAAAATGATTAAAATTTACATGGTAAACCCTTGTGAAGGTAGATTCTATTACTATTCATCCATGTCCCAAGTTGATAAATAGTTCCCAAATAATGAAATGACTAAGAAACATAAATGAGAAGTGTGTAACCTTACATTTGTATTTAATTACTAATAAAGATGGTTGGATGGTGATGAGGTGAGATGTCCATAGGAAATGTGATTAGTCCATGAGAGTCAATATATGATGATGGTCCACTAATGTAATCAATTAAAACAAAGTAAATGGTGTAATAACCAGTATTCAACTCAGATCTAAATTTGATAATAATTCAGCATTTATACCAAATAGAAAACTTAATTCAACACCTCTAATATTCTCTAGTTCAATAACATATATTAAGATAAAATATAAATTATATAATATAACACTTTATTTAATATGTCTTAAGGTTCAATGAATAGTCATTAATTAGATCAAGTATCTAAAATTTCACATAATCAGGAAGTTATTCATAAACAGTATTAATGGAAATACTAAAGAAATATAATTACATGAAACTTCAAGGTGGGGATTTGATATTCTTTATACTACCACGTGAAATGTACCATATACCATTGGGACCTTAAAAGGATAAATAAAATGAATAGTAAATAAGGAATCCAAAATATATGTGTATAAATAAAATAAACATGAAAAGAGTGAATCCAAAGTAAATATGAAACATTTGGTTTGCAATTTGATGACTCCTACCAGAATATATCAATACATGCATTTATTTATGTTAGAGTAACTAAGTTTTATGATTTTCCATATGTAAACTTACCATTTCTACATCTTCAGTGCCTTCAGTGATGTAATCAAAATAAAATATCTACAGACTGTAACTCATAGTTTTTAAATCACAACACTTGGTAGCCCCTAAAATAATGACAATGAAATTAGTCAAAATAGGTATCAAAAGTAGAATTTATAAGGATACAATGTTCAATACTCTAATGAAACAATATAACAATCAAATTCTAAGAAATCTAAATTATTTTATCATAGAAAAAATTGTTAAAATAAAGTATCCTTCTATCATTTAAATAGAAGAAACTATGTAAACATAAAGATTCAAAAATGATACCATCTATACCTTGTTTATCAAATTAATCAAAAATATTAACCATATTATAATTTGAGATGTGGTTGCAACAAGGGAAGTAAAAAAATTGAAAACTATAGATCACAAAATAATATAAGAAATTTGAAATAATAGAAAACCCAAATTAAAAGGACCATGAAGAATCTAATCTGACTTTTCTATGAAATTTTATGATTGATACCATTTAATACATGAAAAATAATCTATATATAGGTATAATATTCTTAATTCTTATATCCCTATATATTGGAGGAAGAAAATTAAACAAAATTAAGGATTAAAACCAAAAAAATGAAGATGAGATAAAAACAAATAAAATTAATACTAAATCACCTTATAATTTTATATAAATTGAAAGAAAAAAATTATAGTGTAAATGAAAGGAAGAAAAGTTAAATACCATTATTAAGAAAAATTGTAGAAGAATTGGGGAATTTTGATAGGAGGAGAAGGCACCCTGAGGGTAGAAATCATACTAATATGAAGCATAATATGGAATTTAAACATCGAGATGATGCATTTGAATATATGAACTAAAAAATTATAAGTTGAAGTAATAATAAGACCTTTAAATGCACTAAACATTACAAAGACACTAATCAATGGAAATATTAAAATTTGGAAGTATAAAGTTTCAATTTGTGGTGGTGGTTTGGGTTGGAAAAATTAATATCACAAAGATGGGTAAGTTCTTCATCTCTATACAACTTGTAATAATTGAAAATCTAAAATAACAATGAATTTTATAAGATTAAAAAATATAATATTTTAATATAAAACCTAAAATAATTAATATAACTAACCTTATCAAATTCATTCATTTTCCCATTTGTGATTATCTAAAACAAAAATCTTAAAACAAAATAATTGTATTCCACCCTTCCTTTAAGATGATGACACTATTGTTATGAATTATTAACTTGAGAATAAAAACAAACACACAAACACACACACACACACACATATATATATATATATAGCATCCCGTCTTTTTATAACATAACTTTCATTCCATTACACGGAACTGAGGATCTTTAAGGTTTAGTGTCTTGGAAACAAGGAACATAAAACTGAAACAAAAAAAAACATTCTTCTTAAACACTTAAAAGGCTTCTCCTCAAGTTCACCCTAGGCTCATTACTGCATCTCATAACCTGGGGACATACATCAAAATAAAGGGTGAGTAGAAGGCCCAGCAAGGGAAACAAGTGAAACATTTTACATATGAACTTGAGATACATCAATAAAGTCATGAAAAGAACTTTATGGCATGAAAATGAAATTATGAGGCATATCATAATAAAAATAAAACTTTTTCATAACTTGAATATGTGGCTACATAATTTAACATAGAAAATCATGAACATATCACTAAGGTCCATCCCCAATGTGTCATTTGAAAATTACCAAGGTTATTCACCAAGGTATCGTGAAAATTGTAATCTCTAGTGGTTACATCATTACCCAATGCATTGGAGCGCTATCAGAGCGCACCCTTAAATTTGCCTTTATTATCATGTGAGCCACATATATCATCATCAAACATTTCATAAATAACCCATATAGCATAAAGTAAATGGGTTTCATTTCATAATCACAACGTTTTAAAAACTGCTTTAAAGACATGATCTTTACGTCACTTTAAACCCCACAGAAAAGGAAGGTGGGTCTCATGTATGTAAATCCCAGAATTTAAAATAGAACATTTTGATATATATGTGAATACCCCTTTATAAGAAAGAGCTTTGAGTATTCACTTAATAATATAAAAGAACTTTAGAAAAAGAGAGAGACATTTTGAGACGGAAATTCTGCAGCATAACGGCTATGTTACGAGGTTTTAGAAGACATTAAAAAGAGAGGGGAAATGGGTCAAACATTCATAAATGACCCATAAAACAGTAGATGTACAGAATAAGAAGGATACATGATCATGGTAATGAAATTTCAAGGACATACCATTTGAAATGAAAAACATGGAAGGAAGAAAAAAATTAGATTTCTCTTATGAAAATTCGGCAGCCTAACGGCGCCACTTAAAACTTCAAAATACTGAATTGAAGAGATCAAATGGGGTCTCTCATCATATGAACATAAGATTCCGGTATGATAGATATAGAGATAATAACCTAACATAACAAAAAGGAACTTGAAATAATTGACATGAAAGTAGAACTTCAAAACGAGAAGGGTGAAGAACCACTTAAAAAATTCGGCAGCCTAACAGCGCCACTTAAAACTTCAAAATACTGAATTGAAGAGATCAAATGAGGTCTCTCATCATATGAACATAAGTGTCCAGTATTATAGATATATAGATCATACCCCAACATAACAAAAAGGAAATTGAAAGAATTGACATAAAAGTAGAACTTCAAAATGAGAAGGGTGAAGAACCACTTAAAAATTCGGCAGCCTAACGGCGCCACTTAAAACTTCAAAATACTGAATTGAAGAGATCAAATGGGGTCTCTCATCATATGAACATAAGATTCCAGTATGATAGATATAGAGATCATACCCCAACATAACAAAAAGGAACTTGAAAGAATTGACATGAAAGTAGAACTTCAAAACGAGAAGGGTGAAGAACCACTTAAAAATTCGGCAGCCTAACGGCGCCACTTAAAACATCAAAATGCTGAATTGAAGAGATCAAATGGGGTCTCTCATAATATGAACGTAAGAGTCCAGTATGATAGATATAGAGATCACACCCCAACATAACAAAAAGGAACTTGAAATACTTTACATGAAAATAGATCTTGAAAAATGAGAAGGGAGAAAGAATCCGTTACAAAAATTTCGGCAGCCTAACGGCGCCACTTAAAACTTCATAAAAAGAAATAATGAGAGTAAGAGGGGATCTCTCATTATATGAACATAAAAAGGGAAGTAATAGGAGTATAAAAGAACATCCTCCAACATAAGAACATGTAGCATAAAAGGAATGACATAAAAGAGATTACTTGAAATGAAAGAGAGAGGTCGGATCCCTTACCTTAAAACGTAACTCTTAAAACTCAAAGGTTTGGACCTTGAGGGCTTGGGGGCACTTTGGGAGGACTCCTTGGGAGGTAAGGAGACCAGAACTTCATTGGGGGAGAGTGGGGAGTCGAATGGATGAGAGGATGGCTTGGTATTTATAGGGAAAGTGAGGGGACAAGGCATTAATGGCCAAGGGACACCTCATTAGCGGTTTTGGCAAAACCATGGGCTTGCCCATGGTATTTTCCCATGGTATTGGCCACTTGGGACACCTCATACCTTATCTTACTATTCATAAGTCGACCATATTGATTACATACTTAATACATCATTTAATGATGTCATTAAACACCCGTAACTTAAAAACTGTATTTTCACTATTCATCGAAAATTCAACTTTCTCAGAATAGTCCCAAAATTTCACCTTAACCAAATATCAATGCTCTGATTTCAAAAATGAAATCCATTTTATAAAAATAATTTTCTAAATATTTTTAATTAAATTTTAATTTAAAAACACTATTCATCGAAAATTTATTTTTTTCAGAAAAATCCCCAAAAATTACCTTAACATAATATCGATGTTCTGAGTTCAAAAATGAAGTCCATTTTATAAAAATAATTTTATAAATATTTTTAATTAAAATTTTAATTAAAAACACTATTCATCCGAAAAAAACTAATACTTGAATAATAATTTATGAAACCGTTATTTAACCATTTTATTGAATCACATTACTTAATCAAAGTGCCTAGATTATTTTAATACTTTCTTTAAGTGAGATTACTAATCCATTTGGACACATTATTAATCCTAATCATAAAATCACTATTCATAATTTACTATTCATCAAAAATCAAGTTGATCTTATTAGACTCTAAATTTCGTACTGAACATAATTGTAGAAGACCATTTTTTGAAAATCCTTAAACATTTTTAATTATTTAGGGTTTACATAAACATATTTAAAATATCCTTTTTCTAAAATTCATCAAAAATATGCATACTATATTTATCCAGTCATTTGAAAATTCATAAAAGAAATCAAAATTTTTATTTAAAACAAAGGATTACACAAGACAGTTACGGTCTCCTTACATAGCCCCTTATCACACCAGCATAGGACCTAAGTGTAAGGTGCGCTAAGGTGAGAGAATCTGAGGGAGGCTCGGCCAACATCGCACGAGTAGTAATTTCTATCAGTTTGAACTTCTCGCGAAGGCGATCCCGTTCTAGCTTTATATGATGAAGTTCAGCTTGGGTTTGGTCCAGAGTAAAGCCCAGTGGTGCTACCTCCTTCCCAAGTTCTGTTAGATGGGCTTCGATCGGTCCAAGACTACTGGGTGAGGCCATCGAATCTTCTTTCTATATTAATTAACCAAGATTGCTTGTATTTAGAGACAATAGTCAAAACGTTTAGTTTCCAGCGGTCATATTGACCAATGGTCAAATAACAGTCAAAACCCAACAGTCTCATTTTAATTATACTCATGTTATCAAATGAAACATTTTTGTTGAGTATAAAAATAAAATAAAATAACACATAAAATTAGGAAACAATATTTATTTAAAATTTCGGGTCGTTACAATCTTCCCCCCTTAAGAAATTGCGTCCTCGCAATTTTTTAAAATTGGGTTTTGAAATTTCATTGAAAGTCCCACATCGGAAAAGGAGTCAGTAAAACTATTACTTTAAAAGAAATAAAGGGAAGTACAAAGGTCACCCTAGTTAACCCACACTAGGATTCCATGTAGGAAAACATGGACATGGAGCAGAAAACCAAGGGTCAAGTTCTGAGGGAGAGTGATAGAGAACATGATTAGGAGAAAGTTAACCATAAGAAAATCCAAAACTTATGATGTGTGTAAACGGTCTTTGACTACCTAGTAGAAAACTTAAACCAACAATATTTTTGTTTTACGTTTCTTTTCATAATTTTGAGGAATTCATTTACTACATAGAACAAAAACATAAGAAAATATACCTACCTTCAAGTAGAGTTTCATCCTTTAATAAGTCCCTACCAACACTAATCTTTTATCCAAATGATGAGACTTCAAAAACACTTGGTCTCATAAAAGCACAAGAATCATCTTCTAGAGAATCACATAATCTATAAAAGATTAACTATCTATTTCTTCTATCTTTAAACATTATCCCAAAAACAGAAAGGTTAAGGTAAAACAACTCTTCAAAAAGAAAGAATCCCATAGGAATGGAAACTACTTTTAAATCTCCAAAGTTCCATGGTACTACCCAAAGTTCATCATAGACCATTCCATAAATAACGGTCCTTAAAATTCCTCAAAATAAACCAAACTAAGATTGAAACCCAAATACAAGAAGGATTTGATAACATAGTCTTCCAAAACAACTTCATTGTTCATCTCCAGACAACATCAACCACTCCTAACATCTTATAACCAAAGTAGCTAACCTAAACATATTTTACCCAAGATAGGTTAATCATTCCCATAAGTAACCTAAATTACTATAAGTCCACCTTAAATTCATCAATTCTTCAAAATATAAGTCAACCTTACTCCTCAATGAAAATACTATAGTAATCTATTTACCTCGATCATATAGGGTCCCAAAATAGTGAACGTCTTCCAAAATAATAATCATCTTTTAATCCCCTAATCATCTCTGTCGTATTAATACGGAAATTGTCGCATTTCCTATCACATTGGTTGTTGGGACATGTTATTCCATTTCCCACCATTAACTAAGAAGAGAAAGTATAATTAGAGGCTTAAATACTTAACCAATAATCATGAAAAGGAACTTAAAGCATATAAGGATAACTCGTAGAAGAAAAGTATACCCTAACTTGTGATCCCCTAGGTTCCCATCTAGGTTATCCATGATCATATATTCTTATGTGAATCTTTATTTCATTTTATCTTTGTTCCTTTAACAATGGTTCATACCAAGCTTATGAATTTACCAAATCATATCCCCCGGGAGTGTCGTAACCAAGAGTGCAGCAAGGCTCGTTGTCGTGTACCAGTTCCTGTTCGAGTCTAGCTCAAAGAAGTGTTTTCGGGTTTTACCCCTATGTACATCTGTGCCAGATCCACCTCTACCTGCTCATATCCAGACAGGGATGTATTTGCTTGGCAACCCCTTACTCAATACTCACCAAAATACCAGGAAGATTTCCTATATTTAAACTTTTCTATAGGGTTCTTCCTAGAGTTTTCATATCCTAATTTCCACAAATAACTAAACCATCCTTTGATACCAACTATAGCATCCCGTCTTTTTATAACATAACTTTCATTCCATTACACGGAACTGAGGATCTTTAAGGTTTAGTGTCTTGGAAATAAGGAACATAAAACATGAAACAAAAAAAACATTCTTCTTAAACACTTGAAAGGCTTCTCCTCAAGTTCACCCTAGGCTCATTACTGCATCTCATAACCTGGTGACATACATCAAAAGAAAGGGTGAGCAAAAGGCCCAGCAAGGGAAACAATTGAAACATTTTACATATGAACTTGAGATACATCAATAAAGTCATGAAAAGAACTTTAAGGCATGAAAATGAAATTATGAGGCATATCATAATAAAAATAAAACTTTTTCATAACTTGAAGATGTGGCTACATCATTTAACATAGACAATCATGAACATATCACCAAGGTCCATCCCCAAGGTGTCATTTGAAAATTACCAAGGTTATTCACCAAGGTATCGTGAAAATTGTAATCTCTAGTGGTTACATCATTACCCAATGCATTGGAGTGCTATCAGGGCACACCCTTAAATTTTCCTTTATTATCATGTGAGCCACATATATCATCATCAAACATTTCATAAATAACCCATATAGCATAAAGTAAATGGGTTTCATTTCATAATCACAACGTTTTAAAAACTGCTTTAAAGACATGATCTTTACGTCACTTTAAAACCCACAGAAAAGGAAGGTGGGTCTCATGTATGTAAATCACAGAATTTAAAATAGAACATTTTGGTATATATGTGAATACCCCTTTAGAATAAAGATCTTTTAGTATTCACTTAATAATATAAAAGAACTTTAGAAAAAGAGAGAGACATTTTGAGACGGAAATTCTGCAGCATAACGGCTATGTTACGAGGTTTTAGAAGACATTAAAAAGAGAGGGAAAATGGGTCAAACATTCATAAATGACCCATAAAACAGTAGATGGATAGAATAAGAAGGATACATTATCATGGTAATGAAATTTCAAGGACATACCATTTGAAATGAAAAACATGGAAGGAAGACAAAAATTAGATTTCTCTTATGAAAATTCGGCAGCCTAACGGCGCCACTTAAAACTTCAAAATACTGAATTGAAGAGATCAAATGGGGTCTCTCATAATATGAACATAAGAGTATAGTATTATAGATATAGAGATCATACCCCAACATAACAAAAATGAACTTGAAATAATTGACATGAAAGTAGAACTTCAAAACGAGAAGGGTGAAGAACCACTTAAAAAATTCGGCAGCCTAACGGCGCCACTTAAAACTTCAAAATACTGAATTGAAGAGATCAAATGAGGTCTCTCATCATATGAAAATTAGTGTCCAGTATGATAGATATAGAGATCATACCCCAACATAACAAAAAGTAACTTGAAAGAATTGACATGAAAGTAAAACTTCAAAACGAGAAGGGTGAAGAACCACTTAAAAATTCGGCAGCCTAACGGCGCCACTTAAAACTTAAAAATACTAAATTGAAGATATCAAATGGGGTCTCTCATCATATGAACATAAGAGTCCAGTATGATAGATATAGATATCATACCCCAACATAACAAAAAGTAACTTGAAAGAATTGACATGAAAGTAGAACTTCAAAACGAGAAGGGTGAAGAACCACTTAAAAATTCGGCAGCCTAACGGCGCCACTTAAAACATCAAAATACTGAATTGAAGAGATCAAATGGGGTCTCTCATAATATGAACATAAGAGTCCAGTATGATAGATATATAGATCACACCCCAACATCACAAAAAGGAACTTGAAATACTTTACATGAAAATAGATCTTGAAAAATGAGAAGGGAGAAAGAATCTGTTACAAAAATTTCGGCAGCCTAACGGCGCCACTTAAAACTTCATAAAATGAAATAATGAGAGTAAGAGGGGATCTCTCATTATATGAACATAAAAAGGGCAGTAATAGGAGTATAAAAGAACATCCTCCAACATAAGAACATGTAGCATAAAAGGAATGACATAAAAGAGATTACTTGAAATGAAAGAGAGAGGTCGGATCCCTTACCTTAAAACGTAACTCTTAAAACTCAAAGGTTTGGACCTTGAGGGCTTGGGGGCACCTTGGGAGGACTCCTTGGGAGGTAAGGAGACCATAACTTCGTTGGGGGAGAGTGGGGAGTCTAATGGATGAGAGGATGGCTTGGTATTTATAGGGAAAGTGAGGGGACAAGGCATTAATGGCCAAGGGACACCTCATTAGTGGTTTTGGCAAAACCATGGGCTTGCCCATGGTATTTGCCCATGGTATTGGCCACTTGGGACACCTCATACCTTATCTTACTATTCATAAGTCTACCATATTGATTACATACTTAATACATCATTTAATGATGTGATTAAACACTCGTAACTTAAAAACTGTATTTTCACTATTCATCGACAATTCAACTTTCTCAGAATAGTCCCAAAATTTCACCTTAACAAAATATGAATGTTCTGATTTCAAAAATGAAATCCATTTTATAAAAATAATTTTCTAAATATTTTTAATTAAATTTTTAATTAAAAACACTATTCATCGAAAATTTATTTTTTTCAGAAAAATCCCCAAAAATTACCTTAACATAATATCGATGTTCTGAGTTCAAAAATGAAGTCCATTTTATAAAAATAATTTTCTAAATATTTTTAATTAAAATTTTAATTAAAAAACACTATTCATCTGAAAAAACTAATACTTGAATAATAATTTATGAAACCGTTATTTAACCATTTTATTGAATCACATTACTTAATCAAAGTGCCTAGATTATTTTAATACTTTCTTTAAGTGAGATTACTAATCCATTTGGACACATTATTAATCCTAATCATAAAATCACTATTCATAATTTACTATTCATCAAAAATCAAGTTGATCTTATTAGACTCTAAATTTCGTACTGAACATAATTGTAGAAGACCATTTTTTGAAAATCCTTAAACATTTTTAATTATTTAGGGTTTACATAAACATATTTAAAATATCCTTTTTCTAAAATTCATCAAAAATATGCATACTATATTTATCCGGTCATTTGAAAATTCATAAAAGAAATCGAAATTTTTATTTAAAACAAAGGATTACACAAGATAGTTACGGTCTCCTTACATAGCCCCTTATCACACCAGCATAGGACCTAAGTGTAAGGTGTGCTAAGGTGAGAGAATCCGAGGGAGGCTCGGCCAACATCGCACGAGTAGTAATTTCTATCAGTTTGAACTTCTTGTGAAGGCGATCCCGTTCTAGCTTTATACGATGAAGTTCAGCTTGGGTTTGGTCCAGAGCAAAGCCCAGTGGTGCTACCTCCTTCCCAAGTTCTGTTAGATGGGCTTCGATCGGTCCAAGACTACTGGGTGAGGCCATCGAATCTTCTTTCTATATTAATTAACCAAGATTGCTTGTATTTAGAGACAATAGTCAAAACGTTTAGTTTCCAGCGGTCATATTGACCAATGGTCAAATAACAGTCAAAACCCAACAGTCTCATTTTAATTATACTCATGTTATCAAATGAAACATTTTTGTTAAGTATAAAAATAAAATAAAATAACACATAAAATTAGGAAACAATATTTATTTAAAATTTTGGGTCGTTACAATATATATATGCGTGTGTGTGTGAAAAAACATATATTATCTAATATGAAATATATTTACCAATAATTTCACGTAGTTGATTAAATTTGGATTCTATGTTGACAATTGATCATTTTTAAACCTTTTCCATGATGTGTGTTAATTTTATATATCAATTATCAAAAAAATATAAATAATAATAATTAATAATAAATAACTTATAAAAAATAATAAAACTTACTTGTATAAAAATTTTCTAAATGATTTACGTACCTTACCAAATATACTAACTTAAATCAAAGAACAACCCTGTAAAATCAAACACAATATACCAACTAAAATCATAAAAAAATTAGTATAAATACTCATTTCATTAACTTTAATTAAAATAGACATACCTGAAACATCTAAAACCTATGAAATAAATATAATATACAAACTTTAAGAAAATAAATATTGTATAATTACTCATTTTTTAACTTAAATTAAAATATGCATACCTGATAATTTAAAATTTAACCAAAGTTAAAAAAAAGTTTTCAAATAAGAAAATTAAAAAAAAACATAATTAATAAACATTAAGAAAAAAATCTATTTTCTAATTACTACTTTTTTAAACTTTAAATAAAATATAAATACTCTATAATTTAAAAGTTAACCATACTTAAAAAATAGTTTTCAAAAAAACTTTGAAGATGGGTAAGTTATTCATTTGTATATGACTTGATGTCATTTAAAATCTATAATAACAATGAATTTTATAATATTAAAAACATAATATTTTGATATAAAACATAAATCAAAAGTTACTCTTTTAGAAAAACAAAATAAGAAAAATTTTAAGTAAGTACATGTAAAACAAGAAGTATGATGTTAGGGTGTCCAGCATAAAAATCATAGTATAAGGTCAAAATATTTATGACTCCATATGATATAATACATACATGGGGATCTCCAGCATAAAACTCATAGTATAAGGTCAAATCAGAATGAGGAGTTAAAGAATTTGAGTAGGCTGGTTGGGCATGCTAGGTTGGTTGGGCATGCTACACAGGTAGCACATGTTGTGTATGTTGTGCAGGCTATGTAGGCTATGATTGACTCATCAATTTTTCAAACACATCATGTACAACTGATTTAATTTGATTCCCCATGGACTGTTTCAAGTATTTCATTTCATATTTTAAATAATATATTTCTGGGACTCTTTATTTCTTAATTTTATGACCAAAAACATTCCTAATATTAACACATGCCTTATATCCTCTTATGCGGTTAGGGTGTTCTAGATTTCCTAAAGAAGTAGCTAGGATGTCCATCCTACCCTCAGGGATAAATGTCTCATGTGTCTCATTCTCCTAAAGTTTATCCTAAAATAGAAAAATAAAATCGTATATTAGTGTTGTTAGTTTAGAAAATAAAAACATTCATAGAAAATAAAAAATAATTTCTTACAATTCTGTCAGCTACATCCTTAGATTACTCTGTAACATACTTTTCATTTTTTCATTCTCTCTCTTTTCCATTTTTCATGGTGAGTGGGGGGATAGAGGACCAAAATATACCTCTTCTAAACCACTACTATATCGAGCTCTTAATGCATCAAACTTTTCATCACTCATTTTCTCCTCCAATAAATGATACTCTCTATATTATAAAGTATGAGGGTATACGTTCTTCAATCGGATATCTTGATGATATCACATATAATATTGTTATTTAAAATAAAATAATAATTAATCAGGTAATAAACAATAAATTTTACAATATAAAATAATTATCATACCATAAATGTGTTATCACGTTGGTTGGAGAAAAATTTATTCCATGTATCTGTAACTAAAAAATCACGCTTGAGGAATGATTTTTTATTCTATAACTTCACAAAAATATATTTTTTATTTTATTTTAAAATCTCTACATCAAACCACTGCTAAAGATAGAAATCTTTTCTTCATTTCTTCAAAATTGAATGTCATGTGTAATTGAATAAATTAAATATTATTCATTTAAATTATATAATATTTGAAAAATGAGATAAAAATAAATCAATTGAGATATGTTATCATTATGGACTCCCACAGATACTCCTTATCCACCTTGCCGATGGACTTCTAATCAGGATAAAATGGTAATCCTGTAATGGATCTATATGGTGATATAACTAGTAAACTTAATTTCATTTGGGTTAGTTGGGTTATTATTATAATAAAAATTAATATGTATTCTCTGGTCTCCATGACCAGGTGATAGTTTTGGTAAACATTTAATTCCACATCTACCAACTCTATAAATCAATTTCTCTATAGAAGAAGGAAAATAATCCTCTGTAGGAGGCCAATCAATAGTTCTACAATTATTTTTTGTAAATTAAACATTTTATTTAATTAAATAATTATATTACTAAATATTTAATAATATAAAAAAATACATATACCTTAGTAAATTATCCTCTGCCTCTATGTCTATCATTGAAATATAAAAATGTGTTGAAATTATGTGTACCTTTGTATTATTAGAAAAGTAAATATTAAAAAATAATGATTACAAAAACATGTAAGTAAAAATAGTGTTACACATGTGTAAGTTTCAAGAAGAATAATTATATCATGATTATTAACCAAAAAATATATAAGTTAAACTATTTAAAATAATCATTAATTATAAAATGATGGAAATATTTATAAATTTAAATATCACAGTTACAAAAAAGTATTTTTATATGTGTAAATTTAACCAAAACATAATGATGTATGTCGGGTTTTTCAATCAAAAAATGTTTAACCATAATTTTGTAAGATAAGATTTGACATAAAAATCATATAAATATTAAATATAAATATATATGTATATAATTAAATATCTAATAATTAAAAAATAGAGTTTTTACACATGTAAATTTCAAAAAAAAAAGAAATAAAATATAAACATTTACCTGAATAATTAGGAGAGTAATTTAGGGTTTCTCCATATCCCTTTATCATGATCATTTCATAAAACATGGAATGTGTTTTCATTATATTCATTGTTATCATTTGAAAATCACATAATAGATGAATAAGCCTTATATAAATCCATAAAATCATTAGCGTGCTCATCACCCAAAATAATTTTTTTCCCTTTTAAGATGACAGACCACTAATCATTTTATGGATCAATGACATAAAATATTTTCTTTTCATGTGTCTCCATGATAAATGATTCCTCATTAGAACCAAATCATTTCAAATCAACCACTATAAACCCATAATCATCATGTTTCACACCACTATTACTATCATCCCAGTTAAACTTAAACACTATGACTTGAAATTTAGTATAACTAATTACCCATATATCCTCAAGGACTCTAAAATATGTCGTTGATGTAGAAATTGGGTTTTTATCTTTTTCACTCTAAAAATGCAGTGCTTTAGCGATAAACATTACCCTACTATTTTTAAAGGCACTCTTTTCATCCTGATTTTTTGTGTAAAATTCATACCCATTAATATCAAAACCAAACCCTGTGATCATATAAAGAGACGATCCCCCTACTAACCATTTCATTATTTCTGATGAAAATATATCTATGATGACTTTCTCTTTAAACCATGAAGCAAATGTATTTTTATGCTCAATCATCAACCAATTTTCACTTCTTTTCAGATATCGTACCTTTAATTCAGCAATATTAGATGATATATATGGTTGAACATCATATGTTTTGTTCAAAATGTATAAATTTTTTTGCATCACTTCATAATGTGGAATAAACTTTACCTTTAATATTATAATCCCTCTAACTTCACTATAAACTATCATATGTCGATATATAGGGAGACCAATATGCTCTAATTTATACAAATAATCAGTAGATAAATCAATCACCTATTTCGATACATATTATTGAGCAATATAGGCCTCAAGTCGATGAGTATTTTTAACATATCCATTCAAAATTTTCATATATATTTCAAAAAGATACATCTAATATAAATAAATAGGCCCACATGTTCCTATATCATGCACCATATGAACCATTATATTAAAATCATAGGTCAATACACTAAATTCATAGTTTAGTGTTGGTTTAGTAAACCGCCACTAAAAAATTTCATGAATTTAGCGATGATTTTTTAAAAACTATCGCTAAATATTAATTTTTTTTAAAAAAATGACTATTTCTCCTAACCCCCCCCCCCCTCCCATGAGAACCCCATACCCCAAACCCTATATAATTTCCCCTCACTAGCAGTCCGGTGTCCCCCCCCCCCACCGGTGCTCCAATTTCCCCAGAGCCCCCCCCCCCTCATGCGCTTGAGACCCGGTGGACTCTGCCCTCACCAATGCTCGAGCTTCGCACCCTCACCGGCGCTTGAGCCCCCTAAACCCTCTCCCTCACCAGCACCTGAGCCTCACCCTCACTAAGAAATATGGTTTCCTATGATCCCCCCTCACCCTTGGCCTCTCCCTCACTGCCTATAGGTATTTTTTTCTTTCTGTGGTATAATTTTTTCTATTTTTTCCACTTTACATTTTGACTATTATTGTAAGATGAAGTGATTGTTGGATTGTTTTTCTATAGACCATGTGATCTTGGTTATTTACACATGGTTTTTATTAATTTTTTGTTTCCATTTTCATTATCGTGTTCTTCATTTCAATTTTTACTCCTATAGAATGGAAATTCTTGAAGGTTTTATAAACTAAATTATATTTAAGCTTGTGATTAATTTTATAATGTCATGAATATAATTCAGCATTCAGATTATTTTTGTCTCTAATTAATTTATTTCATAAAAGGGAGGAAATTTTTAGCACACCAATACTTTTACATATTTTCCTTTTAGAATAAATTTAATTTTTCTGATAGCTTACAATGCACGCAACACCAGGTTTAAACAAAACACTATTTAGTCACATTTTTTTCCTAAATGTCCCTAAGGCCTTCATTTTTATTGATTTTTGATAATCCCCCTTTCAAGGGATGAGGGGGAACCCTTACAAGGCTCGTAGACTCAGAGATTACATGGCCCATAGGCTTAGGAGATTACATGACCCGAAGGTCTTAGGGAATTCAACCAGACTATCTACAAGGAACTACCCCTCCCCATCATCTGCATCGTGATAGTATCTCTCCACCTTTGCATGGCCATCTGTCTAGGCTTCCCGTGCATGCATAGGCTGGTCCCGATGGCATAGCCATGCCCTCTCATTCTGAAAAAATACATTTGGCTCTAATCTGGTGAGTGCACCTGCTCTGAATCCTCTTCCGGGGATGTTCCTTTTTTGTAGAGTCTGTCTGGGACAACTGCATGTGGCCCAAAGGCCTTGAGATGGCCTGAAGGCCTTAAAGGTGGCCCGAAAGCCCTACTGACCCGAAGGCCTGGGTGGCCCGAAAGCCTTAAGGACTCCAAGCCCAAACTAGTGGCCTAAGGTGAATAGTTCCATCTATTACAGTATCAAACAGTACCTGTTACAGTATCTGCTACAGTATCTGCTACAGTACCACCCAATGTACAGTTCTTCTACAGTACCTCATAGTGTACAGTTCTGCTATAGTACCCGCACAGTGTACAGTTATGCTACAGTACCGCATAGTGTACAGTTATGTTATAGTACCTGCTACAATATTGCTACAATTCCTAGAAATATGCCTCTACCTGGTTTTGAACCTGGGTCTTGTGGATGCACTTAAGGATACCTCACCAACTGGGATGAGGCTCATGTGCTATTTAGTCACGTTTTTCACAATCAATTAAATTCTAACAATTATAAAGAATTTATATATTTATTTTAAATGTTATATATCCAATAAAATATGTTTACATTCATCCAATATATTTTATAGGCATAAAATAAAAACAAACCCAATATTACACATAAAAACCTATATTTTTTATATAAACAGTTTTACCACCTTTTAATGGAGAACCAATTTTAAATCCAATTTTTGAAACTTTTTTATATTATATTTTAAAAAATAAACTTCTTATTTTAAATAGGAATATAAAAAATTTACTTTGGTTAAGTTTTTGGTATTTTTACTGATAAGTTTCATGTTTTTATGAATAGTGAAAAATAATAAATTTTAATTGAAAACAAATTTTTTCATCAAAATAATTTATAGTGTTAAATTATATTATTGGATGATTTTAAAGTATAACTATATTATTTATTATCATTTAATCCAATTTAGGTCATTGACATAAATTTTACATTGAATTTAGATATAAAAATGTTTCAATCTTTTGCATGTTTAAACTTTAATAACTCGTTTTCTCACCTCATCAACGGGATTAATTTTAAATTAATTACTACAACTTCTATGTTTTGAATTTTGAAAAATGAATTCCATATTTTTAATCTATAGTCAAAATTATGTAAATAGGTTTCTTTTATTTTTTCTGAATATGAATAGTAAAATTTAGTAATATTTTAATTACCATGGTTAAGGGTAAATCAGGTAATTATGGGTAAAAATAATATTATAAGGGCTATAAAATTATCCTAAAACTTGTCCTACTTTCATTGGATGAGTTTTTTTCTATAAAAAGTATCCTTAGTATTAAATTATAACCATTTTTAATCTACTTTTTTTAGAATATGACATTATTTATATTTTATTTAAAGAAGAGTTAAAGATGTCATACTCATATTTTAATAACTATACTAATTTTAATATAGGGTTATACAGAAGATAAATTATACTATAAATATTAATTTGAAAGATAAATTTTATTTATTTATCATGGTAATTTATCTATAATTTTTAGGAAATGAATAATTATTTTAAAGGATTATACAATTATGATGTAGTAATTGTCTAATTAATGGAAATATCAAACAAATGATATTCAGAATATTAAAATAAATATAATTTGATATAATTAATGTCATAAAAAAATTTATAGATGTATTTTACATGTTAGGGATGATTTAATATAGTTTTTTTAAGATATAATGTTTTTATGATATTTTTAAAAAGACAAAAAATGAATAGTGCCACAATTGACACTAATGATATTTTATCAAAACAATATTTTATTAAATTATTTAAAAATTATAAAAAATCTTTAAAAATATAAAATTATTATTATATGGTATAAATTTTATAAATATTTCATTTATAGTCTAATTTACATCAAATAAGTAAAAATTACAACAGTTTATTATTAAAAAAGTTGCTACCTTAGTTAAAATTAAAATAGGTTAACTGAGAGTTAATCAAGATGATAAGGTTTAAAAAAATACCAAAACTTATCTAAAATATATTATTTTATGATATTACAACCTTATCTCATATTATATTCTAATAATTTATATTTTGGTTTTATTTTTATTGATATTGAATTTATTATAAATTCAAATTTTTAGAAATTCCAAAAGAGCCTCTCACCCAAATTATAAAAGGCACCTCCTCCCTTGTCTCATTTCATCACTTTGAGCCTTCTAGATTGACAAAAACCTACCCATTTATCTTATAAACTTACCTATACACGTTTTAGAGGTTCTGGTCTTCTCGAAAGACCAACCCTAGTGTCCCTAATAGGAGGTTCTCTAAATAAGAGGTAATCATATTTATCGACTCCTTTAAGATTATTTCTTCTACTACTTACTCTTTATTTGTTGTTTCCATTATAAAGTAATAAATCCAGTATCTTCTATATTATGAGATGTTATTATTATTATTTGACAACCATATCCCACCTTTTATCCATCCTACAAAAAATGAAATCACCATGCGTGCGTACGTATGACTTATTGTCTCCACATCATGGTGTAATTTGTTTTTCATCACCACTTTACTTGTATGGGTATAATTATATAAATAATGAATATATATAGTAATTATGAAATGATATTTTTTCCTTATAGTTAATATACCATCCAATTCTGTACCCTTTTCACCATCAAGGGAATGATATCATCGCTCGTTCATACGTATGACTTACCATCTCCAGGACGCGATGAGATTCATTTTCCATGTTAAATATTTAAGAATGATTATAAAAATGTATATAATGAGTAAATATAATATATATTAACTTAATATCATTATTTAAATGAATTATATATATATATACTATGCATAATAAACAGGACTTACATGACAAAACATGCATAGGAAAATGAGCAGTTAACACCCAAAATAAGGTTAATAAAGAAATATTATTAACAAAGTGATATAAGAAGATCATATATGATATCATAATTTTGTATATGATTATGGTAAAATTTAATAACATGATTTATCCATTATATAGGAGTTTAAATCATATTTAACTTAATGAAAGTACAAGGTAAGGGTTATTTCACAATCTAATTATTATTCGGGATTGTTTATATGTAAGTATCTACCAAGGGATATTTATCATCCATATCCATGTTTCTTAAAATTATTTTCCATAATATTTTCAATATTATCCTAAAAAAACTTATGTCTTTTACACAAGTATGAACTTTTATAAAATGGTTTAAAATAAATCTTTTTGTTATTTTTTGAATGAGGTATTTTATGGATTTTTCGACGGAAGGAATGTTTTTTTAAATTATGTGCCATGAGCGGATTTTTCTGCCATCATGATGTCTTAGCATTTTTAATCTTCCCTTAAAATCTAAAAAGTTCATTTTCAAACCAAATTTTTTTCTTTTATAATTGAACTAATTTTAAATAAATGATTTCAAAGTAAAAAATGGGTATTTCTCTTAAGTTTTTTTAATGATTTTATTAGAGTATTTTCATCTATGTCAATATCATTTGTTGGATCATATGCTTGATTGAGTTTGATATCTTATGATATCATTTACCATATTTCATTGAATGGTTTTTTATTTATTTTGACCATGGATGTGCTATTTTGATACCATTCATGGTTTATGGTTTAAGTACTCACATTTTGTATACTAGTTTTAATACGAATTTTTATGTTGATTATGGTTCATCACACATTTCATTTGATGAATACATTAGACTTAGTAAGTGATGGGAGGGGACTGCTATATCCCCTTGATGCATCAGTGGATCTCATGAGACAAACTAGTTTGGGTATTTTCTGATGTATTACCCATTTATGTATGGTGTCTTGGATGAATCTTTGGTGGTATGTTTATGATGTCTGGAATTATGTATTCCCTCATTATGAAATTAGTAATTAATATTCCATGTGATTATTCTATTTGTATAATATCCATGTGATTATTTATATGGAATTATTTGATTTAATCTTTCCATATTATGCTCAATATTATTTCTAAATAGATTGTGATTCAGTTATAAACCTTTCGATAATGTTTATGCTTATTTATTCATGATAGCTTCTACTATACGCTTATCCTTACTAAGCATCTGATCTCACCCATTTCTTATGTTTTATTTTTCCCAAGATTCCAATAAGTGTATTATGACTGATATCCAGGGATAAATTAGGATAATAATGATGTTATCAAAGGATTTTCTATGTTTTATTTTATATTTTAAATTTTAATGTAAGGTTAATGTATGTAATATGGATTATAAGTCTACTAAAATGATCGGTCCTTTGGGATTAGTGTATTTTATCTATTCCAATTTAATAAAGTAAGGCACTGACTTTAGGCTACTGGGGTTAGGGTTGTTACATTTGGTATTAAAGGAATTTTAATAGAATCTTTAGAAAGTAGATTTAGAAAAAAAAACAATTAAGTAATATAACAGTAAGATGGACTTTGAGGATAAGTATAGAATAACATCCTAGTTTGGTAAGGTAGATATTATGTGGTTATTCCAAAAAATATATCCCTGACTGGATACTACAAGTGGACATGGTTCTGGTATAGATGTATCTAGGGGTAATAACTCTGACAAGGTGTTTTGGGCCTGACTCAGTGTAAAAACCCGGATCTTCGTTTCAGGTATGTCTTTCCTCTTCTGCAGTTTTTGAGAATTTTTGGAGTTTTTGGAAATTTTTTAAGTACACGCCATGTACTTTCTGGTTACACGACATGTACTCTTCTCTGGCTCGAATCCGTGTGCAGGCCATGTCCGGACCACACACACGGTGTGTAGGGGTGACGTGGAGGCCGATTTTGGCGGAGTATAGAAAAACCCACTACACGTTGTGTACTTTAAAAATACACGCTGTGTACTTTTCTTTTTTTTCACTAAACGGACCGGGGTCACTCCTCTTCACCATAATCATTTTCTTCTAGTTCTGGTTCATCTGAGAGCGACCCATATGGTCGAATCTTCCCCGAGCTCCTGCCTCTCTGTCCATTCTCCGATTCGAGCACAGTCGATTGCGTTGGAAGCGCAGTGGTGAGTTCTTCCTTCTTCTTGATCCTTGTTTTCCAATTCTTCCTCTTTCTCAAGTTATATAAGGTTGAAATTTTTGTGCGTTTTCTCATATCTACAACATTATAAGGGGATTTATCCATCATGGTTCAAGTATATCGATCTCCTAGGATCGAGGTAGGTGGTTTGTGCCTTACCGTTCAAAGTCTCTGAGTTTTATGTGCGAATTCTCACCGATACCCATGAACGGGGTATTGCGTGTTTACTTTTTTGTTCTTGTTGTTTTCCTGACTTGATTGTATGCTTGTGTAGAGGTAAATTGACCATGTTAAAGGATAATTTGTTGTGCTTGGATGTATTTTCCCTTGCTTTGTTCTGTTCATGACCTTTGGGTCTCATTTGCCTTTGGCTGCTACACCTATTTTCATGCCTTGCGGTTATAGGTTAAAGTGAAACTCATGGCATGCTTGTTGCCTTGTAGACTATTTATCTAAGTAGCTCTATAGGTGTACTTTGGTTATCCAAGTAGCTCTATAGGTGTACTTTGGCCTTATAGCATTATTATGCACTGACTGGCACGGGGCTGAGAGAACCTGGTGCTATAGACTATAAGGGATAGACCAAGTGAGCTTCCCAGAGAGTCTTAGATATTATAGACTACAGAGGGGATGGACCGAGTGACCTCCTAGAGAGTCTTGGATTTTATATACTACAGGAGGTTAGACCAAGTGATCTTCCTCAGAGAGTCTTACCTTGTTTGAATCTCTTTAAGAACCTTCCCAATCTAGAGGGGGAATTGACCGAGTGATATTCCTCAGAGAGTCTGTGGTATACCTGAGGCTATAGGATAAATTGACCGAGATAGATTCCTCATAGAGTCTCTAGACCTTGGGGATAATAGGGTTAGATCATTTGATCTTCCTCAAGAGAGTCCCTGACTACCCTAGACTATAAGGGGAATTGACCAAGTGAGCTTCCCTAGAGAGTCTCATAAATTCGTATGACGAAGCTAGAGGGGTTAGGCTGAGTGCACTGCCCAGAGGGTTGTGGTACTTCTTGGATAGGACCAGAAGGGATGGCTACGAGTACTTCCCAGAGGGTTTCCGGATTATTAGATGTTTGTTTCACTCTTGTTTATTGGTTGTGGATTTATTCCTACTATGTATCATCATGTTTCACTACTTACTGTTTACTGCCCACTACTTGCTGTTGTTGTTTACTGCTTATTGTACTTTTACCTGCCATATACTCACCGACTGTTAGGCACAGATCTTCAGGCGGTTGCCTACTGGGATTTTATCTCACACCCTGTTTGGGCCATGCTTTTGTTCCCAAGAAGACTATGTTGTTGCAGGCATAGACAAGGGAAAGCGCCCTTCGACTTCTGGAACTTGATTTCTTGGAGCAGGAGAGCATTGGACCAAGCTTTGGCTTGAGATGTTGAGGAGATGTTTACTTTTATTTTTGTACTTGTTTTGGTACTGTAGTTTTTTCCAGCATTGTGACTTGTTTGGCTATTTTTCTAGTTATGTATCATGCATCATTTCATATATACATATGTGCTCCAGTTTGTTGATTAGTCTTCCACTGTTATATTGTTGGTTATTACTGCTTCCACTATTGTATGTTTATACTTCTTATGTTGTGTACTCTACCAATGAGGGCATAGTTTCCCCATTATCATACCCAAGGCCCTCACTACTAGTCGAAAGCCTCTAGAGTGTGGGAAAATGCGCTTGAGGCCATGTGACCAACTGGGTACAGGGCGTCTCTAGGTGGATTCTGGAACCAGGACATTACAAAGTGGTATCAAAGGAGTTCTTTTCTCTTACTTTACTGTTTGGAGTCTTTATCCAGGGATAGGATGGATTCGGTACTTGGTAATAATTTGTGCCTGGGAGTAGCTAACCTGTGTATAGGGAAAAGCCATACTACCTCGTTTATTTCAGTTTTCTGGTTTTGAGATTTTACGGTTGATACGATTTCACCTAGAGTGATTCACATGCTTTGTACTATTATTGTTTTGATATTACGGTTCTATTTTTGTCACAACCCGATGAGATGAGGGTATTCCATATCATGAATCATATAGGCACTTGTATAAATCACATTCCATGCATTCTTGCCATGCTATTTAGGGTGAATTAGCGATTGCATGCTGTTGTGATAGACGTTGTGTAGATTATGTATGCTATTGTGATAGATGCTTGATAGAATCTCTGCTACTTGTTAGAGAATTGTTTGTATTTTACTTTGTTTAAATGAACACCAAATTTTGATTCTGGAGGTGTTATGGGCCCTCTGGAATCATAAATTGGTGGATCATGATCCTGTTTTCTCTTGTACATGACTGTAGGAGATTCCAAGATTTGATTTGTGGAGAGTATGGGCCCTCACAGATCAGAATTTGGCACCTCTTTGCCTTGTTTTCCGTGTTTCTGGGCTTCTGTGTAGTTTCTGAGCTACTACCCAGAAAAACCCATAATACACGACGTGTACTTTCTGGTTACACGACGTATAGTTTTTAGGCCGTGTTACTGACTGTGTGTGCAGGAACACGGTATTGTGAAAATAACATCAGGAGCACGTTGTGTATGGTATGTACACGCCGTGTAGTGTCGAGCCTTGTACCCGACCGTGTCACTAACAACACGGGTTGGGGAAGCTCGAGTAGAACACGCCATGTGGGTGAAGAAAATGCCATGTAGTTCTGTCCAGGCACCCGTCCGTGTCACGAACAACACGGGTCGGCGTGAACTTCTCTAAGACACGTCGTGTTGCTTTTGTAACATGCCGTGTAGTCTTTCCCAAGTACCCAGCCATGTCACGAACAACACGGGACGATGTCACCTTATCCTATACACGTCGTGTTTGTTCGGAACACGCCGTGTAAGTTCCATCTGTGTAGACGGTCGTGTAACTAACAAAACTAGCCGCCGAGTCAGTGTCTAGTACACGTTGTGTCCCTAGGGAACACGCCATGTAGTCTGAGGTTAGTTTGAACCGTGTGAGTTAGCCGTGTAAAGAGACTCGGGCAAGGGAATAGTCTTCAAGTACACTTCATGTGTTGGGTCAACACGCCGTGTAGTTTGAGGTGTTACATGACTTGTGGGGAAGGGGTACACGCCCATGTCAGTGGCTTAAGAAGACACGCCATGTAATTTTTATACACATCGTGTAGTCATGTTTTGTAAACTTGTGTGTTCTTCCTCCCATGTTCCTGTTTTGTACTCTTGTGTTCTCTATCCTTGTTTTTATGATATAAGGTATAATTTTGATCTTTCAGAGATATGCCTCCGAGACGTCCTCCGATTGTACGTCTGTCGTCAGGCAGTGATCAGACGCCAGATATGGCTGATCAGGAACTTCCTGCCGATCCTCCAGTCGAGCCAGCCTTGGCGCCGGCTGTCATACCTGTTGCAGGCACCGAGGTGCAGTTCAGGGAGGAATTCCTGAGGATGATGCAGACCTTCTAGGGAGCGCTGCCTCCTGCCCCATTGATGGCTGAGTTGACGTGGGTTTTCCAGCAGCAGCATCCTCCTACTTTTTCAGGGGATAGAGGACCTCAGGCTGTAGAGTCATGGATAGGGGCCACACTAACCATCATTGAGCACCTAGAGATCCCTCTGGAGAAAAGGGTAAAGCTGACTACTTATATGCTCTGGGACACTTCCAAGAGGTGGTGGGAGGTTATCTCACGGTCAGGGCGTCAGCAGGATATGTCTTGGGATAAGTTTCGACGCACCTTCTATGATTACTTCTATCCAGAGAACCTGAGGGCCGATCGATCCCAGGAGTTTATGAGTTTGCAGTAGGGTACTCTCTCTGTTATGGAGTACTCATCTCGCTTCACTGAGCTGCAGTGTTTCACACCGATCCCAGCAGGTGATGAGTTGTTCCTTGCTAGGAAGTTCGAGGACGGTCTCAGGCAGAAGATCCATCCCTAGGTGAATATCTTCCAGTTGACTTAGATATCCTCTATCTTCAACCAGGTGCTGATCACTGAGCGCAATCTGAGAGATTCTGGAGTAGTGAGCCAGGGCGGTTCGAAATCCAGAGCTGGTGTTTCTCCTACGGACAGTAGGAAGCGTCGTAGAGAGTCTTCTCGAGGAGATTTAGGTTCACGGGATGCGTCTTCTGGCAGCCAGGTTGTATGCTACCAGTGTGGTAGGAGTGGGAATACAAGGCCTCAGTGCCAGAGGGATCCGATGGAGTGTCAGTATTGCGGCAAGATGGGCCATCTTCAGCGTTTCTGTCACATCTTCTCACCTTCAGCTGGTGGTAGGGTTTCCTCTATGACCCCGCATTCTGGATATGCTTCGCTAGTTTCCCATCAGTCAGGGAACTGGAGTTCTTCCAGCCGTTCAGGTCGAGGTGGATGTCGCGGCCGTGGTGGTCAGTCACCAGGTCATCAGCGACAGCAGAGTGGATCAGCTCAGAGCAGTCATCCAGGGGTGCAGGTCTGTGGTGCAGGCCAGTCTTTCACCGTGGAGCAGACCTATCAAGAGCAGGATCCCGGACCTTCTACAGTGCGAGGTAAGATCTTAGTAGCCTCAGTTTTATCTTCAATTCTTTTCGATACTGGTGCTTCCCATAGCTTTATCTCTGTTGCGGTTGTGGAGAGCCTTGGGCTCTATATCTTTTCTTTTGCCGACTTGTTGACTCTTGACACACCTTTGGGAACGAGGACATCTAGCATATGTCAGTGCAGAGAGTTCCCTCTTGAGGTTGTGGTGTTTCATTTCTTATGGGACCTCTATGTCCTAGAGATGATGGGCTATGACGTAATTCTTGAGATGGACTGGTTAGTTCCTTTCTAGGAATTCATCGATTGCTATCGCCGCAGGGTGAGTTTTGTATCCCCAGAGGGTGGATCATTCCTTCATAGAGGCGAGTGGGATGTCCAGGCGGGTAGAGCTGGACCAGAGCATCATGGGCTAGGGAAAGTTACATCCCAGATTGCCAGTCTTTATCTGGATGACCAGGGGACTTCACAGTTAGACTTTCCTCCAGTGGTGGATCGTTTCAGGGATGTCTTTCCAGAGTAATTTTTAGGTTTACCTCTAAAGCGTGAGGTATACTTCTCGATTGAGCTCGTTCCAGGAGCGGCACCGATGTCTATTCCTCCTTATAGGATGGCTACACCTGAGTTGTAGGATCTCAAGAAGCATTTTGAGGAGTTGCAGGCAAAGGGTTTCATCCGACCCAGTACTTCTCCTTGGGGTTTGCCTGTCCTATTTACAAAGAAGGCAGACGGTACCCTTCAGCTTTGTGTGGATTATTGGAAGCTGAACCTACTGACGGTCAAGAACCGATATCCCTTGCTGAGGATCGATGACCTCTTTGATCAGCTTCGAGGAGCCCGGGTGTTCTCGAAGATCGACTTGAGGTCCAATTATCATCAGTTGTGCGTTAGACCATTAGATATATCTCTGATATATTTTAGGAGTAGGTATGGTCTTTTAGAGTATACAGTCATGTCATTCAGTCTCACGAACGCGCCTTCAGTCTTTATGGCACTGATGAACCGAGTGTTCCATCCGTACTTGGACTCCTTTGTCATGGTCTTCATGGAAGATATCATGGTGTACTCTCACACTCAACACGACCATTCCACACATCTTGACATCATTCTAAGTACACTGAGGGAGCATCGGCTTTATTCTAAACTCTTGAAGTGCCACTTTTGGATGGATCAGATTCACTTCCTGGGTCATGTTATCTTGGAGAAAGGAGTGTCAGTGGACCTAGAGAAAGTGAGAGTTGTAGTTTCATGGGGGTAGCCGAAGAATTTCTTTTAGGTACAGAGTTTCCTAGGGCTGGTTGGATACTACAGACGCTTCATTCAGGACTTCTCGCACCTAGCAGCACCATTCACAGGTCTGACCAAGAAGGGGGCGAAGTTCTTATGGTCAGATTCTTGTGAGTCAGCCTTTCAAGATCTGAAGGGGAGGTTGACGTCAGCACCAATACTAGTCTTGCCAGAGCTGGGCAAGGGCTACACTGTTTACTGTGATTCTTTAGGTATCGGACTAGGAGTTGTGCTCATGCAGGGAGATGGGGTCGTTGCTTATGGGTCTCGGCAGTTGAGGCCACACGAGAGGAACTACCCAACGCACGATGTGGAGTTGGCTATAGTTGTTAATGCCTTACGCTGTTGGAGACACTATCTTCTAGGAGAGCACTTTGTGGTTTTTACCGACCACAAGAGTCTCAAGTATATCTTCACTTAGCGTGATCTGAATCTGAGACAGTGCAGGTGGGTCGAGTATCTTCAGTCCTTTGACTTCGAGCATGCCTATACGCTGGGAAAGGGCAATGCAGTGGTAGATGCATTGAGAAGACGAACTCAGATTCAGGAATTTTTGGAGGCCAGCAACAAGTGGAAGCTTATGGCTCTGTTCTCTGAGATGCATTTGGAGGTGCACAACAGGTAGGGGCAGACTGTCCTATCTTATGTAGCTGTTACCTCTACACTTCTTGATCGGGTACGAATGAGGCAGCTATCAGACTCAGAGGCCTTGGTCCTACGGGAGAGTGTGTCAGGAGGGGACCCTCTTCCTGGATATATAGTAGGCGAGGATGAGATCTTGAATTTCCAAGGACATGCATGGGTGCCAGCAGACATATGCGAGGAGCTGATGTGGGATTTTCATTCCTCAGTTTGGTCAGTTTATCCTGGCGTCACCAAGATGTATCGAGATCTTCATCGTCAGTACTAGTGGCCAGGTATGAAGAGATATGTTTCTGGTTTTGTCATGAGATGTTCTACTTGTCAGCAAGTGAAATCAGAGCATCAATGACCAGCAGGGCTTTTACAGCAGTTACCCATTCCAGAGTGGAAGTGGAATGATTTCGCAATGGAATTCGTGACTGGGTTACCAAGGTCACCTCGGGGAAGTGATACTATTTGGGTCGTCGTCGACAGGCTTACGAAGGTAGCACACTTTTTGTCAATCAAGGAGACCTTCAGTGTTGATGATCTGGGATGACTGTACATCCGAGATATTGTACATCTACATGGATTTCCACACTCCATTGTTTCAGACAGGGATGCACTCTTTAACTCTTGGTTCTGGCAGGGACTTCAGAAGGCTTTGGGTACACAGGTACTTTTAAGTACAGCATACCATCCCCAGATAGATGGTCAGTCTGATCGTACGATCCAGGTGCTTGAGGATATGCTCCGAGCTTGCATTCTATACTTCGGAAGCTCTTGGGAGAAGCATATACCTCTTGTGGAGTTCTCCTACAACAACAGTTTTTAGGCGACCATTCAGATGGAACCATACAAGGCTATGTACGGTAGGCCATGCCGGTCACCCTTATGCTGGTTGGAGGCAGGAGAGGCATCTTTGCTAGGACCTCGCCTTGTTCAGGAGACCTCAGAGCAGATAGAGTCGATTCGGAAGAGTATGGATACAGCACAGTCTCGACAGAAGTCTTATGCTGATCAGCGAAGACGACCTCTGGTGTTCGAGGTCGGAGATCAAGTTTTCCTACGTGTCGCACCGAGGTTGGGACACAAGAGGATTCAGAGACAGGGTAAGCTTTCACCGTGGTATGTCGGGCCGTTTGAGGTATTGGAGAGATTTGGGCCGGTCACCTATCGTTTACAGCTATCTCAAAGGTATCGGGATATGCACGACGTCTTCTGTGTCTCTCAGCTCTGACGTTACTTTTCAGACTTGTCTCATGTATTTCAGCCCGAGGAGGTTGAGCTCGAAGCGGATGCGTCATTTGAAGAGCATCCTATCCGGATTTTTGATCGCAGTACGAAGGTTCTCCGAGGCCATTATGTCTCTCTGGTACGAGTGTTATGGAAGCACGGGCGAGTATAGGACGGGACTTGGGAGAGGGAGGCTGAGGTTCGATCGTAGTGGCCAGAGTTGTTCGAGGTTTCTTCTTCTACACCTCTCTAGGGAAATTCGAGGATGAATTTCTTTAAGGGGGGAAGTTTGTAAGAACCCATATCTTTGTTTCAGGTATGTCTTTCCTCTTCTAGATTTTTTGATAATTTTTGGAGTTTCTGGAAATTTTTGAAGTACACGTCGTGTACTTTCTGAGTACACACCGTGTACTCTTCTCCAGCTCGAATCCATGTGCAGGCCGTGTCCAGGCTACACACATGGTGTGTAGGGGTGACATAGAGGCCAATTTTGGCAGAGTACAGAAAAACCCACTACACGTCGTGTACTTTAAAAATACACACCGTGTACTTTTCTTTTTTTCACTAAATGGACCGGGGTCACGCCTCTTCACCATAATCGTCTTCTTCTAGGTCTGGTTTGTCCAAGAGTGACCCGTATGACCGGATCTTCCCCGATCTCCCGCCTCTCCATCCATTCTCCGATTCGAGCACGGTCGATTGTGTTGGAAGCGCAGTGGTGAGTTATTCCTTCTTCTTGAGCCTTGTTTTCCAATTCTTCCTCTTTCTCAATTTATCTAAGGTTCAAAGTTGTGTGCGTTTTCTTATATCTAAGACATTCTAAGGGGATTTAGCCATCGTGTTTCAAGTATATCGATCTCCTAGGATCGAGGTAGGTGGTTTGTGCCTTATCGTTCAAAGTCTCTGAGTTTTATGTGTGAATTCCCACTGATACCAGTGAACGGAGTATTACGTGTTTACTTTTTTGCCCTTGTTATTTTCCTAACTTACTTGTATGCTTGTGTAGAGGTAAATTGACCATGTTATAGGATAATTTGTTGTGCTTGGATGTATTTTCCATTTCTTTGTTCTGTTCATGACCTTTGGGTCTCGTTTGCCTTTGGCTGCTACACCTGTTTTCATGCCTTGCAGTTATAGGTTGAAGTGAAACTCATGACATGCTTGTTGCCTTGTAGACTGTTTAGCTAAGTAGATCTATAGGTGTACTTTGGTTATCCATGTAGCTCTATAGGTGTAATTTGGCCTTATAGCATTATTATGCACTGAATGGCACGAGGCTAAGAGAACCTGGTGCTATAGACTATAAGGGGTAGACTGAGTGAGCTTCCCAGAGAGTCTTAGATATTATAGACTACAGAGGGTATGGACCGAGTGAGCTCCGAGAGAGTCTTGGATTTTATAGACTACAGGGGGGTAGACCGAGTGATCTTCCTCAGAGAGTCTTACCTTGTTTGAATCTCTTTAAGAACCTTCCCAGGCTAGAGGGGGAATTGACTGAGTGATCTTCCTCAGAGAGTCTGTGGTATACCTGAGGCTATAGGAGGAATTGATTTAGATAGCTTCCTCAGAGAGTCTCTAGACCTTGGGGATAAGAGGTTTAGACCGCATGATCTTCCTCAAGAGAGTCCCTGACTACCCTAGACTATAAGGGGAATTGACCAAGTGAGCTTCCCCAGAGAGTCTCATAAATTCGTATGACCAATCTAGAGGGGTTAGGCTGAGTGCACTGCCCAGAGGGTTGTGGTACTTCTTGGATAGGACCAGAGGGGATGGCTGCGAGTACTTCCCAGAGGGTTTTCAGCTTATTAGTTGTTTCTTTCACTACTTTTGATTGGTTGTGGATTGATTGCTACTATGTATCATCCTGTTTCACTGATTACTGTTTACTACCTGCTGCTTGCTGTTGTTGTTTACTGCTTATTGTACTTTTACCTTCCATATACTCACCAATTGTTAGGCACATATCTTTGGGTGGTTGTCTACTGGGATTTTATTTCACACCCTATTTGGGCCTTGCTTTTGGATCCAAGCAGACTATGTTGTTGCAGGCATAGACAAGGGCAACCGCCCTTCGACTTCTGGAACTTGATTTCTTGGAGCAGGAGAGCATGGGACCAAGCTTTGGCTTATGATGCTGAGGATCTGTTTACTTTTATTTTTGTACTTGTGTTGGTACTATAGTGTTTTCCAGCATTGTGACTTGTTTGGCTGTTTTCCTAGTTATGTATCATGAATCATTTAATATATACATATGTGCTCCAGTTTGTTGATTAGTCTTTCGCTATTATATTGTTGGTTATTACTGCTTCCACTATTGTATGTTTATACTTCTTCCGTTGTGTACTTTTCCAATGAGGGCATAGTTTTTCCACTATCATACCCAAGGACCTCGCTGCTATTCGGTAGCCTATGGTATTTGGGGAAATGCGCTTGAGGCCATGTGACCAACTGGGTACGGGGTGCCTCTGGGTGGCTTCCGGAACCGGGACGTTACACTCAGTGTAACCTAGTACCCGACAACATGCCTTATTGTGAACCTAGTTTGACACTCTTGGGGGATATTCTTAGGATAATTCATATTTTATTTACAAAAAATTATGATGAATTTAAAAGTAAATATGTCCCCAAATAAACCATGTTTATTATTATAAGATTATCTATGTATAAATTTTCAATTTATGTTATGTGTTTTACTAGTTCAAAATTATGCATTATGATTTATAAACTAATCTAGTGTATTACATTGTTTAGAAATGGAAACTAGTAGAAATAATGGAAACCATATAAATTCACATAATCCATATAAATATTTCCATCCTTTAAAACATAGTTATATTGGATCTAGAGTTGCAATAGGTTCTGAACAACTTATAACTGTATTGGGATAGTTGACTCAATTTATGAATAATAACCTTACCCATATGGAAAATACTAACCCACAACATGGATTAAAAATGTTATACCAAGTTATTAGATAACAACCTACAACATTCAATGAGATTGTAAATCCATTTATAGTTGAACAATGGATAAGTTCCTTAGAGAAGATATTTCTTTCTTTGGTAAGTAATGAAAGGGAAAAGGTTGTCATTGAATTTTATCATCTCTTGGGAGATGTGGATCAATGGTGGTCACTGATTCAAAAAATTAAGGAGGAAGAAGAAATAGAAAACATGGAATGGATGGATTTTAAATAAATTTTCTTAGAAAAATATTTCCCTTTTGAACAGTGAGCAGATATAGAGAGAAACTTCTTGAATCTAAGGGAAAAGGAGGATTAAAATGTTTCTAAATATGAAACTAAATTTACAAGTTTAGCAAGACATTCTAAATATTACGTATGTAATCCAAAGGGTAAGACTAACTGATTCTTTTATGGGTTAAAACTACTCCTATGAAGGTCACTAGCTTCCAAAATTTCTCATCATATGAAGATATAGTCTCATGTGATATCATGACAAAAAAATAATTCTAAAAGTCTTAAGAATTTAAAGGAAAGAAAGAAAAGAAGAGGTCTTATAAACACTATCAAAAGGAAAATAAGGAAAAGGGGAAGAAAGGGAGAGTTAAATTTCTATCATGTGATAATTGTTGGAAGAAACACCCAGGTACTTTTCTGAAGGTAACAGGATTTTGTTACAAGTATAGAGGGAAAGGACACCATGTTTGTGATTGAAATGGAAATAAAGAATCTGTTAATGTGCAGTGTTTTAACTGTAAAGTGATGGGACACTGTGTAAATGATTTTTCTAAGAATCAAGTAAACTTTACCCAAAAAATTACAAGGTACCAAGACTAATCTTATGTGATCACAAATGCTGAGGTTGAAGTTATTAATGATTTAGTGGTGGGTACTTTAATCATCTCCTCAAACTTAGATAATTATTTATTTTATTCTAGATCATATTATTCATTTATATCTTCCCACTTTTCCAAAAAAAATTACATTTCCCTTTTGATTTAATTAATGAGTTGTTAGTTAAAACTCCTAAGTAAAGTCTCATTATAACAAATATATGTTTGTGAGTCCCCTTTATGGCACATAAATGTGATTTACTTGATGATCTTGTCACCATACCTATGTTTTACTTTGATATAATCCTTAGTATGGATGAAATTTTAAAATATGATGTGTAAATTTATTACAAGGAGAAGGAAATTATGATTTTTGAGGAATAATAAGAATCCCTTGTCGTTAAAGAATAAAATTTATTATATGATTCTTATCTAGATCCACCCCTTGTAGCTCTAATGAATGAAATTATTGGGGAGGAAGAGAAAAAAACATCTAGGTATGAAGAAGGGAATGATCAAATTGAGGATGTACCTATTGTGCAGGAATACATTGATGTATTTCCTGCAAAATTACATGCACATCCCCCAGAGCGTGAAGTTGAATTTTCCATTGATTTAATCCTTGATGTAAGGCTAATATCAAAGACTCTCTATAGAATAGACCCTATGGAATTAATGGAGTTAAATAAACAACTATAAGTATTTTTTTAATGAGGTATTTATTCACCCTGGTGTTTCACCATGGGGATCCCCTATACTCTTTATTAATAATAAAGATGAATCCATGAGGTTTTCCATTGATTAAAGGGAAATAAATGATATTACAATAAAGAACAAGTATCATCTACCTTGCTTTGATGACTTGTTTGATCAACTTTATGGAGCCCAATATTTCTAAAAGACTGGTCTTCATTATGGGTATTACCAATTGTGAGTAAATAAGGAATACATTCCAAAGACATCTTTTCATACGAGGTATGTAAATTTCGAGTTTAAGGTAATTTCATTTTGATTGACTAATGAACCCTTTATTTTTATGGACCTAATGAACAGAGTGTTTGTGGAATATCTTGATGATTTTATTATGGTATTCATTAATGATATTTTGGTGTGTTCTAAAAGCTATGAGGGTCATGATAATCACTTGTGAATTATTCTTGAGACTCTTATAATGGAATATCTATATTGTAAATTTAGCAAGTGTGATTTATGGCTTCAAGAAGTTTATTTTCTTGGTCATATTGTCTCCAAGGATGGAATATCAGTTGATCCTGAAAAGACAAAGGTAGTCAGAGAATTTCCTACACCAACAAACATAATTACGATACATAGTTTCATTGGTTTGGTAGGTTATTATCGATTGTTCATTCATAATTTTTCCTAATTGACTAACTCATTAACTACACTTACACATAAAGCAGTTGAGTTTGTTTAGATAAAGGAATGTGAAGAATGTTTTAATGAACTAAATATAAGATTAGTTAATGCTCTAATTTTGACTCTACCCTCTGAAAGTGATTTTTTTCATATATAGTGATGCATAGAATAGGGGACTTGTTTTTTTCCTAATGTAAAATTATAAATTTATCATATATTCATCAAAGAAATTGAATACTCATGAACAGAACTATCTAACTCATGATCTTGAGTTAGTATCTATAATCTTTTCTCTAAGATATGGGAAAACTATCTCTATGGTGAAATATTTGAGATATATACAGATCACAAGATCTTAAAATATATCTTCTAATGTAAAGAACTCAATATGAGGAAAATTTAATGGATTTAACTACTCGTGTATTATGATTATTCAATACACAACCACCAAGGGAAGGAAATTTGGTGGAATATGCATTAAGTAGGAAGGATCATGGATTTCTTACCCAAATGAGTATTGAAAAGGATCATATGTCCATGGATCTATTAAATATGGATATTGTAATTTCTAAAGAAATATAGACATCAATTGTTTTTTAAATGATTGTAAAACCATCTTTATTAAAGAAGATAAAGAATTATCAATCTAATGATGAGAACCTTCAGAAGAAAATTGAATGTGTAAATGAAGGAAAGTTATAAAACTTTGTGATGATAGTGTTCTAAAATTTGGAAATAGGATATGTGTTCCATATATACCTAAGCTAAAAACGGAATTATTGAATGATGTTCATAGCTCAAATTTCTCTATACACCCTGGTAGTACAAAGATGTATAGGGACTTGAAGGAACATTTTTTGTGGGAAAACATGAAGTGGGAAACTACTGAATATGTGTCCAGATGTTTGGTTTGTCAACAAGTGAAAGCTGTGAGGTAGTATCCTAAAGGAGTCATACAACCTCTTCCTATTCTTATGTGTAAATGGGATGAAATTACTTTGGAATTTGTCATGGGACTACCAAGGAATCCAATGAATAATGATTCAATATGGGTTATCGTTGATCACCTAACCAAATCTATATATTTCCTTGATATAAGAGAAGAAATACCACTTTATCACCTTGAAAGGATCTATATTAATGAATTTGAAAGACTTCATGGAGAACCTCTATTGATTGTTTTTTATCAAGATCCCTCCTTTACATCGAAATTCTAAAAAATTATTGAGAAGGCTCTTGAAACTAGTATTCATTTGAACACTAACTACTATCCTAAAACTGGTGGAAAATATAAAAGAACAATTCAAACAATGGAATAAATTTTTAGGTTATTCTCACTCGACTTTTAAGGTATGTGTGATCAGTAGTTACCTTTGGTGGAGTTTTCCTGCAATAATATCTTTCATTAAAGTATTCAAATGGCATCGTTTGAAGCATTATATGGAAAGAGATGTCGTACTCCAACTTGTTGGGATGAAGTTGGTGAAAGGAAAATCATAGGCCCAAAATTTTTTTAAGAAACAACAATAAAGTTAAAAGATATTTCTGCTCACATTAAAGTAGCCCAAAGTAAGCAGAAGAGTTATGCTGATAATCGGAGGAAAGATTTAGAGTTCTAAGTGGGAGATCATGTTTTCTTGAAATTATCTCCATGGATGTTATAAGATTTAGTAAGAAATAGAAAATAAGTCCTAGGTACATTGGACCCTTTGATATTATTTAAAGGGTTGGAGTTGTTGTTTATCGTTTGGTAATGTCACCAAATCTCTCAATAGTACATGATGTATTTCATATATCTCTGCTAATGAAGTACATGCCTGACCCAATGCATGTGCTCACCTTTGATGAAATGGATTTGTAAACTGACCTTTCTTACTAGGAAGAACCCATACAGATTCTAGATAGTAGAGAATAACTGTTGAGGAATCTAATGACTAGACTGGTAAAGGTACTTTGGATAAATCACAAAACGGAACAAGAAACATGGGAAACAGAGAATTCTATAAATAAGAACTACCCACATATTTTTTAGAAGGTAACACCCCTAAAATTTTGGTGATGAAATTCTTGTAGGAGGGAATAATTTATCACCCCAATACTTTACTGTATTTTCCTTTCAGAATAAATTTAATTTTTCTGATAGCTTACAATGCACACAACACCAAGTTTAAACAAAATAGTATTTAGTCATGTTTTGTACAGTCAATTAAATTCTAATACTTATAGAGAATTTATATCATGATTTTATATGTTATATATCCAATCAAATATTTTTACATTCATCCAATATATTTTATTGGCATAAAATAATAACAAACCCAATATTATACATAAAACATATATTTTTTATAAAAATAGTTTTTCATCCTTTTAAGGGAGAACCTGTTTTAAATAATTTTTTTGATACATTTATATATTATATTTGAAAAAATAAACTTCTTATTTTAAATTGAAATATAAAAATTTACTTTGGTTAAATTTTTGGCATCTTTCAGATAAGTTTCATATTTTGACGAATAGTGAAAAATACTAAATTTCAATTTAAAACAAATTTTTTCATCAAAATAATTTATAGTGTTAAATTATATTTTTGAATAGTTTTAAAGTACAAATATATTATTTTTTTATAATTTAATTAAATTTAGGTCATTGGTATAAATTTTACATTGAATTTAGATATAAAAGTGTTTCAATCTTTTTCATGTTTAAACTTTAATAACTCGTTTTCACACCCCATCAACGAGATTAATTTTAAATTAATTACTACAACTTCTATGTTTTGAATTTTTAAAAAAGTACAACATAGTTAGAATAAGTGGTTATAAATTATGTAAATAGGTTTCTTTTATTTTTGGATATACAAATAGTAAAATTTAGTAATATTTTAATTACCACAGTTAATGGTAAATCAGGTAATTGTGGGAAAAAATAATATTATAAATACAATAAAATTACCTTAACACTTATTCTAATTTCATTTTATGAGTTTTTATCAACCAAAAGGACCATTGGTACAAAATTATAACCTTTTTTAAGCCACTTGTGTGAGAATGTGACATTAATTGTATTTTATTTAAAGATGACTTAAAGATGTCATAATCATATTTTAAAAACTATACTAATTTTAATATAGGTTTATACAAAAGATTAATTTCACTATAAATATTCATTTGAAAAATAATTGTTTTTATTTATCATGGTAATTTATCTCTAATTTTTAAGAAATAATTAATTTCCTTAAAGGCTTATAAAATTATGATGTAGTAATTGTCTAATTAATGCAAATATCAAACAAATGATATTAAAAATATTAAAATAAAAATAATCTGATATAATTAATGTCATACAAAAAATTTTGGGATTAATTTTACATTTTAGGGATGATTTAATAGAGGTTATTTAAATATATCATGTTGTTATGATATTTTTACAAAGATAAATAATGAATAGTATCAATATTGATACTAATGATATTTTATCAAAATAATATTTTATTGAATTATTTAAAAATCATAAAACATATTTAAAAATAAAAAATTATTATTATATTCCCTAAAATGATATAAATTGTTTCTTTATTTTCTAATTGACATAAAATAATTAAAAATTATGATAGTTTAATATTGAAAAAGTTGTTACCTTAGTTAAAATCAAAATATGCTAACCAAGGGTTAATCAAAATGATAAGGTTTAAAACAATACCAAAACTTGTCTAAAATATATTTTTTTATGATATTACAAATTTATCTCATATTATATTCTAATAAATGACATTTTTGTTGTATTTTTATTGATATTGAATTTATTATAAATTAATATTTTTAAAAATTTCTAAAGTGACCCTGGCCTCAATTATAAATAGCACTTCATCCCTCATCTCATTTCATCACTTTTGGATTATTATGTCAACTAATACCTGACCATTTCTCTTATAAACTTCCCTATACACATTTTAGAGGTTCTGGTATTCTCAAAAGATCAACCCTAGTGTCCCTAAGAGGATATCCAAATGAGGTTTGATAAAGAAGAGGTAATCGTCTTTACCAACTCCTTTAAGATTATTTTTCTTCTAATTCCTCATTATATGTTGTTTCTATTATAAAGTAATAACTCCAGTATAATATATGTTATTATATGTTACTATTATTATGGTACAACTATATCCCACCTTTTATCCAACATAAAAAAATGAAATCACCACACGTGCGTACGTACGGCTTACCGTCTCCACGCCATGGTGTAATTTTTCATTCATCGCCACTTTACTTGGATGGGCATAATGATGGAAATAATTAATATATATAGTACTTATGAAATGATATTTTTTATATTTAATTAACATACCATCCAATTCTTTACCATTTTCACCATTAATGGAATGATATCGTCGCTCGTGTGTACGTACGGCATACCGTCTCCACAACGCAATGAGATTCATTTTACACATTAACTATTTATGAATGATTATAAAAAAGTATATAATGAGTAAATATAATATATATGGACTTAATATCATTATTTAAATTAAATATTTATATATTCTATGTATAAGTAATAGGACTTACATAACAAAACATGCATAGGAAATTGAATTAGTTAACACCCAAAACAAGGGTAATAAAAAAATATTATTAACAAAATTATATAAGAATATCATATATGATATCATAATTTTGTATATGATTATGATACAATTTAATGACATGATTTCAACCATTATATAGGAGGTTAAATCATATTTAACTTAAGGAAAGTACAAGGTAAGGGTTAGTTCACAATCTCATTATTATTCAGGATTGTTTATATGTAAGTATCTCCTGGGGAATATTTATCATCCATGTACATATTTCTTAAAAAAAATACAAAATAGTTTTAATATTATCCTATAAATGTTTAAAGTCTTTTAATCATGTTTTTATTTTTATAAAATGTTTTAAAAGAAACTTTTTCCATTTTCAAAATGAGATATTTTATAGATTTTTTGATGGAAGGAATGATTTTTTTAACTTATGCAGCATGGGAGTATTTTTCTACCATCATGACAGCTTAACTTTTTGAAGCTTCCCTTAAAATCTTGAAAGTTCATTTTCAAATAAAATTTTTTATTTTATAATTAAAAGTCTTTTAAATAGATTATTTCAAAGTAGAAAGTGGTATTTCTCTCAAGATATTTTTAATAATTTTATTAGAGTATTTTCATATATTTCAACATCCTTTGTTGGATCTTATGTTTGATTGAGGTTAATATCTTAGGATATCATTAACAATATTTCATTCAATGGTTTATGATTTAGTTTCACTATGGATGTGATATTTTGATAACATTCATGGTTTATGGTTTAATTATTCACATTTTTTATGCTAGTTTTAATATGAATATTTATGTTGATTGTGTTTCATTGCCCCTTTCATATGAGGAATGAATTAGAGTTAGTAAGTGATGGTCAGGGCCTTCTATAACCCCTCTATGCATTAGTAGGTCTCATGAGACAAGATAGTTTGGGTATTGTTTTATGTCTAACCTATTTATATATGGTGTCTTGGCCAAATCCTTGATTGCATGTTTATGATGTCTGACATTATGCATTCCCTCGTTATAAAATTAGTAATTGATATTACATGTGATTATTCAATTAGTAAAATATCCATATTATTATTTATATAGAATTATTTGATTTATTCTTTCTATATTATGCTAAATATTATATTTAAATGGATTTTGTTTTATTTTTACACCTTACCACAATGTTTATGCTTATTTATTCATGATAGATTCTGCTATAATCTTACCATTACTGAGAATCTAAGCTCACCCATTTCTTATGTTTTATTTTTCCCTGGATTCCAATAAGTTTATTATGACTGATATGCAGGGTCAAGATAAAAGAATAATGATGTTCTCAAATGATTTTTTATGTTTTATTTTATTTTTTATATTGTAATGTAATGTTAATGTATGTAATTTGGCTTCTAAGACTGATGAATTTATCGGCCCTTTGGTATTCGAGTATTTTATCTATACCAATTTAATAAAGTAACACACCGAATCTAGGCTACCGGGGTCGGGGTTGTTACATTTGTTATCAGAGGAAGTTCAGTATAAACATTAGAAAATGGATTTAGAAAACAATGATTATGGATCATAACCCTAAGATAGACTTTGAGAATAAGTATATAAGAACATCCTAGAATTTTAGTAATATAGAGATTATGTGGATCTTCTTAGAAATACATCAATTTCCAGATACTACAAGTAGACGTGGTTCTAGAACATATGTACCTAGGGATATTAACTCTGACACGATGTTTTAGGCCTAACTTGATGTAACCTGGTACACAACAATGAGTCTTACCGCACACCTAGTTTGACACTCCTGGGGTATATTCTTAGGATAATTCACATTTTCTTTACAAACCATTATGAAGGATTTAAAAATAAATATGTCCCTAAATAAACCATGTTTATAATTATGAGATTATCTATGCATAAATTTTAAATTTGTTTTAAGTGTTTTACTAGTTTGAAATTATTCATTATGATTTATAACCTAATATAGTGTATTCCATTTTTTAGAAATATCACCTAGCAGAAGAAATGGAAACTATATTAATACATGTAATCCATGTAGGTATTTACCTCTTATTCAAGATAATGATGTTGGAGCTAGAGATGCAACTGGTGATAAGAATCTTATAACTATAATAGTACAGTTGACATAAGTTATTAACAATAACCTTACCTATATAGAGAATCCTAATCCATAACCTAGAGGAATAATGTTAGAATGCTTCATGAGACAAAAACCTCCAACATTCAATGGTACTACAAATCAATTTGTATATAAACAATGGAAAAGTTACTTAGAGAAGATATTTATTACTTTGGGAAGTAATGAAAGGGAGAAGGTTTTCATAGCAGTTTATCATCTTTTGGGAGATGCGGATCAATGGTGGTCACTGATTCAAAACAAAAAGGAGGAAGAAGAAATAGAAAACATTGAATGGAAATATTTTAAATAAATTTTCTTAAAAAATATTTCCTTCATGAATAGTGACCGGATATGGAGATATAATTATTGAATATGAGGAAAAATAATGATTAGAATGTTGTTAAATATGATTCTAACTTTACAAGGTTATAAAGGAATGCTACGGATTATGTATGTAATCAAAATACCAAGATTTACTGATTCTTTAATAGGTTAAAAACATTCCTATAAAGGGAATTAGTCTCTCAAAATTTCTCATCATATGAAGATATAGTCTCATGTGCTATCAAGATAGAAAAATAATTCTCTAAGTATTATGAATTTAAAGGAAGGTAATAAAAGAAGAGGTTTTTTGAAAACTCTGGAAAAGGAAATAAAGAATATGGAAATAAAGGGAGATTTTAATTTCTATCTTATGATAATTGTGGGAAGAAACACCCTGGTACTTGATTTAAAGGAATGGGATTTTTTTACAAGTGTGGAGGGAAATGACACCAGGCCCATGATTAAAAGGGAAAGAAATAATCTAGTAATATACAATGTTTCAATTATAAAGATATGGGACACTATTTAAATTATTTTCCTAAGTGTCAATGAATCATTCCCTATAAAATTATAAGGGAGAAAGGACGGGCTTATGCGATCAAAAATATTGAGGTTGAAGTTTCTAATAATGTGCTGGTAGGTACTTTAATTATCTCCTTAAACTTATATAATTCTTTATTTTATTCTATATCATCACATTCATTTATATATTCTTAGTGTTACAAGAGAATTATACATTTCTCTTTTGATTTAATAAAATTATTTTTTAGTTAAAACTCTTAAGGTAAGCCTCATTACAACAAATATGTGTTGTTTAATCCCATTTATGACACATAAATGTGATTTACTTGATGACCTTATCATCATACCTATGGTGTTATTTGATATAATCCTTGGTATATATTGGCTTTCGAAATATGATGTTAAAATTTATTGATAGAAGAAAGAAATTATGATCTATGAGGAAGAAGAAGAATCCCTTATCTTTAAAGTAGAAACTTCATTATTTGATTCTTATCTAGATCCACCCCTAGTAGTTCTACTAAATGAAATTCTTAGGGAGTAAGAGAAAACAACATCTAGGGATGATGAAGGGAATCTTCAAATTGAGGATGTACCTATTGTGTAAGAGCACATTGATGTATTTCCTAAGAAATTACATGGACATCCCTAAGAGCTTGAAGTTGAATTTTCCAATGATTTAATCCCTGATGCAAGGACAATATCAAAGACTCCCTATATAATTTCCCCAGTGGAATTTGTGGAGTTAAATAAATAACTAGGGGATTTGTGTAATAAGGTATTTATTCACCCCAGTGTTTCACCATGGGGGTCCCCTATTCTCTTCATTAGGAAGAAAGATGAATACATGAGGTTGTGCATTGATTATAGGAAAATAAATGTTATTACAATAAAGAAAAAGTATCCTCTACCTTGAATTGATGACTTGTTTGATCAACTTTATAGAGCCCAATATTTCTTAAAGATTATTATTCATTCTAGGTATCACCAATTATGAGTAAAGAAGGAATACATTCTTAAGATAGCTTTTTGTATGAGGTATGGACATTACGAGTTTATGATAATTCCATTTGGATTGACTAATTCACCCTCTATTTTTATGGACCTAATGAATAGAGTGTTCAAAGAATATATTGATGATTTAATTGTGGTATTAATTAACGATATTTTTGCATATTATAAAAGCTATGAAGATCATGAGAATCACTAGGGAATTATTCTTAAGACTCTTATAAGGGAATATCTATATGGGAAATTTAGTAAGTGTGATTTATGGATTCAAGAAGTTCCTTTTCTTGGTCATATTGTCTCTAAGGATGGAATATCAATTGATTATAAAAATAAAAAGGTGGTCAGATAATATCCTATACCAACAAACATAATTGAGGTACATAGTTTTACTAGTTTGGTAGGTTATTATCGATGATTCATTCAGAATTTTTCCAAATTGGCTAACCTATTAACTAATCTTATACATAAAGCAACTAAGTTTGTTTAGATAAAGGAATGTGAAGAATATTTTAATAAACTAAAGAGAAGATAAGTTAATTCTTTAATTTTGAATCTACAATCTATAAGTGATGGGTTTTTCATATATAGTGATGCATAAAAGAGGGGACTTGGTTTTTTCCTAATGTTAAATGATAAAGTTATCACATATGCATTAAGGAAATTAAAGACTCACAAACAGATCTATCTAACTCATGATATTGAGTTAGCAGCTATAATATTTTCTCTAAGATATAGAGACACTATCTCTATAGTGAAATATGTGAGATATATACAGATCACAAGAGCTTTAAATGTATCTTCTCATAGAAATAACTCAATATGAGGTAAAGAAGATGGCTTGAACTACTCAAGGATTATTATTTTTTGATAAACTACCACACAGTGAAATAAAATAAGGTAGAAGATGCATTGAGTAGGAAGGATCATGGAGTTCTAACCCAAATAAGGATTTATAAGTATCTTATGTTCATGGATCTTTTAAATATGGATATAGGAATTTCTAAGTAAAGAGAGAAATCAATAATTTTTTAAATGATTGAAAAACTATCTTTATTGGAGAAGATAAATAATTCTCAATCTGGTGATGAGAACCTTTAGAAGAAAATTGAAGGTGTAAACGAAGGAAAGTTAGTAGACTTTGTTTGTGATGATGGTGTTTTAAAATTTGGAAAGAGGATATGTGTTCCATCTATACCTGAGCTAAAAATATAATTTTTAGATGATTCTTATAGCATAAATTTCTCTATGCACCCTGGTAGCACAAAGATGTATAGGTAATTGAAGGAACATTTTTTGTGGGACAACATGAAGTGGGAAATTTATGATTATTTGTCCAGATGTTTGGTTTTTCAACAAGTGAAAGCTGTGAGGTAACATCCTAAATAAGTCATAAAACCTCTACCTAAACCAGTGTGTAAATGGGATGAAATTACTATGGATTTTTTCATGGGAGTACTAAAGACTCCTAGGAAGAATAATGCAATATGGGTTATCGTAGGTTTTCTAACCAAATCTACACATTTCCTTTCTATAAGATAAGACCTAACTCTTGAGTGCTTCACAAGGATCTATATTAATTATGTTTTAAGACTTCATGGCATACCTATATCGATTTTTTTTATCGAGATCCCCACTTTACATTGAAATTTTTGAGAAGTCTTAAAAAGGATCTTGACACTGATCTTTATTTGATCACTACCTACCATCCTCAAACGGATGGACAATCTAAAAGAAAAATTCAAACAATGTAAGACATGTTGAGGTCATGAGGACTCAACTTTCAAGGTATGTGTCACGACCCGCCTCCCCGGGCCATGAACCTTATCATCTGACCCCATGGGTCTCCTATAATACCTTGGTTGCCTTCCTATCACACCATAGGCTATTACTCACTAGGGTCGCTTATCAGACTAATGACTGCCCCCACAGGCCAACACATGTTCTTTCAGTGTGGTTTGTCCTCACTCACACACACCCTGGGTAACTTCCTAGAAGGTCACCCATCATGATTACTACTCCAGGCCAAGCAAACTTAACTATGGAGTTCTAATCAGGTAGGCTCCCGAAAAGAAAGTTGCACCTTGTTGACATGGGTAGTAACATTTAGCCTTTTAAGTCTCACTTTTCGAAGGGTGTTACATTATACACCCCTTTAAAGCACAACGACCTCGTTGTGGACCCCAATACTCAAACCCAGGTAGTGCCTAAGCACTTCCGGCTGGGTATTGGCTCTGATACCATTTGTCACGACCTGCCTCCCTGAGCCATGAACCCTGTCATCTGACCCCATGGGTCTCCTGTAATACCTTGGTTGCCTTCCTAGAACACCATAGGCTATTACTCACTAGGGTCACTTATCAGACTAATGACTTTCCCCACAGGCCAACACATGTTCTTTCAGTGTGTTTTGTCCTCACTCACACACACCCTGGGTAACTTCACAGAAGTTCACCCATCCTGATTACTACTCCAGGCCAAGCAATCTTAACTGTGGAGTTCTAATCAGGTAGGCTCCCGAAATGAAAGGTGCACCTTGTTGACATGGGTAGTAACATTTAGCCTTTTAAGTCTCACTTTTCTAAGGGTGTTACAGTGTGTGGGATCAATATTTACCTTTGATGGAGTTTTCCTACAACAATAGTTTCTATTCAAGTATTTAAATGTCACTATATGAAGCATTATATAGAAAGATATGTCATACTCCAAATTTTTGGGATGAAGTTGGTGAAAGGAAACTTGTATCCTCAGAACTCTTGGAAGAAACAAAAAAAGGTAAAGTCTATTTATTCTCACATTAAATTAGATCAAAGTAGGTAGAAGAGTTATGCTAATAATAAGAGGAATGATTTAGAGTTCCAAGTGGGAGATAATGTTTTCTTGAAAGTATCTCCATGGAAGGGTGTTATAAGGTTAGGTAAGAAAGGTAAACCAAGTCCCAAGTACATCAGAACCTTTTGATATTCTTGAAAGGGTTGGATTTGTGACTTATCATTTGGAAATGCTTCCAAATTTTTCAAATGTACAAAATGTATTTCATATATCTATGCTAAGGAAGTACATGCCAAACCCAACACATGTTCTCACCTATGATGAAATAGAGTTGAAACCTAACCTTTATACTATGAATAACATATAAAAATTATTGATACTAGATAGAAAGTGTTTAGGAATTGAATGACTCGGCTAGTAAAGGTACTTTAGAGAAATCACAAAATGGAAGAAGCAATATGTGAACCATAGGATTCTATGAAGAAGAACTACCCACATATTTTTTAGAAGGTAACACCCATAAAATACCAAGGATTAAATTTTTTTAGGAGGTAATAATGTATCACCTCAATACTTTACCCTATTTTCCTCTTAGAATAAATTTAATTTTTGTGATAGCTTACAATGCACGCAACCCCAGATGTAAACAAAACACTATTTAGTCACTTTTTGCACAGTCAATTAAATTATGACACTTATAGAGAATTTATATAGTGATTTTATATGTTATATATTCAATCAATATTTTTACATTCATCCATATATTTTATATGCATAAAATAAGAACAAACCTAATATTTCACATAAAAACCTAGATTTTTTATAAAAACGGTTTTGTTGTCTTTTAATGGAGAACCTATTTTAAATCTAATTTTTGAAAATTTTATATATTATATTTGAAAAAATAAAATTCTTAATTTAAATTGGAATATAAAAATTTATTTTGGTTCATTTTTTGGTATTTTTCTGATAAGTTTCATGTTTTGATGAATAGTGAAAAATACTAAATTTTAATTGAAAACAACTTTTTTCATCAAAATAATTTATAGTGTTAAATTATATTATTGAACGGTTTTAAAGTATAAATAGATTATTTTTTACCATTTAATTAAATTTAGTTCATTTTTATAAATTTTACATTGAATTTAGATATAAAAACATTTCAATCTTTTGCATGTTTAAACTTTAATAACCCATTTTCGCACCCCGTCAATGGGATTAATTTTAAATTAATTAAAAAAACTTATCTGTTTTGAATTCTGAAAAATAGATTAAATATTTGGAATCAGTGTGTCCAAATTATTTAAATAGGTTTCTTTTATTTTTGGCCATATGAATAGTAAAATTTAGTAATATTTCATTACCACGGTTATGGGTAAATCATGTAATTATGGGTAAAAATAATATTATAAAGACTATAAAATTACCCTAACACTTGTTCTAATTTCATTGGAAGAGTTTTTTTTGACCAAAAGGATCCTTGGGAATAAATTATAACCCTTTTTAATCTACTTGTGTGAGAATATGACATTTATTATATTTTATTTAAAGAAGAGTTAAAGATTCCATACTCATATTTTAATAACTATAATAATTTTAATATAGGATTATACAGAATAAATTCAATTATAAATATTAATTTTAAATCTAAATGTTTTTATTTATCATGTTAATTTATCTTTAATTTTTAGGAAAAAAATAATTACCTTAAAGGCTTATACAATTATGATGTAGTAATTGTCTAATTATGAAAATATCAAACAAATGATATTTAAAATATTAAAATAAATATAACCTGATATAATTAATGTCATCCATAAATTTTATGTATTACTTTTTCATGTTTTGGACTATTTAATAGAGTTTTTTATAAGATATCATGTTGTTATGATATTTTTTAAAAGACAAAAAATGAATAGTGTTAAAATCGACACGAATGATATTTTATCAAAATAATATTTTATTAAATTATTTAAAAATCATAATACATATTTAAAAATAAAAAATTATTATTATATGGTCTGAAATGTTATAAATTGTTCATTTATTGTTTAATATCCATAAAATAAGTAAAAAATACAATAGTTTAGTATTGAAAAAGTTGTTGCCTTAGTTAAAATAAAAATAGGTTAACTAAGGGTTAATCAAAATAATACGGTTTAAAAAAATAAAAAAACTTGTCTAAAATATATTAATTTATGATATTACAACCTTATCTCATATTATATTCGAATAAATGAAATTTTTTTGTATTTGGATTGAGATTAAATTTATTATAAGTTAATATTTTTATAAATTCCAAAAGAGCGCCACTCACCTCAATTATAAAAGGAACCTCCTCCCTCATCTCATTTCATCACTTTGAGCCTTATATCTCGACAAAACCATGCCAATTTATCTTATCAAATTCCATAGACACATCCTAGAGGTTCTGGTCTTCTCAAAACACTAACCCTAGTATCCCTAAGTGGAGATCCAAAGGAGGTTCTCTAAATAAGAGGTTATCGTCTTTACTGGCACTTTTAAGATTATTTATTCTTCTATTTCTTATTTATTTGTTGTTTACATTATAAATTAATAAATATATTATCATCTATATTCTTAAATTTTATTATTATTATGGTACAACCATATCTCATTTTTTATCCATCCTACGAAAAATAAAATCATCGCACGTGCATACGTACGACTTACCATCTCTATGTCATGGTGTAATTTGTTTTTCGTCACCACTTTACTTAGATGGGTATAATGATGGAAATAATGAATATATATAGTAATTATGACATTATATTTTTTCTATATAATTGACATACCATCCAATTATTTACCATTTTCACTGTTAAGGTAATGATATCATTGCTTGTGCGTATGTATGGTCTACCGTCTCCGCAACATGATGATATTCATTTTCCACGTTTACTATTTAAGAATGATTATAAAAATGTATATAATCACTAAATATAATATATATGAACTTAATATATTTCTATATATGAAATATATATATATATATCATATGGATAAGAAACATGACTTACACGACAAAACATGCATAGAAAAGTGAAGCAGTTAACACCCAAAACAATGGTAATAACAAAATATTATTAACAAAACAATATAATAAGATCATATATAATATCATAAGTTTTTATATGATTATGGAATAATTTAATAACATTATTTCTACCATTATACAGGAGTTTAAAGAACATTCAACTTAATGAAATTACACGGTAAGGGTTATTTCGCAATCTCATTATTATTCGGGATTGTGTATACGTAAGTATCTACTGGGGAATATTTATCATCCTTGTAAATGTTTCTTAAAAAAATTCCAAAATATTTTTAATATTATCCTAAAAATATTTAAAGTCTTTTACCTAAGTCTTACTTTTTGTAAAATGGTTTAAATAAAATATTTTTGTCATTTTTCAAATGTGGTATTTTATGGCTTTTTCGACAGAAGGATTGTTTTTTTAACTTTTCTGGTGTGAGCATATTTTTCTGCCTTCATGACAACTTAATGTTTTGAAGCTTCCCTTAAAATATTACAAGGTTATTTTTAAAGGAAATTTTTTATTTTATAATTGAATGGATTTTAAATAAATGATTTCAAAGTAAAAATGGGTATTTCTCTCTAGATATTTTTAATGGTTTTATTAGAGTATTTTTGTCTATGTAAACATCCTTTATTGGATATTATAATTTATTGAGATTGATCTCTTATGATATCATTTACCATATTTAATTGAATGGTTTATGATTTAGTTTGACTATGGATGTCCTATTTTGATACCATTCCTGGTTTATAGTTTAAGTATTCACATTTCATATTCTAGTTTTAATATGACTGTTTATATTGATTATGTTTCATCACCCACTTCATATGAGGAATGAATTGGACTTAGTAAGTGATGGAAATGTCCCACTATATCCCCTTGATTCATCAGTAGGTCTCATGAGACAAACTATTTTGGGTATTGACTAATATCTTACTCATTTATATATAGTGTCTCGGTTGAATCCTTGATGGTATGTTTATGATGTACAACATTATGCATTACCTCATTATGTAATTAGTAATTGATATTCCATGTGATTATTTTATTAGTATAATATCCATTTGATTATTTATATGACATTATTTGATTTATTCTTTCCATATTATGCTCAATATTATGTTTAAATGTCTTGCATTTCCATTATACACCTTGTCACAATTTTTATGCTTATTTATTCTTGATAGCTTTTGTTGTATGCTTACCCTTACTAAGCATCTAAGATCACCCCTTTATAATGATTTATTTTTCCTAGGATTCCAAGAAGTGTATTATGACTAATATGCAGGGTTAATGTAAGGTTAATGTATGTAATATCGCTTCTAAGATTACTAAATTAATTGGTCCTTTAGGATTCGACTATTGTATCTATTAGAATTTAATAAATTAAGGCACTGACTCTGGGCTACTAGGGTCAGGGTTGTTACACAATTAATGATATGTTGTAATTTCATGATGTGCTAAGTAAATAAAATTATATGATATAAAATTTAAAATAGGTTTTCGATCAGGAACTAATTATTAATTGAATAGAAAGGTTTCATAAATTCTTAATTTTTGAGATTGGTTATATTGTATTGAATGTAATTAATATAGTTTAATTTTTTTAAATAACAAGGTTGATGATTCTAAGTAATTTTGGAAATTCAAGTTGAATAATCTTATTATATAATTTATTATTTATGAGGTAAACATTCTATTTTTTCTACTTATATATTTAATATTTTAAAATAATTTGACATTGATAAATTGCTTTGGGTTTATGGTGGTTTTCTAAAACAACATGATGATGTTCTAAAACAACACTAGTGATGTGCCACATTCTGTAAAATTTGACCAGAACATTCTCAATACTTACATGTGATCCTACACAGTGTAGTGCTAAATTGTCATGGGTTTATGCAAAAAACATCATGATGATGTGCCAAAATTCTAACTCTCTTCACCTTTATCGGTTTTAATATGCAGTAGTTCCCAATTAGAAAAGGCATTTTTTCATCTATTTTTAATCGAGATAATCTATATTAGATGGTCCTTAATACAAGATTAATGTGGTTTGTTTATGATGATATATGATAATAATTATGGGAATAATGTTTGAATATTATGGAATGTTATAGTACACAATGATTTTGTAAAAGGAATGTGGTGACATGAATGGTAAGATGATAAAGATTATGTAATGATTATAATGGGATAATGTTGAAGGATTTTAGGTGGAAGTGAATATTCATGGATGTTATAAAATGGGATCATTTAATGATAATAGAAGGTGTTTTAAGTATAATTTTTTATAATTGATAATGGTATTTTTGGTGAATTATCAATGTTTCTTCCAGTTTAATATCAATAATGTTTCCCAGTAGTTAACAACAATTTATGTTTTAATTTTAAGTTTATTTTTCTATTAATTTATCTTTAATTTGGAGAAGTTATGAAGTATTTCCTTCTTGAGATTAGCTACCCAGGTAAAAGGATATGTGTCTGGCTAACAGGTAAGTGAAATGGTTAGATTTATTCCCCTTGATGTTTCTTGATGTTGTTTAATATTTATTGATGTATTAATATTTTTATTGACTTTTTATTTTTATTTTATTGTTCATACTAATAATATTGATGCAATTTTAACTGATTAACATATTTATGGTTTATTTGAATAGAATTATTTTTAATAAATATTTTTTAATGTAAGGGTTAGTGAGTGATGTGATATTGTTGTTTTTTATAGATAATGGATCAATCAGTTTTAATATATCTAGTGTTAATATTTTCTAATTTATTTGTTCATATATATTATCCACTAATGTTTAATGGTTATTTTTTATTCTTTGATTTATTTTTTTCACCTTTTAAAGTGTAGGAACATTGTGATATATATGGATAAAAGTTGTATCACATTACTGAGGAACACACCTCAGTATGCTAAGGGTTTGGGGTTTTTTTAGACTTTTCAATTTCCAATCGATCTATTGATGGGAGAATAATATTTCCATATCCTAAATTTAAATTTAGAAGATGGTTGAAGAGAGATGAATTTTATGAACACTTTATATTTAAGCAATTACCTACTCAATATTTGTGTTGGATTTTCCATGAAGAATCGAACGTTACAGAAAGTTTGATCACTGATGTCAATCAACAGAATGAGCTCCCAACTTCATCGATAATGGAAAATGAATTGAAAAACCTTATAAATGGGGATTTCTTAATTGCAAGACAACAACATCAATATCAAAATATATTAGAACAACCAGTTGAGGGTGATACAAATAGTAACTCGGCAAGTGATTTTTTTGAGACTATAGGACAACCAAATCAAGATTGTAACATATCATTGAATTTCCCTCTTGATTTTGTGGAGAATAATGTAAGAGTAAAATTCATAGAGAATAAAAATGCATTTCATGATTTAGTTGATGATGGAAATCAAGAGTTATTTTGTGGATGTTTGAAATATTAAAAACATTCTTTTCTGTTGAAGTTGTATCATATCAAATGTCTATGTGGAATTAAAAATAAGGTGATGTCCATGATATTGTAATTATTCTGTGATTTATTTCCTGAAGCTAATATCCTTGAGTCTTTTTATGATATGAAAATAGTTTTTAACAATCTTGTTTTTAATTATTCAAAAATACGTGCTTGCCCCAATGATTGTATGCTTTATTGGGTCGAGTATTCAAGTGGGCAGGATTGAAAAAAAAAATCTTCTAGATGGAATTAAAAGGTTGATGTTGTAAGTTTCAATCAACATAGTAATATGAAAAATAAGAAAAAGAACACACCTATAAAGTTTTTTCATTACTTACCTTGAAATAATCGATTGAAAAGATTATTCATGTCATCGAAAACCACTGAGCACATGAAGTGTAATTATATAGATAATAATAATGATAATGCGACATCCAAGAGATTAACAATCATGGAATACATTTGATTCATTAAATATATATTTATAATCTGATCCTAGGAATGTGCGATTTGGATTGGCTACTGATAGATTCAACCCATTTGGGACTTTGAGCACCAGTTATAGCATTTTGATGGTTATTTTGATCACTTACAATCTACTTTCATGGATGTGTATGCAAAAAACATATATTATAATTTCAATGATTATTACTAGAAAAAAAATGCATGTAAATGATATTGATGTATACTTTCAGCCTCTAATTGAATAATTTTAGGAGTTATGGAGCAACGGTGTTGATACATATGATGCATCTTCTAAAACAATGTTCAAAATACACACTGCTCTAATGTGTACTATTAGTGACTTCCCTAGACTTGGGAACTTATCTAGTTAGAAAACTTACATGGGTTTGTCTTGTCATGTTTGTAACTTTGATTTTGAGACTGAAAAACTACCTTATAGTAAAAAATGGTGCTTCTTATGTCATCGAAGATTTCTTGATGCATCTCATAGATTTTGGTTGAACAAGTCAAAATTCAATGGTTCTATTATCAAAGACCACCTCCAAAGTTTTTGATAGGTTCTGGAATATTGGTACAACTTGGAAATGTGAAAACAGAATTTGGTAAGGTGTATCAATTGAATGATAATGTGAAATGAGTTTTAAGTGCATCATCAAGTGAAATTAGAACACAACAATGGAAGAAAAAAAGTATATTCTTCAAAATTATGTATTGGGAATTGATTTTTTTGCGGTATAATCTTGATGTTATGTATATTGAGAAGAATTTTTGTGAAAATTTGATCTTCATATTTCTTAATGAGTATGGAAAATTGAAGGACGGTCTCAATGCTTGGAAGTACTTACAAAAAATGAATATAAAGCATGATCTCTATCCATATGAGAATGTAAAGTTTGCTTCGACAATTTTTACAATGAAAAATAGGGATAAAGATACATTACTTTAAATTTTAAAACATGTGAAAGTGTCTAATGTGTATTAAAATAACATATAAAGGTGTGTTTCCTTAAGGAATCATAGGTTACATTGATTGAAAATTCATTATTCGCGTATTTTTTTACAACAGTTACTACCATTGGCATTGTGTACATTATTACCTAAAAAGGTTACTACCGTTGTACTCTAGTTTTTTAAATTCTTTAGAAAACTATGTGAGAAAAATATACAACCATCCGAGCTTGAAATTATTTAGGAGATATTTGTATTGACACTTTGTGCAATGGAGATGATCTTTCCTTTGTTGTTTTTTACTGTCATGATGCATTTAACTATGAATTTAGTCGAGGAAACTAAATTAATAGGCATCATACATTATTGATGGATGTATCAAATTGATAGGTACTTTATTAATATGTTTTTAATATTGAGTAAATAATTCTTGTCACTTCATTAAATATATAATTATGTTTTATTTATTTTATTTTTCATATATCTTGGTCATTTAAAATCATACGTGAAAAATAATGTTCAACCTAATGGATTATTTCTGAAGGATATTTGTTAAAGGAGTGTCTTACCTTTTGTTATAGATACTTGGATAATATTGACACAGGATTCAATCGAGTTGGACCTATTAACGACACATCGAATCAATCTCAACTACATGGGAAATCAAAAATATTTCATGCTATTGGATGATTAGTTGGGAGGAAATCAAATGTTACACTAATATAAATAGAATCATTATAGGCACATAGATATGTGCTACTGGATAGTGAAATTATAGATTCATTTATTAAAGATATCAGAATACAAATAAACACTACCATAAAATTGATTCCTATAGCCACAGTTTTATAGTTTTGTGGCTATAGCCTGATTTATAGCCATGCTTCAATTAAAATTGTGGCTATATCATGATTTATAGCCACATTATAAAAAAATCATGGAAATGTTTTTTTATATGCCATCAAGATCCTCCTCCTCCCTGATCTGCGACCCTCCTCCCAACCCTCGACCTCTCTCTCCATACCCTCCTCCATGATGCTTCCTATCAATGTCGCCACTCCACTTTCTGATCAACGCTATTCATGGTGGCCTCCCCACCTCCTTCTATGGAACGCCTATGATGCGGGTATCCATTACCCACGCGAGGTCTCCTCTCCATGACCGTCCTCCCCCAATGTTACCACCCAACAGAGCCACCCCGCCGACACTACTCTGAGATAGACACCCCACCACCTCCTCCGGTGCGCCTCCGACGCGGCCACCCCTCCTTCTGGGGATCATCCTCCTCCTCAGCTGGTCACACCTCATGATTACCCTCCAAATTTATTTAGGGTTTTAACCGAAATTTTATTTTATAACCTAATTTATTCTTAATTGAATACCATTTTTGAAATAATTGAAAACATGTTTTCTCACTATTTAATCTATGTAATTTTGTTGTTATTAAGTCTTTGATTGCTAGTTTTAATTGACTTGTGTTCTAAAATAAGAGTATAACTTGTTGGTTTTTGATTTATTTAAAAATTAATGTGAGCTATCAATAAAAAAATGTATATAATTTTTCTTATATTTATTGGATGGTTTCTAAAAGTTTTTTTACCTTATCAAGGTCAGTGTCATGACTATAAGTTTTTCATGTTTATACCGCTATTTGAGTTTCATTGTCTCTCGAATTCTTTCTCTTGTTGCCTGGTTATTTTGAATTGTTTTCAAATTGATTTCTTATGTTCAATTTTGAAAATATTTGAGAACATGTATTGTAAACATGTATGTACACCCAAAAATATACAATATTTGACTGTCGAAACTATTTTACATGATGAATTTTGCACCATCTTGAATATTGATGTGTGTTGTCAATGAAAAAAAATCATTATACACTGATAAATATTTATTGAATGATTTATAAAACTATTTAATTGATAATATTTTTTGAAATTCCAAGAAGTTGTGGAAGTATTACTACTATTTGAACTTGAGTGATTGATACAACCTTTCACCTTGGAATTCAACTCATCATTTGATTTCTGCTTATTCTGGTTGCATTTTTATTAGGAGTTAACTAATGAAATTAATGTTTCATTTGTTTTGTTTCATAGGAAATCCAATGGTTTCTACCAAATCAATTCAATAAGGGTTATAGTTCTATGGATTTCGGGATGAAAATTCAGAGGCTAAAACTTCAACTTCATGTGAGTTTCTGTTATACTTGTGCTTAAGTTTTGAATTTATCTTTGAAGTAAAATTGTTGAAATCTTATTTTCCTACTGGATATTGAATTATGTTATTGATAATAGTATTTTGTCTCCTTTCCTGGTGAAAAGGTTTGTTTTTTGTATTGTTTTTTATAATTTATGCTTGTTGGTTGTGTTTTATTACATACTGAAAAGGGAGAGATGCACATGTTGTTCTTTTTTAACTAGAAATAAATTTGAGTCACTATTGAATTATGCATGTACTAACTGAATTTTCTTAATTTGGATACCATATTAATTTAATGGTGATATTTTTTTCTTATTTGTTATCCTATTGTAAGATTTCATAATTTTTTAATTAAAAACTAGTTTTGAACATAATTTTAAAATGTTTTTTCCTCTTTAAGGTTCAACCTTAGGAACAATGTTGAGTTTTATGTGTGTGGGAGGAGTCTCTTTTTATAATAAATTGTACTTTTGTTGAAAACATATTAAAAATCTCTTAAAAATGTTCAAAATTAATTTTTTTCAAGATTTAATTTTCATTTTCAGTGCTTGTGATTTTTTTTTGGAATTTGAGGACTGTTTTTGCTACTTTGATAATTTAATCATTTATTTCCTACCATGAGATCATTCTTGTAACATCATTTACATTTCTAATTTGAGAATTTAATCAGTTAATGTGTTATTTCCATTGATGATATCCATTGGACACTAAAATCACTTAATTCATTGGTAGAACTTATTTTATATAAATGGTATTATAGATCAACCACATAGGAGAATAGATAATTGAAAATTTTAGAGGTATTTTTCTAGTTAAGAATAGTTTCTAGTATCTAAACTATGAAAAGATTATCCCCCTTTATATTGAACATGTGCATAAAATTTATATTCCTGTTAGAATTCATAATGCTTCAAATGTTACATAATAGCCAAACACATTGGATCACACTTAATTTATTAAAAAAAACTCCCAAACTTTTTTATATTTTGATTTTATTCAACACATTACAAATTTATATGTTGAAAATTAAAGAACACAAAATAATCAGATTAGAAAAATTGATCAAATGGTATTCAATATCATTCCCATTTTCACCATAATGCGGTGTTATACTCCATGATTAAAAATAAACAATGGAATGGAATCCTTTAACACACTATGGTATATGATATGGTTTATATTTTCAAAAATATCTAAATTTCAATAAATCTTTGTAGAATTAATACAAAACATCAAAAATCATTATGAATCCATCCAAACACTTTTGGGAATTGATTATTATTATCTCTTAGATTTCATATAAACTCTTTTTATTATAATCAATCCTCATTCTTGGAACTTATGTGCGACTATTCATAATTTTTTATAATTTAAAACATTTATCAATTCCCTAAACCATAATTTTAAGATATTTTTTATGATTTTTTATAAACATTTTATTGATGGTTACTTATTATCTTATGAAACAATACATATCATGTGTGACTATTCATAGTGTCATTTTTGAGACACTATGAAGGGAAAGTGGTCTTTATATAAAGTATGACATGTTATCAATTTGTTTCCTATATTATCCTATTATAGAATTAACCTTTTCTTTACAATTTATGATACAAAGAATTCCTTCCAATTACATAAAATAAAAGTAGAAAACTTCAACATTCTCTAGAATCAAATTTTGAGTGGCTGGCAACTGTCATTGTTAGATTTTGGAATTGTAGTTATCATATTAATTTCCAAATATATCTATCTTTTTACCTTTACTTTCACCCTGCTTTATATATAATATTGGTCCTTGAATGTTGGGATTTTTATTGGATTACTGATTATAATTTCTTCACCTTTTCAATATATGCATTTAGATATGATGCAGTACTATATGAATCTTTATTATCTATGCAGAAAAACTTGTAGCAAATTATGAAGTTTTATGATGAAATACAACATGAATCTTTATAATATGCTTAAAAAAACTAGATACTATCCAAGTAGGTAAGACAGTCCACCAACTCCCTATAAAAGGTTCCAAGGTTTCAAGGGACCAAAGTTGATTTGATCCTAAGAATAGAGACCAAATAGATGGATTCACTTTCAATCCAAAGTTTGTCTCAGGCATAGTTAACTGCAAAACTAGTTCTTCTTCAAAAGCAATAAAATTCCTAAGGGGTTGATAAAATAAACCCTTAATAAAGCCTCTATTGTTTCTGAAAATGCCTCCAAAACCTGTAGGTCCAAGAGCCCCTGAGGTAGAACCATCAATGTTAACTTTGATATGGGAGGCATCCATATAACTCGGTTGCTTGGGTTTCCTAGGTACACCACTTACCCCTAGAGTTTTGGTGATAATATGTTCCTCCATTGAATTGATCATGCACCCTAACTTCAAAATGGAAGCCATTTAGATATCCCTCATGATTCCAGTAATGGTATATTTGATGGGAAACTTTTTTCCCTCAAATCACAACTAGTTTCTTTGTTTCCAAATATGATAAATGCTAGAAATAATAGTGTGAACATAAGAGGTTTTTAACCTGATTTCTCATGTCCAAGTTGAGAACATTTTTTATTAAGGCATTCATGTCACCATTTTTATGTATATTGCAATGAAACATAGCTTCAATATTATTCCAAATCATCATGTCATGGTTGCAGGTGAAGATTAGGTGATGGAAGTCCTCTGAATTTTTAAGGCGGAAGGAGTAGACAGATGCAAGCGGTAAGACTCTCAGCTGCATCTTGTCATCTGTGAGGAGTCATGTCTTTGTAATTTCTAATTTCTCATGTCCAATTTGAGAATATTTTTTGTTTCTTTCTTGTAATAACATTATTTTAATATCAATTAAAGCTTCTAGATGGGGAAACATTCCTTAATGCAATTTTCTGCTTAACTTTCTTCTGTCTAAAAAGCCTGTATGGTTTTATTACTCTGTTCTGGGTGGGAGAGGTATTTGTGTTTTCAACCCAGGTAATTTGAAAGTTGATGAAACTGAAATCACTATTGAGATAAATACTGCTTTTAATGGAAGGCCTATATCTATCATTTAAACATTTTCATCACGCACAGTTTTAAATTACAAAACACTTCCCAATCAAAAGAAATCAAGCATTGGATTTTCTTTTCAAATCATTATAATGTTTTGATATCATTGTTGATCATCCTATTAGTGTGGATGCAATGTTGGGTGGAGTACTGTGTTTCTGGAAAAAAAATAATTTTTTTGCATTTTCTGTAGTCTATAGCCACGATTTTAAATCGTGGCTATAGCTATATATCCATGGTTCAAAATGGTGGCTATAGGTATATAGCCATAGTTTAAAACCATGGCTATAGGTATATAGCCACATTTCAAAGCTGTGTTTATAGTTGTATAGCCATGGTTTTGAACTATGGTTATAATCTGATGTGGCAATATTTATAGCCACGGTTTCAAACTGTGGCTATTAGTTTATTACCACAGTTTCAAATTGTGGATATAGGTGTGACCCTATTGCTATACCAATAGGATCTAAAGTCCACTAAACCATGTCTATTACCTATATTCATGGTATAGTTCCCTATAGCCACGGTTATAAACTATGGTTATAGCCTAAATTTCTAGTAGTGAAAGAGTAGAATGAGAGGTCAAACATGAAATGCAAAAGATATAACAAAAGATGTTAATAAAGAGCTTGTAGAATGGTTTGTACGTTGTATGAGTTTATAAATATTGCAATCAATACGGATATTAGGTTGACACATATATTTTGTAAATCTAACAATGTATATTACTTTTTTTAGATCATGAATACTAATACTTGGGTTGAGTTGTTAGAATATTTTAAGTTGTTGGGTCAAGGTCCTCTAAAATAGGCTATAAAGTTCAATGATTACAATATTAATGACTTTAAATTTCATACAGTTGATCAGGAAGAGGGTTTGAAAACACAGAATAGTGGTATATTTATGTTTGGTGAATTGGGATACTATAGAAAGTTGATTGATATTATCGAATTAAACTACCATAGGAAATTTTCAGTTTTTTTATTCAAATGCAAGTGGGTTGATATTTTCGGGGTTATTAAAAGAGATTCTTGGTAATTTACTTCTATAAAAGTTTCTAGCTTGATAGATGTCAGTGACCATGAATTACATAATCAGTGTATCTTATCATTGCAATCAAAAATGGTATATTATGTGGAAGATGTCGTGGATGAAGGGTGGATTGTAGTTGTTCTTGAAAAACAAAGATACTTACATCATATGGGTGATGAAGTGGAAGATTTGACCTTTAACATTGAATCTCATCAACAACCAGAAACAAACTTATTTTTCCATCATGATATTGAAAATATTAGTCTTATAAGGGAGGATGAAGTAGATGAAGTAATGATTGAGTGGGACAATGACATGAGAGGGTGTGGCTATGTCATCGGGACCAGCCTATGCTTGCACGGGAAGCCCAGCCAGACGACCATGCGAAGGTGGAGAGATACTATCATGATGCAGATGTTGGGGAGGGGCAGTTCCTTGTAGATAGTCTGGTTGAATTCCCTAATACCTTCGGGTTATGTAATCTCCTAAGCCTACGAGCCATGTAATCTCTGAGACTACGGGCTTTGTAAGGGTTCCCCCTCATCCCTTGAAAGGGGGGTTATCAAAAATCAATAAAAATGAAGGCCTTCTGGCCATTCGGGGTAAAAGGATGAATCATAGCTATGTATATTTTGATTTTCAAAACTGTGCATCTATTATCATTTCTAAATTTTTTTCTGCATGAATTTTTTGAAATATATGTTCTGAAGTTAATTTTATTTGATTAAATGACAGGAATTTTAAGGAGGAAGTGTTTCACTGATCCCAGTCTACTCTCAACGTCTGAGACAACGCCTCCCCATTCAGCAGTGAGGGAGCAGGTTGTCACTCCTGTTTCCTCACGAGGATATTGGAGGGTGACAATTATAGGTACAAATTTTAATGTGAATAAAGTTATTTCACTTTTTTATACTACTAACTATTTTTTATAAAAGATGCAAACAATGTTACTATGGAAATAAATATGAACAGTTCAAATATCTGGAATCTAAATGGATTAAAGATAGTTGTCCCATTTTACTGTTATGGGGTTTCTACAGATAATGTTGTAGGATTATTTGGCCACATTCTATGCCAGCTAGCGGAAGATCCGGTTACCCTTCTGTACCTATGCTGATTGGAGGCATGTGCCTCAATCTTGGAAAAATGAAGTCTTTGATTCATAGATGAAGGTAATTTTAATACATTATGGTGTAATTAAATGTCATTATGTTATTAAATTATAATATTTTAAAAATGAATCACTTTGTATAGATGTTACTCCACTTTACCGCAGCATAGAGGGAGCTTGTTGCAATGCAAATCACAATTCAGGAACAGGGGGCTCATATAAAGATGCAAGATGCAATGATTGTCGCTCTACATAATGCATTGATTGAATTATATCAGAAGATGACTGGATTTGTCCCTGGTGATATTTCATCGATGGATGGTAGTGAGCAGGTAAATCACACAACTTCAAAATCATTTAGTACACAAACGTTATTGGTTTTAAGTTTAAATTTAAATTTACACCTCTTTAATTTTCTACATAATTGTCATGCAGGTGTCGGTAGCAGGAAGTGGAGATGTATATGGATAGGGTATCGAGTAGAGTTCATTGGGATGGTATATGGAGTGGTGAATGTGAAATGTCAATCAATGTGAATTTTGATTGTTTCGTATACATTTATAGTTGTGGGAGTGATTTCTTAGGGTCTTTTACACCATATTTTCTAAAATGTTTTAGATACTTAATTTTATCAATGTGGTACATTAGAAACTCATTGAGTTGGTGTATTTAATTCAAATTATAGAGGGTGGAGGATGTATATAGAAAAGCTAGTTGTTATTTATATCTTGATGTATTATAGTTGGATATATGTTTTTGTTTGGCTGTTCTATGGCTGTATATTCTGCAGCTGTATTTTTTTTTAAATCAATATATAGAGGTGGTTTAAACCGCCGCTATATATGCTAAATTATTGTTTAGAAGTGGTTTAAATCTCCACTATTTAGGGTCTATTTTTGTTTAGCATCATTTTTGTTGGTTTTAGCGATAGTTTCACCTTCCGAAAAATGCCTGTGAGATATGGGCGGTTTAAACCACCGTTATCCTTTAGACATTTTTTGGAAGGTGAAACCGCCGCTAAAACCAACAAAACCTCCGCTAAATAATCGTTCTACGATGGTTCCTAGAAACTGCTGCTAAATGGATGGAACTGATGTGAGTTGAATGTCGACGCCAACTTTAGTGATGGTTTTTGGAAACCGCCATAGAGTCATATGGCGGTGGTTTAAACCACCACCATACGTTGATTTTGTTGTAGTGGGTGGTAAATACATCTCTAGTTGAAAAATTATAGGAGCAACGTCATTCTCCAACACATCTAACAAATTTAGATCAATGACTTTACTACAAATGGATTTGAAAAAATTACATAACATAATAATAGTCTTTCTGAAATGTGTCAGCAATATACCACGCAATGTGACCGGTAGCAGTTGTTGCATCAATAAATGATAGCCATGGGATTTCATACCTATTAATTTAAAATCCTTTAATGACATCAAATTATTCACATTTGAATAATATCCATTGGGTACTTTAATACCATGCAGACACTGACAAAAATCCATCTTCTCGCTCTTGCTTAATGTGTGATAAGTCGGAGGTAAATATGTTCTATTTCCTTTCATTAAGGGAGCTAACTCCAAATGTATTCTCATTGATATCAAGTCCAATCAAGCATGAAATCCATCTTTTTTTCTTTCCTGTTATGTCTAAAAATGTTCTAATCAAACTGTCACATATGTTTTTCTCAACATGCATAACGTCGATATCATGTTTTATCTCTAAAAATCTCAAATAAGGTAGTTTGAAAAGGATAGACTGTGTCTTCCAGATATTTTTTTGATGGTCATAACTTCCTTTCTTTCCAAATGTGAAATCAATATTTTTCACTCTGTCGTAATATTCTTCAACTGAAAATGGTTGTGGGGGAAGATTATATTCCTATAAATTGTTAAATTCATTTTTCAATCTATGATAAGGATGATCAATTCGCAAAAAAAATCGATGTCCAATATACATTGTCTTTCTTCTATTCTACAATTGATAATATGAAGTCTCTTCTTTATAAATTGGATATGCTTTATTTCCCTTGACACTATATCTGGATATGTTTTTATATGCAGGAAAGTCATTTATAGTGAACATTATCATAACATGCAAAAGAAAATACTTTTTCTTATATGCATCAAAAACTATAAAACTTGTCTCTCGTAGAAGTTTCAAATCATCAATCAATGGTGAAAGATAAACATCAATATCATTTCTCATCTGTTTTGTTCCAGAAACCATCAACCTCATCATAACATGTTTTTTCTTCATACATATATGTGGGAAAAGGTTGTAAACTACCAACAAAACTGGTTGGGAACTATGTTGGCTACTAAGGCTCCGATATGGATTCATTCCATCTGTGCACAGTCTCATTCCGAGATTTCTAACTTCACTTCTAAAATCAGGATATTGTTTATCAAATCTATTCTACTGTGGTGAATGAGTAGGGTGACGTAAGTTACCATCAGAGATGCGCTCTTCTATATGTCATCTTAACCTTTTTGCATCAATTACCCGAATGGCCCAAAGGCCTTCATTTTTATTGATTTTTGATAACCCCTCTTTCAAGGGATGAGGGGGAACCCTTACAAGGCCCGTAGGCTCAGAGATTACATGGCCCGTAGGCTTAGAAGATTACATGACCCGAAGGTCTTAGGGAATTCAACCAGACTATCTACAATGAACTGTCCCTCCCCAGCATCTGCATCATGATAGTAGCTCTCCACCTTCGCATGGTCGTCTGGTTAGGCTTCTCGTGCAAGCACAGTCTGGTCCCGATGGCATAGTCATACCCTCTCATTCTGACAAATCCATTTTGGCTCTGCTCTGGTGAGTGCACCTGCTCTGAATCATCTTCTGGGACTGCTCCTTTTTTATAGAGTCTGTCTGGGGCAACTTCATGTGGCCCGAAGGCCTTGAGGTGGCTCGAATACCTTAAAGGTGGCCTGAAAGCCCTACTAACCCAAAGGTCTGGGTGGCCCGAAAGCCTTAAGGACTCCAAGCCCAAACCAGTAGCCCAAGGTGAATAGTTTCAGATGCTACAGTACCGAACAGTACCTGCTACAGTGTTTTCTACAGTCCCACACAACGTACAGTTCTGCTACAGTACCTGTACAGTGTACAGTTCTGCTACAGTACTGCTACAGTGCCCGGAAATATGTCTCTACATGGTTTTGAACTTGGGTCTCGTGGATGCACTTAAGGATACCTCACCAACTGGGCTGAGGCTCATGTGCTTGCATCAATTCTGGTACCTGAGAATGAATCAAAGTTAAATTATTGGATTTTTTTTTAATGAATTATTGGATGAGATTATTGGAAGGTACTGAATTGTTTTAACATGAGGTTTGATGTTCGTGCCTAAGAATGAATCAGAGTTGAAGTTTTCATCCATCTTATAGCATTATGTCCCACATTTATGACATTTTGATAAACATTCATATTCCTTCATATACAATACACAATTATTGGGAAAAAATGTATCTTTTTATACCCCCATCCCATTGGGTATAATTTTTTTGTGTCTCGTAATTAGAATATGGAAGCACGTTGCCTTCTGGAAATTGTTCTTTTAAAAGTTCAAGCAACTCAGAGAAACATTTATCACTCCACCTATTTCTTTCTTTCAAGTTAACTGATCACAAGACTGTTGATAACACTGTATATTTAGTGCAACCTGAGAATAATGGTCTCTCAGAATCTCTACACAATCATTCAACGATTTATGTTATTTTTTTATGGTTTCAATGCCTACATCATGAATTAATTCTTCAATATGATCCTCTGTCTTATTCTGAATATTTTCCTCAACGTTAGATGTTGAATTTTTCATTCATTCGCTATACTAGATCCAATGTGTATAATTATGGCTAAAACCATAGCAAATGAGATTATCTTTGATTTTTCTGGAATTTAACTTTCTCATATTCAAACACTTCATACGTGAACATAAAATCAAATCTTTGTTTTGAAAATTTCATTTAGAAAATTCCAAAAAATCGACAACTTCTTTTTTATATTCATCAGTGGTTCTTCGTAAATTTATTCAATTACGATCCATTAAATACCTAAGATCATAATATAAAAGGTGAATATATTCAAACATATAAACATTTATAAATATATATAAAAGATAGATTTTAAACATAAAAACATATAATCAAAACAATCAATTATTGATAACCATTTGATCATAACAAACAAGTATACATAATGATCAAAAAATATTATACATAATTTATCTTTTAAAATAACAAACAATTATACATAATTTATCTTCAAAAAAATTATACATAATTTAACTTCAAAAATAAAAAAATAACTTACAAACACTTATACATAATTTATAAAACACAAAAACATATAATAACTAAAAAACAATTATCATAACAAACAATTAAACATAAAAATAACTTACAAAAAATCATGCAAAGTAGCTCCTGAATTTCGAACAATTTTACAAACAATTAGACAAAATATTATATAAACAATTATACAAAAATAACTTACAAACAATTATCATAACAAACAATTATATAAAAAATTATACGAACAATTATACAAACATTTATACATAAATAACTTACAAACAATTATACAAACAGTTATGAAAAATATCTTACAAATAATTATTATAAGAAACAATTCTTATAACAAATAGTTAAACAAAAAAACATATAATAACTTACAAAAAACTAAGATAACAAATAATTATACACAATTTATTTTCAAAAATAAAATAAAACACTTATAAATTTTGGAGCTCGATAATGCAAAATACCTCCTGAATTCTGATAAACTCAATCGAAGTCTGTTGCAACCGAGTGAATGTTGCAAGATTGAAGAAAAACGAGTGCAAAAAAGAAGTAAAAAAAGAATAAACAAAAACCTTAAGTGCGGTTGCGGGTCGATCGAAATAGCTAGTGATTGTGAAATAAGAATGAAGGGTGGATGATTCAAGAGAAAGAACGTCAAAAGTGGATGAAAATCGACAATCAAAGGTCATCGAGGGGCATCGAAGTTGTCTGGTGTCATCGTCGAGAGAGAGAGAGAGTTTCGAGAGAAATAAAAATAAGGATCCGGGCAGTCGATATATTTTTTAAAGGACTTCTAATGTCAGTTTTCTTGAAAACCAACATTAAAGAGTTTTTTTTAAATGAGTTTTAACGTCGGTGTTTTTGAAAACCGACTTTAAAAAGTCTTCGATATAACTTTTAACATCAATTTTCATTAAAACCGACTTTAAAAATTATTTTTAATAACTTTTAATGTCAGTTTGTACGAAAACTGACGTTAAAACTAATAGTGAAGACCTTTTAACGTCGGTTTTGAAAAAAAAATGACATTAAAAGTACCCCCCCCCCCCCCCGTTACTTTTAACGTCGGTTTATAAAAAACTGACACCAAAGCCTATATTTCTACTCGTGAACTTTCAAGCTGTGTTTTATATTACACTGTTTATCTGTAAAAACACTGTCTCATGTGGTAAACTGGAGAATACTCGATATTCTGTCAAATCCTTTTACTTGTATTCCCACGTTTAACTGTTGAAGAGGTCATGTATAATCGAGTATCTTTTTCATCTCATGTATAACTGTGGAAGAGACTTTGTGTCTGGACAGTCTTGTGTACTACTGTTCGTAAAACCTGATCCAAGTTGTGAATTAGTTTATTTGTCAATAAACTGTTTGATAGTAGGTGATTGCTAAATGGAGGGGATTAAATCTAGACTTGAGACTAAACCCCTTATTTAAATTCCACTGTGTGATTTTCTAGTTTTGTTGTTTTAATTTACAAATCAGTTTATGTTTTCCAAACTCTAACAAAACTTTACTTTGATAATTAGTCTTAATTTGTGTTTATATAAAGTGCTTGATTTAGTATCTTAGTTTCAAAAATTAAAGTATTTAAAAGTTTTTTTAACTGAGGCTTGATCCCGCTTCTGAAAAACTATATGAAAGATCAAATTTATATATTTCTACTGTTTTGATCAATTGAGCATTTTTATTAAATTGAAGGATTTAGTTTTTAAATTGTTTTGAAATAGAAATTTTATTGGAAACTCAATTCACCCCCTACGTTGTCCACTCCGACCAACATAATACTTAGTTGAGTTCAACATACAAACAAGCTGATTCAAAAGCATCACAAGTAGATTCAGATTTTGTTTGAATAGTTTTTTCGGAACATATATTTTTTTCCTTTTTTATTAGCCTACTTACTACTAAAACATTTGTAAGCAGGGTCAAACCATAGAGAAGGTAAACGCGTAAAAACCAAACCAAACAAAAACAAAAGCAAACAACAAGAACACATATTGGAGGCAGTTCAGAAATTGGATGTAGAAATTGAAATGTGATGAAATGGTGATGAAGTGCATGAGAACGGAGTTTAAACAGTGACAAAGGAAAGAAAGGCCAAATAAGGATGGAATTAGGGGAATAGTGAACTGGACAGAATTGACAAAAGTGTCGCTACTCTGGCATCAGAATTAACCATAGAAGTGCTAGAAAGCTGTGTGAAAAGAACGTTGAAACACCTAACTAACATTAGGTGAACAAACATGCCCAGTGATCTCTCTAAGGGATGAAATGTCTTTTAAAACTTAGGATCAAGATGATTCTTCATGGAGAAAATAGAACTGCAACCTTTTCTAATTGAAGTACTTCTGTTAAAAAGAAATCCATTACTCTTCACCTACATGAAATATGGCAGAAATGATGCGCATAAAGAAGAGAAAATGATAGCACAAGATAAAGAAGACACACAGTGAGCTTTTAGTAAAACCTCACATAAAATGTCTATCTCAGTGAAGTATGTACTGGTTTTTCGTCGCTACTCTGGCATCAGAATTAACCATAGAAGTGCTAGGAAGCGGTGTGAATAGAACGTTGAAAAACCTAACATTAGGTGAACAGACATGCCCAGTGATCTCTCTAAGGGATGAAATGTCTTTTAAAACTTCGGATAAAGATGATTCTTCATGAAGAAAATAGAACCGCATCCTTTTCCAATTGAAGTACTTCGGTTAAAGTTACAAAGGAAAAGAAATTCACTACTCTTCACCCATTGGTACATGAAGTATGGCAGAAATGATGCTCATAAAGAAGAGAAAATGACAACACAAGATAAAGAAGACATACAGGGAACTTTCAGTAAAACCTCACATAAAATGTCGATCTTAGTGAAGTATGTACTGATTTTTCATCGATTTAAAGTATCCCTAACTTCGCTTGTCAGTACTTCGTCAGAGATAACAGAAAAGAAGAAAGCAGTGAAAAGGGCCAGGAAGAACAACAGACTTCAATGGATTAAACTGAACAAGAATAGGTAAAAAGACTCTAATCAATCCAATCCAATCCCTCCAAGTTTGTTTAGTTACACATCACAGCAGTAGCAACAAATATATTCAATAAAAACGTTGAAATACCGCAAAACAAGCAGTAAGAAAAGAGATGAAGAAGCTTCTCTGTTGAGATATCTCCCTTCCTCTAGCTCGAACTCCTACCTCGAGTGCTTCCCTCTTGCCTCTGGTTGGCGCTCTCATTCATCTCCGTTTCCAAATGAATGTGTGTTGAATCAATGATAGTCTGTTACCCTAAAGGATTCTTCTTTTATTTTCCTCTAAATCACTGACTTAATAACCCCGCTTCAGTTCTGTGATAGCTAAGTGGGAGTTTTATTCTTTGTCCTTCTACCACTACTGCAGTGACTTTAATAAATCTCTCTCAACAACCTCTGCCGCTTACACATGCAATTAATGCTCTTTATCTAGCTGGAATATTCGACTAGCTTGTTCATCACAACAGCATACTAAAACATCTTCAAACCAGTTTAACAGGTGTTTTCTCACTTAAAACTACCACTGCCAGCATTTCCAAGAAACTCCTCATCTCAGTAACATTGAACTTATTCCTTAAATGGCTGCACAGGCACAGCTCAGTCATCACCTTGGTTGCAGCCTCTAGAACAAATAATTTATTACTACCAAGTAGACTGGTAATCTCCAGTTTGACTCCCATACTTTGATAAGTAGCTCAGAACCTTCAGCCACTTCTTGATTTTTCAGTAGATACTCCAGGTTTGTGACAAACTCCTTCAAATCTCCAAACTTGGCTCCAACCCTGCTTGGCGAATCAAAATTCATTGATATTTTGACCTTCCTCAGCTTGAATTGGTTCAAAACCGTGACTATCAACAACCGATCCCTTCGAACAAGACTCAAAATCCAAACTACAGCGCAACATAAGCTTAAAAACCACCTTCTTTGGTCCTCAATCGGCTTCGGTTATGCAAAGCATCTCCTCCATCAATCTAAAATTACGGAAAATGAGACTGCTTTGACATCATACACACTCTCCCTCATCCTTCTTCCTCGACACAGTCGAATCCTCACAGGCATTTCATCGAGCATGCTGTGCGCACCCTTCTTCTTCGTAGCCACAACGGTCGGGACTCCTAGGCCCCTTCGTCTTCAGTCGAACCTACACAGGTATTGGACCTGGTGAACACAGTCTCTTCTCCATCTCATCCGGAAATCACCGAATCATCAATCTTTAACATTGAGCTTGGGCGATTCTTCTTCCACGTTGAAAAGGTGTGGCTCGATTGACATCTTCAATTTGTCATCGGACTTCATCATCTTCAGTGGCATCCATCATCTTCTTCTTCAAGCTCAACTCGAAAGTTCTTCATTCATCGAATTCGAGGCTTCGGTCACATTCATCCTTTGAACCAGGTTCATCATTCTTCATCTTGGACCCCATAACTGAAATCGCAAGCGGGTGCTCAGCGGAGGAACACCTAGGGCGGGAGGAAATTTGGGGGCGAGGGGGTGATTTGCTGCCCCTACCCGTGGTGTTGCCCTAGTCCAGGGGCTCGCTGGGCCTGCCCCAAGGCCGGACATTGAAGGCTGAAGGATTCGCCAGCTTCGAAACATCAATCTCCTTCATGTGAGCTCGGGTCCTAGTTTTGTTCGAGCTTCAGTCGGCTAAGTTTCGAAGGATCTCGGGTGACTTCTTCAGCAATCTCCAAAATCGGTGAAGGAATTTCTCTTCGGACGCGAGTGAAATTATCCTGCGCACAATTCTATTAACAGGGAATTCACTTACGACCCATTTTATTAGGAGGCATGAATTATCTTACGACGCACTGAATATGTTCTTGATAACAAAAATCACAATTCTTTAAATTAAAGCTTATCACAACATTAAAAACACCATAATTTCTCAAATCATACGTGGAGAACATGTATCAAATTAAGGGCACACCGATGTTCTAGTACAAAATGCACCAACATGGATCTTTTCACACTATTGTCGAGATTTGACAGCATACCTAAACTTCATCAAAGATGATCCTTCAGATTTTCTTTAGAATATCATTCGAGAGATCAATCTAGGATGGTGGATTCTTCACTTTGATATCCAATATTGACATCATTCACTCATTCTTAGGTTTTCCTCATGAGAACATACTTCACTTTTCAATTCCCAGCATGGTTAGCACACAAATATACATAAATGATAGGGAATGTGGTGGGACACTTTGTTCCTAAATGCGAACAACAAGGCTGAGATGATTTCATCAACCAAGTTCTCCACTCTTCATGCTCACACATTTGGTTTTTAGATCTGATTTTGTTTTAGGTAGCATGGTGCTCTTTGCATCCACTTCTTTGTGTTGGCCACCTATCTTCACATAAACCTTCATAACCAATATAGGCTTAATCCTATTTAAGGATTCTTCTAGTGTTGGCAGTATGGTCAAACAACCATTGCCAATGTGTCCAGCCTTCTCCCACACAGTTCTTCTTTGACACTTGGGTTGTCATTTGTTGATAACCACTCATGAAATTCAACATCTCCATGTTGAACCTCTTATTTCCATTTAGCACCATCTTTTACTTACATCTCTTATATATTTATTTCTTTCTTCAAATCTTCTAACTAGATAACTAAACAATATTTCGGTATATTGGAAGCCTATTTGAGTCCTCCACATGGCCTCCCATGAGTGTTTTTCTTTACATACGCCTTTTTGAAAGAGACATGTTGGAGTTGCTGCCCTAGAACCAATTTCTTTTTACTTTATGATAAACGTGTATTCATTGTTTTGAATATTAATAAACTACTTATCACATCATGATTTTTCTTCTGCATGACATAGTACGTGATAATGTTTTAATAGTAGCTGTCACACTAAAATGTCATAGTAGTTCTCCACTATGATGAGAACCCGGAAGTGCTACGACACTATTCTTGAATATATGTTCTCTAGCCGAATGATATCATTTGAGGGACGCAAATGATACAAGCTATCAGGGGTGGAGATTCATAGGACTTTGAGGCACCTTCTCATGGTGTACGCCATTAATAATATCCAGTATGGATATTTGAGAACAAGACCTGCCAGTAGGAAATCTACATTTATATGTGTTATTGGATGTTTCTATTTGTGGATGTGTGTTTTGGTCCTTAGACTTTAAGATTATTATTAATGAGTTATGAGTCACGCACTTAGATGTATGAATGAAAACCTTGACGACAGATGTTCACGACGAAATAAGATGCGTTAGGTGCATCATGGGTAATATTGCATTGATGAATAATGCGAGAAAGGATTTATCCTTTTCGTTCTTTAGCAGAAAATAATATATCAGATCCTTTGATGGAAATGATATAGCCTAAATAAATCTATGGTCATGGTGTTCTATAGACAAGTTCTATTTCCGGAAAGTCAAAGAAAGAGACATCGAACACATAGGATGATGACAGCGGCATGCAACCTGCTTGATTTGAGATATCGTGATAAATAGATTATATTACATAATGAGAGTTTGTATAAGGTGACATGTCATTGCGACATTAACTTCTTTCTCTATGGGTGTATTGGCGTGTTTCTAGACGTTAACCTTGGACTTTATGCTGCTTCGCCTAATGCCACTGATAAAGAGTTCTAGACGGTCACACACCGAGTGTATCCAGAATCTCAGTTAAATAATATATTATTTATTATTTAACAGGTTGAATAAATATTATTCTCGTACGTGGTTTAAAAATTATTCATGCATGCTTGATCGAATATAAATATTTATCTTTTGTTTAGTAAATATAATATTTATTTATTTATTGGCGAGTAATGCAGTGATATTTATTTAATAAATAAATATAAATTATTCAAGGTCCGATAAATATTATGGGGGAACGAAAGACCGAGTTTAATAGTCTGGTGAAAAATAATAATATCGAATATTATTTGATTAAATAATATTTAATTATAATTTGCAAGTTAAACGCATGTCGAGAAATAATAATATTAATTTTATTATTTGATATGGGGATTTTCTAGGACTAAATAAATAATTAAAGACACTTGTGCAATTATTTTATTTTAACCCTAGTAACATAAATATCCAGTTATGCTATTTTCTCATAAGTTAATTCATTTTTTGTGTGTTGTGCACAACAATCTTGGAGAATCCTCTCAATCCTAGAAAGCTCACTTTCTCCATGAACACTTCCAAGAATGGTGAGCAATCCTCCTCCACCGGATCAAGGAGGACATTTTAGAAGCGATTCTTGAGATGATTAAATCGGACGACGCAAGTGCAAGGATCTGCCGTACTAGCACTCGAAGACTCCTTCAACGACGTCTGAAGATTCCTGGAACACATGCGGATAACCGCTAGAGGAAATCTACACTTGGTTTCTACAACGCAACAACGGTGCATCGTAGATCTATCGTAAGATTCATCAACGAAGAAAGAATTCCTTAGAGACAATTCTTTATCTAATTAAATTAATTATAAACAATATGTGTTGATCTCTTCTCTCTCGGTTCCGACACAATTCTTCTTTGTTTATTTATTTGACTCCATTTTGTGGATCACGACTTTCATCATCGTATAGATCTCGGATTGATCATTGATTATGGAAAAAATTAATGTTGGGCACTGCCCATCGCACGCTTCCGTTGCGCTCAGAACCTATAAGTGGTATCAAAGCGGACACATAATTGTTTATAATTATTTACAAATCATTGGTGATTTACACATTTATAATTTAGTTTATCAATTCAAGTTTAATCGTTCTTTTAATCTGAATTATGAGATTTGTTTCTTCCTCCTTCATTTCTCATAAATTTAATCGAGACAATTAATTTTTTGATTAAAATAAAATCGAGGAACTCATCTAGAGGTGCTAAGGTTTATGCCCGAACAACACCAGACTACATGCCGTGTAATCCTGTTCAACGCATCAAGATTGATTCAGCAATCAATTCAAGATTATGCATTAATTACCGCATTAATTAACCATTAATGTAACATCCCAAGTAAGAAATGAATAATAAATATTTTTAGCTATGTCTATTTATGAATTAGATAGTGTTTTAGAGGCTTAAAATGAGAATAAATCCAATCTTAAGCATGAAATACACTGATATTTTTAAAAGATTATTTTACTGCCTTTTGATGGCAAACCATTTTTAAATCAATCTTTTGACAATTTTATAAGCTCTATTTGTCAAAATAAACATATTCTTTATGATTGGGACATTGAAATTTACATTGGATTAATTTTTGGTATTTTTCGGACAATGTTCATTTTTTAATGAATAGTGAAAAAATACTGCATTTTACATCAAAACTGCTTTTTCATCTAATTTAATTATATGGTTAGATTATATTTTTAATTGGTCTTAAAGTGTAATTTGAATATATTTTTACCATTTAATCCAATGGTTTGTCATTAGGATTAATTTCACTTTGAAATTGGGCATAATCTAATGCCAAACTTTTCACAGATATTGTTTCAAAAAAACACGCTATTTGTTTTGACAACGGGAATTATTTTTAAATTAATTATTGCAATTTCTATGTTTGTAATTTGGTAAAATGGATTACATATTTGGAATCAGAAGGTCCAAATTATGTAATCAAGACTCTTGTTTTTGGACATTATGAATAGTAACGACGGTAATTATCTTGATTAATGAGTAATCAGGTAGTTAAGGATAATAAAATAATATCATAATAATAAAAAAATGACACCAACATGTGTCCTAATGCTACTGGTTGTCTCATGGCCGACCATGGGATGCCTTGTGCCAAACTTGAGGACCCCATGGAATCACTTTTGTGGGAAAGTGACTTGTTATCTTTTTATTTTTTTAAAGAAAGTAAATATAACAAAGAATGTATCACCTGAGTAAAACATTTTTAATTTTGTCTACATATATGATATTATGGACTATAAATATTCATTGGAAAGCTAAAAATATTTTCTACATCACAGTATTTTTTTCATAATTTTTAGACATTATATAAATTAAATTATTGATGACATCATGATGATGCAGCGATTACCTCATTAATAAAGGACTTAAATAAAATGAAAAGATAATGTTAAAAATATAACATAAACTTGTCAAAGACCTATTGTATGAGTATATTTCAAACCCTTATCACCTTATCCTCATAATACATTAATGTGGGACCTTTAAAATCCAAAACCCATTTGAAAATAAAGTAACATTTTGTAACTTTCCAAGAGTGCCCTCCTCTCCTCTTATAAATGGCCCCCACCTCTACCTCTTTACCCAAACTTCCAAAGCCTTTGGCTCAGCCAACCCCTGACCATTTGTCTCTCCACATCCCTCTATTACTCTTAGAAGCCTCACTTTGGGCAGAAGTCTTCTCAAGGAAGCCTTTGAGCTCAAACCAAAGAGAGTTACCCGATTTTAAGGTAATGTCTTCACTTAAGTCCTTTTGTTTTATTTTTCTTCTCCAACCCCCTAAACTCTTATTATTCATTTATTTTGTAACAACACAAGTATCTTCCATATACTAGGATGTTTTTATAAGAAGGATTCGAGCTACACTTACACACACCTACATCTAATGGTTAAAGAACATACTGTTTCTGTGGATGACGAATTTCTGCCTCACGAAACGATGATTGTTCAACACTCATATAACACCTTTAAAGGTGGCCATTAAGATGTCACTATATTTATATCTGATATATAATATGTTTATGTTTTCCTTAATCTTCTGTATTTTTTATATATGGCATACCTTTATGGCTTCCATTATGGGTATACGCGATATCTTCATTTTAGGAAGTGCGGACTACCGCCCCCTCAAAGTGATTTGATTCGTTAATGCCATACGTGGAACGTATAAAGGATGGATTTAATGATATTATATATGATATTATACTGGAATTATAAGATACCTTTTAATCATTATGATTTCACTCCATTAAAGTATGAGATAGAAATGAAAGTAGCGTTCATGCGTACGTACGGCTTACCGTCTCCATGAACGGTGCATTTCATTTCTTATCCTCAAATGTAATGTACTATTATAAGTACATATATATAATAGATATATATGATTTATGTTACATCTAAATGATTAATATAATTCTGGAATTAAAATATAAATATCGCTCATTTAGTTTTAATTCCATTAATATGACATAGAAATGAAAGCAGCGTTCATGCGTACGTATGGATTACCGTCTCCATGAATGGTGCATTTCATTTCTTACCTCTAAATGATTATGTAATATTATAAATACATGTATATGATGTATATATATGATATATATGATATCCAAATCATGAATATCATTTTGGATATAATGAACCTTTGACCACATGAACAACATGTAATTGTAAGAAGTCCACTTTCGACTGAAGAACCAAGTATCGACAAAACAAACATTATTAACTTAAATGATTACATAATGTTTATAACATGATAATAAGTGATATAAAAGTAATAAATAACTTGAAGAAGGTTCTTAAGCAAGTAGAAATTAAGTTAAGTTTATTATTCAGGACATTAAAGAATGATCGAGTCAAGTCGGACCCAAGGTAAGGGACTTTGTCTTAATCTCCTTTCATTGAGACATTTTTCATTTTATACACAAATTTCTTTTATACGGTGTATAAACCCCTTTGAGTTTTACTTTTATACAAAAGGGAATCTTTTTTTACGAAGCGTTTTACTAAACGAAAAAAGGAATGTTTCTTTTAACGTACGCGGTGACAATGACCTTTTTCGCCGCTGCGATTATTATTTGGTCTTTGGATTCCTCAAAAAGCCGTAATGTTTTTAAAATGAAATAAATACCATATAATCTTTTATGTATTTTGGTATTGAAAATGGTTTTTATAATTAATTTGTTATGTCAATATATTTATGTGATATATTGTGATCAAAGTGTGGAAATGTTTTCTTTCCATTATATTTGTTTTATGTCTTATGATTTTATAATGGTACTTGGACATTTGACAGGTGGTTACGTGATGAACCATATGATGGGTGGTGCCGTGAATACCAGGACGGGTGGTTACGTTATAACCTCCAATGCATTGGGTATGGAAGTCGGCCGTATGGCTATTCCATTAAGTATGTATGGAAGTCGGCCGTATGGCTATTCCATTAAGTATGTGTGGAAGTCGACCGTATGATTATTCCATTTAAGTATGTTTATGTCCTAAGTTACCTTTATATGTTATGTAATCTTTATATGGGTTTTATGGTAATCTTTTGGTTACAAAAGGGTAAGTAATGATCTTTTATTCAGTGAAGAGTTTTTACTACTTCATAAAGGTGAAAAGTATTACTTTTATAAAGTATACATGGTTTACTTGTTGTTTTGATAAACTAACAGTTGTCATTCTTTGTGTATCCCTTACCGAGCTTTTTATGCTCACCCCATGTTTTTTTTGAAATGTTTTTCACAGGACTTAATGTGGAATAGGGTCAAGGATGGGATCAAGGGGAAGTCATGCTATATAAAACTTGGAACTAGACATGTTTTTTAAGAGTTTTTTATTCTATGGAAACTTAGTAGAAGTGTCTACTTTGTAATCTTTTGAGATGTAATAGTTATGTTCTAATTCTCTAAAACTCTAAACCTGAAAAGATCCTCAATGTGAATTATTCATTAAATTCAATGTTAAGTAAGGTTTAAGGCTGCGGCCTTATAGTTGGTATCAGCGGTCGGTTTAGACAACTTTAGGAGTTAGAAAAGTGTAAAATTATAAGTTAATTTATGGTATGATTAAAATGATATATCATTTAAAGATTACCATGTTTCTTCGCCTAAGATATTTCAGTGTTAAGAATGGTTTTTTGTAGAGGAAACAAAGAAGATTTTCTAGGAAGGCATACAGAGTATAATGACCTTTCGAATCAGCAACCAGAGATGGTCGGAATCAGAATTGAGCAGTTTACTACACTGATGGCTCAGTTGAATTAGGTGATAAATGGTGGTTGTGTTTATTTATGATATTTTGGTGTTTTCTAAAATTAAATAGGAGCATGAAAATCGTTTAAGGGTTATCTTGCAAACCTTAAAAGAAAATAAACTGTATGGAAAATTTAGCAAGTGTGAGTTTTGGTTACAAAAAATTTCTTTCCTTGGTCACATTGTTTCAAAAGATGGTATAACTTTTGATCCTTCTAAAACAAAAGTTGTTAAAGAATGGAAAAGACCCACAAATGTAACCGAGATCCGTAGTTTCCTTGGTTTGGTAGGTTACTAACGAAGGTTTTTTGAAATTTTTTCACGGTTATCTAGTCCAATGACTAAGCTAACTCGGAAGGGTGTTAAGTTTATCTGGACAAAAGAATATGATGATTATTTTCAGGAGTTGAAAAGAAGATTGGTGAATGCTCCAGTTTTGGCACTTCCTTCCAGGAATGGTGAGTTTGTTATTTACAGTGATGCTTCGTTGAAGGGACTTGGTTGTGTCCTTATGCAGAATGATCAGGTAATTGCATATGTTTCACGTCAGTTGAAAACTCATGTGGTAAATTACCCTACACATGACTTGGAATTAGCCGCTGTTGTTTTTTCTCTAAAAATTTGGAGGCATCATTTGTATGGAGTAAAGTGTGAAATATATACTGATCACAAAAGTTTAAAGTATATATTCACTCAGAAAGAATTGAACATGAGATAGAGGAGATGGCTGGAATTAATCAAGGATTATGATTGTACAATTCATTACCATCTTGGAAAAGCAAATAAAGTGGCTGATGCTTTGAGTCGAAAAAGTAATGCTTCATTAACAATGTTGCGTTTGGAACGTGATCCTTTGGTTAAGGATTTTATGAACTTTGGCATGGAAGTTGTTTGTCCAGGATGTCCTTCTGTTTTTTTTCAGGTATCAGTGAAATCTTCTCTATCAAACATAATCAAGCAAGAACAGAAGCAAGACAGTGAGTTGTAGAAAAAGGTAGAGTTGGTTCAGAAGGGTAAGTTGCCTGAATTCAACATTGATAATGATTGTGTTTTGAGGTTTGGGAAGAGATTATGTGTGCCTAGTGATTCACAGTTGAAGAGAGAGTTGTTATGTGAAGCTCATAGTTCTCCGTTTTCAGTTCATCCTGGCAGTACTAAGATGTACAGAGATATGTGGGAGTATTACTGGTGGGATGGAATGAAAAGAGATATTGCTGATTTTACTATGAAGTGTTTGACTTGTCAGCAGGTTAAAGCAGAGCGGCAGTTACCGAAAGGGATGCTTCAGCCATTACCAGTTCCAGAGTGGAAATGGGAAAATATATCCATGAACTTTGTTGTGGGATTACCAAGGACATATCGAGGTAATAATGCAATCTGAGTTATTGTTGATCGCTTGAATAAATCTGCTCATTTCCTTGCTATACGAGATACTTTTTCCCTAGATCAAATTTCCCGTTTGTATCTTAAAGAGATAGTCAGGTTACATGGAGTTCCTCTCTCCATTGTATCTGACCGTGATCCCAGGTTCACTTCTAACTTTTGGAAAGGCCTTCAGAAGTCATTGAGTACTGAATTAAATTTTAGTACAGCTTTTCATCTGCAATCAGATGGGCAGTCAGAACGAACAATTCATACCTTGGAGGATATGCTACGAGCTTGATCTATGGATTATCAGGTAAGTTGGGACCAACACCTTTCTTTGGTTGAGTTTTCTTATAATAACTGTTTTCATTCCAGTATACAGATGGCACCATTTGAGGAATTATATGGGAAGCGGTGTCGAACTCCAGCTTTTTGGGATGAAGTGGGTGAAAGGAAGCTGATGGGACCAGAATTGTTAGAAGATTTTCCAGAAAATGTTCAGTTCATTCAGAAACACATGAGAACAGCTCAGAGTATATAGAAAAGTTATGCAGATAACCGGAGGAAGGATCTATCTTTTTAGGTAGGTGATCATGTTTTTCTCAAGGTTTCTCCATGAAAAAGTGTGATGCGATTTGGTAAGAAAGGAAAGTTGAGTCCAAGGTTCATTGTACCATATGAAATTCTAGAGAGAGTTGGATCAGTTTCTTACCGAGTGGCTTTACCTCCGAGTTTATCTCAGGTACAAAATGTTTTTCATGTTTCGATGTTGAGAAAGTATATGCCAGATCCATCTCATGTTTTGAGCCCAGAGGTAGTTCAGTTGGAAGAGAATCTCTCTTATGAAGAACAAACAGTCCAGATTCTTGAATGAAGAGAGAAAGTGTTGCGAAATAAGGTAATTCACCAGGTAAAGGTTTTGGGGAAAAACCATATGGTTGAAGAGGCAACATTGGAATATGAAAATGCTATGAGGGATAAATACCCCCACTTATTCGATAAGTAAATAAATTGAGGGGGCACGATTTTCTAAAGGGGGGAAGAATGTAACATCCCAAGTAAGTAATGAATAATAGATATTTTTATATGTCTATTTATGAATTATATAGTGTTTTAGAGGCTTAAAATGAGAATAAATCCAATCTTAAGCATGAAATACACTGATATTTTTAAAAGATTGTTTTACTGCCTTTTGATGACAAACCATTTTTAAATCAATCTTTTAACAAATTTATAAGCTTTATTTTTCAAAATAAACATATTCTTTATGATTGGGACATTGAAATTTACATTGGATTAATTTTTGGTATTTTCCGGACAATGTTCATTTTTTAATGAATAGTGAAAAAATACTGCATTTTACATCAAAACTGCTTTTTCATCTAATTTAATTATATCGTTAGATTATCTTTTTAATTGGTCTTAAAGTGTAATTTGAGTATATTTTTACCATTTAATACAATGGTGGTCATTAGGATTAATTTCACTTTGGAATTGGGCATAATCTAATGCCAAACTTTTCATAGATATTGTTTCAAAAAAACCCGCTATTTGTTTTGACAACATGAATTATTTTTAAATTAATTATTTCAATTTCTGTGTTTGGAATTTGGTAAAATGGATTACATATTTGGAATCATAAGGTCCAAATTATGTAATCAAGACTCTTTTGTTTTTGGACATTATGAATAGTAACGACGGTAATTATCTTTAATTATCTTGATTAATGAGTAATCGGGTAGTTAAGGATAATAAAATAATATCATAATAATAAAAAAATGACACCAACATGTGTACTAATGCTGCTGGTTGTCTCATGGCCGACCATGGGATGCCTTGTGCCAAACTTGGGGACCCCATGGAATCACCTTTGTGGGAAAGTGACTTGTTATCTTTTTATTTTTTTAAAGAAAGTAAATATAACAAAGAATGTATCACCTGAGTAAAACATTTTTAATTTTGTCTACATATATGATATTATGGACTATAAATATTCATTGGAAAGCTAAAAATATTTTCTACATAATATTATTTTTTTCATAATTTTTAGACATTATATAAATTAAACTATTTATGACATCATGATGATGCAACGATTACCTCATTAATAAAGGACTTAAATAAAATGAAAAGATAATGTTAAAACTATAACTTACACTTGTCAAAGACCTATTAGATGAGTATATTTAGAACCCTTATCACCTTATCCTCATAATGTATCAATGTGGGACCTTTAAAATCTGAAACCCATTTGATAATAAAGTAACATTTTGTAACTTTCCAAGAGTACCCTCCTCTCCTCTTATAAAAGGCCCCCACCTTTACCTCTTTACCCACACTTCCAAATCCTTTGGATCGGCCAACCCCTGAACATTTGTCTCTCCACATCCCTCTCTTACTCTTAGAAGCCTCACTTTGGGCAGAAGTCTTCCCAAGGAAGCCTTTGAGCTCACACCAAAGGGAGTTACCCGATTTTAAGGTAATGTCTTCACTTGAGTCCTTTTGTTTTATTTTGCTTCTCCAACCCCCTAAACTCTTTTTATTCATTTATTTTGTAAAAAACCCAGTATCTTCCATATAATAGGATGTTGTTATAAGAAGGATTCGAGCTACACTTACACACACCTACATCTAATGGTTAAAGAACATACTGTTTCTGTGGATAGTGAATTTCTGCCTCACGAAACGATGATTGTTAAACACTCATATAACACCTTTAAAGGTGGCCATTAAGATGTAACTATATTTATATATGATATATAATATGTTTATTTTTTCCTTAAGCTTCTGTATTTTTTATTTATGGAATACCTTTATGGATTCCATTATGGGTATATGCGATATCTTCATTTTAGGAAGTGCGGACTACCGCCCCCTCAAAGTGATTTGATTCATTAATGCCATACGTGAGATGTATAAAGGATGGATTTAATGATATTATATATGATATTATACTGGAATTAAAATATACCTTTTTATCATTATGATTTCACTCCATTAAAGTATGAGATAGAAATGAAAGTAGCGTTCATGCGTACGTACGTCTTACCGTCTCCCTGAATGGTGCATTTCATTTCTTATCCTCAAATGTAATGTACTATTATAAGTACATATATATAATGGATATATATGATTTATGTTACATCTAAATGATTAATATAATTCTTGAATTAAAATATAAATATCCCTCATATAGTTTTTATTCCATTAATATGACATAGAAATGAAAGCAGCGTTCATGCGTACGTACAGCTTACCGTCTCCATGAATGGTGTATTTCATTTCTTACCTCTAAATGATTATGTAATATTATAAATACATGTATATGATGGATATATATGATATATATGATATCCAAATCATGAATATCATTTTGGATATAATGAACCTTTGACCACACGAACAACATGTAATTGTAAGAAGTCCACTTTCGACTGAAGAACCAAGTATCAAAAAAACAAACATTATTAACTTAAATGATTACATAATGTTTATAACATGATAATAAGTGATATAAAAGTAATAACAAACTTGAAGAATGTTTTTAAGCAAGTATAAATTAACTCAAGTTTATTATTCAGGACATTAAAGAACGATCGAGTCAAGTCGGACCTGAGGTAAGGGACTTCTTCTCAATCTCCTTTCATTGAGGCATTTTTCATTTTATAGACAAATTTCTTTTATACGGTGTATAAACCCCTTTGAATTTTACTTTTATACAAAAGGGAATCTTTTTCTATGAAGCGTTTTACTAAACGACAAAAAGGAATGTTTCTTTTAACATACGCGGTGACAATGACCTTTTCTGCCGCCGCGATTATTATTTGGTCTTTGGCTTCCTCAACAAACCGTAATGTTTTTAAAATTAAATAAATACCATATACTCTTTTATGTATTTTGGTATTGAAAATGGTTTTTATAATGAATTTGTTATGTCAATATATTTATGTGATATATTGTGATCAAAGTGTGGAAATGTTTTCTTTCCATTATATTTGTTTTATGTCTTATGATTTTATTATGGTACTTAGACATTTGACGGGTGGTTACGTGATAAACCATATGACGGGTGGTGTCGTGAATACCAGGACATGTGGTTACGTTATAACCTCCAATGCATTGGGTATGGAAGTCGGCCGTATGGCTATTCCATTAAGTATGTATGGAAGTCGGCCGTATGGCTATTCCATTAGGTATGTGTGGAATTCGACCGTATGGTTATTCCATTTAAGTATGTTTATGTCCTAAGTTACCTTTATATGTTATGTGATCTTTATATGGGTTTTATGGTAATCTTTTGGTTACAAAGGGTAAGTAATGATCTTTTATTCAGTGAAGAGTTTTTACTACTTCATAAAGGTGAAAAGTATTACTTTGATAAAGTATACATGGTTTACTTGTTGTTTTGATAAACTAACAGTTTTCATTCTTTGTGTATCCCTTACTGAGATTTTTATGCTCACCCCAAGTTTTTTTGAAATGTTTTTCACATGAATTAATGTGGAATACGGTCAAGGATGGGATCAAGGGGAAGTCATGCTATATAAAACTTGGAACTAGACATGTTTTTTTAAGAGTTTTTTATTCTATGGAAACTTAGTAGAAGTGTCTACTTTGTAATCTTTTGAGATGTAATAGTTATGTTCTAATTCTATAAAACTCTAAACCTAAAAAGATCCTCAATGTGAATTATTCATTTAATTCAATGTTAAGTAAGGTTTAAGGCCGGGGACTTATAGTTGGTATCAGTGGTTGGTTTAGACAACTTTAGGAGTTAGAAAAGTGTAAAATTATAAGTTAATTTATGGTATGATTAAAATGATATAGCATTTAAAGATTACCATGTTGCTTCGCCTAAGATATTCCAGTGTTAAGAATGGTTTTTTGTAGAGGAAACAGAGAATCTTTTCTAGGAAGGCATACAGAGTATAATGACCTTTCGAATCAGCAACCAGAGATGGTCAGAATCAGAATTGAGCAGTTTACTGCACTGATGGCTCAGTTGAATCAGGTGATAAATGGTGGTTGTGTTTATTGATGATATTTTGGTGTTTTCTAAAATTAAAGAGGAGCATGAAAATCATTTAAGGGTTATCTTGCAAACCTTAAAAGAAAAGAAACTATATGGAAAATTTATCAAGTGTGAGTTTTGGTTACAACATATTTCTTTCCTTGGTCACATTGTTTCAAAAGATGGCATAACTATTGATCCTGATAAAAAAAAGTTGTTGAAGAATGGACAAGACCCACAAATGTAACCGAGATCCATAGTTTCCTTGGTTTGGCAGGTTACTACCGAATGTTTGTTGAAACGTTTTCACGGTTATCTAGTCCAATGACTAAGCTAACTCGGAAGGGTGTTAAGTTTATCTGGACAAAAGAATGTGATGATTGTTTTTAGGAGTTGAAAAGAAGTTTGGTGAATGCTCCAGTTTTGGCACTTCCTTCCAGAAATGGTGAGTTTTTTATTTACAGTGATGCTTCGTTGAAGGTACTTGGTTGTGTCCTTATGCAGAATGATCAGGTAATTGCATATGCTTCACGTCAGTTGAAAACTAATGAGGTAAATTACCATACACATGACTTGGAATTATCCGCTGTTGTTTTTGCTCTAAAAATTTGGAGGCATCATTTGTATGGAGTAAAGTGTAAAATATATACTGATCACAAAAGTTTAAAATATATATTCACTCAGAAATAATTGAACATGAGATAGAGGAGATGGCTGGAATTAATCAAGGATTATGATTGTACAATTCATTACCATCCGGGAAAAGCAAATAAAGTGGCTGATGCTTTGAGTCGAAAAAGTAATGCTTCATTAACAATGTTTCATTTGGAACATGATCCTTTGGTTAAGGATTTGATGAACTTTGGCATGGAAGTTGTTTTTGCAGGATGTCCTTCTGTTTTGTTTCAGGTATCAGTAAAATCTTCTCTATCAGACAGAATCAAGCAAACACAGAAGCAATACAGTGAGTTGTAGAAAAAGGTAGAGTTGGTTCAGAAGGGTAAGTTTCCTAAATTCAACATTGATAATGGTTGTGTTTTGAGGTTTGGGAAGAGATTATGTGTGCCTAGTGATTCACAGTTGAAGAGAGAGTTGTTATGTGAAGATCATATTTCTCCATTTTCAGTTCATCCTGGCAGTACTAAGATGTACATAGATCTGCAGGAGTATTACTGGTGGGATGAAATGAAAAGAGATATTGCTGATTTTACTGTGAAATGTTTGACTTGTCAGCAGGTTAAAGAAGAGTGGCAGTTACCGAAAGGGATGCTTCAGCCATTACCAGTGCCAGAGTGGAAATGAGAAAATATATCCATGGACTTTGTTGTGGGATTACCAAGGACATATCGACGTAATAATGCAATCTGTGTTATTGTTGATCGCTTGAATAAATCTGCTCCTATCCTTGCTATACAAGATACTTTTTCCCTAGATCAACTTTCCTGTTTGTATCTTAAAGAGATAGTCAGGTTACATGGAGTTCCTCTCTCCATTGTATCTGACCGTGATCCCAGGTTCACTTCTAACTTTTGGAAAGGCCTTCAGAAGTCGTTGAGTACTGAATTAAATTTTAGTACAGCTTTTCATCCGAAATTAGATGGGCAGTCAGAACGAACAATTCATACCTTCGAGGATATGCTACGAGCTTACTCTATGGATTATCAGGGAAGTTTGGACCAAGACCTTTATTTGGTTGAGTTTTCTTATAATAACAGTTTTCATTCCAGTATACATATGGCACTATTTGAGGCATTATATGGGAAGCGGTGTCAAACTCCAGATTTTTGGGATGAAGTGGGTGAAAGGAAGATGATGGGACCAGAATTGGTAGAAGATTTGGCAGAAAAAGTTCAGTTGATTCAGAAACACATGAGAACAGCTCAGAGTAGATAGAAAAGTTATGTGGATAACCGGAGGAAGGATCTATCTTTCGAGGTAGGTGATCATGTTTTTCTCAAGGTTTCTCCATGGAAAAGTGTGATGCGATTTTGTAAGAAAGGAAAGTTGAGTCCAAGGTTCATTGGACCGTATTAAATTCTAGAGAGAGTTGGATCAGTTGCTTACCGAGTGGCTTTACCTTCGAGTTTATCTCAGGTACAAATTTTTTTTTCATGTTTCGATGTTGAGAAAGTATATGCCAGATCCATCTCATGTTTTGAGCCCAGAGGTAGTTCAGTTGGAAGAGAATCTCTCTTATGAAGAAAAACCAGTCCAGATTCTTGACCATAGAGAGAAAGTGTTGCGAAATAAGGTAATTTACTAGTAAAATGTTTTGTGGAAAAACCATATGGTTGAAGAGGCAACATGAGAATCTGAAAATGCTATGAGGGATAAATACCCCCACTTATTCGATAAGTAAATAAATTGCGGGGGCACAATTTTCTAAAGGGGAGAAGGATGTAACATCCCAAGTAAGTAATGAATAATAGATATTTTTATCTATGTATATTTATGAATTAGATAGTGTTTTAGAGGCTTAAAATGAGAATAAATCCAATCTTAATCATGGAATACACTGATATTTTTAAAAGATTGTTTTACTGCCTTTTGATGGCAAACCATATTTAAATCAATATTTTGACAATTTTATAAGCTCTATTTGTCAAAATAAACATATTCTTTATGATTGGGACATTGAAATTTACATTGGATTAATTTTTGGTATTTTCCGGACAATGTTCATTTTTTAATGAATAGTGAAAAAATACTGCATTTTACATCAAAACTTCTTTTTCATCTAATATAATTATATGGTTATATTATCTTTTTTATTGATCTAAAAGTTTAATTTGAATATATTTTTACCATTTAATCCAATGGTGGTCATTAGGATTAATTTCACTTTGGAATTGGGCATAATCTAATGCCAAAATTTTCATAGATATTGTTTCAAAAAAACCCGCTATTTGTTTTGACAACGGGAATTATTTTTAAATTAATTATTGCAATTTCTGTGTTTGGAATTTGGTAAAATGGATTACATATTTGGAATCATAAGGTCCAAATTATGTAATCAAGACTCTTGTTTTTGGACGTTATGAATAGTAACGACGATAATTATCTTTAATTATCTTGATTAATGAGTAATCAGGTAGTTAAGGATAATAAAATAATATCATAATAATAAAAAAATGACACCAACATGTGTCCTAATGCTACTTGTTGTCTCATGGCCGACCATGGGATGCCTTGTTCAAAAATTGGAGACCCCATGGAATCACTTTTGTGGGAAAGCGACTTGTTATCTTTTTATTTTTTTAAAGAAAGTAAATATAACAAAGAATGTATCACCTGAGTAAAACATTTTTAATTTTGTATACATATATGATATTATGGACTATAAATATTCATTGGAAATCTAAAAATATTTTCTACATGATAGTATTTTTCATAATTTTTAGACATTATATAAATTAAATTATTTATGACATCATGATGATGCAGCGATTACCTCATTAATAAAGGACTTAAATAAAATGAAAAGATAATGTTAAAACTATAACTTACACTTCTCAAAGACCTATTGGATGAGTATATTTCGAACCCTTATCACCTTATTCTCATAATACATCAATGTGGGACCTTTAAAATCCGAAACCCATTTGAAAATAAAGTAACATTTTGTAACTTTCCAAGAGTGCCATCCTATCCTCTTATAAAAGGCCCCCACCTCTACCTCTTTACCCACACTTACAAAGCCTTTGGCTCGGCCAAACCCTTCCCATTTGTCTCTACACATCCCTCTCTTACTCTTAGAAGCCTCACTTTGGGCAGAAGTCTTCCCAAGGAAGCCTTTGAGCTCAAACCAAAGGGAGTTACCCGATTTTAAGGTAATGTCTTCACTTGAGTCCTTTTGTTTTATTTTGCTTCTCCAACCCCCTAAAATCTTTTTATTCATTTATTTTGTAACAAAAAACAGTATCTTCTATATACTATTATGTTTTTATACTAAGGATTCGAGCTACACTTACACACACCTACATCTAATGGTTAAAGAACATACTGTTTCTGTGGATGACGAATTTCTGCCTCACGAAACGATGATTGTTCAACACTCATATAACACCTTTAAAGGTGGCCATTAAGATGTAAATATATTTAAATATGATATATAATATGTTTATGTTTTCATTAAGATTCTGTATTTTTTATTTATGGCATACCTTTATTGCTTCCATTATGGGTATACGCGATATCTTCATTTTAGGAAGTGCGGACTACCGCCCCCTCAAAGTGATTTGATTCGTTAATGCCATACGTGGGACGTATAAAGGATGGATTTAATGATATTATATTTGATATTATACTGGAATTATAATATACCTTTTATCATTATGATTTCACTCAATTAAAGTATGAGATAGAAATAAAAGTAGCGTTCATGCGTACGTACGGCTTACCGTCTCCATGAACGGTGCATTTCATTTCTTATCCTCAAATGTAATGTACTATTATAAGTACATATATATAATGGATATATATGATTTATGTTACATCTAAATGATTAATATAATTCTGTAATTAAAATATAAATATCTCTCATTTAGTTTTAATTCCATTAATATGACATAGAAATGAAAGCAGCGTTCATGCGTATGTACGGCTTACCGTCTCCATGAATGGTGCATTTCATTTCTTACCTCTAAATGATTATGTAATATTATAAATACATGTATATGATGGATATATATGATATATATGATATCCAAATCATGAATATCATTTTGGATATAATGAACCTTTGACCACACGAACAACATGTAATTGTAAGAAGTCCACTTTCGACTGAAGAACCAAGTATCGACAAAACAAACATTATTAACTTAAATGATTAAATAATGTTTATAACATGATAATAAGTGATATAAAAGTAATAAATAACTTGAAGAAGGTTCTTAAGTAAGTAGAAATTAACTCAAGTTTATTATTCCGGACATTAAAGAACGATCAAGTCAAGTCGGACCCGAGGTAAGGGACTTCGTCTCAATCTCCTTTCATTGAGGAATTTTTTGTTTTATACACAAATTTATTTTATACGGTGTATAAACCCCTTTGACTTTTACTTTTATACAAAAGGGAATCTTTTTCTACGAAGCGTTTTACTAAACAACAAAAAGGAATGTTTCTTTTAACGTATGTGGTGACAATGACCTTTTCCGCCGCTGCGAGTATTATTTGGTCTTTGGCTTCCTCAACAAGCCGTAATGTTTTTAAAATGAAATAAATACCATATAATCTTTTATGTATTTTGGTATTGAAAATGGTTTTTATAATTAATTTGTTATGTCAATATATTTATGTGATATATTGTGATCAAAGTGTGGAAATGTTTTCTTTACATTATATTTGTTTTATGTCTTATGATTTTATAATGGTACTTGGACATTTGACGGGTGGTTACGTGATGAACCATATGACGGGTGGTGCTGTGAATACCAGGATGGGTGGTTACATTATAACCTCCAATTCATTGGGTATGGAAGTCAGCCGTATGACTATTCCATTAAGTATGTATGGATGTCGGCCGTATGGCTATTCCATTAAGTATGTGTGGAATTCGACCGTATGGTTATTCCATTTAAGTATGTTTATGTCCTAAGTTACCTTTATATGTTATGTGATCTTTATATGGGTTTTATGGTAATCTTTTGGTTAAAAAAGGGTAAGTAATGATCTTTTATTCAGTGAAGAGTTTTTACTACTTCATAAAGGTGAAAAGTATTACTTTGATAAAGTATACATGGTTTACTTATTGTTTTGATAAACTAACAGTTTTCATTCTTTGTGTATCCCTTACTGAGCTTTTTATGCTCACCCCAAGTTTTTTTTAAATGTTTTTCATAGGACTTAATGTGGAATAGGTTTAAGGATGGGATCAAGGGGAAGTCATGCTATATAAAACTTGGAACTAGACATGTTTTTTTAAGAGTTTTTTATTCTATGGAAACTTAGTAGAAGTGTCTACTTTGTAATCTTTTGAGATGTAATAGTTATGTTCTAATTCTCTAAAACTCTAAACCTGAAAAGATCCTCAATGTGAATTATTCATTTAATTCAATGTTAAGTAAGGTTTAAGGTCGGGGCCTTATAGTTGGTATCAGAGGTCGGTTTAGACTACTTTAAGAGTTAGAAAAGTGTAAAATTATAAGTTAATTTATGGTATGATTAAAATGATATAGAATTTAAAGATTACCATGTTGCTTCGCCTAAGATATTCCAGTGTTAAGAATGGTTTTTTGTAGAGGAAACAGAGAAGATTTTCTAGGAAGGCATACAGAGTATAATGGCCTTTCGAATCAGCAGCCAGAGATGGTTGGAATCAGAATTGAGAAGTTTACTACACTGATGGATCAGTTGAATCAGGTTATAAATGGTGGTTGTGTTTATTGATGATATTTTGGTGTTTTCTAAAATTAAATAGGAGCATGAAAATCCTTTAAGGGTTATCTTGAAAACCTTAAAAGAAAAGAAACTGTATGGAAAATTTAGCAAGTGTGAGTTTTGGTTACACCATATTTCTTTCCTTGGTCACATTGTTTCAAAATATGGCATAACTATTGATCATGCTAAAACAGAAGTTGTTGAAGAATGGCCAAGACCCACAAATGTAACCGAGATCCGTAGTTTCCTTGGTTTGGCAGGTTCCTACTGAAGGTTTGTTGAAAATTTTTCACGGTTATCTAGTCCAGTGACTAAGCTAACTCAGAAGGGTGTTAAGTTTATCTGGACAAAAGAATGTGATGATTGTTTTCAGGATTTGAAAATAAGATTGGTGAATGCTCCAGTTTTGGCACTTCCTTCCAGGAATGGTGAGTTTGTTATTTACAGTGATGCTTCGTTGAAGGGACTTGGTTGTGTCCTTATGCAGAATGATCAGGTAATTGCATATGCTTCACGTCAGTTGAAAACTCATGAGGTAAATTACCCTACACATGACTTGGAATTATCCACTGTTGTTTTTTCTCTAAAAATTTGGAGGCATCATTTGTATGGAGTAAAGTGTGAAATATATACTGATCAAAAAAGTTTAAAGTATATATTCACTCATAAATAATTGAACATGAGATAGAGGAGATGGCTTGAATTAATCAAGAATTATGATTGTACAATTCGTTACCATCCGGGAAAAGCAAATAAAGTGGCTGATGCTTTGAGTCGAAAAAGTAATGCTTCATTAACAATGCTACATTTGGAACGTGATACATTGGTTAAGGATTTGATGAACTTTGGCATGGAAGTTGTTTGTGCAGGATTTCCTTCTCGTTTGTTTCAGGTATCAGTGAAATCTTCTCTATCAGACAGAATCAAGAAAGCACAGAAGCAAGACAGTGAGTTGCAGAAAAAGGTAGAGTTGGTTCAGAAGGGTAAGTTTCCTGAATTCAACATTGATAATGATTGTGTTTTGAGGTTTGGGAAGAGATTATGTGTGCCTAGTGATTCATAGTTGAAGAGAGAGTTGTTATGTGAAGCTCATAGTTCTCTGTTTTCAGTTCATCCTGGCAGTACTAAGATGTACAGAGATCTGTGAGAGTCTTACTGGTGGGATGGAATGAAAAGAGATATTGCTGATTTTACTGTGAAGTGTTTGACTTGTCAGTAGGTTAAAGCAGAGCGGTAGTTACTGAAAGGGATGCTTCATCCATTACCAGTGCCAGAGTAGAAATGGGAAAATATATCCATGGACTTTGTTGTGGGATTAACAAGGACATCTCGAGGTAATAATGCAATCTGGGTTATTGTTGATCGCTTGACTAAATCTGCTTATTTCCTTGCTATAAGAGATAAGTTTTCCCTAGATCAACTTTCCCATTTGTATCTTAAAGAGATAGTCAGGTTATATGGAGTTCCTCTCTCCATTGTATCTGACTGTGATCCCAGGTTCACTTCTAACTTTTGGAAGGGCCTTCAGAAGTCGTTGAGTACTGAATTAAATTTTAGTACAGCTTTTCATCCGCAATCAGATGGGTAGTCAGAACAAACAATTTAGACCTTGGAGGATATGCTACGAGTTTTCTCTATGGATTATTAGGGAAGTTGGGACCAACACCTTTCTTTGGTTGAGTTTTCTTATAATAACAGTTTTCATTCCAGTATACAGATGAAACCATTTGAGGCATTATATGGGAAGCGGTGTCGAACTCCAGCTTTTTGGGATGAAGTTGGTGAAAGGAAGCTGATGGGACCAGAATTGGTAGAAGATTTGGCAGAAAAAGTTAAGTGGATTCAGAAACACATGAGAACAGCTCAGAGCAGACAGAAAAGTTATGTGGATAGCCGGAGGAAGGATCTATCTTTCGAGGTAGGTGATCATGTTTTTCTCAAGGTTTCTCCATGGAAAAGTGTGATGCGATTTTCTAAGAAAGGAAAGCTGAGTCCAAGGTTCATTGGACCGTATGAAATTCTAGAGAGAGTTGGATCAGTTGCTTACCGAGTGGATTTACCTCTGAGTTTATCTCAGGTACACAATGCTTTTCATGTTTCGATGTTGAGAAAGTATATGCCAGATCCATCTCATGTTTTGAGCCCAAAGGTAGTTCAGTTGGAAGAAAATCTCTTTTATGAAGAACAAACAGTCTAGATTCTTGACCGAAGAGAGCAAGTGTTGTGAAATAAGGTAATTCACCAGGTAAAGGTTTTGTGGAAAAACCATATGGTTGAAGAGGGAACATGAGAATCTAAAAATGCTATGAGGGATAAATACCCCCACTTATTCGATAAGTAAATAAATTGCGGGGATGCAATTTTCTAAAGGGGGTAAGGATGTAACATCCAAAGTAAGTAATGAATAATAGATATTTTTATCTATGTCTATTTATGAATTAGATAGTGTTTTAGAGGCTTAAAATGAGAATAAATCCAATCTTAAGCATGGAATACACTGATATTTTTAAAAGATTGTTTTACTGCCTTTTGATGGAAAACCATTTTTAAATCAATATTTTGACAATTTTATAAGCTATATTTGTCAAAATAAACATATTTTTTATGATTGGGACATTGAAATTTACATTGGATTAATTTTTGGTATTTTCTGGACAATGTTTATTTTTTAATGAATAGTGAAAAAATACTGCATTTTACATCAAAACTGTTTTTTCATCTAATTTAATTATATAATTATATTATCTTTTTAATTGGTCTTAAAGTGTAATTTGAATATATTTTTACCATTTAATCCAATGGTGGTCATTAGGATTAATTTTACTTTGGAATTGGGCATAATCTAATGCCAAACTTTTCATAGATATTGTTTCAAAAAAACCCACTATTTGTTTTGGCAACGGGAATTATTTTTAAATTAATTATTTCAATTTCTGTGTTTCGAATTTGGTAAAATGGATTACATATTTGGAATTAGAAGGTCCAAATTATGTAATCAAGATTCTTTTGTTTTTGGACATTATGAATAGTAACGACGATAATTATCTTTAATTATCTTGATTAATGAGTAATCGGGTAGTTAAGGATAATAAAATAATATCATAATAATAAAAAAATGACACCAACATGTGTCCTAATGATACTGGTTGTCTCATGGCCGAACATGGGATGCCTTGTGCCAAAATTGGGGACCCCATGGAATCACTTTTGTGGGAAAGTGACTTGTTATATTTTTATTTTTTTAAAGTAAATATAACAAAGAATGTATCACCTGAGTAATTTTTTTTAATTTTGTCTACATATATGATATTATGGACTATAAATATTCATTGGAAAGCTAAAAATAGTTTCTACATCATAGTATTTTTTTCATAATTTTTAGACATTATATAAATTAAATTATTTATGACATCATGATGATGCAGCGATTACCACATTAATAAAGGACTTAAATAAAATGAATAGATAATGTTAAAAATATAACTTACACTTGTCAAAGACCTATTGTATGAGTATATTTAGAACCCTTATCACCTTATCCTTATAATACATCAATGTGGGACCTTTAAAATCGGAAACCCATTTGAAAATAAAGTTACATTTTGTAAATTTCCAAGAGTGCCCTCCTCTCCTCTTATAAAAGGCCCCCACCTCTACCTCTTTACCCACACTTCCAAAGCCTTTGGCTCGTCCAACACCTGACCATTTGTCTCTCCACATCCCTCTATTACTCTTAGAATCCTCACTTTGGGCAGAAGTCTTTCCAAGGAAGCCTTTGAGCTCAAACCAAAGGGAGTTACCCGATTTTAAGGTAATGTCTTCACTTGAGTCCTTTTGTTTTATTTTGCTTCTCCAACCCCCTAAACTCTTTTTATTCTTTTATTTTGTAACAAAACCAACATCTTCCATATACTAGGATGTTGTTATAAGAAGGATTCAAGATACACTTACACACACCTACATCTAATGGTTAAAGAACATACTGTTTCTGTGGATGGCTAATTTCTGCCTCACGAAACGATGATTGTTCAACACTCATATAACACCTTTAAAGGTGGCCATTAAGATGTAAATATATTTATATATGATATATAATATGTTTATGTTTTCCTTAAGATTCTGTATTTTTTATTTATGGCATACCTTTATGGCTTCCATTATGGGTATACGTGATATCTTCATTTTAGGAAGTGCGGACTACCGCCCCCTCAAAGTGATTTGATTTGTTAATGCCATACGTGAGACGTATAAAGGATGGATTTAATGATATTATATATGATATTATACTAGAATTATAATATACCTTTTTTATCATTATGATTTCACTCCATTAAAGTATGAGATAGAAATGAAAGTAGCGTTCATGCGTACGTACGACTTACCTTCTCCATGAACGGTGCATTTCATTTCTTATCCTCAAATGTAATGTAATATTATAAGTACATATATATAATGGATATATATGATTTATGTTACATCTAAATGATTAATATAATTCTGGAATTAAAATATAAATATCTCTCATTTAGTTTTAATTCCATTAATATGACATAGAAATGAAAGCAGCGTTCATGCGTACGTACGGCTTACCGTCTCCATGAATGGTGCATTTCATTTCTTACCTCTAAATTATTATGTAATATTATAAATACATGTATATTATGGATATATATGATATATATGATATCCAAATCATGAATATCATTTTGGATATAATGAACCTTTGACTACACGAACAACATGTAATTGTAAGAAGTCCACTTTAGACTGAAGAACCAAGTATCGACAAAACAAACATTATTAACTTAAATGATTACATAATGTTTATAACATGATAATAAGTGATATAAAAGTAATAACGAACTTGAAGAAGGTTCTTAAGCAAGTAGAAATTAACTCAAGTTTATTATTCAAGACATTAAAGAACGATCGAGTCAAGTCGGACCCGAGGTAAGGGACTTCGTCTCAATCTCCTTTAATTGAGGAATTTTTTGTTTTATACACAAATTTCTTTTATACGGTGTATAATCCACTTTGAATTTTACTTTTATACAAAAGGGAATCTTTTTCTACGAAGCGTTTTACTAAACGACAAAAAGGAATGTTTCTTTTAACGTACGCAGTGACAACGACCTTTTCCGCCGCTGTGAGTATTATTTGGTCTTTGGCTTCCTCAACAAGCCGTAATGTTTTTAAAATGAAATAAATACCATATACTCTTTTATGTATTTTGGTATTGAAAATGGTTTTTGTAAAGACCCGTAAAATTCAAGGGAAATTTTTTCTTAATTTTCTTTAGAATTTTACAAGAATGCGGTTTCAGTCGGCACCTGATTCTGAGGCCCGGAGTGCCCGGAATTAATTTCCGAAGTTTGGCTCGGGTACGTTCAGTGAACGAACGAGCGGGAATTCCTAACTTTTGATCCGGTGCTCGGAATTGAAATCCGAGGGCACCGATGAACTCGCAGCGCCGATATTCGCTTAAAGAGACCTTTCCGGGAGTTGCGTTTGTTGCGGGTTGAAAGTTCCGTTTTGGGGTTTTTCAGTTAAGTTAAATAAAATTGTGTTAAACAAATTTTATTTTTAACTTATTAAAAACCTACCCAAGGGGGTTGGAAGTGGGACCCACACCCACTTAACCTCCCTTGGGAGGATTAAGTGTGGTGGGGCCCACACGAACCCCTATCTTTCAAATTTCTCTCAACGTTCTTAACCCCTAATTAAATTGGCCTAAGTAACTCTTATTTAATTATGGGAGTTATGTCTTTTTGAATTTCAAGACTTTGAAAATTCTTTTGTGTTGTGTTAATAAAATAAGAGGTAGTCTTATTTTATTTAGGGTTCTTTGTTTGTCTTTGGAGAGCTTTCTCATCTTCAAGCTCTGACGAAGAACGGAGAACGTCTTCATCTTCTCCGGCGAGGAACGTCTTCATCCTCAACGAAGAACGACAACACTTCGTCAAGGATCATCGACTCAGAGACCTAGTATCTTCGGACCTCTGCTTCCTCTTCGGACCTTCTTCGTCGGCAAACGAAGATCCGCCAACAACGTGTCGCATCGGACGTAAATCTTCGTCAACGGATTTGACGAACGACGACCGCGACGCCTGAATTCCGCGACGCCGTCTTCCGCGGAACGTAGAGGATTTCTTTGAATCTCAAACCCGAGGTAGGGGATGTTTTTATTAATTATTTTATTCCATTCCTGAATCGTGGATTTTAGCATGACTAAACGTGAGACTTTTTAGTTATGTTATTTGTTAACGCGAGGGGAGTCGGACCGCACGAACACGGCCGAAACCCCCTCCTTCGTTCATGTTGATTCATGCGGGTGGAAGCAAGAGGCGTGGTGCCGTCGCACCACGCGGATGAACATGCTTATGTTTTCCGCAACACCGTCGCGCTTCGCCGAGGTGAGACTTCAAGACCGCGACGCCGACACGCCGCGTTGGGAGGATTCTTGGCACGGCGAAAGGGGCGCGGTGCCGTCGCACCGCGCCGGACGACGAACACTGCGGCCGGTTCCGGGCCGCGGTGAGACGAGGAGACCGCGGCCGGTTCCGGGCCGCGGCGGAAGGAAAGACCGGCGGCCGGGCCGCCGGCGTCGGAAGTCAAGGGCGGGACCGGAAATTTCCGGTCCCGTTGGTAAAAACCGGCCGGCCAGCGGGCCGGCCGGACGTCATAAAAACCGGGGGATTAAACCCCCGGCCGGACCTTCAAGACCCCCCTCTTAATGAGGGGGGCGGTTCACTTAAAGAGGGGGGGCAACAGCCCCCCGGTTTTGTCAAGCTGGCCCCCATTTGCGGGGGCCGTTTTTGTCAAAGGCACGGCTTGAGCCGTGCCGCTTGAAGGAAAAACGCGGGGCTATGCCCCGCGTGAAAATCCCGTGCGGCAGCCGCCGCCGCCACGTGGCCAGCCGCCGCCGCCGCCACGCGGCCCGCTGCGCCGCGGCACCCCGCCGCCAGCGCGGTCCGCCAGCCGCCGCCGCCACGCGGTCCGCCAGCCGCCGCCGCCACGCGGTCCGCCAGCCGCCGCCGCCACGTGGCCCGCCGCCGCCGCGCCACGCGGCCGCCGCCGCCACGCGGCCCGCCGCCGCCACGTGGCCCGCCGCCGCCGTCCGCCGCCGCCGGCCGCCGCCGCCGGCCGCCGCGCCACCCAAGGGGGGGGGGTCGGGCCGGGTCGTTCCGGACCCGGACCCCCCCGTTTCGGACCAGATTCGGTTCTTGGCTCATAACTTGAGCCTCGGACCTCCGAATGACGAACCGTCTGCGGCAACGCGATCCTTGGATCGAGACGGTCGTTTCGGTATATCGCACTCAAGGTTTCGGGTTACTTTGAGTTCGGCCGGGTTGGTTCGTTCACGAGACCAACCGGGCCTTCGGAGCGGAAACGCTCATATCTTGAGCCACGAACGTCCGATTGACGCACCGTCAGTCGCGTTGTGTTCCTCTTAGTGAATCGGATCTTTTGGCATACTCCGCCCGAGGTTTGGACGCAGGTGGAGTACGGTCGGGTTGGTTTTTCCTTAAAAACCAACCGGGCCCCGGAGACGAATATGCCAATAACTCTCAGACCGGGCGTCCGATCGACGCGCCGTCTGTTGCGTTGAGTTCCTGTTAACGATACGAAACTTTTGGCATACTCCGCCCGAGTTTTGGTTGCAGTTGGATAGTGGCCGGGTTGGATCGCACCGAAATCCAACCGGGCCCCTGGAACGGAAAAGCTGATATCTTTCAGACAGGACGTCCGCTTGACGAGCCGTCAGCGGCGTTGATGGTTACGTTGAGTAACGGTCCCTTTGAGTTTACCCTATGGGAGTTCGGGGTACAGTTGAGATACGGCCGGGTTTGGTTTCGCTCACGAAACCAACCGGTCCCCTGGGACGAAAAGGCTAATAACTCACAGACCGGGCGTCCGATCGACGCGCCGTCTGTTGCGTTGAGACCCCTGTGACGAGACGGTTCTTTGAGACACTTCTTTGCGGGACCTTGTGATACTTGTAGTATCGACCAGTAGCTCGTGGAGCGGACCCGTGGTACTTGACAGTAGTGGTGCGCTTAGATGCAGCAGCAGATCCTTGGCGGTGGAGCGCTTGGTTGTAGCGGCGGACCCGCGATACTCTACGGAGTGTGAGTGCTTGGTTGTAGCGACAGACCCGCAACGGTGGAGACGAGCGTGCAGAGTACGGAGACCGTGTAGCCGGCTGAGACCTGACGACTGCTTGACCGACTCGACTTGGAGTGAGTCGACTAGCCCAGTGGACGGAGCGCCCGGTATTTGGCGGCAGACCCACGGCGGACGGAGCGCCTGGTAGTTGGCAGCAGACCCGCGGTACTCGACAGGAGGAGTACCTCAGCAGGCTATCTGGGTAGCGCCCGGTATTTGGCGACAGACCCTCAGCGGACGGAGCGCCCGGTAGTTGGCCGCAAACCCGCAGTCCTCGACAGGAGGAGTACCTCAGCAGTCCTAGGTTAGTGAGCGGCAGCCTCGGAGTCGTGACAGGACCACTGTACACTCTAGAGACGGAGCTCTTCAGCAGTTACGGTTTCGATAATGAAAATCCTGGTTTGAGCTGAGACTTTTGACCTTATGTTTACCTCATGATTGAGATGGGTCACTTGCTAACTTTGGTATATGTATGGGCATATACCCGGGTAGTGGTTATCCGTTGATTTCACAATTCTTGTGTTCCTCATGATTGAGATGGGTTACTCGATAACTTAGGTATATGTATGGGCATATACCTAAGTAGAAGTTATCTGTTGAGATCTTCTTTGTGGTTATCCTTGTTGGTTTAGTGAGACCTTGAGGGTCTCGGGGTCCTTACTGAGTATCGTTATACTCACCCCTGCACGGGCTATGCCCGCACCTCGTTGTGTTGGTTGCAGACGACGGACAGTGCTGACAGAAGCCGAATGTTCGAGGACTAGACAGTACCTGGAGGTGGACTACACGACGAGGCGGTACCCGGAGGCAGACCACTGGACAGGACATACTCGGAGCAGACGGCGGGACCCGAGGAGCAGAGGAGCTATCTGTACCCACCCTTCAGGTGGGATTTCCAGTGGACATCTCAGCGTAGCAGATTTACTTTTCAGTCGCTGTTTTCCCTTTCGAGTTGTACTTTACAGTTGGGCTTGTATTTCCGGCCCCTTTTTACTTTCAGCTCTTCTTTTGTACTTAGTGTTTTTACTTCCGCTTGTACTCTGTGGTGCTTGTTTTCTTTTATAAAGGCAATGCCTTCCCAGTTATCGGGACTTTACGCCTTTGGTGCTAGTCGCCAGCCCCTGGCCTATGGAAGGCGGGCTTGGGGTAGTCACGGCACGGGCCCCGAGGACGGGTCGTGACAAATTGGTATCAAAGGGGTTCGGTTCTACCGCAGAACTTATAACTCTGATGATTCTTTCTGTGGAGCAATAGTGTTGAGAGTACCGAGTGTGGTTTTCAGTTCAGGGAGTCCAGTGTTGGTGCGGGCGGCCGACGTATCCATACACCAGGACCCTGACAACTGATTTCCGACTTTGTGCACGAAAACACTGATTGCGTGTGTGTTTTCAAAGGTTTCCCCCCTTAAAACAGCTCAAACCAGGTCAGCTCACCAGGTATAATTGTTTGATCGTGTTACGTTGTTTCTTTCAGGATGTCTTTTCTCGGACGACCAGCTAGAGCCCGGAGGGATGAGCGTGCTGACAGTCTGACGAGCGACGAGGCTTCGGTACAGGGCCCTCTTGCAGTTGAGGCACCAGCGGAGGCACCAGCGGTACTACCATACGTTGGGCCACCGATGCCACCAGCCCCAGCAGTAGGCGATGCCCGCTACTTGCGCGCACTGCATGAGTTCCAGCGCCAGAGGCCACCCAGGTTCGGGGGAGAGATGGACCCGCAGGCGGCTGAGGATTGGCTGGAGGCCGTGGTGGGAGTCTTCAGGCTAGTGGGGACGCCGGCAGACTTCATGGTGATCTTTGCTACCAGCCTCCTTCAGGCAGCAGCAGGTAGGTGGTGGAGCCACTTGTTTCAGTTTTGCGATGAGATGGACTTCACATGGGAAGACTTTGAGACCTTCTTCAGGGTGGAGTTTGTGCCAGTAGCTCTACACCCTGAGCGTGATCAGGAGCTGCTGCCTTTGCCACGTGTTTCTCGATCAGAAGCCGAGTCATCTGTGGGCAGTAGACAGATGATGCTGAGGCCCAGAAAGACCAGACCGGCAGTTAGACGGTCTCGGGTTTTACGACCGGTGGTGCAGGGCACCCGGAGTGGGAACGGAGCTAGCCGTGCAAGGAGCAGGTTGTGTTACTCATGTCGCGGAAAGGGTCATCTGGCACGTGACTGTCCGACTCCCGATCCGCAGGCTTTGAGGGAGCCACCGAGAAAGAGGCGACGACAAATGCTTGAGCAACAGTAAAGCAGGTGGACAGGAGCGGAACTAGTGGATACGTCTCTTGTACTTCTAGTTCCTTGTTGATGTTGCTTTTGTGTAGCGTCTTGTATTATGAGCTGCAATAATAAAAGACGCATCCTTTGAGATGTTTTCATTCCTGTCCTCTTTTGTGATGTTACTAAGAGGTTCCAGTTGACTGTTGACTTGACCCTCACTTGTGAGACATCTACTGGAGGAGACCAGTTACCACACACTGATGCCGACAGTGTGACTCAACCCTTGGAGGCGAGAGTAACGGTTGGATCTCTTAGTAGTAGCGTCGAGGCCTTACGACGTCATCCTTGGTATGGATTAGTATCATCCATGTTAGGATTGACTGTTTTAGGCAAAGAATGTGGTTCATCCAGGGGATGAGACCAGGTTTCTCTTTTCGGCAAAGAAGAAATCTCGCAGCTCATGTGGGACCAGAGATGGTCCGGGCCACGTCAGAAGAGGTCCACGTCATCCAGGAGCGGATGAGGACAACACAGAGCCGGCAGAAGTCTTACACTGACAGGAGGCGGAGGCCACTAGAGTTCGAGGAGGGTGACCACGTCTTCTTGCGGGTCTCACCTCGACGTGGTAAACAGAGTTTTGGCCAAGGCGGCAAGTTGTCTCCCCGCTTCATCGGGCCTTTCCAGGTCCTCAGCAGAGTTGGCGAGGTGGCTTATCGCCTGGCTCTGCCACCTCAGTTGCACCGGGTGCACGACGTCTTCCACGTATCCCAGCTGAGGAGATACGTGCTCGACCCCCTTCGCATATCTTCGACCATGAGGAGCTAGACAGTGGCGATGAGTGTCTTATACGGAGGTCCCGGTGGAGATAGAGGATCGACAGGAGCGGGTCCTACATGGGCGATCGATTCCTCTTGTGCGCAACAGATGGCGGCACGGGAATCTCCAGGTGAGCACATGGGATCGGAAGGCTCTGATGCGTGCTCAGTACCGCTTTGTTTCCCTAAGGTTGTGGTGAAGCTTTACGGGGACGTAAAGCCCTGTGGTGGGAGTAATGTAAAGACCCGTAAAATTCAAGGGAAATTTTTTCTTAATTTTCTTTAGAATTTTACAAGAATGCGGTTTCAGTCGGCACCTGATTCTGAGGCCCGGAGTGCCCGGAATTAATTTCCGAAGTTTGGCTCGGGTACGTTCAGTGAACGAACGAGCGGGAATTCCTAACTTTTGATCCGGTGCTCGGAATTGAAATCCGAGGGCACCGATGAACTCGCAGCGCCGATATTCGCTTAAAGAGACCTTTCCGGGAGTTGCGTTTGTTGCGGGTTGAAAGTTCCGTTTTGGGGTTTTTCAGTTAAGTTAAATAAAATTGTGTTAAACAAATTTTATTTTTAACTTATTAAAAACCTACCCAAGGGGGTTGGAAGTGGGACCCACACCCACTTAACCTCCCTTGGGAGGATTAAGTGTGGTGGGGCCCACACGAACCCCTATCTTTCAAATTTCTCTCAACGTTCTTAACCCCTAATTAAATTGGCCTAAGTAACTCTTATTTAATTATGGGAGTTATGTCTTTTTGAATTTCAAGACTTTGAAAATTCTTTTGTGTTGTGTTAATAAAATAAGAGGTAGTCTTATTTTATTTAGGGTTCTTTGTTTGTCTTTGGAGAGCTTTCTCATCTTCAAGCTCTGACGAAGAACGGAGAACGTCTTCATCTTCTCCGGCGAGGAACGTCTTCATCCTCAACGAAGAACGACAACACTTCGTCAAGGATCATCGACTCAGAGACCTAGTATCTTCGGACCTCTGCTTCCTCTTCGGACCTTCTTCGTCGGCAAACGAAGATCCGCCAACAACGTGTCGCATCGGACGTAAATCTTCGTCAACGGATTTGACGAACGACGACCGCGACGCCTGAATTCCGCGACGCCGTCTTCCGCGGAACGTAGAGGATTTCTTTGAATCTCAAACCCGAGGTAGGGGATGTTTTTATTAATTATTTTATTCCATTCCTGAATCGTGGATTTTAGCATGACTAAACGTGAGACTTTTTAGTTATGTTATTTGTTAACGCGAGGGGAGTCGGACCGCACGAACACGGCCGAAACCCCCTCCTTCGTTCATGTTGATTCATGCGGGTGGAAGCAAGAGGCGTGGTGCCGTCGCACCACGCGGATGAACATGCTTATGTTTTCCGCAACACCGTCGCGCTTCGCCGAGGTGAGACTTCAAGACCGCGACGCCGACACGCCGCGTTGGGAGGATTCTTGGCACGGCGAAAGGGGCGCGGTGCCGTCGCACCGCGCCGGACGACGAACACTGCGGCCGGTTCCGGGCCGCGGTGAGACGAGGAGACCGCGGCCGGTTCCGGGCCGCGGCGGAAGGAAAGACCGGCGGCCGGGCCGCCGGCGTCGGAAGTCAAGGGCGGGACCGGAAATTTCCGGTCCCGTTGGTAAAAACCGGCCGGCCAGCGGGCCGGCCGGACGTCATAAAAACCGGGGGATTAAACCCCCGGCCGGACCTTCAAGACCCCCCTCTTAATGAGGGGGGCGGTTCACTTAAAGAGGGGGGGCAACAGCCCCCCGGTTTTGTCAAGCTGGCCCCCATTTGCGGGGGCCGTTTTTGTCAAAGGCACGGCTTGAGCCGTGCCGCTTGAAGGAAAAACGCGGGGCTATGCCCCGCGTGAAAATCCCGTGCGGCAGCCGCCGCCGCCACGTGGCCAGCCGCCGCCGCCGCCACGCGGCCCGCTGCGCCGCGGCACCCCGCCGCCAGCGCGGTCCGCCAGCCGCCGCCGCCACGCGGTCCGCCAGCCGCCGCCGCCACGCGGTCCGCCAGCCGCCGCCGCCACGTGGCCCGCCGCCGCCGCGCCACGCGGCCGCCGCCGCCACGCGGCCCGCCGCCGCCACGTGGCCCGCCGCCGCCGTCCGCCGCCGCCGGCCGCCGCCGCCGGCCGCCGCGCCACCCAAGGGGGGGGGGTCGGGCCGGGTCGTTCCGGACCCGGACCCCCCCGTTTCGGACCAGATTCGGTTCTTGGCTCATAACTTGAGCCTCGGACCTCCGAATGACGAACCGTCTGCGGCAACGCGATCCTTGGATCGAGACGGTCGTTTCGGTATATCGCACTCAAGGTTTCGGGTTACTTTGAGTTCGGCCGGGTTGGTTCGTTCACGAGACCAACCGGGCCTTCGGAGCGGAAACGCTCATATCTTGAGCCACGAACGTCCGATTGACGCACCGTCAGTCGCGTTGTGTTCCTCTTAGTGAATCGGATCTTTTGGCATACTCCGCCCGAGGTTTGGACGCAGGTGGAGTACGGTCGGGTTGGTTTTTCCTTAAAAACCAACCGGGCCCCGGAGACGAATATGCCAATAACTCTCAGACCGGGCGTCCGATCGACGCGCCGTCTGTTGCGTTGAGTTCCTGTTAACGATACGAAACTTTTGGCATACTCCGCCCGAGTTTTGGTTGCAGTTGGATAGTGGCCGGGTTGGATCGCACCGAAATCCAACCGGGCCCCTGGAACGGAAAAGCTGATATCTTTCAGACAGGACGTCCGCTTGACGAGCCGTCAGCGGCGTTGATGGTTACGTTGAGTAACGGTCCCTTTGAGTTTACCCTATGGGAGTTCGGGGTACAGTTGAGATACGGCCGGGTTTGGTTTCGCTCACGAAACCAACCGGTCCCCTGGGACGAAAAGGCTAATAACTCACAGACCGGGCGTCCGATCGACGCGCCGTCTGTTGCGTTGAGACCCCTGTGACGAGACGGTTCTTTGAGACACTTCTTTGCGGGACCTTGTGATACTTGTAGTATCGACCAGTAGCTCGTGGAGCGGACCCGTGGTACTTGACAGTAGTGGTGCGCTTAGATGCAGCAGCAGATCCTTGGCGGTGGAGCGCTTGGTTGTAGCGGCGGACCCGCGATACTCTACGGAGTGTGAGTGCTTGGTTGTAGCGACAGACCCGCAACGGTGGAGACGAGCGTGCAGAGTACGGAGACCGTGTAGCCGGCTGAGACCTGACGACTGCTTGACCGACTCGACTTGGAGTGAGTCGACTAGCCCAGTGGACGGAGCGCCCGGTATTTGGCGGCAGACCCACGGCGGACGGAGCGCCTGGTAGTTGGCAGCAGACCCGCGGTACTCGACAGGAGGAGTACCTCAGCAGGCTATCTGGGTAGCGCCCGGTATTTGGCGACAGACCCTCAGCGGACGGAGCGCCCGGTAGTTGGCCGCAAACCCGCAGTCCTCGACAGGAGGAGTACCTCAGCAGTCCTAGGTTAGTGAGCGGCAGCCTCGGAGTCGTGACAGGACCACTGTACACTCTAGAGACGGAGCTCTTCAGCAGTTACGGTTTCGATAATGAAAATCCTGGTTTGAGCTGAGACTTTTGACCTTATGTTTACCTCATGATTGAGATGGGTCACTTGCTAACTTTGGTATATGTATGGGCATATACCCGGGTAGTGGTTATCCGTTGATTTCACAATTCTTGTGTTCCTCATGATTGAGATGGGTTACTCGATAACTTAGGTATATGTATGGGCATATACCTAAGTAGAAGTTATCTGTTGAGATCTTCTTTGTGGTTATCCTTGTTGGTTTAGTGAGACCTTGAGGGTCTCGGGGTCCTTACTGAGTATCGTTATACTCACCCCTGCACGGGCTATGCCCGCACCTCGTTGTGTTGGTTGCAGACGACGGACAGTGCTGACAGAAGCCGAATGTTCGAGGACTAGACAGTACCTGGAGGTGGACTACACGACGAGGCGGTACCCGGAGGCAGACCACTGGACAGGACATACTCGGAGCAGACGGCGGGACCCGAGGAGCAGAGGAGCTATCTGTACCCACCCTTCAGGTGGGATTTCCAGTGGACATCTCAGCGTAGCAGATTTACTTTTCAGTCGCTGTTTTCCCTTTCGAGTTGTACTTTACAGTTGGGCTTGTATTTCCGGCCCCTTTTTACTTTCAGCTCTTCTTTTGTACTTAGTGTTTTTACTTCCGCTTGTACTCTGTGGTGCTTGTTTTCTTTTATAAAGGCAATGCCTTCCCAGTTATCGGGACTTTACGCCTTTGGTGCTAGTCGCCAGCCCCTGGCCTATGGAAGGCGGGCTTGGGGTAGTCACGGCACGGGCCCCGAGGACGGGTCGTGACAGTTTTTATAATGAATTTTTTATATCAATATATTTATGTGATATATTGTGATCAAAGTGTGGAAATGTTTTCTTTCCATTATATTTGTTTTATGTCTTATGATTTTATAATGGTACTTGGACATTTGACGGTTGGTTACGTGATGAACCGTATGACTGGTGGTGCCGTGAATACCAGGATGAGTGGTTACGTTATAACCTCCAATGCATTGGGTATGGAAGTCGACCGTATGGCTATTCCATTAAGGATGTATGGAAGTCGGCCATATGGATATTCCATTATGTATGTGTGGAAGTCAACCGTATGGTTATTCCATTTAAGTATGTTTATGTCCTAAGTTACCTTTATATGTTATGTGATCTTTATATGGGTTTTATGGTAATATTTTGGTTACAAAAGGATAAGTAATGATCTTTTATTAAGTGAAGAGTTTTTACTACTTCATAATGGTGAAAAGTATTACTTTGATAAAGTATACATGGTTTACTTGTTGTTTTGATAAACTAACAATTTTCATTCTTTGTGTATCCCTTAATGAGATTTTTATGCTCACCCCAAGTTTTTATTGAAATGTTTTTCACAGGAATTAATGTGGAATAGGGTCAAGGATGGGATCAAGGGGAAGTCATGCTATATAAAACTTGGAACTAGACTTGTTTTTTTAAGAGTTTTTTATTCTATGGAAACTTAGTAGAAGTGTCTACTTTTAAATCTTTTGAGATGTAATAGTTATGTTCTAATTATCTAAAACTCTAAACCTGAAAAGATCCTCAATGTGAATTATTCATTTAATTCAATGTTAAGTAAGGTTTAAGGCCGGGGCCTTATAATTAATGCACCACATATTGACCAGGATTAAATGGTGCACGGTCATCTGAACTACATGTTGTGTCTCTCATTGGACATAGCGTGTAGTACCTTTGGATCAGAGACAAGTCGTGTATTCCATACACGACCTACCCGACAAGTGGCCATGTAACACGGAGTCAACACAGCATGTGGCCCATTGGACACGTCATGTACTCCAAATTTTCTGAGGTACGTTTTACACACCGAGTCCCTTGGCGTGTACCTCAGATAGATGGTGAAGGGTGTACACACTGTGTATATCAGATCTACACACCGTGTACTTTTACCAAATTACAAAAAATCAAAAATTTATTTATTTTACTATGTAAACCTTGATACATGTACTTGCGTGTGGTTGTAAAGATTTGACACAACATGCGATAGGTTTTAATATACATAAATATTTAAATGTTTAATTAATATCTGCACAATGTTCAGATCTGCATATCATGTATGAGTTGTATTATAAGTTGTTACTTTACGTACATTTGAGCATAACACGTGACTGAAAAATCATGTAATTCGTGTAATCATCCGTGAAGTACATGTCATGAAAGTATGTGATATGTCGTGTATTCTATATGCCACAAGATTAAAATAGTATACGAATATAATACATGTTGGGTATAATTGTATGGGTATTCACCATGTTACCTCTAAGGTACAAGTTACGTACAAAGTTATTTTTAAATGGATTTATTTAATTTGTTTATTATTATAATGGATAAGAATCTCAAGGAAATTCAGATAAGAATTAAGATAAAAGGATTGATTAATTATTAATAATAATTAATCAATTCGAACATGATTTATCTTAAATAAGAATGATTAATAATTGAATACTAGTTTTATAAAATGCATAATTTGTTGCATGCATGTGGATTATTATGAGCTAGACCGATCCTTTTTTATGCGATTGGCTTCATTTAATTTCTTATTAAATTAAATTGTTGGCCTGCATTCCTTCTGTCCTTTCATTATGTAGGGACTATGTGCCCATGATTTCTTTTATGTAAACCCATTTCCCCCTCACCCACGTATGAGTAAAGGACATATGTAATGGATGAAGCTCCCAAGCTAGTGGAGGGGGTTCGAGTTCAAAGCTGAGGAAAAACCAATCCAAGGAGATGCATAGGTGGATAGGTGGGAAGCTGTAACACGAACCTAATGGTTTAAGGTGTTTATCCCTTAGGTCAACGGTTAGTTCATCAACCACTAGATATACTAACCATTAGTATAATCTCATTATCACACCCTTTATTTTATATATGTCATTTGCATATTTATTTCATTATGGATGTGTTGTCACAATCACATAATTAATGAATCAACCAGCATGCAAGATGGAACTAAACTAAACTGGCTTATGCGTAAATATTATCTAAGACATTATTAATCACTTAAGTAATCCCACTTAATATTAACCAGCATGTGATAAAGATAAATATTGGAAATTTATGTATAAAAGGATAAAATCCCTCAATAAAATATTAACTGGATATAGCCTTCTATTACTTCAGTTAGAATCGAACCATAGTTCAAAGTTATTGAACAACCAAAGTTGGGGTGATTTCAATTATCATGGAATTATAACATGAGGTTTTGGGTTGATTTAACATAGTTTACATCTAGGGTTGATTGCCAAAGCAGGACTTGGTGTAACTGAGAGGCAAAGGTTGAGGAAATCCAATTAAAGGATTTCAGGATTGGGGAGTCCACTTAACAGATCAAAGAACTGTGAGTTAATGCAGTTGGAATTTAGAACGCCTACCTAAAATCATTTAAGTTTCCTGAGAAACCAAATTTGGGGTAATGAGAAGGGGAATATGGATCCTTGCCACATGAATATCCAAGCAACAGAATATTCCGAAGCCAATGGTGAGTGCTATTGGGTTTCAATAAAATAGTGGGAGACTAATAAATATAATATTTATTTATTTGTCTAAATTTTATCAGATAAAGTACTAAAATTATGATTATCTTATTTTTTAGAAACACCAATAAAATGACATAAAACATATCATTGAAAACCATACTCAAGAAGGAAAACCTTCTCACTAGCACAAAAATCCAAGAGTGGAAAAGGTGCCTATGTGTCATCCTTCACCATGAAAGGAAATTGTATGTGCTGGAAGAAATTTTACCAGTTACGCCTAGAAATGAGGAAAGTGATGAAGAACTATATCTCTATGAGAAACATCTAAATGATGCTAAATCTATTTAGTGATTCATGTTATCATCCATGTCTAATGAGATTTTGAAACAACATGAGGATATGGATTCCTATATCATGATGTCTCACCTTCGAGATCGCTATCAAGAGAAGGAGAGACAAGTGACATATGAGATCTCTAATTCTTTGTTTAAAACTAAGTTTAGAGAGTCTATACCAGCCAAGCCTCATATAGTCAAGCTTATCAGATACATTTAATGCCCAGACATCTTAGGGATTAAATTCTCAGATGATTTGCATACAGATCTCATACTTTCATCACTGCCCAAGACCTTCCCCAACTGTATTGTGAATTATAATATAAGAAATAATGAGAAGATTATTTCAAAACTTTTGACCTTGATTTTTCAAGTGGATAAGGACATGGGGCATGATAAACCCATGATCCGTATGGTGAATAAGAAAAGGAATAATAATGAAAAGGGGGCCAAGACTTATAAACAGTCTAAATCTCCTTAGCAATATCTTTCTAAGAAGAAGAAAATACAAAGGTAGGGAAAGGAAAAGGAAGTTGTATGTTTTTCATGTGGCAAGCCAGGACACTGGAAGTTGAAATTCACCCAGATGCAGGGGGAAGATAAAGGTGTGTTTGTTATCGAGTGAAAGATTTCTATTTCTACACATTGGGTATTAGATTCAGCTTGTGATGCTCACATCTGTATCCAAATGCAGGAACCAAGTAGAGTTTGGAAGATTTAAGGATATGTTGATCTGTGAGCTTCCAATGGTGTGAGGCTGGTTTCCCTGGCCATTGGTGACTACCACCTTTCATTTCCAACATGAATGATTTTTTGTTTTAATATATAGTTATTATGTACCTACATTTAACAAGAACATAATTTATGTTTCATGTTTAGATACAGATGGATTTATTTTCAAATTTGGAAATAAAAGTTGTTTCTTTTATAAGGACAATATATGTTATGGTATGTAACATTTAAATAGTGGTATTTATGTATTAAATTATGAATACCAAGTGTTGGAAATTGATAACAAATCATGTTCACATGACTCTTATAACACCCAACTGTGGTATCACCATCTTGGTCATGTAAATGATAAGTGTTTGATTTTTTTTTCAAGATGGTTATTTAGAATCTTCTGAGTTAAAACCACTTGATAGATGTCATACTTGTTTACAAGAAAAAATAACCAAACCACCATTTGGTGGACATGGTGAAAGGGCTATAGAACTTCTAGTATTGGTACACACTGATGTGTGTAGACCATTTCCAAAAGAATCTAGAGTTGTATATTCTTACTTCATAACTTTTATTGATGACTTAAGTAGATATGTCTATATATTCTTGATGAGGTATAAGTTTAAGTCCTTTGAGAAATTCAAGGAATTCAATAATTAAGTAAAGAATCATCTTGGTAAGAATATAAAGAAACTTTGATTGAATTGAGGTGGTGAATATCTTAACCAAGAGTTTATCGACTTTCTATAAGAGTTTGAGGTTCTATCTCAACTCACTCCACCTTATACACTATAGTGGAATGATGTTAGTTAAAGGAGGAACCATACCTTATTAGACATGGTAAGGTTGATGATGAGTCATGCAGATCTTCCCTTATACTTTTGGGGGATATGCATTACAAACTACAGCATACACATTAAACTGAGTACCAACTAAATCAGAAAATGGGATTCCCTTCGAGTTATGGAGTGGAAAGAAACACATTTTATTTCATACACATGTATGGGGATGTGAGGTGTTTGTTAAGGACTTATAATAAATCAAATTAGTACCTCGGGTCAAAAATGTATCTTTATAGGATATCCTAAGGAAACAAATAGATACTACCTATACAACCCCTCAGACAAGAAAGTGACTGTTTCCAGACAATCCATCTTTCTTGAGAGGGAGAAAATACTAAAAAAAGGACTATGGGAGCAAGATTTAATTCAACAAAGTTGATGATTATGATACACAATATTTGGTACATGAATAGATTCCACAGGTACCTGTGGAAGAAGTATTTCCTGAAACACAAGTATTGTGTAGGAGTGTAAGAGAGGTAAGAGAACTAGAGAGATGGTTTTCTAGTCACCTAAGATAGTGATTAATTATTAGTTGACAATAATGAACCTATCTCCTACATAGAGTTAGTAGAGATCTTATAAGCTATAAGATGTCAAGAAGCCAGGAATTCTGAAATGGATTCCATATATCAAAAGCAAGTTTGAGTTCTGGTCGATGTGGTAGTTGATGTAAAGGCTATTGGATGCAAATGGGTATTCAAGAGGAAACTGGACAGGGAAGGTAAAGTAAGTACCTATAAATCAAGGTTAGTGCCTAAAGGGTTTAAACAATGTTAATGATTTGACTATGATGAAACATTTTCACCATTTTCCATGTTTAAATCCATTAGAATTCTGCTTGCTATAGTTGATTACCATGATTATGAGAGTTGGAAGATTGATGTCAAAACTGCATTCCTTAATGGAAAACTTTAGGAATATGTATATATTACATAACCAGAATGGTTTGTGACTACAGGTGATGCCAAAAGGATTTTTAATATTCAGAGATCCATTTATGGATTGAAGGAAATATCTAGTTCATGGAACATACAATTTTATGAATCCATCAATTTTTTTGGTTTCATTAAGAATGAATTTGAGCTGTGTGTTTACAAGAGGTCTATTAGGAATGAAATCGTTATCTTAATAGTATATGTTGATGAAATATTACTTATTGGAGATGACATACCAATCTTACAAGCAGTTAAGTATTGGTTTAAAAATTTTTCTCCATAAAGGAATTTGGTGAAGTAGCTTATATTCTTGTGATCAAGATCATTTGTGATAGATCCAAGAGGCTGCTTGGACGAAGTCAAAGTACATATATTGACCAGATACTAAAGATATTTAATATGAAAAAAATAAAATAGGGGTTGGTTCTAGTGTCACATGGTTTACATCTTTCTAAGAAAATGTGTCCTCAAACACAACATGAGAAAGAGAGAATGAGTAAGATCCCATACGCTTAAGGATATCCTTAAGTATTTGAGAAGAAATAAAGATATATTCCTGGTGTATGGAGGAGACGAGGAGCATGTCATCAGAGGTTATAATGATGCTAGTTTTTAGACCGATCAAAATGATCTGAAATCACTATTAGGATATGTTTTATGTCTCAACGGAGGAGATGTGACCTGAAAGAGTTTAAAGAAACCAGTTTTCATTGATTCTACAGTGGAGTCCGAGTATATAGTGTCTTCTAATGAATCCAAGGAATCTATTTAGATTCGGAACATTGTCTAATATCTTGATCTGGTACTTGGTAGTAAAGAACCTATCACATTGTATTGTGATAATACTGCAGTGATGAATCTTGAAAAAGAGCTAAGGTCACACCAACAAACAAAGCATATACTTCATAAGTATCACTTATTGAGGAATTTATATTATAGGGGTGAAGTTTTAGTAATAAGATTAACCATAAAAGAGAATGTGGAAGACCCCTTTACTAAAGAACTATCTTCGTAGAATCATAAGTATCATGTGAGATCTAGCAGACTGAAGGTTGTTAGTAATCAGATCTAGTACAAGTGGGAGTCTATTAAAGATGGTTCCTTAAAACAAAATTCTTCATACTTTATGATAAACTTTTATTCATTGTTTTTAATATTAATAAACTACTTATCACATTATTATTATTCTTTTGTGTGACATGGTATGTGATAATGTCCTAAGAGTAGCTGTCACACTAAAAGGTCATAATAATTCCCCGCTTTGATGAGAACCTGGAAGTGCTATGACACTATTCTTGAATATATGTTCTATAACCAGTTGATATAATTTTAGGGACATGAATAGTATAGGCTATTAGGGGTGGAGACTCATAGGAATTTGAGACACCTTCTCATAGTGTATGCCCTTGGTAATATCTAGTATAGATATTATGAGAACAAGACCTGCCGGTAGGAAATCCACATTCATATGTGTCATTGGATGTTCCTATCTATGGATGTGTGTATTGGTCCTTAGAGTTTAAGATTGATATTAATGAGTATTATGAGTCATGCACTTAGATGTATTGACAAAAACTGTAAGGATAGATGTTCATAGTGAAGTAGGATACGTTGGGTGCATCATGAGTAATATTTTCATTAATGAATAACGTGAGAAAGGATTTATCTCTTATATTATTTAATGGAAGTTAATATATCACACCCCTTGATAGAAATGATATAGCCTAAATAAATCCATTTTCATGGTGTTCTATAGTCATGTTCTATTTCCGAAGAGTCAAAGAAAGAGACATTAAACACATGGGTCAATGATACCGGCATGCAACCTACTTGATTTGAGATATTGTGATAAAGGTATTATATTACACAGTTTGCATTTGTATGAGGTCACATGTCGTTTAAACATTAACTTATTTCTCTTTGGGCGCCTTATCATGTTGCTAGATGCTTACCTTGGACTTTAGGCTACTTCGCCTAATGCCACTAAGAAAGAGGCCTAGAGGGTCACACACTAAGTGTATACAGAATCTCAGTTAAATAATATATTATTTATTATTTAACAGGTTGAATAAATATTATTCATGTATGTGGTTTAATAATTATTCATGTATGCTTGATTGAATATAAATATTTATTTTATATTTAGTAAAAACAATATTTATTTATTTATTGGTGAATAATGAAGTGATATTTATTTAATAAATAAATAGACATTGTTCAAGGTCTGATAAATATTGTGGAGGAATGATAGACCGAGTTTAATGGTCTGGTGAGAAATAATAACATTGAATATTATTTGATTAAATAAAATTTAATTATAATTCTAAAGTTAAGTGTATGTCGATAAATAATAATATTAGTTTTATTATTTGACATGGGTATTTTCTAGGATTAAATAATTAATTAAGGGCACCTACGCAATTATTTTATTTTAACCCTATAAATATAAATACACAATTATGTTATTTTCTCATAAGATAATTCATTTTTTGTGTTTTGTGCACAACAATATTAGAGATTCCTCTCAAGCCTAGAGGGATCCCTTTCTCCAAGAATGCTCCCAAGAATGGTGAGTAATCCTCCTCCACCAGATCAAGAAGAATCCTTTGGAAGATATTATCAAGGTGATCAAAGTGGATGATGAAAGTGCAAGGAACTTATGTTCTAGCACCCAAAGACTCATTCGATGACGTTTGGAGATTCCTGGAACATGTGTGGATCACCGATAGAGGAAATCTACACTTGGTTTTTACAACACAATGATAGTGCACCATAGATCTATCTCTAGATTAATCAATGAAGAAATAATTACTTAAAGGTAATTCTATATCAAATTAAATTAATTATAAACAATATGTGTTGATCTCCTCTCTCTCATTTATAGTGCAATTCTTCTTTTTCTATTTCTTTGACTCAATTCCATGGATCAGAGTGTTCATCACTATATAGATCTCAGATTGATCATTGATTATAGAAAAAAATTAAAGTTGGAAACCACCCATCACATGCTTCTGTTGTACTCGGAACCAACAAGGCACTCATATTTAACTTTTTGGTTCTGTTACCAAAGGATCTCTCACCCGCCTTCTTTGATATCTTCTTGGGAGTACTCTAATTTATAGTTTCCTTCTATTTATTTATTTATATTGGATCTAATTTCTTCTTTAAAATTTATGGACTTCTTTCTTCATTTGATTTTGATATATTCTTAGATGAGAATAAACCATTCCTATGACCACAAACACAACAAACATTATATATATATTCTTATTTTCCAAATGTGTTTAAAGTATACAAATTATTTTTAATTTGTGGATGTTTCTTCTTCTCAGGATTTCTCCCCTGGAAATGGTATTTCTTTATAATTATACAGCCAATGGATTGTACCAATAATCCAATTGACTATGCCCAAACCTGTTATAACACCATAAATGACCCAAAAATATTTATCCCCTTTTATGAACTAAAATTTGTCCAGAATTTTTAAATTTGATAGCAATCAGTTTTTGGGATTTCTCCACCACTAGTTGGGCTGTTTTTTGGTAAGTAGTTTCCATACTCATTCTTATATCCACAATATACATGGTGGTAGGATTCTGATCATTTTTCTTCATTTGTATTTTTAAAAATTTTTACATTTAAATCTATACTGTTTACATAAACAAATTTCGTAAAATATTAGAATTAAGTATGTATGGTACCTTTTTCTTTGAGGATACTAAGGAAAGATCATCAAATGATTTTTTTATCTTCTTACCACTAATTAGATTTCTTTTTTACATATAAATCCCCCTTATAATAATTTTTAGTAGTAACTCCTTTCTATGTTGATTGTGAGAGCTCAATATGTTTTATTTCCTGATTGGGAATTTTTACTTTTAATTCAAAACATCTTATATTGAGAGTGTTCTTATGACCTTCAATAAAAATCACCATCTCTTCAAAATCTTTCCTTAACTTATGAATTTAATCTTTATAAAGAATAACTTTATATTGCATCAAAGTTTCAATCACTTTTTTCTTGTTATCCTTGAATTTAAGTTGGGAATTTCTTACATCAATGTAAGAATTTTTAATTTCCATTAATGCATAAATCTTATTTTCAAATTATTTTGTGGAATTATCTTCCTTACAGATTATATTGAGCCACTCTTATTCAAATTTTTAGGATTTTTATTGATGTTTTATATCGATTGATTAAATGGAACCAATCTATTTGAAGAGATTTATACAAGGTAGTATCATTTATTTAAAGTTTTTCTCTAAGTTTTCTAACTCCTCCTCAATCTAGGTGATATCTCCCTTATAAATTTCAAAAATTACACAAATAAAAGAACTTAATTCTTCAGTAATAAAATGTGGAATATATTTTAATCCAAAATTGATATTTATTGAGAACTTGTAGATATATGATCAACCCCATTAATTCTTGGATCTTCTTATGAATAGTTTTGGCAATAATTAATACACAATTCATCATCAACTGAATGTATTAAATCTTTAGAGTTAGAAAGACTATCTATTTTTTAGTGGTAAATCGAACCACATTAACTTCTACTTTAGAATACTACCTATTTTAATGGTATTATTTCATAGAGTAAATGAAACTCCTTCTTCTTGGAATAAGAGTGATTCCTTATTCAACTTTATCTTCTGTTTCTTTTTACAGTTCAACATATTTTTGGTAGAAATAGGATTTTAATCCAAATAGGATAACTATTAAATAAAATTTCACATTATTATAAATTCTAAAAAGAGATTCAAATCTTCAAAATAGATCAAATTTAAAATAGAAAATCCAATCATAGGTGGAATGATACCAGATTCTAATTAAAAAGATCATTTAGGGATGTATTCAACACCGAGAGGGGAGCAAATCAGTGTTAGGGACCTTTTAAACAATCTCAAACTTTTAATCCCTTTTTATCTTTTACCTATATCACTATTTGGTGAATAGTTATCATATTCTCTCTTATCACCCTTGTTTTTGTATGAATAACTTTCAAACACACACACCCAAAAAGGGAAATAATTTATAGGGTTCACTACTCAATAAGAGTAGTTATTTGTTGATACAAATGGAAAAAATTCATGATCACATGACCTACTAGTAATAAAACTATGAGTTAAAAATGAGAAGGGATTATCCTTGAAGCTCATGTTTACACATATACTGACTGTGCTTTGGTGCATCCTTTAAAAATTTAATCCCACACATTATAGTCATATCAAATAGGTAAAATTTTAAGATTCCTTCTACACTTTATATTTCAATCGAGTTTTTGATGTGCTACCTCTTCCTTCTTATTCTTATTCTTACTTTCAAAATAGTGCACACATACACACACCTTCTTATTCACTGTAGTGAACTGAACATTTTTTCTTCTTCTCCCTCCCATTTTTGTGAAAATTGGAATGCACAAAAATTCCTTTCCTCTAAGAAATAATATGAAAAAAACTTAATTCATTCTTTTTCCCTCTTATTATTCTTATAATTCTTCTGTATTAAATGAAACTGAAGTGCACTGGCTCTTATTTCTTCTTATATATTTATTTCACACAGATAAAACTATTTCTCCCATTCTTCTCTTCAACTCATAAGATGTGAAATAAGTGTTATATTTGGGTCTTCTATGTGATTCAACACCTAATATTATTTTATGAAATATTGTATCATATCTATCCTATCAAATTATATGACCTATATTATATATTTATAAACAAAAATTGTAGAATTGATTCTTCCTTCTTCATTATCCTTCTAATATTAGTCTTCCTGAAATCTTGTTTGCAATTAAAATCCCCAAAGACTCAACATTATTATCTATTTATTTTTATTCTGTAAAAATATATAAAATCCAAATCATAAAAAATCCACATATGTAAGAATTATTATGCATATTGCAGTTGTGGGTTTCCTTATTTTATGGTGAAATACTCTTAGAAAATCTACATTTCTCATCTTCAACTAGGATCTTGGTTAACTGAATAGTGATACTTAAAACAATGAGGAGAACATCACCAAGCATCATCTGATTCATCTTTGACAATCCGTTGAATTCATTTGAATGCAATGTAAATCATCTAGATTATACACTGAAAGTTCCCAACCATTAATTTAATCTTGGTGAGAATATAAAAGTATCATACGCACTGTAAAAATATATCATGTCCTAAAAAAAGATCATATGGTTAAATATCACATACAAAAAAAAATATCTTATGTGGTCTACCAAATTCATATGTGTAGATATAATCCATATTAAATCCATATATCTTTTGAGACTACATCTATCATAAGATCTTCTCCTTTTATATGAAACTCCACAGGTCTTCTAAATGTATGAACTTTATAATTCTTATATTCTTCATTACTTCAAGAATAATGATAAATAATATCATTATAATTTAATTTTGAAGGTTGACATATGTGGAATCGACTGGATTTACTTTTTCTCTTCCAAACTTCAGATCATATCCTTCGTATTTCTTTATTTTATACTTCAGATTCCTGTACATTAAATTATTGTGATCTTTCAAGAACTCCCACACAAACCATAGAACCTCAAATCAAGATATATATCTTATTAAATGTAAGATTAGGGAAACATGCTTTACATGTATTCTATGTCATGCAAGGAAGATTAAGTAAATGGTTTTACTTTTACCCTGATATCACGTGACATTTTAAGTATGAACAATTTTCATGTTTCGAGTCATCCCACATGAAAAATTATCTGGGGAGGGGACTTCCTTATAAAAATCAGTGATTCATATGGATTTTGAAAATATATTTTAGGGACCTCCCTGGCCCATTAGATGACACCCCTTATTTGTGCCTCTTCACTCCTTGTTCATGTGTCACCTTGCATAAGGGATCTACCTTCACTCTTTCACTCTTGGGTAGCTAGCTCACCTTTAATCTTGGAAAATTAGTATCTATATAATAGAATGTATTCTTATGTGTTAAATTATCCTTGAGTAGGAAATATTTTTTTTCATTCTCTTATAGAAATATTTTCCAAATAACAGTAACACCAAACACAAGAACCAACTTCCATCATTTCAACTCTCTAACCATTTCTCTTATTCTCTTTCAACTTCAACCAAGTAATTTTACACTACTAATAAACATGGATTGATCTTATTAAAAACATTATATATATATATATATATGACTAATTTTATTATAAAACATCCATGGTGACCTTTAAGCTTCTCAAAACCATAAAAAACTATAAAGTTATTCTTTATTCCATATTGAAATCAAAATATTTATTACTTCAATATCATTGAAAACCATTGAAAAAAATTCAAAACATCAAAAGTAGGATTAATATAATATGAAATGGATAAGGATTATATTATTACCTTCTTCTTCATATTCAATGTGCAATTTGATCTTTTATAATAGTTTTGGTTCTTCTCTCTTCGATACTTAGGATCTATAACATGGAGTTGCATCGGATTCCTACACCTTCAAAATACAAATGTTTCATATGAATATTATATTGGATCTCTTTTTTCCTATTTTCTTCAACATGAAGAATATAAAACACAATCAAAGTCAAATAATATTTCTTATTTTCCTCCACAACTTCTTTATCTTCCCTACACCATAGAAATATTTTTCAGATAAAATTTACACTTTCGAATCTAAATAAATCTCATACTTTTAGAAAAACATTCTTATTTAGTTTTTCTGAATACTAGGCCCTATTTAATTACTCACATTATTTGGAAGTATCATGACCCTCTCTCTCTCTTAATTCCAAAAAATCTATAGGATTTAAATTATTTATTTATATTTTGGAATGAAGTGATTAGGTTGCATACGTGGAACCTCATTTCATAGTGAGAAGCATTCCTACAAAATTTACTTCAAATTATATGTTGAGTTACTTTATATGTATGAAGTAGTGTATTGTACATATCTACAACATAAATACCAATAATATTATATTTTCATATCTATGATGAAGGGATTTCCCACACTTTGAATTCATAGAACATCATATGTGTCAACTTCTATATTCCTTGAATCTTATTCAATTTCTCACTACAGTGTAGGATTTTTCTTCATGGCATGTCATACTCATCTTGTAAAACCTTGTGTCCATATGGGATTTTTAAATTCAAGAGGAATTTGAATTTTTGAAATACTGAATGGGAAAATTTTAGAAATATGGATCATAAAATAATTTTAGAGGTTTGGGGTCCAAAATTTTATGTTTTGGATGATTAATGGAGTTTAGGGGATGTATCAGGGGCTCAAGAGGGTCCCATGAGTGGTCGGGGTGGCTGTTATAGCCTAGGATATAGTAGGACACCAACCAGTAGGTGGGGGCATTAAAGGGTCAAAATAACACTTATTCCCCCTTGGTTTTTTGAGGGGGGATTCCCTCCCTTTACTCCCTATTTATCTACACAGACTAGGAGACCCCCTTCTTGTATTCAATTCCCCCTTGTTTGGGGCGTGTTTCTTGGGAATTTTCAATGATGATGGAAGGTACAATCTCCTCTACCTCATCATGTATGTTCTCTTTATTTTCCAACTGATTTTGGTATTATTCAGGTTTATGATGAAAGTGGTGATTTAAATGAAGAATGATTAAATTTTCCAATTTCAAAGGGGCTATCGTGCATCCTAGGTTGAGTATATATCAGAACAATGCCCATGTATGGCCATTCATCGAATCACTAAAGGTACAATATGCCATGATTTTTTCTTAGGTTTTAAATTAAAATTTAATCAAAATGCCTATTTATTTGGGTTAGATGTTGGGTATTTCACTAGATATAGGATTAGGAATGTCAGATGGACTCTCAGGGTTCCATTGGATGTGGTTCTGGTGCAACGTGGTGACCTAGTGAGTTATTTGACACATTATTATAAGGTTGTATTGAATTAATTAATTAATTATAATTGTTATAATTAAATTATTAAGTATTATTGGAATTATTTAGGGGATCAAGATGTAGATATAGGCCTATTTGTTTTAGTAAGAGGTTGGATGGGCTTTAATAGGACTTGGCAGCTACTGCCATCCCTTAGAAATAAATCAGAAAAGATCCTTAAAGGTAGGTGGTCTTACGTACTTGTCCTATGGAATCTATGTTTTTATTATGTGTATGTGGATTCTCAGGAATTCTAATGAGGCCCCCACCCTTGGTTAATTTAATTAAAATGGATTGTTTTAATTAAATTGAAATGTCTAATTGAAATGGATCAGTGCCAAGGGTCATAAACAACCCTTATTTTCTTTCTTGTCACCTCTGCGATCAATAGATGAGGAAATAACTTTGGGATACTGGGTGGACTCTAGATATCTTAAGAGGTGAGGCTAGACCATATAAGACCTAGTGGCCCTATCATAGCATCCTAGATCACCCCTTAGTGAAGGGGCATTGTGACTTGAGATAACCCGACCATGAGGGTCTGGTAGAACCTTTAAGATACCAAGTGGCTTACAGACCTCTTGAGAGGATATTCCAGTCTAGATATGACTTGTCAGCCCATGTACAGTTCTAGGTGGACTGAACCTAGGTAGGCTAGGTTGGGGTTTAGTGAGCAGACCGACCCTGTGATACTTGATTATTGATATGGGCCACAATCTATCTATTAGCTATTACCCTTATGGTGAGGCCCCATGTAGACTACTAGTATGTGATCCCTTACCAATGATATTGAGAGATGTGACATCCTAGGGTGTCAGGTGATGACCTAAGACCATGTCTTTGACTGAGGAATCCATGTGGAGTGACTTCATTTGATATGATGGAGGGGAACCTAGTAGATCCCCTATAACATATAACCCTAGTGAGATGATGGCTATGGAAATGGGTAGATATGATCATGGGTGTTGCCTTAGAACTTAGATCGACATTTTAACTTGTTTAGGCTATGCCAAGATAGGTCATAATCTGGGGAGTTTGACTAAAAGTTTCCTAGTGGGCTGGTTATATGGCCACCCATGTTTATAATTTTTATATTGATGTATTATATGGTATATTCCATATGGAATCTTGATGATTGGATGGACACACCCTTATGGGAGGTTAGATAAAATGCGTATAGGGAATATTCTTCGAACATAGAAACTCCCCCAGTGGAGTTTAGTTGAGATACATGTTAGGATTATTCCTTGGATGAGAAAACTTTCTAGGGGAGGTATGTGATACTGGTTGGGATAGAATTGATTTGGATCCCAAATGATTAGGTGGATCATCATATGTTATCTCATAGGAGGTATTTCAGTGGGGGATCATAGCCTATGATCTTCTAGGAGCTAGATCTCTACTAAGGCATATTTGGTCAGATATAACGGGGTGATCTTGGATCCAAGTTTATGATGACTACTGTATACTCCCATAGTGGGACCATGATGAATATTGTATACTCCCATATGGGAGGTCTATTATGATTATTGTATACACCCTTATAGAGAGGTCTGTGATGACTTATATAACAAAATCCCATAGGGGAGGTCCATGATAACTAAGAAAACTCTTATAAGGGAAGGTCTATGAAACTATGGTTAGGGATTACACTGAGGTAGGGACCGAGTTATTTCTATGCTTGGAATGATTTTACAGCGTGCTCAGATACACTCTAACATCAGTCTAAATCAAGTAGTGGTGGTTATTTATTTTCTCTAATTTATTTATTTTATTTAGTTGAGTATGTCACATGAACATATAAATGCATATTCTAGTTAGTACGAGACTATGTTGGTGGTTATCTATTGAGTTTTTTACTCACACCCTACTCAGGATTCCATTACACTTAGGTACCCAAGCATATGTTCACTTTGTTGTAGGCACATGTTGGGATGAGGCCTAGGTTTGAATGAGCAAGATGGATAAAATGAGTACATGGATATTTGGATGAGGAATTTTTTAGGGATGTTGTAGATCTAACCTTTTTATTTTCCCTTTATTCTAGTCTGTATATATGTAACCGGCCTAGTAGACAGTCTATTATATGTATGACTTGGTCGTTTGGGCCTTTACTACATTACATGTATTATCATTGGATATATTATTTATTCTCTATAATTGGATTATTTACTACTGTGTATGGTTTTTTCTTATTTTAATATTATTTCATGCTCTAACATAGGGGGTATAATCTCCCCATAGTACTATCTTAGACCCCCACTACTAGTCGGCAACCTCTAGCATATAAGAAGGAATTCCTAAGGTACATTGGAGATCATCGGTCTAGTTACCTATTAATAGTCCAGGGTGGAAGGTTGTTATAAAGTGGTATCAAATCATTACTTTTCATTGGTCTTATGGTTTTGGGTATTTGGTAGATCAGAAATTTAGGATTTTTTCAAACTTTGCAATGGATATCATACTAGTGAGTTGAGAACACATATTATGATAGGAAGTTTGGGTTACTAGGGATGAGATTATTATTTTGGATTATGAGGTTATGGTTTTATTTTATTTTCACCTTGTGAAATACACATTTGGTCGAGATTTGATGATTTATTATGGACTTCTATATCTTGGATCATTTTAAAGAGGTCAATTATTTTATTTTTACTCTTATCTTATAGAGGCAAGAAGCATCTCATGAATCATATTAGGCACATAGGAATCACATGATATAGGCTAGATAGTGTGTGATTTTTATCACTAATGACTGAGTCTCTATTTTTTAAAGTGTCAACAACTGCTAATATGGTTTTTTTCTCATAGAAGTACTTGGTGGAATTCTACTCAACTAGGATGACTTGTTTATGGATTTTCTTTTAATGGAAGGTCATGTGATTCTATGGTGAGGTGCTCAATGATAAAGATGATGACGCAATCCTGATTCATAGGATGTGTCATAAACATAGTGGTTTGACATGGCATTGAATGCCTAATGATAAACCCCTTATGGTGGTGTTGGTGTTTAGGTTCAATTATTTAAATTTTAAGTAAAAATATATAGAGTTTTCATATATATCTTGAAATTTCACTCTATTTAATCAAATTGTGTGACATGTTTCGTTTGGAATGGGTCATCTGGGATGATGTTGTTGTGAAAGTACCTATCAATCGGTGAGGTGGGTGTGAAAGTACCTATCAATTGGCGAGGTGGGTGTGTAGAGGGTTTATTCTCATGGATACTGAGATGGGTGTGTAGAGGGTGCTCCATGGGTAGTGACCCTAACATTATACTTGACTGGTAGGGCTAGGTGGGAGACCTAGAGAACCTTGGTTTTGATCTAGAACTTAGTGGGCCAATAGTTTACATTGTTCAAGTGAAACTTGTGAGATGGGTTGGTCTGGGTTTTGTGGTGCCTTTTGAGGTAGTGATAATGGTTGTGATCTCATGACTAGAATGGTGTTTGATGGAGACTAAGAGTTTGGATGAGGTTTCCACACCTTGGACTGAGGATGAGCTCCTATGGTGTTAGGACAACACCAGTTAGCGGGTGGTCATTTTACGGAGCATGGCATGAGTGAGGTGCCTAATTTTATATAGGAGTTCCAAGGGATCTCTTGGTGTGTCAAGACTGATATATCATAAAGCATGATTAGATTGGAATTGGAGGTGTGTGACTCATAGGAGTGTGAGTTTGGTATTAGAATTGATGATGATCGTGAGATGGCCAAGGGATGATGGTAATTAATGAGACACTTAAGTGTGTGCTGGCTCAGAGATTTAGATAAAATAAGGGAACTACCCTTGTGATGAGGGATATTATAGAAATGGATTGGGTTCCATGGGGTATTCTAACCAAGGCTGTAACTTGGAATTCATTGTTAGGGATATGTGGTGTTAGAGGTTGGAAGTAGCTGAGTGTGGATTGAGAGGAGTGAAACAAGTGGTCGGTAGTAAACTTTATGGGAATATACTTAAGGAGAGGCATAAGGTAATACATATGATAGGGAGTACCCCATTGGATGTTTGATGGTGGTGACCCATGTTATGAGTTGCAATTCAGTGTTTTCTGTGGGAATAATTCTCAATAAGTATGAATGAGTGAAGTTTTGGTGTTATGAGTTGATTCTCAGGAATGGAAAGTTTTGGCCACACCAATTGTTATGTATTGCGATGGATGAGGTGTGGGTCACAGTGACTATAATCTTGTTTCAATAGTGAGGTGAAAAGAATTTTTCTAAGGTAGGTAACAAAATTCCAAGAATGAGAATGTGCCCCTCATGTGAGAAGGGTCGGTACATGGTGAGATTGGTTGTTGGAAGGTCATTTTGGAATTTAGATATTGATAATTAAATTCATAAGTGCACTGGAATTGAACTCAAGATGGACTTAATGAAGTTTGAGTGTGGGTGTTGGGATCAGAATGTATTACGTTGCTCTAAATGTGATTTATAATGGGAATTCATTGGTTCTTATGTTTGGGTCATGATGGAAGAATGGATAGATTGAGGAATTGAACATGTTTTTACATTGGAGGTTCAATTGTGGCTTTGGTGGCTGTATCAGGATGATCATAAGATGCCTATGGGGATGAAGGCATCATTATTGGGTTTTGGTAATGCCTTGGTGGATAGAGCTAAGCATTTTCAAGAGGAGTAATCCAGAGGAAATTTGACTTAAATTATTCCATGAAACTAGATACATTTGACCAAGAACTAAATTTAGTGTGTCATGTGTGATGTTATAGGAGAATTTCAAGGATCGTATGAGGATTTTCAAGGATTGGTTGAGGCTTTTCTAGGAAAACCTGATGTGATCTGGTTTTGAGATTAGTCAATTGGAGTTGACCAATTTAGATCAGAATTAAGAACCAAGAGAGGTTTTCTCATGTGTGAATGGGTGGAGTCAGTTTGAAGCTATTATGGGCATATCTTGGGAACACAGGATGTGTGTTTTGGTAGGCGATTCTGATGGAAGAAATCATCAGGATCGAAATTTTCCTTCTTATACTAGGTACAATGGTGGGGATCATCATAGGTCGGTTAATGAATGATATTATGATGTGGTTTTTTCTCAGGATATATTGTCTTGGGTATGTTTCATATTGTGTTTTCTATAGTTTTAAGAGCATTGGATCACTATTTTGGTGGTTTAAGTATCGTATGTTGAAATGGTGATTTAAAAGCGTATTGGGTGTTCAGAGGCAGAATACGACCATTTGAGTAGGTTTTCATGGAGGTCAGGATATTATATTGGATGAAAAAAAAAATGATTCTTAGGGATGATAAGTGTTAAGGTGGGGAGTTTTTAAAACCTATTATCCTTATAATATTTCTAAATTCAAGAGGAATTTTATTTTTTGATATGGTGAATGGGACCATTTTAGAATAGGGGCTTGAAACATAATTTCAAAGGTTTATAGACCTCAATTTTATGTTTTAGGGTGAGTAATTGAGTTCAAAGGATATACCGAGGGCTCAAGAGGGGTCTGATAGTGGTCAGGTGTCTATTACAGCCAAGGCCACAACAGGTCATTGGCTAGCCGGTGGCTGAAAATAGTATCTTGGTGCGATGATATCACCAACAGCTCATTGGAGGGGGAATTAAAGGTTCAAAATGACCCTAGTTCCCCCTTAAGTTTTTCAGTTTGAATACCCTCCATTTCCTCCTCATTCGGTAGCATGGATTAGGGGGCTCACCCCCTTACCCTCTTCGGCCCCCCTTGTTTGGGGTGAGTTTCTAAGTAATTTTTTTCAATAACTGATGATATGGGATCCTATCCCTCTTATAATCTCTCCTCTTTATTTTCCTTATAATTTTTAAGTTGTTATATTTTAGGATGAAAGTGGTGATTTCACCAAAGAATGGTGAAATCACCTAATTTAAAAGGGTCTTTCATGCAGCCTAGGTTGATGATGTCCTAGGACAATGTTTGGTATGGTAATTCATCAAATCATCAAAGGTACATTTCACTGTCAAATTATCTTTGGTTTTTAATTAAAAGATTAATTTAAATTACTATTTATTTTGTGTCATATGTTAGTTTATTCACTTGGAGTAGAGTTGGGGATGTGAGAATGACCCTCAAGGTGTCATTGGACATGGTTATTGTGCGGCGCGATGACCTGATGAGTTATTTAGAATTATGCCAAGGATTAATTGAATTAATTAATTAATTATAAATATTATAATTAATTAATAAATTATTCTTGGAATGATTTTTGGGCTCTAGACTTGGATATGAGCTTGGTTGATTGAGGATGAGGTTGGATGGGCTTGGACGGGCCTTGGTAGCTTCTTCTAGCCCTTGGTGATAAATCGAAAAACATCCTTAAAGGTAGGTTGTATCATGTACTTTACCTATGGAATCTATGTTTTTATTATGTGTATGTGGATGCTCGGTCATACCACTGAGGCCATTGACCCTGGTTAATTGAATTAAAATGGATTGTTTTAATTAAATTGAAATGTCTAATTAAAATGGATAAGTGCCAAGGGTCACATATAACCCTTGTGTGCTAGATTGTTTCCTCGACCACTAATGGATGAGGTTGAGAATTTGGGATATCAAGTGTTCTCTAGACCTCTTGAGAGGTAAGGTTGGACTAAACGAGACCTAGTGGCCCTAGCACGGGAGTCTGGATCACCCCTCAGGGAAGTGGTGTTGTGACTTGATATAACCAGACCATGAGGTTATGGTGGAACCTTTGAGATACCAAGTGGACTTCATAACTCTTGATAGGTGTGGTTGGACCATATATGTCTTTTAATACCATGTATATGTCTAGGTAGATAGACCCTTGATGTACTAGGTTTGGGTTGGGTGAGTATAATAACCCAGTGCAACTTGAAGACTGAGATGGGTTGTGGGCCATCTCTTGGATGGTACCCGTGTGGAAAGACCCCATGTAGTCAACGATGCCATGATACCTTATTGATGATGTCAAGAGACATTATTTCCCAAGGTATTGAGTGATTACTTGAGATAGTGTTTGAAATAGAGGACTTCAAGTGGAGTGCCTCTGTTTGATGTGATTGAGGGGGCCCTAGTAGTTTCCATGTGAAAATGACTCTAGTGGGAGGTTGGATATGGAAATGGATAGAGATGACCACGAGTGTTACCTTAGAACCTAAATTGATGTTTGATCCTATTTAGGATGTAACAAGCTATGTAACACTCTAGAGAGTCTGACCATGGGTTTCTTGGTGGGTTGTCTATACGACCACCCATGTTTATAATTTTTATATTGATTCCTAATATGGTATACACCCTATGGAATCTTGATGATTGGGTGGAAGCTCCCATAGGGTAGGTTAGATAAAATTATTATAGGGCATATTCCCCATACAAGGAAACTCCCATAGGGGAGGGAGGTTGTCTAAGATGTATATTGGTATTATGCTCTAATAGAGAAAACTCACATAAGGTAGGTATGTGATACTGGCTAGGATACCATATATTTGGAGTCCGGATGATAAGGTAGACCAACAAGGGTTTTTGATGGGGGCTCATGGACTACGATCTACCAGGGGCATGCTATATGTTGAGGCATGTATGGTCTGGTATACCAGGTTAATCTTGTATTTGAGTGTTTGATAACTATTTTATACTCCCATAGGGTAGGACCACGATGATTATTGTATACTCCCATAGGGGAGGTCTATGATTACTATTGTATAATCCCTTATAAGGAGGTTTGTGATGAATTATAAATAAAATTCTAACAGGGGAGTTCTGTGATGACTAAGAAAACTCCCATAAGGGCAAGTTTATGATATTATTGTTGGAGTTGACACTGAGGTGGGGGTCAAGATATTTCTATGGTTGGAATGATTTTAAGACTTACTTAGAGACACTCAAGTATTGGGATAAGATATGTAGTGGTGGTTATTTATTTTCCATATTTTATTTATTTGATTCATCTAAGCATGTCACATGCACATATCACAACATATGTTGGATAGTACAAGAATGTATTGGTGGTTCCCTAATAAGTTTTGTACTCACACCCTGATCGGTCTACCATTTCACTTGGGTACCCCAAAAGGTGTTCACTTGGTTACAAGTATAGGCTGGGCCAAGACTCGGGTTTGATCAAGTAAGATGGATCGAATGAGTCAATGGAGATTGAGATAGGCCATGTCTTGGGGATGTCATGGAGCCATCATTTTTATTTTTCCTTTATTATAGTATGTATATGTGTAGCTGGCCCAGTGGGTGGTATGTTGTATGTATGACCTGGATGTTTATACCTTTACTGCATTACATGTATTATAATTATATGTTTTATTTATTATACATAATATTATTATTTTCTATTATGGACGGTGTTTGGTTATTTTACTCTTATTACACACTCTGATATAGGGGGTATAGTCTCCCCATAGTACCATCTTAGATCCCCGCTACTAGTCAGCCTCTAGTGTATGTGGAGGTGCACATGAGGTATAATGGAAACCATCTGTCCAAGAACAAGTTAGTAGTCCAAGATGGAAGGAAATTACACATATTCTCAACTAAATCAACCTAGTTTTCTTATATTAAAATTATATTGAATCATAATAAACTTCCAATTATCATGATGTTTGTTGCATGATAAGGGAAGTAATGAATTTATATAATTGAACAACTAGATTGGTGTCACTATGTTTTATCCATTTTTATGGATTTGGTTGACATGAAAATGTATTGTTGAGTATCATCTTGAGAGAACATTTCACCATATTTTAATCTTCAATTTATATTTTAAGAATATGCTGGAAGTAGCATAACCTAGTATTTATACATGAACTTATAGACAGAATTAACTATATTCCAGTAGAACTTAATCTTGGAAACTTATCTTCTTCACTATCAAGACAAGCTTCTCATAATCTGTAATGGTGATAAATTGTTGTAAGAATTGAGCTAATAGTAGTTTCAAAGCAAACCAACCCACATATGAAAACTCATACAGTGAAGATGAATACGTCATGTGAACAAAATTATTCCAATATATTTTTTACTCTTTTAAATGGTGTACAATACTTGTGAAAAGCACTTACCATATCAAAAATTAACTTGGGATAATTATTATTAATAACTTTTAATGATTTAGTAATTGTATTTGAATTTTCATGGAGTCAATCTGCTATAGAAACATTGATTCATTGTGCTACCCCATATAGTGGGTTTTCCCTAGTGCCACCTTATGATCCATCCTCCTCATCTGCCATGTTTGGACAGCTTTGATTGAACCCTACCACTACCTCATAGTGGAAGAGCCTCAATCATGTCGATATCTTGAATTATGGAATATTTTTTGAATTTTTATACAATAATGTATTATAAATCACAACATGATCACTTATGGAGTACACTTCCTAAGTCTAAAAACTCAGTAAATCATAGGTAATTCATAAGGATAAATTCATTTTTCAAACTCCTATAAATTTTTCCATTATCAACCATACAATGATATAAGAAACAAACTCACAAGTTAAGTTGATAATAACCATACAAAATTCATTGGTGTGTAACATATTTTTACAATTTCTATATAGAATTCTAAAGCTCCTTCAAGAAAGCACAAAATATCTTCAAATTACTCTAAACCCACCTCTTCCAAAACCACTCCAAGTGAAAATTAGTTTTCTTGTTTTATATACATTGGGATATAACTTTAATATTTAATTTACTCTCTTATTCATAGATATAAACAATTAATTAACATCAAATCTCCATGAAACTCATAAAATCTATCCTTTTTCCTCAAATAAAATTTGTTTGAATACTTAAATTTGTTTAAACTAGTTTCTTGTAAATTCTTCATGAAATATAGGACTTGGAAGTAACTTAATTACTCCAAACTCATTTTCCATTAATTTAATGGATATTTAATAATCTAACGGAAACAACTAAAATCACTTTAAATCCTTAAGATAATTCTTTAATCATTTTCTTGGGAACTCCAACTTCCTTCTAAGAAATTCATCATCAATTCATATTGACATGATACAACTCTCCTTCATAAAAAATGATCCTTATTGATAGTAAATACAACACCAAACAACATGGGATCAATTCTCAATTAATGTAAAATTTCCCTAATAGCTACTTCTCAATCCATGGATCCCAAATGCAGACTTAGTTTTCCATAATTCAATCATTTAATGGGTCAATTTTAAGAGTGAATTTAGGAATGGTATAAATTATATCTAAGTTTTTTATTGAACTATAAGTCCAATCAACACTATTCCAAATATATTGGGTTTATCTCTTTGTGGTATTTCTAATGATATTTGGTTCTACTTATAAATCAATATAATAAAGAAGTTATAAAAAATCCATAGAAATGGTCCTAAAACTTCTCTCTAAGTTATCTACAAAAACACACCTTGGATTTTAATTAATACAAGACCATTGAATTCATTTCATCAAATAAAACATCTATATAAAGGGGTTTTATAAAATTTGAATAATAGTTCCACCTAATTAAAGTGATAATTTTAGATATAAAAACCTACCACTATGATTAATTGGGATCTATGGGACATATTTTAATTTTTTTGGGTGTAGTAGAATAATTTTAACATTTAAAACAATGTAATTTTAACTCAAGGTATAATTTTAAAATTTAAAAATAGAATGAGAAAAGAGAAGTTTAGAATAATAAATGATGTTTCAGAATAAAATAACCATACATTGGCCACCTTCTACAATGATCTTTTGAAAAAATTCTCCCTTATGATAGACGAATCCATGGAAATAGAGTCATCCTCAAAACCCTATACCTTCCATACTTCCTATAAAATATAAATATAAAGGTGGGGAGGTGATACAAACCCCATTTAATAAAATATTATTTATTTATTATAAATCACTAAGAATTCTCACCATCGATAGTGAAACAAATTAATATCACATGAAAATAACCAAAATATAATCCTAAGAGAAGCATCCCATTCAAAACACTAGGGAAAATTCCAATTTTCAATATGAAATTTTGATAAAGCAAAAATTACTATATTATACTTTTTAGTAAATATTAATGTTTATTCTTAAAAAATATCATGGTGATCAATTAGGCCAGTAAAACATATCATTTAATTAAAACAAGTGCTAATAAATTCAATGAAATAAATATGGGAATCGAATTACAAGAATATAAAAAGTGATTATTAAGTGAAAACTTATACTGATGTGGATAAATTTTACACACTTGAAGCATTCCAATGGTATTTATCCTTTAAACCTACCATTAACTTATTTTAATTTTATTTCCACCAGTAATATGAATTCATCATGGGAATATTAATCATATTCTTCATAGTTTAAATTTAATTTATCCATAGGCTTGAAATCCATTTGTTGAGTGTCTTAACTTTCTATTTTTCTTCAATATCATTTAGTATTCCAAAAAGATAATTTATAATAAATCAAGTGATACTGTACCTAAATTGTGTTCTCCAAACACTAAAATTTTATATTATAATCCAGTGGAAGTATCCTCAAGGTTTACTACATGATTTCAACATCATCAAACTTTTATCCAAGTCCTAAAAATGATCCCAATACATCAATGATTCAATTTTTGAATCCATTTATGCCTTAATTTGGGTAAATTATTAAGTCTCTAAATTTATTGTTTAATACTTTATGTTTTTCCTCCTTCACCTTTTTATCTATTTCATATATATTATAAGATTTTCCCATATATCTTTGGAGGAAGTGAACCACCTTCATGAAGATATGATTTGAGAGGGATATCAATAGTTCATTTTAAGCATTTTCATCTATGTTAAACATCGCATTTCATGATTCATTCAAAGACATATCTATCAGATCCCTAATCAAGATTGAAAATATCATCATTGAGAATATATATAGGCCAAAATATCATAGATGTAATATCAATTGGTTCTTACATAACTAATATGGAGCCCATAGAATATTAGAACTCCTTTTATATTTATAAAATTCCCTATGCTAGGATAGATTCACCAAGTAGGAACCTTTCAAGTTTGATACCAATTATTATGACCAAGGTCACAAATATTCTAAGAGTAGCGGTGAATGTGGGTTTGAATTATAATCACTAAATTTATCTAATTAGATCTTTTTTCCATATTACAAGGAACTATGAATCTATCAAGCATACCATATAAGAATATTAGCATTTTAGAGAAACTTAAAGTGAATGAATGTATGTATTTTTACTTGGATCACTAAATGGGATACTTTAAAGGTGCATATAAATAGTGATGTTTTGGTGTACCAATGAATAAATAATCCACCATTGAGTGATTATAAATTTTAAGAATAGTTTACTACTTAGTCTTGGATACACTTCCTATTATTATCTCTCCACTCACTATTTTGGGAAAATTATTAAATAAAAAATTGGATCACATACCATTAAATTAAATGGATAAATTATAAAAAACAAAAAAAACCAATAATGGGGTGTCTATTTATCTCTATATCCATATGAAATTTTTTCTCATATACTCATATTACTTATATATTTAATTTCATATAGTTAGATAGATATGCCATAATAGACTATCTATTAACTTTGTTTTTCTATCGCTTTGTATTTCACATATATCTCTATGTGTCTAGTACTTCGAAATAAAAAATCTATTAGAATTTAAACATTACTACCCTTTAATATTTTCAATATAAGATAATATTTCTACAATATTTTCTCCATGTGTAATACCCATATATGGGTACTCAAAAAAATTCATTCAAATCAAACCATCTATCCTCAAGACCATTGGAAATTATTTTAGAAGATTCCTCCATAGAGATGAAGTGACATTACAAATGGAAAATAAAATGGTTTCCCACATATGTGTGGAGATGGACTTATCATCCCACATTCAGAATTAGATTTTTCGTCATGATGGCCTAAACATCTCTTTTTGGAAAAGTATTTATTACTCTAATCACACTAGTTTTTTTCTCAAATTTTCAAATTAAAGGTCATTGTTTCTCAGAAGTTAAGAATCAAAATCTTTTAAATACTCTTTCACAAGCATTTGAGTATGTATTTAAACCTCTAAGAATAAGGCTCTCTATACATTGATGTTTAAGGAGGGACCCATTGACATTAGAGAAAAATATTCAAGGACTCCCCTGGTTGGTGGCTACAAGAAAGTATGGAATTGGTTGAGTGTTTTTTATCATCTTGATCCTATATTTTCATCATCATTGGTTCAAACTATGAATATGAAACTAGCAAATTTGGGTTCAAATGTGTTGATCGATAGAAGTTTCCACTCCTTGGGTGGTCCTTAATCTTCAACTACAAATGATTTTTTATAATCTTCATGTTAAATAGAATATTTTGAGGGTTGGAATCAATAATATGAAAGAGTTTACACATTTTTTGTCTATTATATACACACTAAATGGTAGTGTGTACATAATAATCCATGTAAACCCTTTAAATATAAAGAAAATAAAAAAGGTATAAAATTAAAGTTAATATTTGAATAATTAATGAAAAATTTAAATACTAATTTTGATGAAACCCTTCAAAAAATAAAAAAAAATCAAAATCAAGAATCTATTATAAAAAGATTTCAAAATAAAATTTTGGAACTTGGTGAAAAGTTAAAAAAAAAATAAGAATAATTAAATGACCAATAAGTATTATAAGAATAAGAGAAGTTGGAAAAAACAAGGAGAACTTGAAAAGGCTTTTAAAGAAAATGATAATGAAATGGTGGAATATGAGATTGAAAGTGAGTAAGAGGAAGAAAAAAATGAACTAGATACACATGATGAGGTTAATTATATGTATAATATATAGAATTTTTTTTAATCAATTCAAGAGAAAAAATCAAAAGATGATGAATATTAGTATTTTTGATTTTTTTCATTTTATAATTAAAATGAATTTTGTTTATAAGAGTTTTGAAAAATAATTTTGTAAGGTTGAATATTAATTTATAAATAATTTATTATCTCCTAATATTTCCAAAAATTTCTTTTTGTAGGCATCAGAAATTGAAATTAAATTAAAAATTATATAGGTTGGTGAAAATAATATAAATTTGAACAATTTCAGTTTTAATGTTTTTGAAACTAAAATAAAATCACATATTTACTACATTGACATAAATTATTGAATTTTTCTTATTGGATTATTTTAGAAACTCTTTATTTTAATATTATTTTAAAGATCATATATCATGTTTCATATGTTCCCAATTACCTTTATGTTTTATGATAGTAAATTTTTTTTCAGATAAAATTATGAAAATATGACTAAGTCTTGAACTGAATGTGTCAACCTACTATATGAATAAGTTTTAACAAAATATAAAGGACAAGTGACTATGTATAAGTAACCATTCATTGAAGTTCAAGTGAATGAATGAATAAATGAACCCAACACAATAACAAATTAAGTGACATTATGAAGAAATTATCCTATTGTAAGAACAAATGAAGTGACCATAAGAAGAAACGAAGTGACTGTAAGAAGAAATAAACTGACAATTTTAATTGACTGCGTCAAGTGACCATGCCAAGTGATAGTTGAAAGTAACTATGCTAAGTGACCATGGAAATAAACTATTACAAGTAACCATGGAAAGTGACCACAATCCAAAGTTACTATACTTAAGTAAAGACTAAGTGATCATGTCTAAACGTGATCAATGGGAATTTTTCAAATATCCAATAGATATATTTTGGAGAATTTATTGAATGTCAGAGCATTTAAGATTAATAAGTACAAGGATAAAATTATTAATATTACCTAATGGATAATTAGATAGAATTATCTATTTAATAAGTAGATCCACTAATGGAAAAAATAAGAGATCTCTGAGAAAAGTTTGTAGTGAAAAAGTGATACACTGATCAGAATGAAAACTATTCTTCCACGGCACTCTATTTTTTGACCTCTCAGTGCAAAAAATGGTTGAATATTTTCAAGAACATATTTAAAGATAATTGATCAAATAAGGATAATCAGATTGAGTTTCATCAAACCTTATCATTTTCTATTATTTTCCCCTTCTATTTTTTGCTTACTTTTAAGCTATGTTTTCTTTAATTTTCATATTAGTTTTCAAATTCACCTTCACTATATAACATAGATCTAGATATGTTATTTATAATTAATTCTTACTCTTTTTATCCCATGTATAACTGTGGAATAGGATATGTATATCCTAGACTTCCTTGTGATCAACAACTTGTAAAAACATGATCCATATTGTGGATTGGTTTATTTTATTAATAAACTACATGGTAGTGGGTGATTTAAAAGAGGAGAGGATTAGGTATAATCTTAAAACTAAACCTATTGTTTTTAATACATTTTGTGTTTTTATTTGTTTTTTTACTATGTTTCAAAACAAACTAGTTTTATTTTTCAAAACTATATTTAAAAACTTTATTCTAATAGTTAACTTCAATACTATTTTATATACAGTGTTTGATACAAGTAAATTTGTTTCAAAAATTAAAGTGTTTTTAAAAAATTATTTTTAACTGATTTATGATTGAACTCTTGAGAATCCTTTTGAAAATATCAAATTATATTTTTCTACTCTTTTAGTTAACTAGGTTATTTTTATAAACTAGGGGATTTAGTTTTAAATATTTATAAATATAAATTTTAGTTTGAAATTAAATTCATACCTATTGAGTTGTCTACTCTTACCAATATTTGGAATAAAAGGAAGATTTTATTTATCTTTTATAAAAATTTTACCATGACCAAGTTTTTAGGAAGATATTTCATTACTTTTTATTCTTTAATATGATATTATGGAAGCTAAATCTGAAGTTATGACACTGAAAAACCTCTCTATTTTAACGGTCAAAATTATTCTTAGTGGAAAATAAAAATAAAAATCCACCTTAAAATAATGTGCTTTGATATTTGGGGATTTATTGAAGATAAATATGAAATACCCAAAACTAATAGAAAATAATGGTATTATCCAACTAAAGTTTCTTATGATTCAAACTAAAAAACTATAAATGATATATTTTTTTCTTTAGGAGAAGATGAATTTAATATAATATCTTCATGTGTAACTGCTTATGAAATATGGGATACCCTTTCTGTATCTCATGAAGGATATTCTACTATGAAATAGATGAGATTAAATACATATACTATAAAGTATGATAATTTTAAAATGAAACCTGATGAATCAATTTCTAACATATATCTTAGGTTGAATTAGATCATAAACACTATGATTACTCTTGGACAAATAATGATAGAAAAATATCAAGTGATGAGGATCCTCAGATGTCTACTAAACCGATGGAGAGGTAATTTAGTGTCTATCTGAGAATCACGCTACATTATATAACTACCTATCAAGTAATTAATTGGAAACTTGAAGATGCATAAAGAATAGATAAAGGTAAACAATAAAGACGATGAACTAAAGAGAAAATATATTGCATTTAAAGCATCATATTCAAAATCCAAATAATTTATCAAACCCAATAGCTTGAGTGGAAGTGAAGTTGATATAAATAGTGAAGAGGAAATAGATCAATTATACATAATATTTAAGAAGTTTAAAAAAAAGAACAAATTATTTAATAATACAAATTATAGATTAAAATTTGACAAAAGAGGAAATTGGATAAAATAATGGAAAAACTATTATTATTTAAATAATATCACCTGCTATGAATGTAAAATAAAAGGACAATTGTATAAATCCCAAGTAAAAGAATAAATATTAAAATAAATAGAAAATAACAAAAAGAGAAATGAAGGCCACTTATAGTGCATCTGATGATAGATCCAATGACCCAAACTCTATCCATGAAGAAACAAATGAAAAATAAAATCTATGATTTATACCTACTACTTCTAAGGTACCATTTACTTTTTATTATCATATTTTTAATGATTCTAAAATGACTAATGAATAATTATAAGATCATTGTGCTATGTTGGAAGACACCATGAATGAATTAAAATATAAATACAAAAATCTAAAAAATACTCATGTTTTATGCGCTATGGATAAATCTTCCCTTAGTATTGAAAGAAAAGGAATACAAATATTCTTAAGGAAAATGCCGATATTAAATTGATAAATGACCAATTTTAAAAAAAATTAGAACAATTTATTAATAGTAAAAAAACTTTGACTATAATATTGGATAAAATATATATCCTAAAACCAAATATAGAATAGGTTATGGTTATAGATAACAATGGAAGTTGTATAAAAATTATTTCATTCCCATTTCTAAAAATAAAATTTTAGTCTCTAGAAAAACTACCAGTTTTGGAGCCGAATCTAAAAATTTTATACTTAAAAAAAGATTTTGTGTATAAATTTGTTAATTATGTTGTAAAGAAGTCATGAAACAAATATGGATTCCAAAAACTCTGATTTATAACCTTTTTAGACCCAAACCCATCTGGGTAGAAAAAATAATGTGTATTTAATTGATTATAGAAAAAATTATTAAATAGATTTAGTATGAATCTATGGTATCTCGATAGTATATGTTATATACATATGATTAAAAAATATTCATGCTTCATGAATCTTGTAAAGGTGGATGGTGGGCATGTCACTTTTGGTAATATTGAAAATTGAAAGATCATTATACTTGGAAAATTGGTAACTCTGAATTTGTCCTTATTTCAAAAGTTTTGTTTGTTAATGGTTTAATTTATAATATGTTAAATATTTATTAGTTATGTGATGATGGTTTTAATTTTAAATTTGAAAACAATACTTATAAGATTTATTATTCCAAGCATGCTCTTATTTTTACAGATTTTAGAAATGATAATTTTTATGCTATAAATTTAGATTAATTGTTTTCTCAAAATGTTTTCTATTTAAGTAAATTTAAAAAAGAATATTGGTTGTGGAATAATATACTAGTCCACTCTAATATATACTCACTCAAAAAGATAACTAATAAAGGTTTAGACAAGAATATACCTAAGATATAATTTTCTAAATAAAAAGTGTTCAATCCCTATCAAAAGGTAAAGAAATACAAAATATATTTCAAATAAAAGAAAGTGATATCTAACTCTCAACCACTATAATTAGTTCATATAGATTTATTTGTAATATATATACTTTCTAGTTTAGTTAGAAAACATTATGCTTATTTTATTGTTGATGATTTATCTAGATATACATGGGGTTTTTTCCTTTCTCATAAAAGTGAAGCTCCTATATGTTTTCCAAAATATGAAAAGTTTGTAGAAAATTTTAGTAGACTCACCAAAATACCTTGAGAAGTGATCATGGTTTATATATTTAGAATCATAAATTTTAATCTCCCTTCTCACAACATGTCTATACTCATAATTTCTCTACACCTCGAATATCTCAACAATATGGGTTTGTTGATAGGAGGAATAGGTTACTTCAGGAAATTGCTCAGATTATGCTCAGTGAATACGAAACACCTATATATTTGTGGGATGAAACTATTAATATATATTGATATGTAATTAATAAAGTTATCATCAGATATATCATGAAAAAGACTTCATATGAGTTAGGAAATTGTAGGAAAAAAGTAAATTACCTTAGAGTTTTTGGATGTAAAGTCTATAATCTAAATACAAAATAAAATCTGGATAAATTTTCACTAAAATTCTATGAAGGATTTTTTTACTTATTTAAACTCAATTAAATATTATAGAGTATTTAATAACAAATATAAAGTTTTGTAATAAATTTTACATATCACTTTTGATAAGACAAATCCATATAAAATCAAACACGTAATAGAAAACCTTGAGGATGATATATCAAATCTAAATATCAATAACACCTCAAATAATTATGATATTTTTGATAATTTACCTTATAAATCTCATATAGGAGACCTTCAAGCTCTTCCTGATATTAAATAAGACCTATAATAACCAAGTTCTTTAGTCCCTCAAACCATTATAACCCCTAGAAATCATCCCTTGGATGCTGTTGTAGGAGAACTAGAGAAATGAACTTAAACCCATGCCTCAATTAGAAACTAGGTTGAATATTAAGCCTTATTGTCATATATTAAACCATAGAACATCAATGAAGTAATCAATTATGAACATTGGGTGATGGATACACAATAATAATTATACTATTTTGAAATAAATAAATTTTGTAAATTAGTAGATAGGCCTAAATACTACCTAACTATTGGCACTAAGTGGCTGTACATGAACAAGGTTGATGAGTTTAGAACTATAATTATAAATAAATCTAGATTGGTTACACAATTATATAGTCAAGAATAAGGCATTGACAATGAGTAAACCTTTACACTGGTTTCTAAACCTGAATCCATTATAATAGTATTTTCTTATGCAGGCCATCTAAATTTAAAACTATATCAAATGGACATTATGAGTGAACTTCTAAATGGTTATATTATTGAGGATTTTTTTATAGAACCCCCCCTAAATTTCAATACCCTCATTTTACAAATCATGTTTTTAAATTAAAAAAAAATATTTTTATGATTTAAAATAAGTTCTTAGATATTTGTATGATAGGATCATCACTTTTCTTATTTCAAATGGTTTACAAAAGGTGTTTGTAACCATACTCCATGGAAATAATTTCAAAGGTTGTTTTAGTAGTTCAAATTTATGTTGATGATATTATTATTTTATCATAAAAAATTCATTTTTTTCTGGATTTTCAAAATCAATACAAAAAGAATTTGAAATGAGTTTAACAGGTGAACTAAATTTTTTCGTTGATTTCAAAATTTTCAAAATGTAGATGGAATTTTTTTAAATCGAAGTAAATATATAAAGGAATTTTTAAAATAATTTGGTATGGATAGAACCAAATGTAGTGATACTCTAATGAGTACATAATGTAAGATAGTTCTTGGTGAAACTAGAAAGTCAGTTGACCAAACTGCTTACAAAGGTATGATGTGAATTTTACTATTCTTAAATGTTAGTTAAGAATATATTATGTATAGTGTGTGTGTATGTGAGCATGTTTTCAAGAAAAAACTAATGAATCTTAATTAAATTTTGTTAAAATAATTTTCAAATACCTAAAAAATACAACCAGTTTTTGACTTTTTTACTCTACAGGTCATGAATTTGAATTAGTTAGTTATTATGATGCTGATTTTGGTGGTTGTAAGTTATATAAAAAATAACCTATAGAACATGTCATATTTTAGGAAAGTTTATAACTTCTTGGTTTATTAAGAAGCATAATTTTATTCCATTTTCTATTCTTGAAGCTAAATACATAGCTGTAGAAAATTATTGTGAACAAATTCTATAGATAAAACACACTTTACTATACTATGGTTATCAATTTGACTTGTCCCTATAAACTATGAAAATAAAATTACTATTAATATTTCTAAAAAACTCATCTCACACTCTAGGAAAAAATATATTGACATAAGACATCACCTTTTGAGTGAACATTTTAAAAAAAGAGATATTAATCTCAAATTCATTAGCACTAAAAAACATCTTGATGATATTTTCATAATTACTTTGAATATATAGAGAGTAAATTATATCATACATGAATTAAGAATGATTAATTTTTACTAAATTTTACCAGAGTTTTTAATTATTGTATTTGTTAAATTCTTGTTTTTAAGTTCTTAAATTCTATATTTATTTAAGATTTATCTCATTTTAAACTTTATCTAATGATGTTACTACTTGTATTGTTAAGTTATTGTGAACCCTATCTAACACGATCAGTTAAGTCACCATGAAAATTTTCTCACATGGTTAGGTAAGTGACCATGAGTTTTTTTCATACATTTAGTAAATTAATCATGACTCATTATTCATATGGTTAATATACCTACCATGAGAATGTAGTCATGCAGTCAGTATAGCTATTGTGAGTTTTATTATTTACCACACATACAGGGTCATTTAACCTACTGTGACTATTTATTCATCAAACTTTAATGAATTGTTTTTGTAGGATTTTATTTATTTTATTACTATTAAATGACCTAAATTATTGAAAAAATTTTAAATTGTAATTATAATCATCACAAATATCTTATTTAAAAACCCTTTATCATTTTTAATCCTTACCTACTCTCTCTCTCGAACCACTTTTACAAATCCCCTTTCATTATCTCAAATTCAAACCCAAAACTTCAAAGTGTCAGTTTACAGTGTTAGAATGCTGAGGATGAAAGGAGATCACAATGTCATATCTCCTGTTAGATCACCTCCCTCAAAGATATTGAAAAAGTAACAGTTTAGTTAAAGTGTTATAGTCAAACCTCATAATCCTCATTTGTTAGACTAACTTGTTCATGCTAAGAAGTAAATAGATGCATAATGGATTCAATCCATTAAATATTTAGTTTGTAAATAAATTCAAAGACAATACTAGAGTGAATGATTTAGAGATAATTATAATCCATTTTATTCATGGTTGGTTAAATATTTTTATACCCATTTGATTTTTTTCTTTAGATAAAAGGGATACCATTTGAAAAATGGTAAATGGAGAAAATTTTGTGTTTTATTCAAATATCTAAGTTAAGTGCTTAAGTGGGCCTCATAAGGGAGAGTATGAATATTACTAAAGATCATATTCTCTAAATCATGCCAATTTCAAGTTTTAGAATAACCTTGAGGAATTAAATGGGAACATGACTCCCAGGAGACCAAATGCAGTAGAGCTCAATAGAGAATGAAGATTGTTGGTAAAATTCATTCTACATCTCATTATTCCAAGGAAAGGGGACCTCAATATCATGAGGTGCCAAGTTCTATTATTTCTTTATTTAATGAAGAATGGGATTTAGATTATCTTATCTAGGTATGTACTGGGGAATATGGATGAGTTGTGTAATACTCCTTCCAAATTTAATTCCCTAACTTATCATAAGTTTATTTGAGCCCTATTGATGTTTAAAGGATTAGTTCCTGAGGGGGAGGAAATGGTTGTTTCATTTTATAGTTTTTGCCTAAATAAGAAGATTTATAGGCATATGAGTGTTAATTTTAACCCTTGTAGAAAATAATTGGTAGCTAAAAATGATAATATGTATGATAATATTAATGGTATTAAGGATTATTTCAGACCAAAAAAACCAATAATATCTTGGTTTGGAACTTGATGATATAGTAGTGTACTCTTTAGATGATAATGTTAATGCATTGTAATTTCCAAAAGAGGATATTGAAGTGGATGATCTTAGTGAGGAAGCTAGGGTAGCTCATGATGATGACATATAATCCTCTCTTGTAGTGTATTTTGGACCTCCCAAATCTCCTTTACCTCTTCATTTTCATGAAGAATAGTTACAAGATGAAGTCCTTGTTGGTACTGAAGTATCTGTAAGTGGTTTTGTTGAAGAGATTATATGGGAGGACAATGGCTTAGATGTTTCATAAGGAAGTGAGGAGTGTTCTAAGATGTCTTCCACTCCAATTTTTATTATTGGAAGCACTCCCATACCTAGTTTAAAAGATAAACCTTATAAGGGGGATAAGTCCTCTAGATTAGTAGTGATTGAATTGGATTACTCTAAATCAAATGATGATGACCATGGGGGTAGTCCACCAGATCATGTTGTACCTTCAATCCCTTCTACTCGGAGAGTGATTGATGGATCTCTGATTTCTAAGATTGAAACTCAATAAAGATTTTAAGTTTCCACTCTTAGAGCATTAGTTGATAAAGTATTCAAAGTAATGTTTATCCTTACTCATACCAAATATTTTAAAGTACTAGTGGAAATAAATTATACATATTCTCTTGGATTATCCCATACAGATCCTATTTAAGTTGTTGAGGATGCTGCTGGTAAGCCAGAGTTTTAGTCTTTAAGACCATATATTGGGGAGGTTTAGGGTGAGGTATATGGTAGGTAGTTTTCTTTAAATCCATATTATCCTATAAATTATTCACCCCCTATATAACCTTTATAACTAAAGAGTATTTAAATTAATTCAAATCACATTTTATGGGTGTGTTAAAATAGATCTTCATTGGTTTTGGAAACTTAGTGGAACCCTTTAGAGAGGAGGATATATCTAAGATAATCACTTTGGTTATTTAACTTCTTCAATCAAGATTCCACCTCAAAATGGAACTTATGAAAAATGATATTGATGATTTTAGAGCTAAATTTAGTTCTTTTCAAGAATATATTACTTATATGTTTTTGAAGTTAGAACAATGGTTTCTAAATGCAGTATTTCAATCTTCTACTTCAGCTGATCTTCCTTCACTTTTTTAGTGCCTCCTCCTACTCCTATACCATATAATGTTAATGAATATGGAATCAGATATCTCATAAGAGATTATTTAAAAGTAGTTTTTGATGAATTTAAAAGGACTAGAGATATGGTGTTTAAGGTATTCTAAACTCATGCAGCAAAGTCCTTTGAGTTGGTCAAAAATGATTTTAAGAAGGCTAGCAGAGGTAAAGATACTATCCGAAGGGCTATTGATTTCTATCTCAGTATTGTATTCACTAAAGATGACCTAAAGACCATGTTTAGATCCTCGTATGGTGATATTATAATGCATCCATTGAGTTAGACATTCAAGTATCAAGTGAAGAAGTTAAAGGTTCTCACTCTAGTTCTAGAAGCTTTTATAGAAAATAAAGAGGATTATTTTTAAGACATGGAGCATAGTTCTAGAGCTATACAAGACTTCACCAGGCTTCTTGAACCATACTATTACACTAAAAATACCGAAATTTTGGATCCTCCTACTATACCATTTTCTTTATCCTCTATTTATACCACCTTATCTACTAACCACTTTGTCTTTTCTCCTGGAAAAGTACTTCAACATATTCAACCTATCTCAAGGTGTGTGGTTATTTAATACCCTGCTTACACATATTCACCACAAACTATTACTTAAACCTCCACATCCAAAGGCAAGGATCCTATTCTTCCATGTGACATCTAGGATATGTCATATTCTAATTCAAATTTAAGTTCCTGATTGAGACTTTTGGTGATCTCTGTAACGTCTCGGTTCCGGAAGCCACCCAGAGGCGCCCCGTACCCGGTTGGTCACATGACCTCAAGTGCATTTCCCCAAATTCCAGAGGCTGCCGACTAGCAGCGAGGGCCTTGGTAATTTATTGGGGAAACTATGCCATCATTTGGTAAGGTATACAAGGTAAGAAAAATAATAGTCAATAGTAGAAGTAGTAACAACATACATAACTGTAACCCACAGTGGAAGAATAAACATATAGCAATGATGATAATGATGCAATAGGTACAAGTATATAAGGAAAGCAGTAAACACAACAACATGCTGAAATACAACTGAACACAAGTACTAAAGCAACAAAAAAAGAAAAACATATGAGAAACTCCTCAGCATCGCAAGCCTCAGCTCGGTCCCATGCTCTCCAGCTCCAGTGCAATCAAGAACCTGAAGTAGAAGGGCGCTTGCCATTATCTACACCTGCAACAACATAGTCTGCTTGGGCCCAAAATCATGGACCAAACTGGGTGTGAGACAAATTCCCAGTAGGCAACCACCCAAAGATCTGTGCCTAATAGTCAATGAATACATGGAAAGTAAAGTACATGAACAATAAATAGGAAAATACACAGCAACTACAATTTACAGTCTAGAATATAAACTAAACAAGTATAAAACAATCAACTAGTAAAACAAGGTAACCCCTTGGGTAGTTCTCAGAGCCTAACCCTTATGGTTCAACCTATAGGTACTAGCAACCCCCTAGGAGGCACACACAGTCTCACCCCTCTGGTTGAGCTAAAGAATAGACTCTCTGGAGAAGCACTCACCGTCAATTCCCCCTATAGTCTTGTATTGTACTAAAGGCTCTCTGGGGAAGCAATCAATGTCAATTCCCCCTGTAGCCCACGTCGAGGAACTACAGAATCTCTGGGGAATCACTCAACATCAATTCCCCCTGTGGTCTCACATCGTAATTAAAGACACTCTGGAGAAGCCCTTCCATCCATTATCCCTATGGTCCTCTACACTAGGTTCTCGCATCCTTGTGTATAAATAAACATGCATAGCACATGTGTATCATCCAAGTAAACCTTAAGAACTACTTGAATATCATTCTAATGATCAACAACATAAAAAACCAACAGTTCCATTATCCTACAACTACGCATGGAAACTGGAAAAAACACCTAACATGAAAAAAATCATGACAAAGAAACCTGAGCACAAAACAAATTACTCTACTCACAAGCATAAACCTCTAATACAGAAATCAATAAAAGAAGGAAAACAGCAGGGAAAAATAGGGAACACACAATTCCCCGTTCAAGGTAATTGGTGGAAATTGCACATAAAATTCAATGACTTCCAACAGAAAGGCACAGACCACCTACCTTGATGCTAGGGGATCGATATACTTGAACCACGATGCCTGGTTCTCCTCATAACGGCGTAGATCTAAGAAAATGCACAAAACGATCAACCCAAGATAACTTGAAAATGATGAGGAACCATGGAACAAGGCTAATGCAGAAGAGAGAGCTTACCGAGGCGATCCCAACGCAATAAACGTCGGTTGGAATGGAGATCGGACGGAGGCACAGGGGATCGGGGAATATTTTCGGCCGTATAGGTCGCTCTCGGATGAAAATCCTGAAGAAGAAGAAAGTTCTGTCCATCAGGCGCGACCCCGGTCTGTTTAATGAAAAAAAATAAAGTACACGGCGTGTACTTTTAGAGTACACGACATGTACTAGGTCTTTCCGTACTCCGCCAAAATCGGCCTCCACGTCACCCCTACACACCGTGTGTGTGGCCCAGACACGGCCAACACATGGATTTGAGCGGGAAATGAGTACACGGCATGTACTCAGAAAGTACACGACGAGTACTTCAAAATTTTCCAGAAACTCCATTTTTCTTAAAAACTACAGAAAAAGGAAAAACATACCTGAATGAATATTCGGGTTCTTACAATCTCATTTTTTAATTTTTGACATTAATGAAATAACTTGTTCATTTTTATATCTTGTCTATTTAATCTCTTCATTTTTTCTCTAGAATAGTTTTTGATAATCCCAAAAGGGAGAAAAATAAGTTATACTTAAATTTCAATTCATTTTATTCAGACATAATTTGTGGTCATAAAAAAGGGATATATTGTCAGTTTAGTCCAAAAAATCCTTATTTTAATGTTATTTTAACAATCACATATAATTTTTTATATGTTCCTAATTAAATTTATATTTTATGATAGTAAACTATTTTTCTAGCCAAAATTATGAAAATATGGATAAGTCTTGATGTGACCATGTCAACCTACCGTATGAAGAAATTTTAACTGCCTGTAAAGAATAAGTGACCATTTAGATGTAATCACATGTTGAAATTCAAGTGAATGAATAAATAAATGAACCCACCATATGAAAAAATGAAGTGAATGCATGAATAAATGAACATACCACAAAACAAATGAATTGACCTCAAGAAGAAATAAAGTAACCATAAGAATAAATTAAGTGACCATGCTAAGTGACAATGCCAAGTTACCATGCTAAGAGACCATGTCAAGTGACCATTCCAAGTGATCGTGGCAAGTGACCATGGAATTAAACCCTAGAAAGTAACCATGGAAAGTTAACTCAATCCAAAGTGACTGAGCTTAAGTGAAGACTAAGTGATTGCGTCCAAACTTAAGCAGTGAGGAATTATTCCAATCTCCAATGACTATATTTTGAAGCATTTACTAAAAGTCATATCATTTAAGACTAATTATTATACGGATTAAATTATGAATATTATCTAATGGATAATTAGAGATAATGATATCTTTAATAATTATAGTCACTCATAGAAAAAAATAAGAGATATCTAAGAAAAGTGTGTAGTGAAAAAGTGAAACACTGATCAGACTGACTATTGTGATTCCACGAAACTCTATTTTATGACCTATTAATGAAATAATAGATTTAAGTATTTAAATGACATATTTAATGAAAGTTTATCAACTAAATATGATTATATTGAGATAAATCAGACCTTCTCACTTCCCATTCTTTTCTATTTCTATTTCATCTTACTTTTAAATTTTGTTTACTTTACTCTATATATTTATTTTCACATTCATATGTACTATATAAAATAGTACTAGATACTCTCTCTATCATTCATTATAAATATTTTTATCCCAATTATAACTATGGAAGAGGATATGGGTAGCATAGATTTACTTGTGAGTAATTATTTCTAAAAAACTGATCTAGTGTATGGATCAATTTATTTTAATAATAAACTATTTGGTGGCGGTTGATTTCCAAGTGGATAGGAATTGGTATTGGATTAAGACTAAACCACTTGTTTTTAATCCAATATGTGTTTTTTTTTACTATGCTATTTTTTTTTTAATTTTAAAATATATTTCAAAACATTACTCTGATTTCTAACTTCTATAAGTGTTTTATATACAGTGTTCAATACAAGTAAATGTGTTTCAAATGTTAAAGTGTTTTTAAAACTTATTTTTAACTAATTTGTGATCGAACTCTTAAGAAACCTTTTTAAAATATCAAATTATATATTTATAGTATTTTAGTTAACTGAGTAATTTTTATAAACTAGAGGATATAGTTTTAAATATTTATAAATATACACATTAATTCTAAACTTAATTTACCCCCCCAATTCGTCCACTATGACCAATATATATTATATTTTCCGTACAAGATAAAGGCGTGGAGTTTGATGAAGAGATGATTAATGAGTGTTCATTGTTTAAAATTTTTATAAAATAATTTCAATAAGTGTTTGGTGCTCATAAATATATTGATGTTGATGGTTTTGAGGGAAATAATATAAATTTTGAAAATATTGACCTTGATATTTTAGTGGTTAAACTGAAAATTGATCTTCATTGTTTATACATGAAAAACTCAACTATTTTTTTACTTGATCTCACTAATGAAAAATAGGTGATAGAGTTTTACCCTAAATAAATGAATTATCATTTATTGTTTAGTTTCAATATAATTATTTTCATTGAGACCTTGTGCACTAAAAATGAACTAAAAATTAAATAACCTGTGAAAAATTGTATTAATATGAATCACTTTTTTTATGTTTTTAAGTTGAATTAAATAAATTTATTCCTTTTATTGAATGGATTTTTTGAGGTGATATTTTTAACTCTATAGATGATGTCTAGGATGAAACCATGAAATATGATTATATATTATTTCAACAATTTAAGTGTGATAGGGTGTTAATGGTAAATGCAGATGAATTTACCTTAGGTAATGATAATATCAAAATTAAGAATGGGTAATTAATTAATTTGGGTATGAAATTTTAAGTTAACGATAGATTTTTATTTCTATTTCCCCTAGAACCAAAAATAAATTGGACTGCCTAATTACATACTAGTGAAATTCAAACAAACAATAGCAATATAAAATCATGATTTCATTTTAATGATAATGTTTCTACCATAGATTGAGACTAAAGTCCCCAACCTTGATCACCTGATCATCTTTATTTTATTTTAAAGTGTTGGGAAAATTAATATATGGTGGTTCCTTCATAATAATCTCTTTCCTCCTCCAAAATCTCGTTGAATTAAATAGAGAGTCCAGTTGAGGAATTAAAAGTTAGCATTATATGGGAGGAAACCCATGATTTTATTATTTTAAATAAATCTATTTTATTTATTTGTTTTATTTTTATGTTTTTATCATTTATTTGTAATAAAAATAAATAAATCCTCTATCAATTACTAATGTACTAGTCTATTTCACTTAAATTATTCTATTTTTTTAAATGTCATCCAAATTTTCTATGGAATATAAATACAACCTACTTCATGCATTTTCAATAGTTTCACTATATATGTTTAATATAAAATAGGATTCAACTTGTTTGTAAAAATAAAAATGGTCAAGGTCTTGAATGGAAGCAACTAGATTAATTATAAAAAGAAAAAAGAGCGAGTTTTATTTTATAAATAAAATAATATACAACTAATATGGGGAGTAATTATTCTTTTTTTACATTGTATTTTTACTTCTATTTTATTATACATCTATATTGGTTATATTTTTCTCTTAATTCCTTTACTATAACCTATGAAATGTTATTACTTTTCACTAACCATTCTTATCTTGAAAATTTATGCCTGTTGTGTTTTGGTGATTTTTGTAATCTATTTACTTTGTTTAAGGATTAATAGGTCTGAATTGGTTTTTGTTATGTTAAATGTTCTCAAATTAGTGTGGTTGTGTGATTCTTTATATATTAGATGGAAATGATCGTGATCCTTAACTGTGATTTTTTATTTTTTAGTTGATTGTTTTATCTATTGGATATTATGCATGATGACATCCATAAACTGAATTTAGTGTATAATAGTTCTTTTTTATTTAAATAATAGATGATTGAATTTGTTTTATGGCTTAAAATGTTTATGTATATAATGTTTTGATAGATTTTTTCATGTCATTATCATTATATTACTATATTAAATTGGAAATTCATTGTGGATCATAAATGTTTAGTGCTTTATCCACTTTATGATTCAAACTTGAGGAGAATATTGAATTTTCAGTGTGAAATAAAGGATTGACATGAGTGAAACACTATATTACTATACTACCACTCAAAATATGTCTATTTTTTTAAAAAAAATTATTTTCTTTAAATACCTTTTTATATGTTAAGCAATAATTATATTACTTTATTTAGTTTTTATGATTTCATAGTCTGGATGGTTAATTAATTCTATGTTCTTTATGAATTCACTTGCTAAAAATTGATTTATCATATCATTTAAAAAAAAATTATTTAAAATCTGAAGTACATTTTTTATATTTCAATCAAGCTATTTGGATTGAAATGAAAACATTTTTTCTAAGTATTTTCAAGAAAATTTCTGAAGATGGTCTCTAAATATATGGTTGTTATTGTGTGTTATTCAATTATAAATGATAGTTAATGAGTTTAAATAAATTATAAAGAAGTATTTATCATATTTAAATACATTATTTAATCATATTATTAGTTTTTAATTATGGGCTAATTATATTTTTGATTATTTATGAGTTAATTATTATGTTGTATGGAGTATTCAACTATGGAAATGAAGATAAATCTAAAGAAATTTATTAAAACATGAATTAGAAACTTTCCATTATTGTTTTCCACTTAAATTTTGGTCATATTTTTAAATATGAAAACTATTTAAATAAGTTTATTATTTTGAAAATATTGATAACTAGCTTATTACTAGTTAAGTTCATAGGAAACTGATTTCTTTTTCAACTGAATGAAGACATGAAAATTCATATTAATGTTAAAATTTTTATTGTTTTCATTATTGATTATTGTAAATTGATTGCTTGAGGGGGAGGGGGATTTATGTGGCACCATTTTATGAATTTTCCACATATATTTATATTAATTTTTTACTGATAGAAATGAGTTGGGTTGTATAGGTGGGGTATTGCTATATGTTAGGACCTGTTTGTATATGAGGGATTCTACCTGGGGGTAGAGTAGGAATTTTTGGGGTCCAACTAGAGTGGTTATAGGGGTAAACAACTGGGGGAAACAAAAGGGGAATATTCTCTGGGCTAGGTAGAAGATTATATGGGTCCCAAGTAGATAAATAGTGATTGGAAAGTGGTTATAAAATGGGAAGAAATTATATTGCATGATGGGGAAGTTTTTGGTAATATTTTCATCCTTGGTCTTGGGGGAAGTTCATTGGGAAATCCTGCGATTTCTATCCTCTACTCCTTATTACTCCTATTATATAACTCTTCTATGTGTTTTTTATCTCTTTGAAATATGAGAAGTCTATTCTATGGTCTTTATCATTTTTTCTAACCCACTAGAATCATTTTTCTGGCATAATCACTAGATGAACAATGTCACAATGTAGATGCACCTTGAAAAGGTAGACCAACAAGTGTATGAGAAATACTATTACTTCTACTATTAAGTGGAATCAAAATTATAGAAAATAATTCCATGTGGGTGTGTCATCGAGAGGAGCCACAACACAACAAGGAGCACGACCAAACAACTCGGTTTGATTAATTGTAGGGGTGGAATGAAATTATGACGATGAATATAACTGGAAATGTGCATGGTATGTTTCCCATATCTTATCTTCTATAGTAATACGATCATTCAATGATATATATAGAGACAACCGATGTGCACTCAGTTAGAGGTAGCACTAAGGTGTTTTACAACAAGCATGTGGTCTGGACTTCATAGGAGCACACTTAGTCTTCCCCAGTGCTGACTAATGGGTTTATGGAGGATGTTAACACACAATACAAAACGATCTTGTGGGGAAACAATTCATGAAGAGGTGACTTTTCCAACCTTTATGTTGGCACTTTTTGAAGTGCATTTTATGATGTCTGTAGAGCTGGTATCCCTGCAGCTCATAGGTTCAGCTTTGTATTACACTGAACCATCATAAATAAGGAATAAGAAGTAGTCCAAGGAATTTTCAAGACTCTTCAGGCCTCATCCATTTCTCAGGTTTTTGGTAAAAACACACTTGAGGACCCCTACACCAAATAGAATAGTAATAACTAGAATTCTGCTTACATTCATCACATTTGATTCCATTCTAGATCATATTGAAAAATATAGACTCAGGGATTCCAAATTATGGACATTGTCTATAATAAAAGAAGATACCAACTCTTCCCTTGGAGGAAGTTATTTTAGAATATGTTAAGAAATTTTATTATTTATCCTTAAAAAAGGATCCTCAACTAATGCTAACTCATATTTCAGCAGTACCTAAGGAGATAGGAATTTTAGGAACATTAGAGATGACTTTCCCAAGAAAAACTAAAGGATTCCTACAGTGGTAGAATTTTTGGTGGGGGATTAATGCTCGAAGCTAGAATTTTAAGTCAATACCACTACCTATCAATCTCAAAGGTAAAAAAGAATAGATTTTATGGTTATTATTTCCCTCTTAATCCTATTGGAGGGTTGTGCTTCCCATAACACCTTATCTCAAAATATGTCCCATGAAGTAATGAGGAGTATATGGGAGATCACTTGGTGAACATATATGGGAAGGGCATATTATAAAGTACCTTAGCATCACAACACTAAATTAGTATTACTTATTTATTCTGGTAGATACTTTATCAAAGGTGATGGGTTAACAATTTTTTTTACTGGAAAGAAACCATTAGACAATGGGAGGAGAGATCTACCCACATTGAAGATATCTAGATATACCATATAGATGATTGATTTTGATATTTTTTGTTTCTTTAGATATAATAATATTGGGGTGCTACACTAGTATGGGTTTTTAATATTAGGATCACCCATAGAGATGAATTTTAAACTATCAAAAACTTCCCTTTTGTACCTAAATACCTTAATAGTATTAAATTTTCTAGAGGGGGTCCTAATTATATTTTGGGTTCCATTTGTGCTACAATGAATCATGATGAATAATTTAATCTGAAATATGTTTCAAAAACGTGACTCCCTAAGTATGTTATGACAAAATAAGTGAATATATTTAAAGGATAAATGATGATATCTAATTATTTAAGAAAAAATTGGTTGATCTATTGATTTTTTGTCTCAGAACCAATATGGTATTTTTATGAATGGCATAGGAAAAACTTACAATATAAATGTAAAATGAAAAGTACCACTAAACCTGATAAATGTATCAAAATAAAGTTGACTAAATTAGATAACTCTGTATGGGTGACAGCTAGTAGGATACTTAAGACTGATCTTGTTGATCTTGTTGGATATTTCTTGGAGGCTACCCAGGAATTCACTATAGTGAGAGGAATATATAATATTATATGGAATAAGTTGTTAAATGGATATATTAATAATGTTTAATTCATATTTAATGTAGTTTCTAATACTTTATTTGTGTAGGGAAATGGTGATCATTGTGTCATCAAGCGAGAAACATTCATCAAGTAATTGTGTCACCAAAGATCATTATCAAATGAATATGTTGACTGCTGAGCAGTGAAAACAAGTATTGATCAATGTAGGAATAGAACCAAGCCATAAAAATATAAATAATATCCATAATATTGAGGATAATGTGGGTTTTTAGGATGTTGGCAGTGATATGAATGAGTTGGGTTTTGTAGGAGGGGTACTGATATACACAGGGAGCTATTTGTAGATGAGGGATTCTGCTAGGAGTGGACTGGGAATTTGTGGGGTCCATATTGAGTGGTAATATGGGAAAAAACTGTGGGAAAAGAGGGAAATATTCTATAGTCCAAGGGGAATATTATATGGGGACCAAGTAGTTAAAGAGGGAATGAAAAGAGTTTATAAAATGGGAATAAATGGGACTGCATGAGGGGGAAGAGTTTGGTAACAGTTTTAGCCCTAAGCTTGGGGGAAGTTCCTGGGGAACTTTTATGATATCTCTCCTCTCACCACCTCCCTTGTCTTCTTCTTCCTCCCTTAATGTAACTCTCCTGTGTGATTTTCTCTCTCTAGAATGCAAGAAGTTTATTCTTTGGTATCTTTAAGTTACTCTACAACTCAAAATGGAATTTAATTGGTTATTTCATGTGTTTTTGAATTTGGAATAAAAGTTCAACATTAATGGAATTTTTCATGGGACATGATATTTTTTTTTGTTAGAAATTAAAATTAACATATGCTAAAAAATTTAAAATATTTTAAGGTCAATCATTTTTTTGTGAATATAAATTAAAATGATTTATGTTTGTGATTAAAAATATATTTTTAATTCATCACATATATTTCAGTTAAAATGATGAATGTAATTTTTATTTTAAAGTGTATTTTTTATAAATGAAAATATATTTTTAATTTTACTGTTAATATTATCAATTTATTTTGGAATTAAATGTTATTTTTAGGAGTATTTGATGTTGGGACTTATCTTGGACCAAATATGGATGCGGTTGAGAACTTATCCAAAATATGTTTATCTATTCGATCAATTGTTTTGTTATTTTCCATTGCATTGTTAAATCAAGGAGGCCATGGAGATAATATTTCAAAGGGATATTTTATGGTCTTCAGATTCTCAACCTAATTCTACAACAAGATTCTATTTTTTTCCATTTATTCCACTGAATTTATTCATCCCAACAAATCATTTTCTCACTGAATCTAAGGTTGTGTTCTATTAAATCAACTTGGGTGTCCAAATTTGAATAAGATATGATCTTATATGGTTTATAAACTACATATTATTGAAACTCTGTGAGTGATGTAAAAATATTTTGTAATATTTTTCCTAGATCTAAATTTAAGAGTTTTTGATATTGATTAGCTCATAGAAGAGAAGGTTTGTTCTTCTATTATAGGAGAATTGGGTACCAAATGTTGAGGTCTAAGGGGATCTATTTTTTTGAGAATTCTATAAAAAATATATTATTCCTATAATATATCTATTAAGGTAAGATTTTTTGTTGAGGACTTATTGAGACCATTCAAAAATAGAGTTAAATCTATTTTATTCTCTCAATTAGATAAAGTTCAAAGTCTATTTTAGAACCGAAGGTTTGGTTGAGGTGGGTTTGTTATAAAAATATAAATACATAGGTTTTAGAGGTGGAATATATTTTAATAAATAAATCTTTAATCATTCTTTATTATCTTTTATAATCTTGACTAAAATTATTTTATAGAAACATATACTTTATACATTATTCAAAATTTATTTTCTAATCATATTTGGTGTAAAAAATTAGTTAATAATTTTCTCAAGAATGATTCCTTCTATTCTTTACCTAAATTATAATTTTGTCTTCTCCATGGTTAATATTGACGATCATATTTTTCATAAAAGAGATAATTGTGACCCAATTTTTTCAACATAGAAATGTACAAATAATTAGATATTTGAAAAAAACATTAACCATTCAATATTAACTTATTAAAGAAATTTGAATGAGATTTATAAAAAAAGAATCAATTAAATAATATGAAAATTATTTTCCAATCATGAATTTAATAGTTTCCAATCATTTATGTTACCCTTTTAAAATTTACATACTGAATCAATTAATTTTCTTATTGCTCTCCTTTTTGTTGTCATACATATATTCATTAATATATTCTATATATTTCTCATTTGTTTACACCTTTAAATACCATTGATACATTTTTTTTATTATCACAACCAACCTATCCAAAAAAAATTATTTTACATTCTTTTTAGTAAATAATAATTTAGAAATTTATAGGAATCCATTGAACTCCCTACTTATCTTGGGTCTAACCCTTCACTATTATACTATCCAATATTTCGTATAGGTTTATAAATTAAATTTTTATAGCCTGTATTGACTTATGTAGATCATAAAACATGTTATTATTTCATTTTAGATAGCATAACTCCAATCTCTCTCCACCACAACCAAATCCAAAACATGGTTTCAAAATGATTTTTTTTTGAGATAGTAACTTTTCATTAGCCTATTTAAAAAATGTTCAGAACCATAATGTTATTTATTATATAATTACATGGTTAGATATTATATGATGTGGTTTACCTAGTCATTTTAGATATCACTTTACAATCTATTATACTCAAACCATGGCCCCTAAAATACCATGTGTTATGACATGGTTTGGTTAAAATTCACTAAAAACATGTTATTTAAACTCTAGATTTACTCTAAACTCAACTCTATCATTTCTAAATAACCCCATCCATATTAGAAATCTAATATGATCCAATGTATTTACAATAAAAACAATACCAATAATCTCCCCCATTCTTTATATATTTCTAACATGGTGGTTGTATATAAATTTTATAAATAATAATTGCAACCTCTTTACACTTATAAAATGTAAAAGGTGATAAATATATCTTCCCAAACATAATAAAATTAAAGGAATCATTTGAGAATTTAACTTTATGTATTTTTTAATATAATATAACTAAGGAGAAACTTTTTCATAGGTTAATGAATGGGGTATACTTGGATTTAATCACTTCCACATATTTGGAACCTATTTAATAATTAATTAATTATTGATTTTGTATGAGAATGTTTATCATTTTTTTATTTGATTATACTTTTAATATAATAGGAATGATTTAAACGGACCAGTTTTAGATTTAAATCCACTTGATTTATTTTGGACCCATTTATTTTTAATCCCAGGTGTGGGATTTAGATCATTTATCATTTTTGTGATGTTATTTATTAATCCTAGTTTGGTTTAGTGGGGATTGAAAATTTTATTTATTATATATGGGATGATGATATAAGAATGAAATAAGCTATTATTATTTACTTAGGGTCTAGAACCATGAGTTTGACCTTGTTTATTCATATGAATCGATGAAGAAGTTTTCATACTTCCATAAATCCATTATTAATTATAAGTATTTTTTCCTAAGTATGAACTAGATTTAACTAATTATATAATTTATTCATGGATGAAAAATACATCACATGTCATTTATTTGAGTATATGAGCACATCAGATGTCACTGAACTAAGAATTACCATGCATTTCATAAATATAATTCAATCAAAGGCCTATATGTCATACCTATTATCTAGGAGGATAAACCTTATCTTGGTTAAGAAAAACTTACCACATGATTAATAACATACCCAACCAGCCTTAGATTATCCTTTACTAGAGGTTGACATAAGAAAGGTATCAAATCATGATGATTCACATGTATGGTACTTAGTGGACCTTAGGTTATGGGGATTAATATATACACCCTTAACTATATCAAAGATATTTTGTGTAATATTTAATTTGATATACTTGGTGGGTCACTATAGACAATAATTCAAGCTTTTGTCTTCTTGGTGAATTTTTTATCTACATATGACCCCCCAATTATGTTAATTTTAACATTTTTTTCACAACCCATGACAAACATTAATTAGGGAAATATTAGATATTTCCCTGGAGGGGATAATTATTATTTTAATCTCATATAATAAACAAATTTCAAATGAATGAATGATAAAGTGAAAACTTACATTAATAATAAAATCATGATACATGTTAAAATCAGAAAATTTAGATAACATAAACTAATTTTAAGATTAAGATAAAATCAAATACATTCAAAACGGTCCCAGACATATTGAATACATAATGGATTTTATTTCTCTTAATGTTTTTTGTGAACAAAAATTTATCAATGGATTTATAATAATATCATTTTAATGCACTCAAAAAATCTTTGAATCTTCCTTCGTAGTGATTTCTCTAATGAGATAGTTTCATGAACCAACTTGGTCTGACCCCAGACCAGGTACCTGAGTTGACCCATGGAAATTATTTAAGGGAATTCATGATCCCCATAGGCTGGAAACTAGTGCCTGGACATCAAGAATTTCCTTTGGGAATGGTTCCTCCCAATGGAATCATCAAATGGGTTTGTGTTGTGAATCTAACATAATCTTTCCATACTTGGTGAGTCATGCTCTAATATATAAGTTCTTATGGTCAATATAAATCAAATTATAGAACATAAATAAAACTTCAAATCACATGAAAATAATATAAACGTCAACCCAAAATGAGAGTAAAAATAGAGAGTCACATATATATACAAGTACAAAAAGAAAGGTGGGATGGATTCCAATAATGTGATATATAACTAGATTAAACTAATAAAAATGTGATATGTCTCTGTGTGATACATGGGTCAATACCCTATCATTTCACCACCACCAACTATAGATTCATGAACAAGGATACCTTCTACCTTCATAAAATGTATTTCCTTTACCTAAACCTATCCAAAAAGGCCTATATACACCAATTAGGTGTATATAGGGTGTGAGAAACACTATCCTAATAGGATATCCCCAAGTTTTTAATGAGTAACCCTTTTTAGATAAACATAAGAATACTAGTTTGAAGTAAATTACAATAAACCTTTGATTTTTAAAGGTAAAAAACAAGAAAAATGGTTTAAAAATTTTTAAATAAAAAAATGACATGAAAATAAACATTTAATAACCATGAAACATGGGATATCCCTAGGTCATATGAGGTTTTGGTCACCCTTGGTCCTTGTATAAACTTGTGATATAATGGTAAATCCTATTGTGTGTACAAACTGGTAATAAGGTCATCCTTTGGCCTTGTGGTATGGTATCACCCATCCCATAACACTACATCCATCCAACCACTAAAGATTATATTCCTTATCCTAGTGGCACGGTGACACCCATCCATAACACCAAAACCTTTATCAAAGTATAATATTTTTAGTTAGTGTGAGATAATAAAAAATGGATACTTAAAACTAGTCTTTAACCCTTAGATAACCCAAGTTCCCACGTAATTTACCCATTTCAAATATATCACATCCTATTAATAAGGGAATTTAATCAACCCACCACAATTAATTTCCATTTATCAAATTCAAAGAAAGCCTTTAAAACCATTTTATTCTCAAACCAAGGGAAGACATTTGAAAATATCCATATCATATATAATCATCCTTCAAAAACTTAGATTAAATAAAATGAAAATTAGAAAAAATAATGAGAATAATTGCTTCATAAAATGAGAATTTCACATGGACCACATACCTTTAACACTTTAAATCCTTAAAAATTGGTGGAAACCAATATTCTATTATGGGAATCCACATAGGGTGTCAAGAGTGATCCTAGAGAGGCATAAAAAAAAATAAACACCAAAACCCATACCCTTATTTTTTTCAAGCACAACCCCTAGGCTTCCAAGACTTTAGGAAATAAAGAAAACCAAAATGTAATAAATAAAAATACAAGATAAAAGAATAGAAGACACTAACTTGAGGATTAATGAAAGAAACTAAGTGAAATACACCAAAAATAACACCATGTGGGAAGGGGGAAAGTTCCTCATGTGTGTGTGTGTGGGGGGGGGGGGGGGTTGAGAGTGAGAGAGAAATGAGGGTTAGAGAAATTAATTTGAAAAGGTTACATTGGTAATTTTATGTTTTTAATTTTTTTAAACTGCATGGGGTTATGCCATGATGTAGGCCAGGGGGCTACGGTGTGGTGTATATCCCCTCGAAACTTCTCCTATGCATCCCATTTCCTACACCATGGTACACCTCTAAGAGGTAGAGGGCTAGGGCCCCCACTCCCATGTCTCCACAATGTATCCTACTAGGTCACTTCATGGTGAACCCAGAATCAGGCCTCCATGGCGTAGTTCCCTAGGCTATGACACAAATACCTCCTAGGTTACCCTCATGCAAGAATTACACAGCATATGGGTAACAAATTTTACCTTAATGTAGTGAGAGTAAGGTGGATCAACCCTATTATTTCTTGGGATATGATGTAGCTCCTTCTGGTTGCACAAGGGTAACTAATCTCTTACACATAAAACCTCCAAATCTTTTCCACCTTGGTGGTATATTTGATCAGCATAAAATGGTAAGATTTGGTTATTTTATCAATCATGAAACATATAGAATTATTACCTAGATTAGTATAAGTTATTCCCATAATTAAGTCTATAAACATCTCATCCCACTTCTAGGTAGGTATGGGAAGAGGCTGGAGTATGTCAGAGGGATTTTAATTCCCAACTTTGACTTACTATAATATAAATCACTTTGACACAAAATCTATGTTGTCACATCTCATAACTAGACACAATAATCAATGATTCATATCATAATACATCTAAGTCGTGGAAGAGTGGAAAAACCACTAATAATGATGAAAGATATTACATCATAACCTTCTATATAGATAGTGGGACCAAACACTAGTTCTAAAAATAGAACATTCCCTCAGGAGATAGAGACCAGTAGTTAGTGGCCTATGTAAGGACCCGACCCCAGTTCCCTAGAACCGCTGCCTTATTTGATAACATTGGAATATAAACAAGGAACAAGCATCCAGAAGGAATAAGTAGTTTAGTATATTTTTGAAATAAGATACATAAATAAGTTCAAAATTACATCTTTGATGGAAAACAACACTAATTTATTCCATTAGATAAATCCATGCCTCCTAGATTATGCTTTCAAGTCATTCATAATTTATTTATTCATATCCTAAGAAAATGAAACATAAGAAAGGGGTGAGATAAAATGATCAGTAAGGGTAAGAAATACAATGGAAGATAACATAAACATAAACATTAGGAAACGTTAATAATTTAAAACACACGCCTTTATAAATAAAAAACTTGAACACATTATGGTAGGAATATGATCTGAGTAAATAATGCCATAATAAAACATAATCATGAGTATTCTATTTGTAGAATAACCACATGAAATTTCAATTAATATATTCATAATGAGGTAAGTTAATATGCCAAATATTCTGAAACATATTTTAATGGCCTCAGCCAAGACGTCTAAAAATGATTTAGGTCTCGGCCAAATCCATATATCACATTGGGAAAGGCCTCAGCCAATTCCAAATCTATTTGTCTCATGAGACCTACCAATGCATTGATGGGATACAGTGGGCCCCAATAATTACATAATAAGTCTAATGCATTCCTCATATGAGCAGGGATAAACATGAACAACATATACATTCATATTGAAACTATCATATGAAACGTAACTAAATTTCCCCAAACATTGAACATAAAACACTAACCATTCTGAGTAATATGTTGAATGGTTTTAGGATAGATCATAAACAATAAATTAGTCATAAAAAATTAATTAAAATATGATATATTACATCATAAATGATTAAACCCAATAATACATAAGAATTAATAAGAGTGTTGAATCAGACGAAAAATACTATTATAAAATCATTAAGCAATTCTTGAGATAAACACTCTTTATTTTGAAAAGAAGAGTTATTTTGGAAAAATATTTATATAAAACTAGAAGTAAAGTAAGATAATATTTTCATAATAAAATGAGTTATTTTAGAAAGATAATGGTTTCCAAAAATAGATTATAGAGTGACTTTGAAGATAGATAAGAATTTGAGAAATTCCCTTGAATCGGGCTTGTATTTTGGAAACAGTTTTGAAAGTTTCTTTTAAAAAATGTAACTATCCATAAAATAGGGAAGGATTATGGTTGGTTTACATATATATAATAATAACACAGAATTTATGAGGAGTACATAATAATACATAATAATTTCATTGAGGTAATTAGACAATGAAAGTAACCCGAATGAAAATGGAAGTTCGGGTGGAAAACCCTTACCTTAAGTACGAATGTGTTCCTCTCTTGAACTTAAGGTCATGGAATATGAAATTAGAATTATTAATAACTTATTTCATAACCTAATATAAATTTATTTAGTTTATCATAATTCTGTTTATTTTATTTATGTTTTATTGATAAGTTATTATATTGAATTTCGTCGTTCTGAAGTGTTTGTTTTCTTAATTTTCATAATCGGTTCACTTGTTTTTAAGTAATTGAATTAATGTGGAATGGTTGTAAATCTCCAAAATTGAAATTAAATATTATTTATTAACATCCAAAATTTTTAATGGTAATTTATATTATTTGGTTATAAGTCATGAGGATGAATCATTAGATGACAACCACTTCGATTATTTGGCGATATTTGGATTATTATGAACTAGTTTTGTCATATAAATTAATAATATGTACATATAATAGTTCATGAATATTAATTAGGTTATAATACATATATTATAGTCTAGTTCAACTATAAAAATGGTTTATTGACCATTAATTAAGGAAAAATTGTAGAACGAAACTTTGTCATCCATGAAAGTTATAAATTGGAACCTCATGGACATTGATTTCGTTTATAAAAATAAAAGAGAGAGAGTAAGAATATTGATGATGGTTCCTCCATTAATAAGATATAATTCCAGTATATAGATGATAATGGAGTTATCATGGTCATTTGGATATAGGAGGTGAGGAGAGGATAAAAAAATAAGATAAATTCAAATGAAACTAAATGAAAAAGAAGGGTGATTTGCCTCTTGAAATAACTTCCTTGAGAACCTCCTTAAGGGAAGGAATTTTGGTATTTTGGAAAGGAAAAGATCTTAATGGTTATGGGGGGTGACTAGGGATGGGTATTTTTGCAGAACATTGAGGATCTTAAATTCTTAGAAGAGTGAAGAGAAGAGGGAGTGATGAGGGGTTTTTATAGTAGAGCAGAGGGGTAAATTTTGAATATTTTATTCACTATTTTATTAATTCCCTCAAGACAATCAATAGTGCTATTTCATGTGACCCCTAATAGTAATAAGTGCATGTGATTTCGAACCAAGTTTCCTTACATAACTTATGATGTCATAAATAGTATATTTAACTAATAATTTGAATATACGGTATTTTACTGTATTTCACTATTCATACAAAATTCAAGAATTTCAAAAAAATCCCAAAAATTCACCTCTACCATTTTTTGACATTTAGAATTCAAAAATGAACTCCATTTTTCAAAAATAATTTTCTAAATATTATTAATTTAATTTTTAAATAAAATCATAGTTAATTCAAAAAATAACAATTTTAAAGGTATAATTAGTTTTATTTTGCATTGAAAAATTAATTAAGATCTCATTAGCTTATTACCTATATAAAATAAAATAAAATAATTATTTAATATTAATAAGGGTAATATTACTATTCATATTATTATTCATAAGGGTATGTTACTATTAACCAAAAAATCAATTTTGTTCTATCAAACTCCAAATGACTTACTGGTCACAACTCTAGATGACTGTTTTTCGAAATTAAAAACATCATAGAGGAAAAGTTGTGTTTAATGGATAGATTATAAAATGAATTCAATATTTATTTTCAAAACCTTGGGGTGTTACATTATCCCCTCCTTACAAAAATTTCATCCTCAAAATTCACAAAATGTTACCTAAAAAGATTCGGATATGTCTTCAACATAAGCTCCTCAGGCTCCCATGTTGCTTACTCCATCTTATGGTTCCTCCAAAGAACATTTACCAGATGAGTCATCCAATTTCTGAATACTTGTTCTCTGGTATCAATAATCTTGATAGGATCTTCACAATAAGACAGATCAGGCTCAAGTTCTAATTCTTCACAGGTGAGTACATGTGTTGGGTCTGGCATGTAGTTTCTTAACATTGACATGTGGAACACATTGTGAACATTGAAGAGACTTTGCGGCATTGCAAAATGGTAAGATATTACTCCAATTCAGTCTAGAATTTTGAAAGGTCCGATGTACCTGAGACTTAATTTTGCCTTCTTACCAAATCGTATAATACCCTTCCATGGAGATACCTTTAAGAAAACATGATCTCCTTCTTGAAATTCCAAATCCTTCCTTCGATTATTAGTATAGATATTTTTCCTACTTTGAGATGTTTCAATATGAGTTTGGATAATATTCACCTTTTTTGATTTTTCCTCAACAAGTTCTGGGCCTACGAGCTTTCTCTCACCAACATCATCCCAGAAATTTGGTGTAAAAAATCTCTTTCCATATAACACTTTATATGGTGCCATATAAATACTTGAATGGAAGATATTGTTATAGGAAAATTATATGAGAGGTAAATAATAATCCCACATACCTTTAAATTCAAGTGAACAAGACCTCAACATATCTTCCATTGTTTGAATAGTCCATTCTGATTGTCCATCAGTTTGTGGGTGGTAGGAATTGCTCAAATGAAGATCAATATCTTGGGACTTTTGAAGACTTTTATAGAATTGTGATGTAAAATGGGGATCATGATTAGAAAAAATTGATAAAGTTACATCATGAAGTCTTACAATTTCATTAATATATAGTCTTGCTAAACGTTTAAGTGGTAAATCTTCTCTTATAGTAAGAAAATGTGCTGATTTTTTAAGAGGATCAACAATGAACCATATCACACCATCATTTCTTGGAGCCTTTGGTAGTCCCATGAAAAATTCCATTGTAATATCATCCCATTTCCATATAGGAATAGAAAGGGGTTGCATGACTCCCCCAGGAAGTTGCCTTCTAGACTTCACCTGTTGACACACCAAACATCTCAAAACATAATCATAAATCTCCCTCTTCATGTTTTCCCACAAAAAATGTTCCTTTAGATATCTATACATATCTGTGATACCAGGGTGTATAGAGAAATTAGAGCTATGATCATCATCCAATAGTTCCCTCTTTAGCTCAGGAATAGTTGGAACACAAATCCTCTTTCTAAATTTCAAAATGACACCTTTATATATGAAGTCAATCAACTTCCCATCACTTATAGCATTAATTTTATTTTTAAACTCCTCGTCATCAGCCTGAGAACTTTTTATACTTTATAGTAAATAAGGTTTGGAAACCATTTGGAAAATTAGTGATGTGTTACCTTCCTTGATAATAACCATATCCATCTTTACTAGATCCATGAAGAAAGGATCCCTTTCAAATCTCATCTTGTTCAGAATTCCATGGTCCTTTATACTCAAAGCATATAGAACCTTATTTTCCTTCCCTGAGTAGTAGTGTATTGTGCAATCATAATACTTGAGTAGATAAATCCATCTTATTTGTCTCATGTTGAGTTCCTTCTGTGAGAAGATATATTTCAAACTCTTATGATCTATATATATCTCACATTTTTTCCATAGAGTTAATTTCTCCAAATATTCAGAGAAAATATTACTGCTACTAACTCAAGATCATGAGTTGGATAGTTTTTTTCATGAATTTTTAGCTGCCTAGATGCATAGGCAATCACTCGATCATTCTAGATAAGGAAGAAACCAAGTCCTTTCTTTGATTCATCACTATAGATAACAAACCCATCATTCCCTAATGGTAGGGTTAGGGTCAGAGTGTTCACTAACATCCTCTTAAATTATTCAAAACATTATTCGCATTCCTTTTTCCATATGAACTTAACCTTTTTTCATGTGATCTTGGTCATTGGGTTGGCTAAATGGGTGAAGTTTGGAACGAAATGCCAATAATAACCTGCTAAACCAATAAAACTATGTACCTTAGCTATGTTCATTGGAGTAGGCCATTCTTGAACAACCTTTGTCTTCATATTATCTATAGATATTCCATCCTTAGAGACAATGTGGCCCAAAAAGGAAACTGATTGGAGCCAAAGATCACACTTACTAAACTTCCCATATAATTAATTTCTTCTAAGAGTCTTCAAAATAGTGCGCAAGTGATTTCCATGATCTTCATAGATTTTAGAGTATACCGGGATATCATCAATAAACACCACCACAAAGTTATCAAGATATTCCTTGAAAAATATATTTATTAGATCCATGAAAACAGATGGTGCATTAGTTATTCAAAAAGGCATTACTGTAAACTCGTAATGCTTATACTTGGTTCAAAATACTATTTTTGGAATGTCTTCCTTCCTCACAGGTAATTGATAATATCCAAATCGAAGATCAATCTTCAAAAAATATTGGTCTCCTTGAAGTTGATCAAATAAATAATCATTGCGAGGTAAGGGATACTTGTTCTTTATTTTATAGCATTGATCTCCCTATAGTCAATGCACAACCTCATAGACCCATATTTATTTTTAACGAAAAGAACATGGACTCCCCACATAGAAACACTAGGGAGAATAAATCCTTTATCACTCAATTCTTATAGCTATTTATTTAGTTCCACTAACTCCACAGTGGCCATTATATAAGGGGTCTTTGATATGGGCCTTGAACCAGAAATTAAGTCAATGGAAAACTCAATTTCCTACCCTAGAGGATGTCCAGGTAAGTCCTATGGAAATATGTAAATATATTCTTGCACAATAGGTAAATATTCTATTTGAACATTATTTTCCTCACCCATAGTTATTGAATTCCATTCCTCCCAATAATTTAATTCAGTAGAGATACTGGGGGTGGATCTAGCTAAGAATAAGATGGCGAGGTTTTTGATCTAAAGAGAAGGGATTCTATACCATTCTCAAAAATTTTAACTTACTTATTCTTGTAATAGATCTTCGCATCATAATTTGACAGCCAAGTAATACCGATAATTATATCAAATTCAATCATTGGTATGATTATAAGGTAAAAAACTAAATCATGTTATGTGTCATGAGGGGAAATAATTTACATGCCTTTTTTGCAATTATACATCCACTAGAAGTTTTGACTGATAAATCCTTTATTAAATTGAATTGGACATATCTAATTTTCTTAGAAAATTGGGAAGATATAAATGAAGGTGATGATATAGAATCAAATAAATCATTGGCTAAGTTTGATTAAATGATCAATGTAATTTCCACTACTTCATTTAGAACTTCAACCTCTGCGGTTGTGATCGCATAAGCTTGTCCCTGCTCCCTTGGCCTTTTCTGTTGCATCTTTCCTTAACGCTTTGGAAAATCATTAGCATAGTTCCCCAAATCTCAAAAATTATATCATTGAACATTAATATCTTATTTCTTCAACTTGAAATCACCAACAAGATGGCCTTTCTATCCATATTTGTAGCATACTCCTTTTCCCTTTAAGCACACACCAGGGTGTTTCCTTCCACAATTATCATAGGGTGGAAATTCAACTCTTCCATTATTTCCTATTTCCTTTCCCAGAGTTTTCAGAAGCCCTCTTATTCTCTTGATTTACCTTAAAGTCATAAGACATATATAGTTCTTTTTCTATCTTGATAGTACATGATACTATATCCTCATATGATGAAAAACTTTGGGAGACCAGTGCCCACCGAAGGAATGGCTTTAGGCCATCAAAAAATCGATCAAATTTTCTCCTTGGATTTCGTATGTAGTCCAAAACCTGTCTTGATAACCTTGTGAAGTTAGCTTCATACTTTGAAACATTCTCAACTTCCTTCTGCCTTAGATTCAAGAATTTCCTCTCCATATTAGCTCGTTGTTCACAAGGAAAGTGTTTCTCTAGGAACATTTCCTTAAAGTCCCTCCATTCCATATCCTCCATTTCTTCCTCCTCCTTTGTGTTTTGGATTAATGAACACGACTGATATGAATCTATTGATAGATGATAAACTACCATGACGACCTTCTCTCTTTCATTTCATCCCAAAGCAAGAAATATTTTCTCTAGGGAACTTATCCACTTCTTAGCTACAAATGGGTTTGTAGTCCCATTGAATGATGGTGGTTGTTGTCAATAAAGCGATCTAACATATCTCCTCCATGTGGTGGATCCGAATGCTCCATATGGGTAAGGTTATTATTAATAACTTGAGTAAGTTGTCCTAGTATAGTTATAAGTTTCTCAGTACCCGTCACAGCACTAGAGCCAACATCATTATCTTGCATCAGAAGAGAAATCCCTACAGGGGACACACACGTTTGTGTGATTTCCATTCCTTCTACTAAGCACCATTTCTAAATAATTACATACAATAGATTAGGGTATTACTCATAATGTATAATCTTAACTTTAAAAAATACTTAGCATAAATTGAGATCCTACGCATGGCTAATCCCATAATCACAAAAAAGATTTATTTGAGGAAAAATTTAAATTTAAATACTCCATAATGGCATGTAAAGAAAATGTGAATTATCCTTAGAATATCCCATAGGAGTTTCAATACAAAGAGTGAAACAAGACCCATTTTTATTTACTAGGATACCCCGGTTCAAGACCGAAACTCATTATCAGAGCTTTCACTCCTAGGTACATCTGTGCCAGAGCCACCTCAACCTGTTTGTATCCAGACAAAGATGTATTTTCTAGAAAGATATATATAATCTAATCCTTACCAAAATACCAGGATATTCTTTCATTTGTATCCTCAAAAACTATATTAGTTATTTTTTCCCTAATATACATTTTCTAAATCTAGTTTCCAAGTTTTATACTAAACTTCCTTTAATACCAACAGTAAGGACCCGACCCTAGTTGCCCAAAGTTGGTGCCTTATTTCATTACATAGGAATATAAACAAGGAACAAGCATCCCGAAGGACCAAGTAGTTTATTAGATTTTGGAAACAAGATACATAAATAAGTTCAAAATTACATCTTTGATGGAAAACCATACTAATTTATTCCATTAGATAAATCCATGTCTCCTAGATTATTCTTGCAAGTCATTCATAATTTACTTCTTCATATCCTGAGAAAATGAAACATAAGAAAAGGGTGGACTCAAATGATCAGTAAGGGTAATCAATACAGCAGAAGATAACATAAACATAAAAATTAGGAAATGTGAATAATTAAAAACACACCCCTTTATAAATAATAAACTTGAACACATTATGGTAGGAATATGAGCTGAGTAAATAATTCCATAATAAAACATAATTATGGGTATTCTATTAGTACAATAACCACATGAAATTTCAATTAATAGCTTCATAATAAGGGAAGTGAATATTGCAGACATTATGAAACATTTTATCAAGGCCTCTTCCAAGACGTCTAAAAATGATTTAGGCCTCAGCCAAATCTATATATCACATTGGGAAAGGCCTCAGCCAATTCCACGTCTATTTATCTCATGAGACCTACCGATGCATCGAGGGGATATAAAATTCCCCACTTATCACATAATAAGTAAAATTAATTCCTCATACGAGTTGGTATAAACATGAAAAACATATACATTCATATTGAAACTATCATATGAAATATAACTAACTTTCCCCAATCATTGAACATAAAACACTAACCATTCTGAGTAATATGGTGATTGGTTTTAGGATATATAATCCAAAAAAAATTAGTCATAAAAAATTAATTAAAATATGGTAGATTACATCATAAATTATTAAACCCAATAATACATAATAATTAACAATAGTTTTGAATGAGACAAAAAATACTATTATAAAATCATTAAGCAATTCTTGAGATAAACACTCATTTTTTTGAAAAGAATAGTTCTTTTGAAAAAATATTTGTATAAAACCAGAATTAAAGTAAGGTAGTATTATCATGATTAAATGAGTTATTTTAGAGTGTTAATGTTTTCCAAAAATATATTATATAGTGCCCTTGAAAATAGATAAGAATTTGAGAAATTTCCTTGAATTGGGCTTGTATTTTGGAAACAATTTTGAAAGTTTCTTTTAAAACATGTAACTATCCATAAAATAGGGAAGAATTATGGTTGGTGTACATATATATAATAATAAAACATAATTTATGATGAATAAATAATAATATATAAGAATTCCATTGAGGTAATTAGACAATTAAAGTAATCTGAATGAAAATGGAAGTTTGGGTGGAAAACCCTTACCTTAAGTCCGAATGTGTTCCGATCTTGAACTTAAGATTCTGGAATATGAAATTAGAATTATTAATAACTTATTTAAGAACCTAATATACATTTATTTAGTTTATCATAATTCTTTTTATTTCATTTATGTTCTTATTGATAAGTTATTATATTGAATTCCTTCGTTCCGAAGTGTTTGTTTTCTTGATTTTCATAATCGGTTCACTTGTTTTTACGTAATGGAATTCACGTGGAATGGTTGTAAATATCCAGAATTGAAATTGAATATTATTTATGAACATAAATAATTTTTAATGGTAATTTTTATAATTTGGTTACATGGCATGAGTATGAATCATTACATGACAACCACTTCAATTATTTGGCGGTATTTGGATTATTATGAACTAGTTTTGTCATATACATTAATAATATGTACATATATTGGTTCCTGAATAATAATTAGGTTATAATACATATATTATAGTCTAGTTCAACCATAAAAATGGTTTCATGAATAGTAATTAAGGAAAAATTGTATAATGAAACTTCGTCTTCCACGAAGGTTATAAATTAAAACCTCATGGATGTTGATTTCATTTATAAAAATAAAAGGGAGGGAGTAAGAATATTGATGATGGTTATTACATTAACAAGATATAATTCCAGTATATAGATGATAATAGAGTTATCATGGTCATCTGTATAGAGGAGGTGAGAAGAGGATAACAAAAGAAGATAAATTCAAATGAAACTAAATGAAAAAGAAGGGTGATTTACCTCTTGAAATAACTTCCTTGGTAACCTCCTTAAGGGAAGGGATTTTGTTATTTTGGAAAGACCAAGATATTCCTAGTCATGGGGGGTGACTAGGGAAGGGTATTTGGGAAGAAATTTGAGGTGCTTCAAGGCTTATAGGAGTGAATAGATGAGGGAGTGGTGAGGGGTTTTTATAGTGGAGGAGATGGGTAAATTTTGAATATTGTATTCAATATTTTATTAATTCCATCAAGACAATTAATAGTGTTATTTCATGTGACACATAATATTAATAAGTGCATGTTAATTTGAACCAATTGGCCTTAAATCACTTATGATGTCATAAATAGTGCATTTAATTGATAATTTGACTATACAGTATTTTATAGTATGTCACTATTCATCAAAAATTCAAGAATTTCAGAAAAATCCCAAAAAATAACCCCTACCATTTTTCGACATGTAGAATTAAAAAATGAACTCCATTTTTCAAAAATAATTTTTCTAAATATTATTAATTTATTTTTAAAAAAAAAATCATAGTTAATTCGAAAAATAACAATTTTAAAGGTATAATTAGTTTTATATCACATTGAAAAATTAATTAAGATATCATTAGCTTATTACCTTAATAAAATACAATAATATCATTTTTTACTATTCATAAGGGTCATATTACTATTCATATTACTATTAATAAGTGTATATTACTATTCACAAAAAAATCATGTTTTTCTATTAGACTCCAAATAGCTTACTAGTCACAACTCTAGATGACCATTTTTTAAAATTCAAAACATAGTAGAGGAAAAGTTTTCTTTAATGGCTAGATTATAAAATGCATTCAATATTTATTTTCAAAACCTTGGGGTATTATAGCCTATGCATATTATATAGAACTCATGATATGATGACACTCTTAATCACTTGGATTATTCTAAAAAATGATATGAAGAATATATGGTTCTAATTTAGAGGTGATAAAGAACACCTCTTCCCTCTCCTATTCCACCTCTAAATGCATTTGGTCAAAGATACCCATCAAGTTATATTCATCACTGGACTCTTTCATCACTTGAGAAGTAAATTTATGACTAATATAATTATAAGAAACATTACCCTTTCCTTGATTGTAGATGATATCAAATTCAAACACCTGAAGATACTCAAACGAACACCTTTTCCTAAGGTTAAGGTCTTTTTAATAACAAATATAAGTTAAAATTTAATGATATTAATAGACCATGAGCTTCTCCTCAAATAGATAGTGTCACCAAAACTTTAAATCATGCATAAATACTACAAGATTGAGATCAAGGGTTGGGTAGTTACTCTCATGTGGTTAAGCACACAACCCATTACATAAGCACACAATACAAGAATGTACTTAATGCATCATAATATGCCACATATACTTGATAAACTTCTGGAAAGATTAGAATAATATCTAAAATAAACCACCAATTCAGCTCATCGAAGGATTACTAATGTTCATCTATCCATACAAACTTTACCCACTTTTGAGTGAGAGAAGTCATAGGATATGATAATTTTATAGAATTTATTCATGAACCACCAATAGTATCAGACTAGACCCAAGAATATTTGGTTCTGAAAGGAATTCCTTGGTTATTCTGTAGATATAATAGATTATACCTTCTCTGGATTGACTGATATACTATATTCTTACACCACATGTACCAAGAATTTGAATTCTTAGACCCAAAATATATATTTATATAGCTTATCATAGAGGAGGTGATCATTAAAGGTTCCTAAAAAAATCCTTAATTGGTTCTCATGATTATCCTAAAACATAGAATAAACTAGGATGTAATCCAAAAATACCACCACAAAGGAGTCAAGATATCAGTGGTATATCTGGTTCATCAACACCATGAAGACTTCAGGAGTATTATTCAACCAAAATGAAATTACCACATATACAAAATGTCTGAACCTACTCCAAAAATGTTGTCTTGGTTATGTTATATTTCTTCACTATGAGTTGATGGTAACTTGATCAAAGATCTATTTTTAAGAACCACATTTCCCCATTTAATTGGAAAAAGCGGTCAATGATATGGGTTAAGGGATAATAGTTCTTAATTATCACTCGATTCAGATTTTAGTAATCGATACACAAGCAGAGTGACCTATACACTTTCTTATAAAAGGGAACCAATGTGGTACAGGGAGAAATTATAGGGAGAATAAAGCATTTATCTTATAGATTATCTAGATGGATGTTCAACTCTTTAACCTATCTGAGTTCTATATAATAAGATGGAAAAAAATTAGATGAGTTATAGAAACTAGGTTAATCAAAAACTCAACCTCATATTTAATGGGTAAACCTATTAATTCATCAATAAAAACCTCTATAAACTCCTATATAACATGGGGAAGTTTAGGTATGATATTCCCTTCATCAACCTCATACAAGAGAGGTTCTATCTAACATTCTAGACTACCCACTTCATGAAGGGGTGATCCTTCCTAGCTTGATCATAGATCCCAATCCCTTTGAAACACATAAGAGTACCCATTATGAGTAATCAAGGTTACCCTCAATTAATATGGCCCTTTAAGGAAAACATCTAATATATACCTATAATGAGATTAAAGGAATCTATTTTAAGAATGAGGAAGTCCCATGCTATCTCCACTTCCAACATAGAAACAATGCTATAAGGACATCAAAAGTACCACTCCTTATTCCCGAGGGGTGTAGAAATATCCATAATGCATGGCATGAGATTTGATGGAATTTTAAAATATTTCAAAACACGGTTCGAAATAGATTAGTAAGAAGCATAATTATTAAAAAATAAATCACCATGGATGATAAAATAAGTACAACACCTATCACTATCATCAACCCAGTCTGAAACCCCAATGGAGATATCTCCACTACTTGAAACAACCCAGTATTGGTCTAAGTCTAAGGTCTTCTACTAGCCTAGGGTTTCACCCTTAGATGAATCTAACCAAAATATGAGCCAGTCTTGCCTCCACACTCCTGAGGTTGGGGCCTTGCAGCCTTAGAGGAATCTGACTAAGTAGCAGATCCCTTAGGTTTTTGAGTAGAGCACATCACATTAGGAATATATAATAACTTTAAAAAACCTCTAAAAATGACATAGATTTTAAAAATAATGGAAATACATTGGAAAATATTGTCTCAAGGAACTCACATAATTAGATATTCCACAATGATAATAAATAGGGGATCTTCCATCTGAGGTCTTTGATGCTGTAAAATGATATGAGTTCCCAAATACACTAATATCCACCTTGCTTGGGTCATCTCAATTGCTCTTCCTATCTACAAGGCCACTAATACTCCAAACAGACAAAAAAATTACACTAGTCATCCCTGGTATCCCTTTAATATCAATTTCTACCATTAGGGATCAATCCACAACCTCAGTATAGGTCGAGATCTTTAAAAGAAAGACCTAATATTAGATGTAAAGCTAAAGACTAATTTTAGACCTCTCAGAAAATATATTTTCATACTCTATGACTTTTTTTATCAACTTGATGAATAGTGATAAATTATTGGGATGTGGTTATTTCTATTATATCTAGATAGAACTACTAGGTGAAATCACCTTGAAATCCTTTCATTCTAGTTTTCCATGATGTTTTTATTAAATGAATGAATCTAACCATTTTCATCCAGGGAATTCAAGTATAAAGGTGGTTCACATAACCTTTATAGAAGATGAAGTTTCCCGGAACTTGAAAATACTCTCAATATTTTCCAACTAATCCTTAGAATCTTGAGGGTAATTGCTTCCTCAGAAAGATGGTGGCTTATGATGGAGGAATTTCTCAGCTAGTTCTATCTCCAAACAAGATCCTACTTATTTAGCTTGAGTGGGGATGGGATATGATCCTTGTTCTATATATTGGACCATTATAACCACAACCACATTAATATTCTAGTCCACCAGAGGATTTACCAATGGAAATATATTTGTTTCTACCTTTGAAGGATTCACATAATTTCTTTGTGGAGGCATAATACTATATAAAATAAAATAAAAATAAATCATCAAAATATATAATCAGTTCTCATTTATAATCATAATTACCCATTAATCATTCAAATACATCTCAAAAGTAAAATAAACAAACTCTATAAGTCTACAATGCATGGCCCCAGTGGGCAGTCTGTAATCCACACACACTACCCAATAAAGGAGGAAATTCCCACAAGAAATAAAAATCACACATTCTTGAAATCCCTATAAGATCAAGGTGTGGTACCAAGAGTGTTTTACAGAAACCCCTATTATATCTTCCATCATTGAGGATCAAAAATATTAACTCATGTATATTAATACTCCCAGATAATATAAATAAAAAATTAGGGGCTCCGATACTATTTTTTATGAACCAACCTAGGCCTCCCCTAAATCGAGTGTCAGAGCTAGCCCATGGGAAGGATCAAAGGGTGTTCCCAATTCCCATGGTCAGTAAACTAGTGACTGGGCATAAATAATTTTCTTTTATAATCATTTATCCCAATATAATCCTCAAATGGGTCAATGTCACGAACTCAGCATGACCTTTCCAAAAAATTATAAATCCATGCTCCAAAATATAAGTTTCCATGGTAAATATAAATCAAATTTAGGAAGAAAAATAAAAATATAAACAATATTGAAATAATATAAAAATAAACCCAAAATGAGAGTAAAATAGAGAAATCCACACACACATATATATACAATTACAAAATAAATATGATGTAGATGTTGAGTAGGTTATACATAACTAGTCTAAAACAACAAAAAATAAAAAAAAGGTGGATACAAATATATGTGTGACATGATGTTCAAGTCCCCACCATTTAACCACCATAAAATATATCTATACTAACAAGGATACCCACCACCTTCATTAAATGACCTTCCTTTACCAAAACCTATCAAAACAAGGTCTACATACACCCATGAGTTGTATGTAGGGTACGAACAACACTAGCCCAGTAGGATCTCAACATGTGTTTCATGAGTAAACCTTATAAGATAAAAAAATAATTCTATATTTAATTAAATTATAATAATTTAATCATTGTTTTTTAATGGTAATAACACAAATAACATGCTTTACAAATTTAGAAAAAAACAAATTCCATGAAAAATAAACATTCCATATTCACGAAACATGGGAGAGCCCTAGGTCATCCTCATATCAACTTGTGATCAATTGGTCAATCAAATTGTTCACAAAAACCACTAAGGAGGTCATTCCTTGATCTAGTGGTATGATGTAGCCCATCTTATGACACCACATCCATCTAACCACTAGGGATTACATACTTTGTCTTAGTGGTGTGGTGACGCCCTTACATGGATCCATGACCTTCATCCAAGTTTAATATTTTTAGTTAGTGTGGTTTAATTAAGAAGGGATAATTAACACTAGTCTCCCCCCTTATATACCCCAATTTCCCATGTTATTTACCCATTTAAAATATATTACAACCCATTAAGAAGACATTTTCAACAAACCACCATAATCCATTTCTATTTATCACATTCAAAGTAAGCCTTTAAACCCATTTACTTCTCAAACTAAGTGAAACCATTTGAAAATATCCATATCATATATAAAAATCCTTAAAAAACTACAATAAGATCCCTTAGATTAAATAAAACACCATTAAAAAAATAAGTCAAGAATAACTGTTTCATAAAAAGAAGAGTTCCACATTAAACTGTTTACCTTAACCACTTGAAAGCCTTAACACTTGGTGGAAATGACTTTCCTATAATATAAATCCAATTAGGATGTCAAGAGGGATCCTAGAGGAAAAATAACAAACCATAAATTCCAAAACACTTACCCTATAATTATTCCAACACAAACACTAGGTCTCCAAGGCCTTAGGGAAGATATAAAACCAATAAGTAAGGAAGAAAAATCCAAAAGGAAGGGAATATTATTGATTATTTTTGAAATAAAATAGGTTAAATCCACCCAAAAATTACACTAAGAGGGAAGGGGAAATGTTCCTTGTTCATAGTGGGAGATGAAGTTTGAGAGTGGGAGAGAAATAAAGTTTAATAGATTTAGTTTGAAAAGGTAACATTGAAAATTTTATTTTATTTTTATTTTTTTTAAATTGAATAGGGGTACACCGTGGTGCATAACTAGGGGATAAAACATGTAGCTATCACCTGGATACCTCTACAGTGTATCCCCTTGGTTTTGTTGTGTTGTACCTCTAGGAGGAAGAGGGCTCGATCCCTTGACTCCCAGGACTCCACGACATAGCCACTTGGGCATCACCATGGTGCACCCACGACTGTGTCTTCACAACATAGTTATCTAAGCTACGATACAACCTTTTCCTAGGTTACCCTCACATAAGAGAGGAACTACGTAGGAGATACTAATGTTACCTTTATGAAACATGAGTAAGGGGATCTATGTTGTATCCCCTAGGCTATGATGCAACCCATTTTGAATACATAAGGGTAAATGGTTTTACCCTTAATAAACTCCATTGAGGGATGATCTATGTCATAGCCCCCTCAGCTATAGTTCAACCCCCACCTCTGTGGTACCCAATAGTATAGCTGTAGTGGTCATATTTTAGCCTACTGTAGATGCAAAAACTACACTATAAAAAATAAAAATTCCCAAAACTCCAAAAAATCTATGAAAAAATACCATTAGAAATAAAATATCGAGAACTTATAAAAAAATTAATAAATAAAAAATAAAAAGTTTCATACCTAAAAATAACCCCATGGGTGTGACCGATATTACTTGAAAAGAATGTGTTTTTTCCTTTGGTAAGATCGAGGTTACATAGGCTACACAATAACTCCATTATTGTCACAATACAAATCTATCAATTTTTAAAGTCTAGAAACTACACATATTTTAATTATTAACTTCTTAATACAAATAAATTCCTTCAACAAATTTGACGCTATGATGTACTATACTTTAATTATAAAATAAACCATTCTTAGTTGCTTAGAACTATTTCTGTTAATAACTCCACTATTAAGGAAGATCATAAATTTAATTTGATATTTTGAATCATACTTTTCTATTTGAAGTATAACATAACTAAAAACATTTACAATGATATCTTCCTCACCTATAATGAATAATTATACATCTTTATTCCTTATTAAGTATTTAAGAATATTTATTATAATTATTTAGTAAATTTTACTAGGATCAATTCATTATTAACTAATTATTCTCAAATAATAATAGAAATTAGGTTGAGTAAATAACATATCATACATGATTAATTATATCACTGAAGTATAAGTTATATCATTCATGTTTTTCTATAATATATCAATAGATTGACAATAAGACATATTAAGTCTTACACCATGTAATAATTATATAAACCCATTCTTATAATTATCCATGATAAACCACTTTAATACCTTAATAATATATGTGTTCTAACTCAAACCCATAAACCTATTATATCAATCTTTATATATCTTCCTTCCCATTATGTAGGCCACTTCACCTATTTTTTTCATTGAGAATCATTTTCATAGACAGGACTTTTACAAATTCAAAGTTAGGATATCATTTCTGATAAGTAGTATGTCATTCACATGAAATAAAAAAAATATAATTATAATACCACTATCCTAATTATAAATATATATAAGATTCATCTATATTTTTATGAAAAAAACTCTTTGATTGAATCATTAAAATAAATATTCTAACTTCAAAATGTTTTCTTCAATCTTTAAATGAAACATTTTAACTTGTATACCTTCATAGTGTGATTTATATACAAAAAACCTTTGATTTGAATCATACAAACATCCCAAAAGTGATTTAAAATAATTAAATAAATCTTTACATATATCTATTTATATTATAATCAAGATAATTTTTTATGTCAATAAAATTATGAATAGACTTTATCATAGATACTAGATATAAATTTTCATCATAATTAATACCATGATTTTTTTTATAAAATTTTACCACAAATAATGGCTTATAGATAGATAATTTACCACCCATGTCAATTTTCTTTTAGAAACCCCACTTATACCATATAGGTCTTACCACTTATGTGGTTCGATCGATTTTTAAACATAATTCATTTTCATGTAGTTCATTTAAAATTTCATGGCCTCTAACTATTTGTTGGAATGAGAACTCTTAATTTTCTCTTGTTATGAAGTGATTTTATCCCATATAAACTCAATTTCATAGTATTTTAGTATAATTTATATATATATATATATATATATATATCTCAATATCATAATTAATCCAATAATACCCACAAGGATATTGTGATATTTGAGTCAATTAAGTTTCCACCATCACCCTGGAATAGTCACATATTATATATCATGAACTATTTATGTTTTTTGGACTTAAAATCCACTAAGATCAATTTTCTCCAATTTGTTTCTTAAGAAATTTATTACTTCTCAAGAAATAATCCTTTTACATCCACAAATTCATTGTTATCTAATAGAATATAAAATTAATAACTAATTTTTTCTTTAGAATATCTAACAAATAGGTACTTATCATATATAAGACCATTTCTATCTAAAAAACTATTTCATATAATCCTCAAAAACCTAAATTATATAGAAATAAATTTTATAAAATTTCACAATTCATATATCATATTATTTCTTTACAAATAATTTATGTGTAACGTGGTCAAGTATGACAACATATGTTTTGAGTGCATAACCCCCAAAAGCCATTAGAATGTAAAATTTACCAATTATCAATTAAACCATGTCTAATTAGGTATGATTAATTATTTTAGATACACCATTACACTACGGAGTACCTAAAATAGTTAGTTGTAAAATAATTTCACAATCTCTTAGATGATTAATAAACTCTTGACTTAAGTATTCCTCAACTTAATCCAATATAAGTATCATAATACCCTTTTTAAATTTATTATATACTTAATTTTTAAAATCTTAAATATTTAAATGGTTTCAAAATTTTATTTCATAATACGCATAACCATAATGGCTAAAGTCATCATTAAAAACTATGAAGTAATAATAACTACTACTAGTTTGTGTGCTCATTGGATGACATACATTAATATATATTATGCTTAATAGATCATTTTCTATTAACATTTTCTAATAAAAGTAACTTTGTTCATTTTTTATAATAATTTTTTTTCGCATGTATCAAATTACTTATAATCAAATAAGTTCAATAATTTATCCTTCAGAAGTTTTTGGATATGTTTATCATTTATATGTCTAAGGAGGAAATACCAGAAGTAAGTGGTATTTGAATTATTCAATTTGAACTTATTATTTTTAATTTTATATACTATATTATCCATATATAGAATTTATACATAATTAATCATATTATCTATGAAATAAATCATTTTAGTCATGTATATGGAATATATTTTTTTCTTAATAATGAAAGGAAAACAATTCTGATAAGAAATAAAATAAAATATTTTTTATATCTAGAAAATAGTAATAGGTTTCTGATTCTAGAATCAATCCACAAGGCATATATATAAATCATATATGCCTATCTCTAATGAAAAGACCCTTTATCTATTGATAATACATATATTTATTTCCCCCATATCTAATTATATTATACTTTTTATACTTTTTACATCAACATAAATGTTTGATGAACAACCCTCATCTAATAACCATGATTTATAATTAGAAAATTTTATTTCTATAATATTTAGTTATTTATTATTAAAAATTTTCTATTTATAATTGAGAAAAATTCTTAAGTTATAATATCAATATGTAAAGCGACAAAACCAACCACAGATATATCTCAAAAAGATGTTTGTGTTTAGTTCCATTCTAATCTATAATAGAAAATATATTTATCTAGTGAGTATAAAATTTCTAAAATGTATCCAATAATGAATTTTATTTTATATAATCCATTTATGAACTCAAATATTATATTTATAATGGGTTAATATCTATATTAATCTATGATTTGGTTTACTTTCAATATTTCTCCTTGTAATTCCCATACCCACATGAACTTTGTAACACCTCCCTATACACCAAAGTCTACCAACTAAAATCAAGGGACTAAGAAAGTTATGGGGATACTATTCCCTCCAATGAAATGTATAATGGTTTTGTTTGAATCTATTGAAAGTTCTGTGTGATCCATTTGTGTGGTGGAAAAACCTAAACCTGTAGACATAGAATAGGGATCCAAGAGGCCCCCCATGGTCCAAAATATAAATCAATAAAAATTAAACATGATAAATTAACAATAAACAAATCTTAATTAGTAAAACATACATATCTGACACCAATGCATAATAAATAACTTTCCAGTGCACTAGCCAATACATATAAAGTAAAATAAATTAAAGATGAATATATAATAGCCTTAAGCCTAACTCAAAATGAATCTCTTACCAAATACTCAGCCTTTAATACCCTAGTTTATCCAATCCTGCATCTAACTCCAAGTCTATGATTATTCCTAAAATGAAACATATTTTACACCTATATACATTGAAACTTATGTTGTATGCATAAGTAGGGGTGTGACTAATGAAACTAGTAGTATTCCCCCACTTTCTTATACATATTGGGTGCTACTATGATCAAGTGGGTGTGCATAAAATCCCCAATAGAGTGTAATATAGTGCTCAATGAAACTTTACCTTCTAGAAATATTACACCCAATGCACATACAATCATACCTGTAGCCATATGGAAATAAGACACACAAACCTTGAGACTCACACTTAATTAACTTATCTTTGTATAGGACCCACCTGTCTATAATTTATAACACGTATAACACTATAACTCAATGAGGTATACCACACCTCTATCATCTTAGAAAATATCATCATTTAGAGGTAATACCAAAATCCCCAAAAATCACTCAATAAAGTCCCACATAGACCATCAGTCATATCACTATCCACAAACAACATAGGAAGTGGTATTAAGGAGAGTGTAATGCCACCACCCTCCCATAAAAATAAACCAATACCTTATCACTTGAGGTAAGGTCCACAACCTAGTCTTATACTAATATTCTATCACTCAGGATGAGGTCTTATAACCAATTAACCTACCAACACCCTATCAGTTAGGGTGATGTATCATAATAATTATAATACCAATACCCTATCACTCAAGGTGAGGACATATACCATGTTTCATACCAACACTCGATCACCTAGAGTGAGGCCGCATAATAAATCCCATACAAGAGTGAGGTCTCATGACAATTCTCATACCAACACCCTATCACTCAGGGTGAGGCCTCACACTAATTCTCATACCAACACCCTATCACTCTGGGTGAGTTCACATAGCCACATCTCATACTAACACCCTATCACTCAATGTGAGGCCACATGACTAACTCATGAAAACCATCAAATTTTGTACACATCCAACTCAATTCAATCCACACACTATAACTCAACATATTGAAATTTTGCATCCAAAATAAAACAATAAACAATATAAATGAACATATAAAAATAAAACACATGATCATCAAGGAAATCATTAATATTGAAGTTCATTCTAAACATAACATCCCAAGGGTGATGGAAATCCATCATGAGGTCTATTACACATCCCACACTCCCTATCGAGTTATGTGTCTATTCATCCCATCTTTTAGTGTAATAATTTGAAATCTTCCTGGAGGGAAACTCACCGTACTCTTATCAACAACACCCAAGAGGTAACTCACACCTCTTATCTCGTATCTAGATCTATATGAAGGGTTGTTATGACACTAATATCACATAATAAGAACCCAACATAAGCTTCCAATAAAATAACATAAGGAATAACTATCATCTTAAATACTGAGTCTAATAAAAAAGCTCTCCTAACACTAACTAAGGTGGACCAATGATTATTACAAGAACACCAACACTTGACCAAAGGATAGAAGTGAACAACTCAACCATTACTCGACCAGTCTTAATGACTCATATTAATTTTAAGGGTATACAAATGTTCTTATAGACCTGAACCAAAAGGGAACATATCCAACATATTGATTTGGTCTAACCAAACCATAACCCAAGGGAAGGATTATCTTATGGATCCCAAACTATCATGAATAATCATGAAATCATAAATAAGATACCAATAAACCATAAATAATAATAATAATATATACAAGCATACAATATTTGGAAAACAAGGCATAACAATCTCAGGGCCAAACATACCAAAAAACGTCTCAAATAAATACTTTCTAGATTTCAATTAATGACCAATTCAAAACCCTTCTTAATTTTATTTAAAACACAAATCCAAGACTACTTTCCTAACTCCATAAAAAATTCACCACATGCCATCATTTCTCAAACAAGTCCCCTTAGCCAAAATCTTATGCAAAAATATATTTAAAACAAAAATTTGTTTTGTAATCCCTTTTTAAGAACCTTTTTTCATATCACTTATAACACCCTGAGCTTCTATAATATTTTTCTCTTTAAATAATGCAATAGCTTGAATTGTATGTAACTTAGAGATTCTAACACACCGCGACCAATCAAACTAGCTGTTATGAATAGTAATACCCAATTTTTAAAATTTTTAAAATTTTATTTTTCAAAATGGACTTAATTTTTGAATTCAGAATATAAAAATTATCTTAGGGTGAATTTTTGGTATTTTTCTGAAAACATACAAATTTTGATGAATAGTGAAAAACATTGCATTATTGGTTTAAATTAACTTTTTATTTAAATAATTATTTATTTTACTTTAATTTATTTTAGGTCAAAATAGATACATAATACCTATATAAGTTCAATGTAATTAATTTGTGTCATTTTATAATAATTTTAGATATATTAAAATTTTATTGAACTTTTTACCGTCTTTTACCCACCTTCTAGGAGCATTTACAAATTTGCATAAAACTTAATTTTACCACTTCTATGAGTTGAATTTCAAAAATATGTGAGACATGGTTAATATCAGTAAGTAAAATGTGGTTCAATAAGATGAAAATAATTTTTGGTGAATAGTACCTTTTGACTTTTATTTACCGCGGTTAAAGGTAAATAGGGTAATTCAAGGTAAAAAGAATATTATAATAATACAAGATTACCTTAACACTTTTCCTAAACTTATTGGATGAGTCATGAACGACCATGGGAATCCTTGGGTCGATTTTGGGACCCCATGGAGCCACTTAAGAGTGATAATGACACTTTATTTTAATTAACTTAAAGTAAAGACAAAAATGACATTAACAAATATCTTTTAGTATATCAATTTTTACATGGGGTTATATAAGTCATATTTTTGACTATAAATATTTATTAGAAATATAAAAATATTTCATACATTATTGTATTTTTTTTATAATTTTTAAACATCAAATAAATTAAATTATTTATGACACAATAATGACGCAGTATTAATCTCATTAATAAATGATTTAAATAAATAAGATTATTAATATTAAAAAAATATCCAAAACCTGTCCAATTATTATTGGATGATTTTATTTCAAACACGAGTCATCTTAAATTCTAATTTAATGAGTTTTGGACCTTTTTAAACGAAAGATAAGTTTATAATAAAATAACATTTTCAAACTTTCCTAAAAACCCCCTCCTCTCCCTTAAAAAAAAGACACCACTTCTAACCCATTATTCACACCTCAAAAGACCCTTGTCTCATCCAAACCCTACCCAAATAATCTCTCAATATCCCTATCTTCCACATATAAGCCTTACCTTAGGAAGAAGTCACTTCAACAAGTCCTTTTGGTTCAAACCAAAGGGAGCTACCCAAATTAAAGGTAATGGTTTCTCTTAACTTCTTTTCTTTTATTTTACTTCTAAAACCCCTAAACTCTTTTTATTAATTTATTTTATAAAAAAAACAGTATCCTAAATATACTATGATGTTTTTATGAGAAGGATTAAAACTACACTTACACAAACCTCCATCTAATGGGTAAAGAACACACTGTTTCTATGGATGGAAAACTAATGCCTCACAAAATGATGATTGTTCAATTATCTCCTATCACCTCTCATGGTGGCCATTAAGAAGGAAATACATTTATATATGATATATATTATGTTTATGTTTTATTTATGCTTATTATTTTTTAATTTATATCATACCTTTATGGTTTCATCATGGGTAAACGCGATAATTTCATTTGAGGAAGTGCGGACTACCACCCCTCAAAGTGATATGACTCGTTAATGCCTTATGTGGGAATTATAAAGGATGGAGTTAATTATATTATATATGATATTATACTATAATTATAATATACCTATGTATCATTATGTTTTAATTCCATTAAAATACAAAATATAAATGAAAGTAGCGTTCATGCGTACGTACGACTTACCGTCTCCATGAACGATGCATTTCATTTCTTATCTCGAAATGTTATGTATTGTTATAAATACATATATATATTGGATATATAAGATATATATGATATCTAAATCATTAATATAATTCTGTATATAAATTAATTTTTACCACATGGACAACATGTAATTATAAGAAGTTTACTTTTGACTCAAGTACCAAATATCAACAAAATGACTGTTATTAACTTAAATGATTTCGTAATATTTATAACGTACTAATAAGTGATATAAAAGGAATAATAAATTTGAAAAATATTCTGAAACAAGTATAAATTAACTTTATTTTATTATTCAGGAGATTAAATAATGAACGAGTCAAGTCAGACACAAGGTAAGGGTTAATTTCACAATCTCTTTATTATCCGAGGTTGTTTTTACATAAGTATATACTGAGACCTCTTTATCATACACATCCATATTTATTAAAAGTGTATTTCAAAACATTTTTACTATTTACTAGACTATGGGTTAAAGTAATTTATAATCTTGTTTGACTTTTTATAAAATGGTTTGAAAGGAATCTTTCCGTCATTTTCCAAACAAGGTACTTTATGACCTTTTCAACAAAGTTAAGGTAAGAATGTTTTTTAACTTATATAGAGGGTGAGGCTATTTTCCGCCATTATAACATCATCGAATCTTCCCTTACAAGCTTATAAGAATATTTTCAAAATAAATGTTTTCTTATATAAATATGTTACTTTTAAATGATTTCAAAGTAGAAAGATATATTTCTCTCAAGTAGTTTTGATTTCATCTATGTAAACATCCTTTGATAGATTTTACACTTGTTTGAAAGTTGATTTGTTATAATACAATCTTCCATATTGAATTTAATGAGTTATGATATGTTTGACTGTGGATGTGTTATTTTTATACCATTCATGGTTTATGGTTAATGTATTAACATTTCATATTCTAGTTTTAATATGAATGTTTATGTTATGTTTCAAAATTTTCATATAAAGAATGTATTAGACTTAGTAAGTGATGGGTGGAGCCCACTATAGCTCCTCAATGCATTAGTAGGTCTCATGAGACAACTAAACTTGGAATTGGAAGAGGCCTTTCCCAATTTGATATATGAATTTGGCCGATGCCTGAATCATTTTTAGACTTCTTGGCCGAGGCCTTGATAAAATGTTTCAGAATGTCCGGCATTATACATTCCCTCATTATGAAAATAATATTGATGGTTCATGTGGTTATTATACTAGTAGAATACCCATTACTATATTTTATTATGGAATTATTTACTAAGCTCATATTTCTTCCATAAAGTGTTTATATTTATTATTTATAAAGGCATGTGTTTTCAATTATTAACCATGCGTAGTGTTTATGTAATCTTCCATAGTATTTTTTTACCCTTACTGAGCATTTGAGCTCACCCCTTTCTTATGTTTCATTTTCCCATGATATGAAGTAGTTAGTTATGAGTGACTTGTAGGCATAATCTAGGAGGATTGTATGTTTCTAATGGAATAAATTAGTGTTGTATTTATTTTAAATCTGTAATGTTGAACTTATGTATGTATCTTATTTCCAAGGCTACTAAACTGATAGGACTTTCAGGATTTTATCCCTTATGATCATGCCAATATTATATAATATTACACTGAATTTGGGTAAATAGGGTCAGGGCGTTATAGTTGGTATCAGAGGAAGTTTATAAAAAACCTTGAAAATTAGATTTAGATAAACTCTGATTAGAGCACATTACCCTAAGATAGACTTTGAGGATTAGTATAGAATAACTTCCTAGAATTCTGGTAATATAGATATTTTGTGTATTTTCTGAGAAATACATCCTTGTATGGATATGAGTAGGTAGAGGTAGCTCTAGCACAAATGTACCTAGGAGTGAAAAATCTGACAAGGAGTTTTGGGCTTGACCCGGGGTATCCTGGGACACGACAATGGGCCTTGCTGCACTCTTGGTTACAACACTCCAAGGGGATATGATTAGGATAATTCACATTTTCTTTATAAACCATTATGAAGGATTTATGAGTATATACCTCCTCAAAGAAAACATTTTTATGATTATGGATTATATCCATAAACTTTTCAATTTATGTTAAGTGTTTTAAAAGTTTGTAATTATGTATTTTGATTCATAAACTAATCTAGCATATGCCATTGTTTAGAAATGGTACCTAGTGAAAGGAATGGAAACCATATCAATTCACGTAATCCATGTAGGGATTTCCCTACTAATCAAGATAATTATAGTGGAGCTGGTGATGCAACTGGTGCTGATTAGCTTATCACCATATTGGGAAAACTCACTCAGGTTATGAATAATTACTTTACCCATATGGAGCACCTTGATCCACAACACAGAGGATCAATGTTAGACCAATTCATGAGGCAAAAACCACCAACATTCAATAGGAATACAAATCCACTTTTAGATGAGCAATGGATAAGTTCCTTAGAGAAAATATTTCATGCTTTGGGGAGTAGCGAAAGAGAAAAAGTTATCATGGCAGTTTATCGCATCACGGGAGATGCAGATCAATGATGGTCATTGATTCAAAACACAAAGGAATATGAAGAAGTATCATGTTTGGAATGAAGGGAGTTTAAAGAGATTTTTTTAGAAAAATACTTTCATTGTGACCATCGAGCGGATATGGAAAGGAAATTTCTGAGGTTGAGATTAAAAGAGGATGAGAATGTCGCAAAGTATGAAGCTAACTTTACAAAGTTATCAAGGCATGATGCCGATTATATACGTAACCCAAGGAGTAATATTGACCGATTATTTGATGGGTTAAAAACAATTATACATCAATAATTAGTCTCACAATCCTTCTCATCATATCAAGATATCATTTCATGTGAAATCAAGACAGAAAAGGAATTCTCTAAGTCTTATGACTTTAAAGAAAAGCAAGAGAAGAAGAGATCTGCTGAAAACTATGGGAAAGGAAATAATTAAATAGGGGAAAAGGGAAGAGTTAAGTTTCCATCCTGTGATAATTGTGTAAGGAAGCACCCTGGCACCTGTCTAAAAGGAAAATGAGTATGCTACAAATGTGGACAGAAAGGCCATCTTCCTGGTGAATGTAAGGGAAAGAATGAGGCTGTCAATGTTGAATGCTACAATTATAGATAAATGGGTCATTATGAAAATGAATTTCCTAAGCACCAAGGAAACTTACCTCAGAAAAGGCCAAGGGAGAAAGGCCAAGCTTATGTTGTTATTACAATTGAAGTGGAATAATTAATGTATTTGTTTTTTTGGATTCAAGAATTAGTTTTTTGGTTATAAGACGAATGTGATATATATAAGGATTATACTGCAGTACTTTTTGTTTTCATTAAGGTTTTAATATAATTAAGTTAATCATATTTTTAGTATGTGACAATAAGAGAAACTTTACATTGTTTGGGGAATCTGATGTTACAATTGATTTTGGAATTTAGAGACCTTTTAGAGAGAAATTGGACAGAAGTATTTTAGATAGCTATAATGGTTGAAATGGATTAAGTTGAACTTTGGATAGTATTTCTTAAGATTACTTTTGGAATATTATAATACTATAGTTTTAGAAAAAGGACAACCTGTAGGCCAGGCGATAACCCATCGCATCGGACAAAGCTATAGGAATCGAACCCACAACCAAAGTGAAACAAGGCTTTATGACCTACCACTAGCCTACAAGAAGTCCCTGGTTATTATAAATTAGTTTTCTTCATGGTATATGTTTTTAACCTTATATGATTAGGATAAATATAATATTTTTGAGTTCTATTATCTTTTGGAGTGAAAGATAAGTTTGTGGTAGAAATTAGTTAAAGGATGTAACTCTACTTGTCAAGTATACATTCTCTCTCTCTCTCTCTTATTCTATGATGAAATTAATTATTAAACATTAATGAAGGGATATTAAAACCAAAAATGTGTTATCCTAATACCTTATGTTTTATTAAACTGATGATATTTTAAATCATCAAAGATTGATGGATTTGAGGCCCTCAATTTTACACTTGTTTTTGATTGATGACCTCAATCACTCCCTATAAATATTTATGTTTTTCCTCCAATTATTTATCTCTAATTTACACCAATGTTCTCCTAATCAAGATCATAATTTGGTGGTGACTTTTTCATTTCCCTTTCCCTCTAATTAAGACTAAACATTATTAACCCTATTTTCGATTTGGGTTTTCCGCAAAGGTATTTTCTATTTTTAACCTTATATTTTAGAAGAAAAATTTCAAATTGTGAGGATGAAATTTATTGAATGAGGGAAGAATGTAACACCCCAAGCTTCCACAATACGTTTCTCTTTAAATAATGCAATAGCTTGCATTGTATGCAACTTTGAGATTCTAACACACCACAACCAATCAAACTAGCCGTTATGAATAGTAATACCCACTTTTGAAATTTTATATATTTTATTTTTCAAAAATGGACTTCATTTTTGAATTTGGAATATTGAAATTAGCTTCGGGTGATTTTTTTGGCATTTTTCTGAAAACTTTCAATTTTTTATGAATAGTGAAAAACACTGCATTATTGGTTAAAACTGAATTTTTATTTAAATAATTATTTATTTTATTTAAATTTATTTTAGGTAAAAATAGATACATAATACCTATATAAGTTCAATGTAATTTATTGGAGTCATTTTATAATAAGTTTAGATATATATAAATTTTGTTGAACTTTTTACCGTCTTTTACCCACCTTCTAGGAGCATTTTCAAATTTGTATAAAACTTAATTTTACCACTTCTGTGAGTTGAATTTAAAAAATACAAGAGACACGGTTAATATCAGTAAGTAAAATATGGTTCAATGAGATGAAAATAATTTTTGATGAATAGTACCTTTTGACTTTTATTTACCGCAGTTAAAGGTAAATAGGGTAATTCAAGGTAAAAAGAATATTATAATAATACAAAATTACCTTAACACTTGTCCTAATATTATTGGATGAGTCATAGTAGACCATGGGAATCCTTTTGTCGATTTTGGGACCCCATGGAGCCACTTAAGAGTGATAATGACACTTTATTTTATTTAACTTAAAGTAAAGACAAAAATGATATTAACAAATATCTTTTAGTATATCAATTTTTACATGGGGTTATATAAGTTATATAAGTAATATTTTAGAATATAAATATTCATTATAAATCTAAAAATATTTCCTATATTATGGTATTTTTTTATTTTTAAACATCAAATAAATTAAATTATTTACGACACAATAATGATCCAGTATTCACCTCATTAATAAATAATTAAATAAATAAGATTATTAATATTAAAAAAATATCCAAAACCTATCCAATTCTTATTGGATGATTTTATTTAGAAAACGAGTCATCTTATCTTTGACTTTAATGAGTTTTGGACCTTTTGAAACTGAAGATAAGTTTATAATAAGATAACATTTTTAAACTTTCCTAAAGAGCCCCTCCTCTCCCTTATTAAAGGACACCACTTCTAACCCATTCATCACAACTCTCAATCTCATTGGCTCGTCCAAAACCTACCCAAATAAGCTCTCAATATCCCTCTCTTATACCTAGAAGCCTTACCTTAGGCAGAAGTCACTTTAAGAAGTCCTTTTGGTTCAAACCAAAGGAAGTTACCCAAATTAAAGGTAATGGTTTCTCTTAACTTATTTTCTTTTATTTTACTTCTCCAACCCCTAAACTATTTTTATTATTTTATTTTATAAAAAAAAATATCCTAAATATACTAGGATTTTTTTATGAGAATTATTCAAACTACACTTACACACACCTCCATCTAATGGGTAAAGAACACACTGTTTCTATGGATGGAAAACTAACGCCTCACGAAATGGTGATTGTTCAATTATCTCCTACCGCCTCTCATGGTGGAAATTAAGATGGAACTGTATTTATATATGATATATATTATGTTTATGTTTTCTTTATTCTTCTTTATTTTCCATTTATATCATACCTTTATGGCTTCCATTATGGGTAAACGCGATAATTTTATTTGAGGAAGTGCAGACTACCACCCCCTCAAAGTGACATGACTCGTTAATGCCTTATTTGGGATACATAAAGGATGGAGTTAATTATATTATATATGATATTATACTGGAATCATAATATACCTATGTATCATTATGTTTTAATTCCATTAAAATACAAAATATAAATGAAAGTAGCGTTTATGCGTACGCACGACTTACCGTCTCCATGAACGGTGCATTGCATTTCTTATCTCCAAATGTTATGTATTATTATAAATACATATATATACTGGATATATAAGATATATATGATATATAAATCATGAATATCATTCTGGGTATAAATTAATTTTGACCACATGGACAACATGTAATTATAAGAAGTTTACTTTTGACTCAAGTACAAAATATCAACAAAATAACCGTTATTAACTTAAATGATTTCATAATATTTATAACGTACTAATAAGTGATATAAAAAGAATAATAAATTTGAAAAAGATTATGAAACAAGTATAAATTAACTTTATTTTATTATTCAGAAGATTAAAGAATGAACGGGTCAAGTCAGACATGAGGTATGGGTTAATTTCATAATCTCTTTATTATCTGTGATTGTTTTTACGTAATTATCTACTTACACCTCTTTATCATCCACATCCATGTTTCTTAAAAGTGTATTTCAAAACATTTTTACTATTTACTAGACTATGGGTTAAAATCATTTATTCCATTGTTTAAATTTTTATAAAATGGTTTGAAAGGAATCTTTCCGTCGTTTTCTAAACAAGGTACTTTATGACCTTTTCGACAAAATTAAGGTAATAATGTTTTTTAACTTATACAGTGAGTGTGGCTATTTTCTTCCATTATAGCATCTTCAAAGCTTCCCTTAAAATCTTATAAGAATATTTTCAAAATAATTGTTTTCTTCTATAATTATGTTACTTTTAAATGATTTCAAAATAGAAAGAGATATTTCTCTCAAGTAGTTTTGATTTCATCTATGTCAATATCATTTGATGGATTTTACACTTGTTTGAAAGTTAATTTGTTATAATACAATCTTCCATATAGTATTGAATGAGTTATGATATGTTTGAGTGTGTATGTGTTATTTTTATACCATTCATGGTTTATGGTTAATGTATTGACATTTCATATGCTAGTTTTAATACAAATGTTTATGTTATGTTTCAACCTTTCCATATGAGGAATGTATTGAACTTAGTAAGTGATGGGTGGAGACCGCTATAGATCCTAGATTCATCGATAGGTCTCAGGAGACAATTAGACATGGAATTGGCCGAGGCCTTTCCCAATTTGATATATGGTTTTGGCCGAGGCCTAAATCATTTTTAGACGTATTGTCCAAGGCCTTGACAAGATGTTTAAGAATTTTCGGCATTATACATTACCTCATTATGAAAATAATATTGATCGTTCATATGGTTATTCGACTAGTATAATACCCATGACTATGTTTTATTATGAAATTATTTACTCATCTCATATTTCTTCCATAAAGTGTTCATGTTTATTATTTGTAAAGGCATGTGTTTTCAATTATTCACCATGCCTAATGTTTATGTTATCTTCCACTGTATTTCTTACCCTTACTGAGCGTTTGAGCTCACCCCTTTCTTATGTTTCATTTTCCTAGGATATGAATATGTTAGTTGTGAGTGACTTTCAGGAATAATCTAGGAGTCTTGGATGTTTCTAATAGAATAAATTAGTGTTGTATTTCTTTTCAAGTTGTAATGTTGAACTTATGTGTGTATATTATTTCCAAGGCTACTAAACTGATCAGTCTTTTGACATTTGATCCCTTGTAATCATGATAATATCATGTAATAATTAAACAACACTGGGTAACTAGGGTAGGGGCGTTACATCACCACCTCCACTTGAAATCCAAATAAAAACATAATTCCATTAAAAAGAGCATTTAAAGAAAAAAAATCTATTTCCTATAAAAAACCAAGTCAAAATACTACTACCATAAAAAATACATAAAGAGGGACACTAGTGCTCAATAAATCAAGGTGACACCAAAAATCAATTTATTAAGATATACGATCATTTTTTACTATTAATATGACATTATCCCATCCTAATTTATGAGATGAGATCACACAACATTATAAATTATGCTAATAAGGGTAATAATGATCACATGAACATACAATAATCCAAAAAATAGGAGACTCGGTAATATAAATCCCAATAACCTCAACCAGAGATCCATAATTGATCAAAAGTTTATACCATACACTAATTACCCCATGATCACCTATCTAAATCATAAATAATCACAATAAAATTATAAAATAATTTAAAACCAAATTTTAAATTTTTCATAATAGGCACCAAACTCACTTGGCAGCTCTATGATGCTGAAACCATAAACCAAGTGGTGTGGTCCACTCCCATCACACTCCTAATCCTAAGCTACATAAAAGACCCAAATTACAAAGCTAATTTAATAGTAAAAAGAATTATAATTTCTCTTTAAACCCAAATTTAATCTATAAGGTGACATACCTCAAGATATATGATATACAACATCTACAGACTAAACCTACTATGCCTTTGTTGCATATAACAAATGAATTCCCATTTATATCAATTAAATATCACCATGCACTGGTGAAATTTCCTATAAAACCCTAATCTGACCTTCAAAAAATTATAATATTAAATGAGAATTAATATGGGAGAAGTATGTGGAAGCTCTCACCTCTGATCAATAAGAAAACTTCTATGTATCACTATGGATAAATGGGGAAGAAGAGAGTGGAAAGGGAGATAAGAGTAGAAACTCCCCCTCTCCCATGTGTTCTGTATAGTAAGGAACCCCAAATGGGGTTCATATGGGGAAAAGAGAGAAAAAAACCTATTTAACCTCTTTTATAAAGAAATTTTGGGCCTACTAGGTACTCGGTTTTCCCCCACCAGGTACTTAATGTAGGGAGCTATCAACTCGGTGGCCCATCTAGAGGGATAACACCTTTGGATTCCCAATAGGTTCCTAGTGGGAAAAAAATTATACCAACCTCCCCTTTTTCTTAAATTAATACATAATAGCTCATTTCAAGTGTTTTTTCATCAAAATTATATCTTTTACATATCCCATAAATCATTACAATCATGATTAAAACACCCCTTCATAGATCAAGATCAAAAAATTCAAATTCTCCCATCAAATAAATTAATGGAAAACCAACCTACCTTATAGTTCATTGATTCTAAAATCTCTAGGTTGTTAAAAACTACCCACATTAATGATTATCAACCTCAAGAATCTTCAATGGTATTTAATACAAAAATTTTGACCCACCTCAGCCATTAATTCATCGCTCACTCATTTTGTTCTACCTTTAAATACCAATCATACAACGGATACACTACTCCAAAATCAAAACCCACTACTTGTCAACACCATGGTACCTAGTCACTAAGATTATTAATTATATTTACCGTATCTCTATTTCACTATCATCAAGATTTTACCTATATTTTTTCCATTGATGCTCTAAGAACCAAAAACTGATCTTATGAACACCCTACTTATCTCTAATACCAAAACACCAAGACAGTTCCTGAACACACCCATAAATACAAAAAAATAATAGATTGAAAAACTAATAAATACCCAAGGTTATGGTTCTTCTCTTAATAATAACCAACTACCAATGGATACTTTTTACTAATGGCGCTACACACTATAGGAATCACCTACCAAAAACACACCACAAGTAGTTTGACCTATGGAACCTTTTAATCTCACACCTAGTGTTCAAACCTCACACTAAAGACTCATTCATTAATCCCAAATAACATGGATCTATATAAATAAATATGGTATATTATAAAAAAAATCATTCATAATACCTATTTCACCCCTATTCTAAAATAAAAACCAAGAAAACCTGACTTCATAGGTACCAATTTCTTATTAAAAACCAACAAAAATCCTTTTACACTCACCAAAATCACATGATTTTTGAAAAATCCATTCAATATACAAGGTTTTTTTTACCCAAAAATAAAATCCTAAAGATATACAAACTAGTTGTTCTTTACCAATAAAACTGATCTCACTTTTAAAAACCCATTTTAAAACCATTTAAAAAAATTATTCCCTCAATTTTCTTATAAAATCAAAAATTTCAAACCATTTTTTACATTCCTCATACCACTACATGATCCTTTATTTCATAACTAGGTTTTTATTAGAAATTCCAAATACCCAACATCATTACCCTATAGTATCCGAAAAATTACAATCAATAATAAGAATCATCAAACAACCTCTGAATCCATATTAATCTAATCAAAACTTATGATGCATTCAAGATAAAATCTATTAGATTATTAGTTGCTTCAATTAATAATGCATTATGGGAGGTAATATTTCAATAAATACTACCTATATGTTCATGTATCATACCATAATAATGCTATTATCATGACACATGAACAATGAAACTAGCTCCTCATTAATCCCTATTAGTAATCTTGAGCCCTATCCATCTCACATTGGGATTCTAAGTCTGATACCTTACTCATAACTTGAGTGACTAATTATGATATTAGACACTACCCAACAACTTTTATTTCAACTAAATTCATTCAAGTAAGTCATACTACCTACCTACCTCTTAATCCCTGACATCATATCTCTACATTTAACTAACACTATCCCATTCCAAATCATCCTTTGATACCACTTTGTAATGTGCCAATCTTGGTCACCTAGACCCCTCTTAAGCCATTGTCATCACACAACCTCTGACATGCCTCCTCATATTCTAGAGGCTACTGACTTAAAATGAAGTCCTAAATATGTCATGGAGAAACTATATTCTTAAATGGAATGTATAAAGGTTATGCCTAACTCTACCAAAAATTTGGCATGAACCATCCAAGCGGTGGATAAACATCGACCAGTTGACATAAAACAAGGATATATGAGGGCCCTATAATACAAAATATAAATTAATAAAAATTCTATATTATGCATTAAAAATTAACAAATAAGTAGTAGAAAAATAAATATAATTGGAACCAATTCCTAATAAATAACATGCCGACACATTGGCCAAAACATATGTAGTATAATAACTAAAATATGAGTATATATTTTCCTTTAGCCTAACTAACAATGAATATACAAATAAATGATCATGCTACAATGTGATGCTCTCTCTAATCCAAGTAAATAACTCCAAGGTAATACCTATTTATAAAATTAAACACAAGGTCTACCCATATATATCAAAATTCATGTTGTGCACATAGATAGTAGGTGAGTATAATAAACTGATAGGATCCCCCGCTCACCCTAACACATTGAGTGTTTCTATGATTAAGTGGGTGGCATGAAAATATTAGTAAATTGAAAGTTAGGGATCTTTGAAATTCACCCACCAACAAACACAACACCTGAAAAACATACAAGAATACCTCTACTCACACATCTAGAAGACACATACACCCCAAGACCATAATAAGCTATCAAATTTCTAGATATGACCCACCTACTTATAATTTATAACACACATACCACTATAACCCAATGATGTATACCAAACCTCTCCCATCTTAACCAACATCATCATCCTAAGGTCTCACTAACATATACAAAACTCTCTCAACTGATTCCAAAATCGCCTATCAATCATATCACTACCCATAGATAACATATGGTTTGGTACTAAAAATGGAGTAATGCTTCCAATATCCCATAAAAATTTTCCAATACCCTATCAATCAGGGTAGTCTCTACAACTGAGTCTCATACCAACACCTTATCACTCAAGTTGAGGTCTCATAACCAAGTCCCCTACCAAAAAACCCTATCACTCAATGTGAGGTTTCATACCAAGTCGCATGTGAATAAACCATTACTCAAGGTGTGGTTTCATACCAAATCTCATAAAAACATCTTATCACTCAGGATGAAGTTTCATACCATTTTTCATACCAATAACTTATCACTCATAGTAGGGTATCATACCAAGTCTCATGAAAACACCATATAGCTTTGGGTGAGGTCTCATAGCAAGTCTTCTACCAATTCCCCATCACTTAGGGTGAGATCACATAACTACATCTAATACCAAAAACCTATCACTGAGTGTGAGGCATCATGACTAATTCACAAAAACCAACATATCCATTACATATCCAACTCAAGTATATCCAAAAACTATTAATTTTCATATCTACACCACACACTAAAACTTGTTCAATCAATAGTGTAAACAACCTCACAATAACAAAACACATGATATTAAATCCAAAAAACTGATTCTAAAGGTTATCTTATACATTACCCCCCAAGGGTGTCAAAATTCCATCATGATGTTCATTATACAAGCCACAATACATCCCGATGTATGTTCTCAGTCACCCCCTCCCATACTACTTTAATATAATGTCATATAGGAGAGAAACTTTACATAACCCTCTAACAAGAACTTAGAATAAAACTCCCATATATTATACCACCAAGGGATCGATTTCATGTATCATCATGCTTCTAGGAACACATAATAAGAAACTGGAGTAATCCATCCATCAAAGAACACATGGACTAACTCCCACATCGATAGCTGAGGCTAACCATGGGGATCTCATAACATGAAATAAGGAGTCTCAATGGTTATCATAAGAATGAAAATACTTTACCAAATATCAACAGTGAACAACTCACCCATTACTCGGTCAGTCTCAAAGACTCATACTCATATGAAGTATATCTCAACTTTAATATAGACCTATGATAAAATGGAGCCTATCTAATTTATCATTTTGATCTAATAAACCCATAACCCAAGGGAATGTGTTTCTTATATATATGATATTATTTTATATCATCCTTAAAAAAATGATAAGATACTAGGAAAACACAAATAATAAGAATATAAACAAGAATATGAGATTTAAAAAATGGGGTTATGGCCCTCTCAAGGTCAAATAGACCAAAACATGTCTCAAATAAATACATTAAATATTTCCTTTAAAAACCAAGGGAAAACACTCTTTTATTTTCTTTAAAACAAAAACCCAAACCACTTTTATAGTTTCTTAAAAAATTCATCTTGTGCTGGTTTTTCTCAAACTAGGCCCCTTAGCCAAAATATCATACCAAAACATCTTTAAACCCACCCTTGGTTTTGAAATACTATTTTAATCACCATTTATCAAATCACTAACTCTGCTCGAAATCCCATTCAAAACCTATTTCCTTTAAAAACACCATTTAAAGAAAAAAATTATTTCATTTGGAAAACTGAGTCAAACCACTCATTCCACAAAACAATTCATAAAGTGGGCCACTAGTGCTCATTCAATTAAGGTGACACCAATGAACAATTTAATAAAATATATAGTCCTTATTTACTATTAGGATGATGAAATTTTATCCCAATTTATTGGGCGATAGAACAAAACATTATAAAATATTCTAATAAGGGTAATAATGATCACATGGACATGAAATAATCTATAAAAACAAAAGTATTAGTAATTTAATGACCACCCACCTCAATCAATTATCCATAATTGATCCTAATCTTATATAATTCACCAATATATATGGTCTCACCCAAGTTTTCCCTACGAATAGATTTGGTTTCTTGTAGTATAGGGAATGTGTCAAATCTATAGAGATCAAAGAAGTGAACCTAAGAAACTAATCCGTTGTCAAGATATTTGACTATGAAGTGTCCAAATATTTTGGGTGAGTTTATTTGAAGAAAAAAACTAACATTTTAACTAAATCCATCAATAAATATGGGTTAATATTAGGTTGTTTATAGGTATAGAGTGTATGTATTTATTTTTCATAGAAAATTCCATCCCATAAATTAAATAAATATTCATTCAATGATATAAAAATGAACCCTGTCATTCAAATATTTAATACTTACACAATTTCAAGTCTAAAAAAAAATTCACTTAGAGGACCAATTTAATGATCACTCTAAGGAATTGGATCGTACTATCACTTAAAATATGTAATTTTTAAAATTGGAAAATATGAAGAAAAAAATAAATCTTAAAATATAACTATCAAATTAAATAAAAAAAATAAAAGTTTAAATCATGTAAAATAACATCCAATCCATCCCCAAGAAACTTCCTAAAATAAACCAATAATAGTGTTATCCCTCTATTGATTCAAATATCTCAATGGAATAAAAGAGTCAGTTAATAGAAGTATGATTTAAGAATAGAAAACAAAAAAATAATGAATACTCCATCATTATGTGAATAATTTTACACTTTTTGGTGTCAATAAATTCACACCGTAAGTAAATAATATTTATGTGTAAAAATAATAATAGAAAAAAAGAGATTTTATTGAGAAAGTATATTTATTTGATTCAACTTACAAGTGGTAAACAAATTTTCATAGAAGAAATAGAAACAAAAAATTATAATTTAAATTGTGTGAAGAATTTTTAGGCCTTGAAATATGGACTAGAATTTATACTTTAACATTTTACACCTAGATAAACTTCCCAATGAAAGAACTATACTTGGAAATAGTTTAATTAAATGTTGTCCATTAATTCCTATATATTTAGTTAACATTTAATCTTAATTTTAATTGAATTTTGGGATCCAAATATGTTTTATATTCCTGATGTTTGAACCACTTTGTCAAAATATTTATTTATTTGAGATCCAATATGTCCATATTCTTTTATGGATCATCTATCATTATATAATAGAAAAATATTCCACACAAATTGATATACATGATCCTGAAATTTCAAATTCATATAATGAATACAGATTATTCTACAAGGATATTTTTAAATGGGTTGATATTAATACATTTTAAACAATAATTGTACATATAATGAGAAATTAAGTTCAAATTGTAAAATTAATTAATGTAAAATTTTATAAAAAATTATGCACATGAAAAATAATTTAAATTTAATAAAACTTATTCACTTTTAGTGCATAATCACATCCACCAACTTGATTTATTCTAGTACCTATCATATTAAATACACAAAAGATTAAAAATTAATTCCCCTCTCCAAACACATTTTAACATAAAATGTTAACCACATTCAACTCACATAAATAAATTATGAATCCCATAAAAATCCTTTAAAAAAAGATAAATACACAAACATATCCCAAGACCAAGCCCATTAATTTATTAAAATTCATTACTACCATTCATCCAATTACAATTAAGAATAGAGATATATTGTGCATCAAAAAATATATGGGGTTTATTTTTGTTCAAGGAGAAAAAAGGAGCACTAGTTGGAAATCACATTTCAACCTTAGTATGAGTATACCATTTTTTGTATTTTTTTGGAATTCTTTTAACCACAATAGAGATTAAGAGACCATATCTGGGAAATAAAACTATGGATTCACTATCCCCAAGTTTTATAAGCCTCATATTATTTTAATTAAATGTTTTATAATAGATATGTAAAGGATAAACCTGAGAAATAAAACTATGGAGTCAATATCCCCAAGTGTCAAACATAAGACATTAGGTCAAAAAATTAGTCTACATAAAATTTTTATTGTTTTATTGTTTTTTGTTTTTTTGATACTCAAATTAAAACTAAAGTGATCCCAAATCCTATGTTTTGAAGAATGGACCCAATAACTAAAACTCATACTCTAAAATCTAGAGAACATGCATTGTGACATTTTTATTAAATATATAAAAATGTAGATAATGAAAACTCACATTGGAAAACCACACTTACCAAAATCTATGCTCATGAACTTTACCTTACATAAATATCAGATCCATGGCATGAATAAAGATTAGATATTTAGTTTTAATGTTTCAAAAATTATATTATCGCATGTAAGGATAAATAAATTAGGTTTTCCATAAGTGCCTATGTTTTTTTTCAAAATATCAGATTTTCACCCCCACCTAACTTAGAATGTCGCTTCCCTCAATGTTTAAAGAGAAGAGAAGAGAGGGATAAGAATTGGGAAGGATTAAGAAGAGAGAATTTAAATAATGATATTTGAAATGAAACCATGAAATAAAATCACTTGGTTTCAAAATTAAAACCAAATAACAATAAATTAATCAATTTGGATTCAAGTCATATGTAGACTCCATGTGGATGATTTAAGGTTGTGTTTGAACTCTGGAAGGAAAATAGTTCAATTTAAAATCTTCAATTTCTCTTACTAATAAATCTTAGACACTAATAATATTAGATCAAAATAAAAACCCCAAGGGTTTCTATTAGATAAAAACAATAAAAAAATAATTTATTCATTTTTTATGAAGAGAAAAATAAAATCCCAAAAAAAACTAAAAATAAGTTGGGTTGCCTACTAGAAAGTACTTAGCTCAAAGTCTTTATCTTGATGCGGAAATCCCCAACTTACCCAATACTAGCTTTAAAAATTTTAAAGATTTTATTTTTCACCCCTTCCATTACATTAGGATTTTTCCTTTATTTATAATCTGATTCAAGTATGATTTAATGTTTCCTAATGAGTGGGATAATCCAAAGAATATTATAAATGTATGATCAAATTTATTTCATACTCTTTATTAATACATTAAGTTTAATTTCCTGTTTACATGATTTAAAATAATAATAATTAAAAATAGAAAGGTCTTGGTTATGAACTATATATGAATACTTGAATGTGGTAGGTAGGAACTTGAATTTGAGATTAGGTTGGTTGAAATTTTCCAAAGAATATTGGGAATTTGAATCAAATTTAGTTTCTTTTTACAAAATTTTAAATATAATTCATTCATTTAGAAAAAATGTTTTACCCACCAAATTGTTCGGATCAGTGTTAGGGATTGGTATAGACTTTGTGTTCATGATTTTTTCAAATGGTTCAATTATTTTTGGTCTTGAAAAATAACCAATAGAGATATATTCATGAGATTCAATATAATAAAAAAAATTCTATCATGTGACTAAAAGAAACCAATTTACTATGGATGTAAACATCCTTTAATAACTCCTTGATATTTATCATGCTCACTATTATCATTTCCTAACCACTTCACCTGATTAACTTGATCAAATTACTCTGATTCTAAATTTGTTTTCTCTAGCATTATCAAGATATTTTGAAGCCTATGATGGTTTAAGAATAATTGGTTCATATTTTTCATTGGTTTTCCCACTCCTTAAAATATTCATAGCTTTTATTTTTTCATGAGAGGTTTGTGTGTAACAAGATACTTCATTTAATGTTGAGCAAGGGTTAGTCTGATTGGGAATTGATTCCTTAATAGATTTAATGAATTTTAATTCTAATTCTAATTATGAATCCTTAGAATTAATTTTCTCTATTTTATTATACAATTTCTCAAGTAATGGTTGGAGAATAGACTGGATAGGGGTTGATCCAGTTGGCCTATCATAGATGGATATTTAGTTTGCAGGATGGGTTGTTTCATGGGTTGTTGAAATTTCACTAAAGAATGTCAGAATTGAGATTTTTGGTTTTGGAATTAGTTATGAGTGGAAATTTTTTGTGTAGGGTAGGTATTTGGAACTTGAGGTTGACTTGGATATTCATTATCCCTCCAATGAATGTCTACAGTTTCATTGTACCTTTAATTGAATTTTTTTTAGTACTGAGGTTTTTGAAAATTTAGATTATTTACCTCTATAGATGGCCCTCCTTTAAGTTATTCCTTTATTGATGGAATATTTTATAAATTATCTATTCTATGGTTATATCTATAATAAATTTTGAAATCAGGTTCAATAAATCGAACATCATGGACTTTCTTAAGGTCTATCTATTTGAACTTCTTAGAGAAGTCTATAAGTTTATCCCAAAGGTTTTCATAATCCATAAAAGTGTGAATCACACCATATTTTTTTGGTTTCTCAAAGTAGGGATAGGTTCCTTATGTTTGAATCTATTCAAAAATACCTTCCATTGGAGTGAACTCAAATTTATATTTAGTATTATCAGGAAAATTTAGATCTAAATGCAAATGAATCATAGGTTCACTTAATTCCCATATCTAAGGATTATTAACCGTAAATTAGTGGTTTGAGTAGTATTAGGTGTAAAAGGACTTACACAGATAGAAAATAGAAAAGACAGAACATAATGTGAGTATCTTGGTTACCTAGGTCCCTAGAAATGATGCCAAAATTTTATCTTTCCCATATTTACCCTATGGGTAGATGTGGTCAAATCCACAGAGACCTAAGAAGTAACCTATAGATATGCACATTCTAAGAACTTTTTTTGGCTATGAAGAGGCAAAATTGGGTTTATTTTATATGGGTTTAAGGTATCACTAATAGTTTTATGTTAATTCAAATTAAGGTAATGATTTGATCCTAGGTTATCACTCGGGGTGGATTGGATGAATTCCTTTTTTAATGATTTCAATTTCTTATATTTGAGATGGGTTCATTTAAGGAGATAAAAAAACATCATACCTTACTGGTTTAATTCCTAAACCCTTTAATACTAATCATATATACACTTGAAGGATCAAAGTTTTGATCACTTCAAGGTAAAGGTTCGTATTAGCACTTGAAGTGTGTGGACTTAAATTCAACAAGGACGATGGAGTTTAAAAATCATCAAATAAAAATCTCAATTAAAGAAGTGATTATACATTAATGAGGTGATAAATAAAATCAAATCCAGCCCCTTTCTACTCCCTTAGATCAACCCATAAGTTGGTTATCCCTCCATTTATTCTATGGTTTCAATGGAAGTGGAAAGTAGACTCATGAGGGAAGAAATGGAGAAGTAAAAAAACACAACAAAATAACAATCACTCCACCGTTGTGTGAAAATTTCACAAGGTTTGGTGTGAATAAATTTACACCTTGATCCAATGGTATCAAAGTGATAAGTATAAGAATATAATAATAGTAAAGGAAGAACTTTTATTAAGAAACTAAGGTGAATTAAACAACTTACATGAGAAAGAAATGCGATTACAAACACAAAGCGACAACATAACACTACAATGAAACCAAGCACAAAATATTCTTCAATCCTCCAACAACACTACCTAAAATAGGCATTTTTGAGCCCTTGGGTCGAGCCTCCAACAGTCCAAGTCTCCTCAATTAATTTTGTTAGGCCATAGGTGGGTGGAAAGTAAGGGAGAGTTGATTTTTCCACCCTTGACCCGAGGTGGAATCCAGCTTTCCTTCACTGAACATACGCCCTTGTAAGACCTTCTAGATGGAAGAATCAGAGTGGGAAATAGAAGAAGAAAATGGATCTCCGGATTCCTTATAACCTCCTGAAAAATTTGGACCCATTTGGAGTTGTTTATTCCGAGATATTATAATATTAGTGGGCTGTTTTTCTGGGCCGCAGAATCTGGTCCAGAATTTTATCTCTAACTTGGTTCGCCTAAATGACCACAATGTAGGACGAATTAGCATTGGATCCTAAAGTGTGATTTTTTATTATACATGTATTATATCATCAAACAAAATTTGGGATTAATTGGTCCTTTATGTTGGGCCCCACAGTCTCATCAGTGGGCTAGTGTCCAATCTGACTTCTCCAGAATTGTTTCCTTTCATCACAAAATATCCCCATCTTCTTCCATGAATTATCCATTGATCCGTGAATCAAAAATGTTCATATTTAAGTTTAGATCAATTTCCAAAAAATATAAAATTAAAATATGTATAATTATATTTCTTAAAATCAGATGAATCATTGGGTACTTTAAATGATGTTAAAAAATGTACCACATAATAGTGCATTTTAAGAAGGTATTACAATCATAATGTGAAATGATGTTCAAAGTGTAAAATGCACTAAAATGGTGTTTATGAATAAAAAAATAAAATTAATATTATGTATATTAACAATGAATATTAGCCTCATTTAGTGGCTAATCACACCCCCCAACTCGAGTTTTTCTAGTCCTGAGCAAAATATATCTCAACAATATGAAATTTGAATTCCCTTTTCCAAAAACATTTTAATACACAATGATCACCAGAAACCCATATACCAAAAAATCATGGAACCCATAAAAATATTTTAATACAAGATAGTTTTATAAGAAGATCCCAATCCCAAGCCCATTCCTTTGTTCAAATTCATTGCCATATTTCATCCAATATCAATTAAGTATGAGGATGTGTTGTGCATCACAATAGACACGGGGGTTCATCTTTATTCAAGGGGGGAAATTACGGAAGCTCTAGGTGGAATCAAATTTCAATATTAAGATGAGTATTCAATTTTTTATTGTATTATTTTTTTTGTTTTGTTTTTGTTTTTTTGCAGTTTTTCCATGGTAATTGAAATTGCACTCAAAAGAGTCAACCCCTGTAGCGAGACTTTGCCGATGACTCCCAGGATCAAAGACCTTATGAAACCAAGTGAAGCCCACATACTCGGGAATCATCTCGAGTTAACTCAGTCAAAAAAAAATTCAAATTACCAAAAATAGAGATAAAATTACTAACCCTGGGCCAGAAAACTATGGAGTCACGATCCCCAAGTGCCGAAAGCCACGCATTAGGTCATTTCATTTCTCTACACACAATTTTTTTTAATTTTTTTGAATACTCATATTAAACTAAAATTATCACCAAACCTATGCTATTTATTTGGGGGACCCCATGAACTTAAACTAATACCCCACTATCCAAAGGACGTGCATTGTGATCTTTTTTTTATTTGGATGAAAATATAAAAGATGAAATATCACATTGGACAGCCACACTTTCCAAAATCTATGCTCATGAAATTATTCAAGGATTAAAATCAGAATCAGGGCATGCTAAATTATTTGATATTCAGTTTCAAAGTGTGAAATGTGTATTACCATGTTCAAAGTTAAAGGAATTTTTCCTTCCATTTACACATTTTCTTTTTCAAATCATTCAATTTTTTTTGACACAAAAGAATATTTTTTATTTTATCTCCCCCCTAACTTAAAACAACACTTTCCCCAGTGTTTAAAGAAAAGAAAATTTATAAGGGGGTAGAGATAGAGAATGAAAGTTCAAAAAGGAAATTGAAAATGAGGATCATGGAATGAAGTCACCTTGTGGTTGAAGTTGAAATTCTTGCTGCTCCCTTTTAATATTTTGATATCTATGTCACTTGCAGAGTTCCCTTGTAGAAAAAAAAAACAAAAAAAAAACAAAAAAAACAAAACAATATATATATATATTTATATAATAAATAAAGTAAAATATAAGTATATATATATAAATTATAGAATAAGGAAGCACAAAAGGTTGTAGGTCAGTGGTAAGCACGCGCCCCTGTCTCCATTTGGTCCTGGGTTTGAATCCCCGCAGCTTCGCCGGTTGTGATGGGGTTTGCCCCATGACCTAAGGCGTGTCCCCTTTTTATTATTATTATTATTATATCATTATTTATTTTTTTTTGTATTTTTATTTTAACCTACAAACACATAAAAATAAAATGAACTAATGATACATTGTATTATTTTTAAATTTTTGGGTAATGTATTACTCGAGGATCACACCACGTGACACAGATGAATATGGTGCTCCCCTTTCGTACCCATCCATACTCAGAATAGAAGAACAGGTCAACAATCTATATTTTTTATTAAATATAAAAATGATTAATTAATCCTATTTAAAATATAAAGTTGATTAAAACAACAAAATTATTGGAAAATTGAAAACCATGGGTTGCCTCCCATGTAGCACTTTTTTTAACGTCGTTAGCCCGACATGAATCCCCTAACTTACCCAATACAAATTTTCAACATTTTAAGGACCACATGTTTCACCACTTCTACTAGGTTGAAATTGATTATATGTTTATAATTTGTTTAATGCAAAAACCTCTATTCTAAAATGAGTAGGTAAATCCAAGGAATATCAGAAATGATGGATTCAATTTCTTTTGTAGTATTTTATAAGACATTAATAATCATTACCTCTTTATTGGTTTCAGGATAATAAATTGTGACAACTATAAGTTTTTGGCTATCCCCAATGAATGGAAACTTGAGGGTGGATGGAAAGTCCTTTTGTTCAAGTTCAGGTAGGCTAAAACACTCAAACATAGGTTGGGACTTTGAATTGAACTCAGTTTCATTTTCAAAATTGCTCAACAGAATTGGTTCCTTTTGAATAGAAGATTCAACCACCAAATTGGAAAGATCAATTTCAGGAATGGGTATGGATTCAAAGTTTGTGATTTCTCTTAATGGTTCAGTGATTTGTGTTTTTGAAAAATCATCAATGGAGTTATATTCATGAGACTCAATCCATGATGTCAAATTTCCCTCTTGTGAATACAAAAAATCAGTTTCCTCTTGATTTAAACACCCATAAACAATTCCTTTATCCTCTTCATCTTCCCCAAATCCAAAGGTTTTCTCTTCAGTAAATTCATGAGAGGTTTGTGGGAAACTAGACACTTCACATAAGGTTATGGAAGGGACAGTTTGTGTAGGGATAAGTTCCTCAAAATTTCTAATTATTTGTAGTTCTAACCTCAATGATGAAACCTCAAAATTAATTATCACCATTTGTTGACACAATTTTTCAAGTAATGGATGTGGATTATTATGGATAAGGGGTTGATCCGAATGGTCTATTCTAGGTGGATAATTAAGTTGTTGGAATTTCACAGGAGGGTGTTCAGATTGGATTTGTAGGGATTGAAACTCATTATATGTTGGGATATTTTGTGGATCATAGGGTTAAAAACAATGTGGTTCATTAGGTTGTTGATGATCCCACATGTTGAAATTAGGATGGTCATTGTACATCACACATGGGGTTGGGTGATAAATATCACTCCACCGTTGTGTGATAAATGTAACAATGTATGGTGTGAATAAATTCACAACTTAAACCAACAGTATCAACGTGATATGTAGAAAAACATAATAAGAGTATAAGAAGAACTTTTATTAAGAAACTAGGATGAATTAAAACAACTTACATGTGAAGGAAGAACGTTACAAAGAGAAATTGGCAGCATAACATTAAGATGAAAACAAAGCTCAAAGATGAAAAACTCCTTCACCACCACTTCCTTAAATAGGCATTTTGGGAGCCTTGGGTCGATCCTACAATAGTACAAAAGATCCCACTTGAGTATGGTAGGCCTAGGGTGGTGGAAAGTAAGGGAAAGAAGACTTTTCCACCCTTGACCCGAGGTGGAATCCATCTTGCTTCCACCGACAAGACGCGCTTGGATGACCTTCTATATGGTAGAATCAGAGTGGTACATAGAAGAATAAAATGGATCCCCAGATATCTTCTAACCTCCTGTAAATTTTGGACCCATTTGGAGTTTTAGATTCGGAGATATGATCAGATTAGTGGTATGTTTTTCTGGGCCGAAGAATCTGGCCCAGAATTTTGTCTCTAAATTGGGCCTCCTAAATGGACACCATGTAGGCAGAATTAGCATTGGATACTGAAGAGTTATTTGTTTCTCTATATTTCTTCTATCCTCCCACCAAATTTGGGATTCATTGGGTTCGTAATGTGGGTCCCATAGTCTAATTAGTGGGCTGGTGTCCAATCTGACTTCTCCAGAATTGTTTCCTTTCATCACAAAATATCCCCATCTTATTCCTTGAATTATCCATTGATCCCTAAATCAAAAATTTTCATATTTAAGTTTAGATAAATTTCCAAAAATATCAAATTAAAATATGTATAATTATATTCTTTAAAATCAGATGAATCATTGTGTACTTTAAATGATGTTAAACAATGTACCACATAATAGTGCATTTTAAGAAGGTATTACAATCATAATGTGAAATGATGTTCAAAGTGTAAAATGCACTAAAATGGTGTTTATGAATAATAAATCACATTAATATTATATATATTAATAATAAAGAATGTAGGACGGTCCTTGTAGTCTAGTTTGGGTTGTCGAATCCTCAGAAACCTAAGAAGTACCTACAGACACGTGCATTCTATGGATTGTTTTTGGCTATGAAGTGGCCAACTTAGGTTGATTTAAGATGGTTTTAAGGATAACTAACAGATTTAAGTGAATTAAATTTAAAATAATGAGTTGATCCTAGGTTATCGCTCGGGGTGGATTGGACGTATTTCCTTTTTAATGATTTCAATTTCTTATATTTGAGGTGGGTTCATTTAAGGAGATAAAACAACATCATCACTTACTGGTTTAATGCCTACACCCTTTCATTGTAGTGCTATTCTGCCTCTTTGTGTTTGAAATTGCATTTCTTTCTCATGTAAGTTGTTTAATTCACCTTAGTTTCTTAATAAAAGTTCTTCCTTTACTCTTATTATGTTCTTCTACTTATCACTTTGATACCGTTGGATCAAGGTGTGAATTTATTCACACCAAACCTTGTGAAATTTTCACACAACGGTGGAGTGATCGTTATTTTGTTGTGTATTTTTTACTTCTCCATTTCTTCCCTCATGAGTCTACTTTCCGCTTCCATTGAAACCATAGAATCAATGGAGGGCTAACCCACTTATGGGTTGATCCAAGGGAGTAGAAAGGGGATGGATTGGATGTTATTTATCACCTCATTAATGTATAATCACTTCTTTAATTGAGATTTTTATTTGATGATTTTTAAACTCCATCGTCCTTGTTGAATTTAAGGCCACACACTTCAAGTGCTAATACGAACCTTTACCTTGAAGTGCTCAAAAATTTGATCCTTCAAGTGTATAGGTGATTAGTATTAAAGGGTGTAGGCATTAAAACAGTAAGTGATGATGTTGTTTTATCTCCTTAAATGAACCCATCTCAAATATAATAAATTGAAATCATTAAAAAGGAAATATGTTCAATCCACCCCAAGCGATAACCTAGGATCAACTCATTCTTTTAGAGTGTCTTTGAACCTTTCCCATCGCTCGGGGTGGATTGGACGTATTTCCCCATGCTTGGTTTTGTTCAGAAAGTATTTATAGATAATCATAAGAATCATTTGGGGCTTTGTTTTTAAATGTTCCATTACACATCATGTCAATGAATTGTTTGTTCCCTAGACCCAACCCTTCATAAAAAATTCTCACTTGTTCAGGAATAGAAAAACCATGGTGTGGAACCATGTTTAGAGTGTCTTTAAACCTTTCCCATGTTACTTGGGTCCCTAGAAATGATGCTGATTAGCAACTAAATGAGGCTAATATTCATTGTTAATATACATAATATTCATGTTATTTTTTATTCATAAACACCATTTTATTTCATTTTACACTTTGAACATCATTTCACATTATGATTGTAATACCTTCTTAAAATGCACTATTATGTGGTACATTTTTGAACATCATTTAAAGTACCCAATGATTCATCTGATTTTAAGGAATGTAATTATCCAAATTTCAATTTTATATTCTTTTTAACTGGATATTAACTTCAATATTAACATTTTTTATTAAAGGATCAATGAAAGATTCATAAAAGATGATGTAGATATTTGGCAATGAAAGGAAGTAATTCTGGAGAAGGCAGATTGGACACCATCCCACGGATGAGAATGTGGGGCACAACATACAGGCCCAATGAATCCCAACATTTGTGGGATTCTAGAAGAAATTTATAGGAACAAATCCCTCTTCAATATCAAATGCTAATTCAGCCTCCATGGTGTCCATTTAGGCGGACCAAGTTAGAGATAAAATTCTGGGCCAGATTCTGCGGCCCAGAAAAACAGTCAACTAATATGATCATATCTCGGAATCCGCAACTCCAAATGGGCCCAAATTTTCCAGGAGGTTAGAATACATCTGGGGATCCATTGTCTTCTTCAATGGCCCACTCTGATTCGGCCATCTAGAATGTCTTTCAAGTGCGTCTGTTCGGTGAAGGAAAGATGGCTTCCACCTCGGGTCAAGGGTGGAAAAATCAACTCTCCCTTACTTTCCACCAACATATGGCCTACCACAATTAATTGAGAAGACTTGTACTATTGGAGGCTCGATCCAAGGGCTCAAAAATTCCTATTTAAGGCAGTGGTGTTGGAGGATTTAAGGATCTTTGATGCTTTGTTCAATTGTAATGTTATGCTGCAATTTTGTTGTCTCAAATTTGTCTTTCACATGTAAGTTGTTCAATTCACTTTAGTTTCTTAATAAAAGTTCTTCTTATATGATTATTATATTGTTCTACATATCAGTTTGATACCGTTGGATCAAGGTGTTAATTTATTCACACCAAACCTTGTGAAATTATTCACACAACGGTGGAGTGATCATTTTATTTTTTTTGTTTTCTTTACTTCTCCATTTCCTCCCTCATGAGTCTATTTTATGCTTCCATTGAAACCATGAGATCAATGGAGGGATAACCCACTTATGGGTTGATCCAAGAGAGTAGAAAGGTGCTGGATTGGATGTTATTTATCACCTCATTAATGTATAATCACTTTAATCTAGATTTTTATTTGATGGTTTTTAAACTCCATCATCCTTGTTGAATTTAAGGCCACACACTTCAAGTGCTAATAAGAACCTTTACCTTGAAGTTCTCAAAACTTTTATCCTTAAAGTGTATAGGTAATTAGTATTAAAGGGTGTAGGCATTAAACCAGTAAGTGATGATGTTGTTTTATCTCCTTAAATGAACTCATCTCAAATATAATAAATTGAAATCATTAAAAAGGAAATACGTCCAATCCACCCTGAGTGATAACCTAGGATCAACTCATTCTTTTAAATTGAATTCACTTAAATCTGTTAGTGATCTTTAAAAACCATCTTAAATCAACCTAAGTTGGACACTTCATAGCCAAAAACAATCCATAGAATGCACATGTTTGTAGGTACTTCTTAGGTCTCTGAGGATTCGACAACCCAAACTAGACTACAAGGACCATCCTATGTTCTTCTTTTGGGTAAATTTGAGCGAGAATCAAATTTTTCTTTCATCAAAAAAGATGAAGGTAGAACGGTCCTTGTAGTTTATCTTGGGTTATCGAATCCTCAGAGACCTAAGAAGTACCTACAGACACGTACATTCTATGGATTGTTTTTGGATATGAAGTGGCCAACTTGGGTTGATTTTAGATGGGTTTAATTTATCACTAATAGTTTTAAGTTAATTCACATTAAGGTAATGAGTTGATCCTAGGTTATCTCTCGGGGTGTATTGGATGAATTCCTTTTTAAATGATTTTAATTTCTTATAATTGATATGGGTTCATTTAAGAAGATCAAACATAATCATCACTTACTAGTTTAATTCCTACACACCCTAATACTAATAACATATACACTTGAAGGATAAAAGTTTTTATCACTTCAAGGTAAAGGTTCGTATTATCACATGAAGTGTGTGGCCTTAAATTTAACAAGGACGATGGAGTTTAAAAATCATCAAATAAAAATCTCAATTAAAGAAGTGATTATACATTAATGGAGTGACAAATAACATCCAATCCATCCCCTTTCTACTCCCTTGTATCAAACCATAAGTGGGTTAGCCCTCCATTGATTATATGGTTTCAATGGAAGCGGAATGTAGACTCATGAGGGAGGACATGGAGAAGTAAAGAAAATAACAAAAATAAAATGATCACTCCACCGTTGTGTGAATAATTTCACAAGATTTGGTGTGGATAAATTCACACCTTGAGGAAAGGGTATAAAATTAATATGTAGAAAAAAAGAATAAGAGGATAAGAAGAAATTTTATTAATAAACTAAAGTGAATTGAACAACTTACAAGTGAAAGAAAAATTTGAGACAACAAAATCGCAGCATAACATTACAATTGAACAAAGCATCAAAAGATCATCAACTCCTCCACCAATACTGCCTTAAATAGGCATTTTGGAAGACTTGGGTCTAGCCTCCAACATTACAAAGAATCCCACTTGATTATGGTAGGCCTAGGGTGGTAGAAATCTTGTGGAACTTAGACTTTTCCACATTTGACCGGAGGTGGCAGCCAACTTTCACACATCGAACAAACGCACTTTTATATCCTTCTATATGGCCGAATCAGAGTGGAACATAGAATAATAAAATTGATCCACAGATGTCTACTAACCTCCTGTAAACTTTGGGCCGATTTGGAGTTGTATATTCGGAGATATGATTAGATTAATGGAATATTGTTTTGGGCCGCAGAATCTGGACCAGAATTTTATTTCTAACTTGGGCTGCCTAAATGGACACCATGGAGACCTAATTATCATTGGATACTAAATAGTGATTTGTTCCTCTACATGTGTTATAGTATCCCACGAAATTTTGGATTCATTGGGCCTGTATGTTGGGCCCCACAATCTAATCAGTGGGCTAGTGTCCAATCTGCCTTCTCTAGAATTGCTTCCTTTCATCACAAAATATCACCATCTTCTTCCATGAATTATCCATTGATCCCTGAATGAAACATGATCATATTGAAGTGTAGATAAATTTACCAAAATATAAAACTAAAATATGTATAATCAGATGAATCATTGGATACTTCAAATGATGTTAAAAAATGAACCACATAATAGTTCATTTTAAGAAGACATTACAATCATAATGTGAAATGATGTTCAAAGTGTAAAATGCACTAAAATTGTGTTTATGAATAATAAAGAACATGAATATTATGTATATTAAAAATGAATATTTTCCTCATTTAGTGGCTAATCACACCCCACAACTTGAGTTTTGTTAGTCCTGAGCAAAATATATCTCAACAATATGAAATTCGAATTCCCTTTTCCAAAAACATTTTAATACACAATGATCACTAGAAACCCTTATACCAAACAATCATGAATCCCATCAAAATATTTTAATACAAGATAGTTTCATAAGAATATCCCAATCCCAATCTCATTTCTTTGTTCAAATTCATTTCCATATTTCATTCAATATCAATTAAGTATGAGGATGTGTTGTGCATCACAATAGACATGGGGGTTCATCTTTATTCAAGGGGGAAATGAAGGAAGTGCTAGGTGGAATCACATTTCAATATTAAGATGAGTATTAATTTTTTTTTTTGTATTATGTTTTTTGTTTTTTTGTTTTTTTTTTGTTTTTTTTTGCAATTTTTCCAGGGTAATTGATGTTGCACTCAAAAAGAGTCAACCCCTGTAGCGAGACTTTGACGATGACTCCCAGGCTCAAAGACCTTAGGGAACCAAGTGAATCCCACATAATCGGGCATCATATCGAGTTAACTCAGTCAAAAACAAATTCAAATTACCAAAAATAGAGATAAAATTACTAACTCTGGGCCAAACAACTATGGAGTCATGATTCCCAAGTGTCGAAAGCCACGCATTAGGTCATTTCATTGCTCTACGTGCAATTTTTTTTAATTCTTTTTGAATACTCATATTAAACTAAAATGGTCACCAAAACTATTCTATTTATTTGGGGGACCCCATGAACTTAAACTAATACCCTACTATCCAAAGGACGTGTATTGTGATCTTTTTTTCTATGGCCCACTCTGATTCGTCCATCTAGAAGTTCTTCCAAGCGCGTCTGTCCGGTGAAGGAAAGCTGGCTGCCACCTCGGGTCAAGGGTGGAAAAATCAACTCTCCCTTACTTTCCACCCACCTATGGACTACCACAATTAATTGAGGAGACTTGGACTATTGGAGGCTCAACCCAAGGGCTCAAAAATTCCTATTTAAGACAGTGGTGTTGGAGGATTGGAGAATCTTCTATGCTTTGTTCAATTGTAATGTTATGCTGCAATTTTGTTGTCTCAAATTTGTCTTTCACATGTAAGTTATTCAATTCACTTTAGTTTCTTAATAAAAGTTCTTCTTCTACTCTTATTATATTGTTCTTCATATCACTTTGATACCGTTGGATCAAGGTGTGAATTTATTCACACCAAACCTTGTGAAATTATTCACACAACGGTGGAGTGATCATTTTATTTTTGTTGTTTTCTTTACTTCTCCATTTCCTCCCTCATGAGACTACTTTCCGCTTCCATTGAAACCATGGGATCAATGGAGGGATAAACCACTTATGGGTTGATCCAAGGGAGTAGCAAGGGCCTAGATTGGATGTTATTTATCACCTCATTAATGTATAATCACTTCTTTAATCGAGATTTTTATTTGATGATTTTTAAACTCCATCGTCCTTGTTGAATTTAAGGACACACACTTCAAGTGATAATACGATCCTTTACCTTGAAGTGATCATAACTTTGATCCTTCAAGTGTATAAGTGATTAGTATTAAAGGGTGTAGGCATTAAACCATTAAGTGATGATGTTGTTTTATCTCCTTAAATGAACCCATCTCAAATATAAGAAATTGAAATCATTAAAAAGGAAATACATCCAATACACCCTGAGCGATAACCTAGGATCAACTCATTATTTTAAATTGAATTCACTTAAGTCTCTTATAGTTACTTTAAACCCATCTAAAATCAACCCAATTTGGCCACTTCATATCCAAAAACAGTCCATAGAATGTACGTGTCTATAGGTTACTTCTTAGGTCTCTGAGGATTCGACAACCCAAGATAAACTACAAGACCGTCTTACCTTCTTTTCTTGGGTAAATTTGAGCGACAATAAAATTTTGGCGCCGTTTCCAGGGACCTAAGTAATTTATCTTAGAAACTATCATCCTTTTCTTTATCCCACTTCTCTTATCTCATCCCCAATTTCATTCCTATGGAAAACCATTTTGAACAAATCCAAACATGGGGAACCTCTTCTTACTTTGATCACTCCACACCAAGTGAGATGTACAATGACCATCCTAGTTTATACTTGTGGGATCATCAACAACCTAATGATCCAAAATGTTTTTAATCCTATGATCCACAAAACATTCCAACATATAATGAGTTTCAATCCCCACAAAGCCAATCAGAACACCCTCCTATGCAATTTCAACAACTTAATTATTCACCTAGAATAGACCATCTTTTATCAACCCCTTTTCCATAATGATCCACATCCATTACTTGAAAAATTGTGTCAACAAAAGGAGATAATGAATTTTGAGGTTTCATCATTGAGGTTAGAACTAAAAAGCATTAACAATTGTGAGGAACCCATCCCTACACAAACTGTCCCTTACATAACCTTATGTGAAGTGTCTAGTTTCCCACAAACCTCTCATGAATTTACTGAAGAGAAAACCTTTGTATTTGGGGAAGATGAAGAGGATAAAGGAATTTTTGATGGGTGTTTAAATCAAGAGGAAACTGATTTTTTGAATTCACAAGAGGGAAATTTGACATCATGGATTGAGTCTCATGAATATAACTCTATTGATGATTTTTCAAATACACAAATCACTAAACCATTAAGAGAAATAACAAACTTTGAATCCATACCAATTCCTAAAATTGATCTTTCCAATTTGGTGGTTTAATATTCTATTCAAAAGGAACCAATTCTGTTGAGCAATTTTGAAAATGAAACTGAGTTCAATTCAAAGTCCCAACCTATGTTTGAATGTTTTAGCCTACCTGAACTTGAAAAAAAGGAATTTCCATCCACCCTCAAGTTTCCATTCATTGGGGATAGCCAAAAACTTCCAATTGTCACCATTTCTTATCTTGAAACCAATAAAGAGGTAATGATTCTTAATGTCTTAGAAAATACTACAAAAGAAATTGAATCCATCATTTCTGATATTCTTTGAATTTACCTGCTCATTTTAGAACATAGGTTTTTGCATGAAACAAATTATAAACATAGAATCAATTTCAACCTAGTAGAAGTGGTGAAACATGTGGTCCTTAAAATGTTGAAAATTGGTATTGGGTAAGTTAGGGGATCCATGTCGGGCTAACGACGTTAAACAAAGCGCTTCATGGGAGGCAACCCATGGTTTTCAAGTTTCCAATAATTTTGTTATTTTAATCAACTTTATATTTTAAATAAAATTTATTAATCATTTTGATATTTAATAAAAATATAGACTATTGAACTGTTCTTATATTCTGAGTATGGATGGGTACGAAAGGGGAGCACCATATTCATCCGTGTCACGTGGTGTGATCCTCGAGTAATACCTTACCCAGAAATTTAAAAAGAAGACAATGTATCATCAGTTCATTTTATTTTTACGTGTTTGTAGGTTAAAATAAAAATACAAAAAAAAATAAATAAAAATATAATAATAATAATAATAAGGGGACACATCGTAGGTCATGGGGCAAACCCCGTCACAACCAGAGAATCTGCGAGGATTCGAACTCAGGACCGAAGGGAGACAGGGGCGCGTGCTTACCACTAACTTATGGCCTTTTGTGCTTCCTTATTCTACAATTTTTATATATATACTTATATTTTACTTTCTTTATTATATAAATATATATATATATATATATATTTATATTGTTTTTTTTTGTTTTGTTTGTTTTGTTTTGTTTTTTCTTTTTCTACTAGGGAACTCTGCAAGTGACATGGATATCAAAATATTAAAAGGGAGCAGCAAGAATTTCAACTTCAACCACAAGGTGACTTCATTCCATGATCCTAATTTTCAATTTCCTTTTTGAACTTTCATTCTCTATCTCTAACCCCTTCTAAATTTTCTTTTCTTTAAACATTGGGGACAATGTTGTTTTAAGTTGGGGGGGAGATAAAATAAAAAAAAACGATTTTGTGTCAAAAAAAAATTAAATGATTTGAAAAAAAAGTGTAAATGGAAGGAAAAATTCCTTTAACTTTGAACATGGTAATACACATTGCACACTTTGAAACTAAATATAAAATAATTTAGCATGCCCTGTTTCTGATTTTAATCCTTGTATAATTTCATGATCATAGATTTTGGAAAGTGTGGCTGTCCAATGTGATATTTTATCGTTTATATTTTCATCCAAATCAAAAAAAGATCACAATGCACGTCCTTTGGATAGTGGGGTATTAGTTTAAGTTCATGGGGTCCCCCAAATAAATAACATAGGTTTGGTGATCATTTTAGTTTAATATGAGTATTCAAAAAAAAATTAAAAAAAATTGCGCGTAGAGAAATGAAATGACCAAATGCGTGGCTTTCAGCACTTGGGGATCGTGACTCCATAGTTGTCTGGCCCAGAGTTAGTAATTTTATCTCTATTTTTGGTAATTTGAATTTCTTTTGACTGAGTTAACTCGAGATGATGCCCGAGTATGTGGGTTTTAATTTGTTCCCTAAGGTATTTAAGCTTGGGAGTTATCGGCAAAGTATCGCTACAGGGGTTGACTCTTTTGTGTGCAATTTCAATTACCATGGAAAAACTGCAAAAAAAAAAACAAAAAAAAAAACAAAACAGAAAAAAAATAATATAATAAAAAAATTGAATACTCATCTTAATATTTAAATGTGATTCCACCTAGTGCTTCCGTCATTTCCCCCTTGAATAAAGATGAACCCCCATGTCTATTGTGATGCACAACACATCCTCATACTTAATTGATATTGGATGAAATATGGCAATGAATTTGAACAAAGGAATGGGCTTGGGATTGAGATCTAATTATGAAACTATCTTGTATTAAAATATTTTGATGGGTTTAATGATTGTTTGGTATATGGGTTTCTGGTGATCATTGTGTATTAAAATGTTTTTGGAAAAGGGAATTCGAATTTCATATTGTTGAGATATATTTTGCTCGGGACTAGGAAAACTCAAGTTGGGGGGTGTGATTAGACACTAAATGAGGCTAATATTCATTGTTAATATACATAATATTCATGTTATTTTTTATTCATAAACACCATTTTAGTGTATTTTACACTTTGAACATAATTTCACATTATGATTGTAATACCTTCTTAAAATGCACTATTATGTGGTCCATTTTTTAACATCATTTAAAGTACCCAATGATTCATCTGATTTTAAGGAATGTAATTATCCATATTTCAATTTTATATTTTGGTAAATTTATTTACACTTCAATATGATCATGTTTCATTTAGGGATCAATGGATAATTCATGGAAGAAGATGGGGATATTTTGTGATGAAAAGAACAAATTTTGGAGAAGTCAGATTAGACACCATCCCACTGATGAGACTGTGGGGCTCAACATCCAGGCCCAATGAATCCCAAATTTTGCGGGATTCTAGAAGCCATGTATAGTAAAAAATCACTCTTCATGATCCAATGCTAATTCGGCCTACATTGTGGTCATTTATGCGGCCCAAGTTAGAGATAAAATTATGGGCCAGATTCTACGGCCCAGAAAAACATCCAACTAATATGATCATATCTCGGAATAAACAACTCCAAATGGGCCCAAATTTTATAGACGGTTAGAAGACATCCAGATATCCATTTTCGTATTCTATATCCCATTGTGATTCTACGATCTAAAAGGTCTTCCAATCGCATCTGTTCGGTGGAGGAAAGATGGCTGCCACCTTGGGTCAAGGGTGGAAAAATCAACTCTCCCTTACTTTCCACACACCTATGGCCTACCACAATTAATTGAGGAGACTTGGACTGTTGGAGGATCTACCCAAGGGCTCAAAAATTCATATTTAAGGCAGTGGTGTTTGAGTATTGTCCATGAAGTGGCCAAATTAGGTTGATTTAAGATGGTTTTTAAGGATCACTAACAGATTTATGTTAATTCAAATTAAGGTAATGAGTTGATCCTAGGTTATCGCTCAGGGTGGATTGGATGAATTCTTTTTTTTAATGATTTCAATTTCTTATAATTGATATGGATTCATTTAAGAATATCAAACGAAATCATCACTTACTAGTTTAATGCCTACACACCCTAATACTAATCGCCTATACACTTGAAGGATCAAAGTTTTGAGCACTCCAAGGTAGAGGTTCGTATTAGTACTTGAAATGTGTGACCTTAAATTCAATAAGGATGAAGAGGTTTTAAAATCATCAAATAAAAATCTCATTTAAAATAAGTGATTAACCACCAATGGAGTGAGAAATAACATCCAATCCAGCCCCTTGCTACTCCCTTGGATCAACCCATAAGTGGGTTAGCCCTCCATTGATGACATGTCTTCAATGGAAGCGGGAAGTAGACTTATGAGGGTGGAATTGAAGAAGTAAAAAAACAACAAAAATCGATCACTCCACCGTTGTGTGATAAATATCACAAAGTATGGTGTGAATAAATTCACACCTTGAACCAACAGTATCAATGTGATATTAATAAAAATAGAATAAGAGTTGAAGAATAACTTTTATTAAGAAACTAAAGTGAATTGAACAACTTACATGTGAAAGACAAATTTGAGACAACAAAATTGCAGCATAACATTACAATTTAACAAAGCATCCAAGATCCTTCAATACTCCAACACCATTTCCTTAAATAGGCATTTTTGAGCCCTTGGGTCGATCCTACAACAGTCTAAGTTCTTCTAAATTAATTGTGGTAGTCCATAGGTGGGTGGAAAGTAAGGGAGAGTTGATTTTTCCACCCTTGACCCGAGGTGGCAGCTAGCTTTCCTTCACCGAACAGACACGCTTGTAAGACCTTATATATTGCCTAATAAGAGTGGGACATAGAATAAATAAATGGATCTATGGATGTATTATAACAGCCTGTAAAATATGAACCCATTTGGAGTTGTGTATTCCAAGATATGATCATATTAGTGGGATGTTTTTCTGGGCCACAGAATCTGGCCCAGAATTTTATCTCTAAATTGGGCCGCCTAATGACCACAATGTAGGACGAATTAGCATTGGATCTTGAAGAGTGATTTGTTACTATACATGTCTTCTAGAATCCCAAAAAATGTGGGATTCATTGGGCCTGTATGTTGAGCCCCAAAGTCTCATCAGTGGGATGGTGTCAATGTGACTTCTCCAAAATTGCTTCCTTTCACCACAAAATATACTCATATTCTTCCATGAATTCTCCATTGATCTCTAAATGAAACATGATCATATTGAAGTGTAAATAAATTTACCAAAATATCAAATTGAAATATGGATAATTACATTCCTTAAAATCAGATGAATCATTGGGTACTTTAAATGATGTTAAAAAATGTACCACATAATAGTGCATTTTAAGAAGGTATTACAATCATAATGTGAAATGATGTTCAAAGTGTAAAATGCACTAAAATAGTGTTTATGAATAAAAAATAACATGAATATTATGTATATTAAAAATGAATATTAGCCTCATTTAGTGGCTAATCACACCCCCCAACTTGAGTTTTTCTAGTCCTGAGCAAAATATATCTCAACAATATGAAATTCGAATTCCTTTTTCCAAAAACATTTTAATACACAATGATCACTAGAAACCCATATACCAAACAATAATGAAACCCATAAAAATATTTTAATACAAGATAGTTTCATAAGCAGATCCCAATCCCAAGCCCATTCCTTTGTTCAAATTCATTGCCATATTTTATCCAATATCAATTAAGTATGAGGATGTGTTGTGCATCACAATAGACATGGGGGTTCATATTTATTCATGGGGAAAATTACAGAAGTGATAGGTGGAATCACATTTCAATATTAAGATGAGTATTCAATTTTTTTTGTTTTATATATTTTTTTGTTTTTTTGTTTTTGCAATTTTGCCATGGTAATTGAAATTTCACTCAAAAGAGTCAACCCCTGTAGCGAGACTTTGTTGATGATTCCCAGGCTAAAAGACCTCAGGGCACCAAGTAAATCCCACATAATTGGGCATCATCTTGAGTTAAATAAGTCAAAAACAAATTCAAATTACCAAAAATAGAGATAAAATTACTAACTCTGGGCCAGACAACTATAAAGTCACGATCCCCAAGTGCCGAAAGCCACGCATTAGGTCATTTCAGTGCTCTACATGCAAATTTTTTTTAAATTTTTTTTGAATACTAATATTAAACTATAATGATCACCAAAACTATGCTATTTATTTAGGGGACCCCATGAACTCAAACTAATACCCCACTACCCAAAGGACGTGCATTGTGATCTTTTTTAATTTGGATGAAAATATAAACAATGAAATATCACATTAGACAGCCACACTTTCCAAAATCTATTCTCATGAAATTATACAAGGATTAAAATCAGAATCAGGGCATGCTAAATTATTTGATATTCAGTTTCAAAGTGTGCAATGTGTATTACCATGTTCAAAGTTAAAGGAATTTTTTCTTCCATTTACACAATTTATTTTTTCAAATCATTCATTTTTTTGACACGAAATAATTTATTTATTTTATCTCCCCCCAACTTAGAATAACACTATCCCCAATGTTTAAAGAAAAGAAAATTTAGAAGGTGGTAGAGGAATAAAAGGGGAGTTCAATAAGGAAATTGAAATATTAGGATCATGGAATGAAGTCACCTGGTGGTTGAAGTTTGAAGTTCTTGCTGCTCCAATTTAGTCCTTTGATCTCTTGGGGGATGTAGGCACCTCCTTTATTGAACATGTATCACCCAAAATAGTACCTAAACCATAAAGAGAAGAACAAACTAGACAAAACAAACAACACAATGACTTATTTAATTCCAACTATCATCATTTTTATGGTTTTTCCTGTTTTTCTATTTTTTTAATCAAACTAATGATACATTGTCTTCTTTTAATTTTCTAGGTAAGGTATTACTTAGAGATCACACCGCGGGACACAGATGAATACGGTGATCCCCTTTCATACCCATCCATACTCATAATAGAAGAACATGTCAACAGTCTTTTTTTTAAAATATAAAAATTATTATTTAATCCTATTTAAAATATAAATTTTATTAAAACAACAAAATGATAGGAAACTTGGAAACCATGGGTTGCCTCCCATGTAGCGCTTTGTTTAACGTCGTTAGCCTGACATAGACCCCCCCAAATTACCCAATACCAACTTGCAGAATCTTAAGAACCCCATGTTTGACCACTTCTACTAGGTTGAGATTCATTCTATGTTTATAATTTTTTTCATGCACAAACCTATGTCCTAAAATGAGTAGTAAAATCCAAGGATTATCAGAAATGGTGGATTCAATTTCTTTTTTAATATTTTCAAAGAAATTAAGAATCATTACCTCTTTATTGGTTTCAAGATAAGAAATTGTGAAAATTGGAAGTTTTTGGATGTCCCCAATGAATGGAAACTTGAGGGTGGATGGAAAGTCCTTTAGTTCAAGTTCAGGTAGGCTAAAACTTTCATACATAGGTTGGGACTTTGAATCAAACTCAATTTCATTTTCAAAATTGCTCAGTAGAATTGGTTCCTTTTGAATAGAAGATTCAAACACAAAATTGGAAAGATCAGTTTTAGGAATGGGTATGGAATCAATGTTTGTGATTTCTCTCAATGGTTTAATGGTTGGTGTTTTTGAAAATTTATCAATGGAGTTATACTTAGGAGACTCAATCCATGATGTCAAATTCTCCTCTTTTGAATCCAAAAAGTCAATTTCCTCATGATTTAAAGACCCTTCAAGAATTTCTTTATCCTCTTCATCTATCCCAAATCCAAATGTTTGTTCTTCAATAAATTCATGTGGGGTTTGTGGGAAACAAGAAACATCACATAAGGTTATGGAAGGGAGAGTTGATGTAGGGATGTGCTCCTCATAAGTTTTAATGATTTGTAGTTATAACCTTAAAGATGAAACCTCAAAATTCATTTTCTCCATTTCTTGACACAATTTTTCAAGTAATGGTTTTGGATCATGATGGGTAAGGGGTTGAGAAATATGGTCTATTTCGAGTGGATAATTAAGTTGTTGGAATTGCACAGGAGGGTGTTCATATTGGATTTGTGGTGATTGAAACTCATTATATGTTGGGATGTTTTGGGGATCATAGGAGTAAAAACATTGTGGTTCATTAGGTTGTTGATGATTCCACAAGTATAAGTTAGGATGGTCATTATACATCACACATGGGGTTGTGTGATCAATGTAGTGATAGGTTTCCCATGTTTGGACTTGTTCAAAATTGATTTCCATAGGAGTGAGGGGGTGAGAACAGAGAAGAGGGATGAAAAAAAAGATTATAGTGTCTAATATAACATACTTAGGTCCCAGTAAATGGCGCCAAAATTTGATTCTCACTCAAATTTACCCAAAAGAAGAAGGTAGGATGGTCCTTATAGTCTAGTTTGGGTTGTCGAATCCTCAGAGACCTAAGAAGTACCTACAGACACGTGCATTCAATGGATTGTTTTTGGATATGAAGTGGTCAACTTAGGTTTATTTAAGATGGTTTTTAAGGATAACTAACAGATTTAAGTGAATTCAATTTAAAAGAATGAGTTGATCCTCAGTTATCGCTCGGGGTGGATTGGACGTATTTCCTTTTTAATGATTTCAATTTCTTATATTTGAGATGGGTTCATTTAAGGAGATAAAACAACATCATCACTTATTGGTTTAATGACTAAAACCTTTAATACTAATCACCTATACACTTTAAGGATCAATGTTTTGAGCACTTCAAGGTAAAGTTTCGTATTAGCACTTGAAGTGTGTGACCTTAAATTCAACAAGGACGATGGAGTTTAAAAATCATCAAATAAAAATCTCAATTAAAGAAGTAATTATACATTAATGAGGTGATAAATAACATCCAATCCAGCCCCTTTCTACTCCCTTGGATTAATCGATAAGTGGGTTATCCCTCCATTGATCCCATGGTTTCAATGGAAGCAGAAAGGAGACTCATGAGGGAGGAAATGGAGAAGTAAAGAAAACAAGAAAAATAAAATGATCACTCCACCATTGTGTGAATAATTTTACAAGGTTTGGTGTGAATAATTTCAAAACTTGATCCAACGGTATCAAATTGATATTAATAACAATATAATAAGAGTATAAGAAGAACTTTTATTAAGAAACTAAAGTGAATTGAACAACTTACATGTGAAAGACAAATTTGAGACAACAAAATTACAGCATAACATTACAATTGAACAAATCATCCAAGATCCTTTAATACTCCAAAACCACTGCCTTAAATAGGCATTTTTGAGTCCTTGGGTCGATCCTAAAATAGTACAAGTCTCCTCAATTAATTGTGGTAGGCCACAGGTGGGTGGAAAGTAAGAGAGAGTTGATTTTTCCACCCTTGACCCGAGGTGGAAGCCAGATTTCCTTCACCGAAGAGACGCACTTGGAAGTCCTTGTAGATAGCCGAATCAGAGTGGGCCCTAGAAGGAGAAAATGGATCCCCGGATATATTATAACCTCCTGTAAAATTTGGATCCATTTGGAGTTGTGGATTCCTAGATATGATAATTTTAGTGGAAGATCCTTGTAGTTTAGTTTGGGTTGTCGAATCCTCAGAGACCTAAGAAGTACCTACAGACACATTCATTCTATGGATTGTTTTTGGATATGAACTGGACAAATTAGGTTGATTTAAGATGGATTTTAATGATCACTAACAGATTTAAGTGAATTCAATTTAAAATAATGAGTTGATCCTAGGTTATCGCTCGGGGTGGATTGGACGTATTTCCTTTTTAATGATTTCAATTTCTTATATTTGAGATGGGTTCATTTAAGGAGATAAAACAACATCATCACTTACTGGTTTAATGCCTATTCCCTTTAATAATAATCACATATACACTTTAAGGATAAAAGTTTTTAGCACTTCAAGGTAAAGGTTCGTATTAGCACTTGAAGTGTGTGGCCTTAAATTCAACAAGGACGATGGAGTTTAAAAATCATCAAATAAATATCTCGATTAAAGAAGTAATTATACATTAATGAGGTGATAAATAACATCCAATACAGCCCCTTTATACTCCCTTGGATCAACCCATAAGTGGGTTAGCCCTCCATTTATCCCATGGTTTCAATGGAAGCGGAAAGTAGACTCATGAGGGAGGAAATAGAGAAGTAAAGAAAACAACAAAAATAAAATGATCACTCCACCGTTGTGTGAATAATTTCACAAGTTTTGGTGTGAATAAATTTACACCTTGATCCAATGGTATCAAAGTGATATGAAGAACAACCGAATAATATTAGAAGAATAACTTTTATTAAGAAACTAAAGTGAATTGAACAACTTACATGTGAAAGACAAATTTGAGACAACAAAATTGCAGCATAACATTATAATTGAACAAAGCATCCAAGATCCTTCAATACTCCAACACCACTGCATTAAATAGGCATTTTTGAGCCCTTGGGTATAGCCTCCAATAGTACAAGTCTCCTCAATTAATTGTTGTAGGCCATAGGTGGGTGGAAAGTAAGGTAGAGTTGATTTTTCCACCCTTGACCCGAGGTGGCAGCCAGCTTTCCTTCACCAAACAGACGCGCCTAGAAGAACTCCTAGATGGACGAATAAGAGTGTGCCATAGAAAAAGAAAATGGATCCCCGGATGTCTTATAACTTCCTGTAAAATTTGGACCCATTTGGAGTTGTGGATTCCGATATATGATCATATTAGTGGACGGTCCTTGTAGTTTAGCTTGGGTTGTTGAATCCCCAGAGACCTAAGAAGTAACCTATAGACACGTAAATTATATGGAATGTTTTTGGCTATGAATTAGCCAACATGGTTTAATTTTATATGGGTTTAAATGAAATCTAAGAGACTTAAGTGAATTCAATTTAAAATAATGGGTTGATCCTAGGTTATTGCTCGGGGTGGATTGGACATATTTCCTTTTCAATGTTTTCAATTTCTTATATTTGAGATGGGTTCATTTAAGGAGATAAAAAAACATAATCACTTACTGTTTTAATTACTACAACTTTTAATACTACTCACCTATACACTTGAAGGATCAATGTTTAGATCACTTCAAGGTAAAGGTTTGTATTAACACTTGAAGTGTGTGGCCATAAATTCAACAAGGATGATGAAGTTTAAAAATCATCAAATAAAAATCTCAATTAAAGAAGTGATTATTAATTAATGGGGTGATAAATAACATCCAATTAGGCCCATTTATACTCCTTTGAATCAACCCATAAGTGGTTTATCCTTTCATTGATCCCATAGTTTCAATGAAAGCGGAAAGTATACTCATGAGGGAGGAAATAGAGAAGTAAAGAAAACAACAAAAATAAAATGATCACTCCAATGTTGTGTGAATAATTTCACAAGTTTTGGTGTGAATTAATTCACACCTTGATAAAATGGTATCAAATTGATATGAAGAACAATATAATAAGAGTAGAAGAATAACTTTTATTAAGAAACTAAAGTGAATTGAACAACTTACATGTGAAAGACAAATTTGAGACAACAAAATTGCAGCATAACATTACAATTGAACAAAGCACCAAATATCATCAACTACTTCACCACCACTGCCTTAAATAGGTATTTTTAGCCCTTGGGTCGAGCCTCCAACAGTCCAAGTATCCTCAATTAATTGTGGTAGACCATAGGTGGGTGGAAAGTAAGGAAGAGTTTATTTTTACACCCTTGACCCTAGGTGGCATCCAGCTTTCCTTCACCGAACAGATGTACTTGGAAGACATTCTAGATGGAAGAATCAGAGTGGTACATATAATAATTAAATGGATATACGGATGTATTCTAGCTTCCTGTAAAATTTAGTCCCATTTGGAGTTGTGGATTCCAAGATATGATCATATTAGTAGACTGTTTTTCTGGGCTGCAGATTCTGGCTCAGAATTTTATCTCTAACTTGGGCCTCCTAAATGGACACCATGGAGGCCGAATTAGCATTGGATCCTGCAGAGTGATTTGTTACTATAAATTTATTCTAGCATAACACAAAATTTTGGATTAATGGAGCCTGTATGTTGGTCCCCACAGTCTCATCAGTGGGATGGTGTCCAATCTCACTTCTCCAGAATTGTTTCCTTTCATCACAAAATGTCCCCATATTCTTCCATGAATTCTCCATTTATCCCTTAATAAAACATGTTCATATTTAAGTTTAGATAAATTTAAAAAAATATCAAATTAAAATATGTATAATTATATTCCTTAAAATCATATGAATCATTGGGTACTTTAAATGATGTTAAAAAATGTACCACATAATAGTGCATTTTAAGAAGGTATTACAATCATAATGTGAAATGATGTTCAAAGTGAAAAATGAAGTAAAATGGTGTTTATGAATAATAAATAACATGAATATTATGTATATTAACAATGAATATTATCCTCATTTAGTGGATAATCACACCCCCCCAACTTGAGTTTTGTTAGTCCCGAGCAAAATATATCTCAACAATATGAAATTAGAATTCCCTTTTCCAAAAACATTTTAATACACAATGATCACCATAAACCCTTATACCAAAAAATCATGAAACCCATAAAAATATTTTAATAAAAGATATTTTCACTAGAATATCCCAATCCCAAGCCCATTCCTTTGTTCAAATTCATTACAATATTTCATCCAATATCAATTGAGTATGAGGATGTGTTGTGCATCATAATAGACATGGGGGTTCATTTTTATTCAAGGGGGGAATGATGGAAGTGCTAGGTGGAATCACATTTCAATATTAAGATGAGTATTCATCATTTTTTTATTGTATTATTATTTTTTTTGTTTTTTTGCAATTTTTCCATGGTAATCGAAGTTGCACTCAAAAGAGCCAACCCCTATAGCAAGACTTTTCTGATGACTCCCAGGCTCAAAGACCTTAGGGAACCAAGTGAAACTCACATACTCGGGCATCATCTCAAGTTAACGCAGTAAAAAAAAATTCAAATTACCAAAAATAGAGATAAAACTACTAACTCTAGGCCAGACAACTATGAAGTCACGATCCCCAAGTGCCGAAAGCCACACATTATGTCATTTCATTGCTCTACGCGCAATTTTTTTTTAATTTTTTTTGAATACTCATAATAAACTAAAATGATCACCAAACCTATGATATTTATTTTGGGGACCCCATGAACTTAAACTAATACCCCACTATCCAAAGGACGTGCATTGTGATCTTTTTTTTATTTGGATGAAAATATAAATGATGAAATATCACATTGGACAACCAAACTTTCCGAAATCTATGATCATGAAATTATACAAGGATTAAAATTAGAATCAGGGAATGATAAATTATTTGATATTCAGTTTCAAAAGTGTGCAATGTGTATTACCATGTTCAAAGTTAAAGGAATTTTTCCTTCCATTTACACATTTTTTGTTTCAAATCATTCTATTTTTTTGACACAAAAGCATTTTTTTTATTTTATCTCCCCCCCAACTTAAAACAACACTGTCTCCAATGTTTGAAGAAATGAAAATTTAGAAGGAGTAGAGGCAGATAATGGAAGTTCAAAAAGGAAACTGAAACTGAGGATCATGGAATGAAATCACCTGGTGGTTGAAGTTGAAGTTCTTGCTGCTCCAAATTAGTCCTTTTATCTCTTGGGGGGTGTAAGAACCTCCTTTATTGAACATGTATCACCCAAAATAGTACATGAACCATAAAAAGAAGAACAAACCAGACAAAACAAACAACACAACCACTTATTTAATTCCAAGTATCATCATTTTTATGGTTTTTCTTGTTTTTCTGTCTTTTTAAATCAAACTAATGATACATTGTATTCTTTTAATTTTTTGGGTAAGGTATTACTCAGGGATCACACCGCGTGACACGGATGAATACAGTGCTCCCCTTTCATACCCATCCATACTCATAATAGAAGAACAGGTCAACAGTCTTTAAAAAAAAATAAAAATGATTAATTAATCCCATTTAAAATATAAATTTTATTAAAACAACAAAATGATAGGAAACTTGAAAACCATGGGTTTCCTCCCATGAAACGCTTTGTTTAACGTCGTTAGACCGACATGGACCCTAAATCTATCAATTTTTTCCTGATTCATAGGTTGGCTCAGTTAACTCAACCTATATTTCCTGTTTATTGAATGATTCAATGAATAGTTTTAACCTTTGACCATTGACCTTGAAAATTTAACCACTTGTGGGATCTTGAATCTCTACTCCCCCATGGGGGAATGCATGATGCACTATGAAAGGTCCTGAATATCTAGACCTTAACTTTCCTGGGTGTAAATGAAGTTTTGAACTATATAAGAGCACAAGTTTTCCCAGTTCAAAATGTTTGACCTTGATATTCCTAGATTGGTAGGCTTGAAATCTATATTTATTGATCCTTAAATTTTCATAAGCCTCTATCCTTAGTTCCTTCAGTTCATTAAGATCTAATTTCCTTTTTGTTCCATCCAATGAGAGGTCATAATCCATTTTCTTAATTGCCCAAAATGCATTATGCTCAATTTCAACAGGTAAATGGCATGATTTTCCATAAACCAACCTATATGGGGACATTCCTAAAATGGTTTTATATGCGGTTCGATAGGCCCAAAGAGCATCTAAGAGTTTCTCAGACCAATCTTTCCTAGAGGGGTTGACAGTTTTTTCAAGAATTTGCTTAATCTCCCTATTCGCTAACTCAGCTTGACCATTAGTTTGAGGATGGTATGTAGTGGACAATTTATGAGAAATACCATACTTACATGAGTGAAGAGAATGAGAGGTTACAGAAATGGGTTCCTCAATCACTGATTATATCCCTAGGCATTCCAATTCGAGAAAATATGTTCTCTTTTAGAAATCGAATCACAACTTGATGATCATTGGACTTAGTGGGAATGGACTCAACCCATTTTGAGACATAATCAACAGCTAAGAGTATGTAGAGGTATCCCCTAGAGTTTGAGAAGGGACCCATGAAATCAATTCCCCAACAGTCAAATATTTCAACCACTAAGATGGGAGTGAGTGGCACTTGATTCCTTTTTGTGATGGACCCTACTTGTTGACACCTAGGAAAACTTTGAAAAATATGTAAGAGTCCCTTGAGAGGGTGGGCCAGAAGAGACCACATTGAAGAATCTTAGCAGATGTTTTCTTAGAGGAAAAGTGACCTCCACATGCCTCACTATGACAAAGTTTAAGGATGGACTCTTGTTCAGATTCTGGGACACACTTCCTAATGACTTGGTCAGGGAAGAACTTATAGAGGTATGGATCATCAAACACATAGTTTCTAACATCAGAAAGGAATTTACTTCGAGCTTGAGTCCCTAAGAATTTTGGAATGACTCCTGTAACTAAGAAATTGGCTATGTCGGCATACCAAGGGTAGTCACTCACAGAGTATAGGTGTTCATCAGGAAATGAATCAAACACAAAAAGGTGATTTCAGTTGTCTTTGAATTCCATCCTAGAGAGGTGATCAGATAAAACATTTTCAACGCCCTTTTTATCCTTTATTATGAGGTCAAATTCTTGTAATAGAAGGAACCACCTAATCAGTCTAGCCTTAACATATTGTTTTTGGAAGAGGTATTTTAGTGCAGAATGGTCAGTGAACACAGTGATGGGGGATCCTAAGAGGTAGGACCTAAACTTATCTAAAGCAATCACAATATAAAGTAACTCCTTTTTAGTAGTGGTTTATTTGATTTGGGCATCATTTAAGGATTTTCTTGCATAAGCAATTACATAAGGAGTTTTATCACAACGTTGTCCTAACACAGATCCTACAACAAAGTCACTGGCATCACACATAAGTTCGAAAGGAAGGTTCCGATTTGGAGATTTCATGATGGGGGGAGAGGTGAGAGAGGATTTGAGGGTTGAGAATGAACCCTTACAGCTTTCTATCCAAACAAATGGATCATCCATTACTAGGAGAGCACAAAGGGGATGAGAGATTGAACTAAAGTCCTTGATGAATATTCTATATAAACCAGCATGTCCTAAGAAAGACATCACTTACTTGATAGTTTTGGGTGATGGAGGGTGATGAATGATGTCAACCTTGGATTTATCAACTTCAATCCCCCTACCTGAGACCAGATGGCCTAAAACTAGTCCCTCTTTAACCATAAAATGGAATTTTTCCCAGTTTATGACTAGATTATTTTCTTCACATCTTGACAAGACTCTCTCTACATTCCTTATACATCCCTCAAATGTATCCCCAAACACAGAGAAGTCATCCATGAAGACCTATAGAAAATCCCCTACCATGTCTGAGAAGATTCTCATCAAGCACCGTTGGAATGTTCCAGGGGCATTGCATAACCCGAAGGGCATGCGTTTGAAAGAAAAGGTTTAGAATGGACATGTGAATGTAGTCTTCCCTTGATCCTCTAGGGAGACCTCAATTTGATTATACCTTGAGTACCCATCTAAGAAATAGTAGAATGCATGACCTGCCACTCTCTAAAGGACTTGGTCAATGAATGGTAACGGGAAATTGTCCTTCTTGGTGAATGAGTTTAGCTTGCTATATTCAATTTAGACCCTCCATCCACTACTCACCCTTGTTGGAAGAATCTCTCCATCCTCATTGGTTATCACTGTGATTCCAGCCTTTTTTGGAACCACTTGGATTGGGCTCACCCATTCACTCTCAGCTATGGGATATATGATACCAAATTTTAGAAATTTCAAGAGTTCTTTTCTTACTACCTCCATGAGATTAGAATTGAGTCACCATTGAGGTTGACGACATGGCTTTGAATCAGATTCCAGAACAATCCTATGAGTCCCAATAAGTGGGATAATTCCAGGAATATCAGAAAGGGTCTAACCAATGGCTTTCTTATGCTTCCTAAGGATATCTAGAAGCATACTCTCATAATTGGATTCAAGATAAGAAGAAATGACAATAGGATGTGTTTTATTGTCCCCTAGGAAATCATACTTGAGTGTAGTGGAAGGTTCCTTCAATTCAAGATCAGGTTGGTTCAGAATTTCAGCAGAAGATTGGGATATTAGATCAAGTTCGATTTCTTTTTTTAGAGTTTCAGATAGGATTGATTCCCCACATGTAGAAGTTTCAGCTAATAGATTGGCTTGATTAGATTTAGGGATAGAATTTGGAGTGGTCTCCATGAAAGTGGTTTTTTGCAAGGTTTCACTAATTGTTGGACCTAAGACTTCATCATAAGAGAAATTTGAAAATGATTCAAGCCAAGGAGATAAACTTCCTTCATATGAACAAAGGAAATCAATCTCATCCTAACTTAAACATTCATCAAATATTCCTTGATGTTCCATGGATTCATTATCAATGATTCCAATCATGTTTACTTCATGAATGTACTCGTTATCCCCTATTTGTGAGCTTTCATTATAGATGTTCAAGTCAAGACTCATGTTCCCAAAGGTGATGGTCATGTTCCCATTTCGAACTCAGATAACAGAGTTGATTGTTGTAAGGAAAGGAGGACCAAGGATGATTGGGGTTTGTTCCTTATTTGCTAAGTTTGAATGGTTGTCAAGGACAATGAAATTAGCAGGGTAGATGAAGTTTTCAACCTTTACCAGAACATCCTTCAAAATACCCTTTGGAACCCTAATGCTACGATCAGCAAGATGAAGTGTGACAGATGTGAGTTGGAGTTCTTCTAGGCCTAACTAGCAGTACACAACATATGGGATGAGATTGACACTAGCACCTAGGTCATACAAGGCCTTGAAAAATTTTCTCTCTCCTAGTTCAACATTGATGTAAGGGTAACCCAGGTCTTTCAACTTAGGAGGAATGGTCCCTTGAATGGTGGTACTCACATTAGCAGCCAAAAGGACTTGGTTTTTATGTGAACATTTTCTTTTAAAATTGCACAAGTCCTTAAGGTACTTTGAGTAGGCAGGTATGGTTTGGATTTCATCGAGAAGGGGTATGTTCAACTTGACTTGTGAAAATATTTCCCTCAATGTTTCACTCAATTCAGGCTTTGTTTTCCCCCTCATACGTTGAGGAAATGGTGCAGGTTGTGGGGTTGTTTGTTGAAGAGTTGTTTCTTTGACAATGTTATCATGTTTTTCAATTTGACCATTTGGTTCATTTGAATTTTCATCCAAGTTTGAATCTTCAGGTGGGTTTTGAATTAGTTGTTCAGGTTTCTCAATTGATTTCCCACTTCTTAAAACAGTCACAACCTTTAGTTGTTCATGAGTTGTTTGAGTACAACTTGACTCTCCCCTTGAAGTTGAGGATGGCACCGCCTGAGTAGGCATGGGTGCCTTTCCAGTTTTGATGGTTTTAAGTTCTTGTTTTAGGGAAGATACTTCTGAGTTCATCCTCTCCATTTGTTTTAAAAGTTTTTATAGTAGACTTTGTGGAACAATTTGGGTTGGTGCTTGAGAAGATTGGTTTATCCTAGGGGGATATTTTGGAGGTGGGATGGTTTGTTGAAAATGGACCGGTGGATGTTGGTATTGGATAGGTTGGGTTTGGAACTGGTTATGGGTTTGGTAGTTCTGATGGGGGTAAGGATTGTTTCTATGTGGTTGGCTAGGTTGTTGGTTATCTTTACAACGGAAGCCTGAGTGGTCATTATACCTTGGTTTGAAGTTGTTTTGGTATTGAGGCTTTTGAAAGTTCAAAGCATTTACTTCCACTGGGGGTCCTCCTAAAAGAAAATCCTTTATGGATGGAATGGTTGGAAAGTTGTCTGTCTTATGGTCATGTTTGTCACAAATTGTGAAAACAGGGTCAACAGTTTGGATTTCATGGACTTTCCTAAGGTCTATCTCTTCAACCTTCTTAGAGAGTGTTGCGAGTTTAGCCCTGAGGATTTCCTCTTCTCTAAGTGTATGAATTCTAGTAGTTCTTTGTGGCTTTTCAGAATAAGGTGAAGTTACCCATGTTTGGTTTTGTTAAGAAAGGATTTCTAGATACTCGTAAGAATAATTTGGGGCTTTGTTTTTAAAGGTTCCATTACACATCATGTCAATGAATTGTTTGTTCCTTGGACCCAACCCTTCATAGAAAATTCTCACTTGTTCAGGAATAGAAAAACCATGGTGTGGAACCATGTTTGGAGTGTCTTTGAACTTTTCCCATGTTTCATAGAATGAATCTCCCTCTTTTTCAAAAAAGTTTTGGATACTCTTTTTAAGTGCAATTGTTTTGTGGTGGGGAAAGTACTTTTTGTAGAATTCTCGTTGTAGTTGGTCCCAAGAGTTGATGGATGATGGTCTCAAATTTTTTATCCAAATTTTAGCTTGATCCTTTAAATAAAAAAGGAAATATCCTCATCTTAGCTGATTCTAGTTGATGTGGGGGACACATGGTTTCTATGATGTCATTGAACTCCTTAATGTGAAGGTAGGGCATCTCGGACTCCATTCCATGGAATGTGGGAATATGGTTTAGGACATGGGGTTTAAAGACGTAGTTGGCATCTCCTAGGGAATTGTGTCTAATGCATGAGGGGGCATTGGTCCAGGAAGGTGTGAGGTAGTCATTCCTGGTTTTATCAATGCCCCCTCATGCATTAGACACAATTCCCTAGGAGATGTCAACTATGTCTTTAAACTCCATGTCCTAAACCGTCTTCCCACATTCCATGGAATGGATTCCGAGATGCCCTACCTTAACATTAAGGAGTTCAATGACATCATAGAAACCATATGTCCCCCACATCAAATATAATTAGCTAAGATGAGTCTATTTACTTTTTCTTTAAAGGATCAAGATAAAAATTTGCTAAACAATTTGAGACCATCATCCATCAACTCTTGGGACCAACTACAAAGAGAATTCTACAAAAAATACTTTCCCCACCACAAAACAATTGCACTTAAAAAGAGTATCCAAAACTTTTTTGAAAAAGAGGGAGAGTCATTCTATGAAACATGGGAAAGGTTCAAAGACACTCTAAACATGGGTCCACACCATGGTTTTTCTATAACTGAACAAGTGAGAATTTTCTATGAAGGGTTGGGTCCAGGGAACAAACAATTCATTGACATGATGTGTAATGAAACCTTAAAAAAAGCCCCAAATGATGCTTACGAGTATTTAGAAAGACTTTCTGAACAAAACCAAACATGGGGAACTTCACCTTATTCTGAAAAGCCAGAAAGAACTACTGGAATTTATACACTTAGAGAAGAGGAAAGCCTCAGGGCTAAACTTGCAGCACTCTCTAGGAAGGTTGAATCATAGGTTCACTTAATTCCCATATCTAAGGATTATTAACCCTAAATTAGTGGTTTGAGTAGTATTAGGTGTAAAAGGACTTACACATATAGAAAATGGAAAAGACAGGAGAATCAGAGGTTGAGAATAGAGGAATTACAATGAGAACATAATGTGAGTATCTTGGTTACTTGGGTCTCTATAAATGATGCCAAAATTTTATCTTTCCCATATTTACCCTATGGGTAGATGTGGTCGCTTTCAACACTAGTAGGGAGTTTAATCCATAGGTATTGAATAATTGAACCTAAGACACTAGGATTTTATTGAGATATTTATCTATGGAGTGAAAAACTATTTTGGGTGAATTTATTTGAAGAACAGACACACTAATTTTTGAATTAAAGTAATTAATAAATATATGTATATCCAAGATTATTTATAAGTCTAAAATGGATGTATTTGTTTTTCTTAGAAAATATAATCTCATCAATTCAAGAAATATCTATTCAATGAGATAAAAATGAACCTTTTAATTTACCTATTTAATCCCCACACAATCCGAAGGATAATTTCAAATTTACATAGAGGATCACTTAAATGATCACTTTAAGTAATTGGATCATACTAAAAATTAAAATATATAGTTTTTAAAATTGTTAAAGATGAAATAGAAAATAAATCATTGAATGGAACTCTCAAATTAAATAGCTAATTATATGTTTAAAGAACATAAAAACATCCAATCAATCCCCAATCAACTCCCTAAAATAAAACCATAATAGGGTTATCCCTCTATTGATGTAAATATATCAATAGAAGACGGGTTTAGAATAATATAATACATATTTAAGAATTGAAAACAAAAAAATAATGAATACTCCACCATTTTATGAATAATTTCACAAATTTTAGTGTAAATAAATTCTCACCAAGAGTAAATAGTATCAAAGCGATAAATCAGAATAGAAAAATAAGAAGAGGAATAACTTTTATCAAGAAAGTAGAGTGATTCAATTCAACTTACAAGAGGAAAACAAATTTTAATAAACAAAGAAGAAACATAAAATTATAATTAAAACCAAATAATAACTCCAATAAATTACTTTACCAAATAAATATTAAATAATTATTATTATAGAAATTTTTCTACCCCCACCAATCAATTATTCTCAATTAATTAGGGTAGGTATAAATGAGTTAAAATTAAATGGAGTGTACTTTTCATCCATTGGAAAAAAAATCAAAGACATCTTGTATCTATCCACATGAAATTCCATAATGAATTTCATCTTGAGAGAATTTTTCTAGTTAATTTAAGTGAAATTTTTTTCCCTAGATTTATTATAATACTTGTAAATATTTAAACCCAATTAGATCATCTATTCAGAAGTTATGGTCCAAATGGTGAGCTTGATTTTTGGTCCTTAAAATATTGATGAAAATTTACACTTCAACTTAGGCCACCTATATCAAATTTCAAATGAAAAATTTATCCTTGTATACATTTTAATTAAATGTTTTCCATTAATCCTATATCTTTAGTTAAAATTTCATCTTCATTTGACTTGAATTTTTGGTTCCACATACATTTTATTGTCATGCGGTCCAAAATTATTTAATAAGAAATTTTTGTATCTAAATTTCATTGTAGGATCCACATATATTTTATTAGCCAAAGAACCAAACTACTTTTCCCAAAAAAATGGTATTTTATACCCAATTTCTCCATCTTCCTTTTTGAATCATCTATTGATTCAGAAGTGAATAATATTCCATAAAACGTTAGAGACATGATACTAAAATTTCAAATAAAAATCATAAATATAGAGTGTTCACAATGATATGTTTAAATAGTCTAAGATTAATAAAATTTTAATATATTTTGGTATGTTTTTTGTAACATATTTTTTATTTTTTTATAATATATTTTTTAGGGATGGTTTTCTAAATAGGTGAAATTTTTTTGTTAAGACATTTTTTCATATGAATTTGTCGGAGGAGGTGAAGGAATATTCTTTAACTTTATTAAGAAACCAACCCTAAAGTTAATTGATGATATGTTATTCCTCAAAGTTTACAACATCATGAATATTTTCATGATCCAAAAAAATTTTGTACACTTTTTTACAAAGTAAGAAAACCCAAATTAGAGATCAATCATTCTAGATATAGACCACCAGATTGACTACAGAAGAAGTACCAGACATAGGTTAATAGATTAAAACCATATGAAAATAGAAACTAAAGTTGTGTACAAAATTTGTGGAGTTAAAGGAGAGAAAATATTTTTAATAATACATAGTTTTAGCCACTAGTTGCAGACCCCTAGACAGATTTTACAGACAAAGAGTTGTAAGGGTCCATGTTGTTAAGTTTTTGTACAAATATGTACAAATGGAATGAATGTTCAAATATATTTAAATAAGTAAAAGGGGTAGAAGTCAAAAAATAAGAATGATAAATTATATTTTTTATCTTTTAAAATAAAAAGGGGGAGAAATTATACCAGGGAATTGTATAGATAAGTTTCAAGTAATAAAATTCTTTAGAATTTGAAACAATATAGTCAACCATCTTTAATGACTCAGGTTTATTAGATAGTGGCTAAAGAAAATTCCATGATGACGGTTTATATATCATGTGGAAAAGTCTTTTTTGAAGGTTGTATGAAGTTCATGGTTTGAAATTTATAAATTTAACTATTTAATGAATTCAAACGGATCGATTCCATCAAGAGAAGATCCATTGAATAGACAAACATTGGACATTCATGATGTCACTTGATGAACATTTCTGCAAAGTTGTATTAGACTGATTCATGTATTATAAGTGGTGTATGAAATTTTATCTGTGGAAATATGAAAAAATAGATTCATATGGATGAATTAAAGTGGATAAGTAAATACATTTCACTAGATGGGGGAATTCTAAAAGAAGACACTAGATAATCAATCCACCAAAAAAATAATTATGAGAAACTTTACATAACTTTTAAATTCCTTTTAAATGTGATAATACTGAGTTTATTTTTATTTCAATTTTATTTTTACCTAATTTAGATAAGTAATATTTAATATTTTCTTTAATGTATGAGGTTAATGAAGTTTGAAGAATTTTGTAGATGTTGAAGTTCTTCATGAATCTTCAAGCATGTTTATGAATATTCTAGAAGAGTTGAGAAACACCAAATGAATTTCATTTTAATAGGAAAGTGAAATAGGTTTTTAAATTTTCTCTTTTGATATCACCTATATAAATGGATTTAAATAAAAATGTACTTAACATTGTTCACCCATACAAAAATCCGAAACACTGAATATTTAGTGTTAGACTGAGTTTCTAATTGAGATTTCACTTTGGTTGAAGAAGAGATACTGGAAAAAGTTTCTTGTCAAAATAATATAACAAAGGATTAGATCAGTATAAAAAGATATGAAATTATATTTAAGGAAGAAAATTGTGATATAATTCAGAGGTACTAGATAGAGGAGTCGATTAGATATACTAGATAGGAAGTATCAGAAAGAATTTCTGAGAAGGTTGTGAGGTGTAATGGTTTTCTTATCAGATAGAACATAGGTTAGAAAAAAAGGTATAGTTTCAGTGAGACACACTAGATGAAGAAAATTATATGGAATCATATGGATCACTAGATGGAGGAAATCAGATAGAGGAAATATAGATGAATTTTTGGGGATCTGTTTATAAAGTTCCATAATTTTGCGTTGGTTTGGTTTTAATAAGAAAAACTTTGTAACTAATAGGAGTTAGTATAATCATAATTTTCATGAGAGTGAAGGATTATAATGATATTTGGATCATTTTAATTAAATTTTATATTATAGTGAATTTCCATAGACCGATGGGAGTTACCATGGAAAGGATATAGTCACCCCCATTAAGGGAAGACCTTGTAAATATTCTGTTCCCTATTTTAATTTCTTATTATTTCATTCTTGTGAGATTTTTTTATAAAGTTGATAAGGGTAAAACTATAAAAATTTTCAGTGGTTCATTTCAAGAATATTTAAAATTATAAAAAGATGACCACTAATTAAAACACCTCCCCTTATCAGTGGTTAAATGATCCTAAGAAACTTCAATTGGTATTAGAGCAAATATTACCCTTTTCATATCCTTATTATTGAAAATCTCAACATAGTGAAAATAGAGGTATTTATACCTTCGATGAAAAAATTATCATGGTTCAAAAAATAGAATGATACTCTATCATCTGTCTCTTTTCCTAGAGGTCATTGATGTAACTACAATTTGGTTTTGGCCCATTGAGAAAAATAATCCTATGAAGTTTTTAGAAAAAAGAAATATTGATGTTGGTTAGAAAGATATAGATTATATTATAATGTCTTTTTAAGAAAATGTTTTCATGAAGGTGATGGGTCTCAAAACTACTAAGGAAACCTGGGATAAACTTGAATGTATCTTTGAGTAAAATATCAATGTGAAGGAAGTGAAGTTATAAATTTTTCAAATCAAGTTTAAAGATATTAGAATGATAGATAATTATATTATTGATTATTATTTTACTAGAGTTAATGAAGTTGTTTGAAACATCATAGGTTTCAAAGATGTCTCGGGAGATTCCACCAATATTAATAAACTCATGAGAAATTATCCATATAGGTTTGATTATATAATTTAATCCTTATAAGATAAAGATGATTTATCTCTTAATGAATTGCATAAATTTCTTATTTATTATGAGATGAGGAAAGCTACAATACTAAAAAATAAGATCAAGGATAAAATTTATTTTGAATATATGAGAAAGTTGAAGATCCAATATGTTGATATTATTGAACTTAGTGATTATAATGATAAGGAAGATGATGAAATGAATGAAAAAATATTTTCTATTATCTCTAAATATTATGTATGGGGTAGTGGAAAATAAGGATTCAAAGTCACACTTTAATATTTAAAGTGTGAATTAATTGAAAATTTTTCTACGAATTTTTCTAAGAAGAAATTTAGATAATATCAATATGATACTAAAGAAAAACATCGAAGTAATAAGTGGATAAAAACTTCCAATGAATACATGAAATCCTCTAAGAGTAAAAAAAGGTTCCACATAAAGAACAAAAAAAGTATATTGAGTAATAAATATGAATAAAAATACACTAAAACAATTATTTAGAAGATGAACATTTAGATAAGTATATAAATTTCTTTTAAAATGTTTAGAAAAAAGAATATTCCTCATACAATGAAGAATAAGGAGGTGAAAAAACCTATAGAGAATATCCATTGAGATCATATCTTTTTGTATATATTGATAAAAAAAATCAAGAAATATATCATAATTATGAATAAATTTAGTGAGAATAAGTTTGATGTAAATGTATATATTCTTAAAATTGAAGATGTGTACATTGAGGAGATTAAAAAACTAAAGTTGAAAGTTTCAGAATAAGGAAAGATTGTGGAAGATCTTAGTTAAAAAATTGATGCTAAGGAAGATGAGGTTAATAAAACCTAATTGATAATTATTAAGGTTTAAAGTTCATTAAATAATATGAAAAAAAATTAAAAAATTATTCATAGGTAAACGATAAAATATATAATGTTTCTAAGAAAACTCATTTCAAGAATCAAGTGAAATTTACACCCACTAAATGTAAAATTTCATCTGATTTGGATAACCATACTGGTGTTAAAAACAATGTTAGAAGAACTTGGATTTAGATGGGATATGTGAAGCATATCACATCTATAAAATTTGAGAGCAAACTCAAAGAACATTGTTTTACACACTAGAAGAAAATAGGTTCTGAAAATTATGTAGAACCTCAAAAAACTTTCTACAGGGAAAAATCCTACTTCTATAAAAGATTAATATTTAGTTGACATTTTTAGTGTTTTTTTATATATTGGAGTAAGTAATATAATTTTTGGTAAAAAATTTATCTTCCTATAAATAGGAATAAACCAAGGGGAAATATTGGAAAGAAAGAGAATAACTTTCCTAATCTATAGAAAGAAAGAATTGAAAAATCTTCAGATGCTATAAATTTTCCTATGTAAAATGTATTTGATTTTCAAGAGAAATTTTATAGAAGATGTGACCAACCAAGTCACTTTTCTGAATAATGTATGAAAACCCTTCTAAAATAAGTTTCATATGATATGAAATAAAAAGAAACTGGGAAAAATAAAATTGAGGAAAAGGCTTTTATTGTTGAGGAATCTCTAAAAAAGAACAAAGCTTAGATTCTTGATAGTGGTTTTCCCTCACACATGATAGGTGATATGAAAATATTTATTTTTTTTTGAATAATATGAAGGAGGATTAGTTAAGTTTGGAAAAATAATTCTTTAAAAATTATAGGAATAGGAACAACTAAGATTAAAGCTCAAAGGATGAAATCAAAGGAAGTGTTATATGTTGATGGGATAAAAAAACTAAGTGTTATCCTACTTTGTGATGATGGTAAGGAAGTCATCTTTAGGAAAGATTCTTGTATAATCCGAAGTTTGAAAGATGTAAAAGTTATCATTAAGGGAGAAATAACTGATGAAAATATTTTCTAGATTGAAGATCTTTTAACTCATGATACTTAAGTACTGAGGATGAAAATAAGTTGTGGTGTTAAAGACTTGGTCATCTTGGCCAAAAGAGTAGGAACACACTTTCTAAAGAAAATTTTATAAGAAACTCACTAAAACTAAATATGAAATATAATGTGGTTTTTATAATTTTTTATAAAGGGAAGATGGTGTGAAGAAGACATATGATATTTGAAATCCAATCCACTTGAATGATTTAGATCATTCACTATGATCTTTATGGACTGATGAGACATCAATCAACCAAAGGTAATTTTCACTTTCTTATTTTTATTGATGATTTCTCTCAATGTACTAATATAATTTTTATGAAACATTAATTAGAGTTTTTAGAAATATTTAGATATTTTAAAATATAATTTTAAAGAGATATGGGTGTTTATATACTAAATATGAGAACCGATAAAAAAAGGAGTGCACAATTAATGATTTCAAACACTATATAAATAATAATAGAATAAAACACCAATATAGTTCTCTATACACTCTTAAAAAAATGGAGTGGTGGAAAGGAAAAATATAAGTTTAATGTAAATGGAAAGAAGTATGATGGATGAATAAAGACATTCAAAATTTTTCTAGAGAGAAATTTACAGTACTACTGTTTATATATAAAATAGATGTTTCTTGTGGAAAGATTTTAAAATGAAACCATATGAGATATGGTATAAAATAATATTCATTGAAATAATTCAAGGATTTTGAGAGTCCTTTCATTCTTAATATAAAAAATAAACATCTTTTAAATTTTGATGAAAAATCTAAGGAAGGAATTTTGATGGTCAATTAAGATAATAAAAAAAGTTACAAGTACTAGAATAAAAATTTACAAAATATGTTGGATTTTTATGATGTGATAGTTATTGAAAATCCAAACTCACTAAAAAAGTTATTAAAAATGTTATAGAATATAAATGGAAGATTTTCAATGAGAATAGTTAAAGTTAAGATTATAACATGTACAATGTGTCTCAGATCAGTCTAATGATGAAGAAAGCGAGATATGTATAAAATATATAAAATTTCATACATTACAGAAATAGGTTGAATCTAACAACATCATTATATATTATAAAAATCCAGTTCATACTAGATGAAAACTAATATTAAAAAATCAAACATCACTTATCTCAAAAGTTGAACCAGAATCAATTTCAGAGGTAATTGAATATAAAGAGTGGGTACAATATATGAAGGAATAATTAGATAAAATTGATAAAAATGACACTTAGGAACATTTTACATGACCGGTAATAAATAATATTATATAGAGAAAGTTAGAGTTTAGAAGCAAGATTAATTGACATGGATAAATATCAAGAAACAAAGATTTACTTGTTTAAAAAGGTTACTCATTGGTGAATAGTTTATATTTTGAAGAAACTTTTCCCCAATTGTGATATTGGAAAGTATAAGAATGTTCTTGGCAGTTTCTTCCCATCATTGTTACAAATTTTATCACATATATTTCAAGTCATATATCTTAAATGGAGAAATTAAAGAAGGATAAATTGAGAAACCTAGTGGGTTTTTACTTGATAAATATAGAACCAATGTGGGTAATTTGAAGAAATATTTGTATGGGTTGAAACAATATCTACATTACTGGTACTCAAAACATGATAGTTTCTTGAATAAGATGAACTTTTCTAAAGGAAAAGTTGAAAAAAAACTTATACGTGAATAAGATGAACTCAAGTAACCTGATTTTTATTTTTTATGTTGATGAAATATTTTTTTTTCAGTGGATAGAGTCAAAACTTGTAAAGATTTTTCAAAATAAATTAAGGAAAACTTTGAGATTTAAATGGTTAGAGAATTAACTTTATTTTTGGGACTATAAGTTAAACAGAAAGAAATATATATCTTTCTATCAAAATAAAATTATTCTAGTGAATTTTTTCAAAATTTTGGAATAGAGGACTCCAAAAAAGTTTCTAATCCCATTTTAGTTGTCATGAATATGAGTAAAGATGAAGATAGGAAAGAGAGAATTAGAAAGTGTTTTGGAAGTTGATAGGAAGCTTTCTATATATTACAACTTCAAGTTTAACCATTGTTTATTCTATTAAATTGTGTGAAAGGTATCAGAGTGATTTGAAAGAATCACATATTCTGGTAGATAAAAGGATACTCAGGTATGTTACTTATGTAATGTTGTATAAAACAAGTCATGACATGAAATTTATTGAATACAAGGATACTTATTGGGCTGGAGATTATAATGATAAAAAATAAACACAAAGAGGAACTGTTTTCCTGGAAATTTATTGTGTGAGTTAGTATTCTAAGAAATAAATTTCAGTAACTTTGAGAATAGTGGAAGCAGAATATGTGGCTTCCACCCAAGTTTGTACTCAAATTATATGGATGAAAGTTCATCTAGAAGAGTTGAGGGTAAATGTTTATAAACCATTAAAGATATATTTTGATAACCACATTGTCATTGATCTTTATATTATCATGCACAACATTTGATATCAAATCACATTGATATTAAGTATAATTTCATTAAGGATAAAGTTGATGGTGGAAATTTTATGTTGGAGTATATTTCAATAAAGTACCAAATTATTGATCTTTTCACCAAATTTTTACCAAGGGAAAGATTTGAAGAATTAAGGCTAAAAATAAATTTTTATCCTCCATCAACGACTTACTAAAGTTTTTAATGAAGTCCCTCATCATTATTTGGATTATTTTTTTAGGGGGGGAGTAAGTATAACTTTTTAAGAAGTAAAAATATTTCTATTATGAATCTGAATTTGCGGTTATCATAAAATTGGTAGGATAAAAAGAGGTAAAAATTGAGGGAGATTTTATTTTTTCATAATAAAAATATTTATTGTCACCGAGGCATGAAATTAATTAAAAAAACATTACTTTATTTAGTAGCGTGGTTTTAGGATATTCACTATAATAAAGGTTGTGATTTGATGGATGTTTTGAAAACTTAGTTGTGAAAAAATTGAGTTTTTTAAATTCAATGTTATAATGTTCCTGAAAAATATAAAGGGGGAGATTGAAGATACTTTGGGAGTTTTTGTAACATGATTATTATATGTTGAAAACATATTTTTTTAAGAATGTTTTTTAATAGGTGAATAAAATTTGTTGAGAAAGTTTTTCATATGAATTTGATGTAGGAGGTTAAGGAAGTTTGTTTATCTTTATTAAGATACTTTCCTAAAGTCAAATGATTATAATTTTTTCCTCAAATTTTAAAACATCATGAATATTTTCATGATCCAAGAAAAGTTTTTGCACATTCATAAAAAGTTTTAAAAGTACAAAGTGGTAGATCAAGAATTCAGAACATATACCACCAAACAAACTAGGGAGGAATTACTGGACGCAGGTTACCAGATGAAAACAATATGGATGTAGAAATTGAAATTTTGTACAAAATGTGAGGATTCAAATGAAATAAAATAATTTTCATAAGGTGGAGTTTAACCCACAAGACAATGACAACAAAATAGACTTTCCGAAAAAATAAATATAAAAATTCCATGTTGCTAAGTTTTTGTACAGATATGTACAAAGGGATAAAATTTGAAACTCTGTTTAAATAAGTATAAAGGGGGAGAAGTCCAAAACCAAGAAGGATAAATTCTATTTTTTATCTATATAAACACAAATGGGTATAAATATGAGTAGGTAACTAGTCATAGAAGTTGTATATAACTAAATTCTTTATAATTTTCAACAATATATCCAACATCCTTCAATAACTCGATTTTACCATGTAGTGATTGATAAAAATCCCAGACAAATAGTTTGTATATCAAGTGGAAAAGTTTTTGTTGAAGTCTACATGAAGTTTGGGTTTGAAAAGTTATGATGATGTGTTGAAGGAAGGATAATATATCGAGTCTATTGGATAAATATCCATCAGATGGAAAAACATTAGACAAACATTCATGATGTCACTGGCCGAATGTTTCTGGAAAATTGTATTAGAATAAGTCATGTATTCCAAGTGGTGTATAAAGTTTGAGAAAATTAAGGATGAATAAATATAGTCAACTAGATTAAGAAAATTAGAGAAGTGAAAATATTTCATGGGGTGAATGAATTATCAAAGAAGGTACCGAACAAACAATCCACTAGACGAAGAATTTGGAGAAACTTTATATAATGTTGTAATGTACTTTTTAAATGTAATAATGCAGATATGGATTGTATTTAAATTGGGTTTTTTATCTAGATGAGATAACGAATATTGAATAATTTCCATAACATATGAGGTTAAGGAATTTTGAATAATGTTTTTGATGTTGAATTTCTTCATGAAGCTTCAAGTATGTTCATGAATATTCTAGAAGAGTTGAGAATCATCCAACGAATTTCATTTGAGAAGGAAAGTGAAATTGGTATCCAAAATTTTCTCCTTTTATATCAACTATATAAAGGGGTAAAAGTACAACTTTATTTAACATTTTTCACCTATATAAAAAGTTAAAATTCTTAATATTTGGGTTTAGACTGTTTTTTTAACTGATATTTCACTTTGGTTAAAGAAGAACTATTGAACAAATTTTTTTTTGTAAAAATCGTCAAAATTTTTTTTTGATGAGTACAAGTGGGTAGGTATTTCTATATAATCTAGTAGATAGAGATACAGGTCAGAGTTACCAGATATAGGAGTCAGTTAGATATATCAGACATACATTATTAGATAGATTTTATAAGTAGGTTTTGAGGAAGAGCAGTTTTGTTCGTTGATTTTTTTTATAAAATAGGAACAATTTTAGTGAGGAGAACCAAATAAAGAACATCAGATAGAGTCAAAAGGTACACAATATGGACATTACAGGATAGATGAAATATATATAAACTTTTGGGGTGTTTTTTTAAAAGTTTTCATATTTTTTTGGATCATTTTTCATAAGAAAAACTTTATAACTGATGTAATTCAATATAATAATACCTATTAAGATATAAAAAGAGTCTAATCGGAGTTGGATCATAGTAATTCACTCTTCTTTTATAGTGAATTTCCATGGATCTATGAGAGCTTCCCTGGAAAAGAAGTAGTGACCCACACTGGGGGTGAACCTTGTTAATCTTTCACTATACTTTACCTTCCTATCATTTCATTCTTGTGAGTTTGTTTTATAAAGTTGACTAGGATAAAAATATGACAATTTGAAGGGGTTCATTTCAAGAATATTTGAAATTTTAAAAAGACAACCAATGATTCAACACCCCAGTGGTTCAATGATAAAAATGAACTTCATATTTCAAACAAGAATTGTACATATGATTAGAAATGAAGTTCAAGTTGTAAAATTCATTAACTTAAGATTTTATGAACAATAATGGACATGAAAAATAAAAAATAATTAATAAAAAATAAAAATTTTTTGTGTTCCCCATGAACCTATCTCATATATAAACAATCAAAAATTAATTACAAAATCATCTAAAATAAAATTTCTAATTTAACACGAGGGTTGTTAAATTTACCAGGTGTACTACAATGATAAATTCACAAACTATGGAGTGTGCCCCACTCCTGACATGAATCATATCCTAAACTAAAAAATCCCTAAATTAGAAACCTGAATTTATAAACCAAATATTCCAATTTTCATAGAAACACTTATTAAATTTTTAGGGTGAAATAAATAAATATAAATGGTGTACAATGACTATAAACCAAGTCTATTAAGCCACCTATACAATACATATATTAAATATCCTTCATATTGATGTAATTACACCATGATATGATGTAATTTAACTAAACACCCTAATTTTACCATTCAAAAAAATAGTAGATCAGAGGAGGAGTAGGAAAAAGGAAGAAGAATGAGGAAGATATCACTCCCAATAAACAAGAAAAAACCCTTTGTATCACCATGTATCAAGGGGAGAAGAGATGGGAAAGGGAGAGAAAAGGGGTGGTTCCCCTTTCCGGTGTGTCCTGCCTATCAAGGAATCTCTAAGGGGGTTTATATGCAGAAAGGGGAAAATGTCCCTTTTACCCCTATTTTAAAAACATATCTAAGTCCCACTGGGTACTTGGTCATCCCCTATTAAGTACCTAATGTCTCTATCAGTTACCCAGTATATGGAATCAGCCACCAGATGAACCATTTAGAGGGGATAACCCTATAGATTCTAGAAAAGGTCCCTGGTGGTCATGAACCAGGTAACTTATTGAACAAAACTACCACTACCCCCATTCTCCTCTACCAACACCTAAGAACTCTCTTTGGGTGTTTTTACACTTATATTCTACCTCCAAAATATCTCATAAATCATTCAAAACATGATTAAAACACCACTATCATTTTTATCAAAAAATTAAAATTCAAGAATCCACATAATTGATGAAAATATGAACCGCCTATTGGTTCACTGACTTTAAAATATATAGATAGTTATAAAGGGTTTCAATGGTATATCTAACATCTAAAATACAATAGAAGAAAAACTCCAAAATACCATTAATATCAAGATCTATCTATATGTTTGGAATGAATATAAACAAAGAATAATAATGGAATAAATTACACTCATTGATCTATCTAGATAAATATTTTCAATAGAATTTGATTCATATCACTAATAATTAGTTGAAATAATCCTTCCTCTAGAGGAATCCATAAATCAGGGGAATCATCCATTTCTTGGGAAGTATCTTTCTCAATGCCATGATTTTCTAGAAACTCAATGAAAGGTGGAAGAGAATAAGAGAAAGTAGAGAATCAGATTTAAGAGTTATAATGTTCACAACATGATAAATGAGAATCAAGAAAACTTGTATATTAATCTAATAGACTCAAATAGTTAGCCTTCATTTATGAAATGTTTCTATAACAACCCCAAACTTTTACACTTGAATCTGATTCTAAAAAAATATTTATATTTATTTCTTTGATACCAATAAATGTGACCCAATTTTTGCCTTCAAAAATAGAAAACGTCCAAAAGAATATTGGATCACTTACATACCCAATAACCTTTTAGGTTTAGAGTTTTATAGAATTAGAAAAAACTCTTACATAATAATACCCCTGTCTTTAAGTGACCTTTTTATCCATTATACCTACCTTTTATTTTTCCATATTACATCTTCATCATTATTCCTACTCATCCCTAAACCCTGTGATTTTTTTTGAAAACGTGAGATAAACACAAAAAATATCAGTAAGGGACATAAAAAAGAAGACGAAAATAAACCCATTAGTCCATTTCAAAAACATGATATCATATGAGATAGTTTTACTTTAACATAATAAACTTTGAGATCAAATAATAATTTACATACACATAAAATTATATTTACTACCCAAAGTTTTTCATAATAAAATTTATAAGAAAACAATGAAAAATAATAATCATGAAGGTTTCATATAATAAATGATAACCCATGAATTTTTTTCCTAAAAACATACCTTTTTATCCTAAAATGGAATAATAATTCCTTTGAACAAAATATAATTAGCTTACCTCTTGAAATCCAAATTTTCTATGAAAAATAATTTGAAAGCATTGAAAAGTCATGCAGTTTCCTTAGGACATCATCTCTATATAACCCTTACAAGAACCTTTTTAAGAACCCTCAAAAGTGGAATAACCAATAGGGTCATTTTATAATATAATTCTTCAAAAAACTTAATCATTACCAATTTATTGTAGAGCTATATTAAGCTTTCTCGTCCTTATGAGCTATATTAGGCTCCCCCATCATTATAAGCTATATTTGGATCACATATCATCATAAACAATTTCCAAGGACCATAACATGAATTAATAAAATATTTAATTTCCATTATTAATATCATAAAAATAAAATTTTTAACCCATAAACAAAATATTTTCAGATATTGATATATCCCTTTCCTTTAAAACCCAATTTTCAAAATTAAAATTCCCTAAATATAGGGAAGGATTTTTTTTATTTGAAGTAAACATATAAGATTATAAAGGAATAAAAACATAAAATAATGGTTTCAATGGTATGAAAAATATATTAACACCATGTACGTTAAAATAAAACATTCTTTTTTCTTTTCATAAAGAAAGTCAAATGTGTTGTATAAAATACGTAAAAATATTCCTTTTGAAAACCTTAAAAAGAAAGTAAAAACGTTATAGAAAATGTAATTTATAATTAATTTATTTACATATAAATATATCCATAAAATAATTTTCATAATATGAACATGGAATAAAAATATTTAGAAAATATACCTTTAAAACATTTAAAATTATTTTTAAAGAAAAATGTCCCTTACCTTAAGTTCAACTTATCACATATGTTCTTTATCTCATTGAATAATAAAATTATGTTAATTATTTACTTTATTAATAATTTTTTTAATGTTAATTACATTATCATTATCCCTTTTATATTATTTATGACTATATTTTATTTAGTTAGTTAATCAGTTAAGCTTACATCATACGTTTTGTGGATGTTTGATTCCTAATTCGAAAACAGATTTAGTAAGATAAAAATGGTAAAAGAGGTTATTATTACATAATATAAAAAATAAAAAACATGACATAATTATAATTTTTATATATTAATTATAATTTTAAAACCAAAAATGAAATATGTTTATGAAAAATGAACCATGTTACAACATGGAGACGGTAGTCTATACGTACACATGAGTAACATTTCCAATTTTCAACGAACATGATGGAAAGACTGTAAGTATCATTTAATACTTAAATAATTATGATTATATAATAAATATAATATTAACTCTTTAAATACACACACACAGATATATATATATATATATATATATATATATATATACCATCAATGTGATTTTATTATGAAAAATGAATCACATCGCTTCGTGGAGGTGATAGTCCACACGTACACACGAATGATGTTATCAATTTTCAATGGATGTAATGGTAAGAAATTAGAGGATATATTATATTTCTATAATTTCATGCATTTCATTAATATTATATATATTAATTAAATCCATTATAATAACCATCATTGTGAGTTGTTGATGAAAAATGAAACACATCAGATTGTGGAGGTGGTAATCCACACGTATGCACAAGTGATGTTTTCATTTCCCATAGGATGGAGACGAAGATGAAAAAGGGTTGTACCATAATAATAATAAAACTTAATTATATTTAATATACTGATGTTATTATTTTATAAATGTTATAGAATATTTTAAAGAGATAGAAGAAGAAATAACCTTTATAAAATTCAGTTGAGACTTATATATTCTCTTTGGATAACCTATTTGGATTACACCTTAAGCCTCCTCGGTTTGGAATTTTAGTGAGAATAAAACCTATATTATGTTTAGAGTTAATTTGGGTAGATATTTTGTTAGTTATTTTCTGAAATAGTGTTTTGAAAATGTGTGGGGAAGATTAGAGAGGAGGTTTCCTTATATAAGTGAGAGGAGGGGCACTTTTGGAATTACTTAAATTATTGACTTAATATAAATTAATTTTCATGAAGAAGTGAAAAAATTGATATATTATGAATAAATGATTATTATGAGTTGAAATATTATCATATAATAAATTTTATTCAAGTTTATGTGATTTTTAATACTTATCTCTCAGTTGTATCTACTTTTCAACCCTTTTGACGATTACCATAATATCAATTTTTTTTACCCTATATGAGTAAATAAAGTTAATATAAAAGGAAAAGAGGCCCATAAATAGAACATGTTTTAAATTTTAAACCATATACCATTCACTTGGCTTAAAATAAGATTTTATGAATTTTAAATCATTTAATATATATTATTTACATAATATGCCATTAAAGTCTTTTTCGAAACTATTCACATAGTTTGAATTTAGTGACATCAAGATAGTAATGGAATTATAATATAATATTTTAGAATAGAATTATTATTTTATATTTATCTATTAAATTTTTTTGATACTATAACTCACCCAAAAAAATTACTTTTATATTTTTTAATATAATACACTTGATTTTTCTACTGCTTACACAAATATGGTGTCAGTGTTGTGTAAGAATTTGAAGTAATTATTTAATAACTAATAATTAAAAATAGATTAAAATGATTAAAAAAATGCATTCATATTTCAAATAACTATTTACAACATAACATAAACTCTTTTTATACCTATGAAAAAAATTCAAGATATTAAAACAGAGTGACATTTTATTTTTATTCTTTATTTAAAACTATATTAAGGTCATTATCAAAGGAAAGTGGCAAGAAATTACCATTTTTTTAATATTTTATGTTCATGGACTAAAAAAACTTATCCAATAAAATAAAAACAAGTGTTAGTGATATTTTTAGATCTTATCACATTATTTTAAACCTTAATAACCTGATTTTCCCTTATTCAGGTGACACATATTTACCATGGTTACTCTTCATAACGAAAATAAATAAAAGGGATATATTTACCAAATTTTGAACTCATTATTCCAAATATAGAATTATTTTTTCAATATTCAATTTATTGAAGTGAATAAAATTAATTTAAGATAAAAATTCAAAATTCAATGAAAACAATTTTGTAGAAAAATGCATTTTAACCCCCAAAATAAACTTACACCAAAATTTGGTATAATGGCGATTAATATGTAATTAATTATATTATTTATAATTTATGTATACTTATATTAATTTATTATCAAATTATTCTTTCAAATTACTTTGATTAATGAAAATAAATGACACTTTTACAAAATTTGTATTATTCACTTTACAATATAAGATTACTATTTTAAAAAAATCCAAAAATTTCACCCTAAGATAGTTTTGATATGATTATTTAAAAAATGATTTAAATTTTATTGAATATAACTTATAAAATTATTATAATTTAATTATATTTTTCTATCACAGAAATAAATAAAAACTATTTTTGAAGAAAACATTTTTTTGAAGCATAAAATGTCTAATAAAATTTGAGTGCTTATTTACTAAGAATTTATCAATACATTTTTTTAATAAGTAGGAACATTATATATATATATATATATATATTTCATAGTGTTTTTATACCTATTAATTCTCTCTGATTTAATATAAAGGTTATAATAATCATATTTAAATAATAATATTTCATGGATTGTTTAATCTCTGGTTTTCAGGTGGTGCACACTATAAAAAATAATATTATTTTAAAAACTTGGTGTGTTATATTTTCATAGATTCATATTAATGTTTCAAATATTTTTAATGTTCAAACTAATACCCCATCAATTCATCTAACATTTAAATGAATATATTTAATATCAAACTCCTCATAATTATCATCTTATGATGATTGTAATCGATTATGATAATTGGAGCAAAATATGGAGACAAAATAATGAATTATCATATAATAAGATAATTCCCATGAATATACACCAAATAATAGTGTCTCACGCTATATCAAGGTACACATTAGGATACACCGCATCATGGGATAAACCAATGTACTATGGTCAGCCTTTTAGGGCATATATCCATCAATCTCAAACTCTCACTAAAATCCCCATAGACTTTAGTGAACTTTCACCTTATGTCACATCATACACAACAACTCTTTAAATATATATCAAAATAACTTCTTTAGATATCTTTTAAAACCTCTTTTATAAAATCTATCATCAATTCACCACATATCACTTCATATGCAATACCTTGTGAATATTCATCTAAAACTTCTTTTGGCTATCCTATAAAACACTTTTGGTATAGCTCTCAAAGTTTCCTAAACATGATCCTCATTTGAAAATCCAAAAAGTGTTATCCCAATGAATTTTTAGAATTTAAAATTATTATGAATTATCAAATCCATAAATTTAAGGAAAGATAGGACTCTAACAAAGAATTACTAATACTCAAGATATAAAGGTATTTGATGTGATCTCCATCAAACACATGTATCTCTATACCTATTCCCACAAGATATATCATATAAAAGTATTCATAATCATATGATTCATTTTTCAAAAACATTAAGTAACCACAATACTTGAAGTAATTCAATCCCATATAGCTAATAAAATATTCTCAATTATCCGAGTATAGGATGACTAGGTTGATGAATACATCACAAGTCATCCATCTTAAACAGATGATAACATGACATTCCCCTCACTAAAATTGATAATAACATCATATATACTATCTAAGTATGAAATTAAATATCTTAATATATCTCAATTGATGGACCATGTGTCGTAATTATCATATGGAAGTAGAAATCCCATTTGGGTTAAGATCCAATTAATTACATGATTAACATCATACCCAACCATCTCTGATTAGATAAATGTTTAGGATTACATTATAAAGGTATCAAATTATGAAGGTTCTCATTCTAGGTGTCTCACTAACCTTGGGTATGGAGAAATAAAAATATTAAACATCCACCCCTAATATACTAAAAATAATAGTTTATGACACTATATGTGGTATATAATTTGGGGTTCATCTAGAACACAAAACCTATTTTGTGCCTCATGATCATACTTTGTATCTCTATATGAAATTATATTCATCATAACCATAAGATTTAATTACAACCTATAATCTTCCATGAAGAAAATAGATTAGGGATAACTAAAATTTTTAGAGGTTAATTATCATTACACTTCACATAAGATATATAGTCAATGTAAAAGAATGATAATATGGAGTATGTGATCGCATAATGATTCACTATTCAAATCAACCCTTACACTGTTGTTTTAAACTGGTTTTGTAATGAATATTAAAAATATAATAATAAATTTTACTTTATGTTTTAATCAATGAATTAATGTTTATCACTATTTAATAGGGAAATTTTACTTGTTTTGATGTTCACATTGTAGGAGGAGGTGATTTGGAGAGCCTGTGATGGAATTCAAGAAAAATGGGTCAAACTGCGCGAGAGCCCAAGCATGCATTTAGACAATTATTTGTAATATGGATAATATGTGAATCCAATTGGGCTAAAAATGGGGTTATGAGTGAAAAAAATGTGATCTAAATTTCTATAGAATATCATTGATCCTGATTCGTCCACTTAGAGGCCCAAAATAGTCCCACAATGTGAAGAAATTCTGGGCAGTCCAGATTGGACCACCCTTTTGTATTTGGGCCATAACTCGGGCCTTGGAGATCCAATTGGGCTGATTCCACCTCTCATGGATAGCTAACTAGATTCCATGACTCTCCATCTAATTTAAAGTCATTTTAACGCTTTTTTATCAATCAAAAATCCAGATAAATATGGAGTAAAAAATATTCCTTGAATAGTCACCTAGCCTTTTAGATTCTTGACCACTTTATGTGGAAATATGGATGTCATTGCCCGTAAAATCACTCATCCCCCTCATTATCTATGTTTCACGACCAGGTTTGAAGTTTAGTAAAATTTGAGATCTATTTTCACCCATTTTATTTCTCTTCTCCCTCATGTACTTCTAAACATCCTTGTGATCAATTTGGAGAGTGTCCTTTGTTGTAATCCTAAGGTCCACACTTGTAATCTTCATAAGGTAATTGATTTACAGGTTTGTTGTCAATTGTTTTTCATTTATACCTTATAAATTTTTGTTTATTCTAGTATGATAAAATACAGATCAAATGAACAATAATCCACATGCTTCCATGCATAAACCAGATCTTGTGATGATTTGAGTGCGGTTGCCTCTTTTCTCACCCCTCCCTTTCATGAGTGTGCAAATGGATTACATCGGTTGATAAAATATAGGATCTTGAACCTATGAATATTAATGTTCTTTTATTGTGGAATATTTTTATCATTGACACAAATCTGTTCATCTCATCACGTTGTTGATGTGGTGCCTTGATTGAGTTCTGTTTTTTATATCGATTCATGTTTGTTGATCTTGAGTGGTTGCCGATAATCAATATTGTTGATCGATCAAATCCTAGGTGGTAACCTAGTAATAAATCACATACCATTACTGGTTTCAGTATGTATAAAATCAAGGAATCAATGATCCTTCCCTTTTCCTTGAGAGAAATGACAGATTGAGCATCAAGGGACACTTACCCGGGTTGATCATGATTTCTCCAACCGGTTTCTTTTAGTAGTAATATAATTTCAATTTATGTTCTTAAAAAAATAAAAACCAAGTTTTATAAAACCCCATTCCCATTTTATTTTCTTAATAAAACTCTCTTTTTTTCAATTAATGATCTAAGGCTCCTTTGAGAGATGACCTAGGGTTGCTGCTATACTGCAGAAATTCTAGTTAAAAATAAACATCTAATTTGACACGCTCGACAACACGATCAATATTCTTTTTGTATAACATGATACATTATAAAATTTTAAATTTTTTAAGAATACTTAAAAAAATTATACACATGTACATGTATAACTATATTACATATGTTATATTTCTAGATTATCCGTATGTTTGTTGTATTTTATAGGTTTTGTTAAACTTGTTACATCTCAATGTAATTATTGCTACATCTATCTAGTTCCATATGATAAAAACATACCATTAAAAAAAATCTATTGATTAACAATTAAAAATATGGTTATCTTGATTAATGGTTAGAATTAGGAACTATACTTCTAATTTTTAACTCCTTGAATGGGTTTTTGAACCCCTTTACTTTACAATATCGAATGTTACAATGTTAATAACTCCTATTGTCTACCTAGAAATATTTATAAGTTCATTTTCTTAATTATTTTAATCTATTGGCCCACTAGGTTAAATATCTTAATAGGGGTTGAATCAAGGTGTGTCATATTAAAACAATTCCCCCTTTGGATCTTGTTTTTTTGTTAAAAAAACCCTCTTATCTCTTCTTACCACAACAATGTAAAGAAAAAAAATAAATAATCCACATGACATAAAAATTTTACATGGTTAAAGCCAATCCCACTAATCCAATGAGAATACAATTTCATTTTTCAATGTACCAAAATATAATAAACTACAATTCTAGTACAATGTTTAGACTAGAGTCACTATCCCCTAGTTCACAATCATTTACTCTTTAAAATCTCGCTCCTCTCCCAAATGAATTATACTCACCATTTCTTCAATATAATTCCTTTTCTAAACTATATCAACTTTTAATACACCATAATTGGTGTGTCATGAATATCTTATTTCATCAAAATGATGAATTCCAACATACCATAGAAATTTTAGGTAATTCCTTTGAGATTCATGAAATTCAAAACCATGTGTTATTGTCATTGTTTATTTTATATCATTTTATATCATTTTTATTCTTTATGGGATTTTGATATTTTTTATCTATAAGTTTTAAATTTTAGAAGGTTTCTAGGTGGTGAAATGATATATCACAGTTAAGAGTAACTCTATGGAATTATTTTATTTGGGTCTATATCTTGAAAGTGTCATTTTTCATGGTTAGAAAAAAGGAATTTAAAAAAATGTAGAGATCCTAAAAAAATTTCATCATGTTCTAGTGCATATGGGCATGTATTCACATTTAGTCCACAGTTACCACTAACCATGCATCTAAATCATGTGATTCACCTAGAGGTTTCTAATAGCCTCTATATAGTTGGCGTGTCATTTACTAAACCATGAGGTCAAACCCTATGGGTTACCTATTTTTTAATTTTTCAGAATTTACACTTTTCCCATTACTAAATTAAAAATGTAAAACCTCATTTATTTCTCCACCCTTTTAATGCCCCAGTATGGGTACCAATATAAATGGTTCCCCAAGCTGGTTTTCTATGTAACCTCAGGCATGCCTCCCCAAACTCTAGAGGCTACGGACTAGTATCGGGGGTATAATGAAACATGTGGGGATACTATACCCTCATTATTAGAGTAATTAAAAATATATAAAATAAGAAATAAGGAAAACAATAGAAATAATAAACATGCATTAGAAATACATTTCTCAAAAATTGGGTACATGCCCACAACCAAACAGTAAATATTCCATGACATCTCATACAGTTCCAAGTGTAAAGAAAACCAAAAAATAAAGGAAATATGAATAATACCTAAAAAAGGTCCCAACACCAAGTCTGATTCCCTCATATATGGACATCCCAAGCCCAAATCAACCATCTCAAATAGGGCCTTTTCCCTTGTCCTGACCTAAAACCATGAAGTTTTCTCGAGTACCCAATGGAGGCTCAAGAAATATATGAGAACAACTCAATATTCCACCACCAATGGAGTCTATAAAACATCCAGTCTAGATAGTGTATGCATAAGTATGGTAAAAAATATATAAACAAAAGATAAACCAGGTTCCATTAAATAACATTATTTACATGAGCCACTTTCATCATTAGTTCAGTGAGTTGCCCATATTCATCAAACATAAATCAGCCTATGACAATCAACTAATAAATGCATAAGTGGAGTCAATTTACCTAAATAAAAAGGAAAATCATTTCAAAAAACAATACATAAATCTATTATCTCAAAGCCTCAATCCTTATAATCATATCAAAAGCATTCGTTAGGGGCATAAATCCTCAGTCTGCCACCCTAACCAATGAAATATAGGGGTGGAGAGTAGAGCCTTAGTCTATCTCGGCCCATAGAGAGGAGCCTCAGTTCAACCCCCACACATACCACTAATTCATGTGTACATTATTTTTAAATTGTTTCACACATTTACTATTTACATTCCATAACCTATTTAACACATTCAAGTTAATCCAAACATCCAATTATGCCTTGCTAATAAACTAATTTTTTTCATTGGTTTAATTTCATAAAACCACCCATGATAACATAATACACATAATTATCATAGGTTATATCTCATAAACCCTAAAATTTCCATTTAATAATATATTTCTATGTTCAAGTATGAGGCATGTGATGTCCTGACCCAGATTCCACTTTAATGTTTCCCTATGCTAGTGGGCCACATGGCCTTAAGTGTGCCTCCCCATATACTAGAGGCTATTGAATAACATCAAGGGTTCAAGGTGGTATAGTGGGAAGACTACACCCTCATGATAAAAGTATCATAATGGTGAAATTGATATATAAATAGTAGAAGCATAAACAATAACTGAAAATGTACGGTAAAGAATCCAACAATAGTAAATAACTAACATATAGTATCATATACAAAATAATGATATGTCATATGTTTATCAACCTAAGAATACATTCATAAAATTAGACATGTAATACAATACAGGTATCAAAGATCAAAAAGACAAAAAAACTACATCCAATAGCATCACAATCTATAACTAAGTCCTGTGCTCCCCCGATCTCATGTAATATTAAACTCTAGAATAAACCACTAGGAACTTACCTATATAACTACTTATATCCAAATATTCTTCATGGGTACTATCGACAACCTGGATAGGGTGGGAGATAAACTCAGTAGGGCATCACCAATAGTGTCTATAAGTATCCAGTCAGTGCATATAACATGGAAGTGTGCAGGTAATAATGGTAAGGTGTAAATAAAAACATAAAGGGGGAAATATTTGGTTCTATAATGAAACTAGGCTGATAGTATCTACTTTAGACTAAGACAGATAATATATTAATGGGTAACCATATTTATACACATATATGGACTGCATATATTTTGAAATTTACAACCATAAATGTTTATACTAATACTAGCCTAGACCCAAGGCGTAACTCAATCATCCATAAGATTTAACTTGAGTCTCACAAGTATCAAGGGACGCCATTCCCAGTATTACATGAATAGGGTATGCCATACCTAGTATCATAGTAATTGGTTCTCCATGCCCAATATCATATTAAGAAGGGTTGTCATGCCTATATATAAAAATTAGGGTCTCTATTCCCAGTATCATATAAATAGGGTTTCTATGACCAATATCCTACCATGATGGTCTCTATTCTCATATCTCATATCTCATAAGGGTCTCCATTCTTAGGTGTCATTATATAGGGTCTCAATTGCCATACCACATTAATAAGGGAGTTTACACCCAGATCATATAACTATTGTCTCTATGACCATGTATCACATTAGAAAAAGGGAAGACATGCTCATTTATATATAACATGCATAAGGGTCACCATGTCCAAATTATAATAGAAGGGTCTCCAAGCCTGATTATATCAATTATAAAGATTTAAGGATTTAATTAGAGCCAAAATTTAATTCATAACTCTTTAATATTCAATAATAACAAGGGAATAACCATTATTCTATTTAATTAGGTTATGTGGTTGTACCACTCACTTATATTCAACTCACTATATATGGATGAGTGTGTTATCCTTGATACATCACTACATTGATTCATTATCAATTGTGATATCTCCATTTAGATTTAAATCCAAACACATCGATAGATGTTTCAGCTATATAACCAAGAATTCCAATTAGAAACATGAAAGGGAACTCTAAAAAGGGGTGGAACACATTGAGTTTGAAAACCTCAAATGTGTCTTGGGTTATAGTAAGGTCATTAGGTTCCAAACAAGGAAACCAAATTAAGAAATATTCATTTTAGGATAATCAAATGGTGAAACTTTCATGTGAAACATAAAACATATTATAAAAAATCATTACTTTAAGGGATAAATACTAAACCACCAACCTTATTCCTGTAGAGGATACATTTTCTAGTATCAACCTTAGATTTGGTCTATATTTAGAGAAAGACAAGTGATGAAAGGTGCAAGATGAATTAATATTTTACCGGCATGCATTCAATAAGATGAATAAGGATAGAAATAGAGTCCAAATTAGAGTTTTATCCATGAACATAGTTTGTAATAGGTTTAAGCTCAAATAGGGAGAAAGGAGGTTCTCATATCATTGTAATGAAGAAAAGAAAAATAATGTTTAAACATATAAATCATTAAAATAAAAATAGAAATTTCACCCATAATTATTGGGTCACACAATTGGCCAAACTGTGCACTAACTGTGTTCACCTCACTACCTCAAAACCACACTCACATGATTCATGCGTGTAGTTTAGGAAACCATTCCCAAACAATGATTTTCACCTCTTCTAAAATTTTTAGACATTTGGCATGGGCATATAGTCCTGAGTGCACAGTTAGGGAAAACTGTACACCCTATTCTATTCAATTAATTCCTTACATGGTTAGGAGAAACTATGTGGGATTTTATGCATGGTTTCTACTAACCCTATAACATAGTGCTTTCTTTCACCAGATGGGGTTCTGGGCTCTGAAAAATCCGCAAACACCCATTTTTCCTCCTTAGACTCACTAGGCATACATATTAGGTCAAAACCAAAGATTTAAACTATAAATTAAAGAATTCATACCTCATTAAAAATGAGTTCTTACAGTCTTCCCCCCTTAAATGAAATCATCCTTGAGTTTCCCTTCCAAGGGTGGTAAAACGCTATCTGAGAAAAACTCCAACCAGTGAGCATGCATGTCTACCTCCCACTCTGAAGTCTCATCATGTACTCAGTCATGATTCCACAACATCCATACTAATGGGATAGATCAACCTCATATATACTTTATGATATAATCAATAATGTGCATGGGATACTTCTAAAAATAAGCATCTATATCTAACTCAACATCATTGGGATCAAAACTATGAGATGGTTCAGCATGATAATGGTGAAGCTGTGAAATGTGAAATATGTCATGCATGGAATGGTACCTCTAAGGTAATAGAAATTGATAGGATACTGGACTGACTCTCTCTAAGATTTAAAATGGCCTAATATAGTGAGGTGGCAACTTTCCTTTTCCTTTTCATCCATTTATTCCAATGTCTGGGTGATAACTGCTAGAAAACACGATTCTTGACCTCAAACAGCAGAGGTCGTCGATGGTGATCGACATAATATATTTTTTCTATTCTGAGTGGTAGATACGTGATTCCTCATAAGATGAACCTACTCTGAAGTATCCTAAATGATATGAGGATCCAGTATTTCTACCTCTTCTATCTCCAATCATCACAGGGGTGAAAGAAACAACCTACCGTATAGGGACTCATTAGGATCCATATGTACCACCTCCTGAAAATTAGTATTATAGGTGAACTCAATGTGAGGAATATTATTCCCCTAATAACTGATAAAATCAAGGATTCATTCTCAAAGCATTTCCTCCAACATCTGTATAGTCTGTTTTGACTAACCATTGGACTAAGGGTGAAAATCTGTGCTCAAAAGAACCTATGTTCCCATAGAACTTCATAACCTCTTCCAAAACCTTGATGTGAAATGAGTGTAACTATGTAAAATGATAATAGTAGGGGCCTTGTTTATCCATATAATCTCATAGATATACAGTCTTCCTAGTACATCAACTAAGAAAGTCTCTTGGATAGAAAGGAAGTTGGCTACTTTCATCAGTATATCAACAACTACCCAAACTATGTGACTACCTCAAGGTGACCTTGGTAATCCAAGAAAAAAATCCATCAAAACATCTTACCATTTCCATTCTAGGACTGTTAATGACTATATTAAGCCAGTGGGATATTGGTGTTCTACCTTCACCTGCTGATGGGTGGAACACCTAGTGATAAAACCCACTATCCGATGTTTCATCCTTTTCCACCAATACTGTCAGCGCATATCATGATACATATTGAAGATACCTAGAAAAAATTCCCACTAAGAAGCATGTGGATCTCATATCATCTTCTCTCTCATGTATATAGGGTCCCAGATACATCCACATATATGCAGGATGTCATCACCATCGATAGACCAATCTGAAGGTGGGTCCTCACCAGAAATACTCTCTCATAGGACCAAGCCTTATGGATCTAAAAACTACCTCATTTTCACTATCTACAGAAGTGAATAGTTCACTAATAGCGATGTAAGTACATTCTATCCATGATGGTCCTAAACCTCTATGTTCATATTAGAAAATAGGGCCATAAGTTGCCACTCGCTACTAGCCTCCTAAACTACCTATGTTTGAGTCCTTCTCACAACATTGGCAACATCATTTCCCTTTCTGGGCTTATAAGAAATATCAATGTTATAGAATTGAAGGTTTTAAATCCACCTTATCTCCATAAGGTTCAATTCATGCTATGTGAAAATATACCTGAGGATTTTTTTTGTCTATAAACACCAAAAATGATCTCCTCATAGGCAATGCCTCTAAAAACACAAGGCATGAATATAAGCTTCCAATTCGAGATCATGAATTGGGTAATTCTGCTTATGAGGCCCCATATATCGAGACTCATACATAATGAATTGATCTTCCTACATCAGAACTTATCCTATCCTAATACTTAATGCATCATAATACACTATATTGGTTCTACTTGGATTTGGTAGAATTAGGATCGATGCTGAAGTCAATATTCCCTTCAGCTTCTAAAAGGCTTTATCATAGGCTTATGACTATATAAACTTCACACCCTTTTTATTCAAGCCTATAATAGGTGATTCTAAGAATGATAATTCCTATATAAAAAATATATAATAACCAGCTATACCTAAGAAACTTTCTATATCAAAGACGTTCTTATGATTCTCCTAAGCAATTATAGCTCTCACTTTCTCTTGGTCAACTACTAATCCTTCATCTGAGATGATTTAACCCAGGAAGCGAACCTTATAAATCCAAAAATTATATTTAATAATCTTAGAATACATATAATTCTCTCTCAGTGTATTCAAAATGATATAAAGATGAGTGGGATGGTCACTTTGAGTATGAGAATACACCAAGATGTCATCTATGAAGATCACCACAAAGTAACCCATATAGGGATAAAGAACCCTTTTAATCAAATCCATGAGGAATGTAGGCTCATTCCTAATATTTAAAAACATAATGAGATACTCATATAAACCATACCAACTACAGAAATATGTATGTGGGATATCTGAAGGTCTGACTCGAACCTGATGATAGCCCAATCTCAGTTCAATCTTCAAGAATACCCTCTCTCCTTAGAGATGGTTGAAGAGATAATCTATATGAGGAAAGGGATACTAGTTATTTATAGTAATATGATTCAACTTCCAGTAATACACACATATACTGAGGGTTCCATCCACCTTCTTGGCGAAAAGGACTAGTGAACCCCAGGGAGAACTATTGGGCTGTTTAAAACCCCTAGCCTCTAAATCCTCTTAATGCCTCTTGAGATCTTACAAATCAATAGTAGCAAAACTGTAAGGAAAAATGGATACCAGTGTAACTCCAGGCACTAACTCAATAGTAAACTATACCTATCTCTTATGTGGTAGTCTAGATAAGTCTTAGGAGAAAACATCCCTGGATCAATTGACTACAGGATGGAATTCAATTTTATGTAATCCCTAATCATCCATGTAAATTTTAGAACTGGTCCAGCTCCAGCATCCTGTACATCCCACTCTCCCTTGTGAATATAAGTACTACCCTCTAGTGATGTAAATAACATCCTTTTATGATAACAATCCACATAGTCATGACAGGGGACCAACCAGTCCATTTCAAGAATGAAATTCAATCCCTTCATCTCAATGAATAATAGGTCCCATAAGAAATGGTGGTTTATTAACTCATGAGAGAATTCTTTTCACTAGAGTACACTCTCAGAACTTAACCTCAAAGGGGTGTCAATGTCTTAACAACACATGAGTACAGAATGTCAAGACCAAGGATTTCCACAAAATCCATAGAGATAAATGAGTGTTATTTACATGTATCAAATAATTAAGATTCAATAGCAGAGGCTACTAGAATAGTACCCCAAATAGTAGATGGATCAACACCCTTATCCTCTAATATAGGCTCTATTGAACAAATATGGACTGATCCATGGCCTTATGCTACAACCTAACCACCCGGAGTGGGTTTTCTTTTCTAGAAATGCACATCTGAAGCTTGGATACATTGGAAATGACCTCCTCCTCTTAATTTATGGTTATTAGTACTCCAGATACCTACCTGGTGATGTGATCTTGATCCTTCTCCTGAAGGTGGAGATATGGACCCTCTCCCACTCAACATAGATGGGAAGAAACTATAAAAATGCAGAAGATTTCCCAATATTCTATAGACCTGCCACTCAATGAGGTATATAGGAATTGGGGATTCTTATGCCCAAGATTACCACACTGGTGGAAAACCACATAATTTTTAGTAGGTTTCACCTAGATATCACTACTCACATGCACAATCTCAAAGCATCTCTTCTGACTGTTAGTCTAACCACTACCCTATCTCAGTTTTGAACTACCCTGGATCACACCATTAGATTCTCTCATGTTACACTCAGTGATGAGGACCTATTTCAATATATTAGATATGGTAGTCAACTAAAAAATGTTTACTTGAGAACGAATAGGATGCCTATGACCATCCTTGAATCATCTCGCTTTCGTTAGATCATTAGCAATATAGATAAGCGCAAAGAAGTAAATCTCTATAAAATGAGTTGAGTAGTCCATAAATTTCATATAACCCTACTATATGTTTATTAACTCCATATAAAAATCACCCCTTAGGGTCTCGATAAATAAATAGTCATAAAATATTGATTATAAATCCCTCCAAATCACTTCCCGCTACTGACTTACCTAGTTCAGAATATCCTGTCAGCATTTGGTGGATCCATGAAGCATATAAGAAGAGAGTTTAAATATCTTATTAAAAGGTGACTCTATATTCTATAATATATATAAGTTTTTCTCAATCCATAAATCTACAATTGGGGGGACACCATCCCTTAAAAATGTAGGTGGATGCTACTGATAGAACTCCCGTGTAAGATCTCCTTTAGAAGGGGTAGGTCACAATGCTCCCTATATAGTCTATATAAGATTAAAACTTCATTAAAACCATAAATCATCTCCCACATCTAGGATAAAGGAGGTTACACATGTGGCACTACTAGAGGTATCACTAGTGGCCTAAGGACCACCATATCCAGAGCATGGAATTCACCACCCTCTTGGAAAATGATTAGAGGAAATTATGGTCGAATATCTCTAAAAATTCTAAACACATGAGTCATATAATATTTAACCATTATAACATAATAGATACTTTAATAGGATAGGTAAAATCCTTCCTATAGGGACACTAATATAGAACATAAGATACACTACCTACTACCCACTAATAAGGTTGGAACTAGGTCAAGATTTGTGTTTCTCTATATGGTTCCTAGTATAAAAAGTGTTAATTTCAATTTATAGAGGAAAACACCCTTTAAATTAAAATTGGAATCCCTATTTAATGATGACCATTTATTTTTATATTTCAATTTCATTTAATTTGATTCTCATTTGTAACATTTGTCTTTAAGGGTTGAACTGTATTGATCACCACTTCCAATTTACAAGGGCCCATACACCTCATAAACTAAAGTGTGCAATCCATTTAATCCCAAACAATCATTTATCAAGTCCCTATATAAAGTTTCAACATAATTAATAGACATAGTAATAAGAACCAAAACATGTTGCAAGCAATGCATGCAGTAATATAAACGTGGTGTGGAATAATGCATGACATATAAATCATGTAAAGTGCCTAAAATTATGTATGATTAAATGTTTTCTTTACATATCAGGAAAAGGATAAAATATAATCCTAAATCATAATAATAAAAATAACACATCATTTGCATCAACCAATGGTGGAATCAAATAAACTGTAATAAGTAGAATACAAATCAACATGTCCCATCCAAGTTAATTTGGACTTTCTATATATGTGGGTTAGATACTTGGAAGAACAGCTCATTACCAAATTCTAATACATTATTCTATCTAATATTCCTAAATAGTAATAAAAAAGAAAATAAAATATGCTCTCATACTACTTTGTGATGTCTCGACCCGAATTCCACTTTAATGGTGACTTGATCTAGTGGGAAACATGGCCTTAAGCGCACCTCCATGTATACCAGAGGATTCCAACTAGTAGTGAGGGTCTAAGGTAGTATAGTGGGGAGACTATAACCTCCCAACCAGAGTATCACAATGGTGAAATAAATAGATAAATAGAATAATCATATTAAATAATTGAAATAGGAAGGTAAATCATCCAATAATAATAAATAACTAACATCCATTATCATATACAAAATGATGATATGTCATATTACATAAAAGTAATAATACATGAATAACTATAGTAATATAATACAATACATGTATTGAAAGAGAAAAAGGTCCAAAAATATTATCTCCAATAGCATCATGATCAATAGCTCGGTCATGTACTCCCTCACTCTCATGCTATAATTAAATCAAGCATAAAAAACTAAGTGTTTTCCCTTGTCCCTACCTGTATCCACATAATATTCCCAAGTACCATTGGTGGATTAGATAGGGTGTGTAATAAACTCAGTAGGCCACCAAAAAAAATGTATATAAGTATCCAATCAGTGCATATAACTTGGAATATGGAAGGTAATAATGGTAAGTAGTAAATAAAACTGTAAAGGGGGTTAGATCTAGTTTTTTAAGGACACCAGTCTAGAAATACCTGCTTCAACCTAAGCCGACTAATATATGAATGGGTAACCATATGTATACACATATACAGACTATATACATAGTGAAGTTTATATCTATATATGTGGCTACTGCTACTATCCTGAACCCAAGGCATAACTCATGCATCCATAAGCTGTAACACGAGTCTCATGAGTATAAAGGGACACAATGCCCAGTATCATATGAATAGGGGATTCCATACATAGAATCACAGTAGTAGGGTCACTATGCCTAGTATCGCATCAATTAGGATCATCATTCTCATATATAACAATGAGGGTTATCATTCCCAGTATCATATCAATAGGTTCTCCATTCCAAATATCATATAATTAGGTTCTCTATGCCCGTATGTCATATCTCATAATGGTCTCTATGACCAAGAGTCATCATATCGGCTCACCATGACTGTGTCACATTTATAAGGGATTTCATGCCTAAATCATATCACTAGGGTCACCATTCCCATATATAAATCACATGGTCTCAATGCCCATGTATCACATTAGTAGAAGGGATGCCATACCCGTATATATATAACATGAATAAGAGTCACCATGCCCAAATTATAACAAAAGGTCCTCCATGCTAGATTATATCAATTATAAATAGTCAAGAATTTAATTAGGGATAAAATTTAATTCATAAATCCTTAAAATTCAATAATAACAAGCGAATAACCTTTTTTCTATTTAATTAGGTGACATGGTCATTCCACTCACTTATATTCAATTCATTATAGATGGATGGGTGTGTTATCCATGCTAAAACACTAAATTGTTTCATTATCAATTATGATATCACTATTTAGATGTAAATCCAAACATACTAATAGGTTTTTCAGCTATATAACCAAGAATTATAATTATAAACATGAAAGGAAACACCCAAAAGGGGTGGAGCAATTTTAGCTTGAGGACCTCAAACATGTCTTGGGTTCTAGTAAGGTCATTACATTCCAAAAAAGGAAACCAAATTAAAATAGATTCATTTTATGGAGAATACACAGTGAAAACAGTGTGTGGAACATAACACATATTATAAACATCACAACATTAAAGGATAAATCCTAGATCGCCTACCTTATTTTTGTAGAGGAGTACTCATCCAATATCAGTCTTTGTTTTGGTCCATGATGAGATAAAATAGAAAAATAGATGAATTCATTGAAAATAGGGAATATGATAATGTACCTAAATAACTCTGTCAAGATAAATACAAATGATTAAAGGGTTAAGGTGAATGAATATCTTACTTTCATGCATCCAACATGACAAAAAAAGATTGAAACTGAGATCAAATTGGATTTTTATCCAAGAACCTAGGTTGGAGGAGGCTTAAGCTCAAATTGGGAGAAAAGAGGGTCTCCTATAGCTAGAATTAATAAAATAAGAAGAAGGCATAAACATATAACTCATTAAGGAAAAAATAGTAACCTCGGACAAAATTTCTAGTTCACATGGTTTGGTCACACGGTTGGCCAAACCATGCATACCTCATTGCCTCCCTTACACAGTTCATGCGTACAATTTAAAAAACCATGTGAAAACCGTTATTTTCACCTCTACTAAAAATTTTAGACATTTGGAATGGGAATGAGGACTTGGGCACAAGGTTAGGAAAAAATGTGTGAACTATTATTCTCATTGAAATTCCCACACGGTTAGGAGAAACTATGCGGGCTAGGTGGTACAATTTCTACTAACTGTTCGGCCTAGTGCTTTCTTCCACCAGCTTGGGTTTCAGGATCCAAAAAAACTCTAGACACCCTTGTTTCATCCTTATCCTCACTAGGAATTCATATTAGGACAAAACAAAATATTTAAACCAAAAAATAAAAGGATCTGTAGCTCAAATAAAAATCAGGTTCTTACAAGGTACACCCCATGGGTGTCCTTCATCCCATTACAATTAACCTCAATAGATCCCATCAAGATCATGAGGGGTTAAATTAATCATTTAATCAACCAATTTTTCATATCCTACCAAGGAAACCAAATGGAAAATAAGAGGTACCACAACAGAACCACATACATAAAAAAATAAGGTATCACGGCTATGGGATATAACTTATAGTCCACCTACCTCAAGTTTGTAGATAGACACTTACTTAAACTTCTCCCTTGATTCAAACTCAACACACATTCAAAGAACTAACATAGGATCTGGTGTAAAAAGAGGATTTTAGAGCTTCATAAGTAGAATAATTATTCCACAAGACCTAATATAGGAAAAATAAGAAAGAGGAGTGTGAGACTCACCCAAAGATTTGATCCACACCCAATGGCACTCCAAATGGATTATAAATTAGGAAGATCAATCCTTGGGAAGTTTTTAAGGGTTTGGTTCATCACTAATACTTTTTTACGAATAATGGGGGAGAAATTTGGACATGGTTTCATATATAATGTGGGGGAAAATGGTTAGCCCTCCCCAATTTTAATTTCTCACATGGGTTGGTTGCATGGTTGGCCAAACCATGCACCAAACATATAAATCGCTATATCTAAGAGGATACTGGTATCATTGTCTCATGGGAAGCCTATATGGTTTGAAAAACTATGTGATTTCTATGTGTGGTGGATCTATCCAAGACCACATGGTTTGGTCCCCCACCATGCATGGTTTTACTAACCATGAACTACCCCTCTCCAGGGCACATAGTTTTGGTGCATGGTTAGCACTAATCATGTTCCAATCATGAAACCTGCACTTGATGGACTATTTTCCTCTTCTTTAGCATCCCAAAACCTTAGGAGACCATCGAGTATCCTCTTACTCTCAAGAAAAATTTCATTAACCATTAAAAGGTAGTTAAACTAAAACACAAACAAAAATGTACCTCATTGGAAGTTTTGGATCTTACAACCTCCCCACTTTATAACGGCTCATACTCAAGATGAAATTCCAATCATCACTAAACCATTGAGGTAGAAAGGCCAGGACACTGGGCCTATATATCTACCCCCTCACCAAAGTTTCCTCCTGAACATTACCATTATTCCACAACACTCGGACAAACTACACGATCCTACCTTACAAGACTTTCTCACTAAAATCCATAATAAGAAATGGATTCTCCTCAAAGGATTTATTAGTTTAATGCTTCACATAATCAAAATAGATCACATGATAAGGTTCACGGTGATACTTCCAAAGTTGTGACACATTAAATACATCATGCATGCCTATATACCGTTGTGGAAGAGCCAATTGGTATGCCACAAGTCCGATCCTCTCCACAATCTCAAATGGACCCATGTACCTGGGTTCCAACTTAACCTATTTCCAAATTTGATGGTGACCCAAAATTGGAGACACCCTAATGAACACACGATAAACCACCATAAACTCAAGATAATGATGTCATCAATAATTATATAACTTATGCCTACTCTGAGCTGTAGCCATCCATTTTTGAACCAACTAAACCTACTCTGATGTATTCTCCATGAGACTCAGCCCCAACAAATCTGATTCCACATCCCTTATCCAACATAATAGAGATATACATATCCTACCATATAGTTCCTCATATCACTACTATAAACTAGACCTATACCAATATTTTAGAAAAACTATGGGTATAGGTTACGGATATACCAATGGTTTTTCCAAAAACATTGGTATAACATCCAATTAAATAACCTATACCAATGGTTTTGAAAAAATAACTGGTATAGGTCCTAAAAATCAAGGTATCTATATCAATGGTTCTAAAAACCGTTGGTATAGACCTATACCAATGGTTTTTAGAACCATTGGTATAGGTAATCAGATTTTTTATGATTTTTTTTCAAATATCATCAAATAAATTGACATATAAATTATTCATATACACACACACACATATATATATTTATACAATTATATTCATAAAGATAATTATAGAATAGTGGTTAGGTCTTTAATATATAAGCAGGAGGTCGTGGGTTGAAATCTTGGCTAAATCTATTATTTTACATAACCTATCCAAATGGTTTTACAAACTATTGGTATATACCTATACCAATGGTTTTCCAAAAACCATTGGTATAGGTCTATACTGATGGAAAATCAACCAACGAGCCTCCAAACTGTTGGTATAACCTATTGTTTCAATAGTGTATGGTTCCATATAAATAGTTTCTCAGAAATTATTATTGTAGGTAAAGTCAACAAGCACTAAATTATTTTCCCAATATCCACCAAAGTATAGGAAACAATCCCTCAACATTTCCTCTAGCACTTGTATAGTATGTTCTAACTTCTTGTCCATCTGCAGGAGAAAATCCATACTTAGAAACACCTGGGTACCAAGTGACTTCTATAAACCTTGCTAGAAGCATGATGTAAAACGAGGATAATGGTCTAAAAAAATAATCTGAGGTACCACATACAACTACATTATTTACCAAACATATAAGCCACCCATATGATCCATGGTAAAAGTCTTTTATATCGGTAGGATGTGGGCCACCTTGGTCAATCAATCCACAATTACCCATATCATGTCATTTTTAGAAGGCCTCATCTAAAGTCCCAGTACAAATTCTATGGTGACATATTCCAACTTCCATTCTAAAATGGGAAATGGTTGTAACAAACCACCCAGTCATTGATGCTGAACCTTTACCTGCTGACAAGTGTAGCACCACATCACAAAACCTACAACCTCTTTCTTTATCCCTAGACACCAATACCATCTATGAAGATCATGATTCATTTTGGTTAATCTAGGATGCACTTCCCACTTCAATGCATGAAAATCATGCATCATATCCTCCCTCATACAAGTGGTCACAACAACACAACCCCAAACATAGATGATATCATCATCATCTATAGTCCATTCAAAAGGTGACTCCCCACCTTCAAGGCTTTCCCTTAAGGAAAAACTCTCCAAGCCCTCAAACTATCTCTCCTTGAACCAGCCAATAAGTATGGAATCAACTACCAAAGATGGTATGGCCATCTGTACTTTCCTATCTCAAACCTCTATATGCATCTCAAAAAACAAAGATATCATCTTCCACTCAGAATGAGACTCTAGTACTTCCTGATTCTATGTATTCTATCTCAAAGTATCTACAAAATTTTTCCCCTTTCCCAAAGTATATGCTAGATAAAAATCAAATGAATACATATACTCAACCCATATCCACTATCAAATATTCAAATCATGTTGAGAGAATATGTACTTAAGGCTTTTAAGATTGGTATACACAATAAAATTTTCATCCATAAGGTATTTCCACTAACATTTCAAAGTATAAACCCCCATGAACAACTTATGATCATGTGTAAGATAATTTAATTCATGTGGATTCAACTATTGTGACACATACTCCATGACTCGATCTCCTTGTATTAACACTACCCCAAGTCCAATACCACATGCATCACAAAAAAAGTATAATCTTTGCCCAACTTGGGTAGGATCAAAATTGATGCAGAGGTCAAGAGTTTCTTCAACTCCAAGAAATAATTATCACATGCTCTAGACCACTCAACTTGACACCCTTATTAGTTAATCCCAAAAGTGGTGCTTCCAAGAGATAAAATTCCTTGATGAACCTTCAGTAATAGCCTAGCAATCCCAAAATGATTTTGATGTAAAAAAAATTCTTATGTTTCTTACAAGATACAACTACTTGAACCTTATCTAGGTCCATCAACACACCTTCCTTAGAGATGATGCGACCCAATAAATGTTCCTTTTGGGTCCATAATTTACACTTAGATATCTTGGTGTATAGTCTATGCTCTCTTAGTATAATCATGATAATGTCAAGTTTTTTGGAATGATCATTATGAGTTTGGGGGTATATGAAGATTTCATCCACAAAACAACTATGAATTAATCCAGGTATGAATGGAAGATTTGGTTCATTAAGGCCATAAATATGGAAGGAGTATTTTTCAACTCGAAGGGAATCACAGTGAACTTTTAAAAACCATACCTTCTCTTAAAATATGTTTTTGGTATATCAAAAGGTTTCAACCTTAGCTGTCGATACCTTGAACTCAAATCAATCTTGGAAAACATGTAATAACCCTTTAGCTAGTAAAAAATATCACCAATATATGAAAGATTATATTAGTTCTTAACTATCATCTGAATTAACTTTCAATAATAAACACACAACCAAAGCATCTTATCATCCTTCTTAGCAAAAAAACTAGATATCCCCAAGGTGACATACTAGGATGGACAAACCCTTTGTTTTCTAATTCCTCTAACCAAGTCTTGAGATCTTGAAGTTCTTTCAGTGTCATTCTATATAGAGGAATGAATACTAGATCAGTTCCAAGAATCAATTCAATCATTAACTCAACCTATCAATTAGGAATAAATCCCAAGAAGTCTTTAATAAGAACATAATGGAACTAATCCACCATAGGAGGAAAGGAAAGACTATAATACCCCATAATCAAGCATAATACATACCACTTAGTCCGTGAGATCACCTATCTACTAATGAAATAGCCCTACACAACCTTCCTGGATATCCCATTCCCTATAGTGAATAGAAGTGTCACCCTCAAATAACATGAACATTACCCTTTGGTGATAGTAGTCAATATCAGTTTGATTAAATACCAACCATTACATCCTCAATATTAGTTCAAAACTTGATATCACAAATACAAAAAAATCAAAAAAGAAATGGTACCCACCAACATTGAGGGAACACTCTTTATGTTGTCAGATATTTTCTCCTCCTAATCCCAATGTTGTGTCGATTGAAATAACCCCACACATATATTACACCACTAAAAGCAACACATTCACAAAATGAGAATATATAAAATAATGCGAGTCCCCTATATGAAATAAATCACTAGAAAGTGAAGAATCTACAAGTATCACACCTCAAATAGTTGATGGCCCAGACTTTCCACCGGCAGGTGTAGGATGAACTTCATGAAAATGACATGTACCTCTCCCCTAGGTCCCATTATGAGTCCCTGGTATTGCTCTACCTTACTGGTAAGGATGATCTTATCGAGAACAAACACATCCACCACCCGACCAGTATGGATAGTAGAACTCAAACCGCCTGCCTGGTATGGGGCAACGAACCCCATTCCTACACTCTACATATGACTTGATCCTCTATCACGACCCACATATCAAAGGTTCTGATAGAACCTCTTCACATTTCCCATTTTTCCTTATGCTCGGCACTCAACTGATGGTTGGGGACAATGACCACACATGTTTCCCAGCCATCCACACTGATAAAAAAACACTAAGTCACTACCCTGAGAGACCAATCCTCTTCCCTGGCTACTCTGTCTACCACTGCCCTAGTGGAAACCCTTAAAACATCTCTTTCTACCATCAAAAGCCATACCACTGGACTGCCTAGAAAAAACCACATGACCACCACATAAATCCTCTTTTAGGTTCCTCTCTGAAATGAGATCCTAATATACCACCTCAAAAAACCTCTTTAAATTTAAGATATTCACCTAGAACTTGATCTCATATATAAGTCCATCATGAAAATATCTCTCCATAGTTGCCTCATCCCCTACCAACACTGGAAAAAATCATTTTAGATCAGTGAAGTGGCCTACATAATCCACCACGGACATAGTCCCTCGATTTAATCTTATAAAATCCACAGCTCTCTCATGTATCAAATTCTCTGGATAGAAATGTTCTAGGAACTTCTCTTATAAATATTTACACATCATACCATCTTCCTGCTTAGTCTGAACCAGAATTTCTCACCAGTTCTTTTCTAGTACTCACTGTATGTAAGCCTCCAACTAGACCCTCTTCTTAGGAGGAGTCTCTAGGTGATCTAGAATCTTCTGGATGGACTCTATCCAGAACTCATCTACCTTGGGTCAACCCTCTCCAGTGAATGCCAAAGTGTTCTGCAATTGAAACTCTCTAATCAGGTCGAACATACTCATCAAAACCCGCCATGGGTCCTATTCCATCATCTTCATAAAATGAGAAAATTTCTCATGGAATTGCTTTTACCCTCTATTACCCAGAACCACCGGGGTTTTCTACTCCACTACTGGAGGTACATTCTCAATGATGTCCTCATGTCACCCAATCTGTAAGCATTATCATAGTGGAATATCTATACAATTCCAAACATATGTCTTAAAACACATAACATAAGGTTTCCACAGTTCAAACAAAAAAATTATAACTAATATCCATAAAAAACCCATTCCACATATACTATTATAATGGGAGTAACTAAATCTATATCACTATCCTCAACCATCCCAATCCTGGGTCATGGTCAATGCATGTTACACCCCAAACTTACATAAACATACGCTTCTCAATAAACACCCATTCTAAACCATTTCACTTTAATCAACACATTTTTTCACGTTTAGGCACAAAAAAACCATTTAATAAATATATTTCAACTATTTATAAAATTATAACATCTCCATTAGAAAAATTTTCTTTAAAAATCAATATAATTTTAAATTCATTCACAATTCCCACACCTAACCATAACATGTTTTCTTATGTGTTCCTAACATGATACATGTCACATATACCTACATGCATAAAATGATGAATGTATGCAAGAACTCCTAACATTTTTTATCATGAGTAAAATATCATAAAACAAAAATACCACACATCAAGTGCATCACCTAATAGTAAAATCACATCCAATTGTAACAAATAAAATCAAGAATAAAAATTCCCACCTTAGGTACTCAGGTTTTCCCTCATACATGGGTTAGCTAATCCTATTCAAGAGATAATTGACAAGGACCGAAACATCCTAATATCCTTTGAACCTTCCTAAAACAAAAAAATAATATAAAATAACAACTCTAATACCACTTTGTAATACCCTATCCCAGGTTCCTCTATAAATGGTTCCCTAAGCCAGTTCGCTACATTACCTTAGGTGTACCTCCCCATACGGAATTGGTTTCTGACTAGAAGAGTGGATCTACTAAAACATGTGGGGAGACTATAACCTCTTTATCAAAGTAATCCAAAAAGATAAAATAAAAAATAATGAAAATAGTAGTAATGATAAACATGAATCACAAATCCATTTCCCAAAACTAGGTACTTTCCCACAAAAAAAAAGTAAATATATCATTTCATTTCATACAGTTACAAGTGTAAATAAAAACCCAAAAATAAATACAAACTAAATAATCCACAAAATGGGTCTCGACACCAAGTATGTTTCCTCCATATATGCACATCCCAAGCCCAAATCAACCATCAAGCATAGGACCTTTTTCCATGAAGTCTTATCAACTAAATAATGGTGGACCAAGTAGGGTGTGAGTAAAACTTAGTAGGCCATCACCAACGGTGTCTAAAAAATATCCATTCTAGAGAGTGTAGACAGATGTGTGGTAAACAAAAATATAATCAAAATATAAATTATATATCCACTAACTAACATGCATTACCTGATACACCTTCATCATTATATCGGTGAGTTACCCATATTCATCAAACATGCCTCGACCTAAGCCAATCAACTAAACAATGCATAAGGGGAGTCAATTTCCCTACATCATAGGGAAAATAATTTCACAAAAAAACATAAATATATTACCTCAGATCCTTAGTCCAGGTAATCATATCAAAAGAACTAGTTAAGGGCATAGAGCCTCAGTCTGCCACCTTAACCCATGAAATATAGGGGTGGGGCCTATAGCCTTAGTCTATCCCAACCCATGGTGAGGAGACTCATTCAAACCCTCCCACACATACCACTAATTCATGTGCACATTCTTTTTAAATTGTTTCACACATTTACCATTTACATGCCATAACCCATTTAATGCATTAAAGTTAATCCAAACATCCCCTTATGACATGGTAAAAAACTAAACACATTTATCATTGGTTCCATTTCATAAACCCACCTATGTTAACGTGCTAAACAAAATTATCATAGGTTATATCTCATAAACCCTTCAATTAACCATTTAACAACATATTTCCATTTTCAAGGATGAGGCACACCCCATGGGTGTCCTTTAGCCTATTATAATTAACTTCAAAGAATACCATGAGGATAATGATGGGCTCAATACATCATTTAATCAACCAATTTATCATCTACTACTAAGGAAACCAAATGGATAGTTAGAGGTTCCACAACACAACCACATAAACACAAAAATAGGGCATCACAACTATGGGATATAATCTGTAGAACACCTACCTCAAGTTCATAAACAAACACTGACTTAAAATTATTCCTTGATTCAAAATCAAACCACCTTCAAATCCCCAACATAGGATCTAATGAAAAAAGAGGGTTTTAGGAATTTATAAGGATAAGAATGATTCCACAAGCCCTAATCCCACAAAAATAATGAAGTGGAGTGTGATAATCACATGATGCTTCAATAAAAACCCAACAAAACTCCAAATGGATTAGATTTGAGGGATATCAATCCTTAAAAAGTTTAGGAGGGTTTAATTCATCATCAAGGCTATTATAGGAAGAATGGGGGAGAAATTCATGTAAGGTTTCATAAATCCCGAGTGGGGGGGGGGGAGGAATGGTAAAAAACCCATTTTTAATATCCCACATGGTTTGGATACACAATTGGACAAACCACACACTAACCATGTGGATCACTCTGTCTAAGAGGATCTTGGTCACATAGTCTCCTTGAAAGCCTTCACAGTTTGAAAAATCATGTGGTTATCGTGCAGGATGGATCTATCCAAGACCACACAGTTTGGTTCCCCACCATACATGGTTTTACCAACCGGGCACCTCCCCTCTTCAAGGTGAAAGGTTTCAGTACATGGTTAGCACTAATCATTCACCGACCATGAAACCTACACTGTATAGCCTCTTTTCCTACTCTTTCACATCCCAAACCCCTATAACACTGAGTCTCCCCATACTCTTGGGAAACATTTAATTTACCCTTAAAGGGGAGTTAAACCAATATTTAAACAAGAATGTACCTCATTATAAGTTTAGTATATTACACCCTTTCTTACACAACACCCCTTATCCATGAGTCCCCTTTTAAATTCCTCACCTCCCCTAGTCTCTCTTCTCCTATGGCGATTCAACATGATTTCTTAGAGACTCAAGGAAATCCAAGGAAGGGTATCACATTCTCTTATTTATTCTCTCCCCATTATTGTACCTCTCTTAGGAAAACCTTAAGGCATTGGTTTGACCTGATTTTTGCAGTTCTTTTGATGTTATAGCATTTAATGTCCCCTTTTAGATATGTTCATCTAGTATTTGGTGTTACAAACCATTAATTATATATTCAAGTTAGGATTTACCCAATCCTAACTTTTAATTTCAGAACTATTTATAGAATGAGTTTTAAAATTATGTTTTAATTTTAAATGATATAATTCCATGTGTTAATTGGATTTCTAAGAATAAAATTGGATTTTTAAGGTTTTCATGGAATGCGAAGGGTTTATCGATTTTAAAGGAAGTTCCTAACCAAATATTATTTAACTGTGAACACCAAACTTTATTATATTTCTTTAAAGGAACTTTTATTTTATATCGAAGTTATTAAATATGTGTTGGGTTTTCAAATTGTTTATTCAATGGTTTTTACTTAGAATTTCAATTAGTACTTGAAATTACAAGGATTAATAAATTATTTAATGGTTTTTTGACAGAAAACATGATATTTAAAATAATTTTAACCCCATTTGTGTCATGGGATAAATTAAGGAATATTTTTTACATATTTTTAGGGATTTTATAAAAATAGGAGTAATTTTTAAATGGATTTTAATAGTTTTTCTGAATGGTATGTTTTTTAAGAAATGTTTCATAAATTATTTATGAACTTATAAAGGAAGGACTTGGCATCCTAAGTCAATTTTCAAGAAGGCCTGTTTTTAAATTTTAATCAATTTAAAAAATGTGTTGGTGTGTGTAATCATATTTGAGTCCCTATGCTTATTTCCCATTAATGGTTGGTGTTTGATATAGGTGATGGATCTCATGGGTTGTTTTTTAAGAGGGAGATAGAGGTGAGGGTGAGTTATTTTTTATTTTCTATAATGCCTATATGGACTACTTATGATTGTCTCTGAACTTCACATTTTTCTTGGTCATGAGGACTTAGGTGCTAGGGAAGGTGAACCTAGATGGTATGGTATCCCTTATAACTAAATATTAGTGAAGTATGTATATATCACACTATCAATTAGATAGTGAAAAGTTAATAGATAATTTACACTAATTGAGGGTGTGAACCTAGTTATTGACATTTTTCTAGGTGAACTAGACCTCGTAACCATAGGGTAGATACCATAACACTCATTATTTAGTTGTGGTTTGATATAGGGGATTTCTTTAACTTCATATTATATCCCTTGATTGATTGACGTATGTGTTACATGATATTGGATTATTTTTCCTTATTTTATCTATGTCATGGTGACTTTATTTATTTATCTTTTTATTCATACAATGTTTATTGGTTTTATAAATAATTTTATCAAATGTTTTTAAAGGAACATATGAAATGAAAAATGGGTTATTTTACATGGCGTGTGTGATTTAAAAATAAAAATTTTAAGTGATTATTTTCATTTAAGAAGAATAAAAATGAAATGTTTTTCAATATCTTATAGAATTTTATCTTATTTGGTACACATAAAAAATAAAAAACACTATATTTTAGTAATGTAATTAAAACTAGCTTAAAATGGATCTTTAATTAAATATTGGGCTTGTGGAAAGGTAAGTGGTGACCTACTGAGCATGTTTTTTATCATTCATATCATTATACTTTTTTAGGTATTTGGTTTATCTATTGACTGCTCCTAGATCATTGATTGTTTCAGTCTTGGATTTCCTCTTAGGATCATGTGTAATTTAGAATTTATTCAATTTTATTTAGTTTCCTTACTACACAGATCAAATCATCCATCCTTGCTTATTTTCATTTAATTAAATTGGTGATGATTTATATATGTGTCATTATAGATGCTAATGATGAAGTATTTTCAATGAAATGTATTTGGAGGTGTGTTGAGATAATTTATTTAATTTTATTAAATTTTTTTATTTTCTTTATATTTTCTTAGTTTTTTCTACCATTTTGATTTGTTATGGACATCCGTCTTACAGACAGGTTATTATAGAGTTTTTATTGGTGTTTGATTGCTTATTTAATTTTTTTATTTGGGAAAAATATTCTCAAATAGTGTTTCCTTCATTACCAGGACCCTGTTCTAGCCTATTGGGATTGATAATGCCCTTAGGTCCCATAGGTTATAGGTTTGTGTGCTGGTTCAGGTGGAAGACTGGTTTATTTCATTACAAATAATATCAGAGCCTAGGTTCTTTAAGAGGGCATAGGTTTCAATGAACCATTTTTTGGTAAGTTATGGTATAATGGATCTAGGTTTTCAAAACTTGAGTAATACAGATGTGGGGGATGTTGCAAGCTCTCTTTTTTAGAGACTCGAGTTACTATGGGCAGTCCGAATAATTAGTTTTATGTGTTTAATATAGAAATTATGTTTGATTTACCAATGAGTAGTAAGTAATTTAGTACTTAAATTTTGGTTGGAGAGGTGGTGGAGGAAGATCTGGAGTTATATGGATAGCCCCCATGGTCTAGAAAACCATATGGAACACATTTGGATGGTTCTATAGACTTCTATAAAATTAAAAGAGGTTTTATATTTTGTTTTAAACTTACTTTTGACCTCATTTAAATCCAATATCACTCTTAAATTGAATTTCCACTAATTGGAGGGGAAGTAAAGAGGATTTTGGTAATGTATTATATCATTGAAGTTAATTTAATTTGGTGTTTTGTGTTATTTTTTTAGTTGTTATTGGAAATTTTAAATGTTTGTTTTTGGTGAAATATGGGATTTACATGTATTCTAAGAAATATTTAGTTTCAAAGTTAATTTTGGTGGGTTATTTTAAAGGGTTTTCCTATTTATTAAATGATTTTTTATAAATTTGTTAATTTTATTATAGGATTTAGACAACATAATTGGAAATAAAGTGGTTTTTTATGGAAATTATTTAAAATGAATCTATTTAATTCAAAAATGGTTTCAAATGGTAATAAAATTATAAAATGGTTTTTGTTTTATTTTTGAATTGAATGTGGTGTTTTAAATTATTTATTTAATTTTAGTTTATTTAAAAAGTAAAATAAGTTTTATGGTGTGTGAATGATGTTTTATGATTCGGTGAGTTTTTTATTTTGGATTTTCACCTTGGTTGTGTTGGGATTGTTTGATTTAGTGTGTGGGACATGAACTACTTGAGTTAATGTCTCATGTTATTTAAATTCATCCTCCCATGAAGTACATGAAAAGGGATGGATCATTTTTCTTATGGGATAACCATAAGGGTGGTTCTCTAAGTCATTTAGGTGTAGTTCTTATAGCAATTGGACCTCCCCAGACTTGGAATTGAGAGGTGAGGCTAGAATTTTTATTTTTATTGGATCTCGTTCAAGGTTTCTTGAATTTATATCCTACCTCTTATTGTGGTGGTCTAGTTTTTTTGATTGTGTGGGAAGGAATTAGTTGAGTGATGTATAAATATATATAGATATTTTATTATTGGAGTGTTTCTTTGACTTGGTGATTCCCTCTTCAGTGGATTGGGAGTCAATGAGAGTTTGAGGCGTCTTTGATCTAGTTTTTGCAATGAATGAATTTATGGGGGTTATTATGGGAGTTTTATTTTTTGTGTACCTTGTGGTTTTATTTTTCTTCCTATTGTAATTTTGTGTTCTTGTGGTTTATCCTTATTTATTTTAGGTGTTTTTTTGGTTTTGGGAAGTATGTGCAGTTTGTGTTTATGGTCGAGCCATGTAGAGGTCAGCTCCTTGGTGCATTGGAACATGGGAGAATTAGGAAGTTGTAATTAGGTAGTTAGGAATAATATCCTTTTTAGTGTGGACCTAATAGTGATAGATCTTTTTTAGGTATCTATGAGATGGTTCCTATGTGGTTGAGGTCCTAGTCTGACTGGGTGGATCATGGTAACTCGAGTTAAGAACCCATGTTAGTTTTTGATGAGGTTTACTAGTGGGTTGAGTTTCCTTTTAAGATCCCTATTTTTCTTTCTTGATGAATGTTGAGTTTTTTGATGGATTTAGGATTATTTGTATTTTTGTGGAATTGAGGTTCTTAGTGGTGTTCTATCTCCAAGTTTGTACCTTGGTTGGTTTTTCCATTTTATAAGAATTCTAATATATTGGATAGACCTATGTTAGGTCTCTTTTTTCTCTAGGACCCATCCTAGTGGCTGTGATAACTAGTTTAGGTCGTGTTATGCTTGTAGAGTTCTATTTTGGTTAGATATCTCCTTAGTATTTCTCCTTTCCCACCACATCATGAATTTAAGTGGAATGACATTTCTTGTTTCAATGCCTTATAATTTGACCAAAAACTTATGGGCGTAAAAAGTGGAATGGTGGGGAAAACTTTCACACCCAACTATTATTATTGTTATTTATTTTATATTATTTTGATTCATCATTAGTTTTTGGGAGTTTTTGGTTGAACATTTTTAATTGTCAAATATTTCTTGGTGGCACACAATTAGTGCATGGTTAGGATTAATCATGAAGAAACTGTGAATTTGGGTCTGCATCTTGATAGTTTTGTTTGGAACAGTTAGTACACTACTAGTTAAATCGTGTGGAGCTACCCAAAAATTGTGTGACCTGGTATGGTGTGTTAGGGTAGGTCTTCATTTTGGTTCATGGTTACCACTAACTATGTATCCAAATCATGGGCTTTACCTCAGGGTTTCTAGTATCCTCTATACGATTTGTGTCTGATTTACTAAACCATGCGTCTAAACCATATAGGTCACCCAATTTTTTATTTTTGATAATTTATGATTTTATCCTCCGTTAAGTAAAATAAAAAAACATCATTTACTTATTCCCCTTGCTCGCATGACACTCACCAGCCACAACTCCAATTTAGCATGCCCCCTCCTCAGGTCACTCTTCTCTAATGGCGATTCAACATGATTTCTTGGTGATTCAAGTACGTAACTCCAAGTTAGGGCCTTTTATTCTATTATTTCTTCTTATCCTCTTAAATTATTCTATCCCCATAACTGATCCTATCTTTAAAAAACCATAGGGTGTTGGTTTGACCCAATTTTTGTGGTTCTTTTTATGTTAGGGTGTGAAATGTATCCTTTGAGATCTATTTATCCCATATTTGGTGTTCCAAACCTCTGTTGTTGATTCGAGGTAGGTTCGCCCATGTCCTAACTTTAAATTTTACAACTATTAATATATTGAGTTTTAAATTTATTTTTTTATTTTAAAAAGATAGTATTCCACGTGTTTATGGTATTTCTAGGAAGAAAATTGGATTTTATCAAGGTTTTCATGGAAAGAAAAGGGTTTCTCCATTTTAAAGAAAGTTCCAAACATTGTTTTATTTAAACACATACACCAAAATTTATTATACTACTTGAATGGACTATTTAAAATTATATTGAAGTTATTAAATATGTTTTGTGTTTTCAAATTGGTTCTTCTAAATTTTTTAATCGGAGTTTCAATTTGTACTTGAAATTCCAAGTATTGATAAATTATTTAAAGGTTTTTTTGAATAAAAACTATTTGAGTTGGTGGACTAGAACCAAATACTTTGTAATTAATTAATTAATAAATACCTCATCAAATATTTATTGTTCTTCTGCGTGAAAATTCATGTGATAATGTCCTAAGGATAAGTATTGCATTAAAGGGTCATAGAGGATCCCTACTATGATGATAACCTAAAAGTGCCATAACACTGTTCTTGAATATATATGTTCTATGGCCGGATGATATTATTTTAGGGACACAAATAATACAGGCCATTAGGGATAAGGACTCATAAAACTTCGAGGCATCTTATCATGGTGTGTTCCCTTGATAATATCTAGGAGGATATTACAAGAACAAGACCCGCCAACAAAAAATACACATTTCACAATGTCATTGGACGTTCCTATCCGCGGACGTGTGTATTGGTCCTTAGACTTAAAGATTATTATTAATGGGAATTACAACTCACGCACTTATATGTATTAATGAAAACTGTGATGACACACTATTCACATTAAGGTAGGATATGTTGGGTGTGTCATGAGTAATACTGCATTAATAAATAATGCGAGAAAGGATTTTTCCCTTCTGTTCCATAACGAAAGTAGATATCTCAGAACTTTTGATGGAATTGATATAGCCTAAATAAATCCATGGCCATGGTAAAGAATGGATGAGTTCAATTTTGAAAATTCAAAGAAAGAATAATCGAGCACTTGGGTTGATGACACTAGCATGAAACCCGCTTGATTTGAGATATCAAGACAAAGTGATTACATTACACGATAAGAATTCATAGGAGGTGACACATCATTGCAGTGTTAAATTCTTTCTCTATGGGTGCCTTGGTATGTTTCTAGATGCTAACCTTGGACTTTAGGTAGGCTCCACCTGATGCCATTGAGAAAGAGTCTTAGAGGGTCACACACTAAGTGTGTCTAGGTATCTCAGTTAAATATTAATTTAACAAGTTAAATAAAGATTATTTCTGATTGTGGTTTAATAATTTTTTAAGGATGCCTGATCACATTTATTTCAACACTAGTTATTTGAGATAATATATTATGGACAAAATAATATATTTATTAGTGCATAATGCAGTGATATTTATTTGATAAATAAATAGACACTATTCAAGGTCTAATAAATGTGGTGGAGGAAATAAAGAAAATGGAAAAACAAAAGTACACGCTATATATATTAATATACACACCGTGTAATTTTTCTAGGGATTTTTGAGAAATAATATTATTTATTTAATTAAATAATATTAGGTGTAATTCACTGGGTGCATGTCAAGTAATAATAATAGTCAACTGTTATTATTAGACATGGGGTATTACTAAGAATTAAATGAAATGAATAAATGCTTTCAGATAATTACTTTTTTTATTATTCTAAGTAATTAAAATCCCAATTATATAATTCTCATTAGCCGAGCCATTTTTGGTGGTTGTGCACAACGGATCTAGATAAATCTCACAAGCCAATAGAAAATTATTTTTTCCTAGAATGCTCTCATGGTACGAGAGAGATCCTCCTTTACCGGATCAAGGAGAGTGATTTCCAAGAGGCTCTCAAGGCGATCTAAGGCAGACATCACAGGTGAAGGCTCTTCCATGCTAGCACCCATAGATCACTTCAGTGACATCCAGAGATATGTGGAGAACATGTGAATCACCATTAGAGGAATCCTATACTTGGATTCTATGACACAATTACAGATCACATCAGATCGTGACAAAAAACATCAATAGAGAGAGAATTATATCAAGGTAATCCTTGTCTTTTAATTAAATTAATTATAACCAACATATGATGATCCTATATATGGTTCTGGGACTCTATTCCTTTCTTTCGTTCTTTGTTCTATTTTGAAGATCTGACATTTTATTATCGTGACAGATCTTAGATTGATCATTGTTAATGGAAAGATTAAAGCTGGGTACACCCACCAACACACTTTTGCTACGCCCAGAACCTACAAGTGGTATCATAGAGGACATATCATTGATTATAATTATTTAGTTTTTCATTGGTGATTTACGAATTTAATAATTTAGTTGTTTAAATTCAAGTTAATTGTTCTATAAATCTAATTCCCAATATCTATTCCTCCTCTTTTGTTTCTCATTCACCTTATAGAAATGATTTTTTCTTTTAATTTTGATTAAAATAAAAAAAAGTATCTCATCCAGAGGTGCCAAAGCTTCCTAGCTGTACAGAACCAGAATACAAGGTGTGTATTCGGTAGTACACACCATGTAGTATAGGTTATATGTACTAGGACGGTCTGCCAAACCAGACCGTGTCATTGGATTTTATCTAAGTCTTTAAGACTCTGTGTATTGACCAAGAACAGGTGGCACACTATTTCCGGATTACATAATGTGTGGCCCACTGAACATGGTGTGTTGTCCCTTCAGGTTAGGGTTGAACCGTGTACCCCATACACAGATTTCCTGGCTGGAAATTGTGTAACATGGATACTACATGTCATGTGTCCCACTAAACACGTCTTGTACCCCGAATATTTCCGAAGTACATCTACATGTTGTGTCCCCAGGCATGTACTTCAGTTGGATGAGGAACAAAAGTACACACCATGTAGTCAGAACTACACGCCATGTACTAATCCAAATTATGCATATTTATTAAAATTTATTATTATATTATACAAACCCTTGAGACGTGTACCGTAGTGCAGGTGTAAAGCTGAGTCACAACACACAATAGGTGTTTTATATATATGCGTTTAATTTAAAATCTATGTAATTTTCATTTCTACTCATTGGGTAGTTGTGAACGAGAATTCACTGGGTTTATTCTAAGGTACAAGTTACGTAAAAAGATAATTTTAAATGAATTTATTTGTTTAAAATTATGATGGATAAGAATATCAAGGAAATTTAGAAAAAAAGTCTAAGATAAAAGGATTGATTAATTAAATATAATTAATTGTTTCAAGCATGATTTATCTTAAACAAGAATGATTAAATAATTGAATGATAGTTTTATTTATACGTAAATATCATAGCATGTATGGATGATCATGATCTAGATCAAGACCTTTGTGTAAGAACCAAGATATTCTTTTCAGGCATGTTTTTCCTTTTTCTAGAGTTTTTGAGAAAAGAGGACTTTCTGGAAATTTTTGAAGTACACGTCATGTACTTTATGAGTACATGTCATGAACTTCATTACCACAGAAGGCCGTGTGTTGGCCATGTCATGGCCACACACATGGTCATGTGGGGTGATGTAGAGGCTGCTTAAAGCGGAGTACAGAAAAGGTGAGTACACGCCGTGTACTTTTTTTTTCATTAAACACATCGGGGTCACGTCTGATGTATAGAAACCACTCCTTATAGGTTTTATTCATCTGAGAGCGCCGAGCATCTGTGGATCTTCGACGAGCCCCTGATCCTCCATCCATCCTCCAAATCAAACTCCGTAGGTTGCATTGGAATCACATCGATGAGTTCTCTCTTCTTCTAGATCATCATTTTACAATTTCTCCTCTTTTCCAAGTTATCATCAGTTGAACATTTTATGCATTTTTATAGATCTATGAAGTTTTAAGGATATTCAAGCCTTTTGGTTCAAGTATATTGATCTCCTAACCCCAAGGTAGGTGGTTTGTGCCTTTTCATTCAATGTCTTTGAGTATTATGTGAAAATTCCTCCAATACCCTTGAACGGGGTATTGCGTGTTTACCGTTTTACCCTTTATGATTTACAGCCATGCTTGTATGCTTGTTTAGAGGTTATTTGGATTGATTGTTATACCTTGGATGTTCGGCTCATGCCTTGTTCTATTTATGACCGTTTGGTCCTTTTTATCCTATTGGCCGTTTACCTATTTCCCATGCCTTGTGGTCATAGGATGGAGTATTGTTTTCTAACATGCTTGAGATACTATAGACTAGTTAGCCAAGTAGTTCTGTAGGTTTAATTTGGTCATATAACATTACTATGAGTTGAATTTCACAGGGATGTGATAACCTGTTATTATAGACTATAAGAGGATAGACCGTGTAAACTTCCTCAGAGAGTCTTTGGACATTATAGGCTATACAGGGATAGAACGAGTGAGCTTAATTAGAGAGTCTTTGAGCTTTATAGACTATAAGGGGATAAACTGAGTGATATTCCTCAGAGAGTCTTTGTTTTACTTGAATTACCTTCAACCACACCAGGATATAAGAGGAATTGACCGGGTGAGCTTCCTCAGAGATTCTGTGAACAACCTGGGGATATAAGAGGAATTGACTGAGTGAACTTCCTCAGAGAGTCTCCTGACCTTGGGGATATAAGGGGAATTGACTGTGTAATCTTCCTCATAGAGTCCCTGACTACCTTAGACTATAAGGAGAATTGACCGAGTGAGCTTCCTCAGAGAGTCTTATAATTTTCTTATGACCAAACCAGATGGGTTAGGCTGAGTGTAATGCCCATAGGGTTGTTGGTACTTCTTAGGTAGGATAAGAGGGGATGGCTATGAGTAATTCCTTGAGGGTTACCTGTTTGTGGTTAGATATTTGATTCACTGTTGCTTGATTGATCTGTGGATTGTTTACTACTGAGTACTTTCATGTTTACTGTTTACTGTTTACTATACTTTTACCTGCCATATACTCACTAAATATTAGGCACAGATCTTCGGGTGGTTTCCTATTGGGATTTAGTCTCACACACTATTTGGGCCATTATTTTGGGACCAAATAGATTATATTATTTCTGGTATAGACAAGGGAAAGTGCCATTTGACTTCAGGTACTTGATTGCATTGGAGCTGGAGAGCATGGGACCAAGCTGAGGCTTGTGATGATGAGGAGTTGCTCATCTGTTTTTCTTTTGTACTTTGGTTTAGTACTGTATTCAGCATTGTGACTTGTTTGGATATTTTCCTAGATATATATGTACCATGCATAATTTACATATATTTTTTCTCCAGTTATTTCTTTATTAGTCTTCCACTATAAACTGTTGTTGGATAGTTACTGCTTCCCATATTGTATGTGTTGTTTACTTCTGTTGTGTACTCTGCCAATGAGGGCATAGTTTCCACACTATCACACCCAAGGCCCTCACTGCTAGTCAAAATCCTCTGACATTCGGGGAAATGTGCTTGAGGTCATGTGACCAACCGGGTATGGGGCGCCTCTGGGTGGCTTCTGGAACTGTGATGTTACAAAGTGGTATCAGAGGAACTATTTTCTCCTGACTTACTGTTTGGAGCCTATATCCAGGGATAAGAAGGAATAAGTACTTAGTAATAAGATGTACCTGGGAGTAGCTTACCCGTGTACAGGGAAAATCCAATCTACCTTTTTTATTGCAATTTCTTCTGGTTTTTCAAGTTTACAGTTGATCTAATTTTCACCAATGTGTGACTCACATGTTTTGTGCTGTTACTTGTTGATATTATTGGGGTTCTATTTCTATCGCAACCTGATGAGATGAGGGTATTCCATATCATGCATCATATGAACACTTTCTATAAATCCCATGTCATGCATTTTTTCCATGCCATTTAGGGTGCATTAGCAATTGCATGTTGTTGTGATAGATGTTGTGTAGAATGTACATGTTTTTTTGATAGATTATTGATAGAATACCTACTTTTAATAGGTATTTCTATATGTAAGGTCTTGTTTGAATGAATGGAAAATTTCGATTCTTGAGGTGTTATGGGCCCACATGAATTGGAACTTGGTGGATCATTGCCTTTTTTCCCTTGTATATGACATGTATGAGATGCCAAGCTTTGATTCGTAGAGATTTTGGGCCCTCACGGATCAGAATATGGCACCTTAATGCTTGTTTTCTGTGTTTTCTGGGCTCCAGAGTAGTTTCTGAGGATACTGCCCAGAAAAACCCAGAATACATGACATGTACTTTATGAATACACGCCGTGTAGTTTTTTAACAGTGTCACTGACTATGTGGGTAGGGACACGGGGTTTTCAAAAATCTTTCAGGAACACGCCGTGTACGGTATGTACATGTCGTGTTGTAGTAACCATGTGTCTACTCGTGTGACTAACGACACAGATGGATGAAATTTGACTATACAATTCGTTTCCTAATTTCACATGCTATTCCATGTAACCTAGGTACCCGACCATGTCATGAACAAAACGGGCCAGGGAAATCCTTCAGGTACACGCCTTGTGCACATGGAGCACGCCGTGTAGAGTAAACCATGTAGCCGACCGTGTAGCTAACAACACGGGTCATTGAAACTTGCATAGTACATGATATGGGGTGTTTATACATGCTATGTAGTCTAGGATTAAGAGGACCATGTGGGTTATCCATGTAAAGAGACTCGGGCAGGGGAATAGAGTTCAAGTACATGTCGTGTGAGGGGACAACACGCCATGTGGTTGGGGAGTTACACAACCAGTTGTGGTAGAAGTATACACCCATGTGAATGGCTTAAAAGAACACGTCGTGTAGTGTTTATACATGCCGTTTAGTCATGTTTTGTAAAACTTGAATGTTTATTTCTCCTATTCCCTTCTTGTACTCTTATATTTTCTATCCTTGACAATCTTGATCTAAAGTGTGCATTTGACTTTTCAAAATTATGCCATGAGATGTCCTTCGGTTGTACACCAGTTGCTAGACGGTGATCAGGCACCAGATATGGCTGATCAGGGACCTCCTATTGATCATCCTGCTATGCCAGCATTGGCACCAACAGTTATACCAGTTGTAGGATCTCAAGAAGCAGTTGGAGGAGTTGTAAGCAAATGGTTTGATCCGACCTAGTACTTCTCCTTGGGGTTCGCCTGTCCTGTTTGCGAAGAAGGCAGATGGTACCCTCAGTTTTGTGTGGACTATCGGAAGTTGAACCAGTTGACGGTCAAGAACTGATATCCCTTGCTGAGGATCGATTATCTCTTTGATCAACTTTTAGGATCCCAGGTGTTCTCAAAGATTGATTTGAGATCCGATTATCATCATTTGCACGTTATACCATCTGATATACCTCTTACATCTTTCCAGAGCAGGTATGGTCTATACGAGTATATGGTTATGCCGTTCGGTCTCACGAATGCGCCTATATTTTTCATGGCACCGATGAACTGAATGTTCCATACATACTTGGATTCCTTCGTGGTTGTTTTCATGGATGATATCTTGGTGTACTCTCACACTCGACACGACCATGCTACCAATCTTGAGATCATTTTGAGTACACTGAGGGAGATTCAGTTATATGCTAATCTCTCAAAATGCCACTTTTGGATAGACCATATTCACTTCTTGGGTCATGTTATCTTAGAGATAGGAGTGTTAGTAGACCCATAGAAAGTGAGAGCAGTAGTTTCCTAGGATAAGCTGAAGAATGTCTTTGAGGTGTAGAGTTTTCCAGAGCTAGCTAGATACTACGGAAATTTTATATAGGACTTTTAACACCTAGCAGCACCATTGACAGGGCTGACCAAGAAGGGGGCGAAGTTCTTATGGTCAGATTCTTATGAGTCAGCCTTTAAGGAGCTGAAAGGGAAGTCGACTTCAGCACCGATACTAGTCTTTACAGAGCTGGGAAAGAGCTATATCGTTTACTATGATGCATTAGGTATCGGGCTAGGATCTGTGCTTATGTAGGGAGATGGAGTCGTTGCTTATGGGTCTCAACAGTTAAGTCCACATGAGAGGAATTACCTGATGCACGATCTGGAGTTGGCATATGTTGTTCATGACCTACTTTATTGGAGAAATTATCTTCTGGGAGATCACTTTGTGGTGTTAACCGACCACAAGAGTCTCAAGTACATATTCACTCAGCATGATCTGAATTTGAGGCAGTGTAGGTGGGTTGAGTACCTATAGTCTTTTGACTTTGAGCTTGCCTATACACCTAGGAAAGGCAACATAGTGGCTGATGCGTTGAGTAAAAGGACTCAGATACAAGCAATTTGGGGGCCAGTAGTGAGTGGCAGCTTATGTCTCTATTCTCTAAGATGCATTTGGAGGTGCACGACAGATAGGGGAAAGCTTTTCTATCTTCTATAGCTATTACCTCTACACTTCTTGATCAGGTACGAATGAGGAAACTATTAGATTATGAAGGCCTAGTCTTATGGGAAATAATATCAAGAGAGGACTCTTTTCCTGGGTGGACTGTAGGTGAGGATGAGATCTTGCATTTCTAGGGACGCATATGGGTGCCAGTAGATATACGCAAGGAGCTGATGCAGGACTTTCTTTCCTCAGTTTGGGTAGTTTATCCTGGCATCATCAAGATGTACCGTGATCTACACCGTCAGTATTGGTGGCTAGGTATGAAGAGGGACATTGCTAGTTTCATCATGAGGTATTCCACTTGTCCGTAGGTGAAGGTGTAGCATCAGTGACCAACAGGGCTTCTGCAGCAGTTACCCATTCCTGAGTGGAAGTGGAACGATGTCACGATGGATTTTGTGATAGGGTTGCCAAGGTCTCCTCGAGGTAATGACACAGTATGGGTTGTCATTGAAAGGCTCAAGAAGGTTGCTCACTTCTTACCGATCAAGGAGACCTTCAGTGTTGATCAGTTGGGAAGAATTTACATCCAAGAGATTTCATGTCTTCATGGAGTTCCTCAATCCATTGTATCAGACAGGGATGCACATTTTACTTCTCGGGTCTGATAGGGGCTTTATAAGGCTTTGGGTACATAGGTACTTTTGAGTACAACATACCATCCCCAGACAGATGGCCCGTCCGAACTTACGATTCAGATGCTTGAGGACATGTTCTAAGCCTGCATCATGGATTTTGGAGGTTCCTTAGAGAAACATATACCTCTTATGGGGTTTACCTACAACAATAGTTTTCAAGCAACTATTCATATGGCACCTTATGAGGCTTTGTACGGTAAGCCATGCCGATCACCTTTATGTTGGATAGAGGTAGGAGAGGAAGCTTTGATGGGACCTCGTCTTGTTCAGGAGACCACAGAGAAGATAGAGTTGATTTAGAAGTGGATGGATATGATAAAGTCTCGACAGAAGTCTTATGCTGATCAGCGGAGACGACCTCTGGAGTTTGAGGTTGGAGATCAGGTTTTCCTGCGTGTCACACCTAGGTGGGGACACAGGCAGATTAGGAGACAGGGTAATCTTTCACCAAGGTACGTCGGGCCGTTTGAGGTATTGGAGAGAGTTAGAATGGTTTCCTATTGGTTTCAGTTACCTTAGAGGTACCAAGTGATGCACAACGTCTTCCACATTTCTCATCTCCAATATTACTTTTCAGACCCGTATCATGCTTTCCAACCCGAGGAAGTCGAGTTGGAGGTGGATACATCTTTCAAGGAGCATCCTATCCGGATTGTTGATCGTATTATAAAGTTTATCTGTGGATGGTCTATTCCTCTGGTATAGGTGCTATGGCAGCACAGGTGAGTATAGGACGAGACTTGGGAGAGGGAGGCCGATGTACGATCACAGTGTCTAGAATTTTTTGAGGGTTCCTCTTCTACGCCGTGCTAGGGAAATTCAGGGATGAATTTCTTTAAGGGAGGAAGTTTGTAAGAACCCGGATCTTTTTTTTTTCAGGTATGTTTTTTCTTTTTCTGGATTTTTTGAGAAAAGATGAGTTTTTGGAAATTTTTGAAGTACACATGGTGTACTTTATGAGCACACGTCATGTACTTCGTTTCCATAGAAGGCCGTGTGCTGGTCGTGTCATGGCCACACACATGGTCATGTGGGGTAATGTGGAGGCCGCTTAAAGTGGAGTATGGAAAAGGAAAGTACATGATGTGCACTACAAAAGTACATGTCATGTACTTTTTATTTCATTAAATTCACCAGGGTCATGTCTGACGGAAAAAACCCACTCTTTCTAGGTTTCGTTCATCTAAGAGCACCGAGCATCTGTGGATCTTCGACGAGACCCAGATCCTTCATCTTTCCTCTGAATCGAACTCCGTTGGTTGTGTTGGAATCGCATCGATGAGTTATCTCTTATTCTAGAGCATCGTTTTTCATTTTATCCTCTATTCCAAGTTATCATGGGTTGAACATTTTATGATTTTTTGTAGATCTATGATATTATAAGAAGATTCAAGCCTTGTGGTTCAAGTATATTGATCTCCTAACCCCAAGGTAGGTGGTTTGTGCCTTCCCGTTCAAAGTCTTTGAGTGTTATGTGAAAATTCCACCAATACCCTTGAACGAGGTATTGTGTGTTTATCGTTTTACCCTTGATGATTTCTTGCCATTCTTGAATTCTTGTGTAGAGGTTATTTGGATTGAATTGGGTTGATTTTTATACCTTGGATGTTCGACTCATGCCTTGTTCTATTTTAGACCATTTGGTCCTGTTTAGCCTATTGGCCATTTACATGTTTTCCATTCCTTGTGGTCGTAGGATGGAGTGTTGTTTTCTGACATGCTTGAGATGCTGTAGACTGGTTAGACAAGTAGTTCTATAGGTTTACTTTGGCCATATAGAATTACTATGCATTGACTTACACGGGGCCATGAGAACCTGGTATTATAGACTATAAGAGGATAGACTGTGTGAGCTTCCTCAAAGAGTCTTTGGACATTATAAAATATAGGGGGATAGACCGAGTGAGCTTCCTAAAAGTGTCTTTGAGCTTTATAGACTATAAGAGGATATCCCGAGTGATCTTATTCAGAGAGTCTTTTTTTTACTTGAATTACCTTGAACCACACCAGACTAAAAGAGGAATTGACTGGGTGAGCTTCCTCAGAGAGTCTGTGAAGGACCTAGGGCTATAAGAGGAATTGAACGAGTGATATTTCTTAGAGAGTCTCTTGACCTTGGGGCTATAAGGGGAATTGACTATGTGATCTTCCTCAGAGAGTCCCTGAGTACCTTAGACTATAAGGGGAATTGACCGAGTGAGCTTCCTCAGAGAGTCTTATAATTTTCGTATGACCAAACCAGAGGGGTTAGACTGAGTGTAATGCCTAGAGGGTTGTTGGTACTTCTTAGGTAGTACTAGAGGGGATGTATATGAGTACTCCCAGAGGGTTACCTATTTTTGGTTAGCTGTTTTCTTCACTATTTCTTGATTGATATGTGGATTGTTTACTACTAAGTACTTTCATGTTTACTATACTTTTACCTTCCATATACACACTAACTATTAGGAACAGATATTCGGGTGGTTGCCTATTGGGATTTGGTCTCACACCCTATTTGGGCCATGCTTTTGGTCCCAAACAGATTATATTATTGTAGGTATAGATAAGGGAAAGCGCCTTTCGACTTCAGGTACTTGATTGCATTGGAGCTAGTGAGCATGGGACCAAGCTGAGGCTTGCGATGCTGAGGAGTTTCTCATTTGTTTTTCTTTTATACTTTGGTTTAGTACTATATTCAGCATTTTGACTTGTTTGGATATTTTCCTAGACATATATATACCATAAATCATTTACATATATTTTTTCTCTAGTTGTTTCTCTATCAGTCTTCCACTGTTTACTGTTGTTGGATAGTTACTGCTTCCACTATTGTATGTGTTTTTTTACTTCCACTGTGTACTCTGCTAATGAGGGCATAGTTTCCCCACTATCACACCCAAGGCCCTCGCTTCTAGTCGGAAGCCTCTGGCGTTCGGGGAAATGCGCTTGAGGACATGTGACCAACTGGGTATGGGGATCCTCTGGGTAGCTTTCAGAACCGGGACGTTACACTTTGTATGTGAATGGTTTCTTTTAATTTATTTATTTAAATTAAATTTGTTGGCCTGTGAGACTTCTACTCATTAACATGTAGGGCCTGCATGCCCAAGGTTTCTTTTATGTAAAAACCCATTTTACCCCTCACCTGCGAGTGAGATAAAAGCATATATAATGGATGAAGCTCCCAAGCTAGTGGAGGCAAATCAAGTTAGGAGCCAAGGTGAAACCAATACAAGGAGATACAAAGGTGGTAGGTGGAAAGGTGTAAAAACAAAACCAAAATGTTCAAGGTGTTTCTCTTCTAGGTCTTGGGTTAGTTTATCAATTACTAGATAAAATACCCAATAGAACAAGATCATGATCATACCATTTATTTTATTTCTTTCAGTTGTAGGGTTTATTTATTGTGGGTGTGTTTTCATGTTCACACAATTAATGAATTAAACAAGAATGCGAGATGGAACTAAAATAAAATAATCTTATGCATAAATATTATCTTAGACATGGTTAATCACTTAATAATATCCAACTTAATATTAAAAAGAATGTAATCAAAGATAATAAAATGGAAATTTATGTATAAGGATAAAATCACTCAAAGAAAATATTAAGTTGGTATAGCCTTCCATAATCTTGGTTAGAATTGAACTTTAGTTAAAAGTGCTTGACCAACCCTAGTTGGGGTGATTTCAATTATTGGGGAATTCTAATTCAAGGTTTTGGGTTGAATTTACTTGGTTCACATCAAGGGATGACTACCATAGTAGGACTTGGTGTGATCAAGGGGAAAAGGTTGAGGAAATCCAAAATAAAAGGATTTCAGGATTGGGGATTCCACTCAGCGGATCAAGGAGCTGTGAGTTAATGAAGTTGGCATTTGGAATGCCTAACTAAAACCCTTAAATTTGTTTGAACAACACTAGTTGGGGTAATGGAAAGGGAAATATGGATCCTTTCCACTAGAATATTCAGGAAACAGAATATTCTGATATCAATGGTGAGGGAAATTGGATTTCGATAAAATAGCAGGAGACTAATAAGTATTAAATTATTTATTTGTATCAGTTTTATCATTGTAAGAACCCGGTTATTCTCTTTGAGGTACGTGCTTCTTCTTTTTTCCTTTTCATTAATTGTTTTTAATAAAATATGGAAAATGGGGAAAAATCCTAAATTTTGGAACTACACGCTGTGTACTTTTCCACACATCGTGTACTTCTGGCTGTGTTGGGATGAGTACATAGGGCGTGTAGCCATGTCGGCGACAAAGGGTGTAGGAACCGACTACATGCCATGTAGTGGTCCTTTACACACCGTGTAGTTAGTCGGAAGGCCAGAATAGTAAGGCGGTGGAGCAGCCGCTAGCTGGGCGGTAGTACATGCCGTGTACTCAGGAGTACATGCTGTGTAGTCATGTCGACGAATGAACAGTGTGGTGGTGCCGCCAGAGGAACAGTTAAATGAAAGGAGTACACGCTGTGTACTTGGAAGTACACGCCGCGTACTTTGTTTTTTCAGCTTAAAACAGGCAGTAGCCTCCTCATTTGGCATAGGAGGCATTTGATCCATTTTGGATCCAAAGGAGGAGGCCGAACCTTTGAAGATCCACCGGGTGTTTGTTGAGAATCGGTTTTCACCTCGGACGATCCCGTTGGAACCACACGGGTAAGGGATTCCATCTCCTTGGCTTCTTCGTACCAATTCTTCTCCTAACAGGAGTTATTTTAGGTTAAGTGGGTTTTTTTATTCGTCAGATCTACGCCGTTCTTGGGCGTTTCTGGAGTCGGCGTTCGGGTATACCATTCGTTGACGTATAAGGTAGGTGGCTTGGTGTTTAGTTTTCCAACTGCTGTGTGTTTTTGTGCCACGAACTCATGTTGGGGTGTCGTGTGGATGAGTCCATTTCTATATTAAACACCTAGAATTGAATAGGTGGTTAATTATGATAATAAAATGTTGGTTGGGATCATTGCTTGGATCCAGGACCATCCCGAGGGGTGCTTTCCTCTGTTTAGCCGTTTGGCCAGGATACCCGAGGGTATGCCTTGTTTAAATTATGCATTAATTTTTCCTTGAGAGGAATTGTATTAAAATTTCATGTTTATATGTTGGGAATGGCCCAGTTACTTATGCTTGATGGCGGTGTTCTGCTATAGCCTGAGGGCGTGACTATATTATCCTGAGGGCGTGACTATTTTAGCTTGAGGGCGACATTCTGTTTCGCCTGAGGGAAACCTTTCGTGCCTGAGGGCGTGACTATATTAGCCTGAGGGCGTGACTGTTTTAGCTTGAGGGTGACATTCTATTTCGCCTGAGGGAAACCTTTCGTTCCTGAGGGCTTGACTTCTATGCCTGAGGGTGATACTTCATATGCCTGAGGGCGAGAATTCTGTTATGCATGAGGGAAATGCCTGAGGGCGAGATTCTAATTACCTGAGGGTGAGATTTAGTTTGTTTGAGGACACTGTCTGTTTACTTAGAAATTCACTGTGGTGTTTTTTATATTAAATGGATTAAATGAATGATTAAATGGAAATATAACTGTTAAGTTAGTTACTTTTGAGTACTACTTATTTATTTCATTTATTATTGCACACGGTTGTTGTATGCTTACACGCAGTTGGGCACAGGCCTTTGGTGGGTGCCTACTGAGATATATTTCTCACACCCTGTTTGGGTCATGCTTTTCGGCCCAAACAGATTACGTTGCTACAGGTGTTGATAGGGGAAAGAGTCCCTATATAGGTATATGATTTCTTCTAAGGAGTAGGAGGGCATGGGACCGAGCCTGGGCTCGAGATGCCGCTGCCAGTTGTTTTTCTTGTTTTTATGTACTCTGCTTTTGTTGTACTATATTGATGTATAACATGTTCTGGCTGTTTTCTTAGAACCTGAGACATATAGCATCATCATTTATATACTGTTGGTTATATCCACTACTGTTGTTTATTTTATTTGTGTATAATTTACTGCTTCCACTGTTTGTTGTATGTTTTATTTTGTATTCCGCTGCGCTACACTTTGACAAATGAGGGCATAGTTTCCCCACTATCAGACCTGGGCCCTCGCTGCTAGTCGGTAGCCTTTGGAGTTTGGGGAAATGTGCTTGAGGTCACGTGGAGAACCAAGTTCGGGGCACCCGTTGAGTGGAACCCAGAACCAGGACGTTACAAAGTGGTATCAGAGGAGTTCTTTTCTTTGACTTACTATTTGGAGTTGTAGTCAGGGATATGACGAACGATAGTTGGTAATAAGCTGTGCTTGGGCGTAGCTAACCCACGTATAGGGAAAATCCAGTCTACCTCGTATTTTGAAATTCTTCTAATTTTGCAAATTTTACAGTTGATATGATTTCACCGTTGGGTGATGAACTTGTATTGTGCTGTTTATATTTTATCTATGGGTTCTATTTAGTTGCAACCCAATGAGATGAGGGTATTCCATCTCATGCATCATTTAGGAATATGCTAGAATAACATGCCATGCATATTTTCCATGCCATGTAGGTTCATTATAAAATTGCATGTTGTTATGATAGTTGTTGTGCTAGAAAATCATGCTGTTGTGATAGATGCACTGATAAAATACCTGCTATTTGATAGGGTAATTTTTGTGTGAGCTGTTCATAGAATGGACGCCAATCTTTGGTTTTTGGGGAGTATGGGCCCCCTTTGACCGGAATTTGGTGGATCATTGACTGTTTATTAGTTATAACACAGATAAGATGTCAAACTTTGATTCGTGGGGAGTATGGGCCCTCACGGGTCGGAATTTGACACTTAGGTGTTGGTTTTCGGTATTTTTCTGGGTTCCGGAGATGTTTCTGAGACATACTGTCTGGAAACCCAGTATACACGCCATGTAGTATTTTTACACACGCCGTGTATGGCCTTTTGTTTGGGAAGAAAAATGAACTTTTTAAGTACATGCCGTGTACTCTGAGTACACGCCGTGTAGTCTCTTCCTGTGTCACAAACCATGTGGGTGGCGACACGGGGTAGGGAAATGCTTGGGAAAACACGCCGTGTAGAGTATGTACACACCGTGTAGGGTCAACCCGGAGTCTGGACATGTAACTAACAACACGGGTCGGTGAACTCCTGTACAGAACATGCTGTGTCAATGATGAACACGCCGTGTAGTGTGTCCTGGGGAATCGGCCGTGTAACTAACAACATGGGTCGATGTCACCGCTCCTTGAACACGCCATACACCTTTGGGGACATGCCGTGTAGTCCTTTTTGAGGATAGACCATGTGGACTTAGCCGTGTGACTGGGGAAATGGGGTGGTGTACATGCCATGTGCGGGTGTAACATGTCGTGTAGTGTCAATCCGAGTAGTCGGCCGTGTCACAGACGACATGGGCAGTTGTAAATTACACCATACACACCGTGTATATTAAATACATGTCGTTTAGTTCTTGTTCAAATGGGAGCCGTGTGGCTTAGCCGTGCAGAAGGACCCAGAAAGGGGAAGAGAAGTCAAGTACATGCCGTGTAGTCAGTGTACATGCCATGTAGTCTTGTTTTGAAAATTTTGAATGCCTTATTCCTCCTATTCCCTTTTGGGTTTCTTCGCTTTCGGTCGTTTATAAATCTTGTTCTATGGCGTGTTTTTGACCTTTTAGTGTCATGCTACCTAGAAGACCGCGTGTTGTTCGCCAGGAGAGTGGCAATGAGTATACTCCAGAGATGGTGGGCCACAGGCTACTAGTTGATCCTCCAGTAGAGCCAGATGCGGCACCAGCTGCTATACTGGACACAGGCACGAAGGCGCAGTTCCGGGAAGGGTTATTGCGGTTCATGTAGACCTTTCAGGGAGCACCGCAGGCTGCCACATCTATGGCTGAGCTGACACGTATCTTCCAGAAGTAGCATCCGCCTACGTTTTCAGGGGATGGCGGACCACAAGCTGTGGTGTCTTGGATGGGGTCGATGCAGACTATTTTCGAGTATCTTGAAATGCCTCTAGGGCGGAGGGTCAAGATCGCGACTTACATGCTGCGTGATTCCTCCAAGAGGTGGTGAGATGTTACCACCCAGTCAGAGCATCACAGGGACATGGCGTAGGAACACTTTTAGGTAGTCTTATATGACTTTTTCTTCCCGGAGACGCTGAGAGAAGATAGAGCTCGAGAGTTCATGAATATGCAGCAGGGCACTATGTCAGTGATGGACTATTCTGCTCATTTTACGGAGCTTCAGCGCTTTGCACCCGTGCTGGTGGGTGATGAGACGTTGAGAGCCAGACATTTTGAGGATGATCTTCATTATGACATCCGAGCGATGGTGAATGTTTTCAGGTTGCCTAATGTCCATGCTATTGTAAATCAGGCACTGATTTCAGAGAGGAACCTGCAGGAATCTAGTGGTGTGGGCTAGGGCGGTTCAGCACCAGTTACTGGTACTATTTCTACTGGAAAGAGGAAGAGACAGATGGATTTCTCTCAGGGTGGTAGTACCAGCCAGAAAATTTCTTTAGGTGGCCCGATCAGGTGCTAACGGTGTGGCAGAGAGGGGAATAAGAGACCGCAGTGTCCACGAGACCCAATGGAGTGCCGAGCTTGCAGCAAGATGGGTCATCTGCAGTGCGTTTGTAGGGTGTATCCACCAGTGGATAGTGAGAAGGGTTCTGTATAGAATCCGTGTGCGGGAGCAGGACCAGTTGCTTCTTACCAGTCCGGGAACTGGAATACGTTAGGGTGTGCAGGCAAAGATGGTGGTCGTGGTTGTGGTAGCCAGACACCAGGATCTCATAGGCAGCAGGGTAGGACAACTCAGGGTAGCCATGTTGTGTCGCAGGGCTACAGTACTGGGAAGATATATGCGGTGCATCAGACCCATCATGAGCAGGATCCCAGACCTTCTATAGTCAGAGGTACTATTCTAGTAGCTTTTTTCTTATCTTCAGTACTTTTTGATACGGGTGATACACATAGTTTTATATCTGGGCCTGTTGTGGAGAGCCTTGGGCTCTGTGTTTCTAGTTATTCTGATATCATGATGCTAGACACTCCGTTGGGGACTATAACGACTGGTGTGAATTAGTGTAAGGAGTTCCCCCTTGAGGTTGGTGGGTGTCACTTCCTTTGGGACCTCTATGTCCTAGAGATGACGAGCTATGATGTCATTCCCGGGATGGACTGGTTGGTTTCCTTTCGTGCCTTTGCAGACTGATATCGTCGCAGGGTGAGTTTCATGTCACCAGAGGGCGGAGAGTTTTTATACAAGGGCGAATGGGATGTTCAGGTGAGTTGAGCTGGACCAGAGCATCATGGGCGAGGTGAAGTCATAGCCCAAATTGCGAGCTTATATCTGGATGACTAGGGGACTTGTCAGACGGATTTCCCTCCTGTTGTTGATCATTTCAGGGATGTCTTCCCGGACGACTTTTTGGGTCTACCTCCGGAGAGAGAGGTGGATTTCTCCATTGATATTGTTCCAGGAGCAGCACCGGTGTCCATTCCTCCTTATAGGATGGCTACAACTGAGTTGCAGGTGCTCAAGAAGTAGTTAGAGGAGTTACAAGCAAAGGGATTTATCCGACCCAATACTTTTCCTTGGGGTTCTCCGGTCCTTTTTGCAAAGAAGGCGGATGGTACCCTCAAACTTTTCGTGGATTATCGGAAGTTGAACCAGTTGACAGTTAAGAACTAATATCCCTTACAGAGGATTGATGATCTTTTTTATCAGCTTCGTGGAACACGAGTGTTCTCGAAGATTGAACTGAGATCAGGATATCATCAGCTGCGTGTGAGACCATCTGATATACCTCTCACAGCTTTCAGAAGTAGGTATGGTCTATATGAGTATTATGCTGTTTGGAATCACGAACGTGCCAGCGGTTTTCATGGCTCTGATGAATCGTGTGTTCCATCCGTATCTTGATTCTTTTGTGGTAGTATTCATGGATGACATCTTGGTGTACTCTCACACTCGACACGACCATGACACCCATCTTGAGATCTTATTGAGTACACTAAGGGAGGATATTCTATATGCTAAGCTCTCAAAGTGCCACTTTTGGATGGACCAGATTCACTTCCTGGGTCATATCATCTCAGAGGAAGGAGTTTCAGTAGACCCAGAGAAGGTGAGAGCAGTAGTTTCCTGGGAGAAGCCTAAGAACGTGTTTGAGATACAGAGTTTCTTAGGTCTGGATGGTTACTACAAGCGTTTTATACAGGACTTCTCCCACTTAGCAGCGCCGTTGACATGCTTGACTAAGAAGGGTGTGAAGTTCGTTTGGTCGGAAGCTTGCGAGGAAGACTTTCAGGACCTAAAGGGAAATTTGACATCATCACCGATCCTGATACTCCCAGAGTAGGGGAAGAGCTATACAGTTTACTGTGACGCATCAGGTATTGGGCTGGGATCAGTGTTGATGCAGGGCAATCGAGTTATTGCATACGAGTATCGGCAGTTGAGGCCACATGAGAGGAATTACCCGACGCATGATCTCGAGTTGGTAGCAGTTGTTCATGCATTACGCTGTTGGAGACATTATCTATTGGGGGATCATTTTGTGGTTTTTACCGACCACAAAAGTCTCAAGTACATATTTACACAGCGTGACCTAAATCTGAGGCAGCGAAGGTGGGTCGAGTACTTACAGTCCTTCGATTTTGAGCTTGCCTATACACTTGGTAAATTTAATGTAGTAGTTGATGCACTGAGCAGAAAGACTCAGATATAGGCAGTTCAGGAGGCCAGTGGCGAGTGGAAGCTCATGGCATTGTTCTCTGAAATGCATCTGGAGGTGCACGAAAATCAGGGGAAGAATTATCTTTCCTCTTTAGCTATGACTTCTACCCTCCTGGATAGAGTGAGGATGAGACAACTATCTGATTCGGAAGGCCTAATTCTACAGGAGTCGGTGGCTGGTGTGGACACTCCTCCTGGTTGGACGATAGGAGATGATGAGGTTTTTCGTTTCCATGGATGAGTATGGGTTCCATGGGATATACATGAGAAGATGATGCGGGAGTTTCATGCTTCAACTTGGGCAGTTCATCCCGGGGTTACCAATATGTACCGTGACTTGAGACTTTAGTACTAGTGGCTGGGTTTGAAGAGAGATCATACGTCTTCATGGGGTCCCTCATTCTATCGTTTCAGTTAGGGACGCCCGCTTTACGTCTCATTTCTGGCAGAGTTTTCAGAGGGCACTGGGTACACATGTGCTTTTGAGCACAACTTACCACCCTCAGACCGATGGCCAGTCAGAGCGTATGATACAGGTTCTAGAGGACATGCTTCGTGCATACGTCCTAGACTTTGGGGGCTCTTGGGAGAAGAAAATACCCTTAGTCGAGTTCGCCTATAACAATAGCTTCCAGGCGACTATTGAGATGGCACCATATGAGGCTTTATACAGTAGGCCGTTCTGATCACCTTTGTACTGGATAGAGGCAGGTGAGTCAGCTTTACTGGGGCCACAGCTCGTGCAGGAGACGTCTGAGCTGGTCCAATTGATTCAGAAGCGGATGGCTACCGCACAGTCTCGTCAGAAGTCTTATGCTGATCTCCGCAGACGACCTTTGGAGTTCGTGGTCAGGGATCAGGTTTTCTTTCATGTTTCGCCGAGGCTGGGACACAAGTGGATCAGGAGACAGGGTGAAATTTCACTGCAGTATGTGGGACTATTTGAGATTCTTGAGAGAGTCGGGCCGGTTGCTTATCGGTTGCGGTTACCGCAGCGGTACCGAACCATGCACAACGTCTTCCACGTATCTTAATTGTGTTGCTATCATTCAGACCCGTCTCACATATTTCAGCTTGAGGAGGTTGAGCTGGAGGCAGATGCATCCTTTTATGAGCATCCGATTCGTATCGTTGACAGGAGCACGAAGGTTCTTCGAGGCCGGACAGTTCCTCTTATACGGTGGCTATGGAATCATGCCCGAGTGCAGGACGAGACCTAAGAGTGGGAGGCCGACATACGTACTCAGTGACCAGAGTTGTTCACGACTATATCTTCTCCACCCTTGGAAGGGAAATTCGGGGACAAATTGCTATAAGGGGGGAAGTTTGTAAGAACCCAGTTCTTCTCTTTGAGGTACGAGATTCTTCATTTTCCTTTTCCTTAAGTTTTTTTAATAAAATATGTAAAATGAGGAAAAATCCTAAATTTTAGAACTACACTCCGTGTACTTTTCCACACGCCGTGTACTTCTGGCCATGTTGGGATGAGTACACAGGGCGTGTAGCCATGTCGACGACAAAGGGTGTAGGAAACGACTACACGCTGTGTAGTGGTACTTTACACATTGTGTAGTCAGTCAGCATGCCAGAATAGTAAGGCGGTGGAGCAACCGCCAGCTGGGTGGCAGTACACGCCGTGTACTCAGGAGTACATGCCGTGTAGTCATGTCGACAGATGAATAGTGTGGTGGTGCCGCTATAGGGACAGTTAAATGAAAGGAGTACACGCCGTGTAATTGGAAGTACACGCCATGTACTTTGTTTTTTCGGCTTAAAACAGGCAGTAGACTCCTCATTTGGTAGAGGAGGCATTTGATCCATTTTGGAGCCAAAGGAGGAGGGCGAACCTTTGAAGATCCGCCAGGTGTTCATCGGGAATCAGTTTCCGCCTCGGACGATCCTGTTAGAACCGCACGAGTAAGGGCTTCCATCTCCTTGTCTTCTTTTTACCAATTATTCTTCTAATAGGAGTTATTTGAGTTTAAGAGGGTTTTGTTCTTCGTCATATCTATGCCATTCTTGGGTGTTTCTAGAGTCGTCATTCAGGTATACCGCTCGTTGACGTATAAGGTAGGTGGCTTGGTGTTTAGTTTTCCAACTGCTGTGTGTTTTGTGCGTTTTTATGCCACGAACCCATGTTGGGGTGTCATGTGGCTGAGGAAATTTCTATATTAAACACCTAGAATTGAATAGGTGGTTAATTATGATAATAAAATGTTTGTTGGGATCATTTCTTGGATCCAGGAGCATCCCGAGGGGTACGTTCCTCTGTTTAGATGTTTGGACAGGATACCCGAGGGTATGCCTTGTTTAAATTATGCATTACTTTTGTATTGAGAGGAATTGTATTCAAATTGCATGTTTATATGTTGGTCATGGCCCGGTTACTTAAGCTTGAGGGCGGTGTTCTACTATAGCCCGAGGGCGTGACTGTATTAGCCTGAGGGCATGACTATTTTAGCCTGAGGGTGATGTTCTATTTCGCCTGAGGGAAACCTTTCGTGCCTGAGGGATTGACTTCTATGCCTGAGGGTGACATTTCGTATGCTTGAGGGCGAGAATTCTGTTATGCCTGAGGGAAATGCCTGAGGGCGAGATTCTGATTTCCTGAGGGTGAGAATTAGTTTGTCTGAGGATGCTGTCTGTTTACTTAGAAATTCACTGTGGTGTATTTTTATATTAAATGGATTAAATGAATGATTAAATGGCAATATAACTGTTAAGTTAGTTACTTTTGAGTAATGATTAGTTATTGCATTTATTATTGCACACGGTTGTTGTATTCTTACACACAGTTGGGAACGAGCCTTTGGTGGGTGCCTACTGAGATATATTTCTCACACCCTGTTTGGGTCACGCTTTTCGGCCCAAACAGATTACATTGCTGCAGGTGTGGATAGGGGAAAGAGTCCCAATACAGGTACATTATTGCTGCTGAGGAGTAGGAGGGAATGGGATCGAGCCTAGGCTCGTGATGCCGCTGCCAGTTGTTTTGCTTGTTTTGTTGTACTCTGATTTTGTTGTACTATATTGATGTATAACATGTTCTGGCTATTTTCTTAAAACTTGAGACATGTAGCATCATCATTTATATACTGTTGGTTATATCCCCTGCTATTGTTTATTTCAGTTGTGTATGATTTACTGCTTCCGCTGTTTGTTGTATGTTTTATTTCTTATTCCGCTGCGCTACACTTTGAAAAATGAGGGCATAGTTTCCCCACTATTAGACCTGGGCCCTCACTACTAGTTGGCAGCCTCTGGCATTTGGGGAAATGTGCTTGAGGTCACGTGACGAACCGGGTTCGGGGCACCCGTTGATTAGAACCCGGAACTATGACGTTACAATCATGATTAAGTAATAAACCTTTTCTTATTTTAATTTGTAGAAATGACAAGAAAAATGAATTCAAACATATCACTGTAAACCATAATGGAGAAATAAAAACTTCTCATGAGCTCCAATTTCTAGGAATGGAAGAGGATTTTATGCATCTTCCTTCACCATAAGAGAAAATTGTACGTGCTGGATGAGCCTATTCCAGTTGTTCCTAGAAAAAAGGCCCATGGTGAGGAACTATCTCTCTATATGAAACATATGGATGATGACATAGATGTCCAATGTTTCATGCTATCAACCATGTCTAATGAGCTCTTAAAGTAACATGAAAACATGGATGCGTATAGCATGATGTCTAACCTTAAGAATATATATCAAGAGAAGGAGAGAAATGAGAGATATGAGATCTACAACGCTTTGTTTAAAAATAATCTAGGAGAGTCTACACCAACTAGGCCTCATTTAATCAAGATTATTTGCTACATTGAATGCCTGTACATCTTCGGAATTATGTCCCTAGATGAGTTACGTAAATATCTCATCCTATCATCCATTACCAATAATTTATCTATATTTATTATCAACTACAACATTAGAAACAATGAGAAGAGTCTATCAGAACTTCTGACCTTAATTATCCAAGTAGATAAACGGTCTGAAGGCCCTGAGCACCATCCCTCCAAGAAGGGGAAGATCCAGAGGCAGGTCAAGGAACAGGAGATGGTATGTTTTTCATGTGGCAAGCCAGGCCACTGGAAGAGGAACTACACCCAAAATCATGGGGATTCTAAAGGTGTGTTCATTATCGAGTGTAATCATTCCATTTATACACATTGGGTATTAGATACATATTTTGGGGATCACATATGCATTAAAATTAAGGAACCAAGTAGATTTAGAATGATTTATAGAGGATAGGTGGCACATGAGCCTAATCCTAGTTGGTGAGGACCCCTTAAGTGCATCCAAGAGACCCGAGATCAAATCCAGGAGGAGACTAATTTCCGAGTTATTGTAGCAGTACTGTAGTATTACTGTAGCAGGTACTGTGCAAAACTGTAGCAGATACTATAGAGGGAACTGTAGTAGGCACTTTTTGAAACTATAGAAGCCGGGAATATTCCTCCGTTTGGGACTTTTGGCCACCAATTTAGTCACCTAGTCTTTTAAGGCCTTCGGGCCACCCAGGCCTTCGAGCCACCTCAAGGCCTTCGGGCCTCTTTAAGTGCAAATGAAAACTAGACAACCTAAAAGGAACAAGATTTAGAAGAAGGAGGAGCAAAGAGCTTTCACCATAGCAGAAGCTAAACGGATTGCAAGAATGAGAGGGTATGACACCTGCCATTGGGATAAGCCTGTGCATGCTTGGGAAATCCTAGCTGAACAGCCATGCGAAGGTGTAGAGATGATTTCATGATGAAGATGCTGGGGAGGAGAAGTTCAAAGTGGTTAGTCTAGGTTATATGTAATGTTTTAAGCCTATGTGAAATAGATTCCTATAAGGCCTACATGCCATATAATACTTAAGCCGACGAGCCTTGTAAGGGTTACACCTCACCCCTTGAAAGGTGGATTATCAAAATAAATAAAAAAATGAAGGCCTTTGGGCCATTGGATGGAGGAGAGGTGGATCTTCAAGCTGCCAATGGAGTGAGGCTAGCTACATTGGCCCTTAGCAATCACCATATCTCATTTTCAACTGGGATTATTTTGGTTTTACATAACTATTATTATGTGCCTAGTGTTACCGAGAACACAATTTCTGTATCATGTTTGGATATGGAAAATTTAAATAACAGTTTGTATGTATTAAATTACAAAAACCAAGTGTTGGAAATCGATAATGAAACAAACTCACATGACTCATACATCACCTAGTTGTGGAATCACCATCTCGGTCATGTAAATGAGAAGATCTTGACAAAGCTCTGCCAAGATGGTTATTTAGACTCTACTGAGCTAAAACCACTTCATAGATGTCATGATTGTTTACAAGGTAAAATGGCCAAGCCACCTTTTGTTAAACAAGGGTGAAAGGGCCACAATGCTTCTAGGATTGGTGCACACAGATGTGTGTGGACCATTTCTAGTAGAAGCTAGAGGTGGATATTCTTACTTCATTACTTTTACTAATGATTTTTAGTAGATATGTATATGTATACTTAATGAAGTATAAGTCAAAGTACATAGAGTAATTTAAGAAATTCAAGAATGATGTCGAGAATTAGATTGGTAAGAAGATAAATAAACTTCAATTGGATCAAGGTGGAGAATATCTGAACCTAGAGTTCATTGATCTTCTATGGGAGTCTCAGATTCTATCTTATTTCACTCCTTATTATAAACCAAAGTGGAATGGTGTTAGTGAAAGGAAGAACCACACCTTGTTGGACATGGTGAGGTCGATGATGAGTCATATAGATCTTCCATTATCCTTTTGAGGATATGCATTATAAACAATAGAATACAAATTAAAACAAGTACCAAATAAGGTGGAAAATGGAATTACCTCCATGTTAGGGAATGGAAAGAAACCCATTTAGTCGCACACATGTGTATGAGGATGCGAGGTGTTTGTTAAAGCCTTCTTAGGCAATAAACTATAACACTAGGGAACAAGGTGTATCTTTATAGGATATCCCAAGGAAACAAAAGGATATTACCTATATAAACCTTTATACAAGAAATTTATTGTTTCTAGACATACCGTCTTTCTTGAGAGGGAGAACATACTCAAAAAAGGATAGTGGGGGAAAGATTTAATTCGATGAAGTTGATGCTCAAGATACATAGGAGTTGTCACAGGAAAAAGTTCCACAAGTCCCTCTGGAAGAGGTTCTATAAACACAAGTACTGCATAGGAGCTCAAGAGAGGTAAGGGAACTAGAGAGATTTTGTTTCCTAGTCACCTAGGATGGTGAATCATTATTGTTGGATAATAATGAACCTCTCACCTACAAGGAAGAAGTTGAAAGCTCAGAAACTGCAATATGGATAGAAGATATGAATTCTAAGATGGATTCCATGTATTAGAACCAAGTATAGGTTCTGATCAATGATCCGATTGATGTAAAGCTAGTTGGATGAAAATGGGCATTCAAGAAAAATTTGGACATGGAAGGTTAAGTTAGAACCTATAAAGAAAGGCTAGTGGCTAAAGGATTTAGATAGAATCAAGGAATTGACTATGATGAAACTTTCTTACCATTTTCCATGTTTAAATCCATAAGAATTATACATTCCATAGCATCTTACCATGACTACGAGATTTGGAAGATGGATTTAAAAACAACATTCCTTAACGGGAACCTTCAAGAATATGTTTATATGACACAACCGGAAGGGTTTTTGACACCAGGTGAAGCCTAACGAGTTTTCAAGTTTCATAAATCCATTTATGGATTAAATGAAGCATCTAGGTCATGAAAAATTTGATTTGAAGAAGCCATAAAGGAATTTTGTTTCATTAAGAACGAATGTGATCCATGTGTTTATAAGTGATTTAATGGGAATGTGGTTGTTATCATAGTAGTATATGTTGAAGAAATATTTCTTATTGTAAACAATGTACTAGTATTAAAATCAGTTAAGGACTGGTTGAACAAGTGTTTCCCTATGAAGGGATTAGTTGAATCAACCTAAATTCTAGGGATCAAGATCATTCATGATATATCCAAGAGGTTTCGTGGACCAAGTCAGGGAACATACATTGACTAGATACTAAAGAGATTTAGTATGGAACAATCCAAGAGGGGATTGGTTCCAATGTCACATTGAATATATCTTTCCAAGAGAATGTGTCCTCAAACACAATAGGAGAAAGATAGGATAAGTAAGATTCCATATTCTTTAGTTATAGGATTCATCTTGTATTCCATGTTATGTACTAGGCTTGATGTTTCCTATGCACTGAGCATGGTAGGAAGATATCAAGAAGATCCAGGAGAACAACATTGGACTGCTGTTAAGACTATCCTTAAGTATCTAAGAATAAATAAAGATATGTTATTGGTGTATGGAGGAGATGAGAAGCTTTTCATCAGAGAGTATGTTGATGCTAGTTTTCAGACAGATCAGAATGATCTGAAGTCATAATTATGATATGTTTTCTGTCTCAATCGAGGAGCTGTGAGCTAGAAGATTTCAAAGCAGCCAGTTATCACCAATTCTACAGCATAGTCTGAATATATAACAGATTTTGATGTAGCCAAGTAAGGCGTATGGATTTAGAACTTTGTCCAGGAGCTTGATGTGGTGCCCATTAGTAAAGATCCTATAAAATTGTATTGTGATAATACTGCAACAGTGGATCTTTAAAAATAACCAAGGTCACGTTAACAGACAAAAAAATTCTACGAAAGTATCACCTCTTGAGGGATTTATATCAAAGGGGTGAAGTTGCAGTGAGTAGAGTGTCCACAGAAGAGAACGCGGTGGACCCCATGACTAAAGGCCTATCTTAGAAGAAGCATGAATATCATGTGAGAGATATCAGGTTAAAGGTTGTTAGCAGTTAGCTCTAGTCCAAGTGGGAGTCTGTTGGAGTTGGTGGCCTAGAACCAACTACTTTGTACTTTATTCATGAATAAATACCTTATCACATATTGATTGTTCTTCTGTGTGAAAATGCATGTGATAATTTCCTAAGGATATCTGTTGCATTAAAGGGTCATAGCATATCCCTACTATGATGAGAACCTGGAAGTGCCATAACACTGTTCTTGAATATATATGTTCTATGAATGGATGATGTTATTTGAGGGACACAAATAATATAGTCCATTAGGGGTGAGTACTCATAAAAGATTGAGGCATCTTATCATGATGTGTTCCCTTGATAATATCCATGAGGATATTATGAGAATGAGACCCACCGACAGGAAATCCATATTTCATAGTGTCATTGGATGTTCTTATCTGCAGACGTGTGTATTACTCCTTAGTCTTTAATGTTATTATTAATGGGTATTACCACTCATGCACTTAGATATATTAACGACACACTATTCATAGTGAGTTAGGATATGTTGGGTGTGCCATGAGTAATACTATATTAATAGATAATGCAAGAAAGGATTTATCCCTTCTCTTCCATAATGAAAGTAGATATCTAAGGCCCTTTTATGGAATTGATATAGCCTAAATAAATCCCTGTCCACGGTAAGGAATTGGAGAGTTAAATTCTAGAAAGTCAAAGAAAGAATAATCGAGCACATGGGTTGATGACACTATCATGCAACCCACTTGATTCGAGATATTGAGACAAAGAGATTACATTACACGATAAGCATTCATAGGAGGTGACGATCATTACAGTGTTAAATTATTTCTCTATGGGTGCCTTGGCGTGTTTCTAGATGATAACCTTGGACTTTAGGTAGGCTCCACCTAATTACACTGAGAAAGAGTCCTATAGGGTCACACACTAAGTGTGTTCAAGTATCTCGGTTAAATATTAATTTAACAATTTGAATAAAGATTATTCCTAATTTTGGTTTAATAATTATTCAAGGATGCCTGATCACATTTTTTTCAACACTAGTTCTTCAAGAGAATATATTGTGGGAGAAATAATATATTTATTAGCAAGTAATGTAGTGATATTTATTTGAGAAATAAATAGCCATTATTAAAGGTCTAATAAATGTGGTGGAGGAAATAAATAAAATAGAAAAACAAAAGTACACACTGTGTATGTTAATATACACCCAGTGTAAATTTTCTAGATATTTTTGAGAAATAATATTATTTATTTAATTAAATAATATTAAGTGTAATTATTTGGGTGCATTTTAAGTAATAATAATATTATACTGTTATTATTAGACATGGGGTCTTACTAAGAATTAAATGAAATGAATAAATGGTTTTAGGTAGTTAATTCATTTTATTATTCTAAGTAATTAAAATCTGAATTATATAATTCTCATTAGCCTATCCATTTTTGGTGGTTATTCACAACGGATCTAGAGAAAGTTCTAAATCTAAGAGATAATTATTTTCTTATAAGAACACTCTCAAGGTACAAGAGAGATCCTCCTCCACTAGATCAAGGAGAGTGCTTTGCAAGCATCTCTCAAGGTGATCAAATGCGAACATCACAAGCGAAGGATCTTCCGCGCTATCACCCAGAGATCCCTTTGGAAATGTCTAGAGATACATGGAGCATGTGTGGATCACTTCTAGAGGAATCATACACTTGGATTATATGATTAAATGACATATCACATTAGATAATGACCGAAAACAACAACAGGGAGATAATTCTATCAAGGTAATTCTTGTCTTTTAATAAAATTAATTATAACTGACATATGATGATCCTATCTATGGTTATGGTAATCCCTTTCTTTCTTTCATTATTTGTTTTATTCCAAATATCTGATGTTTTATTATCGTGATGGATCTCAGATTGATCATTCTTAACAAAAAAATTAAAGTTTGGTACACCCACCAACGTTCTTCCACTATGCTCAGAACCTACAAAAACATGATATTTAAAATAATTTGGACCTCATTTGGGTCATGGGATAAAATAAAGAATGTAATTTTAATATTTTAATGGATTTTATAAAAGAGTGGTAATTTTTAAATGGATTTCAAGAGTGGTTTTGAATGACATTTTTTAAATAATTTTGTTATAAATTATTTTAGAACCTATAAAGGAAAGAGTTTGAATCCCCTGTTAGTTTTCAAGAAGTTATGTTTGACACTTTTAATTAGTTTAAAAAATTTATGGGAGTGTGTGACCCTCATTGCACCCATATTCTTATTATCCTTTATTGGGTGGTATTTTATGTATGTAGAGACTGGGTGATGGATCTCAAGAGTTGTTTATTAAGAGGAAGATGAAGGTAAGGGTGAGCTATTTGTTATGATTTATGATTCTTGTATTTAATTATAATGATTTTTTCTCACCCTCATATTTTTTGGTTATGGGAACCCATGTGCTAGGGTAAGTGAACTTAGATAGTATGGGATTCCTTACCACTAGCTATTATAGTGAAGTATATATATGGTTACCTATCCACTAGTAGTGGCATTTTACTAGATACATTTCACTAATTAAGGGTACAAACCTAGTTAGTGATGTTTTTTGAGGTTACCTAGACCTATTAACTATTGGGAAAGGCCCATGACACCCATGATTTGGTTGGTGGTTTAATGTAGGGGGTTTCTTTGACTTTTTTTGTATACCCTGATTGATTAACTTATATAACATCTTATATTGGGTTCTTTTTCCTTATTTTTATCTATGGCATGGTTCCTTTATTTATCTTTCTATACATTTAACATGTTTTTATTTTATAAATCATTTTAGTAAATTCATTCAAAGAAACATTTGAAATTTAAAATAGGTTATTTTACATGGTATGTGTGATTTTTAGAGAAATATTTTTAAGTAATTTTTTTTCATTTAAGAAAAATAAAAAGGAAAAGTTTTTAAATATCTTATAGAATTTAATATTATTTAGTACTATTTATGGTAGAAAAAACTATATTTTAGAAATGTAATTAACATTATATTAAAATGGATATTTAATTAATTCTTAGGGTTGTGGAAAGGCAAGAGGTGACTTATTGAGAATGTTTTCACTCATGCTTATTATTATACTTCAGTCTCAGGTATTAAGTTCAACTCTTGAAAAATCTTGGATCATTGATTGTTTATCCTTGGTTTGTACCTTGGGATAACCAAGATTTTATCATTTATTCTATTTTATTTAGTTTCATTATTTTTCTAACGAAATCGTTCATCCTTATTTCTTTTCCTTTATTTATATTGGTAGTGCTTTATATATGTAGTGTTATGGAGGCTGAAGTTGAAGTTTTTTCTTTGTGAGGGATTTAGAGTTGATTTGAGGAAATTTATTTTCTTTTCATTAAATTTTAAAAATTTTATATCTACTTACATTTTTCTACTAATTTTATTTGGTGTGGACATCTTACCAATGGATGAGTCGTTCTAGAATTTTTAGAGAATTTATGATACTTATTTAATTTATTTTATTTTTAAAAAACATTCCTAAATATTTCTTCCCTAATTAATAGGAACTTTTCCTATCCCATAGTATTTAGAATTACTTTTAGGATAGTAGTGGACCAGGTTGGGTTTCGGTTCAAGTGGCATCCTAGGCCAGTTCATGGTAGCAAAAATATCACTTTTGTTCAACCTTTGCACAATGTTCATGAAAATGGAAATATTTTGTTTAATTTTTCACTTTCACGATACTCTAAAACTTTCAAGTAACCTAAAATGTTTCATTAAACTCAATTTTTCATGTATATACAAGTCCCTTTATTTGTGAAAGTAATGTTCACATAACTATTTTCATGTAAGAAATTTGTTCTCATAAGTCTTACACAAAAATAAATACTTTAAATTATTAAAGTATATATCTACTCAAATGAGGGGTTATTGGTTTATTTATAGGAGTTTTATACCCTTTACACAAATTTTCCTCTCACCATTTATATTTCACACAACATTCCATACCTAATTTTTTTTCCTGTATCATTTCATTTCACGCGTAACTCGCCATATTTTTTAATCTCCCCTTCTATATTTACTTGTGTCTATGAAACTAAATATCTTTCATTAAATTACATATCCCATGAGTTTTAATTTTTTTTATAAAACTCTTAAAATTCTAAAATATTGATGAGTTTTACTTGAAACATCACTTTTATGAAACCGTTCACATGTTCGTGTAATATTTCACTTTTACATAAAATCTTCCTTTACTTAATTTTTCTTGATCAACTTCTTGAACATCCTTTAGAGATACCCAAAGTTTTTTAATAATAAAAAACCATAAAAAAATTTCTTTAGTGTATTTATCCTCATACATGACCCAAAATTCTAAGGGGACTTATTAATATCTAAGGGGTGCCACATTGTATCCCCACACACCTTAGGAATGTAGATCAAGTTATCATTGTAACAATAGCATGAAAGAACTTTTTTTCTATATAGAATGTGTCTAGTCAAAGAATAAATACGTTAATTAGTGGATGGGCACAATTATCTGGGTTGTGTGATTTTTTATTTGGATCTCACTATGTAGATTTCTTAATTGTATCCACATGTGTGTCATCCAAGGGGCGGGATGAAACATTGAACATATCCCCCATCATGGTGGCCTCACTCTATAGAAGGAAATGTGTATCATTATCTTACTCCTTAATGTATTGATGTAGATCATAATCGATCAATGACACATGTTTTATTTTCATTTCTATTAAATGATCTATACATGGTTACATGATTTAATGGTCATGGATTTCCCACACAATCAATATGATGATAATGTATTCTAATCCTTCATGGGAGATTTCAAGTTCCACAATGACACTAGGTTTTCCTTGTATGTTAAACCCCCTATATCACTGACATACATTTTTATTAGTAATAGTCTCATCAAGAATTCCTCTATTGGTCCTTATGGAATAACAAAGATACAAACTTCAATGAAAATCATCAAAATGGGGTGACATATATTTTTAAGAAAAAACACCATTTAAAATAAAAATTCATGTTTAAATATAAATCAATTTAAAATAATAAATCATGTAGTGGAAATTATAGAAAATTAAAATAATAAAGGATCAAAATTTAGTAATAAAAAAGATATATGGAAAGTAACATCCTAGATAAAATAAATGGTGAATTCTGATTTTGAAATATTTGATAAACTCAAGATATTTAAAATAAGATAAAGTGGCAAGAACTGTAGATATATATGGACGTTTAGAAGAATAACGAGTTAGGATTATTTAATATAATATCCATTTTTAATAACAAATATATAGAACATAAATAATGAAACATGCTAAATTAAAGAAGTTATGGAAAATAAATCACCGAGTCTAGTGGGATGAAACATAGGAAATATTAAATAGGTTTGAGATAAGAAATCCATACATATTCTATTTTATAGAAAGTACAAGTTCATATCTCTAAAAACATATTTTCTTTTAACACAAAGTGGTTGGAGGATCATATGGATGAATCCAACCAAAATAAAGTATAAATAATTACTACTTTATATTGATATATACAATCCCTTATCCTGAAATTTTCTTTGATATATAATAGATATCCACCAAGTTCCTATCCTTGGATCTTCTTAAATCGGAGATGGGAATAACAAAACTCCATATCCTAGAGACTTATTTTATCTAACTATTGGGGTAAGTATGGAGTGACTACAATGGAGGTATTTTGTGTCCCCTTTGGTTGTAAATATTAAATAAAAGTATTAGGAATAAAGGAGGTGAATTCAAGACAATAAATATTATATGAAATGACCTTGATCTTAAAAATATAATAATAATAGGAGTAGAGGGAGTACAATAATGGATGAAATCTTCTTAGCTTCAATATGATCCATTATAATATTTATAAGGAAGTATCTAAACTATCTTAGTACAAACAATTTTGTTATCTCTCCTTATGTCTTTATATAGAGTTAAAATCTTACCATTGAGAAATATATTCATTGGAGCTTCTGGCAGGGCTACTCATCTAATCTTATCTTATTTGAATATTTCATCCTTCATGGCCTTATTTGAATCTATTAATTATTTTGACCATCGTGGTTGATCTGGATTTATATTGATGTTTGGACTGGACTAGATTAAAATTTTAACAAGTTTCATTAATTATATAAATTAATAATAAATGTTAATTAACATAGTTAATTAGTACAGGAAAATAAAAATAAATCACATAGGAAATTTTTACAGTGGTTTAGTACAATGTTGACCTACTCCACTCTTATACCTCTTTACTATATGATAGATACTTTGTGAACTATAATGATTTTTTAATAGGAATCATAACTCAATTACAACCTATTTTTTTAGTGGAAGTATGACCAAGACACTTGAATTTTGTATGGGTAGTTACAACCCAATTACAATGATGACTTTAGACTATATGAGTCTCAACCCAAATGGTCTTAACTTTAGAATCTGGGAGTCATGTCTCGAAAATATAGGATGATTTTATATGGAAATTCATAAAAAAAAAGTGTGAGCACAAGTGTGAGAGATAGGAAGTATAATTATAGACATAAAAAACTTGGAAGAAATAGATATAAGATGAACAAGAGAATCACTGGTATTAGTTCTTGAGTAATGAATTAGTTTATCTTGTCAAGGTAGTATAAGTTGAAGAAGTTTAGGTACATTCCTTGAGATACCATCCAGTATAAGAATATAAAAGTTCATACAATAGAAAATTAGTATATCTATCAGTTGAAACAATACTTTATTCCCTTTAAATAGAAACAAATCAACATGTAAAAATAAATCATTAGGCAATTCAAATTAAAAATGATAATATCTATACCATGATTATTTCAAGAATTATCGAGGGGAGATGAAGTATCTAAATAAAAACAATCACTTGAATTTAAAAAAATTTGAAAAAATCAGAAGAATTTTATATCATCATTAGAGAAGTTTGAAAATAACTCTATAATAATTGGTCAAAGAAAATCCCACAATAAAAGCACAACAATTTCTATTAAAATTCAAAATTTAAAACATACAGGTTAAATTCATACGGATACATAGAATTTCAAAAATGAATAACACAATGTTAAAAACTATAAAACAAAGTTTGAATGATTTTTTTAACATCTAATATGAATTTATAAACATTAAAAAGATCAAATCAAAATAATAAATTCATATTTTTTTGAGTTTCAAGTTGTATACATATGAATGAAATAAAGAACAAAGTTAATCTTTATATAAATATATTTAAGGAACTATAAAAATAATTCATATAGATTATATATAATTTATAAAAAATTATATAATCATTATAACAATTTAAATACTTGTTATAAACATGAATTAATTCAAAATATCAAGGAAAATTTGAAAATAAGGAATATTTGATACAGTAAACTGTGTGAAGGTAAAAAACCATGTTGAGTAAAGGTAATAAGAATTTTTTACCTTATGTAAGGGTAAAAACTAAATTATATAACCTACATAAAGGTAAGCTAACATGACAAGTAAGGGCAACAAATGATTTTCATACCTTGTGTAAAGGTAACACATATTATCCACACCTTGTGTAAGGGTAATATAAATAAATGTGTAAAGGTTCACTCTACTTTACAAAAAATACATAAAGGTAAAAATAAATTTTCATTGGTTGTATAAAGGTAACACAAGATTTATATAATTCATGTAAGGGTATATGAAACCATGGATAAAGGTAATAAGAAAAATATAAGAATTGGTTATAGATAGAGTAGATTTTATGTAAGGGTAAAATACAATTTATATATGTTGTGTAATGGTAAGTAGAAATTTTAATCATTGTGTAAGGGTAGAATCAAGTTGCATAAAGGTAAAGTACAAATTATAAAGGTTTCAAAAAGTTACTTCCAAGATTACATAAAGGTAGAAATAGGTTCTCAAAACATACATCAGAGTAAGAAAAAAAAATTAAAACTAAAATAAAAACTTAAAATCTATTTTATAAAAAATAAACTAATTAAGGAATAAGTAATAAGAGTAAATAGAAAATAATTTTTTGAAAAATTAATAAAAAAATATTGTGAGAAATTTTTATTATTCAAAGTATAAAATATAAATAAAACATATATACTCCAAAATCAGACAAAAAAAATCTACAGGTCTAATAATCTCCCCCATTTAAAAATTATAGAATCGAACAATTTTTTTAAAAAAATTATCCCATTTTTTAAAATTTATAAAAAATTCAACATAATAATAAAAAAATATAGGTAATATTGAAATTAAAAAGTAAATATCCCTTTAATAAAAAATAATATTTTTAGACTAAAATTTTAATATTCTAAGTTTAAATTTGATTTTCTCAAATTTATAAAAATCCACCCGTTTACTAAAAATATTAGCAAATTTGTAACACCCAAAAATTTTATAGTACATTGTCTCAGTAAAGTAATTCAATAGATTGCGCTACATGCAACACCGAGTTCGAATGCACCACAATTTACTAAAATAACTGTTCAAAAAGAAGTTATGAATAGTATTAACTGCATTTTGAATCTTATATACACTATATAATTTTAACACCCACATTATGTGTTTCTTAGACATTATATAAGAACAAGTTCAATTTTTCAGATAAAGGAAGTATTTTTCAAAAATACAATTTTACAGCCTACTAATGGTGATTTTTTTAAATGAAATAACTAACACTTTTATATTAAATTTGAAAAAATAAACTTCTTATTAGAAGCGGGAGATAAAAAAACTTTTTGGACAATTCTTTGGTACTTTTCTGATAATTTTCATATTTTGATGAATAATTAAAAATACTATGTTTTAATTGAAAACAACTTTTTTAATTGAAATAATTTATATTATTAAATTATGCTTTGGAATGGTTTTGAAGTATAATTAGATTATGTGTTTATAATTTAATAAAATTTAGGTCATTATAAGTAATTTTACATTTATATTTGACATAAACACATGTCAATATTTTGTTAGTTTTTACTTTTTAAAAACCCGATTTTTGGTGTTGACCACATGAATTAATTTTAAATTAATAAATTAAACTTCAATGTTTTGAATTTGGTAAAATGGACTTCATTTTTGAATTCGGAATGTGAAAATTAGCTTAGGGTAATTTTTTTTGGTATTTTTCTGAAATTTTTTAATTTTTGAAGAATAATGAAAAACACTCTATTATTATTTAAAACCGACTTTTTATTTAAATAATTATTTATTCTATTTATATTTATCTTAAGTTAAAAAATATTTATAATACCTATAAATTTCAATGTAATTCATTGAATTTATTTCATAATAAAATTAGATCTATAAAATTTTATTGAACTTTTTAACGCTTTTGCCCACCTTCTAGGAGCATTTGCAAATTTGAATAAAATTTTATTTTACTGCTTCTGTGAGTTTAATTTCAAAAATCCAAGAGACACGGTTGAAATTATTAAGTAAAATGTGGTTCAATAAGATTAAAATAATCTTGGGTGAATCGTATCTTTTGACTTTTATTTACAACGGTTAAAAGTAAATAGGGTAATTATGGGTAAAAATGATATTATAATTACCCTAAAACATGTCCAAATTCTATTGGATAAGTGTAATTCGAACAAAAAAACCTTATAAATAAAATATTATCCTCTTTGGTCCACTTGGATTAGATTAGGACATTTATTATTATTTTATTTAAGGAAGAGTTAAAAGTGTTAAATTCAAAGTTTAATAACTAAACCATTTTTTATATAGGATTACACAAAATATAAATTCAGATATAAATATTAATTATAAAGATAAAAATATATCCTATATAATTATATTTTATTTATAATTTTTAGACATTAAATAATTTAATTTATTTAGGACACAATGATGATGCAGTAATTACCTTATTAATGAAATATTAAAATAATTGACATTATAAATATCCAAATAAATGTAAATTTAGACTTATGATGAATTAAACTAATTTTATAGGTTAATTTGACATGTTAAGGTTGATTATATAAATTTTATTCTAAGTGATAAGGTTGTTATGACTTTCACAAAAACAAAATACCAAATATTGTCAAAATTTACATAAATTAGTTTTGAAAACAAATACTATATTATTGGTTGATATAATATTTCTAAAAATCTAATTTTCTGAAAAAGGGATTAAATAATATTATAAATTTCATTAATTAACCACTTTAGGTACTCTTGGAAGTTTAGAGTAAGTTTATTAAACATATAGTTTAAGAATACAAGAAGACATGGTAAAAGTTAAACTATTTAACTAAGAGTTAAATCTAAAAGATTAGGATAAAATGGTAACCTAAACTTGTCTAAAACCTATTAATTGAGAGGATTTGGACCCATAAACACCTAAGGCTTGAAATAAATTCATTTGGAGTCATTATAAACTGAATATTATTGTATAATAATTTAATATTTCAAGCTTTTCCTAAAGTAACCCTCACCTCTCTTATAAAAGGGTACTTCCCTTCTCTTAATTTCACACCTACAAAGATATTTTTATCTGAAAAACCCTGGAAAAATATCCTCCAAACTTTTATCCCTTCATCCTAGAGGCCTTCCTTTGGTCATAAATCCAACCTAAGGAGACCTTCTGATCAAATCAAAAGAAAGAACCCGAAGAAGAGGTAAATATTTCATCACCTCTATCAAGTTCTTTTTTTCTTCCACTTCCTCTTTCTTTGTTGTTTCCATTATAAAATAATAAATGCATTATATTATATATAATTTTATGTTATTATAAAAATGGTACAACCATATTCATTATTATATTCATCATATGAATGACAAAGTCACCATATGTGAATACGTATGGCTTACCGTCTCCACGTTGTGGTGTAGTTTGTTATTAAAACACTTCATTATTTTGATGGGTATAATAATGATTATAAATGATGTAAATAATAAATATAACATGTTAATAATTCTTTATATATGATATACCATCCGATTACATATGATTTCTCCATCAATATAATGATATTTTCGCTCGTGCGTACGTACGGATTACCGTCTCCACGAACGTGAGGAGATTCATTCCCCATCTTAATCATTCAAGAATAATTTTTATTTTATGATTAAAAATAATGTTTATGTACATAATATCATTATATATATGAATCAAATACATACTATCTATAACAAACATGACTTATGTAACCAAGTATATAAAGGAAAATAAATCAGTTAACACCCGAAACAATGATACTACTAAAATATTATTAACAAAGAAATATTTTAAGATCATATATGATATCATATTTATGTATATGATTATTTTATAATTTAATAACATTGTTTTAAATATTATATAGTAGGTTAACATACCATCTACTAAGGAAAATTAAAAGGTAATGGTTAATTTCACAATCTCATTATTATCCGTGGTTGTTTTTACATAAGTATCTATTGGGACATATTTATTATCCATGTCCATGATTCATAAAAGAGTTTTCAAAGGGATTATTTTTAAGGGAAATTTTTACTAAAACATAATTTTAAATTTTTTAAAGATTTATTCTTCTAAACCATTCACATTAATGTCCATGTTTTTAAAATGGTTTTAAGGATTTATTTATATGGACATGAAAGTTTTAAAATGTTAATTTCTTTCAAAATTTTAAAAGTGGTATGTGAAAATTTGATTCAAAACTATCTTTTAAATGACTTATTTTATAAATTATGAGACTTTTAAATGATTTCATGAAAATGGATATTTCTCCCAAAGATTTTTACTGATCATTTTCAACTATGTCAACATCCTTTAAGGGATATTATTCTTGATCGAGGTTGATTTATTATGATACAAATCTTCCATTTTGTATTGAAGGTTTTGTGATATGTTTGACTATGGATGTGTTATTTTTATACCATTCATGGTTTATGGATAAAGTATTAAGATTTCATATTTTAGTTTTAATACAAATTTTTATGTTATGTTTAAACATTTTCATATGAGGAATGCATTGGTCTTAGTAAGTGACGGGTGGAGCCCGCTATAGCTCCTCGATGCATTGGTAGGTCTCATGAGACAAACTAGTATCTTGGCGCAAGGCCTTGATAAAATATTATTTTTAGTCTTGGAAGAAGACATTGACTATGTGGTTAGGAAGTTTGGCATTATGCATTCCATCATTATGAAAGCGACTATTGATATTTCATGCTATTGTTAGACTAATAGTATATCCATGTGAATAAGTAAATGGAATTATTTTATTTATATTGGAATATTATGTAGAATCTTAAGTTTAAAAGGCTTATGTTTTAGTCTTATACATTACCTTAAATGTTTATGTTTATTTATGAAAGTTTCCATTATATTGTTATCCTTACTGAGCATCTGAGCTCACCCCTTTCTATTTTTATTTGTCCCAGGATGCGAAGAAGTATATTATGACTTACCCGAAGGGATAGTCTAAGGGATATGAATGTGGTCAATGGAGAAAATGTTTTTGTTGTTTTTTATTATGTAATGTAATGTAAAACATATGAATGTATCTAGTACTTCCAAAGATACTAAATTTTTTGGTATTTCGGGACATGATTCCTTATATCATTCCAATGTTATGTAATAATGCACCGACTCTAGGTAACTAGGGTGAAGGAATTACAGTTGGTATTAGAGGAAGTTTAGTACATAACTTGGAAACTAGATTTATAAAAACTCTGATTAGAGAACATTACCCTGAGGTAGACTTTGAGGATTAGTATAGAATAACTTCCTAGAATTTTGGTAATGTAGAGATTTTGTGTAATTTACAAGCTATACATCCCTATCTGGATACGAGCAGGTATAGGCGGCTCTGGTACATATGTACCTAGGAGTGAAAAATCCAACAAGGAGTTTCGGGCTTGACCCAGAGTATCCTGGTACACGACAATGGGCCTTACTGCACTAATGGTTACAACACTCCTAGGGGATATGCTTAAGATAATTCACATTTTCATTAAAATCCATTATGAAGGATTTAGGTGTAAATTATTATTCAAAGAAAACATTTTATGATTATATATTATATAAATAATCTTTTCAATTTACGTTAGGTATTTCAAAAGTTTGGAATTATACATTATGATTCATAAACTAACTTGGTGTATGACATTGTTTAGAAATGATGCCTAGTAGAAGGAATGAGAATTCCAGGAATATGCATGATCAAAGGATTAAGAAGGATCATATCTTTCATGGTATTGGGCCAAAATTTAAAAGGGAAATATTCTCCCACATATTCTCATCATATGAAGAAATAGCATCATGTATTAATAAGATAAGCAAATAATTTTCTAAGTCATATGGCTTTGAAGGGAAGCAAGAGAAGAAAAGGATGGAAAAGAGAAATATGGATAAAGAGAAGAGGGGAAAGAAGAATTTTCCCATATGTGATAACTGTGGAAAGAATCACCTTGGTAAATTCTTGAAGGTAATGAGAGTTTTTCATAAGTGTGAAGAAAAAGGACACCATGTACGTGATTACAAGGGTAAGAAAAAGGTTTCTAATGTAAAATGATTCATCTACAAGGAGTTGGGAGACTATGCGAATCAATGTCCAAATCATCAGAGTATACCCCAAATGATGATATTGGATAATAATCAAATTATGATACTATCGAAGATGAAGAGGAATGACTAGAGTTCTTATGTTGTTATTAAAGTATTGTGTCATCTGAGTATTGTATTAATGATGTACATGTTATAAAAATTATAGAGTATATAAGGATTGTACATCAGTACTATTTCATTAATAACTTTGAGATTGTGTGGAACCAAGAAAAGTGACTCAATAGAAGGTTAATTTTTTTTGGATAATATATGTTTGAGAGAAAGATAAACCATAATATAGTTTTGATACTGAGGTAGTGATTTTGGAATGATATATGATTAATTTGGATAAATTATATTGGATATTCTTGATTACCTTGAAACTGATTAATGTTTTGTATATTCCATCATTGTTGGAGTTTACAACATTTTTGGATAAAAGGAGTATATCCAATATTCTATAAGGAATAAGGGAGAATGAATGTAATCAATAAGGTTTTATGGTAATTCAGGGTGTTACAGTGTTTTAAAATAATACATGATGAAGGTATTCACATGTTATTATGTGGAAAAAAGGATCTTCATTGTGTTTACCTTTCTTACAAATTTTGGACTGTGAGTTTGGACAAAATTATTTTGGATAAGTATAAAGGTTGGAATCGATTAAGTTTGACATTGGATACTATTTTTATGGTTAAATCATTTCTTGAGATTATTTTTGGATTGTCATAAAAAGGACAACCTGTAGGTTGGGCGACAACCCGTAATGTCTGGCAAGGCCGTGAGACTTGAACCAGCAACCAAAGAGTGACAAGTGTGCATCACCTACCATTGGCCTTCGTGATGTCCTGGTTTGTATAATGTAGTTTTTTTAAATGGTCTGATAGATAAATTATAAATTCATTTTTTTGGAACCCTATACGATTAGGATAAATAGAATATTTTTGAATTCTATTGTCTTTTGGAGTGAAATATGAGTTTGTGGTAGGAATTAGTTGATGGATGAAACTCTACTTGTCAAGTATATATATATATATATATATTTCCTCTTATTCTATGAATAAATTAATTTTTAAACTTTAGGGAAGGGATCTTAAAACAAAAAATGTGGTCCCCTAATACCATATGTTTTGTTGAACTAATAATATTTTACATCATCTTAGATTGATGGCTTTGAAGCCCTAAATTTTACACTTGTTTGTGATTGATGACCTCAATCAATCATAATAAATATTTACGTTTTTCCTCCAATTATGTGTCTCTAATTTCCACCAATTTTCTTCTAATTGAGATCATAATTTGGTAGTGACTTTTTCATTTCCCTTTCCCTCTAATTAAGACTAAATTTTATTAACCCAATGTCCGATGTGGGTTTTCCACAAAGTTATTTTTCTATTTTTAACCATTTATTTTCAAAGAAAAATTTCAAATTGTGAGGATTCTATTTATTTTAATAGGGGAGAATGTAACACCCCAAGATTTTATAGTACATTATCTCATCAAAGTAATTCAATAACTTGCGCTACACGCAACACCGAGTTCAAATGCACCAAAACTTACCAAACTAGCCGTTCAAAAAGAGGTTATGAATAGTATTAACTGTATTTTGAATCTTATATACTCTATATAATTTTAACACCCATATTATGTGTTTCTTAGACATTATATAAGAACAAGTTCAATTTTTCAGATAAAGGAAGTATTTTTCAAAAATGAAATTTTACCGCCTACTGATGGTGATTTTTTTAAATGGAATACCTAACACATTTATATTAAATTTGACAAAATAAACTTATTATTTAGAAGTGGGACATAAAAATTTAGTTCGGACAAATTTTTGGTACTTTTCTGATAACTTTTATATTTTGATGAATAGTGAAAAATACTATGTTTTAATTGAAAACAAGTTTTTTAATCGAAATAATTTATATTGTTAAATTATGAATTTAAATGGTTTTGAAGTATAATTAGATTATGTGTTTATAATTTAATAAAATTTATGTCATTATAAGTAATTTCACATTTAAATTTGACATAAACACATGTCAATCTTTTGAAAGTTTTTACTTTTTAAAAACCCACTTTTTGGTTTTGACAATGGGAATTAATTTTAAATTAATAAATGAAACTTCTATGTTTTTAATTTTGTAAAATGGAATTTATTTTTGAATTTGGAATATAAAAATTATCTTAGGGTAAATTTTTGGTATTTTTCTGAAAACTTTCAATTTTTGAGGAATAGTGAAAAACACCGCGTTATTATTTAAAACCAATTTTTTATTTAAATAATAATTTATTTTATTTCAATTTATTTTAAGTCAAAATAGATATATAATACCAATATAAGTTCAATGTAATTCATTGGATTCATTTTATAATAAAATTAGATGTATAAAAGTTTATTGAACTTTTTAACGTTTTTTACCCACCTTTTAGGAGCATTTGCAAATTTGCATAAAACTTTATTTTACCACTTTTGTAAGTTTAATTTAAAAACTAATTGGGACAAGGTTGAAATAATTAAGTAAAATTTTGTTCAATAAGATGAAAATAATTTTTGGAGAATAGTAAATTTTGACTTATTTACCACGGTTAAAATAAATAGCCTAATTAAGGGTAAAAATGATATTATAATTACCCTAACACATGTCCTAATTCAATTTAATAAGTTTCATTAGGAAAAAAACAACCTTATAAATAAAGTATGATACTATTTGGTCCACTTGGATTAGATTATGACATTTATTATTATTTTATTTAAGGAAGAGTTAAAAGTGTTAAATTCAAGCTTTAATAACTAAACCATTTTTATATAGGATTTAAAACAATATAAATTAGAATATAAATATAAATTATAAATAAAATATATTTCCTACATAATTTTATTTTATTTATAATTTTTAGACATTAAATAATTTAATTTATTTGTGACACAATGATGATGCAATAATTACCTTTTTAATGAAATATTAAAATAATTGATATTATAAATATCCAAATAAATGTAAATTGAGACTTTTGATGAATTAAACTAATTTTATTAGTTAATATGATATCTTATGGTTGATTATATAATTTTTTTTGAAGTGATAATGATTTTACGACTTTCACAAAAACAAATTACCAAATAGTGTCAAAATTGACATAAATCACTTTTTAAAACAAATACTATATTATTGGTTGATATAATTTTTCTAAAAATCTAAGGTTCCGAAAAAGGGATTAAATAATATTATATATGTCATTAATTAACCACTTGAGGTTCTCTTGGAATTTTATAGTAACTTTATTAACCATATAGTTTAAGAATACAAGAAGACACGGTAAAAGTTAAACTATTTAACTTAGGAGTTAAATCTAAAAGATAAGGTTTAAATGGTATCCTAAACTTGTTAAAACCAATTGGTTGAGAGGCGTTCGACCCATAACCACCTAAGGATATAAAAAAATTCATTTGGATCCATTATAAACCGAATATAATTGTATAATAAATTAATATTTCAAGATTTTCCTAAAGTGAACCTCACCTCTCTTATAAAAGGGTACTTCCCATTCTCTTAATTTCAAACATCCAAAGACATTTTCATAGGCCAAACCCTACCCAAATATCCTCCCAAATTTCTTACCCTCATCCTAGAGGCATTAATTTTGTCACAAAGCCAACCTAATGATCCCTTTTTATCAAATCAAAAGGAAGAATCCAGAGAAGAGGTAAATATTTCATCACCTCTTTCAAGTTCTTCTCTTCTTACACTTCCTATTTTTTTTCCATTATAAAATAATAAATCCAGTATCTTCTATATAATATTATGTTATTATAAAAATGGTACAACCATATTCATTATTTTATCCATCATATGAATGAAAAAGTCACCATACGTGCGTACGTACGGCTTACCGTCTCCACGTCGTGGTGTAGTTTGTTATTCAAGCACTTAATTATTTGGATGGGTATAATAATGAGTATAAATGATGTAAATAATAAATATAACATGTTAATGATTCTTTATATATGATATAACAAACAATTACATACAATTTCACCATCAATATAATGATATTGTCGCTCGTACGTATGTACGGATTACCGTCTCCACAAACGCGATGAGATTCATTCCCCATCGTAATCATTCAAGAATAATTTTCATTTTATGATTAAAAATAATTTTTAAGAACATAATATCATTCTTTATATGAATCAAATACATCCTATCCATAACAAACATGACTTACGTAACCAAGCATATAAAGGAAAACAAATCAGTTAACACCCGAAACATTGATACTACTAAAATATTATTAACAAAGAAATATTATAAGATCATATATGATATCATATTTATGTATATGATTCTTGTATAATTTAATAAAAATGTTTTAACTACTATACAGGATGTCAACATACCATTGACTAAGGAAAATTACAAGGTAAGGGTTAATTTCACAATCTCATTATTATCCGAGGTTGTTTTTATGGAAGTATCTACTGGGACGTATTTATTATCCATGTCCATGTTTCATAAAATAGTTTTCAAAGGGATTATTTTTAAGGTACTTTTTTACTAAGACATAATTTTAAATTTTTTAAAGATTTATTCTTCTAAACCATTCTCATTAATTTCTATGTTTTCAAAATTGTTTTAAGGATTTATTTATATGGACATGAATGTTTTAAAATGTAGATTCCTTTCAAAAGTTTCAAAGTGGTATTTGAAACTTTGATTAAAAAATATATTTTAAATGAATTCCTTTATAAATTATGTGACTTTTAAATGATTTCATGAAAATGGGATATTTCTCTCAAAGATTTTTACTGATCATTTTCAACCATGTCAACATACTTTAAGGGATATTATTCTTGATTGAGGATCATTTATTATGATACAAATCTTCCATGTTGTATTGAATGTTTTGTGATATGTTTGACTGTGGATGTGTTATTTTTATACCATTCATGGTTTATGGATAAAGTATTGACATTTCATATTCTATTTTTAATACAAATGTTTATGTTTTGTTTAAACCTTTTCATATGAGGAATGCATTGGACTTAGTAAGTGACGGGTGGAGCCTACTATAGATCCTCGCTGCATTGGTAGGTATCATGAGAAAAACTAGTGTATTGCCACAAGGCATTGAAAAAATATTATTTTTAGTCTTGGAACAAGGCCTTGACTATGTGGTTGTGAAGGATGGCATTATGCATTCCATCATTATGAATGTGGCTATTGATATTCCAAGTTATTATTCAACTAGTAGAATATACATGTGAATAATTAAATGGAATTATTTGATTTATATTGGCCATATTATGTAGAAGTTAAGTTTAAAATTCTTATGTTTTAGGCTTATACATTTTCTTAAATGTTTATATTTATTTATGAAAGTTTCCGCTATATTGTTATCCTTACTGAGCAGCTGAGATCACCCCTTTCTATGTTTTATTTGTCCCAGGATGAGAAATAGTATATTATGACTTAATTGCAGGGATAGTATAAGGGATATGAATGTGGTCAATGGATACAATGTTGTTGTTGTTGTTTTTTATTTTGTAATGTAATGTAAAACTTATGAATGTATCTGGTACTTCCAAGGCTACTAAACTGATTGGTCATTAGGGACATGATTCCTTGTATCATGCCAATGTTATGTAATAATGCACCGACTCTGGGTAACTAGGGTTAGGGCATTACAAAATTAAATTTCAGTTAAAACATATTCTAAAATAATATATCATTTATTAAAATAATCTCAAATAAAATGAAACTTCATGTCAATATTCTTTGTTTGATAATGTTTCAAATAGTTTTTTCAAAATAGAAATGGTTGAATAATTATCTCAAAACATAGGTCGATTTTTTAAATTAACGCAAAAGTCATATAAATTTTATTTAATACATAATGATTGAGTACAACATGAATCAACATAAATATATTCAATCTCAATGGTAGATGATGCGCTGGAATTCTGTTTCCTTGAACCATAAGAAACTAAATTTTTATCAATAAAGTGACACATACCTGGTTTTCTTTTTCTATCAAGCCTACATCCTCCAAAATCCAAGTCAGAGTAAGTAATGAAATCAAAACAAATTTTTCTAGACTAAAATAATCCACAGTTAAAACTTACTTTAACATATATAATAATACTTTTAAAAGCCTTTAAGTGCGATTCCTTAGAGTCATATTGATATCTTACACAAAAAATAAACACTAAACATAATTTTAGGTCTAGAATCAGTTAAATACAAAAAAATACTAATCATGCCTCTAAAATTTTTAGAATCAACTAATTTTTTATAAGTATAAAAATCTAATTTAAAACTAATAATCATAATGTTTTTAAAATTTCTACAAGAATAAATACCAAAAACCTTAAATAAATCTTTAACTTATTTAAATTGATTCAAGAATATACTATCATTATTTTGATTAATTTAAAGTCCTAAAAAGAATTTTAGTTCACCTATAAGACTCCTATCATATTCACTAGCCATCAAATTTAAAAATTCATCACAAAGTAATTCACTTGAAGTGATAAAAAAATATCAAAATAAATTTGAATAATAAAAATATCATTTGAAGATATTTTTATAAAAAAATATGATCCACTTTACCTTTATTAAAAAAATTCAATAAAAAAGTAATTCTATCATACCAAACATGAGGTTATTATTCAAGACCATATAAATCCTTTGATAATTTAAAAACATAATTAATAAAATTTTCATTTTCCAGATCAAGAGTTTGTTAAACATAAACTTCTTTGAAAATAAATACATTTTAAAAAAACACTTTTAACATTCATTTAAAATAATTTCAAAACCTTGAAAACCTAAAAAAGACACCAAAATTAAAACAAATTAAATATGAGAAACAATCACAAAATATTCATCAAATCTATAACTTCTTATTGATAAAAGCATGAGCTACAAGCCTTTCTTTATTTTTAACAATGTGATCAAATTCATCCATTTTATTTATTAAAATCCATTTAGTTCCAGTAACATTCTTATATATAATAGGTTTATATAAAGTCCAAATATTTTTTTTGGAAAAATAATTAAGTTAATATTTCATAAAAATAATCTAATTATCATCATTCAAAGCATCAGAAACATCATTAGGCACACAATCTTAAATAAAAGCCTAATTTATATAAAATTTTTAAATATAAATTATATAATTAATACTAAAATAAAAATTAATTATAAAATTATAAACATGGTGGTATTTATGAACCATACATGATATAAGAAAGTAATTAGAAAAGTTAAGGTTCCCCTCAACAATTACATTATTTTTAGGTTTTTCTTCACCAAAATTAAAATCATTAAAATATCAAAAATCGTCTAAAACAAAAACATTCTTCAAAAACATATTCAATTAAATTTGAAATTAACATATTATTTTATAACCATATTTCTTTTGTTATAGACATGTTTTTTTACTTTTATTAGAATAAAAAATAAAAATATCTTCACCCCATTTGGAATCAAATTTATTTATGTTATCCCTAGTATTTAAAATAGAATATTTAAAGCCAACAACTTTAAAATCAAAATTAATTTTTTTACTATTAAATAATTCAAAAGGGATTTTCTTTAAAAATAGTCTAATTAAAATTCTATTTAAAATATAACAAACTGTATTAATAAATTCAACCCAAAAATATTTAGGTAAGTTATATTTATTTAACATACTTATATCCATTTCAGTAATTATTATATTTTTTTGTTTAACAACACCATTTTTTATGGCGTTCTAGGAGGATAAAAATTATGAAAATAACCATTTTATTCACAAAATATTAAAAATAAAAAATTAAAAAATTCACCTCTATTATCACTTATAATAGAAAAAATTAAATAACCTATTTGGGGTTTCACCGCCTTATAAAAACAAATAAATCTATACCAAATTTAACTTTTGTAAGGCATAAAGTAAGCACAATTAAATATACTAAAATAATCAACAGTCATGAACAAATATTTCTTACCTCCTAAAATAGAAACATGCATAGGATAAAATAAATAACCAATTTAGTTTTTATTATTTTTGAAAAAAACCACTTTGTGGTTAAGTGGGAACTTGATAAGCTTCACCTAGAAATCACACATCAAAACAACAAAAACACATAAACACACTAATTTCAACCAACACAATTCCAAACCAAAAAAATCCAAAACATGCCAAAAAACAAAACAATATATCAACACCAACACTTAAAAAAATTTAGAACACTCCCAAAATACTTAAAAAAATCTTAGATCCTATAACCAGATATGAAAATAATGGTTATAAAATCCACTTATAAACTCTTAAGATAGGAAAAATCTAGTAGTAAAACAAGATACTCCAAACACATACAGTGGACTCAACTCTAATATCATAATCATATCTAGATTATAAATTCTAAAGAAAGAAATAACCAAATTGTGTTTCATAAAAAGGAACAATGATGAAAATCTCCCCCAGTTCATGAAATAAGCATCAACCTGAAATTTAAAAATTGTTTCACTTTGAACCACCAAAAAACAGTGATACCAACAATGAAAATTCTAAAAATTATAATTGAAATTCCATTAGCTAATTTCTAATTGAACCTGAGTGAAACATGTGAAAAACTGAAGAAGTTACAATAAACAATGTTGAGATACCAACCCATTAGTTGTAGCCTAGACTGCACCATAAATCACTAGATAATTGACATAAAAGAAAGAATGGATCTAAGGGAATAACCACAACCCAACTTGAAAATAATAGATTGAGAAACATAACATCCATGAGCCATATAATAAACAAATAGCTCCTATGATGTAGAGTAGTACACATCCAAGAACTAGAAAGAATAATCTATACTAAGAAACTCCAAGATAATGGCCAACTTAAAAAAATCATTGAAGCAACCACCTTCGTGTATTATCCCAAGAAGTATCCATAATCGCCATCTGTGCATTCTTTCATCTGTCACATATGATGAGAGTTGACTCTTTACACTGGACTAGATACCAACGGTGTCATCCCTATTGCTTTTTAGAATCCATCAAACCCCAACACCAAATAAAGGAATCTGCTACCACTGTCAACCATTGTGTTCTTGTTTTCATCATATCTAAGGGGAGAAGGAAATGCATACATGTTCGAATGCTGTTGGCGCCATCCTACATCCACCTGAGGACAAGCCAACCTAAAACAATGCACACAACCCAACCAAAATCCCAAAAACCAAAATAGGATAATAAAATTCCAAAGGGGAGGAGACAATTTCATTGAAGGGGAATCACTCATCGCTGAGGAATTCCCCATATGACCAAATAAATATAGATGAATATATAGGAATTCTAACATCAATAAATTTTTTAAAACTACTATTATGCTATTTTTCTTTTAAATAAGAATTATTTTTAATTTTCAAATCTGATAGTTTTTTCACATGTCCTTTCTTTGATAGTTTTTTTAATAGTCAAAAGGTCACATGTCCAAGCATCTACCGGAATAAGATTTCATCTATTTTTATAGGATTAAGTCACTTAAAATTATGGTTAGTTAGTTTAGAAAAATAAATAGAATACATATTCAATTTTCTATTAACATAAAATAAATCATTTTAATTTTTAAAAACTAAATATTTATTGTATTATAATTTAACACATTTGACAATTTCATAATTGTGTAATAATAATCATGTTATGTTTAGATACTTAAGCATATAAAAAATTAGAAACAAAAACAATATGAGAAATATATAATTCACTAAATACCTTAACCTTTCCTATTGATTTATCACTGAATGTCATAGAGTATTCATCACATTGATTATATGATAAAAACATTGATGGATATCCAGTTATATGTCTTGAGAAGTTTTTTTACATGTACCATGTTTCTTTAATACTATTAAGGAATGTTTATTTAAAATATTAATTAATTTTAAAATTATTTTGGTACCCATTCCATCTTGGGGTTCAATCAGGTTAATACATCAATTATTTGGTAGTAATACAGATTTTAAATAAGTATTCATGGGTAATATAGAAGAAAAAATCTTTGAAATAAAAACCCTAGTGTAACCAAGATACCGAGGAATACTTAATGAGCACTCACTAGCACAATTCCCTTACATACAAAATTTAGAGCATATAACACTTCTTATACTTCCTTTAGAAATTTTAAAAAAATTATTTTTGAACATTTTAAGAATTTTAGGATTGTTACCAAAACTAGTTTTATCATTATTTGATTTTATAATTACTATAATATTATCATATTTTTCTTTACCTTAAACAAAAATAGATAAAGCTTATTTCAAACTAGAAACTTCCCTTTTTGAGTCTATCGTTATCATTTTAAATATAATAAAAATCATCATAAATATTTATTTTTAAACATGAAATAAAATTTCTAAATTTTTCAATTGATTCTTTAAAATTTTTATTTTCTTTTTGAAAATATCCCTTCATTAGATTGATATTCAATTGAATAAGAAACCGTGTTTCTTAAATTCTCATTTTCTTTATAGACTTTATTACTTCCATTGATAATATTATTATTTTATTCTTTTAATTATTTATATAATTTAGTAACCATTAAAGCATATTTTTGAATATTTTAATTATATTCATATATATCATTAAAGATATAACCATCAGTATCAGAATCATAACCATAAATTGAATATGAATAATTACTTCTCTCATTTATATTCATCACCATCAATGATAGGTTAGTTAGCTCTTTCTCACTTCTAGATTAATCACTGGAATACGATCCATATATGCAGATCCATCTATCATATTAACATAACACCTTTTTTTTATTTCATATGATTTCAATCTTGTTTTATTTTTTGAAAAATATTATTTGGTGTGTCCCCTTTTCCAACATTTATAACAGGTTAGTTCTAAAACAAAATTATACATACTTGAGGTACCTTTATTTCCATTTCATCCATCCTTTTGATATTTTCTAGGTATCTTCTTTAACATTATATTTTTATTTATTATATTATAAATACCTTTACTTATATTCATAATTTATCCTTTGTCACTTTCCTATTACTTAGATTCAGAATTGTTAGAAGTGACATTTGTATGCGATTTGAAAGAAATGCATTTCTTATTCGAATTCTATTACTATGTAATATTATTTAAATCAATTACATATTGTAGAATTGATCATATGAAAACATCCAATGTGTATTATTTTAAATTATTACTTACATAGATTACAAACTTCATAGTGTATCGTTTATTAGGTAGAGATATTAGAAATCTCTCAACAAGTACATGGGCCTCTAAAGTTTCTCCAAGGGAATTCATTCCATTCAAAATGATTGTGAATTGGTGGGAAATTTTATTGAAATATTCATCTTCAACCATCTTGAAATCTTGGTAATCTGCATGAAGTATTCCAATATTGATTCTAATCATATTTTTGAGCCAAGGTGAGTAACTTATAGAATCTTCCAAATCTCATGAGTTCTCTTACATATATACACATGACTAAACACAATTCTATTAATAACATGATATAAAATATTTATTACTTTGTAATTCAAAATATATTTAGCAACATCATTTCCTATAGAAGTATGTAAATAAACTTATGGTAGTTTTGTGGTTTTATCTTGATCGACCTGTGTTTTTCACTTAACTACTTGAGGTATGTCTCCATTATGTATTTTCAGTAACCATAGTCCTTGAAACCAAAGTGAGATGCCTTAAGAGTAATACATGCATCATTTACATCCATTCCTTCCATATTATATATCTTTAACTTAAACTATGAGGTCTAGGAAAATGGTTGACACAATAAAATAAAAAACAATAAATTACACTAGATCCAAATCTATGATACTAAATTCAATGAATCAAAAAGAAATAAATATTGAACTAATACAAAATAGATAGAATTTCATACCAAATGTTAGGTCACAAAGATGATGGAAGATAGTCTATGGGGGTGAATAGGCAAGATTAAAATTTAACAAGTTTAATTAATTATATAAATTAATTATCAAAGTTAATTAACAAATTTATTTATTAATGGAAAATAAAAATAAAAAAGTAAATTTTTTTAGTGGTTCGGTTCATAGTGGACCTACTCCACTCTTATAACTCTACTTCATGAGAGATACACTGTGCACTACAATAATTTTTAAATGGAAATATTAATATGATTATAACCTGATATTTCTAGTATAAGTATAACCAATAGACCTAACTTTTTCATGGGGATTCAAAATACCAATTACAATACTTAATTTGGACTATGGAAGTCACAACTCAAACCGTCCATATTTTAGAATTTGGGAGTCATCACATGAAGAGAGAGAATGTTTTTTTGGAAAATATTATATAAAAAGTATGAGTATAATTGTGAGAGATAGGAAGTAATGTTATAGAAAAAATAAACTAAGATTAAATAGATAAATGAAAAAGAATAGAAGCATAGGTATGGAATACCACCTTTTTATTATATAACATTTCATTATATGGTACAAACAGAAGATCTTGTAAAGTTTAGTTTTTTGGAAATAAGGTAAATAATACATTAAAACTTAAAAATTATTATAAAACCACTTGAAAGATATATTCATGGGTCCAATCTAGGTTAATTTTACTACATCTCATATCATGTGGGCATACATCAAAGGAAAGGGGTGAGAATGAATCCGAGTAAAGGAAATAAGAAAGGGAGACAAAAAATCATGTTATCGTAAGACATATCAATAAGAACATGAGGCTCAAAAATAAGGCATGAATAGGAGGTATATAATAATAATAAGAACATGAATAATAAAATAGAAATGTGACCACAAAATTTAAATGATACATTCATAAGAATATCACCAAGGTTTATCACTCAGGTGATGTGGATGAAAATTATCAAGGTTATTCACTAAGGTATCATAAAACAAGTCATATTTAGAGATAAAATTATTTAACTAAAGCATTAGATCACTATTAGGGTGAACTATCCATATTTATTAATTTAATATAATACACATATATAATAATAAATAATTTCATTAATAACCCATGGAGAAATAAATAATGGATTTCTTATCAGAATCTTGGCATAAAAAAAGAGCATAAAGACACGATCATTGCATCATTTTTAACCAAAAAAAGGGAATGTGGGTTTCTTATGTGTAAATACCTGAAAAAATAAATAATTTTTATATCTAGGTGAATTAAACTCGAAAATAAATAGGTTTGGGTATTTAAAAAAGGAAAATGGAATATAATTTCTTATGTAGAGGGAGAAATTTGAGAAGTAAATTCAGCATCATGGCAGGTATAAAATGTGGTTTTAGAAAAGGGGTAAATTGATAGAAGAAAAGTGCATCCCATTAATAAAACATAATTTTTCAGTATGGGTATGATAAAAGGGTAATAAAATAGTGTAACCAAAAAATTTATAATACATATACAAAAAAAGGTCCTTGAATTTAAGAGAAAGGAATAATAATTCCCTTACCTTGAATAGTTGTTCCTAAAACATGAGGATGGAACCTTAGGGGATTGAGGACACCTTGGGAGATTAATTTGGAGGAAAAATAACTATAACTTCATGGATGTTGGATTGGTAATGAAATTAAATGGATAAATGGGTGGGTATTTATAGAAAATTGGAGGAATTGTTTAATAATTTTCAAATATAGGTCTTGGGAAACTAGGTTGTGGAAAATGAAAAACCATTAGATTACCCATGTTTTTTGCACATGGTTTTAGATATCTGGAACAAATTTTATGATATTTTAATCCTTATTACCCATGTTTTATGCCATAAAATATATTGAAAACCTAAAATTGTATTTTTTACTATTCATGAAAAAATAAAGTATTTTAGAAAATTCTCATAAAATCAAACTAACCTAATTTTGATGTGATTATTTCAAAAATGATGTTAATTTTATCATAAAAATTATATATATATATATATATACATAAAAATACACACGATAATTTTAACTTTTAAATATAAAAATCCTTATTTATTTAAAAATAACTGTTTTTAAGGCATAGTCAAATTTCTGACACTTATAAAAATTTCCTAGGCCATTATAAAATTATTTTTTCATTTTTATTTAGGTGAGAGTTTTTAAAAAATACTATTTGATTAAAAATATATTATTCAACATAGTTTAGTTTATTATAAAATTGTATATATTTTCTAGAAGAATACAATTATGTTTCATTTACATCCAAAAATCAATTTATCAAATTCATCTTAATTAAATATATATTTTAATAAGAAAAACTATTATTAAAATGGAATTTTTTGAATAAAATTTTTACTTATACAAAGTAATTCACACTTAGTTATGGACACATAACCTCTTATTACACCTGCATATGCCCTAAGGGTAAGGTGTGCAATAGTGGTAGTTTCATAGGGTGTTTCAACTAATATCGAACGATTGGTAATATCCACTAAATTGAACTTCTCTTATAGGTGATTTAATTTAAGATTCACTTGTTAAATATATTATTGGGATTGGTCAACAGAAAACCGTAGTGATGATACCTCCCTCCCAGGTTCTAAAAAATATGCATCAAACGACACGACTCTACTGGTTGAGGCCATTGATTCTCCTTTATATATCAATTATCATTTATCATTATTAGATATAGAAATTAATTATAATGGTAAAATTATCATTCAATGGTATAGTTTTCAATGTTCATATTTACCAATAGTCATATTTGACCAATGGTCGTATTTTACTAATGGTCATATAACATTTGAATCCCAACAATCACATTTCCCTTTATACCCTATAAATACCACTTGATTATTTCACTCATAATTCACTACAAATTCTCTTAAGGTTATATTTTAATTTTCATAATATTTTGATTTGTTTACTAATATTTTGTTTTATTTCTATAGAATTTTTTGGGGGATGAATTATTCTATAAAATTGGGTTGATCCATACTTTCCCATTTTAGTTTTTCTATTTTATATTTTCTTCATTTATAATGTTTGGCATTTTAATTGATTTCATAGCTGACTAATGTAATGATCATTGTTAAATAGGTATAATTTTGTTGGTTTCACTTTATTTTGTATGTGTATGATATTATATAATATGTGAAAACATTTATCCAAGAAACAAATATCATTTAAAAAAATTATAGTAGTTATATTCTTCCCCCCTTAATAAATTCCATCCCTAAAATTTCAACTCATTTTCTCAGTTGAGAAAATGTGAGTGTACTTCGATCTCATTGTCTCCTTTGGTTCCCATGTCACTTCTTCATATTTATAGTTCCTCTAAAACACTTTAATGATGTGGGTAGTCTTGTTGCATATAACCTTGTCTCTATGGTCCAAGATATTCAATGAATTCTACTCATAGGAGAGATCATGTTCTAGTTGTACCATCTCAAGATTCAGTACATGTGAGGGATCAAGTATGTACTTCCTCAAGAGAGACGTAGAATACATCATGAACTTGAGCTAGATTTGGTGGAATTTATATCTAATTGACCATTGGTCCTATGATATCAAGGATTTCAAAGAGGCCAATGTACCTGGGGTTAATATTCCCTTTCTTTCTAGATCAAATGACTCTCTCACATGGTGATATCTGAAGGAATTTTTTCTCCAACATTAAACTTCAATTCCCTTCAATGATTTTCAGTATATCTCTTCTGCCAACTCTGAGCATCCTTTATATATTGTTGGATGTCATGAAACTTTTCTGTCATCTGTTGAAAAAGATTGGTCCCAAGTAGCTTTCTCTCACTAACTTTATCCCAACATGTAGGAGTTCTAAATCACTTCCTATATATGGTTTTATATGTTTCCATTTGAATACTCAATTGGAATCTATTGTTTTATGAGAACTAAAATAATGGGAGGTGTTGATCCCATCCACCTTTAAATTCCATTGAGCATGTTCTTAGTAAGTACTAAAGTGTTTGAATATTCCTTTCAAATTGACCATCAGTTTGGGGGTGATAGGCCGTACTGAAATTCAATTTTTTACTCAGAGAATGTAGAATAATTCTACAGAATTTGAATGCGAACCTTGGATTATGATTATAAATGATATAATGTGGCACCCCATGTAGCCTTACTACTTCCTTTATGCATATCTTGGAATGTTGGTCAAGAGAGAAATCTTCCTAAACAATGATGAAATGAGAAGTCTTGGTGAGTTGATCCACTATAACCCATATTAATTTGATTCCTTTAGATTTTATTGGGAAACCAGTGATGAAGTCCAGAGTGATATTGTCTCACTTCCATGTTAGTATGGGTAGTTGTTTCAATACCCCTTTAAGAAGTGGTCACTCTTCCTTCACTTACTGATATACCAAGCACCTTGCAGTGTAGTCAACAATCTACCTTTTTATAATGTCCCTTCAATAATGATCATGAAGGTCCCTATACAATTTAGTTATTATAAGATGTATAGTGAATTTATATCTATGAGATTCATCCATAATCTCTTTACTTATCTCTGGGATAGATGGGACACATAACCTTGTATAAAATTTCTGTACACCTTCTTGATCAATATTGAACATGGGAAACTTCCCATTCTCTACAGCCTCTATATTCTTTTGTAACAAAGGATCTTATCTTTGATCTATCTTGGTATTCTATAGTAACAATAGTTGATAAATAATTTGGGATAGGTTTGATGATGTCACTTACCTTATGATTCTCATGTCCAATTTTATTAGGTCCTTGATCAAAGGATCCCCTTGAATCCTCATCATTGCCAGGAAAATAGGGTCTTTTTTTACTTAATACATTAGTGACTTTGTTTGATCTTACAAGGTGATAATTAATTGAATAGTCATAGTCTTTAATTTTTTTTAACCATATCCTTTGTATCATTTTCAATTCCTTTTGAGTGAAAATATTCTTAAAACTTTGGTGGTATGTATATATATCAAATTTCTCCACATAAAGATAGTGCCTCCACATTTTCAGATAAAAAATAGCTTCATCTATCTCTAGGTCATGCGTAGGATAATTATGCTCATGAGGCTTTAACTTTTGAGATGCACAAGCAATCAAATTTTCATTTTTCATGAGGTAAATAAAGAATCCTTCTCTGACAGAGGGTAGAGTTAACATAGGTGTAGTAACCAATATCTTCTTCAGTTATTAGAAACTTTATTCACACTCCTTTGTCCAGATAAACTTACCCCTTTTCTAGTTAAATTGGTTATTAGATTATAAAGTCATGATTTTTTCACAAACCTTCTATAATATCCTACCAAACCTAGGAAACTATGAATCTCAGTTACTATTGTATAATGTGGCACTCCTCTCTAGCATATTTCTTTGCAGGGTCAATTGAGATTCCTTCATTGGTGAAAATGTTCCCCCAAAATGAAACATGTTGTCACTAGAATTCACAATTTTTTTTTAATTTAAAAAAAAGATGCTCCTTTCTCAGATTTCCCAAAATAACCCTTATATGGTCCTCATACTCCTCATGCCTTTTAGAATATATCATAATATCATCAATAAAAACTACCACTAATTTATCACAATAGTCCTCAAAGACTCTATTCATAAAATACATAAATATAGAAAGATCATTACTCAAGTAGAGGGTCATAAAAATGCATAATTCCTATATCTTATTCAGAAGAAAGTATTTGTAATATCTTCTTTTTTCACCCTCAATTGGAGGTCAATATTGGAGAATAATTCAGCCCCACAAATATGGTCAAATAAATCATCAATCCTTGGGAGAGGGTACTTGTTCTTCACTATTATCCCATTAAGTTATATATAATCAATGAATAACAACATTTATCCACCCTTATTCATCACAATGAGAACATATGCACCCCAAGGAGACATACTAGGTTGGATAAATCCCTTCTCCGCCAGATCTTGAAGTTTTTCTTTAATTCCTTTAATTTCATATTCTCCATTCTATATAGGGTTTTTATATCATCTTGGGTCCATGTATGAGTTCAATGGAGAACTCTACATATCTTTATGGGGGAGTTCTATGTAACTATTTAGGAAATATGTCAATTTATTCCTAAAAAATGGGGACACTCTCTATCTTTATACTTTCATTTCCTTCTCCCTCTTCACCAATCATCTCCATAAATAAGGCTATGGGAGGTGCTTATAGAAAAAGATCAAGCTAGGATATCTCTCCTTTTAAAATGATTGTAGGTTTTTCATTCAATACTACTAAAATTTACTTGATTCTTCAGTTTATCTTATAATTTTACTTTAAGATACAGTTTATACCTAGTATAGTGTCGAATTCCACCATGGGAATGACTACTAGATTTGCGATGATATTATACTCTACAAAGTTGATACTGAAGTTTTTTTACACTATTGATACTAGGATAATTACTCTAAGACTCTTGAAGGATAACTCTACTTCTATTATCTTAGGGATTTATTCTATGTTCTTTGCAAACTTGGATGAAATAAAGGAATGCATAGAACTATAATCAAGAAAATTACTTGCAAGATTTGATAGCACAACAAGTTTACCTACCACCACATAATTTGGTTCCACCACTTCAACTTTCATGATAGAAAATGACCAACCATGCTCCCTTAGCCTATTATGAGGTTGATGGTGGTTTCCCTCCATTATCTTCTTTTTTAGACATTGATTGAAAATGTTCCCAATCTACCCACACTTGAATAATTGAACTTATGGTTGGTACAACACCATATTACCTTTGTTTTTAGTGTTTAAAATTTGAGGTTTCACCTCACTATGATAGTTCAGAGCTATATGGACATATCTTCCACACTTATATCACTTTCCACTCCCAAGTAAGAAGTTCCCAGAATTCTTCTTCCCATATTTGTTGCATGTGGGAAGCTAAACTTTATTTCTTCCTCTTCTATGATCAAAATTTTTCCTTGAGTTTGACTCCATTTATCTCTTATTTTCATTTGATATATGAGCCTATTTCATCTCTCCAAAATCCAATTGAACCTTAATAGCACTCCACACTATCTCCTCATAGCTTTCATAGTCTCTATTTTCCCGATTCCTCTAAATATGGGGTCTTGTCCATCGAATAATCTATCAAACTTTCCATTAGGATCCATAAAAAATCTATAGGTGTATCGAGTGAGTCTTGTAAAGTTTATCTCATAGCTTCCTACTAATTCATTTTCATTCTACTTTGTCTCTAGAAATCCCTTCTCTATTTTTTTCACATCAAATGTGGAAAATATGTATTGAAAAATATTCCCGTAAACTCTTACCACTCCATAGCATCAATATCCCATCTTGTATTCATGTTTTTAATCAATGTATTATACTTATAAACTTCACCTTCTAAGTGGTATAATATTAGGGTTACTTTCTATAGCTCTAAATAATGGATTACAAAAAATATATTTTCTATAGATCTAATACATTGTTCAGAAACAATGGGTCGATGGATCCACTGAAATAATGTGGTCATTGACTCCTGAAGGACTCAATGGAAAGTTATTCCCTTAGAGGTGAATATGATATATTCACTTGATTCAAGTTATTGTTCATAATTCGAGTTAGTTGATTCATCATCCTCATGAAGTTTTCCATTCCATATTCCATAGGAAGATGATTAGTGCATCGTCCATTGCACTCATCATTTACATGGTTCCTCTTATTTCCTGCCATTTTTCTAAGAGAAGAAAAATTTAGTGATAAATGTGTTACTTTTATTAATATTATAATTATAAAGGGATTTTATTTTTTAAAACATCATACTTAAATATATTATTAATCTATTCTAATAGTATTTAAATTTTCAATATATCATTCATAAAGCTTTATTAAAAGATTATGATTAACAAAACATATCCCCTGGGAGTGTCAAACTAGGTGTGCAACACATCCCATTGTCATGAATCAGTTATCATTTGACTCTAGCCCAAAGTAGTGTTTTTGAGTGTTACCCCTAAGTATATCTATGCTAGATCCACATCCACTTGTAGTATCTAGACATGAATGTATATGTTTGGAAACCACATAGTTAATATTTACCAAAATACAAATATGTTTAACTATATCTAGAAATTTCCTTAGGATTATTAATAAAATTTTCAAGTCATAATTTCCACAAATAACTAAACCTTCCTTTTATACCAACTATTTCATCCAACCTTTTTATTACATAACTTTTCATTACATGGTATAAATAAAGGATATTTTAAAGTTTAGTTTCTTGGAAATAAGGTACATAATACATTAAAACTTAAAAATTCTTATAAAACCACTTGTTAGAAATATTTATGGGTTTACTCAAGGTTACTTTTACTGTATCTCATATCTTGGGGGCATACATCAAAGTAAAGGGTTGAGCGTGGAGCCCAATAATGGAATAAGAAAGCGATCCAAAAAAGCATGTAATCATGAGACATATCAATAAGAACATTAGGCATAAAATAAGGAATGAAAAAGAGTCATATCATAATAATAATAACATGAATCATAACATGGATATGTGGCTACAAAATTGAAATAATACATTCATAATAATATCACCAAGGTTTATCAGCAAGGTGCCATAAATTAAAATTACCAAGGTATCATAAAACATGTCATCTCAAGAGATTAAATTCTTTACCCACTGCATTGGAGAACTATCAGGGTGCACCATTCATATGTCTTAATTTCATGTGATCCAAATATATAATAAAAAATAATTTCATTGATAAACCATAGAGAAATAAATAATGGGGTTCTTATCAAAATCTTGTCATAAAAAAGAGCTTAGAGACATGATTGTTACATTATTTTAAACCCATGAAAAGGGATTATGCGTTTCTTATATGTAAATACCTAAATAAAATGAATAATATTTACATATAGGTGAATAAACCTATAAAATAATGATGTTTTTGTATCCAAAAAAGGAAAATGAAAGATAATTTCGTATGCAGAGAGATAAATTTGAGAAGTAAATTCGGCAACACAGCGAATATAAAATGTGGTTTTAGAAAAGGGATAAATTGAGAGGGGAAAAGGGTCTACTATTGATAAAAAATAATTTGTAAGTAATACTATGATCAAAATGGTAATAAAAGAGTGTGACCATAACATTTATAAGATATATACAAAAAATAGGTTCTTGACTTGAAGATAAATGAAAGATAATTCCATTACTATAAAGAGTTGTTCCTAAAACTTGAGGATCAAACCTTTCGGGCTTAAGGAAAACTTGGGGGGATCCTTGGGAGGAAAATTAATTAGAACTTAAATGAGGGTGGATTGGTAGTGAAAGGAAATGGAGAAATGGGTGGGTATTTATAGAAAATATGGAGGAATTGTTTAATAATTTCCAAATATAGGTCTTGGAAAAATAGGTTGTCGAAAATGAAAAACCATTAGCTTACCCATGGTTTTTTATCATGGTTTTTGAAATTTGGGTCAAATTTTATGATATTGTAATCCATATGAACCGAAAACCATTTTTTAATACTGAAACGGAATGTAAGAGTAAAGATTCTACAAATTAATGTTTTTAAAAATAAATTTTTTTTTTAGACTTTGGAAAGTCACTTATAGTTTTGGAAATTGATTAAAATATATTAAAATAAATAATATTAATAAAATAAATTATTTTAGCTCATGTATTTTTTAATTAATTATTACATCATTATGGCATAAATACTATGTCATAAAATATTTTGAAAAAATAAAAATACATTTATTAATATTAATAAAAAAATAAGGGATTTTAGAAAATTCTCATAAATTCAACCTAAACTAATTTTGATGTGTTGATTTTAAAAATTATGTTTATTTTATCAGAAAAATTCTCTAAATATGATAATTTTAACTTTTAAATATAAAAATACTTATTTATTTAAAAAACAGTAGTTTTTAAGGCACAATAATTTTTTTGACATTTATTAAAAATTCCTAGGCCATTATAAAATTATTTTATCATTTATATTTTGGTGATAGTATTTTAAAAGACTATTTGATTAAAAAAATATTATTCATATGCTTTATTTTATTAGAAAATCGTATATATTTTTTTGAAAAATAAAATTATGTGTTATTTGGATCTAAAAATCAATTTATTAAATTCATCTCAATTAAAAAAATACTTAATTAAGAAAAAATATTCTTAAAATGGAATTGATGGAATAAAAATTTTACTTATACAAAGTAATTTACACTAAGGTCTAGACACATAACCCCTTATTACACCTGCATACATCCTAAGGGTATGGTGTGCAATGGTGATAGTTTTATGGGGTGTCTTAGCAAACATCGTCCGAGTGGTAATATCCACTAACATGAACTTCTCCCATAAGTGATTTCATTCAAGTTTCACTTATTAAAGTTAGGCTTGGTCTTGGTCAAGGTAGAACCCTAGTAATGATACCACCCTCCCATGTTTTAAAATATGGGCTTCAATTGACACAACTCTACTGGTTGAGGTCATCAATTCTGTTGTCTTTATCAATTATCCTTTATCATTACTACTTATAAACATTAATTATAATGATAAAATTGTCAACCAAGGGTATAGTTTCCAATGTTTATATTTACCAACAATCATATTTGACTAATGGTTATATAATGGTCAAATCCCAATGGTCACATTTCTCTTTATTCCCTATAAATACCAATTTATTCTTTCACTCAAATTTCAGTAAAATTTATCATTTGGTTAGATTTTCATCTTCAAAATATATTTCTTGGTTTACTAATATTTTTTTATTTATATAGTGTTTTCTTGGGAGTGTTGATTATAGAAGATTAGGGCGATCTATACTTTCCCATTTTAGTTGTTCTGTTTTATATTTTTTTACAGTTGTAATGTTTGACATTTTAATTGGTTTCATAGCTGACTAATGTAATGATCATTGTTAAAGAGATAAAATTTTGTTATTTTCCCTTTATTTTTTACGTGTATGATATTATATAATATATGAAAAAAATTTATTCAAGAAACAAATATCATTTAAAAAAAGTCCGGGTCATTACAAAGGGTTCTAGTTCAAGAGTAATAGATTAGTTCATCTCATCAAGGTAGTAGAAATTGAATCAATTTAGGTATAGTCCTTGAGAGAACATCCACTAGAAGAATAATGTTTTTGTACAGGATCAAAAACTTACACAACATTAGAAAATATTAAGGATCACATGTCAAAAAAGTAGTATATATCTCAGTCAAAGAAATACTCAATTCCCTTTAAACAAAAACAACTCAACCTATCCAAATAAATTGGTAGTCAATTAAAATTCAAAAATATAATATTGGTACCAAGATTATCGCCAGAATTATCGAGGAGAGAGGAAGTCTCTAAAGAAAAACTATCGCTTGATTTTAAAATCATTTGAACAAATCAAACCAATTTGAATTTATTATTAGAGAAGTTCTGGAAACAACTCTATAATAGTAGGTGAAATATAATCCTTTATCAATCACACAAAAAATTCGTTTAAAATTAAAAATTTAAAAACTTTCATCTTAAATAAATGTGGATACATAGAATTTCAAAAATGAATAACACTACATTAAAAACTATAAAACAAGTTTAAATGAGTTTTTTAACATCTAATATGAATTTGTAAACATTGAAAACAAAAAAATCAGCTCAACATAATAAATTTTAATTTTTGAGTTTCAAGTTGTATAAATATGAATGAAAACAAGAACAAAATTAATATTTATATAAATATATTTAAAACACTATAAAAACACTTCACATAGATTCTATATAATTTAAAATAATTTATAGAATCATTATAAAAATTTAACCACTTGTTATAAACATGTTGTAATTCAAAATATCAAGTAAATCATGAAAATATAATATATTTTATAGAGAAAACTATGTGAAGGTAAAAGAACCATGATGCATAAAGGTAATAAGAAATTTTTATACCTTGTGTAAGGGTATCCACTAAATTATATAACCTGTGTAAAGGTAATATAACATGACACATAGGGGTAATAAATGACATTCATACCTTGAGTAAAGGTAATGAATATTTTTCACAGTGGAATATGAATAAATGCACAAACGTTTGCTACAAAATAGGCCTTTAACAGTGCTAGTCTTTATCAGTGGTAGCAAAAAGAAAGGGTACAATTTATCAACATTTTTTTCAGCGCTGATAAAAGGTACTCTTTATTAGCACTCATAAAAGGTACCCATTATTAGCACTTTGTTTAGTGCTGATAAAGGGTAACCTTTATCAGCACTTTTCTTTAGCATTTATAAAAGCTACCCTTTATCAATGTTTTATTTTTAGTGCTCGTAATGGGTACCTTTTACTAGTACTTTATTTTTAGTGCTAATAAAGGGTTTCCTTTATCAATTATTTTTTAGCACTAATAAAGGTCCCAAATAAAATGAAATAATCAAAAAAATAAAAATAAAAAATAAAAATGATTAAATTTGAAAAAAAAATATTATTAATTAAATAATTATTAATAAAAATGAATAAATTTAATATACTATATATTATAAATACTTATAAATAGTATATATTAAATATATAGATATGTAAAATTAATAAAATGAAATAATTGAAAACATAAAAATAAAAAATGATCAAATTAAGAAAAATATTAAACATTTTTTTAATTAAATAATTATTGATAAAAATGAATTAATTTAATATATATATATATATATATATTATAAATATTAATAAATAGTATATATTAAATATAGATATATATGAATGTATATAATATTTCATAAAATATGATTTATATAATACAAAATACTTATGTTTTACATTTAATAAGTCATATATTTAGTAAAGAATGGTTTATAATTAAAAATTAATATGAATTAAAAATTCTAACTAATTACATCAAGTAATGGACATAATTGAATGTCGTTTGATTTTTTCAATTTAACAAATATCAAACATGTGTTATATTCATTTCAAATACATATATGCAATTAATGCTTTCTTATATATAATGTGCAAACACAAATATTTATGTAATTAATGAAATCTTATATAGAAACACATACACATAATATTTATATAATTTATTCAAATTTTAGTATTCATTTTAGAATTTCATTATAACATGATACATTTAATATAATATGTCTTTAATAGGTAAATTTTGTTCGTTTATTTTAAATTTTATTATAGTTAGGTATTAATTCATTTCAAAATTTTAATATTTTTTATTTTTTATTTTTTGAGAATTCAATATTTTACTATAATTTTTTATATTTATTTATTTACTATGTTTTAATATTTTCAATATGTATTCATCTTTATTTGAATATATATCCATATTTTTTAAAAAATTATATTTAATTAATAAATATTATCTATTTTTCAATATTTTTAAAGTGTAGTCATTTTTAATTATACAATTTTTCTCATTTTTAACATGCATGCATTTAAGATTATATATTCATTAATAATGTTAAAAGTATATTTGTAAATATATAAAAATAAATATATTTATAAATTTATATTTATAATGTTTATAAATTTATATATCTATAATTATAAATAAATAAATATTATTTTTGAAAAAGTATTTATAAATTATAAATAAATAAATAAATAAATATATTTATAATTATAAAACTATAATAAATTTATTTTAATAATGAATATATTTACTATATATATATATATTTGTTATATATATATATATAATTATATAAATATATACACTGATATAAATGTATAAATATATATACGAAATAGGTATATCCAGAAGATGAAGCTCCTAACCATTTATTAAAATTAAAAGAAAAATAAAGCGATCATAAGAAAAGAAAGATGAGGTTAAACACAGGGACATGCCCTCATCCAAAGAAAGAAACGACATGTCAAAAGTCACCATCATCATGATCAGAATAATGACCAGGATCTCTAACATCATCAGTAGACTCCCACTCTGGTTGGGAGTTCTTTTGATTGAAGAGAACAATATACTTCTCCTTAATATTCTCTCGCTCCGGGGTGAGTTGAGTCCTGGAAGATGTACTTCAACCATGACCTTGTGTGTCCCCCCATCCACGTCCTCAGACATGATTTTTTATATGAAAACCCCATCTTCAAGTCCTAGTCTATTTTCAAGCCCCTTCTAACTCTTCCATCCCAAACTCATCCATCGCCTACATTGGATCAAAGCCCTCAAAAGCATTTGAGGTGGTAACCTGCAACATACCCCTACTCATCGAAGGAGAATGTTTAGAATTCACCAAAATATTATTAGTAGGAAGAGGGGAAAACATATCCGTTCCATTCCTAGGGGTAGTCAAAGCTTGTTCTTAGACCAGTTTTCTGTACACTTCAATTTTGATATCATTTTCAATCTGCTCCAAAACATTGGAATCATAAGAGGGAACCACTTGAACAGTAACATCTCCATCATCAGTATGTATCTCCTTTTCATTATTATCCATCTCTGTCCATGAAACCTTGTAACTGCCATCAAGAGCATAGCCCTGCTTGACCACATCGGAAAAAGTGGGATTCTCGACAATAGTGACATGTTATTCCTCATGACCACTAGAAATAGGGTCCATTAAAGGAGGAGGGTTAGTTATATCCAAACCCACCTCTACTTTAGAGATGGGTTTATCTTTTATAAAATAAATATATTTCTCTTTCATTCCACAAAGACTACATTCAATCCTTCTATGACACTTATAAAAAGTATTCCCATGTTGTTTCATTCTTTATAGAAGTCTGGAGATTTTTCATAATCAACCAAAAGATCAAATCTGTTTCCATACACTGTAAAAAAATGGATTTAACCAGAGGAGAGTTGAAATCAACTTCAACCTATAGCCTAGAAAAGTGAAAATACCTTGATTCTCAATTTCTTTATCCATTCTGATGGGAACTCCAACATCAGATTTTATTTCCCAAAGTATTTGAGGATGAAAAAGGAACAAACTCAAACCATGAACACATATCCAAACTTGGATAATCGTGTTCTTGATATTTAAGGGGTCCAAAAGATGATCTCAATCTTGGAGTCTAAGAATACTAGGGTAAAGATTAATGTAACCATATCCCCAAGATTCGGATTTAAACTGATTCAATGAAAAAACAATGTGAAAGTATCCTCTACTTAGGGAGGTCATTTTATAATAATCAAAGCAACAATAATCAATAAACTGCTTCCTAAGAATAACCAGATTCAAAAAATCCTTCCATGGCAGAGAAAGATGAGTAGTAATTGAATTCTTACATTGATTGATCCATTATGATAAAATACCAGACATAGATTCAATAAATATTGTATCCCCTTTTCAAATGATCTTATGAGGGAGCTTCGCATGATAGTGAATCCCATTAAATTTCCCTTTAGCTGAAGCCCTAGGACCAGCCGAGATGTCACGAACATGATTAGAAGCATCAGACGACTTCGTCTGAGACACCAAACCAAGGCGTGATGAAGCAACACCTATCAATCCCAGATCCAAGATCTGAGACGAAGCACAATCCCCCTTAAAAGCATCAAATCGATTAGAATAAATAAAATCACTTGCAAGAAGAACAATCTTCATGTGGTTGTCTATATTTTCTAGCATCAAAGTGGCTCTCTTCAAAACCCAATCTAAATAGGGGATCACATCAACATATCGAACACTTCCCATTAGTGGTAGGGAGGTGGGAACCGATGGCGCAAAAGACGACATCGAAGGCCGATTAGGATATCGAGCGGTTGGATGACAAATGAACCGACAGTCAGTGAAATTGCGTCGAATGAAGACAACAAAGAGGGTCAGCTGGGGCTGTTGGAGGTCGAATCAGTGAAGCTCCAGTGTGGAGTAACACCAAAAAAATCCAGGAAGAGGGGAAAACCCTATATATATATATTAAAAGTATTTATATAATTATATATTTAAATAATTATAAAATTATAATAAATATATTTAAATAATTATAAAATTTAATAAATATATCTAAATAATGAATATATTTTCTATACTGACATTTATATTTATTGATATTCGTTAAATATATATATATAATAATATAAATATATATAATAATATAAATATATATAATAATATAAATATATATAATAATATAAATATATTTATAATTAAAAAATTATAAAAAATATCTTTAAATAATGAATAAATTTACTTTATATATATATATATATAATTATATAAATATATATACAATGATATAAATATATTTATAATTATAAATAAATTATTATAAATATATTTAAAAATATATCTATAAATGTATATTTACTATATTTATAAAATTATATATTTATAATTATAAATAAAAAATATAATTTTTTTTAAAAAGTGTTTATATAATTATAAATAAATAATTATATATTTAAATAATTATAAAATTATAATAAATAAATATACATTTATATAAATATATTTACAAAAAAATATTTATAATTATAATTATATATCCTTTATGAGCGCTTCTTTAGAGGTGATAATGATGGATTTTATCATCATTTTTTAGTGCTAATAAAGATTGGACTTTATCAGAACTAAAAAGCGATTTTAAAAGTGTTTATGATATATTTAATAACCCTAACCATGACTGAATCTGTTATGATTTCTCAAGTTATCCACAAAAGCCACCTCCTTTCGACACTCACTCCTCAACAAATCAATCTTGAATCAAGTCTCCAATGAATCCAAGCTAAAATTCAATGATTAAAAGAATCAAGTCTTGAATAATCCAATGCTTTGATAAATCCATTATTTTTCACATGATATATTTATTTCTCTCAGATGAATCAAATCTTCAATCCAAGGTATGGTAATTTTCATCCTCCTCCTCACTCATTTTTCTTATTTGGCGATATATTTTTTCATTTTTTGTTCATTATCTATTTATATTCATCATCCATCACTACTTTCCATTCTTGAATGAATTTTTAATTTGAGGTTTCTATGATTTTGGGTTTTTATTAACCCTTTAAGGGATTTTATTTCTTCCTTGTAGTCAATTAAGACTTCCACTCACCGATTTCATCTATTATAGTAGGTGGATCCATTAACTTTCCTTGAAACATGGAACCATGAATGATTACATATTTTAAATTCTTGTTTTTAACTGAAGTAATTTCCATTATAATTATTCATGATGGGGTTGTGGATTTATAAGTGCTTTTCTTATGTTTTCATTAATATGAAAGGATCTTTTCTAAAGTTTAAATATTTTGAACTTCCTTCCATGTAAATTTGGCACACAAAGTGTTTTTTAAAATTACACCCATGGTTTTTATTGAATAAATTGAAATGGATTTCATGTAATGATTTATTATAAATTATAATATATTTCACTTATGTTTTGATCATGGATTTCTATGAATTAGACCATGTTTTTCTATTTTTCAAGATTTTTTTATATTAGCAAAGAACATGGAAGTATTGTTTCCTTTCATTGTTTTAAATGTTTAGTATAGGTTTAAAATGGAATGTTTAGTATCTTTTATCATATTTTCAAAGTTAGTAATCTATGTTTGATATGTTTTCCCAATTATATTAATATGTTGCGTTATATACACCCTTGAAGTAAATCCCTTTGTTGATTCATAAGTGAAAAGTTGTTTGTTATTGTAATATGGATTGATCATGGGTCATTCATAGCATTATATTGTTTATGTTATTATAAATGGGGTTGTTCATTAAAGGGAATTAAAAGGTGAGAGTGAGTTTATATTTTATAAACTATTTTAATAATTATTTTTATTGTATTTATATGTGTTATATTGTATTATTTTCCTCCACTTAGATTTCATGAGAAACCTTGGGTAGCTTGGTGAAAGATCTAGGGATGATTATTGCACTAGTGTATGATCACGCTTTCCCTAAATAGTTAATTTTAAGGGTTTTAGAATAATTTATTTATTAATTTGTTCAAAAATATCCCTTGATATATATTTTATAAATAGATCTTCAAGGTTCTTTCATGATGTTACATAAACAATTATTATGGTTCCATTTTATAATAATTTTCTCACATATCATGTCTAAAATTAATATGTTTAGACTTTACATTATACATGAAACTATAATATTTTGAAATTTTTTCTTCACTTCTATAATTAATGGAAATAAGAGGAATTGGAATATTACGTAACTTAAATTCCATTAATAATTTTATGATTTATTTTTTTTCTATTCTATAGGTTATTAAAGTATAAAATTATTACTTTAATGTCAAATGTGAAATGCTTGTTTATTTCCCACCCTATAAATGAAAAAATTTATAATAATAAACATCCATCCAAATTGGGATTTATAATCTCCCATGATGGTATTTCAACTTGAAATAGTGCATACTTAATGTATTTAGGTAATCATTATAAAATAATCTTGATTTTTAACCTTATTTAAGTGTAAAAGGATTCGAATTATACATTTACAATGATCCATGATATCATTAATAGAATATCAATTTCATTTGATAGACCAAAAATGTGATATTGGGTTTATTATATTACATCACATACATTAAAGAAAAAATTGCACTCGAATGTTCATGTTGTGATATAGTTATGTCGGTATTAATAAAAAATTTAACACTAGAGTCAAATAAAGTATTTACATCTTTGAAACCAATAAGATCAAATGTATTCAACATATTAATAATATAATGAGACTGACATAAATAATAACCCCCACTATGTATTCGTACTTTAATAATTAGTATAGTATCTATTATTCTAATTTTATTCATTTTAATCATAGAGGATAAATATTTATTCATCTCATTAATACCAGTCATTTTGTTTTTAAAAATTAGTATTTCATCAAAATAGATACACATAATAATTTTTTTATTTAAAATTCCATTTAAAAGTACAATTTTAACACCTGTTTAATGAACACACAAAATATTTATCTAATTTAAAGGAAAATAATACCCTTATTGTCGTAATTTGAACTAAATGAGTATAAGTATCAAAATAATCAATCCATTCCATTTATTTTGAAACCTTTGATTACAAATATAGATTTTAAAAAGAATTTTTCATTGGAGTCATACATGATTCTAAATACATATTTACAACTGATATGATTTGAATATTTTTGAAAATTTGTAAATATGAAATTATTATTTCTCATAATAGAATATATTTAATCATTAAATGATTCTTTCTATAAAACTACATATTTTTAAGGCAATGATTATTTATATAACTTGAGATCATCATCTACGATTAGATTCATAGGATATATTTTTTAGAATATTATTATATTGATCTCTATCAATAATAAAAATAAAGGATTTGAAATATATTAATTTATGATATGGATGTTTTTTCTTTCTAGGTATTTTAATATATTTCAATTAAACTCAATAATCATCTTTATTCTCTTCCATTACATATTAAATAGATGAAAGACTAGATCTATGGTCACAAGGATCAGTTTTATTTAAATTATCTTTATGAAATTTATTCTTAAAAAAGTATGAAAATATAGATTCAAAAATGACATTAGCTTATATGTGAATTATTATATATGATTTTTTATTATTTTAGATAGGAAAGAAACTTATTTAATTATTTTAGTGATTTTTTTAATATAAACTATAAAAAATGATAATCACACCCATTATTTAAGATAATAAAGGTTTTGTTTTATCCTCATCAACTTCATCTCCCGAATATTTATTATTTCATTTTGTTGCTTGAGTCTCATCCACCATCTCTTCAATGTTTCTTGAACTAATCTGAGCATTATTCATACAAAATTATCACTAGTACCCAGTATGGGATGAATACTACTTATAATAGTTTAAGAAACATAGGTGGATTTCAATAATAGATAGGGGATGAGTCTCAATAGACAAAATGAAATAATTACTATTTAGAAGATGAAGATGTTGAGCATGAAACCAAAAATTTAATGAAGGTGAATTTCAGTATGTAAGGGGAAAAATATAAGCCATTCATAATGGAATCAAAAATAGTGTGAGTATTTTATTTCTCTGATCCAGCAAAAAATAATTGGTTTATTGTCCTATTAGAAACTAAAAAAACTATCAGGTCAGATGAAAATTCCATCAAGGATAACCATTTCATTTGGAGATCACAATCAGTTCATGTCAGTCCCAATGTAGACAATATCTTGTATGATATAGGAGACCACAAAGATAGGATTTTGATTCTCTATAGAAGAGTAAAATCCCTAAAACCTTTAAAAAAATAGAGAGTTCAACGAGAAGGTAAAAATGTTTTTTAATATACTATGTTTTCCTCAGAATATTATCTTTTTGGTACTGAATTAACATAATCTAAATAAAATGTTTGACTACTCACATAGAAAATGTCTTCTTCAAATGATGATTTTACTCACCCCGCATAAGAATAGGCTATAATAAAGGAAACCCTTTGGGAAGATATAAAGGTAATGTTATGATATACTTTCTCTATTTTACCAAAAAATGATATAATGAAATATTGATTTAATTTTCATTATTCATTACATGGTTTGTTTATTTTATAATATTTATGTATATATTTCATGCATTTCTACACCAAAACTTCCATTTAATTCTTCTCCCTCAAAACCATTTCACCCTAGAAGTGTTTACATTTATCACTTTCCTTCAAGTTCCCTCTAATACCTTTGCAGGAAGAGAAAAAGTGTTGTCTCTTATCAATCACAGAGGTAATCTTTATGTTTACACAGTAAAATCATTATCCATAGAATTAATGTATTGTTTAATATTTATGTTTAATTTATTTATTTTTAGTATTAATCACATATTTTTTTTATTATATAGGTGTATTGTTTTGTTCGAGTTTAGTTGGTTTGTTTAAAGCTACTCATGCCCATGACACATTGTACTTCAAGGCTCCAACTAAGACAATGACAACAAATAAATGGGTCAAGAATGTATACAACCATCATGAAAAGGTGAATTCATACTAATTTAATTAATTTTTTCATTATTTTATATACTATATATAAGTTAATTTCGTAATCATTTTTACTTAATACTTATTTAGTTTTTTCATAGATCTTTTAGAAATTCATATTTTACTTTTAACTATCTCCAATAAGACACAAAAGAGATAACATATTTTTTGGGCCAATATTACCAAAATTTCTATTGCCTTTATTTTTCAAAATCCCAACACTTCATATTGAGTCAATTTTCTTATCTAGAAAACCTTTCTCATTATTGAAAAACTGAAGAGTATAAGAAGCTCCTACCCCCATTTTATCATGATATGTCACCACAATATACAGTGTTGGTAGTTCGAAAAATAAAGGAAATGTAAATAGTGGTAACAATGGAAGTTTTTTTGTTTTTATACTTTAATAAAATAATCCATAATTCATTTAGGACATTTATGAATCATTCACACCTCAATATGATGCATAGTGTGATAGGTATGGATTTCAGTGTATCTTTTTATTTAAAATTGGCAATAATTTTAGTAAAAAAGATAACCAACACACTCAAAACTGAGAAAACACCTTCATATTGTTTTGATACTTTAGAAAAAAGATAAATAATTCATTTTTATGTGTAGGAATTATCCTCACCTCAATTTTATACACTATGTGCTTGGTACGAATCAAATTTTATGTTGTTAGTTTAAAATTTATATTTTAGTTCAAAAAGTTTGACTCACTGAAAACTAAGAAAATATGATAAAACTGTATTGATAATTTATGAAAATGATTCATAATTTATTTTTTATGTTAAATAATTAGTTTCAATTAAAACTGACACATGATGTTATCGGTATGACTTAAAGTGTGTGTTTCCAGTTTAAAATGAAATTTTAGTAAAAAAGACAAGTGAAAACCTCAAAACTGAGAAAATTTATTTGGATTGTTTTTACATATTATGAAAATAATACATAAGTCATTTGGGGAATGTTTAAGTCAACCTCCAAACAATACGACTCACATTGTGACCAATATGACTTCAAGTGTGTCTTTTTATTTAAAATTAACACTAATTTTAGTAATAAAAAGTCAACTGACATACTAAAAATCAAGAAAATGCATTTGGATTGTTTTTATACATTAGAAAAATGACCAATTATCCATTTTTGAATTGTATAAATCATTTTAACCTCAATAAAATACATTATTTGGCCACTATGACTCAATGTGTCTATTATCAGTTTAAAATTGACATTTTAGTACAAAAAGTTCCACTCAATGAAAAATAATAAAACACAATAAAATTGTCTTTATAATTTATTAAAATGACCCATAAGTCATTGTTTATGTTTATAAGTTAGTATTACATTAAAATGACACACAATGTGACCAATACGATTTAATGTGTGTGTTTTGAGTTTAAAATGACATTTTAGTAATAAAAAACAAGTGACGTACTCAAAAATGAGAAAACACATTCAAATTTTTTCAATAATTTATTAAAATTATGAATAATTCATTTGGGATATGTAGAAATCAACATCATCTTAATCTGATGCATAGTGTGACTGATATGAATCTAAGTGCATCTTTTTATTTAAAATTGATATTAATTTTCGTAAAGAAGACAACTGACATACTCAAAACTGAGAAAATTCATTCATATTATTTTTATGATTTATTAAAATGATACATAAGTAAATTTTGATGTATATAAATAATAATAATCTCTATCTAATACTTGATGTGGCCGGTATGACTCAAAGTGTCCATTATCAATTTAAAATTGACATTTCAGTTCAAAAAATGTCACTCACTAAAAACTGAGAAAAAATGCTCATATTGTATATATAATTTATTAAAATTATTCATAAATCATTTGTTATGTGTATTAATTTGTCTCACATCAAACTGAAACATGATGTTACAATTATGACTCAAATAGTGTGTTTCTAGTTTAAAATGACATTTTAGTAAAAAATAAGTGACATACTCAAAAATAAAAAAACACATTCATATTGTTTTTATAATTTATAAAAAATGATACATAATTAAATTTGGACTTGTAGGAATCAGCTAAACCTCAATATGATGCCCTATGTGACCAATATGACTCCAAGTGCAGCTTTTTATTTAAAATTTAGATTAATTTTAGTAAAAAATAAAATTGACATACTCAAAACAAATAAAAAGCATTCAGATTATTTTTCTACTTAATAAAAATGATACATAAGTCCTTTGTGACTTGTTTTAATCAGCCTCACCTAAATTTGATACATGATATTCCTATTATGAATCGAAGTGTCTGTTATCAATTTAAAATTTAAATTTTAGTTCAAAAAGTTTCACTCATTTAAATATAAGAAACACACTAGAATTGTCTTGATAATTTAGAAAAATGATTAATAATTCATTTTTGGCATGTAGGATTCAGTATAACATCAAAATGACACACTATGTGACCATTATGGCTCAAAGGGATTGTTTCTAGTTTAAAATGACATTTTAATAAAAAAAAGCGACGTACTAAAAACTGAGAAAACACATTAGGGTTATTCTGATATATTATTAAAATGATCCACAAGTAATTTGGGATGTGTATAAATCATCTTCACCTCAATCTGATGAATGGTGTGATCGGTATAACTCCAACCACATCTTTTTATTTAGATATGACATTAATTTTAGTAAAAAAGACAACAAATATACTCAAAACCAAGAAAAGAGATTCATATTGTTTTGAAACTTTAAGAAAATGATACATAATTATTTTTTTAATTTTAGGAATTAGCCTCACCTCAATCCAATACACGATGTTCCTGGTATGATTCAAAGTGTCTGTTATCAGTTTAAAATTGACATTTTAGTTCAAAAAGTGTCACTCACTAAAAACCATGAAAACACACTTAGATTATCTTGATAATTTAGGAAAAATAATAATATGTCGTTATTTATGGGTATGAATCATTCTCATGTAAAACTAATACTTGATGTGATCGGTATGACTCAAAGTGTGTGTTTCCAATTTAAAATGACATTTTAGTAAAAAATATAAGTGATGTACTCAAAACTGAGAAAACACATTTGGATTGTTTTAATAATTTAAGAAAATGATCCATAAGTCATTTAAGATGTGTAAGAATCATTCACACCTCAATATGATGTATGGTGTGATCATTATGACTCCAAGCACATATTTTCAATATATAAGTGTCGTTTTAGATTAAAACGTGCATCACACAACCAAAACTGAGAAAAAAAATCCTAGATTGTTTTATTATAGTTATATCTTCAATTAATTAATTAATTTTTTATCATTTTTATCTTATAATTATTTAGTTAATTTTCATTGAGATAATTCATGAAGAAAAACAAGAAATGGTGTGATGTGCAAGAATCAACCACAACTCAATACGATACAGAATGTTCCTGTTATGAATCAAAGTTTATTTTAAAAGCAACAATTTATGTTTAATTTATTTATTTATATTATTACTAACATAAGAATTTTTTTCTTATACAGGTGTGTTCTTTTGTTTGAGCTGGGGTGGTTTATTCAACAATAGCATGAGTTGGGGTCAGGGGAAAAATTTAAAGGAACATTGATGTTTTTTAATGTATTTAATAATTTATAATTACTCATATAATTTTATAAACTAATGTTTGAAATCTCTATAATATAGTTTTTTCTTGTATTTGTGTTATAAATTTTATTTAATTTAAATTCTATATTAGTACTTTATTTTTCTGCTTTTTGGTACTGTTTCTGGTGCTGCAGTGTGTTGTTAGAGCACACTGCATTAGTGTTGTAGTGTGCGGTTACAAAATACTGCAGTATGCCCCTTTATCAGTGCAATATAAAAGAACAGATAAAATCACAAAACTTTTAACCACACTCTGGTAGTCAGTGATTATCTAGCATTGATAAAGGCCATTTTAGCACTATTAAAGTCATATTTTGTAGTAGTGAAGGAAAATATATACTTTCCAGAAAAACCTAAAGGTAAAATGAAATTTTCATAAGTTTTTTAAAGGTAATTCAAGATTCATATAACTCTCATAAGGGTACATGCAACCATGTGTAAAGGTAATAAGAAAAATATAAGCATTGTATAAAGGTATAATAGATTTCATATAAGGGTAACATACAATTTATACAAGTTGTGTAAAAGAAAATAAAAATTTTAAGTACTATGGTAGGGTAAAACTGGGTCGTATAAAGGTAAAATAAAAACTATAAAGGTCTTGTAAAGGTACATTGAAGATTATGTAAAGGTAGAAACTGGTTTTCAAAACTAATGTAAGGGAAAGTAAAAATACTTAGAAATAAAATAAAAACATAAAATCTATTTTATATAAAATAAAATAATTAAATAAAAAAATAATAATAAATAATGTTTTGAAAAAATAAAAAATTTTGTGAGGAATTTATAATGTTCCAAACATAAAATATAAATAACACATATATACTCCAAAAACTAACAAACAAACTCCATATATAAAACAATGGTCTTTAAAGTATTCAAGCTATAAAGGCCTAATCAAAGTGAATTGTAAGATAAAAGTATTATTTGTACTTAAATATTTATTTTGATGATTCAAGATTCTTCTATTTTTATTTATCCTTAAAATTACATTTAGGTAATAGAATGATGAATGTGATTTCTATAAAGGTATGAAATATTCTCAATCCTTGATTTTCCATTTTGGGGTTTCCAGTGGTTCTAGAGAAATTTCAAAAAATTTATAAGTTGTTTTAAAATTAGTTTTTTAAATTATTAAGTGGTTTTAAAATGGTTTTAAAAATTATAAAAGCAATTTTAATGTTTTACAAGATTATTTGGGAGATTAATTGGGATGTTTTTAAAGTGATTCTAATATTTTAGAAATTCTTTTGGGATTTTTAAGTAATAATAAACCATTTTCTTAATTATTTATAAGTTAGTTTAATTGAAAAGTTAATATTTTTAATTAAATATTTTCCCTTACACATGAAATTGAAGTTCCATAAGGGTAATGGTAGTTTTTAATAGCTTGTGTAATGGTAATCTTGTTTATCTAGGGCTTGTGTAAGGGTAACCAAGATTTTAAAGAGGTTATGTAAGGGTATGGTTTTTTTATAAAATGTATATAATAATAAGGCTAATCTTCCCTTAGTTGAGCCATTGAATAGCGATGTGTAAGGGTAAAACATCTTACCCTTGTACATAAAATCTACCGTACGTAAGGGTAAGATGGAATTTTCAAAGCATGTGTAATGGTAAGCTCAAGATACCCTTATGAAAGGCCTTCCAAGAACCTTTTAAGGGTAAAGGAGAGTTTTTAAAGGCTTTATAAAGGTAGGTTGTTCCTTGTGTAGGGGTACTATATCGCGTATTGGTGGAGTTGTGAAAGGGTACTAGCTCATGTAAGGTTAAGAGTAAACTTGCATATGGGTAACACAGAAATTTCCATGGCTTTGTAAGGGTGATCCCTTACTCACATAAGGGTATTCTAAATCTCAAGTAAGGGTATCCAATATTTTAATCAGGTTATGTAAAAGTATCTTCAACCTATGTATGGGTCATCTGAGATTTCCAAATCTCATGTAAGGGTGGCCATCTACATAAGGGTAAAACCATGTTACACTTACATAGCACATACCTCTAGTGAATGGGTAGTTTAAATTTTTTTAAACCCATGTTTTCCTTCTCAAACCACCTATAACATTTTTTTAATATAAAGAAATTTAATTAAAGATGGAAATCAATGGTTTTAAATCTATTAATAATTTTAAATGAAATCGTTGACTTAGTGGTGATGGGGAGGTTGTGTGGTGTGATTCATTATTTGTGATAGTGATGTTGACACATGATTATTGTTTTGGAGAAGTTCTGATGTTTGGGTGGTTTTATCAGTTTAAACCCATAGGTTGGGCTTGTATGTAAATAGTATATATTTTATTTTCATTGTGATTTATATATGCACCCCACCCATGTCGAGCACTATGTTCTGAAACACAAATGTTTTGGGGGAGTTTTTTTCTAATATCTAGATAGTGAGGATAGATGGCCAGCTACCTCCTCTTCCTCACTCTCTCTTATAGGCAGATTTCATATGCATGGGCTATGATGAACACAAGTAAAAAAGTGAACTAGTGGGGAAGTTCAATGAGATGATGAGGTGGTTCATGGTGGGGGTCATGCATGGTTGGAGTAGGGTATGAGGTTTATGTCCTTCATGTTCATGATACCATGCTATTATGTTCATGGTAGTGGTTGAGTTGTGATGAGTGGACCATGTGTCTTTGGGTGATATGTGATGTGATAACCATGTGTCTTTAGTCAAGATGTGATATTATGGCCTAGGTGAATTTGGGGGAGATGTTTTGTGATAGCCTAGGTGTCTTTGGGGAAGGATTACTATACAAAATATATGGGGGTACTAGGATATATGACGTTGGGGTGCGAGAGTTTTACACCAGTGGGAAAGTGGTGTGGCGTACCATTTTATCAATATGATTCATATTATGTGACTATACTTTGATTAATTATTTATAGATCGAGCCCTGGTGAGTCCATGAACTAATTGAACAAAAAGGTTCCTATTGATTCTGTTGTTTATTCAATATGGAATTAGTATTCTCTTCTCACATTTTCATGAGTGTCCTTAGGAATGATCCTACTAATTATACATGTTATTATCTCTCTACATATATATAAACTATTTTTTAGGTTCTCAATAGGTCTTGTGGGACTATGCTGGATATTACTATCTTAGGCGTTAGATCTGTTGTTGAGTTGTTTTCATAATATTCTCTTTTATTTTTTACTTGGATACTTTCATTGTTTTCATATGACATTACATGCATGATAATATATTCTATATTTTACCTTTTATTATGTTATGGAGTTGCTTGGTGGCTGATATCCTATCTCCCGATTCAACTTTTCATTCCCCCAAGGATAATTCCTTTCATATTTGTGGTCTTATTTAAACCCTTAGTGCTAGTCGCTAACTCAGGGCCTACTATAGGGGGTCTCATTGGTCATTATATCCCCTTTTTATTTACCAGCCTAAAGGAGTAACTTTGGAGGGAGGGGTTGTGAAAATTTCAAAGTCATCACCAGACTCTTGGATCATCTATTCAATGTGTCATTTGTTTTATTTTATGTTCTACTAGTAAATGAATTTTGGATACTGAATTCGATTCAGAAAGAGTTCTTTCCTAGTTTCAATTTTATCTGGCTGGAACATCATTCATCTTCCTTGTAATTTAAACTAATTTTTATATTTTATGTTTTAATTTTTCTTCCACTTTTCCCTTTTTTATTTGTTTTATCAATGCATTTTGAAAACTCATATATTTAGTAGGCCACTTTTCATCCTTTATCGTTTCTCAATTCCATGTTATTATACATTACTATTTTCTGTTTGGATAATCATCCATTTCTTATAATCTTAACCTGTATATCAGCTATTTCTAGTATGTTTTAGTTCTTAAATACTTGGTATGTTTTTGATTTTCAATCCTTGGTCCATTTCCATTCATTGGGCATTAATCTGTGTACTTATTTGTTTTCCATTTTCCACTTATATGGTCACAAGGATAAATTTTATTTTAATTATCTTTATGAAATTTATTCTTACAAAAGTATGAAACTCTAGATTTAAAAAATGACATTAGCTTATATTTGAATTATTCTATATGATTTATTTTTATTTTAGAAAAGAAAAAACTTATTTAATTATTTTATTTATTTTATTAATATAAACTATAAAAAATGATAAGAACACCCATTATTTAAAAAAATAAAGGGTTTTTTTCATCCTCAGAAACTTCATCTCCCGAATAGTTATTATTTAATTTGGGTTCTTGAGTCTCATCCCCCATCTCTTCAATGATTCTTTAACTACTCTGAGCAGTAGTCATCCAAAATTATCACCAGTATCCAGTATGGGATGAATAATACTTAGAGTAGTTTAATAAACATAGGTGGATTTCTATAATAGATTGGGGATGAGTCTCAAGAAACAAAATTAAATAATAACTATTCAGGAGATGAAGATGATGAGCATGAAACCAAAAATTTCATGAAGTTGAATTTCAGCATGGAAGGGGAAAAATATGATCTATTCATAATGGAATCAAAAGTAGTGTCGGTATTTTATTTCTCTGATCCAGCAAACAATAATTGGTTTATTTTCCCACTATAAACTAGAAAAACTATCGGGTCAGATGAAAATTCAATCAAGGATGACCCTTTCATTAGGAGATCACAATCAGTTCATGTCAGTCTCAATGTAGAGAATATATTATATGATATAGGAGACCACCAAGATGGGATTTGGATTATATATAAAGGAGTAAAATCTCTAAAACCTTTAAAAAAATAGAGTGTTTAATGAGAAGGTAAAAGTATTTTTTAATATACTATGTTTTTTCTTATAATATTATCTTCTTTGTACTGCATTAAAATAATCTAAATTAAATGTTTGACTACTCACATAGAAAATTTATTCTTCACATGATGATTTTACTAACCCCACATAAGAATAGGCTATAATGAAGGAAACCCTTTGGGAAGATATAAAGGTAATGTTAGGATATACTTTCTCTATTTTACAAAAAATGATATAATGAACCATTGATTTAATTTTTTTATTCCTTACAAAGTTTTTTTATTTTGTAAGATTTATGTCTATCTTTCTTTCCTTTCTACAGAAAAACTTCCATATAATTATTCTCCCTCAAAACCATTTTCCCCCAGTAGTGTTTCCATTTATCACTTTCCTTCAAGTTCTCTCTACTTCCTTTGGAGGAATAGAAAAGTTGTTGTCTCTTCTCAATCACAGAGGTAATCTTTATTTTTTCATAGTAAAATCATTATCCATATAATTAATGTTTAATATTTATGTTTTATTTATTTATTTTTAGTATTAATAACATATATTTTTTTCTTATATAGGTGTATTATTTTTTTCATGTTCATTTAGTTTGTTTAAATCTACTTATTCCCATGACACATAAGACTTCAAGGTTGCAACTAAGATAATGACAACAAATAAATGGGTTAAGAATGTATACAACCATCATGAAGAGGTGAATTTATATTAATTTAATTAATTTTATCATTATTTTATATACTATATGTAAGTTAATTTCCTAATCATTTTTATTTAATACTTATTTAGTTTTTTCATAGATATTTTGGAAATTCATATTTTTCTTTTAACTATCTCTAATAATACCCAAAAAAGATAACATGTTTCTTTTGTCCAATGTTACGAAACATTCCATTGCCTTTTATTTTTGAAAATTCCAACACTTTATATTGAGTCAATGTTCTTATCCATAAAACCTTTCCCATTGTTGACAACCTGAAGAGTATAGGAAGAACCTATGCCCATTTTATCACAAGATATCACCACAATATACAGTGTTGGTAGTTCAAAAAAGAAAAAAAATAGAAAGAGTGGTAACATTGGAAGTATTTTTCCTTATTTTGATACTTTATTACAATAAAAAATAATTAATTTAGGACATTTATGAATCATCCACACCTCAATATGATGCATAGTGTGACATGTATGGCTTTCAGTGTATATTTTTATTTAAAATTTACAATAATTTTAGTAAATAAGATAACTAACACACTCAAAACTGAGAAAACAGATTCATATTGTTTTTATACTTTAGAAAAAATATAAATAAGTCATTTTTATGTGTATGAATTATCCTCGCCTCAATTTGATACACTATGTGCTCGGTATGACTCAAAATGTCTATTGTTAGTTTAAAATTTACATTTTAGTTCAAAAAGTTTCACTCACTAAAAACTAAGAAAATATGATCATATTTTATTGATAATTTATGAAAATGATTCATAAGTAATTTTTTATGTTAAATAATTAGTTTCACTTAAAACTGAAACATGATGTTACCAGTATGACTCAATGTGTGTGTTTCTAGTTTAAAAATAAATTTTAGTAAAAAAGAAAAGTGACATACTCAAAACTGAGAAAATGTATTTGGATTGTTTTTACATATTATGAAAATGATCCATAAGTCATTTGGGACATGTGGGAGTCAACCTCACAACAATAAAACTCACATTGTGACCAATATGACTACAAGTGTGTCTTTTTATTTAAAAGTAACATTAATTTTAGTAACAAAATGTCATCTGACATACTCAAAATCAAGAAAATGCATTTGGATTGTTTTTATACATTAGTAAAATTATCAATAAGTCATTTTTGATGTGTAAAAATAATTTTTTCCATAATCAAATACATTATTTGTCTGATATGACTCAATGTGTCTATTATCAGTTTAAAATTGACATTTTAGTACAAAAAGTAACACTCACTGAAAACTAAGAAAACATAATCAAATTGTCTTGATAATTTATTAAAATGACCAATAAGTCATTTTTATGTTTATAAGTTAGTATTACATTAAACTGACAGAAAATGTGACCAATATGATTCAATGTGCATGTTTTCGGTTTAAAATGACATTTTAGTAATAATAGACAAGTGACGTACTCAAAACTGAGAAAACACATTCAATTTTTTTGATAATTTATTAAAACTATGAATAATTCATTTGGGATATATAGGAATCAACATCATCTTAATCCAATGCACATCGTAACTGATATGACTCCAAGTGCGTCTTTTTATTTAAAATTGACATTAATTTTAGTAAAGAAGACAACTGACATACTAAAAACTGAGAAAATTCATTAATATTGTTTTGATGCTTTATTAAAATGATACATAATTAGTTTTTGACGTATATAAATTATAAAAATCTCTATCTTATACATGATGTGGCCGGTATGACTCAAAGTGTCCGTTATCAGTTTAAAATTGATATTTTAGTTCAAAAAGTTTCACTCACTAAAAACTGAGAAAAAACACACATATTGTATATATAATTTTTGAAATTATTCATAAATCATTGGTTATGTGTATTAATTTGTCTCACATCAAACTGAAACATGGTGTTACAAGTATGACTCAAATTGTGTGTTTCTAGTTTAAAATGACATTTTAGTAAAAAATAAGTGACATACTCAAAACTAACAAAACACATTTATATTGTTTTTATAATTTATAAAAAATGATCCCTAATTCAATTTGGAATTGTAGGAATCAGCTAAACCTCAATCTGATGCCCGATGTGACCAATATGACTCCAAGTGCATCTTTTTATTTAATATTGATATTATTTTTTGTAAAAAAATACATACTCAAAACAAATAAAACACATTTAGATTATTTTGATACTTTATAAAAATGATCCATAAGTTCTTTGCGACTTGTAGTAATCATAGTCACCTAAATTTGATACATGATGCTCCTGTTATGAATCAAAGTGTCTTTTATCAATTTAAAATTGAAATTTTAGTTCAAAAAGTGTCACTCTTATAAATATAATAAAACACACTCGAATTGTCTTGATAATTTATAAAAATGATTAATAATTCATTTTTGACATGTAGTAATCACTATAACATCAAAATGACACACTATGTGATCATTATGACTCAAAGTGCTTGTTTCTAGTTTAAAATGACATTTTAAGAAAAAACAAAGTGACATACTAAAAACTAAGAAAATACATTAGGGTTATTTTGATACATTAGTAAAATTATCCATAAGTAATTTGAGATGTGTATGAATCATATTCACCTCAATATGATGAATGGTGTGACCATTATAACTCCAACCACGTCTTTATATTTAAAAATGAAATTAATTTTAGTAAAAAAGACAACATATTTACTCAACACCAAGAAATAAGATTCATATTATTTTGATACTTCAAGAAAATGATACATAATTAATTTTTGAATTTTAGGAATTAGCCTCACCTCAATCCAATAAACGATGAGCCTGGTATGACTCAAAGTGTCTATTATTAGTTTAAAATTGACATTTTAGTTCAAAAAGTGTCACTCACTAAAAACCATGAAAACACACTTAGATTATCATGATAATTTAGGAAAAAAATTAATATTTCATTCTTAATGGGTATGAATCATTCTCATGTAAAACTAATACATAATGTGATCGATATGACTCAATGTGTGTATTTCTAATTTAAATGACATTTTAGTAAAAAATATAAGTGATATACTAAAAAACAAGAAAACACATTTGGATTGTTTTAATACTTTAAGAAAATAGTCCATAAGTCATTTCAGATGTGTAAGAATCATTCACACCTCAATAAGATGCATGGTGTAATCGGTATGACTCCAAGCACATATTTTCAGTATATAAGTGTCGTTTTAGATTAAAACGTGCATTATATAACCAAAACTGAGAAAAAAAATCTTAGATTGTTTTCTTATAATTAAATCTTATATTAAAAAATTAATTTCTTTATCATATTTATCTTATAATTATTTAGTTAATTTTCATAGAGACAATTCTTGAAGATAAACAAGAAATGGTGTGATGTGAAAGAATCAACCATAACTCAATATGATAAAAAATGTTCCTGGTATGAATCAAAGTTTATTTTAAAAGTATCACTTTCTTTTTAATTTATTTATTTATATTATTACTAACATAAGACTTTTTTTCTTATACAGGTGTGTTGTTTTCCTTGAGTAGGGGTGGTTTGTTCAATAATAGCATGAGTTGGGGTTAGGGGAAAAAATAAAAGGAACATTGATGTTTTTGAATGTATGTAATAATTATACTTACTCATGTAACTTTATAAACTAGTGTTTGAAATATCTGTAATATAGTTTTTTCTTGTATTTGTGTTATAAATTTTAGTTCATTTAAATTCTGTATTAGTACTTGATTTTGCTGCTTTTTGGTACTGTTTCTGGTGTTGTAGTAAGTTATTAGAGCACACCGCATTTGTGCTATAGTGTGTTATTAAAACATTTTATATTATGCCCCTTTATCAATGATAAATAAAAGAACTAATAAAATCACAAAACTTTTAACCATGCTCTGGTAGTCAGCAATTATCTATCATTGATAAAGGCTGTTTTTAGCGCTATTGAAGGCATATTTTGTAATAGTGATGGAAAAATATTCTTTCCAAACAAAACATAAAGATCAAATAGAATTTTCATAAATTTTTTAAAGGTAATTCAAGATTTATATAGCTCTCATAAGGGTACATGCAACCATGTGTAAAGTTAATAATAATAATATAAGCATTGCATATTGGTATAATAGATTTTATATAAGGGTAACATACAATTTATATAAGTTGTGTAAAGGAAAATATAAATTTTAAGTACTAATATAGGGTTAAACTGGGTTGTATAAAGGTAAAATAAAAATTATAAAGGTAAAATAAAAATTATAAAGGCCTTATAAAGGTACTTTTAAGATTACATAAAGGTAGAAATTGGTTTTCAAAACTAATGTAAGGGTAAGTAAAAATATTTATAAATAAAATAAAAATATAAAATCTATTTTATACAAAATAAAATAATAAAATAAAAATAATAATAATAAATAATGTTTTGAAAAAATAAAAAATTTTATGAGGAATTTGTAATGTAACACCCAAAACTTCCACAGTACGTTTCCCTTTGAATAATGCAATAGCTTGCATTGTACGCAACTTCGAGATTCTAACACACTGTGACCAATCAAACTAGCCGTTATGAATCATAATACCCACTTTTTTGAAATTTAATAAATTTTATCTTCCAAAATGGACTTCATTTTTGGATTCAGAGTATCAAAATTAGCTTAGGGTGAATTTTTCATATTTTTCTAAAAACTTTCAATTTTTGATGAATAGTGAAAAACACTGAGTTATAGTTTAAAACTAAATTTTAACTCAAATAATTATTTATTTTATTTAAATTTTATTTTAGGTCAAAATAGATACATAATATCTATATATTTTCAATGTAATTCATTGGAGTCAGTTTATAATAATTTTAGATATATAAAAATTTTATTGAACTTTTTTACCGTCTTTTACCCACATCCTAGGAACATTTACAAATTTGAATAAAACTAAATTTTACCACTTCTGTGAATTTAATTTCAATAATCCGAGAGACACAGTTGACATCATTAAGTAAAATGTGGTTCAATAAGATAAAAATAAATTTTGGTGAATAATAACTTTTGACTTTTATTTACCACAGTTAAAAGTAAATAGGGTAATTAAGGGTAAAAATGATATTATTATTACCCTAACACATGACCTAATTCTATTGGATAAGTGTAATTAGACAAAAAAAACCTTAGGAATAAAACATGTTCATTTAGGCCCACTTGGATTGGATTAGGACATTTATTATTATTTAATTCAAATAAGAGTTAAAAGTGTTAAATTCAAATCTTAATAACTAAACCATTTTTAATATAGGGTTATGTATAAGATAAATTCTATTATAAATATTAATTATAAAGATAAAACAATTTCCTACATAATGATATTTTATTTATATTTTTTATAAATTAAATAATTTAATTTATTTATGACACAATGATGATGCAGTAATTACCTAATTAATGAAATATTAAAATATTTGATATTATAAATAGAGAAATAAATTTAATATGAGACTTTTTATGAATTACAATAATTTTATAGGTTAATATGACATATTAGGGTTGGTTAGATTAATATTTTTTGAATTAATAATGCTGTAATGAATTTAGCAAAAACAACATACCAAATAGTGTCAAAATTGACATAAAAGAGTTTTTAAAACAAATATTATATTATTAATTGATATTATAATCCTATTAATATAAGGTCCATAAAAAAGACTTATATAATGATAGGTGTATCATTAATTAACCACTTGCTGTTCTATTGTAAGTATATAGAAAGTTTATTAACAATATAATATAAAAATACTAAGAGACATGGTAAAGGTCAAACTATTTAACTAAGAGTTAAATCTAAAAGATAAGGTTAATATAGTGACCCAAAACTATCTAAAACCTATTGGTTGAGTGGTTTTATACCCATAAAAACCTTATCCTTTAAATAATTTAATTTTTAGTCATTAAAAACCGAAAATGATTTTATTATAAAATAATATTTCTAGCTTTTCATAAGGTGCCCCTCACCCCTCTTATAAAAGGGCACTCCCCCTTCCCTCAAATTCACACCTTCAAAGCCTTTTTTCTAGGCCAAACTCTACCCAAATACTCTCTCCAATATCCTCCCTTAATCCTAGAGGCCTTCATTTAGTCAAAAATCCAACATAAGGAGCCCTTTTGATCAAATCAAAAGGAAGAACCTGAAGAAGAGGTAAATATTTCGTCACCTCTTTCAAGTTCCTTTCTTCTTATACTTCCTCTTTCTCTGTTTTTTACATTATAAAATAATAACTCTAGTATCTTCTATATACTGTTATGTTATTATAAATATGTTACAACCATATTCATTATTCTATCCATCCTTTGAATGACATGTCACCATACGTGCGTATGTACGGCTTACCGTCTCCACGTCGTGGTGTAATTGTTATTCAATACCTTATTATTTGGATGGGTATAATAATGATGTTCAATTGATGTAAATAATAAATATAACATGATAATGATTCTGTATATATGATATACCATCCAATTATATATTATTTTAATATCAAAAGAATGACATTGTCGCTCGTGCGTACGTACGGATTACCGTCTCCACGAACGCGATGAGATTCATTCCCCATACTAATCCATTCAAGAATAATTTTTATTAGATGATTAAATATAATGTTTAAAGACTTAATATCATTATGAATATGAATAATATACATAAAATTCATTACAAACACTACTTACGAAACAAATCATATAAAGAAAAATGAGTCAGTTAACACCCGAAACGATGATAATACTAAAATATTATGAACAAAGAAAAATTAAAAGATCATATATGATATAATATTAATGTATATGATTCTTTTATAATTTAATAACAATTATTTCACCATTATAAATGAGGATAACTTACCCTAGACCAAGGAAAATTACAATGTAAGGGGTTTCTTATCTCACTTTTAATTCCGTGAGATTTCCATTGTTCGCCAGTTATTTATTAAATGTGGTGTATTGTGTACTATCATTTGATATATATAAATTATCATGATTCTATTTATATTCATGGTATTATATGATTCATTTATTTTTTATTAACTTTTGGCAATACCACTTTATTTATTACAACGAAGTAAGGGTTTTCATCTCACTTCTTATTTCCATGAGATTTATTCCATACTGCCACTATTTCCTTTTGCGTGGTGTATGTACGACCCAATGATTGTATTCTTTGTGTAATATAATTTAATTTATGATTAATTACATATACATTTTATGATCCATCTTTCATGGTATGTATGTTTCGTAAGTTACCAAATTGGTAATGAAATTTCAAATTTCAATTTCTACTCATTCAGCTTTACGCATAATTCACTGATTAGTTTACTCCATGATTATGCATGGAATCACTATTTATTATTTGTGTAGTAATTTACACTCCCCTTTCTGTGTATATACTTTTTATACACATAATCACTCCATTTATAAATTCTCCAGTCATCGATATAATCTTGATAATAGTAATTTTAACTCAATCTCCATTTATTAAGTTAAACATCCAATTCATTGGTGTTGTTTTTACAAGAATATGTGTGAATGTACTCTGATTTATTTACACTGAATATCCAATAATATTGAGTGTATTTATATTTTTCACACATAATTATATCGTTGATTTATCCTTAACGTAAATATATAATCTTTATAAGAGATTTCATCTCAATTTACATTCCATTGAGACTTCTTTGTTGTTATATGCCAATTCACTTTTATATGGTGTATATAATGTACTTTGACATAATATATCATGAATCCATTAATTACCATGATATTATGAAGTTTTTATTACCTCAATTATTTGTATTCAAGTGCCTCTCTTTTGGTTAGGAATACTAACTAAAATATCATTTTAAAATATTTTAATGATTTATTATTCTAAATATTTCTCATTATTTTCCATGTTTTAAAAACTGTTTTAACTATTTATTTATATGGAAATTAAAGTTTTAAAATTAAAATTCCTTATTAATGTTTCAAAGTGGAATGGGACACTTTGATTCAAAAATATATTTTAAACATCTTCTTGATAAATAGTGAGACTTTTAAATGTTTTCAAGAAAAAGGGGGATATTTCTCTAAAATAGTTTTTATGATTATTTTAATATTTGTCAATATCATTCATTATTCTCTATTGAGGTTGATCTATTATAAAATCTTCCATATTTTATTTAATGAGTTATGTTTGACTGTGGATGTGCTATTTTTATACCATTCATGGGTTGTGGTTAAAATATTTACATTTTGTATGCTTATTTTAATACGAATATTTAGATTATGTTTCAACCTTTTCATATGAGGAATGCATTGGAATTAGTAAGTGACGAGTGAAGGCCTCTATAGATCCTCGATGCATCGGTAGGTCTCATGAGACAAACTAGTGTCTTGGCACAAGGCCTTGACAAAATCTTATTTTTAGTCTTGGCACAAGGCCTTGACTATGTGGTTATGAATGTCTGACATTATGCATTCCATCATTATAAAAGTAGTTATTGATATTTCATGTGATTATTAGACTAGTAGAATATCCATGTGAATAAGTAAATGGAATTATTTGATTTTATCTTTGCCATATTATGCTGAAGTTAAATTATAAAAGGATTTTGTTTTAGTCTTATACCTTGCCTTAAATTTTTATGCTTATTTATGAAAGTTTCCACTATATTGTTATTCTTACTGAGAATTTGAGATCATCCCTTTATATGTTTTATTTTTCCCAAGATGTGAAGAAGCATATTATGACTGACCTACAGGGATAGTCTATGGAGATCTCAGTGTTGTCTATGGAAACAATGTTGTTGTACTTTTCCATTTTATGATGTAATGTAAACCTTATGAATGTATCTAGTACTTCCAAGGAAACTAAACTAATCGGTCTTTCGAGACTTGATCTTTTGTGATCATACCAATGATACATAATAATGCAACAACTCTGGGCTTCTGGGTTCAGGGCATTACAGTTGGTATCATAGAAAGTTTAGTACAAACCTTGGGAACTAGATTTAGATAAACTCTGATTAGAGCACATTTCCCTAAGATAGAATTTTAGGATTAGTATAGAAGAACTTCCTAGAATTTTGGTATTGTAGAGATTTTGTGAATTTTCCAACAATACATCCATTTCTAAATACAAGTAGGTAGAGGTGGCTCTAGAACAGATGTATCGAGGGGTAAAACCCGAAAACACCGCTTTGAGCTAGACTCGAATGAGAATTGTTGCACAACAACAGGCCTTGCTGTAATCTTGGTTACGACACTCCCGGGGGATATTCTTAGGATAATTTAAATTTTATTTACAAACTGATTTGAAGGATTTTAATATAAGATGAGAATAAATTACCTTGGTTAATCCTAAGGTGTTTAAAATTGAAAATATGGTGTCATGATATTTTCTAAATTATTTTTTGACTACTGTTACTCACATAATTATTTCTCGTTTTAGTAAATGGATGGATTCCAAGGAAGTCATAGTAACTTTGAGCATGATGTACAAGGTGGGAATAGTTGTGGAAATGATCAACAAAATGGAATGTTGATAGGCATAAAATATATTATGTCCATTCTAAATTATTTTTCAAAAAATATGATCAACAAAATATATATTAACCAACTCTCGGACTAAATAAAGAAGATAAAGGTGATGAATGATAAGATATCCATAAGTGGAGACCATGGAGAAAAGAATCCTCAATTTCCATCATACATGAAATGTGGAGGGAGACACCCAGGAAAGTGTCTCAATGAAACAAATAAATGCTTTACGTGTGGGAAAGAAGGACATAAAGTAAAGAATTGCCAAGGAAAATGAAGAGTACAATGGAAGAAAATAAAAATGGTCCCAAGAATCCATTTATAGTCATTTACCATAAATGTAGGTGACCTGGCCATTACCCGAGTGAATGCCCTATTCTATAGGATATTTTCTTGGTCAAAGAAGAAGCTATGTGGAAATAAATGGTTGGAGAAACGTTTAAAAGTATTAGTGATCCTTGTTGATGGGATTACTTTGGAATAATTTTCTCTTCTACTTGTAACCCTACAGTTTGTCATGTGAAAATGATATTTGAGGAAGAATTATCTTTTCTCTTGTGAATATAGTTACAAATAACCATTGGGGTTTATATGATCATTGGGTTTGAGGTAATTACAAGTTATACTATTTTGGGATGAAAATTCAAGGTATGAGATAAAATTTGTGGTTAAATTATGTTATGGTTATTTTGAGGAATTTATCTCATTTTGGTAATGTTATAAATTATATTTTTTGAAAAAGGACAACACACAGACCGTGTAACAACCCGTCGTATTGGACAAATCTGTGGGAATCAAACCTACAACCAGAGTGCGATTGAAATTTATCACCTACCACTGGACTACGTGAAGTCCCTATTTAGTGTGACTAATTATTTTTAGTTAAATAATTTTATTGATCAATAATAAGTTGATTTGGGATCTTATGTCTTATCAAATGAATACCCTTAGTATAGGAAAATGATTTGGTGATTAAGTGATAAATGTTATTTTGGAATATGTTCACTCTATTGGGAACACTATATGCCTATGAAAAATAGAATACTATGGTATTTCATTTGAGGAGTAATGGTGGATTTGTTTCTATGTTTTTATTGTGGATTTATAGTGATTTGGGTTACTTATGGAAATGATTAACTTATAATAGAGAATATGTGATTAGGTTAATTACTTTTAAGTATGTGACTTTAAGAGTCGTTGATGTCATTTGGAGATAAAATTTAACATGGAAGACTACATAACAAAATTCTTATAAGTTTTGGGTTTAAATATTAGTTTGGATTATATTGAAGGATTTTGAGGACAATTGTTTATTTAATATTATTTATTTAACATTGGGGTATTTTTGGTTTAATTTTAGAAATTAAGATTAGTGTTTATTTCTCTAAAGGAATATACTTTTGGGGGATCATCTGATCTAGTACTAACCATTTTGGTTTTGATTAATCTCTAAAGACAGGGTAAATATATAGTTTATCCTTCATGGATCATGTGATTCTCTAGAAGTTGATTCTAGCTCTTCCGGTGTGACTAAGTCCTCTTGAATACTCATCATTTGAAAAAATGAGTTAGTAGTAGAAATTTATTAAAGAACGAAACTCTACTTAAAAATTAATTATATCTCTTTATGTTCTTGGTCAATATCATAAATAAATTTCTCATCTTTATGAAATGTAACTTAAAACAAAAAAAATTGTCTGTTTACTTTTCTTATTGGGAAACTAATGACCGTTTGTCCCATCACAAGTTTGTGATTTTCTTGTTGTTAAATTTCTCCTGATCATGCTTTCTATCCCTCTCCATCAGAACTTGACACTTAGTTTATCTTCTATATCCATGTTTTCCTACATGTAACCCTAGTATGAGTTATCTTGAGTGACCATTGTACTTCTCTTTCTTTATTTTAAAGTGATAGTTTTATTGACTCTTTTTACGATGTGGGAATTTCAATTATGTTCCCAAGCCCAATTTTAAGAATTGTGAGAATGTAATTTCCAAAGGAGGGGAAGAATGTAACACCCCAAGCTTCCACGGTATGTTTCCCATTTAATAATGTAATATCTTGCATTGTACGAAACTTCGATATTCTAACACACCACGACCAATCAGAATAAAAATTATAAATATTAATACCCAATTTTTGAAATTTTATAAATTTTATCTTAAAAAATGGACTTCATTTTTTGATCCAGAATATCAAAATTAGCTTAGGGTGAATTTTTGGTATTTTTCTGAAAACGTTCAATATTTGATGAATAGTGAAAAACACTGTGTTATTGTTTAAAACCAAATTTTTATTTAAATTTATTTTAGGTAAAAATAGATACATAATACCTATATAAGTTCAATGTAATTCATTGGAGTCAATTTATAATAATTTTATATATATAAAAATTTTATTGAGCTTTTTAACCGTCTTTTACCCACCTCCTAGGAACTTTTTCAAATTTGAATAAAACTTAATTGTATCACTTCTATGAATTCAATTTTAAAAATCCGAGAGACATGGTTGATATCAGTAAGTAAAATGTGGTTCAATAAGATAAAAATAGTTTTTGGTGAATAGTAACTTTTGACTTTTATTTACCACGGTTAAATGTAAATAGGGTAATTAAGGGTAAAAATGATATTATTATTTCCCTTAAACATGAAAAAATTCTATTGGATAAGTGTAATTAGACCAAAAAAACCTTAGGAATAAAATATGTTCCTTTATGCCCACTTGGGTAAGATTAGGACATTTATTATTATTTAATTCAAAGAAGAGTTAAAAGTGTTAAATTCAAAGCTTAATAACTAAACCATTTTTAATATAGGGTTATACATAAGATAAATTCTATTATAAATATTCATTAGAAAGATAAAAATATTTCCTATATAATGGTATTTTATTTATATTTTTCAGAAATTAAATAATTTAATTTATTTATGACACAATGATGATGTAGTAATTACCTAATTAATGACATATTAAAATATTTGATATTATAAATATCCAAATAAATGTAATTTGATACTTTTTATAAATTACACTAATTTTATAGGTTAATATGACAAGTTATGGTTGGTTATATGAATTTATTTAGAAGTAATAATGCTGTTATGAATTAAAAAAAACAAAATACCGAATAATGTTAAAATTGACATAAAAGAGTTTTTAAAACAAGTATTATATTATTAATTGATATTCTCTTAATAAAAATATAAGGTTCATAAAAAAGACTTATATAATGATATTTTTATCATTAATGAACCACTTGGGGTTCTCTTGGAAGTATATAGTAAGATTATTAACCATATAATATAAAAATACAAAGAGACATGGTAAAGGTCAAACTATTTAACTAAGAGTTAAATCTAAAAGATAAGGTTAATATAGTGACCCAAACCTATCTAAAACCTATTGGTTGAGTATTTTATGACCCATAAACACCTTATACTTTAAATAATTAATTTTGGAGTCATTATAAACCTAAAATTATTATATTATAAAACAATATTTCTAGCTTTTCCTAAGGTACCCCTCACCCCTCTTATAAAAGGGCACTCCCCCTTCCCTCGAATTCACACCTTCAAAGCCTTTTTTCTTGGCCAAAATCTGCCCAAAAACTCTCTCAACTGTCCTCCCTTCATCTTATAGGCTTTTCTTTAGTCATAAAGTCAACCTAAGTATCCCTTTTGATCAAATCAAAAGGAAGAACCTGAAGAAGAGGTAAATATTTCATCAGCTCTTTCAAGTTCCTTTCTTTTTCCACTTCCTCTTTCTTTGTTGTTTCCATTCTAAAATAATAAATCCAGTATATTCAATATAATTTGATATTATTTTAAATATGTTACAACCATATTCATCATTCTCTCAATCCTTTGAATTACATGTCACCAAATGTGCGTATGTACGGCTTATTGCCTCCACGTCGTGGTGTAATTATTATTCAATATATTATTATTTGAATGGGTATAATAATTATGTGTAATTTATGTAAATAATAAATATAACATTATAATTATTATGTATATATTATATAACATCCAATTATATATTATTTTAATATCAAAAGAATGATATTGTTGCTCGTGCGTACGTACGGATTACCGTCTCCACGAACGCGATGAGATTCATTCACCATGGTAATCCATTAAAGAATAATTTTCATTAGATGATTAAAAATAATCTTTAAAGACCTAATATAATTATTAATATTAATAATATAAATCCTATTCATAACAAACACTACTTACGAAACAAAGCATATAAAGGAAAACGAATCAGTTAACACCCGAAACGACGATAATACTAAAATATTATTAAGAAAGCAATATTAAAAGATCATATATGATATAATATTAATGTATATGATTATTTTATAATTTAATAACAATTATTTTACCATTATACAGGAGGTTAACCTACCCTCGACCAAGGAAATGTACAATATAAGGGGTTTCTTATCTCACTTTTAATTCCGTGAGATTTCCATTGTTCGCCACTTATTTATTAAATGTGGTGTATTGTATACTATCATTTGATATATATATAAATTATCATGATTCTATTTATATTCATGGTATTATGTGATTAATTTGGTTGTTATTAAATTTTGGCCATACGAATTGATGTATTACAACAAAGTAAGGGTTTTCATCTCACTTTCTTTTTCCATGATATTTATTCCATACTGCCACTATTTCCTTTTGTACAGTGTATGTACTTCCCAATGATTGTATTATTCGTGTAATATAATTTAATTTATGGGTAATTACATCTTCATTTTATGATCCATCTTTCATTGGATGTATGTTTCGTAAGTTACCAAATTGGTAATGGAATTTCAAATTTCGATTTCCACTCATTCAGCTTTACACATACTTCACCGATTATTTTACTCCATGATTATGTGTGGAATCACTATTTATTATTTTTTTTATCAATTTAAAATCCCCTTTATATGGATATAATTTTGATACACATAATCACTCCATTGATAAATTCTCAAGTCATCGATATAATCTTCATAAGAGTAATTTTAACTCAATCTCCATTTTTTGAGTTAAACATCCAATTCATTGGTGTTGTTTTTACAAGAATATGTGTGAATTTACAATGATTTATTTACACTTAATATCCAATAATATTGAGTGTATTTATATTTTTCACACATAATTATTTCGTTTATTTATCCTTAACCTAAGGATACAATCTTTATAAGATATTTCATCTCAATTTACATTCCATTGAGACTTCTTTGTTGTTATACTCCAATTCACTTTTATATGGTGTATATAATGTACATTGACAAAATATATCATGAATACCTTTATTCCCATGATATTATGAAGTTTTTATTACCTCAATTATTTTTATTCAAGTGTCTCTCTTTTGGTTAGAAACTCTAACTAAAATATCATTTTAAAATGTTTTAATGATTTATTATTCTAAATATTTCTCATTAATGTCCATGTTTTAAAAATGGTTTTTACTATTTATTTATATGGAAATTCAAGTTTTAAAATTAAAATTCTGTTTAAAAGTTTCAAAGTGGTATGAGACACTTTGATTCAAAAATCTATTTTAAAGGGCTTCTTGATAAATAGTGATACTTTTAAATGTTTTCAAGAAAAAGGGGGATATTTATCTCAAATAGTTTTGATGATTATTTTCATATATATCAATATCATTCATTATTCTCTATTGAGGTTGATCTATTATACAATCTTCCATATTGTATTGAATGAGTTATGTTTGACTGTGGATGTGCTATTTTTATACCATTCATGGTTTGTGGTAAAAATATTGACATTTCATATGCTTGTTTTAATACAAATGTTCAGATTATGTTTTAAAATTTTCATATGAGGAATTAATTGGACTTAGTAAGTGACAGGTGGGGCCTGCTATAGCTCCTCGATGCATCAGTAGGTATCATGAGACAAACTAGTGTCTTGGCACAGGGCCTTGACAAAATCTTATTTGTAGTCTTGGAAAAAGGCCCTGACTATATGGTTATGAAAGTCTGGCATTATGCATTCCATCATTATGAAAGTGGCTATTGATATTGCATGTGATTATTCGACTAGTAGAATATCCATGTGAATAAGTAACTGGAATTATTTGATTTCAAATTCTCCATATTATACTGAATTTCAAGTTTAAAAGGATTTTGTTTTTGTCTTATACATTGCCTTAAATGTTTATGCTTATTTATGAAAGTTTCCGCTATATTGTTATCCTTTCTGAGAATTTGAGCTCACCCCTTTCTATGTTTTATTTTTCCCAGGATGTGAAGAAGTGTATTATGAATGACCTGTAGGGATATTCTATGGGATCTCAGTGTTGTATACGGAAACAATGTTGTTGTAGTTGTCCATTTTATGATGTAATTTAAACCTTAGGAATGTATCTAGTACTTCCAAGGATACTATACTAATCGTTCTTTCAAGACTTGATCTTTTTCAATCATGCCAATGATACGTAATAATGCACCGACTCTGGGCTTCTAGGGTAGGGGTGTTACATGTAATGTTCCAAACATAAAATATAAATATCACATATATACTCAAAAAACTAACAAACAAACTCCCCAAATATTGCAATGGTCTTTAAATTATTCAAGATATAAAGGCCTTATCGAATCAAATTGTTGGATAAAAGTATTATTTGTACTTAATTATTTCTTTGGATGATCCAATATTCTTCCATTTTTATTTATCCTTGAAATTCCATTTAGGTAATAGAATGATGAAGGTGATATTTATAAAGGTATTAAATATTCTCGAGGCATCATTTTCCATTCTGGGGTATCCAGTGGTTCTAGAAAAATTTTATAAAATTTAGAAGTTGTTTTAAATTTTTTTTTTAAATTATTGAGTGGTTTTAAAATGTTTTTACAAATTATATAATCAATTTTAATGTTTTAAAAGATTATTTAGGAGATTAATTGGGATGTTTTTAAAATGATTCTAATATTTTTGAAATGATTTTGGGATTTTCAAGTAATAATAAACCATTTTCTTAATTATTTATATGTTATTTTAACTGAAAATTTAATATTTTCAGTGAAATATTTACATTTACACATGAAATTGAAGTTCTATAAGGGTAATGGTGGGTTTTAATAGCTTTCGTAAAGGTAATATTGTTTATCTAGGGCATGTGTAAGGGTAACCTAGATTTTAAAGAGGTTATGTAAGGGTATGGTTTTTTTATAAAGTATATATAATGGAAAGGATAATCTTCCATTACTTGAGAATTTGAATAGAAATGTGTAAGGGTAAAACATCTTACCCATGTGAATAACATCTATCGTACATAAGGGTAAGGTGGAATTTTCAAAGCATGTATAATGGTAAGCTCAAGATACCCTGATGCAAGGCCTTCCAAGCACCTTTTAAGGGTAAAGGAGAGTTACTAAAGTCTTTATAAAGGAAGGTTGTTCCTTGTGTCAGGGTACTAGATCACGTAATGGTGGAGTTGTGAAAGGGTGCTAGCTTGTGTAAGGGTAAGAATAAATTTTCATATGGGTAACACTGAAATTTCCAAGGCTTTTAAGGGTGATCCCTTGCTCACATAAGGGTAAGATAAAGCTCAATTAAGGGTATCCAATATTTTAATCAGGTTATGTAAAAGTATATTCAACCAATGTATGGGTTATCTGAGATTTCAAAAGCTCATGTAAAGCTGGCCATCCGAATAATGGTAAAACCATGTTACCCTTACACGACACATACATCTAGTGCATGGGTAGTTTAAATTTTTTAAAACCCATGTTTTCCTTCTCAAAACCACCTATAACTTGTTTTTAATATAAATAAAGTGAATTAAATATGAAAATTAGTGGTTTTAAATCTATTAATAATTTTAAATGAAATCATTGACTAAGTGGTGATGGGGAAGTTGTTTGGTGTGATTCATTATTTGTGATAGTGATGTTGACACATTATTATGGTTATGGGGAAGTTGTGATGTTTGGGGTGGTTTTGGTTGTGTAAACCCATAGGTTGGGCTTGAGTGTAAATATTATATATTTTATTTTCATTGTGATTTCTATATGCACCCCACCCATGTCGAGAACTATGTTCGGACACACAAATGTTTTGGGGGTATTTTTCCTGAATATCTAGATGGTGAGGATATATGGCTAGCTACCTCCTCTTCCTCACTCTCTCTTATAGGAAAATTTCATATGCATGGTATGTGATGAACAAAAGTAAAAAAGTGAACTAGTGGTGATATTCAATGAGATGATGAAGTGGTTCATGGTGTGGGTCGTGCATGGTAGGAGAAGGGTATGAGGTTGATGTACTTCATGTTTATGATACCATGCTATTCTATTCATGGTAGTCGTTGAGTTGTGATGCAGTGGACCATGTGTCTCTGGGTGATATTTAATGTATTAAACCATGTGTCTTTATTCAAGATGTGAGGTTATGGCCTAGGTGAATTTGGGGGAGATGTTTTGTGATAGCCTATGTGTCTTTGGGGAAGGATTACTATAAAAAAAATATATAAGTACTAGGATATTTGACATTGGGGTGAAAGTGTTTTCCACCAGTGGGAAAGTGGTGTGGGGTACTATTTTATCAATATGATTCATATTATGTTACTATACTAGGATGTATTATTTAGAAATCGATCCTTGATGAGTCCATGAACTAGTTGAACAGAAAGGTTCCTACTGATTCTGTTGTTTATTCACTATGTAATTAGTGTTATCTTCTCACATATTCATGAGAGTCCTTAGGTATGATCCTACTAATTATACATGTTATTCTCTGTCTCTCTCTCTATATATAAACTATTTTTTAGGTTCTCAGGAGGTCTTATGGGACTATATTGGATATTAATATCTCAGGCATTAGATCTGTTGTTGAGTTGTTGTTAGAGTATTTTCTTTTATGTTTTACGTGGATACTTTCATTGTTTTCATATGAAATTACATGCATGATAATATATTGTGTATTTTACCTTTTATTATGTTATGGAGTTTCTTGGTGGCTAATATACTATCTCCCAATTCAACTTTTCTTTCCCATGAGGGTAATTCCTTTCATATGTGTGGTCTTATTTAAACCCTTAGTGATAGTCGCTAACTCGGGGCCTACTAGAGGGGGTATCAGGGATCATTATCTCCCCTTTTCCTTTACCAGCCTAAAGAATTTACTTTGGAGGGAGGGGTTATGAAAATTTAAAAGTCATCACCAGAATCTTGGATCATCTATTAAATGTTTCATTTGTTTTCATTTATGTTCCACTAGTAAATGAATTATGGATACTGAATTCGATTCAGCAAGAGTTCTTTACTAGATTATATTTTATCTGGGTGGAACATCATTCATCTTCCTTGTAATTTAAACTAATTTTTATATTTTATGTTTTAATTTTTCTTTCACTTTTTCCTTTTTTATTTATTCTATCAATGTATTTTGAAATCTCATATATTTAGTAGGTCACTTTTCATCCTTTATCACTGCTCAATTCCATGTTATTCTACTTTACTATTTTCTGTTTGGTGAATCATCCATTTCTTATAATCTTAACCCATATATCATGTGTTTTAAGTCTTAAATCCTTGAGATGTTTTTGATTTTCAATCCTTGGCCCATTTCCATTCATTAGGCATTCATCTATGTACTTATTTTTTTTTCCTTTTTTCCACTTATATGTTATTTAATAATTCAAATATGAAATCATTGAATCATATTTATTAGATAAAAAATGCATGTATTATAATCATTGAAATAATTTAGAATGAAGGGTAAGGAATGTGGTGTGTAGATGATGACCTAATAATCTCTCCTTTTTATGAACATAAGGCATGTTAAATTAAATCATAACGTGAAAACACATTATTTTATTATGATCACATTATGTATGGAAGTTGATATCTTGGACCTTTGATTGAAATTAAACCTTTAACCTAAATTGCATGGCCATGGTGTAATGATGAGTATATTTCAGATAGTCAAAGAATGATTTATCAATCATATAGGTTGATGAAACTGTTATGCAACCTTCTTGATGAGATATTATGAATATTACATAATGAGAGTTTGTATGTTGTTTTAATCATTGTGACTTTAAGTTATTTCTATTGGGTTTCTTGACCCATTTCTAGATAATAATCTTAGAATTTAAGAAATCCTACCTAATGTCAATGAGAAACAATCCTAGAGAATCACACACTATGTGTTTCTTTTGGTTTTTATTAAATTTAATTTGAATTAAATTAATGGAATAAATATTATTATCAAGAATTAGGATTAATTTTATTCAATTTATATTGATAGAATAAATTAAATAAATATTTATTCATCGGATTTTGAATAAAATATATTTATTTATTTTATTGAATATTTTATAAATATTTATTTACTAGTTTGTGAATAAAATATTTTTTAAGAGAATAAAATATTTATTTGGGTGTTTAATAAATTCAATAGGTGCTCAAATGGATCAATATTATGTCCAATGATAAAAATAATTATTTATGAGTCCGTAAATATTATTTATCCATTTTTCACAAGTTGGAGCACCATAAATTATTATTATTATTATTATTATTATTATTATTATTACATGGAATATGATTTCATTAATAGTTATAATTATATTTTATGGCTGTTATGAAATTATATTTTGCAACTGAAATCCTAGATCTATAAATAGATGACTATGACTATTTTATAAAGAATTCAAAATCAATTCCAAGTTTGGGAAGAGAGAATTTTTGTGCATAGTTAATTCTCTCTCGACTCCTTCTCTTCTCTACCTCTCAAGAATTAGAAAACCAAGAGATAATTTCATCAAGACTGAAGATCGAGTGATCATGAACAAACAATGAAAGACATTTGATTCTATATGCTAGCACCTAGAGAATGAGTGACATTGCTTGTAGACCATTGGAGCACATGTGAATCATCGCTAAAGGGGTTCTACCATTGGATCCTCACATGAATAATGAAGGAAATCTAGAAGGTCCTTTTGATATAGTCAATAATCATCATTGAAGAAATTTTTTAAGCCCAAGTATTTATTTCTTCGGATATTAAGTAAATTAATTATAAATTTGACATGAAAGATACTCACTCTTGGTTTTGGTCAATGATTATTAAAATAAATTTGAATATATATCCCTCCACTGCAATGCATCTGTTGCACCCAGAACCAACAATATATATATTTAGCGGCAAGAAGAAGAAAATTCTGAGTTGAAAGTTGAGATTTAATGAGTTAAATCTAGAATTACTTAAAAGTTAGAGATGTAAGTTGAGTTTGAGCTCAAAATTTAATAGCGTGCTCAGAATACTGATAGCTTGATATATTTGGTGAAAACCCTTTAAAAATAATACAGGAACTCAAAGGGGAATTCCTAATGATGTGATAGAATCTTAATGATGAAGAAAGGATTTTCACCTCCAACATGACATTGGAAAGTTCAAGTGAACCATATACTAATGAAGTTTCTATGGAGCCTACCGAAAAGTTATTAATTTTCCAAAACTATAGTAATTCAATGGTAAAGTAAATTTCATTATGTTGATTGATCATGAAAAATAAAATAAGTGGCAGCTAATGCTAAACCACAAGAACCCACTCCCCAAAATAAGGTTGTTTTTCATGAATCAAAATAGACTTAGAAAACTACAATTGGAGTAGTGAAGGCACAAAAAAAAATAAACCATGCATCTAGTTTTTTTTACTATGGAAACATGGGGTATATATAATATATATGTTCAACAGTGAAAATAAATTGTATAACTTAATTAAAAAAATATGAGAAAAATTTACTATACTTGGTATGTTTCTAATGGATATTTATTTTCTTATGAAGGTTTTGGACAAAATTTTTTTTGAAAATTTTATGAACTAATTTACACTAGAAATTTCAAAATTTAATTCACTTGGAAAATGGTTTTTACATTCATATTTCATATATTTATGGCTTTAATATGTTTTTATTAGAGAAAATGGTCATTCAATTAAGAATTGGTGGGTTTTGGCATGAATAGAGAATTTTATAGGAAAAATGAATGCATTTATGAATATTTTCTACTGTGAATGGTTTCTACAAGAACATAAAAACCATGAAACCTATCCTGGGAAACTATGCGGGACACCATTTGAAGAGACATTGTAGCTCACAAAATCTCCATACTATTAAAAAAATGTGTGTGATCACCAAGGAACTACACAAGATATAAATTAAAGGGAAAAACACATTTTAGATAATCTATGAATATTTAAACAAACTATGTACACTAATACATGAATCGTGTGGCTCAAAAATGGGTAGATAGATCAAACCTCATGTTTGTCACACTATTTACCAAACTATGTGCCTTAATCATGTGACCTGGTTAGCTTTTCCACTCACTTACCATATACCACATTAACTACCTTTTAATGAATGATTTAAATCCCCAAACACTCCTAGACATTAGAGTCTTACTAATTAGGGGGATATCTGTCTATTTAGAGAAAGAGAATCATCTGGGAGAGCCTTCTTGGTTGGGGGAGAGTTGTAAGGAGTTGAAAAATCATCAAAGGAAGGACTTACTGCATTTTTTATTGTATATTTTCTTCTTCTTATTCTTGTTATGAAGAACCACTATAAGTGTAGATTTTATTTGATCATTTATATCATGATAATATCAACCCCCTTTGTGTCAGAATTGTGGGTGATGTTAAAGAATTAACTATTGAAAGAGACAATTATTGTTGTGTTTGTGTAACTGATACAAGTGATTGATAGTACCATCATATTTAAGTTCATTAATTCACTAAAAAACATCATATAATACCAATAAAAATATATTTGGGTGTCTATGAGGGAATTATAATGAATCACACTATAACCGTTAGAGGATATTTCATTACCTTAGGGATGATTTATAATTTTTTTTTTAATTTTTGTATCAAACCATGAAAATAGTTTGAAGTAACTTACTCATAATGTACCAGACTAATGAGGTTATAATATCTTTAAATATTTATTATAAAACCAGTATAAAATTCAATAACATGAATGAAAAATATAATTTCTATGGTCTCTATCAAATATCATAACCTTGGTAGATTTTTATTGTAAAAATTCTAAAAAACTAGTTTGTATTATTTCAAATTTCTAGTGACATTTAAATCTTTAAAGCTTTAAGGTACATTCACTTTAAATTTTCACATGTTTTTTAATCAAATAAAGGATTCTTAAAATAATTAACTAAATATTAATGTTGTCAAATACCTGATTTTCCTTGAGTATTGACCTCATAATTCTACTATACTAATTATAGAGTTGGGTAGAATTCAATTTAGGCTACCCAAAAATAACAAGTCAGGTGTAATGAAAGCAAACTATAAACCATTCTAGACAATCATTAAAAAGTTTATTTTTTATTGAGTTTATGTTAATTAATTTGAAAATAATTTTTTTGAAAATCATTAGAGTGACTCCACTTTGATCTAGAAATAAAAAAAACTATTAAGGAGAAGATGGGTACTAATGGGTGAGAATATTCCAATATCTCCCATACTAAATGTGGAAGAGGAAGACTCGACCATTGTCCATAGAGTTGGATAAAAAATTACACATGTGGGGGGAAAACCAATAACCAAATTAGTTTGTGTCAATATATGTTTCTCAAAAACCAACCACTAGTTTAATGTTTGTTGATATTTTTTCAATAAGTATAGCAATAATACATGCCACAAGTTCCTCAAGTACACCAGCCTCCTCAATAAACTATCATGGATTATGTCATTCCATATTTCCACAGAGTAGAGTTAAGAATTTTAAAACTAACCATTCAATCCAAAAACCTTGAAATTAATCCACCCATCATGTAAATTATTCAAAATATAGACTAGTTTGTGGGCTTACCCAGTGAAGAACACAATGCTTACCTTACTAATTTATTGGAAACTTGTGACACTTTATGTTACAATAGAGTGTTATAGGATGCCATAAATATCCATCAATTTCCATTATCCTTGGTGTAAAAAGAAAATTATTAGATCAAAGGATTTCTCCAATATTTCAATCTCACTTTGGAATCTCATAAAAATTACTACCTAAATAGTTTCCCCAATCTATGATAATGATGTTGAGAAACAATATCCATAATTTTAAATAGTTTGAAAATAAATTAATTTAGGAATCCTGGGATAAAATCAAGGAGATTTTAAGTAAATTACATCACCGTGGATTAATATTATGGATTAAAGTCCAAGACATCTATGGTGGACACACAAAAAGCACTAAATTCATGGTACATATAGTGTCTAGGGGAACTCTGATAAGGAATTATCCTGAAGAATTATTTTATTTGTTGGAAAATATTTTGGGAAATAGTTTCTAATTTAACTCAAGTGCAAGAGGTATAATAATGGAATACATGATATATATGTAACCACCATATTACCTAACCGATTATATTATATTTTTAAAAATATTGATGCACAACAACTCAACTTCATCTCATAAGTTAATTTTGTGAAACACCCTGCATGTTGTGACTATGGTGACAACCATACCATAGGGAATGTAAAAAATTAACTATCATTCCCTAGACTAGTGATGTGAGTTAAATTTTATAGAATCATGGCACAAATATATTTTCAAACTATAAAAATATTTCATGGAAGGATAACTCAAATTCTATATGGGTTGGATAACAACTACAACAAATTTACAACCAAGGCTACACAGGCCACCCAATTATGGCCAAAATAAATTTTAGAATACTTATTACCAATAACAGAAAGTATATCATAAATAAAAATAAAAAATAAATCAATACCATAAAGTATGATGTCAGAAATTTGGTATCAAAACCCTTATCCATCATAAACCCTCAATAAAAAAAACAACAACACCTCGCTCAAAAACTATAGAAAGAGTTTAAGTTAAACTTGTAGGACATGATGTTTAAGTTCATCACCACTGCTAAAACAAGATTTAGAAATTATTAGGTAAACATCTAAATCCTCAAGAAATAAATTTAATATCTTTAAAATCAACTCCCAATGAGACAACCCAATACACTTAAAAGAAACACCGAGAGGAATTCAAGGAGGTAATCTTATAGAGTTGTAAATAGATCTCTAAACTAGTCCCAGTAAAGTAAATAGTAGTGAGAGGTAAGAATATTTATGCTACTCTATAATATTTGTAATAGGTGGATTATCCTAATGTATTTCCATTATAAAAATGGAAATCAAAAGTGAAATAATTCATTCATGAAAAATAAAATGAGGTGGGAAATACTTATGTACCACCTTTAACTTTCTCAAAATTAATGAAACAAATAAATATGATTCAATAGTTTAGGAAGTTTATAGAAGTGTTTTTGAAACTCCACATAAATATTCCCTTATTATGTAAATAACACAAATGGACAATTATGAAAAGTTTATGAAGGAATTTTTTTATAATAAAATAAATATAGAGGAATTATGCACCATTTATCTAAAAAATAATGCTTAGTAGTTGGTCAACAAGCAATTCCAAAAATATTCAAAACACCAAGAGTTTTTCTATCCCATTCACCATCATACCTTTTAATTTTAGGAAATACCTATGTGATATGGGGGATATTATTGATCTAATTCCATTTCAAGTCATCAATAAGTTGGTATTGGAATAATTGAATCCCACATATGTTTCATTTTAATTGGTTGATCGATAAACAAAATATCTTGATGATATTTTAAAATATTTACAAGGGAAGTTCAAGAAATATATATTTATAGTCAAATTCATTATTGGTGATATTGAGGAAGATGTTGAGGTTTTTCTAATTTTTAGGAATACTATTTCTTACAACATGTAAAATATTGATTAATTCCCATGAAGGAGATATTATCTTTGATGTAAGTGATGACAATGTTTCTTATAACATACTCAAGGCAATCAAGAAATCCTTTCTTATGGATTATACAGACTATTGCATTGTATCCACTCTATATTACTACTTTATATGTGAATAAATTTTTATGGGACACCCCTAACCACTTAAAGAGTGGGGAAAAGAATAATTACATCTTGAGAAAGAAAAAGAATATGTGCCACTTGTATTTGGACAAGGAAGTAATTTTTTTGTAGTCTGAAACAATCCCATACATCTTAGAGAGAGAGAATACTGAACATTTGGTACCTTAGGTTATAAATTCACCCTAGTTAGAATTGAAGTTCCTTCCCTCTTCACTAAAATACTGAATCTTTGGATAGAAAAAAACCTTTATTGTTATTCAGAATTACACCCTCGCCAATGATCAAGAATCCGAGTTTCTACAGGTTATTAGAAGAAGTCTCTAAGAAATTAGATGGATAGTGTCTAGTATTTAAGGGATCAGACCTATCATTTTCACTCATAAGTAAAAATTAGAAGAAGGATCTAGGTAATCTAGGAAATTGCAAGAAAGACTGAACCCTCACATAAAGTGGGTTGTCAGAAAGGAAGTGATCAAACATTTGGATGTTGAGATAATCTATCCAATCTTTAATAAACTAGGGGTGATCCCATTACAATGAATACCAAATAAGTGTGGCATTAAACTGATCTAAAATGAAAATAATGAGCTAATTCTCACACACGTGATCATGAGATAGTGGGTATACATGGACTAGAATAAGATGAATGATGCCACCTAGAAGGACCATCTTCTACTCTTCTTCATAGACAAAATTTTGGACTGATAAGTGGGGCATGATTTTTTAATCTTCTTGGATGGTAATTCTATATATAACCGAATCTATATTGCTTCTAAATACTAAGAAAAAATTACTTTTACATGACCTTATAAGACATTTTCTTATCATTGAATGTATTTTGTCATGTATGATTATTTAACCACATTTTAATGTTATACGATGATTTTTATTCATGATATGGTGTAATAAATATTATAAGTCTTTATGGTTAATTTTTATATTTAAAATAAGTCATTTGATGATTTATTAAATAACTTATATATGGTCTTGGAGAGATGTGAGAAAACCAATTTAGTGATGAATTGAGAAAAGTGACACTTTATTGTGGAACATGGTATAATTTTGGGCCAAAAAAATTCCAAAAAATAATCAAAGTTGACCTCGTGAGTATTGAAGTAATTTCTAACCTACGCATACTAATGTTATTCTGGGAAATTAAAAGTTTTTTTGAGTATGAAGGCTTCTACCAACGATTCATGAGGGATTTTTCAATGATTTTTCATCTATTGATGAACCTTTTAACAAATGATTCCATCTTTGAGTTTGTTAAGGAATACTCTAAAATGTTTCAACAGCTAAATAAAATATTAGTGGAAACCCCTATTATTATTTCCTTAGACTGTAATAAACCATTTAAGATTAAGTGTGATGCCAATGATTATTTCATGATGGCAATGATTGGACAGTGATTTACACATTTATTTTTTCCAATCTATTATGTGATCCATGCTTTGAATGAGACGCAAATCAATTACACCACCATGGGGAAAGAAATATTGGAAGTGGCCTTTTACTTTTACACATTTCTATCATATTTTGTGATTTAAAAAGTAATTTTATATAAATATCATGTAGTAATTAAATATATTTTGAAAAAAAAGTAATTTGAATCCAGGATTAATTTAGTGGGTGCTCCTACTATAATAATTTTATCTTGAAATTCAAAATAAAAGATGGAGATATAATCTTATCACCAATAATTTATCTCATTTGTAACTATCACAACACTAAAGAGGAGTAAGATATAGATATCTAGAGTATTTTTTTAATGAACTCATATTTTTAGTAATTGTGGTTTGCTGATATTGCTAACTACTTGGCCCTAGGGATGATCCACCTTGATCTCTTCTTACAATGAAAAAGTGATTCTTTGTAGAAGTCATCAAATATTTTTGGGAAAACCCACAACTTTTCCAATCACGTGGAGATGAGATTATTCATATTTGTGTACTAGAGCTAGAGATATAAGAGATTCTAGAGTTTTATCATTATTCCTCATATAAGGGATACCATGTACTGAACTAAACAATTTTAAAAAATATTATAATCTAGTTTATTTTATCCAAACATGCATAAATATTCTTGAAATTTCATATCATGTTGTGATATATGACAACATACAATAAATGTTGGGTGTATACAGAAAATACCACAACAAACCATTTTATAAATGGATATATTCTATGTTTTGGGTATTGACTTTTGGGTACATTCATGCCCTCTTATGGAAACACCTACATCCTTGTATGTGTGGAATATATCTCTAAATAAATGGAATCCATAACAACCAGCCACAAAATAAAAAAGTATTCATCTCCTTTATTAAGAAATTATTATTTATCTAGTTTGGAATTATGAGGGTGATTGTCATTTAAAGGAGTACCCATTTTGTCAACACCTTGTGAAGGAGTGTTTTTATTAAGTAAGGAGTAAAGTAAAATACATGAACACTATATCATCCTCAATCCATTGGTTATGTGGAGGTATCAAACTGATAACTCAAAAAAAATATCAAAAATATAATAGGAGACTCAAGAAAAGACCGTAAAAATAAAATTGATGATGATTTATGGGATTATTTGATGGAATATAAGACTCCATTTTGAATATTCCCATTCTAGTTGGTTTACAATAATACATACCATTTGCTGATGGAAATTGACCATAAGAAATATTTTGTGATTGAAGAATTAAATCATAATCTGAAAATATCCAAGGATAAACATAAGCTACATCAATAAAAATTTGATGAAATAATAAGATATGTATATGACAATGTCGTAATCTATAAAGGGAATAAAAATTAAATCCACGATCTCATGATTTATTAAAATATATTCTAACTTGAAGATAAGGTTTTACTCTTAAACTCATGTTTGTTACTCTTTCTAGATAATATAAAATTTTGGTGGCACATTCCCATTATATTCATCAAACCATCCTACTATGGTTTAAAAGATATTTAGGGAAACAATAGATAATTTTTCAAGATTAATGGCCAATTCTTGAATTCGTGTATCCAAATGTAAAACAAGGTAGGAATAATTTCCACCATCAATTTTAGCTTGAAAGGTGGCCCAAGTACATCTATCTTGAGAAATTAAATGTATCACTCACCAATAGATAACCCATAATTTCAAAAATTTATAAATGTTTTTCTTATTTTGGGGTGTTGAACTTACTTAGGAGAGTATGTTAGGTGTTTTAATTTTCTATGTGTTTTATTTATAAATGTAAGTTTGATAATCAAAATTTTATAATTTAGGAATTATATTTATAGAGGCCATGATATATTTTAAAACCATTTGGGAAACTAAAATTTTCATCTAGGGGAAAATATGATTTCAAAAATGATATGGGGGATGAATATAGAAAAATCGAACATATCATACGGTTTTGCTTGATTTTATAAATCATTTGGAGTAATTGTGTGGAGTGAATTTATATCCAAAATAGTTTTCATGGGTAAAAAAACTATGAGTTGAGACCATATAATGGTTTGATCCTTTCTAGTAGAATTTATTATGGTTTCATCATGATTTACAAAACCAAGTAGAACAACCATGTGATATTTTAACCCCCCCCCCAATTTTTATCTTGTTAACTAAAACACTCAAAATTTTCCACACCCTACCCATAACTCAATATTGTAATTGACCCTTAACCTTATACATCTCATTGTGCTTCTTTATTTCTCCCTCTACCTTCCCTCTTTCATCATGTTTCCTTCATATGACCAACCCTTGGTATGTTTTCTTATACTTATTCTTTATTTTTTTAATTTATTCTTACATTTTGTTTTGTCCATCCATTTATATCCCTCCCTATTTTATTTTTTGTTTCAATTTATTTCTTCCATTTAATTTATAAGAATTTCCATGCTCAAATTTTTTAATCTTTTATTACACACAAACTTTGTACTATTTATTTTCAAGAACCAGATATTTTCTTTCATAAAAAAAGATAATTTTAGAGATTATATGAGATTATATTGGGATTTAAATATTATTATTTGATTATAAAACCATTACTTTTCATTGTGTAAAGTTTTTTATATTTTCTATTTGTAGGAACCCTTTATTAACCCTTAAATCCTCACCATGACCCACCCTTAATATGATAGAACCCATAGATTTTTTTTCTGAAAAAACCTTCTAGACCACACATATTGTTCTCTCACAAGGAGGAAAAGAAGAACTACTACATATAGGTAACTTGACCAGTTTTTCCCCATTGATACTTTGATTTGAAAAATCATGTTACATTATGAATAAAGGTGGAGCTCCAAAACTACATTCAAATGTGTCATATGATAGATTCTATCTCAGTTCATGAGACAACGTATAATGATTTAGTTCTTTATTTTTCACCCACTTTCAACTAGAATTATAGGTATTCCATGGATAACAAAGGTGGATTCATGTAAAAGGAGGGAAATGTCACATTTTTCCTCCTGAAGAGATGTTACTCCCTTCCATTGAGAAATTTTCAGTCTTCATTGGTTTATATGATGAGGGTTTTGTGGATATAGTAGATTATACTGAAGAAGAATTAACTTGGGAACCTGATGATACATGAAATATTTGGGAAACATTCACTTGACCATGGACTAATTAGATCCCTAAAAAATTAATGTCATGGCCCATTCCCTAGGGCCCGTGCCATGACTACCCCAAGCTCACCTTCCATAGTCCAGGGGCTGGAGATTAGCACCAAAAGGCGTATCCCTATAATGGGAAGTCATTTACTTTAAAACCTATACAAACACAAAATCCAAGAACACAACAAGAAGCAACCATGAAGTAAAATGATATACTAAAAGTGTAATGAATGTAAAGGGTTCAGAATACAAGCCCCACTGAAAAGTACAAGTAAAATTGATAAGTGAAAATAGTTCCTGGATCGTCCACTGAGGATCCTACCTTAATGGTTGGTACAACTCATGATCAGTAGTCATTGCAGCACGTCACGTTAAATGGTCCACCTTTGAGCATCATCCAGTCCAGGCTCCCTCATCCTTGATCAAAGCTATCCTTTATCTGCACAAGATAAAGTAAGGTGTAAGCATAACCTATGTAAGGGTGAGTATAACAATACTCAGTAGGGACTCCAAGACCCCCAAAGGTCTCCCTAGAGTTACACAAAGGATAAAACACAAAGCAAGACCTCAAGCACAAAGCACGAAGTAGTCATCAACTCTACTTAGGTGTATTCCCATATATATTCCTAATTTATCACTATATATTGATCTCATACATGAGGAACCATAAGGCTCCAACTTTAAAGCCTTTAGCACAACTGATCCACAAGGGAAGAATACCACAAAGGTAACACCACGAAAGTAAAAGTACCAAAAAGGTAACACTGCGATGGTAACACCAAGAAGGTAAAAGAACCACAAAGGTAACACCACGAAGGTAAAAGTACCACAAAGGTAAAGACTCAGATCACACCAGGTATATAACTCAAGTACAGAAGTGCAGACGATTTGTTGTAAATCTAGATTATCTTATTCTGTCGAGAGGCTCTACTGCTAACTAAAATAGGATCGATAAATGATGTACCACATAATATTTCTAGGCACTAACCCATATAGGATCGATAGATACTGACCCACACATTATTTCTAAGCACTGATCCACACAGGTTTGATAGATGCTGACCCACATAGGTTCAATATTATTTCTTCACGTTACAGTCTGCCACGAGATTCCCATACTAAGCACGCTTGACTCTGGGATGATTTTCTCCTCAAGACATCTATCATACCTCAACCACCACAAAGTACCATGAAGAAGTATCCCAAAGGACCAAAATGTTTTAAGGGTTCCAACACTACATATGACACATCAATCGGACACCCGATTTGTGACTTATATTCATTTTAATACTGAGGACCTGGTTGGATTTGGGTTCAAACCGTCCGTTCTCCAACTTTCTCCCAAACTCAAGTAGAGTATATCAAAAGAACCTTCTTGCTCCAAGGATCCTATCTCTATAGACGGTTCATCATATAGATTCCTGGTTCATAATTTATGGCTCTTTTAGTAAAATTGGGCTTGGAAGGGTCCGGGTCCGGTCCAACCCGATCAGACCCAGTTTGGGCCAACCTGACCTGGTTCGAGCGACCCGACTTGGTCTGGGTCAGACTCGACCCAGCCCGAACCGGCCTGTTCCACGGATTGTCCAAACCCGCCTGGGCAGCGAGGGCCACTAGGTTAGCGCGGCCCAACCAACAGAGGGGCACGGCCCGCTGGGCTAGCACAGCCTAGCCCACGGAGGGAGCGGCCCTATGGGATCATGAAGCCTAGCCCGCAGAGGGGTACGACCCGCTGAAGTGGGGACCACCCTAGATGGAATGAGGGGAGCGACCCCCTGGTTTTCTCGAATGGCCTTATCCATTCGGTTTGTGTGGCGGTGCCATGTGGCACCGCCTGGTGTCCCGTGGGGCCCATAGGGAGTGGGCCTATACTGGCGCAGTATCGGAGCTGTAGCCAGCATCTCTGGAGGTACACCGTTGTGCACCACTCAGTCACCTGTGACCAGCCAGTGTCGGCCGCTCCATGAATCTGCTGCAACTGATGAGCCACATCCACCTTCTCCAACGACAGATGAGTGCCGCCCCTTCCTCCGTGGCTGGCCCGAGTCGGCCGCTGTCTCCACCTGCCTTGGCTTTGGCCGTGACCTTATCTGCCAGCGGCGCACGTCGGGGCACTACCATATTCTCCGTGACTGGCCCGAGCCGACAGTCGTCTCCACCCGCTGCGGCTTTGGCCACAGCCTTCTCCGCCGACGGTGCACTTCGGCGCGCCCACGTCACCCACCAGCGCCAGTTGCCGGTGCTACCGTGCTAATGTCGCACCGACTGTCTTCCGCGGGTCACCGGGTGAGCTTTGGTGGCCCATATTTCCATCATAAGGTAAAAATGGACTTCCTGGGATGTCCTCTTCATCTGTAAACCCCCCATTCTAGGTTTTTTCCAACCTGAATACATCACTCACGAAGAACAAATCAAATTTCAACAAAAGACGGAGGTTCCGAGCCTTGTTTGTTTGGCCCACGCCCTCTGTGTTATCTTGATAGTAAGAGGGTAGTATACTGATTCAATAACTCTTGAATTTAGACATTAAATAAACCCTACCTCAATATTCATTGAAGAAAGTCTGCATTTGATGAGGAGTTAGTGTTCATCAGTTCATGATTCAGTGGCATTCGTCCCTACCCACTGGAACCGGTCTTGTCCTCCAAGTGGTTAACATCATGGTACTTTTCCAGAGCTTCGTCGCTTGGTGAAGTCATGCCAATAATCTACCCCAAGATCCATATAAATAATAGAGGGGGATGTAAAGTAATGACATTGGGAATTTATGTGGTTCATTTAATGAATGAACCTCCCAAATTCCAACGGTGATATTACAAAGATTGAGGAGAAATTCCAATTAATGGCTTGACATGTCATTGGTCCCGCCACCGCCACTTTTCCATTGGATGAAAAGGAAAAATAAAAATAAAATAACTTAGTTATTTTATTATTCTTTAAAATTTACAAAATCTATATTTTCCTCCCGATCTACTGTGGTTAAAGTGAATCTCTCAAGAAAATCCCAGTGTTGGGGATTCAACGGTGCTATCAAATTTTTAATCTGAGAACTAGTTTGATATTTATAAAACTCCACTCACACGTTTACTGAACGTACCTTAAAAAAAGTTCAAAAATTCATTCTAGGCCCACTGGGCCTCAAAATCACTTGCCGTTAATTTTCACAGACTCGTAATAATTCCATATAATTAAAAAAACTACATGGAAAATCCAGTTCTTTACATCTATGGCCTCTAAGCTTATGAACCTCATGTATTGGGTTCTCCATCGGGTCCTTAACACTTGTTTCACTCCTTACTTGGACAATGAGGGTAATGCTTCTCATAGGTACCCTTTTCTTCTTTATTCTATGATTACTTGGTATTTAATCAACTTAAAATTCATGTTCACATAGCACCTCATCTGCATGTTTAGAAATACAAAGGGGGATTTTTAGAGGACTATACATCATGCTCTTTTATGAGTGTTTGAGAGTTAAATTTGATAGAGTACTTCAATGATCTTGAAATTAATCTTCAAATTTATCGAACTATTGTGTGGGACAAGAATATTCAAGCATATTGTGGAAAATATTACTAGTTTAGATTTTCCTAAGAAGTAGCTTAGGGTAAACCTTAGGAAGTCTATTCCCCTTCTAGGGAGGATCACTTTACTCCACCAACACCTGAGGGATAACACATTAAACCACCTCATATCGAGGAAACCCACTCATCCCATCCCATATTCTTCCATGCATCCACCCTTGTATGACCCTTATCTAGCCCACCCAGACTGACATGGTACACCTTATAACGAAAAAACTCTCCAATGAAAGTTTTAGTAAGATTAACATGTCATATTTGACTGCAAAGTCAAGTATATTATGTATCAATTGGAAGGCATGAACCTATAAAATCTTCCCACCAAAAATTTTACCACCTATTACCACTACATCCCCTATTATAAAAATTTATAGGTGGTTCCTCCACTCATAAACACACTACTTATTCATCATGGGAAACCAAGGATTATACCACCTTTGATAACATCAAGTTTTCTACCAGAGTTAGAGTTTATTTCATTGGTGGTGATAGGGGTGATCCTATCCAAATTGGAGATATGGAATATAAATTTGAAGGGAATGACCCCACACGGGATAAAGAATCCCCAGAATTATTCTATTACCCTTTTGGAATAGGACCTCCCTCAAGATGAAATTAATTGTTTCTTTTCCCTACTATTTCTCCAAACATTTTCCCCTCATCATTTTCCAATTCACAGCTACCACTGAAACTCTAACTCCTACATAATTTGAGTTATATATTTATGTTTCATGGATTCCTTGGTGCGATTGTATAATGTTTCTATTTATCCCCTATTATAGTTTTTGTTTCCTTGATTCAACTTTTCTTGATTATATAATCCTGATAGTAATTAGACCAAATATATTTTTTTAGTGCACAATCTTTCAATCAGTGGTCTCTTTCACACCATCTTTGCCTATGTTGTTGGCCTATATTTTAGGGGAGTCTTATTTATTTTTCATGATCTTTAACTTCTTTCTTGGATTTCCTAATCCAGTTTTATACACTTTCATTACTCACCCTTTTCCACTTTAGCACAATCATTGGGGTGGGGGGAATGCTCGGTCTTAAGTGTGGGGGAGGGCATATCAATTTTGGGAACCCCATTGGAAATTTCCTCAATATTACCAAGGATGGCATGTTTTTCTTAAATACCATTTAAGGTCCTGTTATGAATTTTATACTTGAATACTTTTTAAATTATAAAATATATTAGATGAAAAATATCAAGGGTTGGAATTCTAGGATTGATAAACCATTATTTTTAGTGAGTTGGATTAGGATAATTCTTGTAAACTATTTTGAATTATCATCTTAAAACATTTCATTTAATTATAATATTTTTATGAATTAATTTAAATTAATTAAACCTTTTAAGTTAAAGTATTACTTATGAATTTTGGGGAGGTGATTCTTTGAATTTGTTGATATCAAACATGTGGTTATGATGCAGCCTTAATTTCATGAAATTTTGACTTTATTTTATAATTATTCAAGGTGAGTCATTAGAAAATTATGGGTAACAATATTTTGATTGTATTATATCACTTTAATGAAAAATTTTAGATATAAAAAACATGAATATAATGATGATGACCCTACATCATGCTTCAAAGTTGTAATTTAATGAGACTATGTGGCCTATAAAAGTGGTAACCCATAATTTGATACTGAATAACTCTTTGTTTAGCCTATCAAAGGGTATAAGAAGATTGATATGAATTGGGTGGATTTATTTTAAATGATGAAGATATATTTCTAACCAAAAAAATATTTAATATTAAAATTTAAAAAATAAACTTGAATATACTATTCTTACTTTCTTTGGATATTGTTGATTTATGGAAGGTGAGTGAATAAATTTTAATATTTTTTCATTAAAAATCATGTTTATTTAGTTGATATGAATTGTGAGGTTTATAATTATTTCTTTAGTGGTCCTTTAAAAATGATTTTCTAGATTATTTTTTGAGGAAAAATAATTGATCAAGTGTGGGGGAGTTTGATACACTCATGTGCATTGTAAATTTTACAATGTAAATTACATGTAAAATGGTTATTACATTTATATACCATATATTTATGGCCATTAATGTGTTTTTATAGGATAAAAATTGGCATTCAATGAAGCATTGGTTGATATTATCATGAACCAGAAATTTAAGAGGAAAAATGGAGGACTTTTGGCACATACTCTATTGTTAATGGTTTATATTATAACTTAGAAACCATGTAACCTACACTATAAAACTACGTGAGTCACAATTTTAAGAGACAATGAAGCTTGTTTAATCTTTTCACGATTGACCACACCATGTGGGATCACTGAGGAACCATACATGATAAAAATTAGAGGGGGTAAATCTATTTCACATGATCTCTAAATGGTTAATCAAACCATGAGACTAAAAAATGGGTGGATATATTTAACTATATGGTTGATGCATGATTTACCAAGTTTTGGGCCTTAATCGTGTGTCCTTGTTAGCTTTTCCACCCACTTATCATCCAACTTCTAAACATACATTTAATCCATTATTTATAAACCTAATCACCTATATACACCATAGGACAAGTAATTAATTAGATAACTGACCATTTAGAGAAGGATAATCATCCAAGAGATAATTATTGGTAAGTTGAGAGTTGGAAGGAGCTAGAAAATCATCAAAGGACTTTTACATTTTATATGATATATTTTCTTCATGTTGTTGTTATTTTGAAGAACTTCTATAAGTGTATCCTTTTTTCTATAATTTCCATCATGAGAAGATAAACCCCATTCTGTGTCAGGGTTGTGGGTGATGATGAAGAATTAATTGTTGAAATAAAATGTTATCGATGTGTTTGTGTAATTAATACAATTGTTTTGCAATCCCTTTTTGTTTAAGTTAATTAATCCACTAAAAAACATATATGACAAAGAATGATGTATTTGGGGATCTATAATGGAATTATGATGAATCAATCCATGGACATTAGAGGATTATTTATCACATTAGAGTGTATTTTACAAAAAATTTTGAGAAATTATTTATTGGACCATGAAAATAGTTTGAAGAAATTTACTTGTAATTTACTAAAAAATGAGGTTATGATATCTTTAAATCATAATGGTAAAACCAGTATAAAATGCATGAAACAAGTCCCATTATATTCATTTTATCCAGTAACCCCGATTGGTTTTTATCATAAAACTCCAAAAAAATCCAATTGAGGTTATTTTAGATTTTTAATAAAATTTATATATTTAATGATTTAAGGTAGGGTCAATTTAAAATTCCACATGGTTTTTAGTCAAAAAAATGATTCTTAAAATAATTTTTTAATGAATCAAATTGGAAAATAATTGAGGTTCCCTAAGTATCAACCACATACTTTTATTATACTCATTATGGTATTAGAAAAAATTCAATTTGGGCCACCCAAAAATAACTAATCAGGAAAAATGATGCTTATTTTTCATCAAGAGTGTAAATAAATATACTAATGGAGATCTAAAAATGGGGAACATAAGAGACTGAAGCATCATCAGGTGGGATGAAAACTCAAAATAGATATGAAACCTTTAAAGATGAAGAATAATCTTTATAGAAATAGGTGGAACAATCCAATTTATAACTAAATAAAGTGAAACTGTGGATATGGATGAAAAAAGAAAAAGTTGGGAAGGATATCATTCTAAAATTTTTCTATGTGAAACTGATAGAGTCAGAAAATGGATTTTGGATAGTGGGTATATTTACCATATGAGGGGAAACCATAATATTGTTACTATAATCATTCTAGATAAGTAAGATTTTGTTAATTTTTATAATGATGATGGGTTAAAGATCATTGGATACAGGAAGGCCAAGATATGATGAAAATATTTGAAGTATGCATGTGTGTTGGTAGTGGAAGGACTTAGTCCCAATCCATTAAGTTTAAATCAAATGTGTGACTTGGGACATGAGGTGAACTTAAAAAAAACTTTCATCATCAATGGAAGAGGCGGTTTAATTGTGATGCAAGAGAGCTACACTAAAATAAATCTTTATCTCATTAATATATAAGAAGATAATTGTTTATTTTCCAAGGAGGAATAAAATTAGTTGTGGCACAAATAGATTGATTATTTTATCCAAACGTTTTTTAAATACTTAATGAAAAATGAGGGAGCATGATATGTCCTAAAAATATCATGTGATCACACTCGCACGTGTGATATTTTTTTAAAAAAAAGGAAGATTATTTAGAATACTTACAAGCCAAATGAGAATAAATCAACAAAATTACTATAGTTGGTTCATGTTGATGTGTGTGGGACTATGAAACCAAAATAAAGGGATAAAAAGAGGTATTATATCTTATTAATTTATTATTTCTATAGTATAGAATGGATGATGTTCATTATATATAAATTTAAAGTGTTTAAATGCATTACACGTTACTAGAGGTTGGAAAAAAATGCTTGGGCTGAAAATTTATAAGTTATGAATAGATTATGGGATATAATTAAATAATAATAAGGAGTAAGAATATCTTAAGAATAATTGTATAAGTTATCATGTATCGGTGTTGAGAACTCCTTAACAAAATGGTGTCATCAAGAAGAGAAACCAAATTATCAATAACATGGATTGAACAATGCTCAATGAAGAATATCCTATAGAATTATTGGAATGAGGTTGTCCTTACATCAATATAAGTATAAAACAGATCATGGTTATATCCAAATAAATATAATACCTCGTAATAGATGTATTATGGGAATAAGATGACTTTAAAGTACTTTCAAGTTTTTTAAAGTAAGTGTTTTATTATCAATAAAGATAAAAATTGAAAGTTTTAAGCTTGTGGGGGTGAAGGTATTTTCATTCAATATTCATCAAATATCAAGGTTTATAAGATTTATAATATAAGGTTAGGAAAAATAATTGGAATCCAAGATGTAACTATTGTTGAAAATGAGTAGATTTTACAAAAAAAGAAAGGAAATATTTCAACATTATAATAATGAAATGTTTGAAGAAATTGATGATGATGCGATTGGGATTGTTGGAAATCATGAGGCTATATAATAATAAAATTAAGAAATTGATAATGAGGAAAATGTAGTAGTTTCATTATTTATAAGGAAGAGAGTTATTATAAATGAAATTAGTGATAACAATATAGTTGGTGACTGGATAGAACCAGTTCAAACTCATAGGATGCAGGCTCAGAAACAAATACCTTTGGCATATTAAGAAGAGCATAAATGTTTTTAAGAGGATATTATAGATTATAATTTGGTCAATTAAATGCATGATGATCTTAAACAAATAGAAAATAACCAAAAATGGGAAAATTTTATAAGGTTTTAAGATGAGAATTTCATCAAAACCATAAATTTATTTTTTACCATGGTTTTACAAAGGGACTTCAAGGTGTATCAAATGAATGTTAAATAATCATTATTAAATATAGTCCTTGAATAATAAGAATAAATTGATAAATAATATTGATTTTTCATAAATTAATATGAGTATAAGTTGTGTCTATTAAAGAAGGCATTGCATAGACTAAGGTAAGCACTAGGGGCTTGGTAATCTAAGTTTGACCAATATTTGAAGAATATTAGGTTCTAAAGATGATGAGTTGATCAAAACCTTTATATAAATAATAAAAATGATCAATTTATTTTTGTTCTTATCTATGTTGATTCTATTTTCAAATTATATTTTGTGTGAATTCAAAATGTCCATTATTAGAGAAAAAACATTTTTCATTGGATTATAATTGATTCAAGGAATGGATGGAATATTTATTTTTCAAAACAATATTCAAAATAATTTATCAAGAGGTTTGGAATAGAATATTCTAGACTAATGAAAACTTTAGTAGCTACCCTTGTCAAGTAATGATGGTGGAAAGGTGGTCGATGTTATAGAATATAGAAAAGTGTATGGAAGTATATTTTATCTAACATCCACATAACTAGATATAATGTTTGATAAATTGAGTGTTATTAATATTAAAAAAATATCATCAATAGTTTGAGGAAAAAGAACATAAATAATAAATACCATTTTATCAAGGATATAGTTGAATAAGGGTTATTGAAATTGGAGTATATATTTACAAAAAAATATATTGTAGATATTATGAAAAAGGAACTACTTAAATAAGATTTAGAAAGGAATCAGTTGGATCTTGGATTCTAACTGACTCCCTCCAACTAAATAAACTAGACAAGGTACCAGCAACCCCTTTGAATTTTCCATGAATAGTAAGGTATGATTTCTCTCATAAATTGAATACTTGAATTTATAATTCTATTTTTTGAAATTTCACATAAGTTATATTTGGGTTAATTGAAAAAGAAGGATAAGGGATACCATTTTAATTCTTGGGAGAATCCATACATGTGTTTATATGCTATATTGGTCTAGGACTGTTATTTTCTGTTGGAAAAGGGGGAGATATTCCATGATATGGATTTGAATTGGGGGAGATTATTTTATTATTTAATCCGGTGAGAGAATATTTTTAAAGTAGTTGGAGATCATAAAGACCAAATAAGTGTATTCGTTAGGATATTTTCATTTAAATCTTCTTTATTACACCTATTTTTACTCAAGTGGTCTTGAAGTTGATTTTTAATGAATCAATGATACAAACTTTGAAGGAAAGGGTTTAAAATTGATTTTCATTTTAGATCTATCTATTTTTGAAGTTTTCACACGAATAGGTGTTAAATCTATTTTAAAGTTCTCAAAAAACCCAAGAGGGATATTTTTAGAAAAAATCCCCTATAGATATTTTTTGGGTTTTTATTGCTAAAAAAAGAGTATGATGAATATTCAATGAAAATTATCTAGTATTATGAATTAAATATCTTGAAATATGAAAAATGTTTGGAGTAGTTACATATGATTTTTGATAAATCCAATTTGAGAAGAATTGGAAATTTTCTATGTGTCGAATGTTTCCCTAAATATGTGTGGTGCACTAGAAATGGAGAAAATGGATAATTATGAGAATTAATTATATACATAAGAATATTTATTTCATATAATTTATGTTTTTTAGTTTATACTTTCACAAATTCATGTGACTAATAGTGATATATAGGATATAATTTGAATGGGTATGATGTGGTTGAAAGGTTGAAACTAGAAAATGTAAATTCTTCCTTGTTGAGTCAATAAGGTTTTCCTTATGACTTTTCCATTCCTTCTTGTTTTGAAAATCAAAAACACATTATCCTTAAGAAAAATTGCTTTCTTAAGGAAAATTTCTTTTTTAAGGAAAATTGCTTTTATAAGGAAAATTTCTTTTATAAGGAAAATTGCTTTCTTAAGGAAAATTGCTTTCCTAAGGAAAATTGCTTTCTTAAGGAAAATTGCTTTCTTAAGGAAAATTGCTTTCTTAAGGAAAATTGTTTTATAAGGAAAACTGCTTTTATAAGGAAAATATCTTTTATAAGAAAAATTATCCTTATCATATTTTCATCCATATTTTTCCTAAGTATAAAATTCGGATTCATTTCTGTTTTCTCGGATTTGTTTGAAACTATGATATAAAGTATTCTGTTTGAGGATCCGAATTCTGGATAAGAACTGTAAGGAAGTTTCACTCTGAATTCCAGATGAGAACTGTAATAAAGTATCATTCCGAATTCCGGATATGAACTCTGACTAAGTTCTATTCCAGATTTAGGATACGAATTCTTATGAAGATCGACATTGAATTCTCATTACGAATTCTAATGACGAATTCTCATTACGAATTTCGATAATGAATTTTCATTAAGAACTATGATGATGAAATCTCATTACGAATTCTGATGACGAATTATCATTCCGAATTCTCATTCCGAATTCACCTATTAAACAGAATCTGATCATCTTTGTTTTATACACTCTGAATTAATTCAGACTTCGAAAAATATTTTGGTTAGACTCTGAACTTTTATTCTACTTACACTTGTATAATTTGTCTACTCTTTATTATTTTCATTACACTGTGAACCTTCACTCCAAAGCTTTCATTCCGAACTTTTGAATTAGATTTTAAAATGATGTCGTACATTCTGTTACACTTGTTTTTTTATAAAATGATGTCATCTATTTTGTTATAAACTAACCGTTGTCTAAGTGAAACGTGTACAGGTCCCTCCGATCTTTAAGGAAAATATGACCATTGGAGAAGGATCCGACCTTACCTATAAATAGGAGCTCATTTGAAAGATCTCGGTGCTGAAAATATGACTAATCTGCTTGAAGTGATTTCTAGAGAGAGAGGCTCTTATTAACTCTCAAAGCTTCGTGCGACTCCGAATGTTGGTCATTACATTTGAGGGCTTCCAGGGATAGGAAGACAGAGGTGCCGACTAACTTGAAGTTCGAGGGCTTACTTGCTAAGGAAGATAGAGGTTGCCAACTACCTTGAAGTTGAGGGCTTGCAGGGATAGCAAGATAGAGACTCCGATCTTCGTATCGAGGGCTTACCCTGGTGTGGGTAAGACAGACTTGCTTGAAAGTATAAATCAAGGGACCTTTATCCAAGGTTTTTGGATACCCTTCTCTTTGGGTTAAAAGACTTATATCTGGTTACTTGTAGTTTAACTACTTGTTTAATTTCCGCTGCATTTTTTATTGTAAGGAAAGTATAATCTTCTTATACTTTCTTACTTGTACTCTGATTCATTTAGATTCTATACGCTTTAAGGTAGAATCTCACTTTGTAATCTTTCATTAAGCTTAAATTTCCGGTACCATATTTCCGGAACCTACTTTCGGAATCTCTTTCCAAGTTTTCATTCAGTGTTAGAGGTGTTGTGAATTTGCTTAGTTTAACTTTGTTAAACTTAGACCTTTCCTTTGCTTAAGGAGAACATAGTTAATCGTAACTAACTTTAAAGGTTCCAAAGGAATTTTTAAAGTATACAATTCACCCCCCTATTGTATATTGAGCATCTACATCACTATTTTGATCCTAAAATTGGTATCAGAGGAGGTCTATAAAATACTTGTACTCATATACAAGTTTCTCTTGCTCACTTTCCCATTCCAAATTTTCCCATTCCGAACATTTTTATTCCAAATCTTTTTTACTAACAAGTTTGTGTGCCGAAGGTTATTTTTAGTATGAAAGGAATTAATGTTGGTTCAATTGATAATCTAAATCCTACAAGACCACCAATCTTTGATGGTAATGATTATGAATACTGGAGAGATCACATGAAGACTTTTGTTATCAATACTGGAGTGGATAACTTTGTTATGCTTACCGGTGATTATAAAATTCCTGACAAGGAAGTTATAACTTTCACTAACCATGAAAAGAAAGAATATCAACTCAACTATAAGGTACACAATACTCTACTATGTTCAATGAATATAAATATATATATCCAAATTTCTTCTTGTGAAGCAGCTAACTGTATCTGGAAGAAGTTAGAAGTTACACACTTTGGGACTTCTAAAGTGATTGAGACTAGGAGAGCTATGATTAGAGCTGAATATCATGGCTTCAAATTTCTTTATGGAGAACCAATCTGTAAAGTTCAACATAGATTTATGACTATCGTCAACAGTATACAATCTATGGGAGAGAAAGGTTTAGATGATGAAGCTCTTGTGGATAAAATAATTGATATTATGCCCAATGAGTGGGAATCCAAGAGAACAGCTATAGATGAGAACATGAAGGTCACTCAAATTACTCTTGATGAATTATTTGGAACTCTTCTACAACATGAAACCAGGATGAAGAGAGATGCTGACAACATCAAAAAGAAAAATGGAAATGGTACTATTTCTTTTACAACAACTTCAAATCAGATGAAAGCTAAGACTCCTGAGAGAGTAACCAGATCCAAGTCTAAGAAAGTTATTTTCCAGTCAGAATCTAGTGAGAGTGAAGTCTCAGAAAATGAACTAGAAAATCTTGCTTGAAGGATGAACAAGATAGCTAGCCAGAGAAATTTTCAATCCAAGTACAAGAAAAAGGATAGGAAAGATAAGAAAGATGGAGAAGTTACATGTTATGAATGTAAGAGAGATGGACATATAAGACCAGATTGACCTATTCTCAAAAAGAAAGAAAGGAAAGAAATGCATTCAGACAAGAACAAAAAGAAATGTTATAAAGCTAAAGTTAAGAAAGTTCTGAAAGATAATGACACCTGGAGTGCCAGTGGTGGTGACTCTTCAGATGAATCTTCTGATTATGAATCTTCAGGACAGAAGAATCTTGGTCTTATAGCCAGATTACCTATTGAAAATCATTGTTTTATGGCTAAGGTATGAAATGCTAAATCATTGACCAATGTTTCTTTAAATTCCAATGATAGTAAGTATTATAACTCTTCTGATGAAGAATCTTCTTCTGATGAAGAAAATACTTTACCTACTTAGGAAGAAGTCTCTAGGTTTGCTGAACTTCTTGAGATTGAGAATTCCAAACACAATAAGAAACTTGATAAGGAAAACTCTAGGAATTCTATTCTTACGAAAGAGATATCAGATCATTCTAAATATCTTGATAGAAAAAATGCTTATTTTGAAAGTATTTAAAAAAATCTTGAGGAAGTAAATTCTGAGAAGAACAACATTTCTAAAGAATTAGAAAAATTAATTTCAAAGAAAAATGTTTTCGTGCCTAACTCTAGTTCAAAAACTAATGATTTTGAGGATAAAAACTTGGTTGTAAAACTTAAGTCCGAAATTTTTTCCTTAAATAAGTGTTTATCAAACTTTACTCATGGTAAAGAAAATTTTGATAAGATGTATTCCCAAATACGACCTTTAAGAAATAAAACTAGATTTGGTTATACCCATGCAAAACCAATTTTTAGTAACAATTATTTTGTTCCTCAAAGTGCCCCATTTTGTACCAAGTGTCAATGTGGTGGTCACTGGGAAAAGAATTTTTCCTTAAACAAAACCCAATCTTTAGGATTTCACAAAGCCTATTTCTCTAAGAAGATGTGGGTACCTAAAATTTTATTGTCTGGAAATCTCGGATCCAAACAAGTTTGGATTCCAAAAGTCTAATTTTCTTCTTGATTTCAGGAAAATAAAGAGAATTCCAGCAACAATATATGGTACATGGATAATGGATGTTCCCGGTACATGACTGGTAACAAAAGCTTTTTTGAAAAGATTATCAAAACGAAAGGAGGAAAGGTAACTTTCAGAGATAATGATAAGGGTGAGATTATTGGTATTGGTAATATTTTTTTTCTTGGTAAAACATTAATTTCAAATGTTCTTTTTGTTAAGGGTCTTAAGAACAACCTCATTAGCATAAGTCAGTTATGTGATGAAGGTTACCTTGTGAATTTTAGGAATGATAAATGTTTAGTTCACAATTCCAAGGAAGATTTTATTCTCTCAGCCAATAGGCAAGAGAATGTCTACACTTTGAACCTAGAAGACCTCAGGAGTCAAGATATACCTTGCCTAAGTGAAATGGAAGATCATTCCTGGTTATGGAATAGAAGACTAGGACACTGTAATCTTAGAAACCTATGTAAACTCTCTAAGAATAAACTAGTTAAGGATCTACCGGATCTTAGATTTGATTCTTCTAAAGTTTGTGATCCTTGTCAATATGGAAAGAAACATAAATCTAGTTTTAAATCAATCGGTGAAGTCTCAACAACTGATGCATTATAGTTAGTGCACATGGATCTTTTTGGTCCAACACAAACTGGAAGTATTGGAGGCAAATACTAGGTGTTTGTTCTAGTTGATGATTACACTAGATTTACTTGGGTCTATTTTCTAGCAAAGAAATCTGAAGCTTTTTCATATTTCAAAAGTTTTAGATCTCAAGTTAAAAATGAGAAAAACCTTCCCTTGAAAACTATTCATAGTGATCATGGTGGAGAATTTCAAAATTCTGATTTTTAAAATTTTTGTAGTAAGAAAGGTATTACTAACAATTTTTCAGCACCTAGAAATCCTCAACAAAATGGTGTAGTTGAAAGAAGAAATAGAATTCTTCAAGAAATAACTAGAACCATGTTGAGTGAATATTCCATAGCTAGACATTTCTGGGCTGAAGCTGTAAGTACTGATTGCTATACTATAAATCGAGTTTTGATTAGACCTTTTCTTAATAAAACTCCTTATGAGTTATGGAATGGTAGAAAACCAAGACTGTCCTACTTCAAGGTTTTTGGTTGCAAAGTATTTATTTTGAATACTAAAGATAACCTACATAAATTCACACCAAAATCTGATGAATGGATTTTCTTAGGATATTCCACAACCTCTAAGGCTTATAGAGTTTCTAATAAAAATACTTGCACTGTTGAAGAAACAATACATGTAAAATTTGATGAATCAGATCCTTTTGTTTTTAAACCATCCCAACCTACTTCCTCGGATGTGTTTTCAAAAACTGATTACCAACCTTTGATAGAAGAACCTTCTGATAAGGATAATGTTCAAGAAGATATTCCTGAAACATTTACCCCAGAAGATTTTCTACCCTATGTTGATGAACAGGTTTTACAAAACCCAAATCAGGTGTTTCTTAAGAATCATCCCAGTGATAGTATCATTGGTAATGTAAATCAACCTGTAAGGACTAGAAGTTCCTTAAGAAATGAAGTAGAACATCTAGCATTTCTTTTCCAATTATAACCTAAAAGAACTAATGAAGCTCTAGGTGATGATGATTGGATCAAATCAATGCAAGATGAACTAAATTAATTCGAAAGGAATAAAGTCTGGACCTTGGTTGAAAGAACTAAGTAAACTTCTGTTATTGGAGTAAAATGGGTATTCCGAAATAAATGCGATTAAAATGGAGTCATTGTTAGTAATAAAGCTAGACTTGTTGCTAAAGGATATAATCAGCAAGAGGGAATAGACTATGAAGAAACCTATGCTCCAGTAGCTAGACTTGAATCTATCCATATTCTACTTGATTTTGCAACATTCTTTAATTTCAAACTTTTTCAAATGGATGTGAAATGTGATTTTCTTAAAGGTTATGTTCAAGAGGAAGTTTTTTTTGAACAACCTCCTGGATTTGAAGATACAAAACATCCTAATCATGTTTTTAGACTTACCAAAGCTTTGTATGGTCTTAAACAAGCCCCACGAGCATGGTATGATAGACTCAATGGATTTTTACTTCAAAATAACTATGTTAAGGGAAATGCAGATCCAACCCTTTTTATAAAGAAAGATAAGAATTTTTTTTTGATTTTTCAAATTTATGTTGATGACATTATATTTGGTTCAACTCAGCAATCTTTAACTGACTCTTTTGCTAGTCTAATGAAATCTGAGTTTGAAATGAGTATGATGGGTGAGTTAACTTTTTTCCTTGGATTTCAAATTTCTCAAAAACCAGAAGGAACCTACATATCTCAACATAAGTATATTAAAGATCTTCTTAAAAAGTATGGTTATGACAACACTAAGAGTATAAGTACTTCCATTGGTACATCAAACTCCTTAGATCTTGATGAAGCTGGGAAACCAGTAGATCAAATATATTTTAGAGGTATGATAGGAAGTTTACTTTACTTAACAGCTAGTCAAACAGACTTAATGTTTTCAGTATGCTTATGTGGAAGATATCAATCCAATCCTAAGGAATCTCACTTAAAGGTGGTAAAAAGAATTTTTCGCTACCTTAAGGGAACCATGGATCTAGGATTATTTTATACTTATGGAAATTATTTTTTTCTAAAAAGATTTTCTGATGCTGACTTTGGTGGATGTAGAATGGATAGAAAAAGTACATCCGGAACTTGTCATTTCTTAGGAGATTCGTTAGTTTCTTGGTTCTGCAAGAAGCAACATTCTGTAGCACTTTCCACTGCTGAAGCTAAATATGTAGCAGCTGGAAGTTGTTGTGCTCAAGTGTTGTGGATGCAACACACACTCACAGACTATGGCTTGAGTTTTACTAAAACTCAAATTTTGTGTGACAACACAAGTGCCATTGCCCTCAGTAAGAACCCTGCACATCACTCCCATGCAAAACACATATATATTAGGAATCACTTTCTTAGGGATCACACAATCAAAGGAGATATTATTCTTCAGTTTATCGGAACGCAAGATCAACTTGCTAATATTTTCACAAAATCTTTGCCTTCTGGTAGATTTGAATATATTAAACAGAAGTTAGGAATGATAACCGTAAGGTAATATTTCTTAATTAACTTTCTGTTGAAAAAGTCTCTTTACAGCAATAAACTCCTTTTCATATGGGGAGTACATTTGTTTGATAGAATAACAATGTTTTTTCAAAGTTTGTTTTCAAACTTTTCGGAATGAAGATTTCCGGAATGGAACTTCCGGAACTACAATTTTTCCAGAATGGAGATTTTCGTACAGAATACTTCTGGAATGGAAGTGTTCGTATTGAAATCATCCAGAATGGAAATTTTCATACTGGTATTTTTATAACGGAACTTTCGTACTGAATCTTCCATAATAAGTTTTTCGTTTTCAAAATTTTGTAATGAATTTTTTGTACTGAGTTTTTTTACTGAGTTTGTTTTCCATAGTAAAGTTCTTTTTGCGAACTTTGTCTTTTCATAATAATTTTTTTTGTCACTTTTATATTACCCATTACGAATAATCCTCCTAAGCCAATCCGAAAGGTATAATTTCCTTACTCAAGATTTCGTAGTCATATTTTACTTGCTGGCATTTTCTTATATTTTTTTTGGATTATAGTTTTCTTAATTCTTTGTTTTAATAAAAACCTCAAAAAGATCGGATTCAAGCTTTCTTGAGAATTAATCTTCAACCATCAGATCTTATCTTATCTTATCACAACCGTTCGATCAACCGAGGAAGTTGAATCGTCGTTTCATCGCCTATATAAAGGGGACCCAAATACTTGTCCCACATCGATTTCAAGCTCTCGCGTCCCGAATCTCTGCCTCTCTGTTTTAAAGCCGTTCCGAACTTCAGATTTCTCCATTCTGAACTTATCTGAGGACTTCAGATCCGAATGTCTGCGGAGTTATCGTCTCAAGAAATGTCATCCACCAATCCTATTTCACAATGGTTAGTTTACAGAGAAAGGTTAGTCCATCCGGATTTTTCAACAACTATGATTCTCTTATTTCAAAGAACATTAAGTTGAATGGGTGGGAAGATATCGCTGTGTCCAAACCAGGGAATCAAGACGATGTTTTTTCGGAGTTACTTGTTGAGTTCTATGAAATAGTTTCCTTCTTTCAGTAATATAATAGGGAGAAGTTTTCTTTTAAGTCTTATGGAAAGACTTATAAGATTTCTTATACCAAGGCAGCAAGCTTGGTAGGGCTGACCTATGAGGGAGAAGCAGAGTTCATATCTCATGTGTTCCCAGATTTTAAGGGTAGTTTCGACAAGGAAAAAGCCTTGAAAACTCTCCGAATCTCAGATGAAAAAGCTTCGAAGATTGCTAGTTTGCCTACAAATTTCTGGATTCTAGAGTTGTGGGTACAAGGGCTTATCGTACCGAGGAAAGGTGATAAAGACAGTTTTAAGAAGAGTGAGATCTATATGTTAGATTTCCTGATAAATCTAAGGAAGTTTAACTTCATGAGACACATTCTTATAACCATAGAGAATCTTAAGAAAGAAAATCTCAGAGCCCAGATCATAATGTACCCATCAATTTTATCGAGGTTCATAGTTCGGTTCCTTGAGTCTTTCAAGGAAGCTTGCAGATCTAAGCCAAGGGTTTGCAAAATTTTGTTGGTCAGTGATGATACCCTTAAGAGGATGGATGTGGCTTTCAATAAGGAGACTGGTGAGTTCTTCGATTTACCTAATCAAGAAGAAGCGGCTCCGAAGGCTGCTGAACCGGAATAATCTAAGCCAGTAAAGAAAAGAAAGTTGAAAGAAGTTGCAACTGAAGTACAGGATCCTAAATCAAAGGAAGTTCAAACCGCACCTCCCAAACCAAAGAAGAAGAAGGCCTTTCCTGATGAGGTTGTTGCGAAGTGGAGAGCAGATAAAGAGAAAAGGAAAGAAGGGGATCCGCAGTTTGGATTGGACCCTATGGAGGCTAAGGCCTTGAAGGAGAGAACTACAGATGAGCTTGAAAAACAAGTAAAGGAAAAGAATCTCAAGAAGAAGATGTCAGAAACTGAGGCAGTCCAAGCTTTGTTAAGATTTAATGAAATAGTATCCGGAAGCATTCCAGTTCTGAGATATTTCTCCTTGGAATCTCTACCTGAGACTCCAAAAAGAAACCTTGATTTTCCGGAAGAGATTACAACTGAACATGTTGAGCAACGCGATCATATTCAACATGTGTAAGAGGAAGAAGTAGTTGCTGAAGGAAGTGGTGAAACAAGAGACTTATTGAAAGAAGTAGATGATTATAAGGGGTCGCCTTCAGAACACCTCTCACTCCGAACTTCAAAGGCTGAATCCTCTAAGTTAGTAACTCCTGAGAAAGATAAGAATGAGGAAGATGTTGTTAAAAAAGTTTTTGATGATATTATTCAAGTGTCTACTGGCGAGCAGAAAACTCCTGATCAAGAATCGATTCTGAAAAAAGACAAGGGAAATCAACTCCTTGTTGAGACTCCGAAATCAGTGGCTAGCAAGAAAAGAGAATATGGTGATTCGTCTAAAAGAAAGTTAGAGATTATTGAGGAAGAAAATTCTCCAAGAAAAGTTTCAGATTTAGATTCATCCTCATTGAGGAATGATTTTGTTGTTCAGTCCTTAAAGATGTTGCTGGGAACCATTCCGACCTTCTCAAGTATTGACTCAAGATTCCAGATGCTCCAACATGCTTTAAATCAGAAAACAGACTCCGTATCTATGGTTATGGACAAGTGCGTCGAGATTGAAGCTCAGTTCAAAACCTTTTTTGTTGGCTACAAAGCTCATAGAAGATCTTGCAAGAGGATAAAAAACTGGTCGAAGAAGACTGTTGAAGAGATGAGGTTATTCGACAAATTTAAAGATAATGTTAAAGATTCCTTTGAGACTGAGGACAGGAAGATAAATGAGCTGACTTCCTCCTTTAAAGATAAGATGACAGAAGAAAAGAACTTCCAGATCCAAGAAGTTAGAGATCTGAATGGGAAACTGAATTCCGTTTCTCAAAACTGGAAGTTTGAAAGGGATCATCGGATTGAGTTTGAATAGAAGATTAAGGCTCAGAAAGAAAAGATCAAAGCTCAGGAAGAAAAGCTGAAATCCCAGGAAGAAAAGATTGAAGCCCAATATGCAAGAATAGTGGTCTTAGAGAAGCAAGCTGAAGAATATCATAAAGACCTGAAGAAGATCAAGAATATTCTTAAGGGGCTCATTTCAAAAGAAAAAGATCTGAAATAGCTAAATCCGATCTTTTTGTTGTATCTAGTTTTCTTTGTTGCCGACATTTCAAATCTAATGAAATTTGTGCTTGTCGTTCCTTTTTTTGTTACTACTAATGTTTCAGGTACTTTTTTTTCCATTCCCTCGATTTATTTTTGAAAATCACAAAGGGGGAGAAGGAAAAGATCCTTAAGAAAAAGAAGAACTCCAATGAGAGTTTATCTAAAGGAGAAAAGGAAAAGATCCTTAAGGAAAAAGAACTCTACTAAGAGGTTATCTAAGGGGGAGTTTTTCATTAAATAAGACTTTCTTATTCGTAATGAAATGTCACTCCGGAAATCCTGAATACGATCCTTAGAGTTTCAAGGCCTAAGGAGGAGTTAGTCGTATTCATCAATATCCTTAAAGCAAAGGGAGATAAGCCTTAATGTTTTTCTTTCTTCTTAGAATTTATTTTTTGTAAGGATGTTTGTGCTTTCCAAAAAGGGGGAGATTGTTGAGTCAATAAGGTTTTCCTTATGACTTTTCCATTCCTTCTTGTTTTGAAAATCACAAACACCTTATCCTTAAGAAAAATTTTTTTCTTAAGGAAAATTGCTTTCTTAAGGAAAATTGCTTTTATAAGGAAAATTGATTTCTTAAGGAAAATTGATTTCTTAAGGAAAATTGCTTTCTTAAGGAAAATTGCTTTCTTAAGGAAAATTGCTTTCTTAAGGAAAATTGCTTTCTTAAGGAAAATTGTTTTTATAAGGAAAACTACTTTTATAAGGAAAATCGCTTTTATAAGAAAAATTATCCTTATCATATTTTCATCCATATTTTTCCTAAGTATAAAATTCGGATTCATTTCTGTTTTCTCGGATTTGTTTGAAACTTTGATATAAAGTATTCTTCTTGAGGATCTGAATTCTGGATAAGAACTGTAAGGAGTTTCACTCTGAATTCCATATGAGAACTGTAATAAAGTATCATTCCGAATTCCGGATATGAACTCTAACTAAGTTCTATTCCAGATTCAGGATATGAATTCTTATGAAGATCGACATTGAATTCTCATTACGAATTCTAATGACGAATTCTCATTACGAATTCTGATAATGAATTTTCATTAAGAACTATGATGATGAAATCTCATTACGAATTCTGATGACGAATTATCATTCTGAATTCTCATTCCGAATTCACCTATTAAACAAAATCTGATCATCTTTGTTTTATACACTCTGAATTAATTCAGACTCCGAAAAATATTTTGGTTAGACTCCAAACTTTTATTCTACTTACACTTCTATAATTTTTCTACTCATTATTATTTTCATTACACTCCGAACCTTCACTCTGAAGCTTTCATTCCGAACTTTTGAGTTAGATTTTAAAACGATGTTGTACATTCTGTTACACTTGTTTTGTTATAAAATGATGTAATCTATTTTGTTACAAACTAACCGTTGTCTAAGTGACACATGTACAGGTCCCTCCGATCTTTAAGGAAAATATGACCGTTGGAGAAGGAGTCGACCTTACCTATAAATAGGAGCTCATTTGAAAGAGCTCGGTGCTGAAAAGCTGACTAATCTGCTTGAAGTGATTTCTATAGAGAGAGGATCTTATTAACTCTCAAATCTTCGTGCGACTCCGAATATTGGTGATTACATTCGAGGGATTCCGGGGATAGGAAGACAGAGGTGCCGACTACCTTGAAGTTTGAGGGCTTCCTTGCTGAGGAAGACAGAGGTTTCCAACTACCTTGAAGTTGAGGGCTTGCGGGGATAGCAAGACAGAGACTCCGATCTTCGTATCGAGGGCTTACCCTGGTGTGGGTAAGACAGACTTGCTTGAAAGTATAAATCAAGGGACCTTTATCCAAGGTTGTTGGATACCCTTCTCTTTGTGTTAAAAGACTTATATCTGGTTACTTGTAGTTTAACTACTTGTTTAATTTCCACTTCATTTTGTATTGTATGGAAATTATAATCTTCTTATACTTTCTTACTTGTACTCTGATTCATTTAGATTCTATACGCTTTAAGGTAGAATCTCACTTTGTAATCATTCATTAAGTTTAAATTTTCGGAACCATATTTCCAAAACCTACTTTCAGAATCTCTTTCCAAGTTTTCATTCGGTGTTAGAGGTGTTTTGAATTTGCTTAGTTTAACTTTGTTAAACTTAGACCTTTTCTTTTCTTAAGGAGAACATATTTAATCGTAACTAACATTAAAGGTTCCAAAGGAATTTTTAAAGTATACAATTCACCCCCCCTCTTGTATATTGAGCATCTACATCACTATTTTGATCCTACATTCCTTGTGAATGTGCAATGCAATTAGTATGTATATGATGATATGGAGAGGTGGGAATTCATAAAGGCAATTTTTTACCTTTATATGTACGATTCACGGGGATCATAAATATGATTCTCACTTATAAAATTATTAAATTTATCAAATTTAGGGAAATTCAAGAAACATTTTGGTTCATACGTAATAAGCACAACTTCATATATAAAAATGAATATTGTTACATATGAAATGTAGAGTGATACATATGACACATTACTTTGTTTTTGTAAATAAATCCACATGAGAAGACACAATTCTTACATATGATTCCATGATTATGAAATTTCTTGAAGGGTTGTATCACTACTACAACAAAATGAATTAAAAAATTAAATTAGGAAACCTAGATTTAAATTCATATAAATTAATCATAATTTAAAATTTATTATTTTGTAAAATTTAAATGGAGATGGATGAGGATTTTATGGGGATTAAAGTTTGTGATATTTTTTTGGTGAATTTTAATATAGGATATATGTGTTCACATAAAGAGGTGTACCAAGTCAGTAGTGATGAAAATCATGCACCCTATTCTTCAGGAGGAAAATATACAAATTAAAAGAGATATAGTATATAGTTGTTCACATAAAGAGGTGTACTGAGTCAAAAGTGATGAGAATCATGCACCATATTCTCCAAGAGTAAAATCTATGAATTAAAAGAGATACCTTGAATCAATTTGAGGAAGATAATCTTGTGATATTTCTAGAGTTTCCATATTTTGGGAATGAAAATATTTTTTTCATGTGGAAACTTAATGGGAAAAAATATTTAAGAGATAAATAATATAAAGAAATATGTATTGATCATGAATACTCACTATAGAATATAGAGAAAATCTAGTGGAAAGTTACATTACTCTTTTAAAATGAGATTAGTGAAGAAAGAAGATCAGAGGGGATATTCAGTTCTGCGTAAATGATGTTGTATAATTTTAGACTCACATTGGATTAAAGGAGGTGGGGGAGGGATTTCAGGAGGTTCTCTTGCTAGAAGTTGGATAAAGTTTTGATGATTTTTGCACTATATTTTGTGTAAATTTCATCTAATATTCATGTATAATAGAGTTAACTACAAGTGGTGTAGTTCATTCCATCTTATAATAAGATAAGTTTATTCTTCAATTGTTTGGTGAAGGTTGTAAACCAGTTGGCTATGTGGCTGCTCCAAAATTGCAACCAAAATATTAAAAATTGTGTTTAGGTGAATATGAAAATTTCCATGCATGATCCTTGGATTATCCAATTTGGGTGAACTATGTAAAATTAATTATGTCACTCTTTTACTACTTTAATTTCTTCACATCATCTTAAAGAGAGAGGGGAGAGTCCCTAAAAGATGGAAAATATCATTGGTAAGGAATAATTTAAAATTAAAATACCCTAATTCACCCCATGGTATTAAACTTGTTTGGGACTAAAAATTGTGTCATCTATTTATTCTATGTTCCACCAGTAAATTAATTTTGAATGGTGAACTTGATTTAGTAGGGTTCATTTTCTGGATTTTATTTTATTTTGATAGTGAAATATCTATATTCCTTTTTCTTTCACTTGATGTTTGATGTTAATTTTGAGATTTATCTTTCACTTTATACATGGTTATTCATCCAACCAATTCATTTTGACATCCCACATCTTCAGTACATTTATTAGCTTCCTTTATCTTTTCTCGACATTTGATTATTCCAATTAATCATTATCCATTAAGTGTAACATCTATTTCATATAAAATTAACTAATAGATAAGATAGTCGAAGTATGTTTTAGGTATTAAATCCTTTTACCTTTTACATTCATTGGGAATTCATATATATAATTATTTTTTCTCCTTTTTTACCCATCTATTTATTATTGATTCTAATATGAAATCAACCATTTAGATTTATTAGATAAAAATGAGTGTCTGGTGATCATTAAAATCATTCATTCTGAAGTATGAGGAATATGGTATCCAGAGGATGGAATAATAATCCACCACTTTTTGATGATCATAAGGAATGTTAAATTAAATTGTAAATAGTAAACACATTAATGTATTGTGATCATTAAATGCAATCAATATGAAGGATGGAGTGAATAAATTTACATAGGATGTCCCAATAACATCTTCATATAAGTCTCAAAACCATCATCCTTTTTAACATGTATAATCATTATCTTATGGATTGAGTAAGAAGAATAAGTGTTTGATCATCGCATTTGATGGTTGATACACCTCCACATACCTACCACGACCCCTCAGTGGTTGTGGGTTTGATTTTTCACTTTCTTGGGAAGCTAAGGTAATCATTTTCACCACCATTGACCGAGAGGGGGGAGGTTCTAGAAAACCTTACTATTTTTTAATTTTGTTAATTAAATTATAAATATAATTAAAATTAATTATTATTATATATAAAAAAATATATTATTATATCAAAATGAAATTAAAATGCATAAATTGGACATAAGTTAAGTGATTTAAAAATAATTCCTTGACGAATTCTATTTTTCTTGCTCCCACTCTAAGTTAATTGTCTCGACTCAAAAAATGTGAAAATAAGAGTGATAAAAGAATCAATACTCTATTTATATTCATGGGCCTCCTGGGGTTTAGAACTCAAGATTATTTAATCCCACCCCTTAATAAAATTAAAACCTAATTATTTTTTCATATTTAATTAACCATTAATTTTCTAAAAAATCAATTGGCCATTGGGATCATATAAGTTATCATGAAATAAATTTAATAGATATAATTATGTTTAATAAACATAATTGTAATTATTAAAAATATTAATCTATTATCTATGAAAGTGTAACTCATTGATGGTTCTTGGTAGAAATTATGCCTTCATTATGGGTTCAAATCACATTAGGGTGGAATAAAACCCATAGAGGTAGGGAACAATACATGTGACCCTGTGAGAACATGGGAGGGATGTAGGGACCCCACAAGTCGTGGGTTTTCTAGACACCTAGAATATAATTCCTTGGTAACAAGGGTGGATAATGAGTTGAGTAGTTATTGGTTAATATCAAATAATGCGTCATCATGTTCTTATGTTATTCTTATGGTTGTGAGCATGGAAGAATGATTTATGGAAATAGAGTGGGAATATAATTAATGATAGGACATACTAGAAATGGGGGAGTAAATTAAGGTTAAAACTAAATATAGGGGATGCACTATAATACGAACAACCAATACTAGAAAATTAGATTTGTAGGATAAATAAAGATGTGCAGAGATATCCAATTATCATGACAACACATTGAAACCATAAAATGGAATTTTTTTGATTATTTATTATTATTTTTGTTATGTTTTCCTTTTAATTCACTTTATTTGTGATATGTGATTTCTATGGTTTGATGTTTTAGTTGATCTATGGAATATTAAATATTATAATAATTATGATTTCGTATTTGTTTTATTTTGTATATTATAATGAATTTTAGTTATTGATCATGATGATTATTACTGATAAAATATATATTTTTATATTATATTGTGTGAGAGTGATAGAGATTGATAAAATATGCATAATATTATAATATGGATATGTTTTAGTTGTGGAAGATTTATTCTAATAATCTATAATTATCTATTAAACCATCAATCTCACATATACGATACTTGAGTAGGCCAAAATCTTTCATCAAAATAGACCAACCTTAGGCTACTACATGTGACTAATAGTTGAACTATCCCCACCCACTTAGGAAATTAAACCATATATCTTATAACATGAACATGTGACATGTGGGATAATGTCTAGATGGGGAGCATTGAGAGTACCACTAGGCCATTGTTAGCTATTATCCCATAAGTCATGGGTTCAATTTATAGAGGAGGTGATTTAAATCCCTATATAGGTTGGGAAAGTATCTATTACCTATATCACATGGTGGTCGAGTGATGGATGAAATAATACAACCAACTCTGAGATTTTGAACTTCATACTGATATATTGATGGTTGGTCAGGGATCGTTAAAAAAGTTTCTTTTTTATAATCATCCCAAACTAGCCATCAAACTATTAGTATCAAATCTATAATTCTAAATTCATTAGACCAATTACATATGTCCTTGTCCCACTATGTGATTCTAGTACAAGGTAATATCCCCACCAATCAAAGGATTTAAATTACCTCCCCCACAACATGAACATGTGACCCATGAGAACAAAACAAGGAGTACTATGAGTACTAATAGACCATTAGACCAGTGGTACTCATAATTCTACCTAGAAACTAGTCATAGGTTCAATTTGTGGGGAAGGTAACTTAAAAACCTAAGTGTATGGGGATAATACCTTTTGTCAATTTCATGTGGTGGGTCAAGGTCGGTTTGGTGGATAAAACAGGTTGACCTACTCTGAGACTATAGGATTGAAATTGATGGTTTGACATCTAGTGAAGTATTATTACATTTTTATTCTAGATTATTTAAATTTTCTAGTAAAATATTTAAATTATACTTTTATGGGATGAAAATATTTATAATTGGGGAGAATAAAGACACTCATACTTTTTTTAGTTGAATCAAAAGGAAAAAGGTTGATAATGGATAATTGAGAGTGAAATAGTTATGCCTTGTAAAGGTTATCTTGCATGAATGAGTGATGAAACTAAAATTTATAATAGATTAAATATTTATCATATAATTAGTAGATGATATATTGTGATATAACTTTCATATGAATTATTATTATATAGGAAATTATTATTGTTGAAGTAAGGAAATTATTATTATTGAAGTATAAGAGTTATTATTACATTATTACATAATATTTTATGGATATCATTATAATTGAAGAATTTATTATATCTAAATAATTATTTTTATGATATTAAAATATATTTTATCAGATTTATTATGATTGAATAATTAATTACAATAGAGGAATTATTATTATTTCAAGATGTGTAACTAGGTTTATTATCATTGAAAAAATTATTACATTGGATAAATTATTATTAAATTATTTGGGGATATTTAAGGGGTGTTATTATTATTTAAGAATTAATTATTCATATATTGATGGTATTCCCATATGAGTATTTATTTTATTATTACAATATTTTTAGGGAAGTATTTATTATATTATAGAATGTATTATTAATGATGGATATTTAAGGTAAATAAATTTTTATTAAAGTTTGTGATTTATTACTTTATTATTACTAGGTATCATATGTAAAATTTATATTCTTGAATCAAATGGAATATTATTCACAATATTTTATGAAAAATGATTATTATTGAAAAATACAGGTTAATATTTTATCATTAAAGAATAATTTTAATGAAAACAGTTATTTAAGCATTGAAATTATTAGTTTTATTACTATAAGATATTTTATAAGGCTTTTTATTGATGAATTTATTATTTATTAGATGTTTTTATTATATTATTTTGGAATATTTTATGAAAATAAGTAATATTGAGGAAATTATTATATCAATATAATTATTATTTCAATTAATTGTTGAGAAAATTATTATATCAAATGAATTATCATTTCAAATAATTATTAAAGTGATCATTATATTAGTGAATTTAATATTTTATAAAAATAATTATTTTTAAATATTATTTATTATATTGATGGACATTAATTTGAGATACTTATGAGACTTTCCTTAGGATAATTCATTATCTAATATATATGAATGGAAATTCTAGTAATATTTAATATATTTAAAATATTAATACATAATCTAGAATAAATGAAAGTTAGTGAAATTTTAATTATAATCATAATATAAGGAATTGTCATGATGATTTCCATGGGAGGATAAGTAATGGTAATGATAAATATAATTACTATTAATGACAAATCTATTTGGAGTTTGTGATTTCCACCCCTAAAAATAGGAATATCCATACTACAACATTATAAAGTAAGAACCTATTCCTTATAGTCAAGATAATGATAAATATGTCGTCAATTTAAACCACACAATTCTAAGGTCTGAAGATCATCCAAAGGTGAAAGGAATAAGAATTATATTTATTATAGAACTTTGAAAATAGTTTTGTTCTCACTTTTAATCCTTTATTTTAGTTAATTATTTTATATATATCACTCTAATTGGTTCAGGTCAACAAGAATCCTAACATTCAATGAAATAAAGAGGTTTCTTATATTTACATATTTATTATATCCTTTATTAAAATTACTGCACTAAATTAATTTAGAGGGTTCTTTACCATTTATAACCATTAACATCTCACTAAATACTTATGTTATTACTTCCACACTTTGGTTTTTCTAGTTATTTGTAAAATTTTTATTTATTGAAATTCTATTCCACTTCAAGTCAACCTATTTGGAAAAATTAGGAATTAATTTTTTTAGAATTAATAACATCATATTGATGTGCTAGACCTTGATATATTGTTCTTAAATTTTTTGAACTTTTATATATATTTTTATCATGTGTCAGTCACTACATTGATGTATTAGTTTATTAATTTCAAATTGTTCTACATAGGTATTGATTTTCACACTTGGATAAATTTATTAGCAAAATACTAATTGTGGATTTTGATTATCAAAACATAATAAGTCATTAGTTTATGACCCAAAACACACACAACCAGCACATTCACTATTACATCTTTTTTATTCACACAAATTAATATATAAAATTCATTAAAAAATAGGGGGCATCTTGGGACACAATTATAATTACTGATAAGTTATAGTGGTAAATTTATATATAATTTAAATCAATTATGGTGAAACTCACAATTTTTTATATTTTAGATTAGTTAAAGTAAAAGGAATATTTTTTATTCACACTTGAATAAATAAATAAATAAATATATACCCCACATTTTTCAATTATAACATTTGAATCTACATTTTTGTATGTGGGTGTTTTATAGTGACATGTCACTCAAGATTTAAAATTGAGATTAATGAGATGCTATTGATTAAAGAACTCAATTATATGACTGTGAATAAAGATATTTTGATGTTAATATCATGTACATCAATTCATATTTTCAAATAATGTTTTCTATGAAAATAGATAATCATCCACATATGATAATTATGATGATATATCATATTATGTAACAATGAATTAATGTAAATAAAATTCATTTATTTTTTTTTATTATGAAAAATTATTCTTCACCATATAAATGTAATTATTCTTTTTATTTTTTTTTATAAATAATGTATTTATATGAAAATCTTGAAATATTGATTAAATTTTCAAAACATGCCATTATTTTTGAAATTTTAATTTTTTTGGGTATTATTCAACATTCCTTTATAAAAATTGTTTTTACATTTTTCTTAAAATATAGTTTTCCAATTAAGATTAAACTATAAATTTTTTAATGTTTCTTGACCTGATATTACACCCATGCATACACTTGTGTGCATGTGTGTGTCATATCTACTAAAAATATATTAATTTTCTAATTGAATTTTTTCATGAACTTGACTATAGATAATATTTTTACATAATCATACTATATAATTTGATATTACAAAAACCACAAATTGATAAATACATTGCAGCTATTTATTTTCCACAAAGTACATCAGTTATGTACATAATAAATTGACTTTATTCTTTCAAAAGTTATCCTTATTTTAAAAAATATTTTAAAAATGAAATTTTATGGGATAAGAAAAACACATCTTTTATAAAATATATTTTTTAAAAACTCTAATTTCATTAAAATCCCTATAAAAATGGTTACTAAAGATAAAAATTAATATAATATATTTATGAGTTTAAATAGTTTTGATCATTCAAAATAAAAATTTTACAACTTTATTATTAAAAAATACATTAAACTTATTATGTTACAAAAAAATACAATATAAATAATTTTCATCATTAAAAACACTTTTATAAAATAAAATGTAATGCATTTTTTAATATAAAAAAATTATAAAAAAATACATTTTGTCCATTATTTCACATGAAAAAACATGGTAAAATTTTAAAAAACACATTCCCTTAAAAAATTATATAAATTATGGATAAAATGTATATTCATACTTGTTAGTACCATAAAAGATGAAATTGTATTTTTTATCAATAATTAATTATTTCAACATGTATTGTGTTGAGAATGTTGTATAGAGATGTAGTACCAAAGGATAAGAAGATTGGACCACCCAATAGATTAAAGAAATCATTAGATTGAGATACATCCTGAAGCACTTACTGCATAATATATTATTTTTTCTATGTGAGTGTATATGGATGATGAATTTTGAAGTATGAGATGTTTCCACATTATTATGTTGTACACTGGTTATTCATTTGTTGAAGACTAACAAAGATTATTATGTTGTTTTTACTCAAAATTACATACGATTTTTTTAGTATTTTTGAGGAAGATGGATATAAGATGATGAGTTTTGGATATCAAGTAAAAAATAAAATCTTTTATGAGATAAATATGTAATAATTAAGTATTAGGTTTTTTATAAATTAAAGGAATCTACTAGAAAAAATCAGTTGACTCTTGAAGTTGAGAATTTTTTATGTGTTTCATAGAGTTTAGTGATTGAAAAATATAATTAATCTATGATAGAAGAGATGAAGATACCTCTATTCATGAAGAATAATAATGATATATGTGGAATTATATTGAGAATTAATCTTAGTAATAATTCAACCATGTGTTTTTTTCACGAATAAATATACAAGCATGTAATTAATTCTTAGATTATAAAGATTGAGTGATGAGTTTATATTAATATTATGAAGGTGTTTTACTGATTGATAATTAATTAAATCTCTATCATATAAAGGAATTTGATTAATATGGTGCTCATAATATTTTTAGGGGTGGAGATTCATTAAAAAACTCTAACCGAGTCTTTATATATTTAATTTTCTTTGGTAATTGTATTGAATTTTTTTGGATATATGATGGATTAAATAAGTGATTTGAGATTATATATTGAGATAAAGTGGTTGAATAAGTTTTATGAGGTTAAAATTATATAAAAAAGGGTTGAGAATTATGGATTTGTTGTGTTAGATTAAACTAGAGTTGCATAATAGTAAATTAATAATTCTTAAGGCAACATATGAATAAATCTGAATAAAATTTATCTATACAATAATAAATCCCAGGTTACCTTAGAAACATATGAATAAATAGAAAAATATGAATCATGTGTATAAATAAATATGAGATTTAAAAAGGTAAATAATAGTAATATTTGTGCATGTATTAGAATATTTAAGGCCACATAAGAATAAGTTGGAGTTCCAAAATGAAATGTAAGAGTAAATTAATCACATGTAATATTAAACCAAATATTATGAGAGATATTTCATGTGAACCCATAAGATATTTTGGGTTGATTTTGAGGTTGATTTTTTAGATAATAATTAAGATTTAATTGACTAGTTTGAATGAAAATTTATGATCAAAGGTCATTGGGATTTGAATTTCAATACCTAATCCATATCAAGTGATCTGATGTGAATTTAATATAAACATCATGAATATTTTTTAGGATATTTTTGAAATAATTTTAGAGATTCATAAGATAATATATAAAATCCATTTATGAAGATCAAATTTGAAGGTTTTTGAGAATACCATTTGATCAGTTTTAAATAAAGTTCACAATTTATTTCTTCATGATAGTTTAAAAATTAAAATTGAAACCAATATATATGATATGTGTTATTTTTATAAAGAGAGTATTATTTGAATTAGAAGATGAGGAGGAATGAGAAAATAACCTACGTCTAATTTATATTTTGAGTGTTGAATGCTATTAAAGAGAGAGGGAATACCAAGAGAGGTAGTCTTGAGAATATTTATACACAAATGATAAATAATATTTGATCTAATAAGTATTTTATAGATTAGATCTATCCTTTATGATCATTATTTCTGAAGACAATTGTTTTTTATTTTTTTGTAACAAGTTTATTCCTTTTTAATAAGTTGGTGCCAGTATTATATAGGGTTCATGGTTATTCCCTTTACCTTGATTTTATCTTGATAAAAAAAAGATAGACCATTTATTGTGGGATAATTATCATAATATATCTCATAATATCTCACAAATTGTGAGATAACCTTATTAAAAATATTTTTTTCTATTATCCTCTTATATTTCAATCTTGTGCATAGTGAGAATGAGAAGAATGATGCACATGAGATTCATTCATCCTAACTAGTACAAATGTTTTGAATATTTAAAAGGAATATTTAGTAAAAACTTGTCCACACAGATTCAACACACCTCTCAAGGTGGATGCACTCATTATCTAGGAATAAAAATTCATATCAAAGCTTAGGTTTTTTCCTATAATTGGATCTATGTGTTTTCAATTGTTTTTATTTGTTATAAATAAAGTACATATTTAAATAATATTTTTAGTTCCCTATAAACATAATTATATAGATTTAAACCAAAACCTTAAAGAACAAAAATAAGAGAGAATCCAAAAAGTTGAGGAAGATATCATATATAAAAAACATGATTCATAACTAATTTAATGAAATATATGTAAGGAAATATCTATTATATATATTTATAATTATCCTCTTGAAAAATATAGTTCAAATTGTGATGAGTATGTTGCTATTGAATTACTTGTTGATTTTTATTATAAAATAAATAAATAAATAGAAAAGATATATATATATATATATAAGTTTTTCTTTAATATTTATGTTTATTAATATCCTATTTGATGAAAATAAATAATAAGTATTGGAGATATATGTATCAGAAAATGCATTGTATGAGAAGGTGATATGTATAAGAATCTCATTAAAAAGGTAAAAGTTGAGGAACAACATTTATTACTCTATAAAGATAAATATTCCTTGAATGAAGTATAATGTTAAAAACAATTTCATGAGAATATTGAGATAAGAAAATAATTTAAAGGATCCATAAACAATAATAAAATCATAAAGTTTCCATTGGTGTTAAGAATGATCAATTGAAAATAAAATCTAAAATAATAAAGTATCTTGATAATTATTTACAATGAGTTAGATAAATAAATATCATATTGATATGTTGATAAAATAATGTAAATAATGAGTAAAATTAGTTAAATATGAGAAGAATATACTGAATTAAATGGTTCTTGATCTAGAGATAAAATTGAGAGAGTTAGAAGTGGGTGAAGCTGAATCTTCACAGGCAGCTGAGAAAATAGGTGTCTCTACTTATAAGTTTGAATAATGTATTTATTATAAAATACAAAATTCTTTGTTTAAGGATATATTTAAAATATCCAAGGATATATATACTATATGATTAAATAAAAACGTTGAAACATTTATTCCAGAAAATTATGTTTTCACTAATGTTGTTTCTATGAAAATTCAAAGTTTCAAAACAAATTATAAAAATATATGGGTTGATAAAAATAATGAAAAACCCACCTATACATAAATGGTGGATGTTACAAATAGTATGAGAGATGGTTCCTCAAAATATACATAAAATAAGGGTTGTTCAGCTCAAAAATAGTAAGGAGTTAACGTGTCTACATTCAATTTTAAATGAGAAATCAAGATTTGTTGGACACTTTTGGTGGTATGAAATGTATGAGAATAAGGTTATTGAATTTTGGAATAATATTAAAATTTTTTGAAGATAAATATGGCCTATATTAAGGGTTATAAAATCTAAGGTTAGGAATTGTTCACAAAAAATAATGGCATAAATATATTCACTCTAAATTGATTTTAAAACATTGAAGTTTTTTAATAAAATAAAAATAAAGGTGATCATTATTATAAATAATTGTCATTGATAACCTTGAATAATTATTCATATTTTGTTAAAGAGATAAGATAAAGAAATATAAGGAACAGACCAAGTAAGAGTAAAGGTCACTTCACATTGGGGTAAGTTCTAAAATAAATTGTTAAATTAAATATATCCAAGAAAGATGAAAATTATGATACACTAAAAATGATTATAAAATTATGATATGGAGGGAAATTATATAAGATATATCATTTAAAAAAATACATAAATATTGGTATTTATGGAAGAAAACTATGAGAAAAAATAAAATCAATCTAAGAAATAAATAAAAGTATTGGCTTAGTGGAAGCCATCTATAAAGATAAAAAGAATTTAAATTTTATATTAATTTTCTAAAATATGGTGACTCAAAGATTTTTCAGAATCTGTGTGGAATGTGAAAGAAAGATATATGTAATTTTAGAGATTTTATGATCATTCTACAAGCCCAGTTGAAAATTCTAAAAGAAATGAAGCAAGCACCAAGGAATACTTATGTTATGATATCTAAAGTGACTACTACAATTTATTAATTATTGATACATTGAGTGAAAAAGTAAGTTCTATGTGAAGAGAAAATTAAAATAATCAATAAGACCAAATTTCCAAAGATATTAGTGTTTATAAAATCAAATAAATAGGCTTGAAGAGTTCTCACAAGACTATATCTTAGAGGGAAGGAGTTTTTGGGTTGAGAAGCAACTCCCAACCTTGTTTCTCTCACTAATGAGAAAATTAAAAACCAATTTATTCCCATATTTGTTTGTTTTTAAGGAAATTAAGGTGATATATTCTTGGGGAGAACTATTTTACTATGAACTTATTATAGTGGGTGGATATTTCCATCATGGAGTGACCTATATCATGTTTCATAAGTTATTTAATTTTATTTATGAAAAGGATGCTTGGATTTTTTTATCTAAAAAGGATCAACTATGATTATGACATAATAGATTATTACCCATTAATAGGGATATAAGTTGAGAAGGCTTCCATATATTTATTGAGATGTTTGAAAATATATATTTCAAGAAATTATCATTAATGAGATATAAAAATAATATTTCCAACCTTGAATTTTATTGGAATAATTCTGAAAAAATGGGAAGAATTTTGAGATTACAATGAAATGAAACAAGTGAAGATATTGTGAAATACATGATTTTGGAAAATATTATTATTAAATTTATTGGTCCCTCTTGTTCTCTATATTGAGTATTACTCAATTTGACATAGATTTAATTAATTGATAACTCACAAGTGTCATTAGACTTTGCATTTATTAATAATAAAGAGGCTAAAAATAATTTTTTTGAGAATATATTAACATGTATTTACTTTTAGGTTTTAACAAAAAAAACTAGGGGGTATAGTCCCATAGAATATGATATTGTATTTATTATCAATAAGTAATTACGTCAATATTTTTTAAGTTGAGACTTTTGGATGGATATGAATTATCAATGGGTGGGGAATTTGAAGTGCCCAATATATTGAATAAATCATTAGATTGAGATGAAAGTTAGATTTATTATTGATTAATATATTCTATTATCTATTTGATTTGTTGAAGATGAATTTTGAAGTATGAGATATTTCCACATATTTTACTATAAGTTGGTTATTCATTTGTTAATGATTGACAATGATTTTTTGGTTGTTTTTTCTTGAAGCTTCATGAGTAGAATTTGTTTAATAGTTAAAGAAAACTAATGAGAAGATGAGGTGGAATGTATACCAAGGAAATTTCATTTATTATATGATATGATAAGGTAATACCAAATTTTTATGTTATCTATGAATTAAAGGAGACTACTGGACCAAATAATTTGTCTCTTGAAGTTGATAAGTTAAAATGAGTTTCATGGATTTTGATGATTAAAATATATAATGAATAAATAATTGAAGGTATTAGGAGTTGGTTATAAATGAAGAATAATAAAAATGTCAGTGAAAATATATTGAGAATTAATCTTAATAATAATTCATCCTTATGTTTTTGAATGAATAATTCTGCAGGGATATAATTTGAACTTGGATATTAAATATTAATAGACATGTTTATGTTGAGATGAGAAGGGGGTTACATTAATTAATTATTAATTAAATAATTAATAACTAAAACTATTTTATGAATATGGGGATGATATTTTTTGATGTGGTGGAGATTATTTAAATAACATAAAATGAGTATTTATATACCACATTTTTATTGGGAATTATACTGATGATCTTTGTGGATAATTGATGGATTCTTAAAGTGATTTTAGGGTATTTGAAAAGAATTAAAGTGTTTGAAGAGGTTTGAAGAGGTTATTAATTTTTTGGATATGGGTTTATAATTTTAGATAATTTTGTATGATTAAATAGGAGATGTGTAAGAATAAAGTTAGAATAGATGAGGTTACATATGAATAAATTTGAAGATAAACTATCAATATAAGAATAAATACAATGTTCCAATAACTACATATAAATAAATTGAAAAATATGATGGCTACATATGAGTAACTCTGATCATTAAAAAGGTACCTAAGAGTAATATATACTCATGTATGGGTAGTTCTATGTCCATGTAATAATATGTTAGAGTGTTAAAACAAAGACCCATAGGCTGATTCCTAAGTAACAGCCCAGAAAATACATATAGATAAAAACATATAGGGTAGTTTATCCATCTTATTACTCAAATAATCATAATAATTGCTGGGAAATGAATCCCATATGGTTCCTCTCGTCAAATATCACAAGGATTGACCCACCAGTCTCACGTAATCATGGTATCCTCTCTCAAATTCATGACCTATCTCCATCCTTATTGTAACACCCCAAGTTTATCTAAAAATAAATAGAAATGCATGTAACTTTGTTTTAAGTTTTTAATTAGCCTTTAAAACATAAATTTTCTACTTCTATGTTCTGAATTTCAAGAAACTGTCATCTACAACTGTGTTCAGTATGTTATTTGGAGTCTATTGGAACCAACTTGTTTTTTTTGATGAATAGTAACATACCCTTATTAATAGTAATTTGACCCTAATGAATAGTAAATTTTATTATTATTTTATTTTATTAAGGCTTTGAGATAATAACATCTAGGTTAATTTTTCATTGTGATATAGAAGTAGTTACAAAATTAGAATTGTTAATTTTGAATTAAGTATGCTTTTATTTAAAAATTAAATTAATAATATTTAGAAAATTATTTTCAAAATGTGGAATTCATTTTTAAAATCTACATGTCGATAAATGGTTAGGGTGAATTTTTGGAATTTTTCTGAAACAATTGATTTTTTGGTGAATAATAAAAAAATATAGTTTTTAGTTTCGATGTATTAATGACATCATTAATGATATAATAATAATGTCATAAATATATTAGGCTTTTGTATAGAAAATTAATATTTTAGGTGTCTTAAGTGTCTTATACCATGGGAAAATACCATGGGTAATCCCATGGTTTTGTAAATACCACTCATGAGGTGTCCCTTGAAAATTATTAAAATAATCCCTCACTTTTTCTATAAATACCAACTCTTCCCTTCATTTCATTCATTCCCAATTCTCCCTCAACGAAGATGTGCCCTCCTTACCTTCATAGTAGTACTCCCAATGTTTCCTCAAGCCCCCAAGGTCCCAACCTTCATTTTCTAAGGGTTACTCTACAAGGTTAGAAAATTGTCAATTTCTTTCTTTTTTCCATTCAAGTTCTCTTTTATGTGGTATATCTTTCAAGTTTCCATACCATGTTCTTATTTTCTTCTTATTATTGATATAATATATATTATGATTCATTTCTGTATGGTTTACTCTTGTCCCCTCTCTTTTTAATACTTTCTAATACCATGTTGCATAGCCTTTAGGATGCCGATTTTTTAAGCGATTTCACAATTATTATTATATTTTGAGTTCTATTCTTATTATTTCTTCATATATCCTTACCCAAGAGGAATTAAATCTCCAGAAATAATTTATATTTTATATGATATCATTTTTATGTAAAATTACTCATTATTATTCTTTTCCTCTCCCACTTATTTAAAGAATAGAAACATTGTCTGTTTGTGTCGAATTACCGACATCGTGGACGATGTGATTTTAATTTCAAATAATTATTTCAAGTCTGGTACAGAAACCATTTATATGGTTGAACAAGGTTATAATATATGTATGGTTCTGGAATTCTCTTTTACTCATGGTTTTTATTTATAATACAAAATGAGGTTGTTATTATCAAATAACCACTAAAATGATCTAAACGAACATCAATAACGTTCTAACTTATGAATCATCTTCATGTAATAATTAAAAATGATGAATGGAATAATTTATGTTACTGTATATATTTAAATACTATTCCATTCCAATTCTGGAGTTTCACTTCCAATCAACAAGAATGTCCATCATGAACCAATCATGGAAATCATGTTAAGAACTCACCCAAAAACAGTGCAAAGGGAAGAATACTAACAATTAAAGGGTAAAATGATGTTATGAAATTATCATATAAGATGTTATAAACATGAAAATGTTTCTGTAAAATATTAATACTACTCTTTTAACCATTATATAGGAGGTTTAAACAAGTTGGAAGTAAGACAAACCTGAGGTAAGAGAATTCTTAACCCGATTTCCATTCTTTGGGTTAACCTTCTACTTCATTATTTATGTGCTATTTAAATTTGTTTGTGTGATGGTTTATATTTATATTATGTTTAATTATGTGTATTTACAGTATATATACATACTCCATCCACTCTATTAAGTCTCTCTTCAATTGTATGATATTTATAAGGGGGTTTTCTTTAAACATCCTCTTTTTAAATTCGGTTTTACAAAATTCCAAAGTAATGTTTTTATAAAATTATTCATGTTGTATGATTATGTTTTGGTTCGTGGGAATTATTTATGATGAAATGTGGGAACTATATCTACCTCCAATTCATTATGTTAGTGTAAGTTGGAGGTCGACCGTATGGTTGCTCCAAGTGTATTTGTGATGGTTACCCAAAGTAAGGTAGCCGTGAGGGTTACCAATTATAAGGTACCCAAGAATAGTTACAAGATTATGAAAGTAATGCCCCAAGATACCTTTATGATTATATTTATATTCTCATGTTTTTTGTGGGTATTCTATAAATCTCATGCTACACAAAGTAAGTATATGTGCGTGACAAGAATTTCTTTTGAAAATGCTATCATATATTATGAGTATTCATGGATTAATGTGTTTTTTCCTTCTTTTCCATCCCTTACTAAGATTTTGTGCTCATCCCAAGTTTTTAAATGATTTTTCACAGGTTAATGGATGTGTAATACAAGGATGGAAGATATGTTAAATGTTGAAGAATTGTCAAGGAGTCTTGTTTTATGTTTTAATGTTTTATATTTTGAAAAAATGGAAACTGTTTTTTTGGTATCCACTCTATAATTATGTGTAATGTCATGAATGTACTGTCCTGATTCTGTAAAGATATAAACTTGAAAAGATCTTCAATTTAAAAGTAATTTTTTTCTTGAATAAATTCAATATTATTTATGTAATAAGGTCGGGTCCTTATAGTTGGTATCAGAGGGAGGTTTAGATAACTTTAGGGGTTAGGGTGATGTTAATAGAATACCATAAATGATTTTCACTCTATGTTTAATTTGAAATTTTATAGCATTTAAAGATTACCATGTTGCTTTATCTAAGACATGTTTGTTCAGAATGGTTCTCTATAAAAGGAACATGGATGCTGAAGAGGAGAGGCACCGATAGAATGACATCCTTCCGGAACTACAGCTTGGAATGGTAGGGAATAGAACTGAGCAGTTTGTGACAGCAATGGCTAATCTAACCCGGGAAATAAATGGTGTTGGCATCCATGCAAGAGAACCAATAGAGGTACCACAATAGAACATGATATTATTGGAACATTTTATGAGACAATATCCTCCAACATTTAATGGATCTTCTAACCCAGTAGCTACTGAAGGATGGATCAAAGCCCTTGAAAATATATTTGATGTTATGGGATGTTTAGATAATCAAAAGTTAAGTCTTTCCATTTATTGTTTTTAAGGGAAAGCTAATCAGTGGTGGTAAATGTTAAGGAATATCAGGGGTAGAGAGGATTTTTATGCCTTAGAGTGGGATGAATTTAAAATCCTTTTCCTTGAAAAATATTTTCCTAAGGTAGTGCGACTAAGAATGGAGAAGCAATTCCTTCAATTGAAATAGAAGGAGGGAGATTCAGTGGATGTGTATGATGCTAACTTCACCCGACTAGTGAGGTATGATCCAAATCTTATTCTAGATCTTGATAGAAAAATCAACCAGTTTTACTCAGGATTGTAGCCAAGGTATTGAAGGGTGTTGGCCTCTCATGAATTAAAAAGTTATGAGAAGCCTACCCGATGTGCTGAGAGGTTAGAGATGGAGTTTTCTGATGATCATGTGCATTTTGGAAACAAAGAGAAGAAGAGGTATAGTAGGAAAGCAATGGGTATGAATCAACCAAATAAATCTGATGGTAAGAAAATCCAATTTCTAGTTTGTGAAATGTGTGGCAAGAAACACCCTGGGGAATGTCTTAGCAAAACTGGGAAGTGTTTTAAAGGTGATAATTTTGGACATATGGCCTGAGATTGCAATGAAAATGATCCTAAGAATAATCCTGATAAGCAAACTGTAAAGTGTTTTAAATGTGGTGAGATGGGTCACTATGAAAACGTCTTCCCAAAGAGAGATCCGAATGATGCAAAGAAGACAGACTAGAAGAAGAAAGGTTTAGTGAGATCCTTTGCGACTACGTCAGCAGATGTTGGGCCATCCAATGAAGTTGTATCAGGTACTTTGTTTATTCACTCAGATTTTTCTAATGTTTTGTTTGATATGGGGTCTACACAATCCTTAATCTCTGAGAAATTTTCTAGTAAATTGGAAATATCACCTCAAAAAATGAGACCTGAACTTGTTGTTAAAACACCAGGGGGAAATGTTATAGCAAAAAGGAATTATAAGAATCTTTATATTGTGGTCTTTGGAAATACTTTACCTGCAAACCTTGTTGTTTTACCCTTAGTCGAGTTTGATGTTATTCTGGGGATGGACTGGATTTCTAATTATCATGCTAAGATTGACTATAGAGCTAAAGAATTTTTTTTTCAGAAAGAGTTTCAGTTTGTATACACGAATGAACCCATACAATTGATAACATATCAAGAAGGTGAGAAACTATTGAAAGATGGAAATGAAATTTATCTTGCTCATATTTTTGAAAACAAGGGAACTATTCAAATTAATGATGTGCTAGTGGTAAATAAATACCTTGATGTTTTTACTGATGAGTTACCCGGTGTCATACGTGATCGAGAAGTTGAATTCTCAATTGACTTAGTTCCTGATTCTAAGCCAATTTCAAAACCCCATATCGTATGGCTCTAATAGAACTTCTTGAATTGAAAAATCAGTTGCAGGATTTGCTTGACAAAGGATTCATTCATCCTAGAACTTCACCATGGGGAGCCCCTTTTTTTTGAAAAAAGAAAGATGGTTTCATGAGACTTTTCATTGATTATAGAGCTTTGAATAACATCACTGTTAAAAACAAGTATCCTTTTACTCATATTGATGACTTTTTTTTATCATATCTAGGTAGCTCAGTACTTTTCCAAGATGGACTTGAGATCTGGATACCATCAGCTAAAGGTGAAGGAGGATGACATCCTGAAAACATCCTTTCGTACTAGATATGGGCATTATGAATTTTTTGTTATGCTGTTTGGATTAACTAATGCACCTACTGTATTCAGGAATCTTATAAATAGAGTATTTCATGAGTTCTTGGATAAGTTTGTGGTTGTATTTATTGATGACATTCTGGTATTTTTTAAAAATAAAGAGGAGCATGAAAAACATCTAAGGGTTGTTTTATAAACATTAAAAGAAAAGAAACTATATGGAAAATTTAGAAAGTGTTATTTTTTTTCTAGAAAAAGATTTCTTTTCTTGGGAACATTGTAAATAAGGATGGAGTAACAGTTGATCCTGCCAAAAAAAAAGTAGTTGATGAATGGACAAGACCTACAAATGTTTTGAAGATTTGTAGTTTTTTGGGATTAACAAGTTATTACCAACGGTTTGTTAAGAACTTTTCCCAGTTATCTATCCTGATAACTAAGTTAACATGGAAAGGGGTTAAAATTTTATGGACAGAGGAATGTGATGTTTGTTTTTACGATCTGAAGAAGTGATTGGTGAATGCTCTAGTTTTGGCCTTACCTTCCCGAAATGGTGAGTTTTTCATCTACAGTGATGCTTCTATGAAGGGACTTGGTTGTGTTTTGATGAAGAATGATTAGGTAATTTCCTATTCTCCGAGTCAAATTAAACCTCATGAGAAAAATTATCCCACACATGATTTGGAATTGGCAGCTATGGTTTTTTCTTTGAAAATTTGGAGGCATCATTTATTCAGAACCAAATGTCAAATTTATACTGACCATAAAATCCTAAAGAATATATTCACTTAGAAGGATTTAAACATGAGGCAGAGAATATGGCTAGAAATGATAAAAGATTATGACTTCACGATCAATTACCATCTTGGGAAAACAATAAATTTGGTAGATGCCTTAAGTCGGAAACATAACGCATCATTAATCATGTTACATTTGGAACATGTTCCCTTGATTAATGATTTGATTAATTTTGGATTAGAATTTGTTGGTGTAGGGAATAACTATGCTTTGTTTCAGGTTTCAGTGTAGTATTTTTTATTAGACAGAATTAAGCAAGCATAGAAGGAAGACTGTGAGCCATAAAAAAAGGTAGAATTGGTTAAAATGGGAAGTTTCCAGAATTTAATCTTGATAAAGATTGTGTTTTAAGATTTGGAAATAGGTTGTGTGTGCCTAGTGATTCTCTGTTGAAGAATGATTTGTTGTGTGAAGCTCATAGTTCTCCATTTTCTGTTCATCTTGGAAGTACTAAGATGTACAGAGACCTTTGGGAGTATTATTTGTGGGATGGAATGAAAAGAGATATTACTTATTTTACCATGAAATGTTTGACATGTCAATAGGTTAAATTAGAGTGGAAATTACCAAAGGGGATGCTTCAGCCTTTTCCAGTGCCAGAGTGGAAATGGGAGAATGTATCCATGGAATTTTTGGTGGGACTACCAAAGACTTATCGAGGTAACAATGCTATTTGGGTTATTGTTGATTGGATAACAAAGTCTGCACATTTTCTATCTATTCGAGATACAATTTCTTTGGATCATCTTTCTCAATTGTACCTCAAGGAGATTTTCAGGTTACATGGAGTTCCTCTTTATATTGTATCTAACCGAGATCCCAGGTTCACTTCTAACTTTTAGAAGGGACTTCAGAAGTCGTTAGGCACAAAGTTAAATTTCAGTACATCTTTTTCATACTCAATCAGATGGGAAGTCAGAATGAACGATTCAAACATTGGAGGATATGCTTCAAGCTTGTTCAATGGACTATCAGGGAAGTTGGGATCATCATATTTCTTTAGTTGAGTTTTCTTATAATAATATTTTTCATTCCAGTATTCAGATGACACCTTTTGAGAACTTGTATGGAAAGCAGTGTCGAACTCCAGCGTTTTGGGATGAAGTCAGTGAAAGAATGTTGATGGGGCCAGAATTAGTTGAAGAAGTGGCTGAGAAAGTGAGGATTATCCAGCAGCACATGAGGACAGCTCAGAGCAGGAAGAAAAGTTATGCAGATAACAGAAGGAAAGACTTCTCTTTCGAGGTAGGTGACCATGTTTTCCTTAAAGTCTCTCCTTGTAAATGTGTGATGCATTTTAGTAAGAAAGGAAAGGTAAGTCCACAGTTCATTGGTACTTTTGAAATCTTGGAGAAAGTTGGAACAGTTGCATACCGCGTAGCTTTTACTCTGAGTTTGTTTTAGGTACACAATGTTTTTCATGTTTCGATGTTGAGAAAGTATGTGTCAGATTCATTACATGTCTTGAGCCCAGAAGCAGTTCAATTAGAAGAGAAACATTCTTATGAAGAGAAACCAGTTCAGATTCTTGATTGAAGGGTACAAGTATTGTGGAATAAGGTAATCCACCAGGTAAAGGTTTTGTGGAGAAACCACATGGTTGAAGAAGCAACATGGGATTCTGAAAATGCTATGAGAGAAAAATACCCTCAGTTGTTTAATAAGTAAATAAAATTGCGAGGATGAAATTTCAAGTAGTTGGGGATAATGTAACACCCCAAGTTTTTATAAAAAATAAATATAAATGCATGGAACATTATTTTATGTTTTTAATTAGCCTTTAAAACATAACTTTTCTACTCTTATGTTCTGAATAACAAGAAACTATCATCTATAGTTATGTACAGTATGTTATTTGGAGTCTATTAGAACCAACTTGTTTTATTGGTGAATAGTAACATACCCTTATGAATAGTAATATGAATAATGATATGACCCTAATGAATAGTAAATTTTATTATTATTTTATTTTATTAAGGCTTTAAGATAATACCATTTAGGTTAATTTTTCATTGTGATATAGAAGTAGTTTTAGAATTAGAATTGTTAACTTTTGAATTAAGTATGATTTTATTTAAAAATTAAATTAAAAATATTTAGAAAATTATTTTCAAAAAATTGACTTCATTTTTGAAATCTACATGTCGATAAATGGTTAGGGTGAATCTTGGGAATTTTTCTAAAACAGTTGATTTTTTGGTGAATAGTAAAAAAAAATACTGTTTTTAGTTTCTGTGTATTAATGACATCATTAATGATATAATGATGATGTAATAAATCTGGTAAACTTGTGTACATTTAAATAATATGCGAGGTTTCCCAAGTGGCTTATATCATGGGCAAATACCTTGGGCAAGCCCATGGTTTTGTAAATACCACTCATGAGGTGTCCCTTGAAAATTATTAAAATAATCCCTCACTTTTCCTATAAATACCAAATCTTCCCTTCATTGAATTCATTACCAATTCTCCCTCAATGAATACATGGCCTCCTTACCTTCATATTAGTCCTCCCAAGGTTTCCTCAAGCCCCCAAGTCCCCAACCTTCACGTTCTAAGGGTTACTCTACAAGGTAAGAAAATTCTCAATTTCATTATTTTTTCCATTCAAGTTTTCTTTTATGTGGTATATATTTCAAGTTTCCATACCATGTTCTTATTTTCTTATTATTCTTGATCTAATCTATATTATGATTCATTTCACGATGGGTGAACCTTGTCCCTTATCTTTTTAATATTTTCTAAAACCATGATGCGTAGCCGTTAGGATGCCGAATTTTTGTAAGCGATTTCACAATTATTCTTTGATTTTGAGTTATTTCCTTATTCTTTCTTCATATATCCATACCCAAGAGGCATAAAATCTCTATAAATAATGTATATTATATATGGTATCATATTAATGTGAAATTACTCATCATTATTATTCTTCTCTCCCACTTATTTAAAGAATACAAACATTGTCTGTTTGTGTCGAATTACCGACATCGTGGACGATGTGATTTAAATTTCCTTCAATTATTTCAAGTCTGGTCATGAAACCATTTATATGTTTGAACCAGGTTATAATATATGTTTTATGACTCAACCTTGGTTCTGTAATTATTTTTTACTCATGTTTCTAATTTATAAGATAAAATAGGGTTGTTATTATCAAATAACCACTAAAATGATCTAAACGAACATCATTAATGTTCTAACTTATGAATAATCCTCATATAAGAATTAAAAATGATGAATGTAATAATTTATGTTACTGGATATATGTAAATAATACTCCATTCCAATTCTGGAGTTTCACTTCCAATCGACAAGAATTTCCATCATGAACCAATAATGGAAATCATGTTAAGAACTCACCCAAAAACAGTGCAATGGGAAAAATACTAACAATTAAAGGGTGAAATGATGTTATGAAATTATCATATAATATGTTATAAACATGAAAATGTTTCTATAAAATATTAAAAACAATCTTTTAACCATTATACAGGATGTTTAAACATGTTTGAATTAAGACAAACCCTAGGTAAGGGAATTCTTAACCCGATTTCCATTCTTTGGGTTAACCTTATACTTCATTATTTATGTGCTATTTAAATTTTTTTGTGTGATGGGTTCTGTTTATATTATTTTTCATTATGTTTATTTAAAGTATATATACATACTACATCCACTCTATTAATTTTCTCTTCAATTGTATGATATTTATAAGGGTCTTTTCTTTAAAAAACCTCTTTTTAAATTCGGTTTTACGAAATTCCAAAGTAATGTTTTTATGGAATTATTCATGTTGTATGATTATGTTTTGGTTCAAGGAAATTATTTATGATTAAGGGCGGGATCTATATCTCCCTCCAATGCATTGGTTATGAGTAATTTGGAGGTCGGCCGTATGGTTACTCCAAGTGTAATTGCGATGGTTACACAAAGTAAGGTAGCTGTGAGGGTTACAAATTATAAGGTAACCAAGAATGGTTACAAGATTATGTAAGTAATTCCCCAAGATACCTTTATGATTATATTTATATTCTCATGTTTTTTTGGATCTTGTGTAAATCTCATGTTACACAAAGTAATTATATATGGGTGATAAAAATGTCTTTTGAAAATGCTTTCATACGTTATGAGTATTCATGGATTAATGTGATTTTTACTTCTTTTTCATCCCTTACTGATCTTTTGTGCTCATCCCAAGTTTTTAAATGATTTTTCATAGGTTAATAGATGTGTAATACAAGGAAAGAAGACACGTTAAATGTTGAAGAATTTTCAAGGAGTCTTGTTTTAAGTTTTAATGTTTTATATTTTGAAAAAATGGAAACTGTTTTTATGGTATCCACTTTGTAATAATGTGTAATGTCATGAATTTACTGTCGTAATTCTCTAAATCTCTAAACTTGAAAATATATTCAATGTAAAAGGAAGTGTTTTCTTGACTAAATTCAAGATTATGTATGTAATAAGGTCGATTCCTTATACTTATAGCCATATTTGGCTCACATCATTAATTCAAGTTCTAATAAAACACACACAACCATCACTACCCATCCCCATAATAACACTCATAAGGATCACATAATATAAGTACACCCACTAGGGTCCCCTAGGTCACATATCACATAGACTCCCTACATGGTCTCCTCAGTCTCAATCATCTCTTGGTCCAATCTAATCACTTAGAGAGCATATAATCCCCTGTTATCATCACATTCATTTAATTTCGTAACTGATATCATTAGACAAGCCTCACTGGAATCACTCTAAAGAGATGAAAAAATACCCACATTAAATACCAAGTCATCCTAGGTTGGTCCACTAACCCAACCTATCATTAATCTACCTAGGTAATACCTTCTAAAGTGACCGCATGTTAGTGGGGAAGTGATGTTCCCAAAGGAATTCATGAATTACTCTATGTTGGAATCAATTTATAGTTTATAAGATGAATAAAACACTAATAAAAAAATATAAAATTAAGTATTATATGATCATGTAATTATGGGTTCAATACCATGAATACAAGGTTTAATAATACAATAATCTAATTATAAAGTCATAAACTATGTTGAAAAGTACTAAAACTACTTAAAAATTGGAAGAGAGAATGATGATGAATTCGGAATTTCAATAAATATTAAAAAATTATAGGCAATTGAAAATATAGGTTCTAAAACTATTGAGGAATTAAATTTTTAATTAGAAAACATGAGTTTTCTAAATTGGTTTTAAGTGAATATAATGGTAATGGTAGAAACTCTCTATTGTTAAAAATTATCAGTTCTCATGGTTAGGTACTTTGGGTTGTTAATAGGAAAAGTGACCTGAATCCATGTTTAAACATAGTGGACAACCCACCTAATGATCATGGAGAGATTCATCCACTAGTCAAAGAATTAAGAAAATCATTCCCTCGCTTATCACATAATGGTCATTTATGAATAAATTAAATAATATAATTTAAATATTAAGAACTCATTAAATATCCATTATGAGTTTCATTCAAACATAAAATAACTCAAAACATTCAATTACACTTAATTGAATCGCCTAGTCAGAAGTTCTACACAATAATTCTATCCATGATGTATAAAAAATAAAAGTTAAATTCTAAACATGCGGTAGCATCCGAGCCTCCCAACTGCAACTTATCTTTATCCAATTCTGATTTCGGATTCTAGGACCTTTCCGGAGGCCATGAAATTTGAAATTATAGTGTTTTATAAAAAAATTATTCAACCAGTTCACATAATGAACTTAATTAAAGGCATTAATCACATATCATCCTCCCATTACATCTTCATGCTCAAACCATTCAAGTTGTGTATGTGGAATCCAAGTTATAAACTCATATATCTCTTGATTTGGACTCATCAGTGCCTCCCTTCTTGAATTAGTGACATATCCATCCACACATGATCCTTACAGTAGATTTCTTAAGTTCCATATGGCCTTACATATCACTTCTATTCCTCAAAATGGTGGTGGATTTAGATCCTAATATTTTTAGTGGTGAAAAAATCCTTCTCTAATGATAACAACACTAGTGACGTGAAAACAGTAAGGAATCAGGTGGTGGGGGGTTATTTATGAGGGAGGAGACATGCGAATGGAAAAACAATTATATATTTGGTTAATGATGAATATTTTCTTAACATCACACATCCCACATAAAAGTTTCAGATAGTTGGGCACTCCTAATAGGCCTCAACAACCCTTAGCTAGACATTGAAGTCCTTAGGGTGTCAGTGTGCTATCCCTTAGTCTCTTATGATACCCCATAGATGAGAATCTAAGATATCATGTTTCCCTATGTTCACGCCAACCCATGAACTCATATTATCTTATTAAATATTCACACATTCACACATGTGTAACCCTGAACAGACCCACATAGAAGATTTTCTTTTACTCCACTGGCCTTCCTTGGTGTTTGTCTAGTTACCCCTTATTATTCCTATATATATGTCACTTGGTAGAAGTTTGGCCTTATACTAGCCATATTTTTAGTAAACTCTTGAAAAATTATTTTTAATGTCCATCATATATATCACGTACAAAACAAACATTTTTATTAAATAAAATTATTCTTCAAAATAATAAAAAAATATTTCATTTTTATTTATTTTTCTAAAAGAAAATCAAAATATTAATTACCCACAAATTAATCAATCAATAAATAATTTGGAAAATTTTTCAATTAAATTAAAAATTTAATTAAATTAGATAGTAAATTTTTTTATGAAAGTTTTTTATAAAATATCCCCACACATAGACTCATTATTAGCCTTAATTATGAAATCTCAATATATTATAAAGGAACACCACTCTATCATGATTAAAATTTCAATTCTACAAAATCAAAAAAAAATAAATGGGGAATAAATTTTCATTATTCAAATAAGAAAATTTCTCCAACTAATCTTTTTTAAAACAAATAAAGTTAATAATTAATTTTAATTTTTCACCTTTGAAATGGAATTATTATACTTTATTCAATTAACATATATCAATTAATTATGAATGTGAATTAAAATTAAAATTATCCTCACTTTAATTTTTTTTCACATATCACTCAATGTAATAAAATCAAATAGAATTTTACACATATCCCAAATCATGATACTTAGTATGGGATTGAAATTAATCTCTAATATCTACCCCATAAAGACAACAATCAATATTAATCAATTGGAATTTTAATTAAGGTTCAAATATCTTTTGGGGTTAATGGTAAGTGGGTAATGATGTGAAAAAATATTTAAGATAAAAAAGATGTTATTATATAAATAATATTGTATGAAAATTAAAATCATAAAAATAAATATAATCCCTTTTAAAAGTGATATCTCCCTATTTTTTCCCAAACTCAAAGTAATGTACATGAATCAATGAAAGCATACAGAAATATATACACCCTGATTTTTTTAAAAAGAATATTTGTTTCTATTTTTTTTCTTATTTTCATCTTATTTTATTTTTTTAATTTTCACTCAGGAAAAGTCTCACATTCCTAACCCAACCATAAATGATATCCTCATTATACTATTTGTTACAATTATAACAAGATCATTGGTAAAGTAATGGTGATTTTTTCCCTCCTAATAGATGACCCTTTATTTTTTTTCAAGAGGGATAATAATGAGAACAATGAGTGATATATTATGAACCTATCCCAAAATCCAAAGAAACACCCCAAAACTTCTAAAAAAAATTTAATCATCCCATTTTACCATGTACAATGCCTTCCTAACATTTGATTAGTTAGGTATCATAGAAAACACTAATAGTATGGTTAGAAAGGATATGATTTGCTTGTAATTTTCCTCTTCCCAAAAAATATAATTCATGGTTTATAAAGGATAAAATAAAGATAAATTAAATGTTTTGTCTCAATGATAATGGATTATTAAAAATTCCTCAATCATTTTACAATTGACTTTGTATAGTCATTGCTTTAACAAGATACAAAGAAAGTTCTAGAAGAAATCATGCCTGAGTCACCTAAGAAGTATACTCAAGAAATAATAGGAAAATTATATTATAAACTGATAAGGAATGGGAAAATATAACTGGGATAATAACTCATTGAAATGAACACTAAAAAAATCAATTAACATAAATTTTATAAATTCAAATCCTGGATTTTCTAAGAGAGATTTTATTTATTAAAATCAATAAATTCCCTCAAATTAATATTTTTCAAATAAATTTACCCATGTTTAGCTTTAATAATTCATTCCACCATTTTACTTATTCAAAATAATTAATAATGATATCTAAAACATGGTATGTTTTTTATCCTAATAAATTTCTTGTCTCTTGGATTAAAAATTGGAACAATCTAAATGTGGGTTATGGATTTTTCAGTTAAATAAACCCAAAAACATTTCTAAAGATTTAGGGGAATTGAAAAAAAGATATTAAAACTAATAATACCATTTTAATCAAGATCTTAATTTTCTTCACTCATTATGTATTAACTTTAATATGGACCTAAAAACATAAACAATCATATCAAATCACAAGTTCCATTCATTGAAATTAAAAATATAGAGTAATTGAAAACTATATACTAAACTAAATTATTAATTTAAAAATAAAATTAATTAATAGTGAAGAAATAAAAATTAATCTCCTAGAAAGAAATAAAAAACTAAATTTTCCTCCTAGAATTACTTTTGTCAAGTTCATTATGATCTAACATACCTCTTTTTGTCACATTATAGTAATACCATATAGAGCTATCCATCTTGGATTTATATAATTTTGGTTTCTTTGAAAATTTAGTGTATCTATAAACCTCTTACTTATTGTAATAAACTTCATTAGAGGATATTTTCCACAAGTATATGGACCTAAGGATTAAGTAATAATTCCATGCGCTATCCATTTTTTTTAAATCTCTACATTATATTCAAATGATGGATATATTTGTTCAAGTCCTTCTATGATCTCTTCAAGTTTAGTATCCAACCATTAATCATATTTTTTTTCTTTATTGTACTCTTAATATTATATTATGTTTAGTTTAGCTATAGTATCTTCATATTATTATATCCTTCCTCATGTTTTTATCTTAGATTTTCAAGGAATCCATGAATGAATTTAGTAGTTCAGGCCCCTTCTTCGTTTGCTTATTATTATTTTTCTTCCCTCCAAATTTTTCATTAAAGAACATGAGATAAGTATCTAGATATTATTATTATTTATCCTATAAACCTACATTGTTAAAGAAATATTATATATGAAAAAATTAAGTTTTTTAAGTGGATCATACCACATATTTAATGACCATTATTTCAAACTCTTGACATAACTTTTTAAAATCATATTTTCAGTCGTGGAGTATTGCCTCATCCTTTCTTGGGTGAGGTTGTGGATTCCATTATATTTAAATATGGTTATTTATAGGTTCTACAACATGATTTAAAATATCTATTATATAAATGTAAATTTTTTCTTTCTCAATCGAAATGCATTGAATTATTTACATTATAATAGAAAATACTAAAAATGTAGAAGTAATAAAAAAGCTAAACTAAAATCTAAAAACTAAATAAGAAGAGGGAAAAAACTTATATAAAATATTAAATTAAAGTAATATCCTAGTGTCAACCCTGAAAATGGTGCTAGAAATTGATGAACCCAAAATATTTCATTAATACTTATAGGCCAGAATTAATATAGAATTTATAATGTGCACAAACCACTAATAATTTTTAAAATTTCAAGGGAAATGTAAAATTTTAAATATTATTTAATAAAACATTATTCTATATATTACATAAATAAAAAATTTATAAAATATTACAAACACAATACATTTAAAATATGTGTTAAACACTAAATATTTTTTTATGGTTGGATTTATTTTAAACCACTGATGATGAAAAAAGATATCATTAAATAAGAATGGGTTCCACATGGTATTGAAAAGTGACACTCAATATATTGGTTGGATGCAAGGATTTTCTAGAGCATAGATCTAAAGTAAATATATGTCTAGGATGTGTGATCATGATATAATTACTATAAATAATCAATGTTTCTCACATGAAGATGAGAAAGATATTGTAATGTCCCCCCACCCTGAACCACTAATCAGTGATCAGACCACAAATCACTATTATACCTCATGAATGCCTCCTTTTACACCAGAGGCTTCTAACTAGTAGGGGATTTATGGTGGTACTATAAGGAGAATATACCCCTATATCGGAGTATGGAATCACAGATAAATAAAACAAAAATCATACAAATCTATAAAAATCATATTATGCATATGAAATAAATAATATAGAACATTCTATAACAAAATGAAATGTGGTATAAAGACATAATGAATCCCATACATAAAATAAGAACTAATCACTCACTAGGAAAATCACATATATAGGATAAAAAAGATATAAAATACAAATTCCCCACTGTAAATCTGATCCACACTACAAACCCAAACTCTCATATTGTTGAACTAATCCAAACTGTTCTAAAGACTCCACACAAGTATATTTTATAGATCATGTAATGTTGGGATAACTCCCGAACCATCGTGCATCTATTCTCAACTTGAAATCAAACATAAGGTCTGCATAAGCACTAAGGTGCATGTGCATATAATGAGAATATAACCCTCAGTATGCCACCTCCAATGACAGACCTATAATATACAGACATAAATACAAGATCATAAATTATTCCTAGTATAGTTTATATATAACTAAAGAGAATATATAAATAAATAAACAACAAATAAACCACCACCCTGAGGAACCAAGTCCTACCCTTAAACCAACTAGTGTCAATCCTTATGTCTGAGACCTTGATCAAACATACATGTTTAGGTCTGTGTTGGGATATCTCTAATAATTTCATGGTGACCAACCTAGGAATATAATAGTCACGAGTCTCCACAGTATATAGATAAGTATCACAAACCTCCCCTACATGAGTTTTCTCAGTTGAGGCATAAGCTCATAAGTATCACAGACCTAAGGAATGTTCCTAGAAATCCCTATCTTATTGTAATAGATTAAACCCAGCTCTAAATCCATAAAATCCCCAATAACAATATTAAAAACCACCCTACATGAGTTTTCTCATATATAAGTAACTCATACCTCTCATACGAGAGTTTTCTCTACCAAGCGAATAATCCCATAAGTATAATAGACCTAGAAAATTATCCTAGAAAGATCCATTATGGTATACTAGATCAACCTTAGGATTAAAATCCATGGAAACCACACTAATGGTATCACAAACCTCCTCTACATGAGTTTTATCAGCCAATGGTATAACATATCACCCTTATGGGTGTTTTTCTTAGATAGGTGTCATAATAATTAGTGTTTTCTCATATATAAATAAAAGGCCACCCCTAAGGGATTTTTCTAAACATAAATAAAAGACCACCCAAAGGGTGTTTTCCAAACATAAATAAAAGACTTCCCATAAGGTAATTTTCCAAAAATGAATAAAAGACCACCCTAATGGGCATTTTCTATACATCATTGTACCACATAAGGGGCATATAGCATATCATATAAAATATAAAAGAGAAACTTTACTTATCAATATTCCGAAACCTATAACCACCATTCATAACCCATTAACTCAAATACAAGGTATGCTCTAGGGTTTTACCCATAACCGTATCTACCATCACATATGCACCCTCACTAAAGAGTCAATAAGTCATTGGGAAACCCATTGGGGTCCCTAAGGTACCATCAAGTATGGAAACCCCTCCAAGGTCTCTTATTTCTAAAAATAATTTCCTAGGTAAACACCCTACACTCATGGGTAGAACATACCTTAGTGTAATCATCATTATGTAGTTATCCTACTGGCCTCACAAAACATGCATCGGTGGAATCTTTCATAGGGTATGGCATATAGCCCATCTCAAAAACCAATTCATAATAAGATCATTCCAAATACCCAATCCAAAATTAACTACCCAATGCCAACTAGGTATAAGCCATGTTAAGGTATAAAACATATTTATTTGAAGGTTTCTAAGGCTCCTACAATAGGGACACTAAGTTCGTTCTTCTATATCCAAATCAGGTCCCTTGGTACTCTCACCTTCCAATTCATTTCACCTTTTTAAAACCCTCATATGAGTCCCAATTCACATCTCCATTGGGATCATTTTCAATTAATCATATAGAGGAAAGGTATCTCCACCACAACTCACTATCCTCGAATCATCTTTCAAATGACCTCAAATCACCCCAAGGGTTCCACCATAACGTTTTATGCAAAAAATACTTAAAATGGACTATGCACAAGTCCCATTATGAATCCATGTATAAAAACCATAACAAAACTCTAAAGAGGGATCACACAACATGTACCTCATGTACATAATGTGTACCTCTAATAGGCACCCATGTGCATGTTCCAAATCCCACTTGGCATACACTTTTCCTAAGTACACGGTGTGAACTCACCCTACACGGTGTGCCCTCACATGGAGTGCCACCCAATCACCTGGTTGTGTAACGCACATGGGGTCCAACTAATTATTGGACATGGATACTGGCTATGTACCTCACATAGGGTCTAGTTGTGTGTTCTATATAGACTTTTCCCCCTAACATAGGGTGTATTTCTGAGTACCCAGCCACAAACTAAGTTTCATCTATATGATGTGTCCTGAACACAAATTGTGTAAGCATCATCTACAATAATTTTTCAAAAATTAATAACACATGGTGTGTTTTTATAAACAACACATTGTGTGATAAGGATTTATTGAAATGAAACCCCTACAATCAGCCCAAAACACATATTTCTCCACAAATAACTCTAGAATGACATTCAAGGGGAATCCAAAAATAAATATGGGGCTCTAAATATTTAAAAATATTAAAAAATATATATTTATAGCTAAATTTTAAAAATCAAACTACCTATGGGTATTAATTATCAAATATTCACTTGGATTTTCACTATATAGCTACTGTATGATGATCTGGCATGACCCAAGCTTGATGGCATCACATCTCTCTCTTTCTCTCTCTCTAACTCCCCATATACCTATCCATCTATCTCCATCTACCTCTATATCAATCTTATTACATAGTTTCTCCAAGGAGGGGTCATATTTGAGAAGATAAAGGAGGATATGAGAAAATAAAAAGGGGACAAAGAAAAGTAGATAATAAGAAAGAAAAAGAAAATAAAAATGGGCTCAGGCATGGCCCTGATGCATGACATGAGGTTATGTATCACCTAAGAAAACAATACTATTATAGACTGAAACATGGATTCATAATCCCAATATTAAACTTTTTTCAAAATATATCCCCAAACAAATGTATGTGAATAATTAATATTTAATTACTAAATTTTAAATATTCTGTAAAAATTGGAATGGCTCAAATTTCTACCAAAATTCTATCCTGGGGTAAAAACCTTATTCTAGGACCAATAGAGTGGTTGGAAAATATTTATTAAATCATATATAAAGGTATAATTTCTATTTTACCCCTTATAATCCTCCTAAACCCAAAATTCAAATTTATGCTCATTTTCACAACTCATAATTATACAAGTCGTTATAGATATGAATAAGTTTTGTAAAGGTAGTAAAGTATGGAGATTATAAGAGGATAACATTGCTGTATATTTGAGAATATTCTTAAAGGAGGAGGAAGATGTTTATAGTGAGTTAACTCAATGAGCCTACATTTTAAATATTTGAGAAGATATAGAGAGTAATGTGTACATAGATTCAATGAAGAATTGAGTATTTCTATTGGAGAGAATGTAGAATAATTTTATATTTTCACTACAACACTTTTCATGTCAAAAGGAATTAATTAATATAGATGATAGAGGTTTATAATATAGGGGTTAAGTGTTTGAAAGAGTGTGAAGAGTTTTGGACTTAATTGATTATTTTTCTATGAATTTTTGGAATACATTAGAGGTTTGGTATAATAGATCCATTAAGAAGCCAATCAATGTAAAAAATGTATCATTTTTGGGTAGATTATTTTATGGTATAAAACTTTCATTGGGTTACATTGAAAATAAGATGATGTTGATATATTATATTTTTTAGAGTATATTAGATAAGAGTGGAGGTGATGAAGTGAAGGTTGAGATAGTTCATTTGAGGAAATTAATTTATAATGAGAATGTCTATGTGCGTATCATATTAGGTAATATGCTAGTATCACCTATGGAAATATGGTTTCATGAATAAATAATTGAGTTTCTTTATTATATTGCATAATAAAACATGAAGCTATCATAACTCATGATAAGGTTTAGTATATAGAATTAGGTGAAAAGGTGATATCAATTTACATAATAAGGATGTTCCAAAGGAATTGTAGTTATCTCAATCCATGATAAATGTAATTTTAGCATGTGATTATCATTGTATAAGGAAAAAAGAGATATCGCAACATATAAGAGAATTCATTGGAGAATAATTCGTTATTTTAAGTAGTGACAGTGCATAACACAAGTCATGAGATGAGTCATGAATAAAAAAATGAGTATATCATTATATGTGGTATATAAGAAAAGTTAAAAATTAATATTTGAAAATTTATTACAAAGTTAGAGATTGATGATGATATCATGACACATCAAATTGATTATGATTTTAAGGTTTATTTATAGTATATAGAAGACCCTAGGTCATCTTTCAAGGGGTGTTGATGGGTTTGGAGTGTGTATTTTTAATAAGAAGAACTAAAAGAGGTGGGTGGTTTTGAAAAACTCTTTAAGAAAATAACTTAATTTAAAGAGTTTATTAGCTTAAAAACCAAGAAGATTTTGAAAATATTAGATAAATGTTTCATTGTGAGTTCACTACACACCATTAAAGTTCATTTTTTTGTATATTAATTAGGGTTTGATGTAAGCCATTGGTTGAAATTAATCGAAATCCCAATTACTTTCAAAGATTTTATATCAAAGCACATTGAGACAAACCTTAACATAACGATCATATATATATGGTCTAGATCTCAAGCATGGTATAATAACTTAAAAATCAAATTGAAATCTCAAATAAGTGGTGAAGAAAATAATTCTTGTGATGTACAATCAGAACAACACATGCCACGCACTCAAGACTTCACAACGAACAATTAAAAGTAAAGAGTATTTCATTTGAGTCAATCAAAAAAGCATTCAAACATTAATCAAATTAAGATAATTATAAATGAAATATTTTAAAATCAAAAATACATCAAACCAGTAGTATTATAAGTGCTTAAAATACCTTTATAAGATGCATGGCTCCCTCACAATGAACTCCCACTGTTTCTCTAAACATTGAGAGGAGGAGGAGGCTCGTGTGGAACTTCACCTTCATCCTTGATCCCCCAATGAGGATAGGGGCCTCCAGAGATTATTGGATGAGGAGATGAATCCTTGGGGTCTCCAAATTGGAAGATCTTGTCCTCCTAGCAAAACTTGCAAATGAGGTGCCCATGGTTCCTTTTTATAGCCAAAATGGGACATGGTTTTGGGCACCTTGTTTTTTAGATACCACTTTTGTATTGGTTTTGGACTAGTATAAAGACATATCATGACTTGGAAAAAAGATAAGATTTATGTTTAAGCCTCTTTAATATCTCCAAGTAAAATTTTAAGAAAATTAGACATTTTGATTTGGAGATATAGTCAAAATACCAAACTAAACTTTTGAATTCGGGTAGATTATGTCCCCTGGATAGAATGGTTTAGATGGGTCACCAGATGGATGAATTGGGATTCAGTTCCTTGATATGAGTTGTACACAATGATTTTTTGGAGCAGAACAAGATCCTTCAGCCCATTTGGAGGCATTAAATTCTCGTAATATTCAAAACATTGGACATATGTCTATGGGATGCCATGCAGTTTGGCCCATTTCCTTCTGGATCATCTATGGGGCCTCCAAATCACCTCCACCATCAATGAATTCATTAAAACAAGTAACATTTACCTTTTTAACAGTGATAAACACAAAAAAAAATCAAAAATGAAGTGAAATTTGTTATTATTTCTATAACTTTCAATACAAAACATGTTTATTATATTGGTATAAGGGTGAAAATGAAATAGTGAATCATGGTTCAATCACACCCTCACACCTAAAAATTTGTGCTTTTGAGAAATTTCTTATATTCTATCCAAGAATAATTCTTAAATAAAAGGTAAAAAATGTTCTAATATTATTATGAAATTAAATTAATCATTTATCAATTATGAAATCATTTTTCCAATCATTTTTCTTCTTTCACATTCAAATTTTTTCAAATTTATTTGTTTATCCATGCAACATGTCACAACCTACCTCACATAGAAATTTTCCTTCTTCACTTAAGGAATATATGAAAGTGGAGTTATTCTCTTTTCCCAGAGTTCATGTGATCTTACTATATGCTTTCCAAGATTCAAAGTTCTCTACCGACATAAACTAGTTTTCTACTCAATAGGACTTCCAACAGGTTGTTCTGAGGTTTAAGAGTTGGTAGGATTTAAAGTATAAAAAAATATGAGGTATAAGAGGATTGTTTAATCTCTTTATTACAAAACATGTTAAAATTCAGAATGTTTTCACAATTAATGTACACACTCATCCCCTCACAAAGTGTACCACTTCCAACTCACTATCCCCATTGTCCATTTATGTGGTTCACATCTGATCAGTGAATAATATTGTGTAAATTTCCTCTTTTCTCCATTAGTTTTTAATTGTTCTGTTTTTTTCAATATAAAGAACTATTTTATTTTTTTACAAGTTTCATTGGAGATAAAGAGGGGATTCTTTTTAAAACAATGATACAATATGGCTTGTGAATCCACTACCCAAGGAAAATTTAGGCATCCTTTCTATCAATCCATAATAATGATTCATTCTTAATAATTCCCACCGAAACACCCTCTCCCTGCACTTTTAGAAAGTAAAACAAGAATATACACAAGATATGGTTAGTTACGGATAAATAATCTTGTAATGTGACTAACTAACAGGTATTTCATGGTCTTTAATGCATAAGAAGGGTAAAATGTCAAGGTGGCCAAAAATAGAGGTTAATTGTACAAAGGTATTTTCAATTAATGATGGCCTATATCATGAATTTAGCACACTTGAATAATATGGATTCAAACAGAATCAAATAAAGTTCTATTTTATCTATATGACTTGAGACTCTCAAGAAAGTGATTAAAAGGAAGAATTTGCAATAAAGGGCTTAGAATGTCTCTCGGGTAAGCGATTAAAATATTGGTCAGAGCTATTGAGGAATGGGTTTAAAAAATCCATTAAACACCTAAGAATGATTTGAAAATATAAATTCTAGAAAAATATTTCATATTAACATTCATTTGAAAAACATTTTTCCAAAAACAATCGAATTTTCCACACAATCATCTCAACAATGAAAAATGTTTTGGAATTATTTTAAATCAGACATATTTTTTCATGATAAAATTAACATTATAGCACAAAAGAGAGGGATAAAACCTGCGGAAATGTGAAAATTTTATTCAATAAAAAAAAATGATGAAATTTACTAACTAACCCTAGAATATACCTATCCCCAACACCTAGAACATGTAGTGTCCTCATTGTAAAAAATGTGGGAAGGAAGGATAAAACCTGGTGGGTTTCATTCATAGGTCGTTTCTTGAACATGGTGTTACTCAATAGGGTACTTAATAATGGATTTATGAAAGTACTTCAGCCACTACCCATTGACAGTGAAGGTTTTCTAGGTTTCTTCATTTTGAACCTGAACAAAACCAAATAAAGAGACATTAGTAATAGTGTATGGTCCAAACTAGCAGAAACTAAGCTTACTGGGATGCAATTTCAAGCATGCATTGTAGATTAAGACCTTATTCCAAATTTGGAACTGATGATGAAGGATAAGGCGGTTCTTGGTAGCCATGGTTTGCTCCTTATAAATCAGTGAGTTCTCATATAAATCTATATGAATTTCCTCCAACTCTAAAATTTGAAGCTTTCTTTGAGCACATGCACCATAAATATTAGAATTTCATTGTTTAATGGCCCATTAGGCAAAATTCTCTATCTCAATAGGGAGGTGAAAACTCTTTCCAAACACAATCCAATAGTGTTACATTCCAATAGGAGTCTTGAAAGTAGTACGATAAATCCATAATGAATCATCGAGTCTAAGACTCTAATCTTTTCTATTGGGTTGAACCATTTTTTCAAGAATTTTTTTTACTTCTATATTTGACACCTCAACTTGACCATTGGTTTGTGGGTGGTAAGTAGTAGACACTCTATGCTTGACCCCATATCGACGCAAAATCGATTTTATTTTTTGTTTGTAGAAGTGAAAACCCTAGTCACTGATGATGAACCTAGGTAATCCAAACCTATAGATAATTTGGGTTCCTAGAAATTCTAAAACTATTTTTGAATCGTGTATCCTTTTGGATCGTGCCTCTAACCATTTTGACATGTAATCAACTGCCTAAAAAATGTACAATTTTCCAAAGGAATTGGGAAATGACCTAATAAAACCAATTCCCCAAACATCAAAAATTTCTTGAAAGAGCAATGGTTGTTGTGGAATTTCATTTATTTTAGAACCATTACCCATTCATTGAGAATGAGGAAAATATTTACAAAAAACATGGGCATCCCAAAAAAGTATTGTTTAAAAGAAACCAGAATCAAGGACTTTGCGAGTAGTCTGTTGGGGACCAAAGTGGCCCCCACAGGCAAGGGTGTGGTGGAACCTAAGGATAGACTGAAACTCACTATCAAGAACACAACCCTTGAGGACTTGATCACTACATGTGAAAAAAGGTAGGGGTCATCCCAAATGTACCAACAAGACTCATGTTTTATACGATCAACCTGGTTTTGGTTGAAATTAGTAGTAATGCAAGATTCTACCAAATAATTTACAATTTCATCATACCAAGGAATAACATCTTGCACTCGATACAATTTCTCATCAAAAAACATTTTATTTATGGGAATATATGGGATGATTCAATGTTTTAGGATGGGTTAATCCTACACATATGGTTATCCACCACATTCTCTTATCCTATTTTATCCCTAATTTATAAATTGAATTCCTGAAGGAGGAGCATCCAGTGAATGAGATGTGGTTTGGCTTCTGATTTTTTAAGGAGATACCGGAGGGCTTCATGGTCTAAGAATACAATGAATTTAGACACTAAAAGGTATGACCTGGAATTATCCAAGGAAAACACAATGGTGTGTATTTTACTTCAGCTCGTTCTAGTGAGTGTGAGGCATATGAAATGACATGTGGAGCTTGGTTGACCCTTTGTGATAAGACTGCCCCAACTGCATAGTTAGAGGTGTCACACATGAGCTCAAATGGTAAATCCCATAGAGGTGGTTGGATTACTGGGGGTGACATGAGACTCCATTTTAACTTATTAAAAGCTTTCACACATTCTTTATCAAAAACAATTTTGTTTTCTTTTTGGAGTAATTAGGAGAGGGGGATTTTGATTTTACTAAATTCACGAATGAAACGATGGTAAAATATAGCATGAACTAGGAATGACCGCACATCCCATACATTTTAGGGAATGGTAAGGAAGAAAATATATCCACTTTTGAGTTATCTACTTGGATACCATACCAAGAAATGACATTCCCCAAAACTATACCTTATCGCACCATTAAATGGAATTTATCATAATTTAATATGATATTCTTTTCAATACAACGATGTAGAACTGAACCTAAAATACTCCAACATTAATAAAAAGATGATTTATAAATACAAAAATCATCTGTGAATACTTCCATGCAATTATCCAGGTAATATGAAAAAATTATAACCGTGCATTTCTATAAAGTACATGGATCATTGCACAAACCAAATGGCATCCTCCTATATGAAAATGTGCCAAAGGAGAAAGTGAAGGTTGTCATTTCCTGATCCTTGGGGGAAACATGGATCTAAAATTATCCAAAATTCCCATCAAGGAAATAGTAATGGGACTTCCCTACTAGCCTCTCTAGCAATTTTTCAATTAATGGAAATGGGAAATGGTCCTTTTTAGTGTGTTGATTTAGTCGGCGTAGTCTATACAGACACACCAACTATTATTCATATGAGTTGGAACCAATTCATTGTTTTCATTTTTAATTACCATTAGACCAGTTTTTTTAGGAACTACTTGAACAAGACTGACCCATTAGCCATTAGAGATGGGGTAAATGATTACAACAACCAATAATTTTGTTACTTCCTTTTTGGAAACATCTAGGAGGTTTGAGTTCAGGTGTCCTTGTTCATGCATCAATAGTTTAACCTCATCATTTAAAAATATTTGATGTGTGAAAATTGATGCGATGACACTAGGAATGTCAGTAAGTGTCCATTCCAAAGCTTGTTTATACTCTCTCAAAAGTTCAAGAAGTAAAAATTCAGGCTCAGGAGGGAGTGATCTAGTAATAATGACAAGAAAGTTGTTTCCATTCTCAAGATCTGAATATTTTAAATCTTGAGGTATTTGTTTTAGTTCCAATTCAGGTGGATTTTTGATTTATGGGAGTGTGTGTGAAATTGGGAGGTCACTAATCTCATCTAACTGCTCAATGGTATCATCCTCAGATGAGGAATGAGAATTTACAAGATTATCAGTATCATCGATGGTCATTGGATTCTCAGTGTTCAAGAAATTATCAATTAATAAACATGCTTGACACTTTTCTAGACCACTACAAAAATAAATGCATGATTCATTTCTTAGAATTTAAATCAATGATGAAAACTTATAAAGGGGATATGTATAATTAAAATAAGTGTTTTTAGGGGAAGGTAGTACATCTATAGAGTTAATAGAGAGAGAGTAATGTTATTCTGAGGGGTGCTTCCTAGCATCAAGGATGTTGAAGTGGACAATGTCACCACCAAACTCCATAGATAATTTACCACTATGGTCATTAATTATTGTTTTTGTAGTTTTCAAAAAGGGTCTTCCCAATATAATTTTTTCATGTCCATTCATCCTATCATCTTCCATTTTTAGAACATAAAATCAGCGGGAAAAATTAAATTTTTTACCCTCATAAGAACATCCTCTAACACTCTAGAGGGTTGTTCTATACTCTAATTTTCTAATTTAACAAAAATTCTAGTAGGCTTCAGTTCCCCGACCTGCAATGAATAGTAAATGGAGTGAGGCATCACATTTATAGAAGCACCCAAATCAAGAAAAACATTGGAAAATGAATACTCCCCTATGGTGCATGGAATCGATAATGTTCCTGAATCATTTCATTTGGTGGGAAGTGAAGGACCTATCAATGCTGAGACGTTTCTCCCCAATCCCACCTTCTCGTCACCTTGTAGTCTCCTTCAGTGTGTACACATCTCCTTAAAAAACATGGTGTATCGTGTAATTTGCTACACAACATCAATTAAATGGATGTTAACCTGCACTTTTTTGAAAGTTTTAAAGATTTACTTATCATGTTTACTTTACTTTTTCTTCCTAGGTTGGGTGTCCCTTTGGGGAAATGGAAGAGAAATTTTTGGGCTAGGAAAATCATCAACAGATACACTCTTTCCTTTGGTAGGGCTTTTCTCAGGATAAGGTTTTTCAACATTTGGAAAATTTTCAATGGTTGGGATAGTGGTTTTCTCAGGAAGGGGTGAATCTATTAGTGGGGTAATTTGGATTTTAAGTTGAGTTCCACTCCTAAGGGTGACGACATCGACATTTTCCTTATCCTTAGGGTTGAAAATTGGTTGAGATGGTAGTTTACCCAACCAATGACTTTTTATTTCCCCCAACGAGTTAGATAGTTGGCCTAATTGGTTTTGTAAGTATTGTACAATATATTAGGTGGTTTTTTGTAATTGGATATTTTTGGTAGTCATTTGTTTCATCATATCTTCTAGGATAGGCTCGGGTTTTAGATGGGGTCATTGGAAAGGCATTTATTATGGTTGAGGATGTCTGGGTAGTAGTGGTTGACTACTCTGCCTCGGTTGGTTCCATGGTTGTTGGGGTTGGTTTGAATACCCCCTTTCATATAGTCTTGTTCATCCATCCATCCAGGATTGGATGGAAAGTATGGTTCTTGCCTAAAATGTGGGTTAGAGGGGCAGCCTGGAAAGATTGCCTTGAAAATCTCAGAAGTTTCTCTTAGTTGGGGGGGCATTGATCTGAGTAGTGGGTCTTAGATGAACATATACCATAATGGATTCGAGAAAGAGATTTGGATTTCCCTTGGGAAAGAGAAAGTTGTCAAATAAGGGTAGTTACCTCATCAAATTTCGAGTACACCTTCTTCCCAAATTCTGTACTTTTCACCTCATGGACACCTCAAATGTGTACACTAGACCTTGAACTAAATTGTTGAGTTTTTTGTGACATGTTCTCAATTAGGGTTCTTACAGAAATTTGGGTCTTATCAACTAGCACACCACCTACAACATCATCAATCATTTTTTGATCAATTGTAATTAATCCTTCTTAAAAATACTAAATTAAAAGTTGATCACTTATTTGGTGGTGTGGGAAACTTGAACATAACCTTTTAAGGAATTCCAAATATTCATGTAATGTTTCCCCTTTTGATTTCCTTATACCACAAATTTATTTTTTTATTGTTGTAGTTCAAGTGGTTGGGAAATATTTTTCAAGAAAAAGGCATTTCATGTCTTCCCAATCTTTAATTGGTGAATTAACATAGTAAGATCATCATTTTGTTGTGTCTTCTAATGAAAATGGGATTGATCTGATATTTAATTTCTCTTCATCCAAATTATTATGTTTTAAATTAGAACACATAGTATGAAATTATTTTAAGTTCTTATTTGTATCCTCTCCCACGAGTCCATGGAATCTTGGTAATAAATGAATTAAACCAGATTTCAGTTCAAAATTTGGTACCTCACCTTGTATTTGATTATAGGTGGGTTGGATATCAAAATCAAGAGAGGATAGTTATTTTAGTGTTTTACTATTTTAATCCATGTTATACATGTTAATTTTTTGTTCTAATTTGGTTCCAGAAGAAGAGGGTTTTAGAAAAGTTTTAGGTGGTGGTGTGTCCTTCAAAGGACAGTCTTGTGCATCCTGGTGTCACTGATGTAGGATCCTCTGCGATTCATGTTAGAAAGGTGGTAAGTCTCCCAGATTAGAACACATCATGAACAAAACCTACATAAGAAATAAATTATAACACAAAATTATATTCAAAGGTAGAAGATAAAACAAATAATTATTCACAAAAATTACAAAAAACTTATAAAAAACACACACTAAAACCAAAGCGCTCCCCAGCAATGATGACAAAATTTGATCGTTCTGTTGTGACACGTCATATTGATAATGATTTTAAGGTTGATTTATAGTATATGGAAGACCCTAGTTCATCTCTCAAGGAGATTTTATCTGTTTAGAGCGTGTATTTTTAATAAGAAGAACTAAAATAGGTGGGTGGTTTTGAAAACATCTTCAAGAAAATAACTTAATTTAAAGAGTTTATTTGTTTAAAAACCAAGTGGATTTTAAAAAATATTAAATAAAGGGTTTATTGTGATTTCAATACACACCTTTCATGTTAATTTTTATTTGATATTAATTAGGGTTTGATGTAAGTCTTTGGTTGAAATTAATCAGAATCCTGATTACTTTCCAAGATTTTATATCAAAGCACATTGATCCAAACCTTAACATAACAATCATATAGATAAGTTCCAGATCTCATTCATGGAATAATAACTTCCAAATAAAATTTAAATCACAAATAAGTGGGGAAGAAAAGGATTCTTGTGCTGTCAAATCAAAACAACACAAGTTACACACTCAATACTTCACACAGATCAGTTAAAAGTAAAGAGTATTTCATTTGAATCAATCAAAAAAGCATTCCAACATGAATAAAATTAAGATAATTATAAATGAAATTTTTTCAAACCCAAAATAAATCAAACCATTAGTATTAAAATTTCTGAAACTCCCTTTACAAGATGTATAGGTCCCTCACGATGAACGATCACCATTTAGCTCGACATCGAGAGGAGGAGGAGGATCGTGTGGAACATCTCTTTCATCATTGATCCCCCTATGAGTATATGGGACACCAAATATTCTTATATGAGTACATAACTCCTCGGGGTATTCTAATTGGTAGAGATTTTTCTCCTGTTTGAACATGTAAATGAGGTTTCCGTGGTGCATTTTTATAGCCAAAATGGGATATGGTTTTGAGAACCCTGTTTTTTAGATACCAATTGTGTCTCAGTTTTGGACTAGTATAAATCCATATAATGACTTTACAAAAATATAATATTTGTTGGTAGGCCTCTTGAATATATCCTTGTCAAATATTTAGGCCATTATAAATATGGATTTGGAGATATGGTCAAAATACCGAACTAACCTTGTGAATTATGGCATATTTTGTCCCATAAACAGAATGGTTCAGATGGGAAACAAAATGGAATAATTGATGTTAGGATCCTTGATATGAGTTGTATCCCATGAAGTTTTGGAGCAGATCACAATGTTTAATCTCATTTTGAGGAACTTAATTCTCTTAATGTTCAAAATAGTGGACAGATGTCCATGAGATGCCATGCAGTTCATCCCATTTCCTTCTAGATCATCTTTGGGGGATCCAAATCACCTCCTCCTACAATGAATTCATCAAAACAAGTAACATTTACCTTTTTAATAGTTATAAAAAAATTAATCAAACATGAATTTAAATTTTTATTATTTCTATAATTTTCAATACAAAATAAGTTTAGCACAATGATGTAAGGGTCAAAATGAAACAGTGAATCGTGGTGCGACCAGTGATTGATCCATACCATTAAAATTGAAATAATACTCTATTTTTGTTCCAATTAATATTCCAAATTAAAAGGGTAATTCTTTGACCATGTATTTTCAAGATAGAATCATGGAAAAAATATATAGGGATTAAAGGTGGGATTTAATATGCCATCATATAAATAAAAATCTAGAAATAATCTCTATATGAGTAATGAAGATTGAGTCATGGGAAAGGTGGTTCAATCATGAGAATTTGATGAGGATTTATGGGGATTTTTCAGAGGAATGCATGTATTTTTTTACATAGTTTCAATAGGAATAAGTTACAATAAAAAATTTTCCTTGGTGATTGAGTAAATCTGGTAGTGTTTTACTGAAGTAATCACAAATGGAAATAAGAAACAATTATAATTCTTGATTGAATCACGGATAGAAATTTAGGGAATTAATTAGTCCCAAAAAATAATAAACTATGTTACAATCGACGATAAGGAGTAATCATCATCCAATATACCCATATCATATCATATGGGTATCTATGTATCAACATGGAAGAAATTTAAATCATAGTAAAGTAAAAGAGGCCTATCTTGAATTATAAAAACTTTATACCACAAGATGTGATAAAATCATAGGTGATGATATAAGGATATCATAGGCCACATTTTGTATCATATAAGGCAATAAAGGTTCATCATTGTACATGTTACAATATCTTGTTTTCTGTGTATAGTGAAATGGATCATGTTATAAGAGGAAACATTAATATTTCACCAAATGATATAAGTTTCAAATAATAACTGAAGGAAAAACATGTTATGGATTATAGTAATGGTGATCTATATTGAAGCTCCAAGTCATTTTATGGAAGGATATTGGGGAATTTCATAGTCTATAATAGAAGGATCCTATGTAGGCTCGCATATCATAGCTGAAAATATAGGTATATCATTATTTAGTACTAAATGAGTTAAAAAACTATCAAGGACTCTAAATGAATGAAAATACATCATATATTATCAATACTCATTAAATTAATATACAAGAAGTAAACGGGTCTCATAAATGAATATCAAGTAGTAAAAAATCATGAGATTCTATAGAGAATGTATAAAACAAAAAAATATATTGTGGTGTGCATAAAATATTATAAAAATTCATACATAACATAAGGTTTTCTTCAAATTTTTTGGGTTTGTTAGAGGAAACACCAAGTTGATTAATATTTTATCCAAACACATAACATACATACATGGTGAAGGAGATCAGGGAATAACATATTGACCACATGGAAGATACTGACTGGTCATGATGGTCATGGGGTCATATTTTGCAACTAATGCAGTTAGTGGAGCATTTAAGGTTATTGAGTTTTTATGGTGTATAAATATTTCTAGAAAATTATTTGGAAACATGGTAGATTATGTTTGACTATGGGGGGACTGGAGAGGATGTTGGATTGAACAAGAAGATGGTGTACAAACATAGAGTAATTTTGTATATGGAAAACCACCGTACATAATTAAGTAATTACTATGAGAGTGAGAATATGAGTTACACTATCTATAATGTAACACCGATGTATAATAAATGATGGAAATATGTGATGATATCAACATAGTTGGTAATAACCTAGAGTATAAATAAGGAGAACAAGAAAAATAAACACATTGTGACATATGAGAGATACCCACCAAGAGTATAAGAAAATAATAGATGAGGTATATTGTATATCTTATCACTCCCACTAAAGATAATAAGAGGATGAGGAAGGAGGTTGGCCTAAGTGAAGTGGTGTAATACCAAAGAGATATAAAGGATCATATATTTGATAGTGATATATTTCCTGGGATTAATCCTATTTATTATCATGTTGATATTTAAGTATTAATTTATTATAATTGGGAGAACCCCACTATGATAGAATCCACATTCACATGGAGTGACCCTTAGGAGGGATCCCTGTATTATATCAAAGATTATTCATTAATGATTTTATATGGAAATAATATGTTATCCATGTGCCTTGGAAGTATACCAAATTGGGTGAACTAAATAAATCACGTGCACTAAAATTTATATATGTTGACATGGGTGTGTTATGAATTCATAATTCCTTGTAAATAAAAGGAATTTATGAGTGAGAATAAATGTGACTCTTAACAATATGAGTTTAATATGCTAGTGGGAATTGAGGTCTAAATAATTTAAAAAAGTTAAATAAATGTTATAAATTTATCATAGCATAACCAACACCACCCTCTCAGGGTTACTCATTTTAGTCCCTTACTAGAAACCTTTGATATTGGAGCCCTGGTTCGCTCTATTAATCAAACCCTCTCTATTTAGTTTGTGAAATTTCATTACACTTATTTTTTAATCATAGATTACTATATAAGATCACTTGTGTTTGATAAAATATATTATTAAACTTGGAAAACCCACATTTTTTCTTATCCATAAAGTTAATTTAATATTATACTTTTGTTTTTCATGATATCATTATATTCAATGAAGAGAAAATATCCTTTGATGAAAAAACACAGAAGGTGTTATGTTTTACCTTTATAGACAAGGTGTTCAAGAAGGTCCTATTTTGTTAAAAAATAATTATATATTGGATAAGTTTAAGGAGTTATATAAAGACTCTAATTCATTATAAAAATTACTTATACTTACTATAAGTAAAATAAGTGGAGATATGTAATGTTTAAATTCATGTAGAATATATAAAAGATACAAACTAAAAGAATATCAAGGTATGGGTATAAAAAGTAACCAAATTTTTAAAGGAACCTAAGTGATACTAGATATGGAATCTTTTGAAAATTGGATGCACAAATGATTTTATAATCCATTGGAGTGTTAGAGTCAAAATAAGAGACTCCTTATCCAAAGGAAATGGAGTCGCATTATGAATATATGCATCATGAATATCCTTGATTAAAGGCCACTCTAAAGGAATTTTATGGAATATTAAAAGGTATACATTAAGATAAAATAAATAATTCCTTGACCCCATTAAAGTAAATAGGAAGAAACTAATGTCTAGCATAAAATAAGAGCCACTAGGAAACTAGATTATAGGTTTTAGGTGAGGATAAAAATCTTGCTAAAAATGGATAAAACACACCTCATATCTACATATATTTAATTATAAATGAGATACAATATATAAAGATGGAAACTAGTAGTAGTAGAAACATGAATAATCTAAGATTCATATGTGTATATTACTAAGAGTTTGTATACATATGAATATATATATTATTCTATATGAATGTAGATATTAACATTAAAGTTAATAGGGGTGATATTATGATGAATGAATGAGTAGATTTATAGTGAGTAAATCCACATGAGGATTCATTCATATCAAAATATAAAAAAAGGGTTCTCTTAATGTTAATGGTAGAATTCTAAGCCCATTATAGTCATTATTTATTTGTTAATATATTTTTTGAATAATTTATTGAGGGATACAAGGTTTGTTTCATTTGATATATGAAAACAATGAAAAGTTTTATTTGATTCAAAATGATTATGATAGGTATAAATGGATATTTTTAAATTATTGGATAGCCATTTTAATTCTTACATTGATCCATGAATCAAGTATTCTAATAGGGATGGTTAATTAATTCCATTCTAAGTGATGATTCAATCTAATCTTATAATAATAAATGAAACACCATAAAGAACTGATGAAGGAATAAAAAAAGAAAAAAAATTATTTTGATTTGGCTCTCATAGAGTAGAAATAATTGGATTTTTTCACAACCAAATCTAAAGAGAAATATTTTTTGGTCTCATATATCAAGTTATAGTGGAATTTTTATCAATTAGTAATGATAAATAAATAAATAAATTTATAATAATCAGCTTCACCCATTGAATCAATGCTATAAAATACAAATTTCATAAATAAGTTATAGATCTTGGGATGGTTGGATATAAGGATTGTCCATAGCATAATGATACACTAGATATATGCTTATAATGCTAGTATATGTTATTATAACTATATAGAATCAATATTTATCATGTAAATATGGTTATTATATGAATAAATTATTAAATTTAGTAAATATTAGAGATTATGAGAGGAGATAATTTCTATATATCAAATAATATACTTCAGGGAAGAATGAAAAGGTCACATTAAGTGAACTTAGTGAGTGTACATATTAAATATTTAAGAATATGTAGAGAGTAATGTATAGAGTGCTTCAATAAATAGAATAGTACTTTGATTAGAGGATAAATAATATAATATGATACTATTTATTTAAAAAATTTCATATTGGTAGGAATTATGAAACAAGGTAATAATGTTTTAGTTTTAATGTGTAAGGGTTGGATTGTTGAAAAAGTGTGATCAGTTTTAAAATTTATCAAATATATTTTATGAACTGTTGGTGTGCATTGGAGGTCTATTATATTATATTTATGAAAAAAACAATCAATTTTAAAAATTGTCTTATTTTCAAAGAGGTTGTTTGATTAACTGAGATATTAATTTGATCATAATGAAAATTTTGTGATGCTAATAGATCATGTTTTTATAATTGTGTTGGAGAATAAAAGTGGATATATAGTGACTGTTGAGGTAGTACACTTATGGAATTGAATTTATAATAAGAAATCATACATACATATCGCATTTAGTGATATACTATTATTATTAGTGGTGATAATGATACATGAAGAATGAACTGAACTACACTACATTCCATAACATATGACCTGCAGCTATCAAAAACCCATGAAAGTTTTGTGCATATTTCATCTGATAATAAATTGATACAACTATATAATATTTTTATGTTATAAAGGAACTAATACTATCATTATTCATGAAAGTTTGAATTAAATCATGTAGTTGTTGTTTCATAAGGTGATAAGGTGTAACATAATTCATGGGAGAAGTTGATAGAGAAGTACCAGTTATCACAGGTAGCAACAACACATAATGAAAGATGTGAATTCTTTCTAGAAAATAAACTAAGAATATCTATCTATGTGATATAAAATAAAAGTGAATAATCGATATATATAAAGGTATATCACAATTTAAAATATATTTATTCCACCAAAAGTGACATAATGATCTATTTTTTCTTTGGTTTATATTCTAAGTTTATTTATTGATATGAATACCATGGGTTTTTGTAAGATATAGACCTTTTTTGGAGTTACATCAGGCTAGTTTTCAGATATTATTTTTCCTTGTGTTATGTTCCTTTCATTAAGTTTTACCTTGGGCTGTGTTTGGGTGGATATATAAGGAAAATGAAAGAAAAAGGGTAGTGCATAGTTGACGCATAGTTTTCCCTAACCGTGTGCCCTAGCACAGCAAACGTGAAACCATGGAAAATAGGTATTTTCATGGTTGGTGAACAGTTTGTCAAATTATGTCCCCTATTATGAGTAACCATGAACCCCTATGAAATAAGTTCATGGTTTAGACACATGTTTAGGAGAAACTATGCACCCCTGTCTAAAAAATCGTGATCGACTTTTTAATTCACACAAAAATTAGATTTTTAATTACCTGATCCCCCATTTTAATCCCTAATAAATATCCATTAATCCCATAGTGATTTCTCATTATTTTGAAGCCTCTCAGATAGATCCCAATCCATCGTGACCTCCGTTCTTTGGGATTAGAAGCACACATTAAAGATCGGCACCCCTCATGGTAAGAGAATCCTATACCACATGGTTTCCTATTCTTCCTTAATTCCTTATCCTATACTTTTGGTGGTTGTTTTTCCTATTTTGGGATATATATAGATATATTTTTTTGTGTATATATCTAGTATTATAGATCTAGATCTATATTATAGAGATCGTGATTTATTTGATCTTGATTTAGGTCATAGGTTTAGATCTCGTTATACGTTGTTACGCCGCTGATTTTTGGGGATTTTTGTTGGGAAATTGTTTGTCGATAAATCTAGGTAGGTGGTCTATTATGAAAATCCCATAGTATTGATATAAAATACATGAATGTGATTTTTTTTATATTTCTTGTGTTCATTTAGAAATTTGAATTCAAAAATTTAATTAATAAATGTTGTCAATTAATATAATAATCATATACTTTTTATTATAATCATACATGATTTAATGATATAAAATTACACTTAATAAAAACCAAAATATTGATAAGTATATTGTATTGAGAAATTAGGAACATTATATAACAACTTAAAACATGAAATACAACATCGTTATTGAAAAATTCCTTTACATGACCACAACATTCTTTCATAATTAACACTGCATGGGATAACCTGAGGACATACATAAGAAAGGGGTGAGCTATAAAGCCCAGTATGGGAGTAAACATGGAATAAAATGAATATAGTAATACATGTTAGGCAAGGAATATTGACGAGGTATAAAGGAACATGAATAATAAATCGTGATATATCATGATTTTCATAACATGGAAATGTAGAGACAACTTAAAACACTACATCATCGGTCAAGGCTAAACTGCAAAGACATCATAGTTGAAAAAGTACATTAAAGGAATCAGGTGAACCCCATTTCCAACAAGTAATATCATGATAATAAACATTACCCAATTCATTGGAGTAGTACATAATTTTGGGTGCACATATCACTTTAATTTTATTCTAATGCTTATGTTTTCCACATAGATCATAAAAGATGGATTCATTATTCATCATAATTTATTCCATGATAAAGGAGTGTGGAGTAAATAAATTTAATTCCTAAATAAAAATTTATATGTGCATAAAGGTTAATACCTTTGATAGAGGAATGGGTATGGTATTCACAACCCGATGATTTTGTCATGGAAAATCATGGTGCAATTTTAGCAGCATAACGGCAGGGCATAAAAATTCATAAAAAGGTTAATAAGAGAAGAAGGGGTATCTCATAATATATAAATGAAATTGAAAGTAATAGGGTCATATAAATACATGTCCCAGCATAAGAAATTTTCAAATATAAGGTGTAACATAATAAATAAATTTGAAGAAAGAGGAGAAATGGAATAACTCTTATGAAAATTTGGTATGGTAACAGGTGTACATGGGAGGGATTAATGAGAGAGAAAGGGGAATATAATCATAATAAAATTATAAGTGTAGTATATAAGAGTTATTAAAACATACCCCATAATTTTTAATTGACAATAAAAGGGTGTAACAATATAAGGAAACTTGGATAAAAAAAAGAGAAAGGAAGAAACCTTTACTTGAGTGTGTGACTTCAAAAGCTTGAAGAGGGGATTATAGATAGATTGGGGTGCCTTGAGAGGATTATATAGAGGGTATTAAATAGTAAGGATATGATCTAATTATTTTTAGTGAATATAAATATGATTTTTGGTTGGTTTATATAGGAAATGATAGGGAAATTCTTTAATATTTCACAAACTTAGGTTTTGGAATCTATATAATTATATATTCAAAACCACAAACCTTGCCATGGTTTTTGCCTGTGCTTTTTGCCAAATAGGAGTGGAAAAAATTATTTTATAAGGACAAAGGCCTAATATATTGAAATATTATCCTTTCTTATGTATAGATGAGTCACATTATTAAATAAATGAATTTAAAATCATAAAAAATATTATAAATTTTTGAGGAATCACTAAGGATTTATAAAATAAGTCAAAAAAATCACATTATTTTAAAGGTAAAATATATATTTGTCTTAATATCTCTTTTATAGTGTTTATAAAATCACTATTTGGACATTATGATGTCATAAAACACCCTATATATTTATATCGTATTTAATTTTTACCCAAAATATCGATTGTCTTAGAAAATTTTGAAAAATTAACCATTGGATAATATTAACATCCTAATTCCAAAAATAATATCCATTTTATCTAAATAATTTTCAAAATATCTGAATTTTCACTTTTAAATTGAAAACCGATATTTATTGAAAATTGACTCGTTTTGACAGAAAATAGTTTTCAAACCATAAAAAAGATTACCTTTGACTTCATAAAAATTATATTATTATTTATATTTAATAAAATTAATTTAATGATAATATTTTAATAAAATATTAGTTATTTAAAAAATAAATTAATTCACTAAAATATTTTTCATAATTTAATTTGAATATTAACCAAATATTTTATTTGTGCTTTAAAAATAATTAACAAAGTAACAATAATAGAATAAAAGTATATTCATTATTATTTAGAAAAATAATGTACATAACCATAATTCTAAGGTATTGATACATATCCATTTATTACATAAGAATACTCCCTAAGAGTAAGGTGTGTGATGATGTGACTTTCATGAGGCCATTTTGTGAACATGGTTTGGGCCGTGATCTCAATGATCTTGAAATTCTCCCGTAAATAGTTTCACTCGGGCTTAAGTTGTTGGCTCTCAACATGGGATTGGTCTAGGTAAAATCCTAGAAATTCTATCTCCCTCAGAAGCTCGGATAAATGGGCTTCATAAGGAACAATCCTACTGGTTGAGGCTATCACCTCCTTTGTCAGTGTTGAAAGGATTTGTTAAAACCTTATATTTATACTAGTCATGGGATCATTGTTCAACGAATATATTATTAATGGTAAATATACTTAATTGTAATTTATATACAATTGGATATAATAAAATAAATTGAGTGCATGTGCTTTCTATATCCATTATAAAAATAAGACATTTAATTAAGTCAAAAGGGAAATAACAGTTCAGGTCATTATAATTAATTAATTGAGAAATTAGGGATTTGATTAAATAATGAAATTGTGGAATTGATAATAATTTATTGTGAGTTAATTATCAGAATGTTGAATTGTGAATTAAAAATAATTAATTTTTGAATTAATTATTTTAATATTGAGACTTTTGAGTAGAAATAATTAATTAATGAATTAATTATGGGAATATTTGTGACTGTGGATTTTATTAATTAATTGTTAGATTAATTAATGGAAGTAATGGGATTAATTAACTGGTGAATTAATTAATATAATTGTGGAAGATTAATTAATTGGTGAATTAATTAATGGAATTTATGTGACCAATGATTTGATGAATTAATTGAAGGGAATGTAATTATTAATTAACTATTGAATTGATTAATGGAGTTTATATGATTAATTAATTATTTAATTAATTAATGTGATATATGTGATATATGTTATAAATGTGATACATGTAATATATGTGGTATGTGTGATATATATTACATGTATGGTATATCTGATTTATTGACAAAATGGGGTCCTAGTCATTACATTCTAGGGCCCAAGGCATTATAAAAATTGTATGGGAAAGAGATCGATGCTCTAAATACCCATGATGTGTGTGACAAGGAATAATGATCAAAATACCCATAATGTATGAGACAAGGATGGTGCTCCAAATACTCATGGGGTGATAGATATGATGATTTATTCCCTATGGTTCCAATTATTCATATCATGAATTGAAATTAAATGAATAATGAAAGATTATTTGTTAAATGAATTTTAAATTGATAATGTAAAATGGTTCAGACTCTAGCACTGGCTGAAGTAGGTATTGAGGTTCAAGTGTCCTAAAAAACCCAATGGTTTATGCGGTTAAATAAAGGATAATTGAATAAATGTAAAATGTTTACTTTATTACCTATATTTTATTCCTTATAAATCTACATAAACTATTTGAATGGCTATTATTTTAGAATTTGTTGGTTGGGGCCTACTAATTTGTACTCACACCCTAGTCAGTCTTCCTGATTGGTACCCGTATAGACTTTGTGTTTTCTATATAGGATAAAGGCAATGGACCTATGTTAGATGGATAATTTAGGGATGGAGCACGGATTAGGGAACCAAACATGGTTCAAGACCCCCTTAGGATTCATCAGTGTCTTGGCTTTTGGGATTGCATTTTGACACTTGTCATGTACAATAAAATGGAATATTTAGATTTTAGTTTTATATTGTATCTCCAGTTTGGTCATCTTGTGATATTGGTACTATTCTATTTCTTGTTATATGTTATTCAATTAATGTTTCTTATTTTTTTCCATTGGTTTTTCACTGTGATAAAAGAGGGTATAGTCTCCCCTTGACCTATATTAGATCCTCGCTACTAGTCAGTGGCCTCTGGTGTGTGGGGAGGTGCACCTGAGGCCATGTGGTGATCTGGATCAAGGCACTTGGGAATGACACCTAGGCCATGACGTTATAAAGTGGTATTAGTGGCAATTTTTTTATTTTCTATTTTCTTAATATTTGGGAAAGGTAGATAAGAGATTAGGGAGAATCGGGCCTTGTACATAATCTCATGCATGGGGTTTTTAAACCCATATATGAGGGAAAAACCCAAGTACCCAGGGTTTTATTTTTGTTATTATCATATGTTGTTATAGTTGAATATTATTTCACCTTGGGTGACACACTTATTGTATGGTGTGATTATTATTTCAGAGATTGGTTGAGATTTTATGAGTTGTTACTCATGGCCTAGTAAGTCATGAGAGTTGAGTATACTTGTATCATTCTAGGAACTTAGGATTATTTTTTTTAACATGAATTGTTTTAGGAGCACACAAGAAAATGGGTTTTGGGTAAGTTGTTGAACTTGAATTGTTTTTCCTTTCTTGTGAAATTAAACTGAAAATGGTGCCTAATATATAATTGAGAATTTTAAAATGATGAAAATAAGAATAAATGAGTGTCTAATTGATAAAATTGATTAATGAGAATGTTTTTACCCATGTTAACCATGACCTTGGTGTAAGATGGTTAATGGCAGTGATAGTGCCTTGGTTTTGACCACATGACGAGATTTGGGGAAAATATGGTTTTTATTTTTTGTGACTTTCCTCTTATATAAATTTGATAAAGTTGTGTTATAAGTTCTAAGACATGTTTTTGGCATTGTAGATATATGCCTCTATGATGATTCTTATTGAGATGATGATAGGGGGATATGGCTAGAAGTGCTCCACCAGAAGTGGAACTTGAGGCACTGATTGTGTCGGTTGAGAAGGTTGGGGAGTAGTTCCGAGATAACTCTAATAACTTCATATAATTCATGGAAAGAGACCCATTTTTGGTTGTGAAAAACATTTCTGGTATAATGATTAAGTTTCTGTTGCAACACCATTTAACTTTTAAAGGAGAGGGTGTACTTGAGGGAGCTAAGTTCTGGATTGAGGCTAACCAAACTATACTTGACCACTTAGATACTCCTACTGAGAAGAGAGTAAAATTGTCTACCTATATGTTAAGTGGTTAGTAAAAACATTGGTGGGGAATCCAGACTCAGGATGGATAGATGGAAGATATGGAATAGAAGGACATTCAAGAGAAGTTTCTGGACATCTTTTATTCAGAGATACACAGGTAGGAGAGAGTAGCTGAGTTCATGTGGTTGAATCAGGGGAGAATGTTTGTGATGGACTATGATGGATGATTTATATAATTGAAACACTTTTCTCCATAATTGGAAGGAAATGAGGATACTATGGAAAAGTGGTTTTAGGATGGGATTAAATGTGGAATTAAGTCTTAGGTGAGCATCTTCAGGCTGAATAAGTTTTCAGATGTGGTGAATTGGGCTATCATATCTGAGGGGAACCTGAAGGAGGATTCCAGTGGTGGATATGTGGTTTCTTCTAGATGATCTGGAAGTACATCTTCTGAGATAAGATGTGTTATTAATTTAAATTTATCCAGAGTAGTGGAAAGAAAAGTGGCTAGTTAGAGGGATTAGTTACTCAGGATATTACCTGAGTACTTTTTCCACCAATGCGGTAGACCGGGACACTTTCATAAACATTGTACTTAACCACTAATAGAAAGTTGAGACTATGGAAATACATGCCATCTATAGAGATTTTTTAAGAACCTATGATAGATGGTTAGTGATGGAGTAGCCAAACCGAACCAATGTGTGGGAAGATGGTCTTTTGAACCATGTCAGTTTGGCAGTAAGAGTTCTACTGGTAGAGGTGGTAGAGGTAGTGGATGTGGTTCTTTTGGGAAAGAGCACCCATATCAACATATTAGCTTAGATCAGGGGAGTCAGACTACATCAAAGGGAATATGGACAGGAGTTCATAAGTATTATCTGATACTGGTGCCTCTCATTCCATTATTTCTAAAAACATTTTAATGGTTTTATCCTAGTGGTGGAGTTTGTAAGTAGGGTTATGAAAATAGATACATCATTGGGAGTACAGACTAGAGTCATCTATTTGATAAAAGGTTGATCTCTTGAGATCGGGGAGTACTGTTTTCTCTAAGATCTTTATATCCTGGACATGTCAAGCTTTGACTTTATTTTGGGTATGGATTGGTTAGTCACATACCAATCCCACATTGATTGTTACTAGAGTATAGTGACTTTTATATATCTTAAGGGTAATCATTACATTCATTTTGGAGAGTGGGATATCTAGGTAGGCTGAGCAGGGCCAATTACACAACAACTGGGAGAGATCAAAACACAAGTTGCAAGTATATTGATGGATGATATTGGTGTGAAGTAAGACATATTTCCAACCATAGTGGATATTTTTTTAGGATTTGTTTCTTAAAGACTTATCAGGGTTTCCACCTGAGTTAGATGTGGAATTTACTATTGATATCATATTAGGCACTGATCGAGTTTCTATTCCACATTATATAATGGAAAAGACATAGATTCAAGATCTCAAGACTTGGCTAGAGGTTTTGGAGGATAAGGGATTTATCTATCTGAGTATGTCAACTTGTGGCTCACTTGTTTTTTTTCCAATAAGGATAATGAGACTCTAAATTTGTGCATTGATTACTGGAAGTTTGATTGGATGGTTGTGAAGAACCAGTACCCTCTTCCGCGTTTCAATGGTTTATTTGACTTGTTGATGGGAGCTTGTGTCTTTTCCAAGATTTACATGAGATCAGGGTATCATCAACATAGAATTAAGACTTATTATATATCGAGCACTATTTCAAAAGTAGGTATAAACTATATGAGTTCACTAAAATTCTAGTTGGGTTGACGAACACACTAGCAGTATTTATATCCTTGATGAATAGAATATTTAATTTATACTTGGATCAGTTTGTTGTATTATTTGTGGATGACATCTTGGTGTACTCCAAGACTCATGATGATCATTCCCAACACCTTGACATCCTCCTGGGTACATTGAGATGGAATCATCTATACACCAAGATATCTAAGTGTCAGTTTTGGATTAATCAGATATACTTCTTGGGTTACATCATCTTAGAAGAATGTGTGTATGCGGACACAGAGAAAGTTCAGGTATTGGTTTCATGGGAGTATCCTAAGAAAGGTTTTTATATTCAAATATATCTGGGTTTAGTTGGATATAATTAGAGGTTTATCCAAGAATTTCCCCAATTTGCAGTGCCACTTATGGGATTGTCGAAAAAGGGGATAAAGTTTTAATTTTTGGATGCATGTGAGAGGGATTTTCAGGAGTTGAATAAGAATTTAACATTGACACTGATCTTGATCCTACCTAAACTATGTGAGGATTATACAGTGTATTGTGATGATTCTAAGATCGGGCTCAGAGCTATGCTAATTCAGGGAGATCTAATTGTATCAAATGGATCTCAGAAGTTGAGTCCACATGAATTAAACTACCCTACGCATGACCTCGAGTTGGATGTAGTGGTGTATGATTTGAAGTGTTAGAAGAATTACTTGTTGGGAAAAAATTTTACTATGAATGCAGACTAAAAGAGATTGAAGTATATCTTTTCACAGTGAGATTTGAATCTTTTTCAGTGAAGATGGGTTGAGTGCATGAAATATTTCAATTTTGAGCTAGAATATATGCTTGAAAAGTGGAATAGTGTTGATGATTATTTGAGCAATAAAACTGATAATCGGGTGGTACAGGAGTATAGCACTGAGTGGAAAATGATGACTCTACTATCGAAGATTCATGTGGTGGTTCAATAGTGTTAGGATATTATGACTCTCGTATTAGTTTTAGTGGATTATACACTTTTGAACCAGATTAGAGATAGAAATTATGAGGTTCTGGAGTGTCTAACCTTGAGGAAATCCTTGAAGGTGTGGACTCACCATCATATTGGATCATAGATGAGTATGAGATCATATATTTATCATGTTGTTGTGCCTATAAACATGCAAGAGGAGTTTTTGTGGGAATTTCATGCCTCAACATCTAGGTAGGAAAAAAATGTACTGTGACCTATGATGAAGGTTTTGGTGGTCGATCATGAAGAAGGAAATAATAAGGTTTGTGACATGATTCTACACTTGTTAGTAGGTCAAGGCCAAGAATCAATGAACTGTAGGTTTACTATAGTTGTTTTCCATTTCAGAATGATAGTGTGATGGAGTGACCATGGAATTTTTGGTGGGTCTCCTGAGAAAGACTCATAAGAATTACACTAATTGGGTTTTTATGGACAAACTGTAGAAATTAGTGCATTTAATTCCTATATAGAATACTTTATCAGTGGATCAGTTGGAAGATTTTTATGTTTAGGATATAGTTTGACTATATGAGTTGACATGGACTATAGTTTCAGAACATGACTCACACTTTACTTTGCACTTATGTAAGGGATTACAGAAGGATCTTGGTATGTAGGTCTTATTGAGTACGTATTTACACCCACATATATATGGGAATTCGGAGTGTACTATACAGGTGATTGAGGATATGTTGTGAACATCTGCCTTAGACTTTAATGGATCTTGGGAGAAGCACCTAGATCTAGTGGAGTTCTCCTATAAAAAATAGTTTTTAGGAAACTATTCATATGGAAGCATACAATGAACTTTATGGTAGGTCATGAAGATCACCTCTATATTGGACAGAGATAGGCGAGTGAGAGTAAATAGGACTGAGTCTCATGTAGGAGACATCAAAGTAGGTGTAGCTAATTCAACAATGTATGGCTACAGATCAAAGTATAAATAAGTCATATGTTGTTAGACTTCAATGAATCCTAGAGTTTATAGAGGGGGTCGTTTATTTCTCCAGGTGTCACTTAGGTTGGGTCACTGTATGATATAGAGACATGTCAAGTTGGCACCCAGGTTCATTGGACCATTTGAGGTTGTGGAAAGAATTGGGCTGGTAGCATACCGATAGTTTCTACCATAGAGATACATTTCTATGCATTATATTTTCCATGTGGCATAACTTTTGTGGTACCACCCTGACCCTTATGATGTGATTGAGGTGGATGATGTTGATCTTGAGATAGATACGTCCTTTGAGGAGCATATGATTCGTGTGTTGGATCGTAGTGAGAAAGTGTTGTGGTGAAATATCATGCTCAATGTTCATGTATTCTAGAAACATGGGTGTGTATAGAAGGAAACATTGGAAAGGGAAGAAGATATGTGGGCTCAGTTCCTTGATATTTTTTACTTTGAATCTTAGAGATACTTGGGAGTGAAACTCGAGGACGATATGTTATAAGGTGGGGAGATTGTAAGATCCGGACATTTTTTAGAGTTGTCTCAGGCTCATTTCTAGGTATCCTTTTGCTTTTTATTTAGTACCTCTCATTTGGATTTACCTTGGGATGTGTTTGGGTGTAAACTTGTGGAAAATGGAAGAAAAAGGGAATTGCACGGTCGGCACATGATTTTCCCTAACTGTGCACCCCAGCCTAGCAAATTGTGAAACCCTAAAAAGTGAGGATTTTTCATGATTGGAACATGGTTTTTCAAACTATTCACCCAATTAGGAGTAATTGTGAACCCCTATGAATTAGGTGTAGATTTTAGATGCACAGTTAGGGGAAACCATGCACCCCTACCCAACAAACCATTCTCAACTTTTTAATTCACCCGAAAATTAGATTTTTAATTACCTGAACCCCCATTTTAATCCCTAATCGACCTCTATTAAAACCATTATGATTAATAATGATTTTGGAACCTCTCAAATAGATTCCAAGCCTTTTTTATATCCGTTCTTCATGATTCAAATCCCATATTGATGATCTTCATCCCACCCAGTAAGAGAATCCCATCCTGCTTGGTTTCCCATTCTTCCTCCCTTCTTCTATTCTTTTGGTGTGTTTTATTCCTATTTTAGGAAAGATATAGATATATTTTTTTGGATATAGATCTAGGATTATAGATCAATATCTGTATTAGAGACATCATGGTTTATTTGATCTTGATTTAGGTTATATATTTAGATCTTGTTCTACACCATTACTCCACTGAATTTTGGATATTTTTATTGGGAAATTGTTCATTGAAGAATTGAGGTAGGTGGTCTATTATTCAAATATCATATCGTTGATATCAAATATGTGCATGTGATTATATAATTTCTAGGGTTCGTTTAGAAAATTGAATTCTTAAATTGAATTAATTAATTTGGTTAATTAATTAATTGAGGAAATGAGGATTTGATTGAATAATGAAATTGGGGGATTAGTGATATTGTATTGTGAGTTAATTATCAAAATGTTTAATTGTGAATTAAGAATTATTGATTTTTGAATTAATTATTTTAATAATGATATTTTTTAGTAGGAATAATTAATTGATGAATTAATTATGGGAATATTTGTAATTGTGGATTTGATTAATTAATTTATGAATTAATTAATGGATGTAATGGGATTAATTTATTGGTTAATTAATTAATGAAATTGTGGAATATTAATTAATCAGTTAATTAATTAATGGAATCGATGTGACCAATTAATTGACGAATTAATTTAAGGCATTTTCATGATTAATTATTTTTTTAATTAACTAAGGGAGTTTCTATAATTAATTAATTGTTTAATTAATTAATTTGATATATGTGATACATGTGATGTATATGATACATTTGATAAATGTGATACATGTGATATATATGATAAATGTGATATATATGACACATATGGTATATGTGATTGATTGAGAAAACGATGTATTAATTATAACATTCTAGGGACCAAGGCATGCATGAAAATTGTATGGGGTAGAGACTGATGCTCTAAATACCCATGATGTGTGGGACATGTACTAATTCTACAAGTACCCATGATGTGTGAGACAATTATTGATTCTCCAAATACTCAGGAGGTGTTGGACATGATGATCTAGGCCCAAAAATAGTGGCATTAAACTATAGTTCCAATTAGTTTTATCAGGAATTGAAATTAAATGGATAATGAAATCCAATTTGTTAAATTAATTGTAAATTAACAATGTGAATATCAGGCCTCGACCTTAAACCTTACTTAATATTGAATTAAATGAATAATTCACATTGAGAATCTTTTCAGGTTTAGATTTTTAGAGAATTAGAACATAACTATTACATCTCAAAAGATTACAAAGTAGACACTTCTACTAAATTTCCATAAAATAAAAACTCTTAAAAATAAACATGTCTAGTTCCATGTTTTAGATAGCATGAATTTTCCTTGATCCCATCCTTGACCCCATTCCACTTTAAGTCCTGTGAAAAACATTTCAAAAACTTGGGGTGAGCATAAAAAGCTCAGTAAGGGATACGCAAAGAAAGAAATCTGTTAGTTTTTCAAAACCACCAGTAAACCATGAATACTTTATCAAAGAAATAATTTTCACCTTTATGAAGACAAAAATACTCTTCATTGAATAAAAGATCATTACTTATCTTTTTGTAATCAAAAGATTACCATAAAACCCATTTAAAGAACACATAACATATAAAGGTAACTTGGGACATAAACATACTTAAATGGAATAACCATACGGTCGACTTGCACACATACTTAAATGGAATAGCCATACGGCCAACTTCCATACCCAATGCATTGGAGGTTATAACTTAACCACCCATCCTGGTATTCATGGCACCACCCGTCGTATGGTTCATCACGTAACCACCCATCAAATGTCTAAGTACCATTATAAAATCATAAGACATAAAACAAATATAATGGAAAGAAAACATTTCCACACTTTGATCACAATATATCACATAAATATATTGACATAACAAATCCATTATAAAAACCATTTTCAATACGAAAATACATAAAAGAGTATATGGTATTTATTTCATTTTAAAAACATTACGGCTTGTTGTGGAAGCCAAAGACCAAATAATACTCGCGGCGGCGGAAAAGGTCGTTGTCACCGAATACGTTAAAAGAAACATTCCTTTTTGTTGTTTTTTAAAACTATTCGTAGAAAAATATTCCTTTTTTTATAAAATTAAAATTCAAAGGGGTTTATACACCGTATAAAAGAAAGTTGTGTATAAAACGAAATATGCCTCAATGAAAGGAGATTGAGATGAAGTCCCTTACAAAGATAATTTTTTTAAATAAAATAGATCTATTATGTGTATTCACTATAAGTACACATAAATAAAGTACAAATACCAGATAGGAAATAATAATATCAGGACATAATTTGAAAGTAGGAGATTAACCCAAAGAATGGAAATTGGGTTAAGAAGTTCCCTTACCTCGGGTCCGACTTGACTCAATCATTCTTTAAAGTCCTGAATAATAAACATGAGTTAATTTCTATTTTCTTAAGGACCTTTTTCAAGTTAATTATTAATTTTATATCACTTATTACCATGTTATAAACATTATGTAATCATTTTAGTTAATAATGTTTGGTTTGTCGATACTTGGTTCTTAAGTCGAAAGTGGACTTCTTACAATTACATGTTGTTCGTGTGGTCAAAGGTTCATTATATCCAGAATGATATTCATGATTTGGATATAATATATATCATATATATCCAGCATATGTATGTATTTGTAATATTACATAATAATTTAGAGGTATGAAATGAAATGCACCGTTCATGGAGACGGTAAGCCGTACTTAGGCATGAACGCTACTTCCATTTCTATGTCATATTAATGGAATTAAAACTAAATGAGAGATATGTATATTTTAATTCAAGAATTATATTCATTATTTAGATTTAACATAAATCATATATATCCATTATATACATGTACTCATAATAGTACATTACATTTGGGGATAAGAAATTAAATGCACCGTTCATGGAGACGGTAAGCCGTACGTACGCATGAATGCTACTTTCATTTCTATCTCATACTTTAATGGAAATAAATAATAATTATATAAAGTAATATTATAATTCCATTATAAAATCATATATAATAACTTTAAATCCATCGTTTATACATCCCACATATGGCATTAACGAATCAAATCACTTTGAGGGGGCGGTAGTCTGCACTTCCTAAAATGAAGATATCGCGTATACCCATAATGGAAGCCATAAAGGTATGCCATAAATGAGAAATTCAGAAGATTAAGGAAAACATAAAAATATTATATATCATATATAAATATATTGACATCTTAATGGCCACCTTTGAAGGTGTTAGAAATATATTGAACAATCATCGTTTCGTGAGGAAAAAATTCGCCATCCACAGAAACAGTATGTTCGTTAACCATTAGATGTATCAGTGTGTAAGTGTAGCTCGAATGCTTATTATAACAACATCCTAGTATATTTAAGATACTTTAGTTGTTATAAAATAAATTAATAAAAAGATTTTAGGGGGTTGGAGAAGCAAAATAAAACAAAAGAACACAAGTGAAGACATTACCTTAAAATCTGGTAACTCTCTTTGATTTGAGCTCAAAGGCTTCCTTGGGAAGACTTATGCCCATAGTGAGGCTTCTAGGAGTAAGAGATGGATGTGGATAGACAAAAAAAGCAGATATTGTCCGAACCAAAGTCTTGAGAGGTGTGGGAAAGGAGGTAGATTTGGGGGCCTTTTATTAGAGGAGAGGAGGGGCACTCTTGGAAAGTTAAGAAAAGATACTTTATTATAAAATGATTTTCGGATTTTAAAGGTCCCACATTGATATAATTCGAGGGTAAGTTGATAAGGGTTCTAAATATACTCATCCAATAGGTTTTTGACATGTGTAGGTCTTAGGTTTTACATTATCTTTTCATTTTATTTAAATCGTTAAATAATGAGGTAATCGTTGCATCATCATGATGTCATAAATAATTTAATTTATTTAATGTCTAAAAATTATAAAAAAATATCATGATGTATGAAATATTTTTAAGTTTCTAATGAATATTTATAGTCAAAAATATGATTGTATAACCCCACTTAAAAATTATTTTAGTAAAACAACTCATGTTTGTGACATTTTTACTTTTACTTTAAATAAAAGGCATTAATGTCATTATCTTACCCAAGTGGCTACATGGGGTCCCAAAAATAGACCCATGGATTGTATTGGTCGGCCATGACACATCCAATAAGGTTAGGACATGTGTAAAGTTCATTTCATATTATTAAAACATTATTCTTACCTTAAATTACACCAATTACCTCTAATCGCGATTAAAAACTTAAAAGTTACTATTCACCAAAAAAATTATTTTAATCCCATTGAACCACATTTTACTTCTTAATGACAACCATGTATGTTGAATTTTTTAAATTCAAAACACAAAGGTGGTATATTTTCATTTAAACAAAAAATCAGTTTTTTAAGTACCACTTAGTGGTTTCACTATTCATCAAAAATTGAAGTTTTTCAGAAAAATACCAAAACTTCACCCTAAGATATATTTGATATCCCGAATTCAAAAATGATGTCTATTTTAAAAAATTAAAAACATATAAGTTTCATTAATTAATTTAATAATTAATTCCCGCTGTCAGGAAAAAATAGCGTGTTTTAATGAAACAATATATATCAAAAGATTGACACTAGTTTAAGTCCAATTTCAAAGTGAAATTAATTCGAACGACCACTACTGGATTAAATGGTAAAAATATATTCTAATTTCACTTTAAAACCAATTCAAAAGATAATATAATCATATAAATAAATTAGATTAAAAGATTTTTTGAATTAAAATACAACATTTTTCACTATTCATTAAAAAATGAACTTTATCGGAAAAAATACCAAAAATTTACACAAAGTAAATTTTGATGTCCTGATTCTAAATAAGAATTTTATTTGGTCCAATAGAATTTATAAAAGTTACCAAAACTATATTTAATTATGGTTCGCCATCAAAAGGCGATAAGTGAACCTTTATTGTAAATTAGGGTATATACGCCTAAAATTGAATTCTTTTCGTATTTTAAGCCTTTATCTTTTATTAGATAAATGTAAAAACATTTAAAAAACATATATAATCATATTTTAGTTATTTATATCCATTCCCGCCAACACAACGACTATGTGTTAACTACCATTTAAAATAATATTATTATATTACTAGTGTGCAACGTAAGTTTTCAAAGAAACTCATCGTTGCGTATCGAGTACGCTATCGAACATAGCAACCCCTTTAAAGTAAAATTAATATTTAATTCGAAAATATTAATAAATATGAAAATTTATTATTCTTTATTTACATAGGATGTTACATCCTTCCCCCCTTTTGGGAATTGCGTCCTCGCAATTTTATTCACTTATCAAAATAAGTGGGGGTATTTATCCCTCATAGCATTTTCAGATTCCCATGTTGCCTCTTAAACCATATGGTTTTTCCACAAAACCTTTACCTGGTGAATTACCTTATTTCGCAACACTTTCTCTCTTCAGTCAAGAATTTGGACTGGTTGTTCTTCATAAGAGAGATTCTCTTCCAACTGAACTACCTCTTGGATCAAAACATGAGATGGATCTGGCATATACTTTCTCAACATCGAAACATAAAAAACATTGTGTACCTGAGATAAACTCGGAGGTAATACCACTCTGTATGCAACTGATCCAACTCTCTCCATAATTTCATATGGTCCAATGAACCATGGACTCAACTTTCCTTTCTTACCAAATCACATCACACTTTTCCATGGAGAAACCTTGAGAAAAACATGATCACCTACCTCAAAAGATAGATCCTTCATCCGGTTATCCGCATAACTTTTCTGTCTGCTCTGAGCTGTTCTCATGTGTTTCTAAATCAACTGAACATTTTCTGCCATATCTTCTTCCAATTCTGGTCCCATTAGCTTCCTTTCACCCACTTCATCCCAAAATGCTGGAGTTCGACACCGCTTCCCATATAATGCCTCAAATAGTGTCATCTATATACTGGAATGAAAACTGTTATTATATGAAAACTCAACCAAAGAAAGATGTTGGTCCCAACTTCCCTGATAATCCATCGAACAAGCTCATAGCATATCCTCCAAGGTCTGAATCGTTCGTTCTGACTTCCCATCTGATTGAGGATGAAAAGCTGTACTAAAATTTAATTCAGTACCCAACGACTTCTGAAGGACTTTCCAAAAGTTAGAAGTAAACCTGGGATCATGATCAGATACAATGGAGAGGGGAACTCCATGCAACCTGACTATATATTTAAGATACAATCGAGAGTGTTGATCTAGAGAGAAAGTATCTCGAATAGGAAGGAAATGATCAGATTTAGTCAAGCGGTCAACAATAACCCAAATTTCATTATTACCTCGAGATGTCTTCGGTAATCCCACAACAAAGTCCATGGATATATTTTCCCATTTCCACTCTGGCACTGGTAAAGGCTGAAGCATCCCTTTTGGTAACTGCCTCTCTACTTTAACCTGCTAAAAAGTCAAACACTTCACAGTAAAATCAGCAATATCTCTTTTCATTCTATCCCACCAGTAATACTACTGCAGATCTCTGTACATCTTAGTACTACCAGGATAAACTGAAAACGGGGAACTATGAGCCTCACATAACAACTCATTCTTCAATTGTGAATCACTAGGCACACATAATATCTTCCCAAACCTCAAAACACAATCATTATCAGTGTTAAATTCAGGCAACTTACTCTTCTGAACCAGATCAATCTTTTTCTGCAACTCACTATCTTCCCTCTGTGCTTGCTTAATTTTGTCTGATAGGGATGATCTCACTGATACCTGAAACAAAACAGAAGAACATCCTGCACCAAAAACCTCTATGCCAAATTTCATCAAATCCTTAACCAAAGGATCTCGTTCCAAAGGTAGCATGGTTAATGAAGCATTACTTTTTCGACTCAAAGCATCAGCCACTTTATTTTTTTTCCCGGATGGTAAGGAATTGTATAATCATAATCCTTGATTAATTCCAGCCATCTCCTCTGTCTCATGTTCAATTCTTTCTAAGTGAATATATACTTTAAACTTTTGTGATCAGTATATATTTCACACTTTACTCCATACAAATGATGCCTCCAAATTCATAGAGCAAAAACAACAGCAGCGAATTCCAAATCATGTGTAGGGTAATTTACCTCATGAGTTTTCAATTGACGTGAAGAATATGCAATTACCTGATCATTCAGAATAAGGACACAACCAAGTCCATTTAACTAAGCATCACTGTATATAAAAAACTCACCATTCCTGGAAGGAAGTTCCAAAACTGGAGCATTCACCAATCTTCTTTTCAACTCCTGAAAACAATCATCACATTATTTTGTCCACATATACTTAACACCCTTCTGAGTTAGCTTAGTCATTGGACTAGATAACTGTGAAAATTTTCAATAAAACTTTTGTAGTAACCTGCAAAACCAAGAAAACTACGGATCTCGGTTACATTTGTGGGTCTTGGCCATTCTTAACCAACTTTTTTTTAGTAGGATCAACAGTTATGCCATTTTTTGAAACAATGAGACCAAGGAAAGAAATTTTTTGTAACCAAAACTCACACTTGATGAATTTTCCATACAGTTTCTTTTCTTTTAAGGTTTGCAAGATAACCATTAAATGACTTTCATTATCCTCTTTAATTTTAGAAAACACCAAAATATCATCAATAAACACAACCACCATTTATCACCTGATTCAACTGAGACATCAGTGCAGTAAACTGCTCAATTATGATTCTGACCATCTCTGGTTGCTGATTCGAAAGTCATTATACTCTGTATGCCTTCCCAGAAAAGATGCTATGTTTCCTCTATGAAAAATGATTCTTGACACAGAAATATCTTAGGTAAAGCAACATGGTAATCTGTAAATTCTATATCATTTCCATTTGATCTTAAATTAATTTATGGACATTAATTTAACAATACCCTAACTCCTAAAGTTGTCTAAACAGACCTCTGATACCAACTATTAGGACTCGGCCTTAAACCTTACTTAATATTTAATTAAATGAATAATTCACATTGAGGATTGTTGACGCTCCTTTCGTCACAGAATCTAAAGATCGGAAAAGGGAATATCTGAGCTCAAAGTGATTCAGCCTTTGAAGAAAACATCAAAAATCAACAAAGGAAGGAAGAAAGGATCAACAGCAACCTCACCACGCAAGTTATCTAACTGGCGCGCAAGTGTACTTGTGCGGCTACCTTGGTTGCGCAGGTGACTTGTGCGACCTAATTGGTAACCGCCCGGTAACCGCCCGGGGTCTTCTTTTTCCTATAAATAGACCCTGTGGGCCCCCCATTCGAGATGATCTTTTTCCAGAAACTCGGATTGAATCTCCCGACACCCAAGTCTCTTCTCAAAGCTTCCGGAACACTTCTAAGGTAATTTCTTACCTAGAACGGAAGATCTAAAGAGAAGAAGGAAGGCCTAAGTGTTGAAACTTATCAAACACTTCCGCGCCGACTTATTTCCTTCAATATAACTTACGCGTCCCTTTTCTGGAAGAAACTCAAGAAAATTCTAAAGGGTTTAAAAAAAGAGTCGCTCAAGTATTTCAATGCTGGTTGAAAATCGCGCAAGTACACTATGTGTCGCGCAGGTATACCTGCGCGACCAATACTTACGCGCCCACAGAAGACTTGCGCGCCTTGCAAGACTTGCGCGCCCCTATCTTTTTGGGTGCCCATATTGCCCATTTTTACCCCTCTTAAGCCATTTCACCTTTCTTTTTCAAGATTCAGTCTTCAAGACACTCTTCAAAGCCATTTATGGCATGATTTCTTGATTTGACTTTCTTATCTAAAAGGAATTCTGTGGAATCTCTCTCAAAGTCTAGTGATTTAAATATCCTTATGTCACTAAAATACGGAGAGTTCATTCATTCAACCTCATCCTTTAAGATGAGAGAATCGTAACCTGGGTCTCCTTTTCAGGAATAATCCCCAGTTATAAAACCTCAAATATGGGCATCCTCCTCAGGAATAAGCCCCAAACCTTAATCCCTAACCTGGGTCTCCTTTTTCAGGAATAAGACTCAGTCATAACCTTGGGCTTCCTTTTCAAGAGTAAGCCCCAAGTCCCTTATCCTTGGGCCTCATTTTTAGGAGTAAGCCCCAAGTCCCCTTAAAATTCTCTTAACCAATCATAATTTACCTTTGATTTGGGTTTCCTTTTCAGGATTAAAACCCAATCATAAATCCCCTCCTAACTTGGGCATCCTCCTTAAGAGTAAGCCCCAAGATTAGAGTATTCAAATCTCCATGAAGCACATATAACTTTATGGACCCTGTTCATGGATTTTCTCCCTAAAAGTAAATCCTAAACCTTCATCTATCTGGGCAGTCATCCATACATAAGACCCAAACAAATTCTTATGATTGAATCTTTCATGGAACAATTGTCTAAATTTTTCCAATACCTCTTGTTACTCACACCGAGCATGACTCACGTGAGCTTAGAGTGTAAAAGTAATTATGACATTCATCTTTGAGCCATCAATCATAAACATCATACTCCATTTCTCGAACTACGTGGGTTCTGATTCCTTTTCCAAAACAAAGGATACGTAGGTAGCCCATTTATGGGTTCGATCCCAACTTTGAAATAATCTATGTCCTTCTGAATGACGATAAACTTCAAGTGCCCCACTGAGTGGCTTTAAAATCAGCCTGGTCATCATAAATGACCAAGAGACTTTTATATAAATGTTTTGAAGGATACCATTGACCAAGAATCTCTAAACAGATATAGATGATTCTCTATTGATGAAGAACTTCAAATACATATAAAAGATTCTCTAAATTTCTTTGCATATTTAATCATTGATTTTTAAAACTAAAGGAAAGCACATTTTATACTTGGTAATGTAATAAGTATTCACGAACATAACTTAAATCTATAAAGAGAGTCCCGGAGTAGACAATAATTCCCCTCAAAAAGGTGTGATGAGTCCGACCTCCCATCCTCTCGACCAATGCAAATTCCTAAGCCTCATTAGTCCACAAGCTAATGAGCGCCTGCCTTTGGAAAGTAGGTCCAAACGGATGTGGAATCATTGGATGTTTCCGGTTCTATGAACAAAACCGTTAGAAACCGATCGGAACGTTTGAATCTCCCGTCGAGGAGGTCATCCCCGGATTCCGTGCGAAACAAAAATGGTGAACCCGACGTGAATCCTTAACCAAGTTAAAGTGATGTTCTTCTTATTTGTTAGGCCCCTTGGGCCAACAAAGCAATCATTGACATGTGCTCATCCAAAAGATGCAGTGGCCGGATTCATCTTGATTATGTCTGTTACATGAAACATGCACTCTTTTCTCAAGATCTTCTGCAAAATGGCTTTCCTTAAATTCACCTCTGTGAATACTGCTGCTGTGAACACCTCTACTGTGAGGTCTGCTGCTGTGAAAACCAATGCTGCTACTCCTGCTGGAACGTCATCCGCTCTGAGGATGACATCACCAACTCAGCGTCTTCAACGCTGGGTTTCTAATGCACTAGTTAAGGAGTATTGTCGCAACGGTACTATCCCAACTCTGGAGGCCGCTCGTCAAGCCCTCCAAGTTAACAACTCTACCTGGTCGTCCGGACAACGGCGGCCAGCAATCAAGAAGCAGGAGGTGCTGACTACCGTCTCCAACCGTTTCGGGTCGTTATCCCCGGAACGCAATTTCCATTCACTCCCTTACTTTGTGGAAGTGAATGAGCAGGTCCCTCAGGGCCTTAGTTCAAAAAGACAGGAGTCCTTCCCGAGGGCTCCCATCAACAATCGCCGCCAGACTCGTGCGGTAGTGCGCCCTCAACATGATGAGGGTACCGACTCCAGGCATTCAGCTCTGGTTCCTCGAACCCGAGCGGGAAAGATGAACCACCAGAGACGGAATCCGGTTAATAATAAGCAGGTTGTCATCCCTGCCATATCCGGAGAAGTCCACCAACCTAACTTGGTGGAAAACAACGAGCATGCATACACACCTGTTCGTTTTAATTCCGCTGTCCAATAGACTCGTCTGACAGCATCAAGCCTATCCCGCCAGGCAATTCCGGCGGAGTACCATAGGCAGGAACATACACCTGCTTATACATCACCAGTTAGTCAGCAGGCTAATCTGACTACATATGATGGATCTCGTCAACCGCGTTTGGCGAAGTGTAATCAGCAGGCACATACACCTGCTAATACTAATCAGGCCTACCAACAGTCTCGCTTGGTAGCGCCCGGAGAAGTCAGTCGGAAAGTCCCGACGACAAACAAGAGGCAGACTCAACTCTCTGCCTCCACACTTGAGTACTGTCAGGATTCACTGACAGGAAAAGGAGGACAGGAGCAGGCACATACACCTACTCCAAGCCCGGAATGGACGTATATCCCCGTTCTGGCGGCTGAAGTCACCAAACATATTTTGTCAATGGTGAAAGAGCAGAAGCAAATTCCTGCTCATATTCTGGATGCTTGCCAGGATATCATAACAGCTTCAGCATCATCTCAGGGATAGACACATAAATCTATCCCTAGCAATGGAGTGACACATCAACGATTCACTCCGGAACAGACACACACCTCTGTTACAGTCCAAGAGGGTTATGGGGCATACTCCCCCATATCATACGGACAACCAAGTCAGGCACATACACCTGATTTGAGTGGAGATCGTCAGCCTAACCTGACCATCTTTCCTGATCAGGCACATACACCTGCTCAGAGCAATCACTTTAGTCATCAAGTGGTTTCTAAAGCGAGTAAGAAAGCATCTAAGAAAAAGATCCTCCCAACACAGTCATGAGATCAAAGGCCAATCTGCAACAAGGCCTTGCTCGATGCTGGAGTTCTTGAAGCCCTCAGAAATTTATCTGTCGGAATTCAAGATTCTACTCCGTCAGTTCCCAATAACGGGAACATTAATTCTGAAGGTCTTCAACAGACACTTCCTCATGAAGACTTGCTTCATGAAAATTCGGTCAATCTTGAAGTTTCTTCTTCAGATGAGAGCCACAGGAACCCTCTGTGTGGTCAGAAGACCAAGGAGCAAGAGATTTCATCTTTTGCTGTAACCCATCATGACGGTCCTCCTCATGGTGATGAACTTCGCTGCAAAAGTCCTCTCCGCAGTAGTGATTCACGTTGTCTCGAAAATTCTTCAGAAGGCAATGTAGTGACGAGAAAGCCCTCCTATCTCGAGGCACTTGCAAACGTAAAACCAGTCATGTCTGATGCTTTACTATCAGCAGGTGAAACTCTTTCTCCATCAGAAGACAGCCTGGGGTTCAGGTTATTCTCCGAACTATCCCTGGGTCATTCATCTTCCAGCATGAATAGTGATTTCTCTACCAATCTTGTTGAATCCGATGAAGCAACAAGGAAACACCAACTCTGGTCCAAATAGGTAGAAGAATCTTCATTTAATGATAAAGAAGAAATGCTGAACATGAGGGAAAAACTGGCAAAAGGTGAAGTACCAGTCATGTTTTGGCCTTTGGCTGACTCCCAGTACGACATTCCAAAGATGTTGACGGATGATGGAATCCATGATATTCGTCTCAACATATGGAAAACTCTTTGTCAATTAAAGAAGAAGGTATTATCTTACGATGAATATGAAAATCATCTAAGATAATAGAAGGGTTACAACGCCAGATTGATTTGGCATCTCTATCAGTCTCTCGGTATCCGAAGGCTGAAAAGCAACAGAGAACCCTTCAACGTTCATGCCTTGGTGCACTAAGAAAATTGCGTCAGTTAATTGCCAATGCTCCATCTGATGTTCATATCAGAGGATGGGGTGTTCACGGAGCACTACATTTCATAGTGCTTTCCAGTCAGCAAAGCCCACCGAAAATGGTCTCATGAAATGTTATTGCCCATGGCCGGCCACAGTCAATGGGCTTTGTTCATAATCAAAAGCTTGATCAAAAACAAGCTTCAACTAGTTCCTCTCAAAATCAAGTATATAGAGAACATGTTGTTGAATTGCTCCTACATCAAGCAGGCAAGAATATTGCACAAGCCTCTCGTCTGGAGCAAACACGTCATCAAATGACAGAAGTTTCGGAAATCATCCAACGGTCTGTTGAACCAGGTGATAAAAGTGGATACAGGTTAATGCATCCAGCTAATTTCCGAACTAAGATTCACAAGATCAAGAGAGATTTTAAGAAGATCTCAGACATAGCATGTCAAGAGACACCCCAGCTTTCCAGACTGGGGACTTCTCTAACCCAACCCTCAGAGTCAACAAATGGGATTCGAGGAGTTGAGCGGAAGCAGCAGGACATCCCCAGTCCACCGGACTGGGGACTTTTTCAAATCCTCCATCCCTCCCTCAGAGAAAGTTAGTATTCTCTCGATTAGGGAATAAGCCTCAAGAGGAACGAAGAGCCAAGCTGTCAGGAGATTCTCTCCAAGTGACGGTTCTCCAAGAAATTCCTGAGGGATCAAGTCAACGGAATTCCATGTCTCATCATGGACATGGAAGGAGACAATATCACAAAAATGTTGATAGAAAGGATTCCATGCAATATGCATCCATTAATTTCATCAATGCCGTTGCTACTGATTCACCAGATGAGGCTCAATCAGAAGGATCAGACGAAGAGGTTCCTGCTCAAGAAGTCGCGCACACAGACCTAAATGAAGAAGGTGTGTGCACACGTAATCAAAGGCTTACCCAAAATCTGGGTATTCCTTCAAGTAACCCACTTCCCCCTCTCCGAAAAGGATCCAATAAGGGGAAAGGAAAGAATCAGGTTACTTCTCACCCTTCCTCTGAAGGAGGTCAATCGCTCTCATTAGAGCAAAGGTTTGCACAACAAGAGGAAGAAATGAAATAATTAAGAAGGTTGAATGCAGAACCACTTCAGAGTAGTCTTCTTCTTAAGAATTCTGAAGTCTGACAGCCGAAGGAATTTGTTGTAAGTACTGAGATGGATCAAGAATATCCTCCTTTATCAGTACACCCTCAGAGGTCTAATCCTACGGGTAAAACGCAACAACGATTGGCAGCACTACCATTAGTTGCAGCACCAACCACCACGTCTGTCCAAGATCCATTCATTGCACCTACCCAAAACCAAGTTCAACCTGACGTTTCTCAAAAGTTAATAAATACTATTGAGTCATTAACAGCTCGGTTAGAAACTATGGAAGGGAAACGGGCGCAAGTTCAACCTGAAAATAAAGTTTACCCTGAATGGGTAGATTCAATTTCTCCTCCATCCAGTTTTGGAAACCCTATTTTCCCTACTTTCAATGGATCAGGCGACCCTGAACAACATTTGACGCATTACGTGTATTGTTGTGATCCTATGATGGGAACTCCAGAGCAGCAAGAAGCAGTGAAACTCAGATGCTTCGTGCGAACCTTGCAAGGACCAGCTTTTGTCTGGTATACAAGCTTGCAATCCCGGTCAGTCATCGGATGGGAGGATCTTCGTCAAAAATTCCTTCTTCAGTTTAGCTCAACTTTGCCAAAAACGAAAGTTTTCGATCTTACAAACTGCAAGAAAAGGGAGAATGAAAGAGTCTCTGATTTCATTGCTCGTTGGAAGGGATTAACGTATTCTTTGAGTTTAGCACTCCCTTAGGAGGAATTGTTGCCAATATGTGTGGCAAATTTGCGTGAAGAATTACGCACGCCATTGATCCCTGTGAAATACACATGAGGGTTTCGAGACCTTACTTCAATCGCTCAACAGATTGAAGATTCCCTTATACAGGCTAAGGTTAAATCTCGTGTAATTCCATCAGCTCCAGGAAGAAGAATGGGTAAAGCAGAAACTGCTACAGTTATGCTTAAAAAGGAACCTATACCTATTTCTACTTCAAAACCTTCATCTTCTCGAAGGGCTCCACCTCCTGAACGCCAACAACAAAGGCTGTTTCGTCCAAATGATCAAAAAGACCAACGACGAAAACAATTTGAGGATATGAAGAGTAAAACATACTCTTTCCGAAGTGAGCAAGTTCCTGGTTACTTCATTTCAGCTCTGGAAAATAATTTGGTTCAATTACCAGTGCCGAAGATGCCAAACAAGGAAGGAGATGAAGACCGTCCCAATTATTGTCCCTTTCATCAAATGTTGGGGCATCCCATCCAGGAGTGTTTTGTCTTTAAAGACCTCCTGCAAAAGATGGTCGACTTGGGACAAGTCAAATTGAAGGGTTCTTCAGCTCATGTAGCGTGTATTACCGCTACAGATCCAGAGGAAGGAGGCGAGTGGCAGGAAGTCAAAAGCAAAACTGCGAAAAAATATGATGATTGGATGGTCAGAAAGACAATCAATCGGACCCATTCCATTTTGCGAACACAATTGAAGAAGCCAATTGTGTCTTCTACAAAAGCTGCAGTAAAGCCTCCATCAAAAGACAAATCCTCAAAAGGGCAGCGCAATTCAAAGAAGAAAGAGGAATCAGGAGAAGATGAGTATGTAGCAAATCCTAAATTGTCTTTGACTCTGGCAGATTTCATGCCATCTACTTCGAAGCCACGGGCACCGTCCCACCAAACGGCACAGCCTAAACAGGTTAACCAGACAGAGTCTTTATCAGACGAAGAGTTAATCTTTGGTTCTGTTAATATGATTCAGTTAACAGATTCATATTCCAGTCTTGATGAGCCTGAATTCCCAGTATCAAATAAGGGAACCCGAGGAAGTTCTAGAGGTTCAGGATATAGGGGAAGACGTGGATCTTTCCGAAGCCACTACTCTAATTCTACCCCTGCTAGCACTGTATATGCAGCATAAACTCGTGGTAGAGCCCTTCAGCGAGCTCAAAAAGAACAAGCAAGTTCTTCTGCCAATGGCCAACTCAGTTTCGGCACAGTTATTTTGGAAGACCGATTAAAAGTTCCATCTTCTTTATCTCAGCAAGTAAATGGATATAATCAGTCTAATTTTCCAAAACCAAGGATGTTACCAACTTCAATACAAGATGGATCAGCTTCCAAAGCATCTGCTTCCAAGGTACCTGCTAAACCGCATATTCCTATTGGGAAACGCAGACCTCTAGATCAAAAGTATGATATATTGAAACACTTGGCCCAATTACCAGCCAAGTTATCAATTTTGGATTCTTTGAATCTGTCAAGAGATCTTCGGGAAGCACTCATCGAAGCTTTGTCAAGTCCTCAGGAGTTTGAAGTTGAAATTGCTGCAGCTGAAATCTATCACATAGAGAATAATCCTGCAGAATGCCATGCAGTGATATCTTTTACTGATAAAGATGAAGATGATGCTGTGCATGGGCACATAAAACCATTGTACTTATCTGGAAAAGTCAATGGTATAGATGTTCGAAGAGATTTCATTGACAATGGTTCAGGAGTCAACCTCATGCCCATTCGCACACTTCGTCGATTGGGCCTCATGGAATCTGATTTATCTCCTTCTACCATGATGTTGCAAGGATATGATAAAAATGAACAAGAACCACTGGGAGAAGTTACGCTCAGAACTAAGTTTGGAGATCTTGTTTCCAATTCGGATTTCATGATTGTTGATCAAGACTCAGCTTTCAATATCTTGCTTGGAAGACCCTGGCTACATCAGCATGCAGCTATTCCGTCATCATACCATCAATGTCTTAAATACTGTTTCGATGGTCAAGTTGAAACATTGTATGGTGATAAGGCCCCGTTCAAGACATGTGAGTCTCAATACATTGAGGCGGAATTTTATCACATGAAGGGAAGAGAAAAATCTACAATGAAGGAAATTACCAAAGTTAATGCTCCATATGGTTTGGAAAAAATTCCAATAAATCCATTTTTACATGTGAGTACAGATTATGTGTTACCTATCAGTAAAATTAACAAAATAGGCCCAAATCAAAATACTCTTATGGAAAAATCCATAATGTCAATTACGACAATCGAGCCAGACAACATGGGAGAAATTGGTAACTTACCAAGCAGTGATGAAAGCATAAGTGGTGACGTTTTCATTTCGTCTGCTGAAATCCAACAAGTCTATACTTCGCTAATCAGGCCAGAAGAAGTTATAGCAACACGAGAGGTGAATATTGATGTCGATTCTCAATCCATCATCTCCTCTTTATTTCCCAAAGAAGACCCTTTATCATCAATAGGGTCGGAAATGGAAGCTTCTTCTTCAAAATGTGAAAATTTTGACATCTCTTATGATCATGAGAATTTCGTTTTTTCATCTACTTTGCAAGTAGAAACGGAAGAAATAACACATGATGAAGAGGAAGAGGAAGATCTTAGAGATGCTCCTCCAGCATTTGAAGAGGGTATCTATACCACTGTGGATGAACTCAGAGAATTAAATCTGGGTACAGAGAAAGATCCACGCCCCACTTTAATTAGTGCGGCCATGACCCTTGAAGAGCAAGAGATGTATATTTCTTTTCTAAAGCAAAATAAAGATATTTTTGCTTGGAATTATACAGAGATGCCTGGCCTTGATCCTGATGTTGTCACCCATCATTTGGGTTTTCCAAAAGAACATCGAGGATTCAAGCAAGCCGCAAGAAGAACACACCCAACCTATGCTTCCAAAATCAAGGCTGAAGTGGATAAGCTTATCAAAGATAACTTCATCAGAGAAGTTCAATATCCCAAGTGGTTGGCTAATATTGTCCCTGTAAAGAAGAATAACGGACAAATTAGGGTTTGCATCGATTTCAGAGATCTTAATCAGTATTGTCCTAAAGTTGATTTCCCAGTTCCGATTACAGAACTCTTAATTGATGCGACGGCTGGCTATGAAGTACTTTCTTTCATGGATGGATATTCTGGATATAATCAGATCCGAATGGCCCCAGAAGATGAGGAATATACAGCCTTCAGAGCTCCTCAAGTTGTGTTTTGTTACCGGGTGATGCCCTTTGGTTTAAAGAATGCAGGTGCAACATATCAACGCGCCATGCATCGTATCTTCAAACCTTTTCTAGGGAAATTTGTTGAATTCTATGTAGATGATTTGGTGGTTAAATCCAAACAACGTTTTGATCACTTGGCTGATTTGGAAGTCGTATTCCACAAGCTTCGACAACATAATTTGAAGATGAACCCCTTAAAATGTGCTTTTGGGGTAACCTCAGGAAAATTCCCCGGATTTGTTGTACGCCATCGTGGTATTGAAGTCGATCCTGAGAAGACCAAATCAATCCTTGGTATGTCACCTCCTCAGAATTTGAAAGAATTAAGAGGACTTCAAGGACACTTAGCCTATATTCGGCGTTTCATTGCCAATTTGGCAGGCAAAAGTTTACCCTTTACCAAATTATTGAAGAAAGGAGTCACTTACCAGTGGACTGAAGAATGTCAAGAAGCATTTGATGTTCTCAAGAAATACCTCTTGAGTCCACCAGTACTCATGCCACCTGCTGAGGGTAGGCCTCTTATCCTCTATGTGACAGCTTTAGAGCGATCATTGGGTGCCTTTCTCCCTCAAAAGAATGATGCTGGGAATGAAAATAGTCTCTACTATCTCAGTAGAACTATGCTTGAAGCAGAAACTCGGTATTCGAGTATTGAAAAGTGCTGCCTAGCATTAATCTTTGCATTTTAGAAACTGAGACACTACCTGCAACATCACGAGGTCCAATTGGTATCTCGTAATAATCCACTCAAATTCATCCTTAGTAGTCCAATGCTTACAGGACGTCTGGCAAGGTGGAAGGTTATTCTACAGCAGTTCGACATCCAGTATGTGTCTCAAAAGGCAATTAAGGGCCAAGCTCTGGATGATTTCCTGGCTGAACATCCTTCAGTGGAAGACACGTATTCAGATATCGAACTCCCTGATGAGGAAGTTTTCTCTATTCAAGAGAGTCCTCAAACATGGGAAATGTATTTTGATGGTACTTCTAGAAGTCCAACAGGGAAGAAAATGGAAAATCCTAAATTCAACAAAGTTGGTTTAGGAATTGTGCTCATTTCTCCAGATAAGGCAGTGTTACCTTATTCCTTTTTTTTGTGGGAAGGTGGTACCAATAATTAAGCTGAATACCAAGCTCTCATTACAGGCTTGGAGTTAGCGCTTCAAGCACAAGTGAATCACTTAAAGGTGAAAGGTGATTCAGACCTGGTAATCAAACAAGTCAATGGGGATTATGCCATCAGAAAAGAAGAATTAATCCCTTTGTATGATTACGTCAGAGAGTTAATGTCGGAATTCCCTTCAGAACTGACATTTTCTTATGTCCCAAGATCACAAAATGCTCAAGCTGGTGCACTGGCTAATATAGCCACAGCTTTAGCAGATCCAAATCGGGACGAGACAACCATCTGTATTGCCCACCGTCGTGCAATTTCACCTTATGTTCAAGTCAGAACAGAGGAAATTAATGAAATTAGTCCCATTCCTGAACCGTATGATCATACTACAGGATGGATGTCACCTATCAAGGAATACCTTCAAAATGGAACACTTCCACCTAATAGAGCCGAGAAAGAACAAATTCGGCGACGTGTGGTCAATTTTACTCTTTATGATGGTCCAAACCACCTCGAGAAAATTCTCTACAAACGTGGTTTTGATGGAGTTCTCTTCAGATGTATTGATGGTGAAGAGACAATGGCTGTCATAAAAGATGTGCATGCAGGAGTCTGTGGTGCCCACCAGTCTGGACATAGATTGTCTGATCAAATTAGAAGGCTTGGATACTTCTGGCCTTCAATGATACAAGATTGTGTTAATTTCACAAAGAAGTGTCATTCATGCCAAGTATATGCCAACTTCATTCATCAACCTCCAGAGTTGCTTCATATAGCTAAATACTCATGGCCATTTTCCACATGGGGAATGGATGTGGTGGGACCTTACCCTTCAGCTACGGCCAAGCAGTTTAAGTACATTCTTACTGCTACTGATTTCTTTTCCAAATGGGCAGAGGCGGTACCTCTCAAAGAAGTCAGTTCTAAATGCATTTTTAGCTTCATCAAGTCTAACATCATTACTAGATTTGGTGTCCCTCATACCATATTGACGGACAACGACACCAACTTCTGTTCTTCTGAGGTAAAGAAATTGTATCAAGAATACAACATTAAGTCCAACCATTCATCTCGATATCATGCAGCGGCTAATGACCAGATAGAGGCCTTCAACAAGACTCTTTCAAATATACTGCAAAAGATGGTGGATAAATATAAGAGGTCATGGCCTGATAAAGTCTTTCATGCTTTATGGGCTTATCGGACTACCACTCGCAATGCAACACGGTCTACTCCATATTCATTGGTATATGGAACAGAAGCAGTCTTGCCAATTGAAGTTCAATTTCCCTCACTCAGAATAGCCATTTGTGATCAGTTATCAACAGATGAGCAATCCCAAAAGTGGTTGAATGAATTGGAACAGTTATATGAGAAAAGATTGTGCACTTTGCACCACATGGAAATCTATCAGAATCGGATAGCACGAGCTTTTAACAAAAAAGTTCGTCTTCGTTCGTTCATTCAGGGAGAATTGGTATTGGTTCTCAGAGCACCAATGATACCAGGAAAGAAGCCTCCCAAGCTTGAACCAAAATGGGAAGGACCTTATTCAATACATAAGGTCTACTCTAATGGAGCGTATTCTCTGATCTCAATGAATGGAGAACACATCACGACTCCAACTAATGCCAGATTTCTGAAGAAGTATTTTGTATAAACACAAAATATTGTTCCCAGATCCAAAACAATCACATTAGATCATAACTTTGTCCTACATGACATTACACTGTTATTATGTCCTATCTACATGACATTAAACTGTACAGAAGATCCTATATTTTGTCCGAGATGACATTAAACTATATTGTGTCTTAGCAACATGACATTAAACTGTGTGGCACTTCCAACGTCCAGCATGACTATAAACTGTAAAAAGTCCCCAGAACTGATATCCTCATATTGGTTCACCTTAGTCCTAGCTACATGACTTTAAACTGTACAGCACCAGTTCGTCCTTGCTATATGACGTTAAACTATACAGCAATGGTCCAGTATGACTTTAAACTGAAACTTCGTCCCACACGACATTAAACTGTGAAAAAGTTCCCTAAACCGTCCAGCATGACCTTAAACTGCATCATCCCTGGTCCATGTATATGACCATAAACTATTTGGAAATCCCTTATGTCCAGCAAGACGTTAAACTATGACGTCCTAAACTACATGACGCTAAACTGTATAAAAGTCCCTCACGTCCGAAAAGACGTTAAATTATATAATCATCAAAGGTCCAGCATGACATTAAACTGTACCATCCACGGTCCATGCATATGACCTTAAACTATTCGCACTTTCGTCCGACATGACGTTAAAATGGTACACTATTTTGTCCCTGCTACATGACACTAAACTGTGCAGCACCAATAGTCCTAACTGCAAGACTTTAAACTGCATAGTCCCTTTTTTATGTCCTACATGACATTAAACTGTGCCTCGTTAAGGTTGTTATTACCTCTTGTTTCTCACACCGAGTATGACTCACGTGAGCTTAGAGCGAACATCAACCATAACATTCCCTTTGGGCCACTAACCATGTGTAAGTCCCAACAATATTTTTTTTATTAGATCATTGTCCACAAGAACAACTTGATCATTAATTCATTCTTTAATTGAACTACACGGACTTTGATCCTCACCCTCCAGGCTGGGTTTGTAGGCAACCTCCCAGGGTTCAAGCCCAAAAACAATCTCTTCACATCGGTTCACCACCATCTCATATGATGTTGATTCGTGAAACCGCCCCTGGAATCAATATCTTTACATTGATTCACTTTCGTCCTTGTTATATGACGTTAAACTATGCAACACTTTTGTCCGATACGACAATAAACTACAATATTCTTTGATTTCCTCATTTGAGAAGGAACCATTATTGACATTGATTTTTTAAATCATGTTTCATTTTCAAAAGACTACGTTCATACATGGTAATGCCTAAACTTTTTATCTCAGGTTAAACCATCATTGCACTAAAGTCCCCTTTCACCCTTCACATGTACGAACCAAATTTGTACAAAGGGTAGTTCTAGAACTACGTAGACTTGATTCTCATCCTTATGGGATACGTAGGAACATTCGAGTGTCCCTCGAATCCAGTCCCAAGTCTTTTGGGCCTAACCCCAAATTTCACTTTCAGTCCCTTGGCTGAAAAGTCCTCATGAAAACACACACTGTGTATTCATTATTATGGTCCAAATTCTATGACCCTAAACTAAGATCACTCATACTTTCGTCCTGCACGACGTTAAACTTCATTTCAAGAACTACGTATGGCTTGATTCTCATTCTTATGAGATACGTAGTGAAGTCCAAGTTTCAATTCAGGACCCAGCCACAACATGATTATGGTTTTCATTGACCTATGTATCTCTATATACATTGGACAATACCCATCTTTATGTGTTATAATCCTAACCTTAAATATTTTCAGATCTTCATAACCCTTTTCATGACTTCTAGTCACAAAAATGTCAGACTTCTGAGAATTCTTTTGCCTGACTATGCAGCACGTGCCCATAGGTGGCCTTGCATAAGCACTCCACATAACAGACTTGTCAGCCAAAAGATGCTATTCATTTGACCATGCAGCCAATGCCCATAGGTGGCCCTGCATATTTCAACCCCCTAACGGGTTTTTTTAAATAATAGTAACTTCATTCTTGGGAAGAATGCCTCTTTTGTCCTTATTTGTCTTTAACGACAATATGTAGGGATCCGCAAAAAATAGTCATCCTTAACATATTTGTCCCATATCCTTTTTCATGATCTAAAAGTATTCAAGTCTATGGTTTATTCTTCTTCCCTACGTTTGGGACAGACCTTCGTAGGAGTGATATTCATCCAGTTCTTCGATGTTCTTATTCGGAAATATCTTCTCCATATTCAAGTGCCTCTTTCCATACAACAAACTCTATGCTTTAGAAAATTTAAATCTCCATAAACTTTCACTGGCTTTTAGCACTAGGAAAGTAAATTTCTGGGAGTTCTTTTGCCTGAATATGCAGCACGTGCCCATTGGTGGCCTTGCATAAATAGTCCACATAACAGACTTGTCAGCCAAAAGATGCTATTTATTTGACCATGCAGCCAATGCCCATAGGTGGCCCTGCATATTTCAACCCCCGAAAGGGTTTTGTTAAATAATAGTAACTTCATTCTTGGAAACTACTTCTTCTAATGCCTTTTAGCTCTTTTTCATATCATTCCTCAGATTCAAATATTCTTAAGCCATAGTTTACATTTTTTCCCTCATACTTGAGTATGGTAATATGTTTTCAGATAAATTGTCAAGGAATTGAATCCATTTTTTAATCCATTTCGGTCAAAGCTATTTCGACCTTAAACATTAGCCCCTTTATGTCCGGTGTGCATGACTTTAAACTACCCACACAAAAGACAAAGGGACTCTGAATAAAAGTCAAGTTCCAGCTCACTAAATATACATTTTTGTATGATTTAGGTAATATTGAGCAGTTAAAAGATTAAAAGTTTGTAGGATTATTTGTAATAATCCTAGTAAAAATCAAACTATGCTTACTAGGCCCATTGGCTTAAGTAAATTTGAAGCAGGTAATGAAAGAATGCAGGTACAAATGATTGAAGACAAAAGTGTTTTTCATTGATACACAGGAGATAGAAAGACATCCATAGACTGAAGTCTCTTCTCTTTTTCAAGAATTACAGAAGATTGTCAACATAAGTCTTCATTTGATGTATAGCATCCTGAGCCTTATTAGCAGTTACTTGAAGCTCGTGCACTTGACCAGCTTCACTCTTTTCAGCTTGCTGAAGTGCCTTCTTAGCATCTGCAATGGATTTCATGCCATTAATATGAGTTTCATCCAATGATTTATTAAGCTGATCAAGTTCCCCAGTAACAGCATCTAACTGTTGCTGGAGTTGCACCTGCTGGACGACCTTTTCTTTGATTTTTTGCTTCAGATCCTTCATCTTGACAGTATAATCAGCTTCAGACTGGGATATCGCAGCCTCAAATTCACCTATGTTGACTGACAATTTCACTCTGGTCAAATCTTCGCGACTTGTCTGCACTTGCTCCCTCCTGAAAATGATCTGTTTCACCGCAGCATGGATCTTTTCATACCCAAAACCACCAAGTCCCAGTATAACAAATTGGGATGACAATCGAGAAATTTTTTATGGTAGCTCTTCTAAAGGCACCCCAGATATAATGTTCCATATGTTATTCCATGCCTTACGTCGTGAAAAGCTGAATGCTTTAAGCATATCTGGATCTGATTCAATATCATCGTCAGAAGGGGGTATGTAATCTGGAATTAGCGCGCTTAGGGAGGTGCCTTGTCCTGCTCTTTCCCCCCTGACTTGTGCTTCTTCACTTTCAATTCCTGTTGGGGCAGAGGCAGAGGCCTCATCTTCGGATCTAGTCATTGCAGTTGATGGTCCTGCATGATTAATTGAAAGGTTTAGTTAGCTTCAAAGGATAACAAAAGAATAGATTGTCTTACGAATAATGTACAATCACAAATATTGTTATCCCTTACCCAATGGTGGTTCAACAACCTGAGAAGACTTCTCCCCATCTTTCCCAGTTTCAACAGGATTTTCAAGATGGGTCTCAGGAGAGTTTATTGGATTTAGCTCTACTTGAGCTAATGTTTCTGCAATGATAGGGTTGACATCAGTGTCCACACCCTCTTCGGGCATTGGCAGTTCAGCGGCTTCTACGGAAGAAACTGCATATTATTTTCCATCATGGTTAGAAGTATATTTTTTTAAAAAAAAATTGGGTGAAGGGTAGCACTCACTCCCAAGGTCTTCTAAATCATATGACAACTTAGCATGATCATAAAATTCTTCAAAAGTCATTCCTTGATTCATCATTTCATCCAATGATACTTCAGAATCTTGGTTAGTCTCACCAGTGGGAGCATTTGCTACGTCTTCTTGCTGACTTATGTCCTGCAACCCCTGACCCTGGACAGCATATTCAGTAGTAGGAGGGATACTGGGAATGGATGGTAGCTCTTCTCCAGGAGAAACCAAGTCAGCCTAGGTCTGTGATTGTTCTACAGCACCTTCCACGACCTTTGAAGGAGGGTCAGTCCCTTCCCTCAAGGGGGAAATTGAAGAAGCCCCTGCAATCCTCAGAAATATGAGTAACCATATGATTATGGGTATAAACTCATGATTGTTCGAAGGACTTACCACTGCTAATGAAACGTTTAGATATGGATTTCCTCCTTCGTTGCCTTGGCTTCTTTTGTTTTTTCGGAGTATCAGTAGTCTCCCTTATTGGCACTTGGATTGGCGAATGAAAGGCTATGTCCAGTGCCTCATTCATGGCCTGCTGGCCTGGAGATATCTCTCCTGGTTCGCGAGGAGAATCAGCAGCAGCCCCGATAGCAGTACCACCAGGGCTATATTGTGGCGAAGGAACCCCGATTCCTTTCTTTGCAAGCTGCAAGATGAAGAAAATAACTTCCTTAAGTAACAAAGCTTCAACTAAAATCAAGTTGCAAAGAAAATAAGGAAAGAAAACTTACATCTTTAGGAGCCACGTACTCTTGCCATTCCTCATCTCCAGAACCACCAGCCCCCTCAGTGGTTTCACGATCAATCATTTCCTTCACCCGCCTGGTGATAGGAACCGAATTATCAGTGGCATATATGAGCATTTCCAGCTCTCTGATGTAATCTCGCACTTCATTGGGGTTATCACCGTATTGAAGGTTTTTAGAAGCTACAAGATTTCCTATTCCAGGAAGTTGTAGGCCCTCACACAAATCCATCCAGGTGGTCTCAGTATCACAGTATAAGCTCTGCCATAGCTGAACAGCCTCTGGTCTTAGATATAAAGGCTGTGAGGAAGGTCCTACAATTTTTGATTTTAATCTCTTCCCAAATCCTGCAACTACAAATAGAGAAGAAGAATGTAAGACTTATTACTTTATAAAGTAGCAGTGATTGAAATTTCTACAATGAAATAACTCACCAGGAGTTGATGGAGTGGGTCTTTTAACTCTGGCCGGAGGATTATATCGGGCACGAAACCGCTTTGCTGCCGGTTGTGCCTCATCATCCCCATCGTGATAATCCAATGAATCAGTTCTAGAAGAGGAGCCTGTTGAACCTATTTTAGGTGGAGAAGCGTCACCTTCATGAGGAAGGGTTTCTTTCTCTACAGTCCTCTTCCTCTTTCCCACTTGATATACTGGGTGATTCAATATCCCTTTAGGGTATGATGCTATCCAGTGTTCGACATAAAATGTAGTCAGATAATGTGCCGCTTTTTCAACTGGTAGATCAAATACTGCCCCAGTCTTCTCTCTTGATGTCAGCAACCATAGTTGTCGAGCAACCATCAGATATTGCTCTAACCTGACATGTACTGGAGGGGATACAACAATCTGTTGCAAGCATTTGAATTGGCGTGCAAATCTATATGGAGCATAGGCCTCACATATGATTTCTCCATCAATCCTGGCTACTAACACGCCATCCCTGCAAGCTAGAATGTATGCCCTCAAATCCAAATGGGCTGTCCCATCATCAACAAACCGCCCGGATGGCGGACTTCCATAAGGAAAGAAGTTGAATTCCTTATACATTCTTAGTCTTACATTCATATCATAACCATTAACATCTAATGGAGAAATTCCAGAGAATGCTTGCACTGACGGTCTGAAAGATCTTCCAGGGATTTGTAATCCATTCTGTACATTGTAAGTCCTGAAGTGAGTGGCGATCCATCCCCACAAAACCTGGAATGGTCCCACTATTCTTAGAGGAGATTTACCCTGGAAGATGTGAAGTAAACTCCTGTGAATCTTTGCTAAAATGGGGGTAGCTAACCCAACCATTTTTCCCTCAGCCAACTTGGCCGCAATGACGAAGGTCCCTGGCCTAACACCTCCCTTCGAATCCCTGACCGGCAAGAGATAAACACTGAGCCACATTGCCAAGAAACCCGCTAGACGAGTTTTCTTTGGAATTCTTTGATTCACTTCATATCCCCATTTTTCAAACTCTCCTGCTTCTAGAGTTGGCCAAAATGTGCCAGGAGCTCCTCTCTTCTCAGGTTTTGGACAAGTGGTAGGACGTCTGGGCCAGGTATCCTTGGATTTCTTTTTCTTGGATCCTTTTTCTTTTGGCTCCATCCCTTTCTTCTTAGTAAGAAACACATTCATCCATTCTTCCGGATGGATATCTTTTCTAAAATGATTTAATGAGGTCTCTGAACTCTTGAGCCTGTGAAAGATTTTAAATAATTCTCGAGCCAAAGCAGGAGTCTTCTCTGGATCATTCCAAGTCACCTTGGGAGGAATGAATTCATTATACATATCGCCCATGATTGGAGCTCCTTAAATCTTGTGGACATCCCAAAAACTGATACCTACTTCTCCATGTGTCAAATGGAAAGAATTAGTCGCTGGGCTCCAGTGGCTGAGTATCTCTGGCACGAAGTTATCATGTCTGTAAATATATGTTTTCCCAACCCAAACAGCCTCATATATTGCAGCTCTCTTCAGATCCTCAATAAACTCTGCGCAAGTCTGTCGCACCCAGTATGCCCACATCCAAGTTGGCTTCACACCTCCCCCAGGACGGAAATCCCAACTTTTCTTCCAGCCTTTGGATTGATCCATCTGAGCATTTCGGAAGATTGAAGGATGACAATGTGGTTGAAGATCAGGTGTATGTTTTTTCAGATCTGGTGTGCAAGGGCTATGATGCATCACATAAGCCTTCTCCACTGTTCCAGTAGTTTGAAATACTCCTCCACCTGAGATATTTGCTGAAGCAAAATTGGTATAATTCTGAAACCACGAAAATGGAAGATAATTCTTTACTTCTGGAATAATGACTTCTTGCAGATGACCATGACCATACAAAGGTAGATAAGTGCAGTGAGGAAAGTTTCGATGATATTTCTTCAGATACTTAGCCAAATCTGGAAGAGTACTATCTTTGACAGTATAGTAATCAGGGCCAATGATATCCATAATATCATCTATCCGCTTGCTAGCCAGTTCATCAATTAATCCAGGTCTAAGAGCCATTGAATCTGCACAGGAGTTGAATAAATTAAACTCTTAAATGGGTTTTATTTTTTTAAAATTTGTGAAAGAATTTGGAAAAAATGGCTAAGGAATTAAGGCGCGCAAGTATGGAGATGTCGCGCAAGTAATACATGTTCCGCGTAAGTTTTTGTCGTGCAAGTATTACCGCGCAATCCCTATTACCTTGAGAGTAGCGCGGCAGCGAGGAAACAGTGAAAACAAGAGACTTGCGCTGCGAGGAAGACTTGCACGGTGAGAGCTCGAGAAATCCGGAAATCCAGATACTTGTACAGAGGTGAGGCCATGTATTTATAGGCCAGGAAGCCTACCTGCGCGCCATACCCAGAGCGCTTAAGGCCTGCGCGACGCAGACTTACGTGCCGCCCTCTGCGCACTGAAAGACTTGCGCGCCCTCCCTTTTCCTTTGGAGGGATTCGATTTCCTCAGAGTCAAATCCTCATTTTTCTCCGGATCCAACTCTGAGGGGGGACTTTTGTTGACGCTCCTTTCATCACAGAATCTAAAGATCGGAAAAGGGAATATCTGAGCTCAAAGTGATTCGGCCTTTGAAGAAAACATCAAAAATCAACAAAGGAAGGAAGAAAGGATCAACAGCAACCTCACCGCGCAAGTTATCTAACTGGCGCGCAAGTGTACTTGCGCGGCTACCTTGGTCGCGCAGGTGACTTGCGTGACCTAATTGGTAACCGCCCGGTAACCGCCCGGGGTCTTCTTTTGCCTATAAATAGACCCTGTGGGCCCCCCATTCGAGAGGATCTTTTTCCAGAAACTTGGATTGAAGCTCCCGACGCCCAAGTCTCTTCTCAAAGCTTCCGGAACACTTCTAAGGTAATTTCTTACCTAGAACGGAAGATCTAAAGAGAAGAAAGAAGGCCTAAGTGTTGAAACTTATCAAACACTTGCGCGCTGACATATTTCCTTCAATATAACTTGCGCGTCCCTTTTCTGGAAGAAACTCAAGAAAATTCTAAAGGGTTTAAAAAAAGAGTCTCTCAAGTATTTCAATGCTGGTTGAAAATCGCGCAAGTACACTATGTGTCGCGCAGGTATACCTGCGCGACCAATACTTACGCGCCCACGGAAGACTTGCGCGCCTTGCAAGACTTGCGCGCCCCTATATTTTTGGGTGCCCATCTTTCCCATTTTTACCCCTCTTAAGCCATTTCACCTTTCCTTTTCAAGATTCAGTCTCCAAGACACTCTTCAAATCCATTAATGGCATGATTTCTTGATTTGACTTTCTTATCTAAAAGGAATTCTGTGGAATCTCTCTCAAAGTCTAGTGATTTAAATATCCTTATGTCACTAAAATACGGAGAGTTAATTCATTCATCCTCATCCTTTAAGATGAGAGAATCGTAACCTGGGTCTCCTTTTCAGGAATAATCCCCAGTTATAAAACCTCAAATATGGGCATCCTCCTCAGGAATAAGCCCCAAACCTTAATCCCTAACCTGGGTCTCCTTTTTCAGGAATAAGACTCAGTCATAACCTTGGGATTCCTTTTCAGGAGTAAGCCCCAAGTCCCTTAACCTTGGGCCTCCTTTTTAGGAGTAAGCCCCAAGTCCCCTTAAAATTCTCTTAACCAATCATAATTTACCTTTGATTTGGGTTTCCTTTTCAGGAGTAAAACCCAATCATAAATCCCCTCCTAACTTGGGCATCCTCCTTAAGAGTAAGCCCCAAGATTAGAGTATTCAAATATCCATGAAGCACATATAACTTTATGGACCCTGTTCATGGATTTTCTCCCTAAAAGTAAATCCTAAACCTTCATCTATCTGGGCAGTCATCCATACATAAGCCCCAAACAAATTCTTATGATTGCATCTTTCATGGCACAATTGTCTAAATTTTACCAATACCTCTTGTTTCTCACACCGAGCATGACTCACGTGAGCTTAGAGTGTAAAAGTAATTATGACATTAATCTTTGAGCCATCAATCATAAACATCATACTCCATTTCTCGAACTACGTGGGTTCTGATTCCTTTTCCAAAACAAAGGATACGTAGGTAGCCCATTTATGGGTTCGATCCCAACTTTGAAATAATCTATGTCCTTCTGAATGACGATAAACTTCAAGTGCCCCACTGAGTGGCTTTAAAATCAGCCTGGTCATCATAAATGACCAAGAGACTTTTATATAAATGTTTTGAAGGATACCATTGACCAAGAATCTCTAAACAGATATAGATGATTCTCTATTGATGAAGAACTTCGAATACATATAAAAGATTCTCTAAATTTCTTTGCATATTTAATCATTGATTGTTAAAACTAAAGGAAAGCACATTTTATACTTGGTAATGTAATAAGGATTCACGAACATAACTTAAATCTATAAAGAGAGTCCCGGAGTAGACAATAATTCCCCTCAAAAAGGTGTGATGAGTCCGACCTCCCATCCTCTTGACCAATGCAAAGTCCTAAGCCTCATTAGTCCACAAGATAATGAGCGTCTGCCTTTGGAAAGTAGGTCCAAACGGATGTGGAATCATTGGATGTTTCCGGTTCTATGAACAAACCCGTTAGAAACCGATCAGAACGTTTGAATCTCCCGTCGAGGAGGTCATCCCAGGATTCCGTGCGAAACAAGGATCTTTTCAGGTTTTGAGTTTTAGAGAATTAGAACATAACTATTACATCTCAAAAGATTACAAAGTAGACACTTCTACTAAATTTCCATAAAATAAAAACTCTTAAAAAGAAACATGTCTATTTCCATGTTTTAGATAGCATGACTTTTCCTTGATCCCATCATTGACCCTATTCCACTTTAAGTCCTGTGAAAAACATTTCAAAAACTTAGGGTGAGCATAAAAAGCTCAGTAAGGGATACACAAATAAGGAAATCTGTTTGTTTTTCAAAACCACCAGTAAACCATTAATACTTTATAAAAGAAATAATTTTCACCTTTATGAAGCATAAAATACTCTTCATTGAATAAAATATCATTACTTACTTTTTTTTAATCAAAAGATTACCATAAAACCCATATAAAGAACACATAACATATAAAGGTAACTTGGGACATAAACATACTTAAATGGAAGAACCATACGGTCGACTTCCACACATACTTAAATGGAATAGCCATACGGCCGACTTCCATACCCAATGCATTGGAGGTTATAACGTAACCACCCGTCCTGGTATTCATGGAACCACCCGTCATATGGTTCATCACGTAACCACCCGTCAAATGTCCAAGTACCATTATAAAATCATAAGACATAAAACAAATATAATGGAAAGAAAATATTTATACACTTTGATCACAATATATCACATAAATATATTGACATAACAAATCCATTATAAAAACCATTTTCAATACCAAAATACATAAAAGAGTATATGGTATTTATTTCATTTTAAAAACATTACGGCTTGTTGAGGAAGCCAAAGACCAAATAATACTCGCAGCGGTGGAAAATGTCATTTTCACCGTGTACGTTAAAAGAAACATTCCTTTCTGTCATTTTGTAAAACGCTTCATAGAAAAATATTCCTTTTTTATAAAATTAAAAGTCAAAGGGGTTTATACATCGTATAAAAGAAAGTTGTGTATAAAACGAAATATGCCTCAATGAAAGGTGATTGAGACGAAGTCCCTTACAAAGATAATTTTTTAAATAAAATAGATCTATTATGTGTATTCACTATAAGTACACATAAATAAAGTAAAAATATCCTATAGGACATAATAATATCATGACATAATTTTAAAGTAGGAGATTAACCCAAAGAATGGAAATTGGGTTAAGAAGTTCCCTTACCTCGGGTCCGACTTGACTCGATCGTTCTTTAACGTCCTGAATAATAAACTTGAGTTAATTTCTACTTGCTTAAGAAACTTTTTAAAGTTAATTATTACTTTTATATCACTTATTACCATGTTATAAACATTATGTATTCATTTAAGTTAATAATGTTTTTTTTGTCGATACTTGGTTCTTAAGTCGAAAGTGGACTTCTTACAATTACATGTTGTTCGTGTGGTCAAAGGTTCATTATATCCAGAATGATATTCATGATTTGGATATAATATATATCATATATATCCAGAATATACATGTATTTATAATATTACATAATCATTTAGAGGTAAGAAATGAAATGTACCGTTCATGGAGATAGTAAGCCGTACGTACGCATAAACGCTACTTCCATTTCTATGTCATATTAATGGAATTAAAACTAAATGAGAGATATATATATTTTAATTTCAGAATTATATTCATCATTTAGATGTAACATACATCATATATATCCATTATATACATGTACTTATAATATTACATTACATTTGGGGATAAGAAATGAAATGCAACGTTCATGGAGACGGTAAGTCGTACGTACGCATGAACGCTACTTTCATTTCTATCTCATATTTTAATGGAATGAAATAATAATGATAAAAAGGTATATTATAATTCCATTATAACATCATATATAATAACTTTAAATCCATCCTTTATACCTCCCACATATGGCATTAACGAATCAAATCACTTTGAGGGGGCGGTAGTCCGCACTTCCTAAAATGAAGATATCACGTATACCAATAATGGAATCCATAAAGGTATGCCATAAATGAGAAATAAAGAAGATTAAGGAAAAACTAAACATATTATATATCATATATAAATATAGTGACATCTTAATGGCCACCTTTGAAGGTGTTAGAAATATAATGAACAATCATCGTTTCGTGAGGCAGAAATTCGCCATCAATAGAAACAGTATGTTCTTTAACCATTAGATGTATGTGTGTGTAAGTGTAGCTCTAATTATTCTTATAAAAACATCCTAGTATATTTAAGATACTGTATTTGTTACAAAATAAATTAATAAAAAAAGTTTAGGGGGTTGGAGAAGCAAAATAAAACAAAAGAACACAAGTGAAGACATTACCTTAAAATCGGGTAACTCTCTTTGATTTGAGCTCAAAGGCTCCCTTGGGAAGACTTATGCCCAAAGTGAAGCTTCTAGGAGTAAGATATGGATTTGGAGAGACAAAAAAAAAAGCATATCTTGGCCGAACCAAAGTCTTGAGAGGTGTGTGTAAGGAGGTAGAGGTGGGGGCCTTTTATAAGAGAGGAGGGGCACTCTTGGAAAGTTAAGAAAAGATACTTTATTATAAAATGATTTTCGGATTTTAAAGGTCCCACATAGATATAATTTGAGGATAAGGTGATAAGGGTTCTAAATATACTCATAAAATATGTTTTTGACATGTGTAGGTCTTAGAGTTTACATTATCTTTTCATTTTATTTAAATCGTTAAATAATGAGGTAATCGCTGCATCATCATGATGTCATAAATAATTTAATTTATTTAATGTCTAAAAATTATAAAACAAATATCATGATTTATTAAATCTTTTTATCTTTTTAATTAATATTTATAGTCAAAAATATGACTTGGATAACCCCACTTAAAAATTGTTTTAGTAAAACAACTCATGTTTGTGACATTTTTACTTTTACTTTAAATAAAAGGCATTAATGTCATTATCTTACCCAAGTGGCTCCATGGGGTCCCAAAAATCGACCCATGGGTTGTCTTGGTAGGCCATGACACATCAAATATGGGTAGTACACCTGTCAAGTTCATTTCATATTATTAAAACATTATTCTTACCTTAAATTACACTAATTACCTCTAATCGCGCTGAAAAACTTAAAAGTTACTATTCACCAAAAAAATTATTTTAATCTCATTGAACCACATTTTACTTCTTAATGACAACCATGTATGTCGGATTTTTGAAATTCTAAAACACAGAGGTGGTAAAGTATCATTTAAACGAAAAATCAGTTTTTTAAGTACCACTTAGTGGTTTCACTATTCATCAAAAATTGTAGTTTTTTAGAAAAATACCAAAACTTCACCCTAAGCTATATTTGATATTCTGAATTCAAAAATTATGTCTATTTTAAAAAATTCAAAACATATAAGTTGGATAAATTAATTTAATAATTAATTCTCGCTGTCAGGACAAATAGCGTGTTTTTATGAAACAATATATATCAAAAGATTGACACTAGTTTAAGTCCAATTTCAAAGTAAAATTAATTCAACGACCCCTACTAGATTAAATTGTAAAAATATATTCTAATTTCACTTTAAAACAAATTGAAAAGATAATATAATCATATAAATAAATTATATTAAAAAGATGTTTTGAATTAAAATATAACATTTTTCACTATTCATTATAAATGAACTTTATCGGAAAAATACCAAAAATTTAAACAAAGTATATTTTGATGTCCCGATTATAAAGAAGAATTTTATTTGGTGCAATAGAATTTATAAAAGTGACCAAAACTATATTTAATGACGGTTCAACATCAAAAGGCCATAAGTGAACCTTTAGTGAAAATTAGGGTATATACGCCTAAAATTGAATTCTTTCTGTATTTTAAGCCTTTATCTCTTATTAGATAAATGTAAAAACATTTAAAAAACATATAAAATCATATTTTAGTTATTTCTATCCATTACTGCCAATACAACGGCTATGTTTTAACTACCATTTAAAATAATATTATTATATTACTAGTGTGCAACATAAGTTTTCAAAGAAACTCATCGTTGAGTATCGAGTACGCTATCGAACATAGCAACCCCTTTAAAGTAAAATTAATATTTAATTCGCAAATACTAATAAATATGAAAATTTATTATTCTGTATTTACCTGGGATGTTACAGTTAAATAGTTCAAACTCTAGCATGGGAAAAATCAGAACCTGAATAGACTCCATGTTTTCTAGATAGGATCATGGAAAATTCCCCATGTTAGATGGATGATTTGGGGATGGAGAATAGATGAGGGAACCAAATGTGGTTCGGGACCTGCATTGGATTCATCAATGTCTTTAATTTTTGGTTTTCATTTTTAACACTTGGTACATACGTTAACATGACATATTTAAATTTTAGTTTGATATTGTATCTCCAGTTTGGTCATCTTGTGATATCGGTAGTACTCTTTTTCTGGTTATATGTTATTCAATTATTGTTTCTTATTTTTTCCACTAGTTTTTTACTCTGAAAAATGAGGGTATAGTCTACCTATGGTCGATATTAGACCCTCGCTGCTAGTCAGCAATCTCTGATGTACGGGGAGGCACACCTAAGGCTATGTGGTGGTCCGACTCGGGGAACTGGGGCATGGCACCCAGGTCGGAACGTTACAGTTTTCAATATGGAATTATAATAATCGTGAATAAAAGATAAAGGATAAATTTTACATTACATAGTATGGAAAAAATTATGTAAATGATATTTTCAGGATTTTTGAAGATTGGATTATATGTAAGGTGGTTTAATCATGTATATTCAATAAGGATGTGTGGGACATATTCAGAGGAATCCATGGATTTTTTCATATGATTTTCATGATGAATAATTTTGGGGAAATTTTTTTCCATTTTTATTGTATATAATGAGTGATTCTAAGGAAAAGGAATAAAAAATGAAAAAAAGTGGAAATCATAATTCTTGAAGGAGTCTTAAACAATGACATGAAGTTTTCATTGGTCAAAGTAATATCATAACCCATAACTAATGATGTGATAGGGATCTATTATAATAGATTTTTCATAAGAATCTATGTGTAATGAATATGAACCATGATAAGGGAAAAATTTTTATGATAGATTCCAGTAAATCGATACTTCAAGTTGTGGAAAAATCATAGGTGGTAATATAACGAAATATTAGACCGTAGTTTTCATAATAAAAGGCAATAAAGATCCATTACAACACAAGTAATGACATACTATTTTTAGTGAAAATGAAATGGATTTTACATAGGAGGTGATCTATAAAGAATATTTAAGACATTTCATGTAAGTATGTGGGATCATTCCATAGGTTTGGTCGGAAATATCTACAAAACATAACTAATGTTATATATTAGGGCTAAATGATAAAAAAATATTGAGTAATCTAAATGAATAAAAATAAACCCTAAATTATATAGAGACTTAAAATAAATATACAAGAATTTTATAGACCTATTAATAGAAGCATGAGTAGTGAATAATCATACAAGAACACATGTAATGTATCAAATAAAAGGGAGCTTACATATACCATAAATAATTGTATGGACTATACATAAAAAATATATCTTCAGTATTGGATTTTTTAAAATGAAATGAAAAACGACTTAATAGGATATTTAGACACATGGAACACATATATGGTGAAAGAGTATGTGGTGAAGTGTACTAAACACATGGAATATTATGATTGGAGATGAAGATCATGGGGTCATATTCAATAATTAATATAATTAGTACATAAGAAATTAGTTATATGCTATATTTTATGTGTATTTCAAAAATATTAACTATATACATGGGATATAATGATTAACTAGGAACATAATAACGATAACATAATATTGCTTGAGAAAATAGTTGATAAACCTAAAAACTCTTTATTATTTTAGAAAATCATACATTATGGGGTGATTATAATAAGAGTAATAAGATGAGTTGGTATAATTATGAGGTGACACCAATTTGTGATTAATGATGGACATGTGTGAAGATGTCACTATAGTGGTTCTTGGATATGATCATGATAACCAATAATAAGAAGAAGGAGATGATAATGAGAAAAAGATACATCCTATGAGATGAAAGTAAAGGGTATTTTAAGGAATGAAACTTTTCTAAAATTAGAAAAAACAATTAACAAAAATTTGTTTTTCCACAGAATCAATTCATATATTTAGATTGAACAAAATAAGTGAAGAACATATAAATTTTATCTAATGTTATAGTCTATCCAAGATTCTTGACACAAGTTTCATAAGGATCACTATGAAAAACCCAATATAATCCTTCCTATTAGGGTGTCCACATTCATTTTTAATCTCTCAACACTCAGGAAGGATCCCATTTTCCTCATTATTTTTTAGAACCATTATTAGAGAGAGAGATAAAGAGAGGAATTTATTTTTATTTGAGTAGTTTTATAATATTATCATATAAACTTTTGATAAAATTCACAATCATAATCTATGACCCTATGTATATATTTATCCAAGGAGGCTCCATGGATTCAAAATTTGTCTTAAATTCTTGGTTATTAAATGAACTATTTTATAAGTAACAACTCTATAAATAATAACTCATCTTTGTGATAAATTGTTTAAATCTTAAACAATTTATTTATCCATTCAAAATCATAAAATCATCATCGACTAATTATCAATGTGAACAAGATAGATTGGGTCAAATAAATCAATAAAGTCGATCATTATCTCTTAATACATGCATTTTCATGTACTAAAATATGGAATAGAATCTTTCAATGTATTATCGTTTACACCATCTCAAATTATGATATGGTTTAAACCACCACACCATGGTTTTCATTTTGTACACATTTCTAACAATATCCGACTTTCACTAATTCATCATAGATATAACACACTTTCCCCTCATGTCACATTATATATAAAAAATTATAAAATCATATCTAAAAATTCTTTTGGATATCACCTTTTGGAAAATCTATTTTTTATTTTCACCATATGATAAATCATGTGTAAACAATTATGAAAATACATCCAAAATAGCTTTTGGATATCCTCTAAAACACTTTTGGGGTAGCTCTCAAAGTTTTTCATAAAAAATTTGTAACAAAAAATTATTTTAATTCACACAACCAAAAAGTGTAAACCTATGGAAATTTTTAGGATTTTAAAAAATATGAATCCCATCATCCAAAATTATAATAAATGAAAATATGTTAGTAAAGCATTAGTTCCACTCAATCTATAAAAGGATCTGGCATGATTTTTATCAAACATATGTATCTTCGTACCCATTTACACAAACATTATCATATAAAAGTATGAATAATAATATAATCCTAGTATGAACATAAAATTACTTAGTGTATCTCAATAAAATTCATAGATTCTATACCCACCGTATGAGATTATTAGGCCCATCTTGGTTAAATCTCAACTAAATTCATGATCAACAATATATCTACCATCTCTTGATTATCTCGACCTCAAGGGTGGCATAATAAAGGTATAAAATTAATGTTTTCATGATAAGTGTATTTTCAACCTCAAGTATGAGGATTCAATATGAAACATCAACCCCTGATATACCAAGGACATGGTGTATTCAACTATATGTAGTGTATGCAGTGGGTCATCAAGTACAAAAACTCTTTTTATGCCTCACTAGTGAATCTCATATCTCTATAATAAACCTAACACATGTCAATATTTACTTGTTATAACAACCTATAATACTAAATGATGACCATATATTAGGGATAAATTAAAGTTATAATTTTATAGGTAAAATTTCATTTCACTTCATGTTATATATATATCAAACATGAAAGAATAGTTAATTAGAGACTTACTTTTGTATAAAATAATAAATTTTATATTCTTCAAATCCTATAATAATACTGAAAAACTATAAATAATTTCACATCTAATCATATACTATTTTATATACCACTAAATATGCCTTATGTTTGCTATAATATTAGGTTTTTTGTTAAAATTGTTACATTTCTATATGATTCCTCCCATATCTCCATGTGACTATCTAATAAATTTTCTAACATAACACCTTTAATGAGTAACATATATAAATAAATATTGTTTGAATAATAATGAAATTAGGATTCATATTTTTAATTTTTAATTGCTTAAATATAATATTTAAACTTCTCTTCACAAAAGCCAATTTTATGAGGTTAATAACTTTAGTTGTCTACTCATAGATATTTACAAGATCATCATCATCATTTTTGGAAAATTTACATATTTAACTTTTATTTGATATTATTTGGTATCATATTTTATGTCATGAACCACCCCACTTAAAACCCACATAGTTCAGTAGTGAAGATAAGTGAAAAAAAATAAAATCCTCCTATAATATGCCATAGGTTGGAAAATATCACTAACGGTATCTGTTGCACATATGGGAGAAATTACCCTCATAGATTACCAAGAAAATAAAATAGAATCACCAATCAACTTCATTAATAAATTTAAAAGATATAATTCCCACACCCTACCACATCTACATGATAATTAATACAAAGTAAACAAGGAAAATGCATGAATAGACTCATAAAATCCACTCTAGTTTCTTAAATAGTAGTATCCCCAATATCCATTGAATGATCTTGTAAAACAGATTAAGACACTATAAATGGGTGAGAACTTTTGACTACTTAGTAAGATCATATTTCTAAAAATTTCTACATCCATGTGAAATAAAAGTGTCAGGATATACATGAGTGAATTATTTAGGAAGTACATGGAATAATAAAGGATATGGATTAAAAAATTAAATAAAATATGAAGTGAATATAATATAAATGATTCACTTTACTATCACCGTTAACTGAATCACCTAAAAATGTATTACTTGAACATTTTATAGTAGTAAAAAATGAGTATGATATCAAGTTTTCATAATCATAAGGAATAACACATGACCAATATTTTATCCATCTTAATCAATCCACCATATCATTATTTACATGTTTGACTCCATGAATAAAATATTTAAAATTCTTTACTTCACAACATCTAATTTTAAAATATTAATAACTTTTTATCTACTTAGACCTATTTATAATATCATCATCATCACTTTTGGAACATTTCCATATTTAAATTTTCTTTGAGATCATTTTTTAACATATTTTAAATGTCACTATTTATATTAAGATCATTCTTTACCAACACGTCTTAAATTATTTTAGGGTATAAAGTGAATTTCACTTTGAATTAGACTAGTATAATATTTTATTTTTTATTATTTGAACTTATATAAGTCTAAAAATAGTCCCACCAGCCTATAAGAAATTATATTTTCTCAAAAATATATATCTAATACACAAAATCATTTTTGTAAAGAAATAAAACTTATTTCATTTAATGGGAATATTTAATAAATAAATTATTAAAAAAAGATATTATATGGTAATCTATGTGTTTATAAAAATATTATAAAATAAAAATATTTTATTCTTTAATATAATCCAATGAGGTGTGGTCAAACTCTTTCTCTCATATTTTAAGAAATAACTTTGATAAAATATTTTATCCTAGACAATTTTTTTATCCATATCTCTTTCTCAAACATTTTATAGAAGTGTATCAAATCCTAAATCATGTTTATAAAAAAAAATATAACATAATTTATTGATTTTAGACATTATTTAAAAATATCTTATCAATTAAGGGAAAGAAATATAAAAACACACATCGTTCATTATTTTAAAATCCCATAAATATGTGAAGTATTCTATTTTGAGTGGCTCCTTTCCACTTTATTTATGTTTCATAATTACTTATTCCCTCTTTATTTGTTTATATGTTTTTTATAATCCCTATAATTGTGTTTTATATTTTTCATCTCACTTTTATTTATATGATTTTATTTTTTTATTGTTATTTAGTGCTATTATTTTTTATAATTATTTATTATTTATTAATTTTGATTATTCATAATTATTCTAGAATTTATATTCTATGATTTTTCATTTTTTATATTGAAGAAATTTTCATAAGTATAGGGTATTATGTATAAAGTTTAATATATTTCATATTGTTCTTGTCTATTGGAAATATATTATGTATTGTTTTTGGCTAATAGAAATATATTACATATTAGTAAATATATTTAGTATTGTAATTTTCACAAATTAAAGGATATTACGTATGAGAGGAATATTTCTTATGTATTCAAAATATTATAGAAGAAAAACTTAAATTCATAAAATTTAAGAAAGTTACAATATTTATATATTGGATGAAGAATCTTACATATAATAATAGTGGGTTGAGGATTTAGAAAAGTATTGGATAACTCTTATATATTGAAGTTTTACTCTTACATGTTAAAATTATGGATTTGGAAGTCTGAAATAATAAATGTTATAGAAGAAGAAAAAATTATCAATAATTTCACTAAATCAAAAAACTTACATTCTCAGTGTCTCCAGAATTTACTCTTACATATTTAATAAATATATTACACATGATGGTAGAGATGGTTATTTCCCTAAGGAAAATATCTTATGTACTCATGGAGTGTTATAATTACTCTTACGTATAAAGAGAATATACTCTTACATATTAAGAATTAAACTAAGTGTTGTACCTTTTCTTGTTAAGTGTAAACTATTATGAATTAAAGTTTTAATTTTACATATGAAGCTACTTTTAGAGATTACATTTATGTATAAGTTACTTTTATGTATTATTATGATGAAAGTATTACTCTTACACATTATCAAGACTATTGAGAAATTATTTTTATATATGAAGTTGTATGATAAAGAATTATCAATCATTAACTATGATAGATAATTTGATATTGTAAATGATAGATAATAGTGGGGAATCAATTCTTATTTTTGAATTCAAATTTGTGATTTACTTGGAGGATTTAAATGAAGACTCTCATTACTAAATTTTTTAATATTATTATAGGAAATAAATTTTCAACATTTATGAAAATTTAGGATACTGATTTTTAGTAAGATAATTTTAAATTTTATATCATATCTATTTAAAGTATTTTGACTTAGTTTATTTCAATATATATTTTCAAAGAATAAATTATAATATAACTGATATTTTCATGGATGTAATTGAGGATTTTTTTGACTTGAATTATCAAAGAAGGGAGACTACAATGAAAAAAACTATTATTTATATTATATATATATATATATATATATTGGACAAGTCGATGGTAGTTATAGAAAGATAAAAAAATAGAAGTGAATGTAAATATATTTTTTATATTTGAACATTATCATATGACTAAATTTCAAGAATACTTTACAACTAAAATAAAAAGAAGAAGAAAAGTGTAAAAGATAAGGGAAGAGAAAAAAAGAATCTTTTTTCTGATATGCTATCTTGATGGTCCATCTGATGTTTTTTTATCTTCACTTTTAATAGTTACTTATTCTCTATAGTAAAACTCATCTAATTTTATTTGTTTAAGATATCTATTGTGAGATGTAAATTTTATATAAATTTCTATATATCATTCTATTTTTTTTAAGTTTCAGCTACTTATACTCATCTATGGGAGTTGACTATCAACTTCTTGTATTTAGTTATGATATCCCTAGTATAAGGAGTTTAATTCATTGTAAAATCTTTGTTATAAGGGTTATTCCAATAAAATATATTAAAACTTTATATTAAGTGTCTACCACTTGCATGTAGTTTTGAGATCCCAAGGAAAAATATCTAAATTCAAAACATCAAACTTGAATTAGGTGTTGGTGTATTAGAAAATGGTATTTTATTTATATCCATGAACCTCTATAAAAATATTGTATGTATGGATAATTATTTACATTTATTTTTTGTATATTATTTGATCAAAAGAGAAATTTTAGATCTAAAAGAACTTAATGATGAAAGTTTAAATTGAATGAAATATTTTAAAAGGAATCAATTCACCCCTATTAATTATTTATCTATTATAGGGTTGGTAATTCATTAAAATATATCCACCTTCTTGATGTATCAATCCTTGAACCATCATTTGAATGTATACATCAATTTATAACCATTAATTATTATTTAGTTTTGAAATTTTTGACATATTTATAACATTTGAATAATATAAAGTTAGTGTCATATATATTTAAAAATAAAATTTAATTTTATAACATTAATACCTAACATAGAATCTCCATAGTTATTTATGTAACCATTCAGGTATTCTAAGTAATTCCTCCTCTGATGACTAATTTCACCACAATGTGAACACTTCCCCTCTTTCTTAAAACCTATCTTAAGATTCAATGACTTAAGTTGTCTATTAAACCTCTAATATTCTTCTAGTAGATTAAAAATTTACCCTTTTTAATTTCCATCACAACACTAGAGTCTAGAACTCCAATGTCCTACTCATGTATCCTCAACATATTTTTAGGTGAACTTTTATTGAACTCATTTATATTATAGTTCATAAATAATTTTCAAAACCATTCTGAAAATGGTTGTAGAAGGATATTTATATAAAAATAAAGACTTAAATGAGACTAGATCTTCTCCAAGTAATTGATTTACACAATCATATTACATACATGATAAAATAATTAAATGTATCCATACATATTGTATTTAAATAATTCTTTTGAATCCTTGTACATATCATGACAAGATTATTTCTGATGGAGTCTTTCCATATTATTTATTATCTTCATCATGTTTATGTTCTCATGTTGATTTTGAAATTTAGGTTTCATTGACATAAACAAGATATTTGATACATATAATGAATAATTTAAATGATTATCATATGCATCTAGATCTATTTTTTTAATAGCTTCACCGATCAGTTTCTTATAAATGGGTTGCTTTAACGTGTACTTTTTTATTTCTTAAAAATGATTCTTAAGTTTTTGTACAAGTATAGAATGTTTATTTTTATAATATTATCCTTTTACATAATTTATCTCAATATGAAATTTTATGATGATGATACCATTTTTATCTATAACATAAGTTTTTAACATATTAGTATCATGTTTTATGATCATTTAATAAGTAATTTTATTAATTGTTCTATTACTATAATGATGAACCATTTTAAATTTATATCTTATAAATTAATGGTAAAAGATCAAAATTTCTCTAATTGACAAGTATGATTTAATTATTATATCATATATTAGATATTTATATAGATCATTATGTAAATCATATCATATATAAATATTTGATAGTTGAGAAAACAACTCCATGGTCAACCCACTTTGGTAGAACCTACCCAGTTGAATGATTGAGATCATGAAAGGTGTTTGATTTGGAAAGAGTCTAAAACATAACATTTTTAAGGGGTTTTAATTCTAACCATCTTCCCTTCATGTATGCATACTTGAAATGATTTAGTTTTTAGTTTCTTATACATTCAACCAAATTAATATGTTCAAATATATTAACATATAAATCCTTATAAAGTTCATGATTTATGTTACTTACCCAAAAATAAAATCCTATTATATTATCAAATATCCAAATACATCCCATGAATCTAGTAAATTAAACCCTTTCATGTAAAGGTTTGGAATCATATAAAACCAAAATTCCCATAAGTGAAATAATTGTGTGACTTGTAGTTAGCTCCCACTTTTCTTAGTAGAGCTTAATCCCCTAGGACAAGGATAAATATGACCCAAATCCCCACTATCCATATATCAATACTCCAGGGAGACCTCAATTTCAATAAAATCCTAATAAATAATATATATAAATCATAATAAACCACTAATTTTAAGTTTATAATCCATAAACATCACATTCATGGTTGAACATAACTAAATCGTATATCAAACATAACACATAATTTCTTATATAAATGGTATGAAATTTATAAAAGGAAGTTTAATGCTTTAAACTAAAGTAAAAATCCATTAATAATATAAATATTTTATCATAATGAATAATGGTTTTTGGAATAAACTAAATAAATGAAAACATTATAAAATTAGTCATGATATTAACAATTCATGAACATTTAATAAATAATGAATTTATAATCATTTTATAGTTTAGACATGATTTATATTTATTATATAAATAAATAAACATGAACATTTCACATATATTTTAGTATGAGATCTTTAATATTATCAATTTACATGGAATTTAATATGAAATCATTCATATTCTAAAATATATGATATTTATGAAAACTTTTATAATCAAATAAATATTTCATATTTTTTGTAAACACTTTACATAAAATTGATATAAAAAATATTATTGTATTTAAATCTTTTATTAATTCAACCAAAACACCTTTTTACATGGTTAAAATAATTTTCCAAAATATGTTCTTTAATGTAAACATTTTATATTTTAATTTATGAACATTTCATAAATAAATATAAAAACATTTATATTTTTCCTTATTTTATTTTTTATAAGTAATTTGTAAATTCAATATATAAAATCCATTTTAATACTAAATAAAATCTACGAAAAAAATTATTTATCATTCCAGTTAATATTTTCAATAATTTTAAGAAAAATAATTTTTTAAATAAATGAAAGTGAACATTTTTTATATAATCCATGGTGTGGTTTATCCCCAGTGATAACACTTTCCTAGGGTAAAACAAAACCATTTTATTTAAAGAATAAAATTTTAACCAAGCCTTCAGAAATTATACTTCTGAATCCATGTCACATTTTATCCTTCAACGTCATGGTTTTATTATGGAAATTACATTTCTAAACTAACCATGAGAATTTATATGGTAAACCATAAGTTGGATTATTATATTTATGATGCCCTATTTTTTGGAAAATTTGCTTACTCATTTTTATCAAAACATGATGTGGTTTTATAAAAATTACAAAACCACACTTTTTTTCTTCTCAAAACACATTGTGGTTAACAAAAATATCAAGAACCATGGCTATTTTCACAATTCACAAAATGGTTATGGATAAAATAATTTTTCCAATTTCTACATCTATCTAAAATTTCAATCCAAATAATATATAAGTGGATATAATAACACTAAATGGTATTTTAGGGGGAAATTCCTTTCTAAATTTAATGAAAAAAATAAAAAAAATCAATTTTTACATAGTATCCATTCATATTTTTATATTGAATAAAATAAATGAAGAACTCTTAGTTGTTTATCTAGTGATCTGTTCTATCTAAGATCCTCAATACGAGGTTGATAAGGATCACTAATAAGTGGAGAATGGAATCTTTACTCTTATGGTATCTATATCCTATTTTAATATCCCAATGTTTGAGAAGGACCACCCTTTCCTCATGGTTTTCTAGAATATTTTTTAAAGAATGATAGTGAGATAAAGTAATTCATCTTAGATTAGTTTCAAAATATTGTCATAAAAAATTCACATGTAACCCAAAATCATAATACTATTTATATAGTCATCAAAGGAGACTCATTGTAGTCCAAATATGTATCAAACAATCCACTATTGAATGTAAAAATTTTATAATTTATTAATATTTTTAATTCACATCTCATCATTATGATAATTTTTTTAACATTTATATAATTTATTTTTCTATTAAAACTCTTCAAATCATTATCACATTATGGTAAAAATGAACATGATATATTGGGTGGAAGAAATCAATAAAGTCAAGAATTATCTCATCACATTTTTATTTACATTTACTAAACCATGATATATTTACCTTCACTATACCATAGTTTATGTCGGCTCAATCCATAATCTGGTTTAAACCACCACTCCATATTTTTTCTTTAGTTCATATTTCTAATAATAATAAATGACCACTAATAGTGTAAAAATAAATAAATTACATATTTTATTACTCCTAGTATAGATAAATACAATACATTTATTATTAATCCTAATATAGAGAAAAATATGATGAATAAAAAGTTTAACCCAAGTGAATATGTGGAAACCCAATGAGATACAAAGGAGAACCTATCTGTGGGTGATATGAATATCATGTTTTATTCTATATTTTCATGTTAAGAAGTAGTGAGTCATTTATTAAAAGTGATTATCCCTATAGTGGTATTAATCTCTATTCATAGAGAGTTACCATTGGGAGGTATCCTAATTTTGTATTAATGATAGTGTATTAGTGATTTATATATGAAAATTGTATATTATACATATCACTTGTATATTTCCCATATTTGGTAAACTAAATAAATCATGTATGATCCATTTAATTTATGTTTTTATGGGAGTGTTTTTAGGCCTAGGAAATAAGATAAATATGTGAGTGAGCATAAAAATATCCCTTGACACCAAGAGGTCAACATCCTAATGGTAAGTGAGGTCTGAGTACGTGATAGAAGTTGAAAATTGGTATAGATTTTTGAGGATTTGAATCACCCCCCCCCCCCTAAAGGTTACCCATTGTAATCCTTAACAATATTTTATAAACCCACTAATATTTAAGGAAAATAAAAATTTAGTGAAATAAAATTTTATTCCATTTAGTGTATCTGAAATATGAATATATAACATTTACCTAAAAACATTTAAATCTTTATTATCAACACACAAACGAAACATTTATAACATATTACACACAATCAAAACATCTATATAAAAACATATAACATTTCAATAATTTCACAAAAAAATTCATATAGTTTCATAAAATTTAATATTACTCACACATTGAATTTATAATATATTATACACACATAGATCATTTAGAGAAAAAACAATTTAGTGCACAAAACATTTACTCTTTATAGTGAACATAATATAAGAGAACATCATATAGGTAGGTACTTTAAAATCATCATCAACAACATAAATCATTTATTTTTGGAAGAATAGTTACCATCTGAAAATATTTACCTTTGTCATATAATATTTATATTTAGTCATAGTTCAACCACAAACCATTTAAAACATGTAGTTCATATTTAATTTTTATAAGTTGTTGAAAAATATGATAATTATAGAATATGTTTTGTACAATTGTGAATGTGTTTGAGTTTGTTATAATTTTAAATATGCAGTTTTATTTTCTATGTATTATGAATAAATTTTTAACATATTATAAAACATTTTTATAGTTGCATATAGATGACATTTTATTTTGTGTAAACTGACATGTTTGGTACTCATTTTTTTATGTTACCTATTTTATTCTTCTATAATTATTTTAATTTTATGTTAATTGTTATATTTTTATCTTCTTTTTAATTTTTATTAAAATTTTAATTATATATTTTTATTTATAATCTTTTATTGTTACTTTTTTTGTTAGAAACATGTTCTATGATTTTAATTAAAAAATATTATGTAGTAAATTTATTTTTTTCTGTGTATTTTTCTCTTAATTTTTTATGTTTTATATTTTATTATATACTTACATTAATATATCATATAATTTGTGTGCATAATCTACATTTAAATTATTCCATGTGAGCCAATGAATTGTTGTGCTCACAACAGAACATGTTCCATGAAATGTATGTTTTTTTGTGTTTTCAATATTTTGTATTTTTATTTTAGTTATAGTTTACATTTCTTTATATATATGTTCTATGTATTTATATATACTAAATTTTATATGATTAGTGTTTCATTTTTATTTTTATTTTTTTAAAATTTTATATGAATGATATATGCTATGTGTTCAGTGAAAAAAACATGTTTTGTTTATGGCCCATATTTTCTAATCATCTTAAATGTTATGTGTAACTTTGGGACATGGCTCTTTATTTTATGATTTTTGTTTTTTATCTTGACTATTTTTATTAATTTTTAAATACATAACATGTATATAATGTCATGTCAATTTATGAAATATATGTGTAAATATAATTATATAATTATATTTTGTGTATATTATAGAACATTTTTAATATATTCAAAAAATTTATATAATTACACACATAAATCGATTTTCCTAGCCAAATGTTTTTTATCAAATATTTTTTTATATTTTTATTTTATTTTATTTTATTTTATTTTTATTTTGTGACTCATGGTATGAAAGAGTTTTATGTTTTATTTATCATTATGATTCTAATTATTTGTTTTTTATTTTATATTCTTCTAAAATATTATAATTATTATAAAATATATTCTATGTATGTTTATATATTAATCATATGAATATAATATGTTATCTTGTTTGTGAGACTAAGTACATTGGAATCTTTTGTTCACTAAATTTAAGGGTTCTTAATGGGATGGACTATGCCTAAAAATGTTTCTTCTATGTAGGCCTGTTTTAATGAAAACTCAAAAAACTGATTCTAGTCTAGTTTAAATTTTTATTGAAGTAATTCATATTCCAACAATAAAATCCCTCACAAATTTATTAGCTTAAGATGATACGGGGTTCTACTAACCTTAGGTGACATCCCCAAGACACCAAAGGCTGGAAATAAATGCTAAGGGCTTAAAAGAATGTTGAGGGATGATTTTACCTAAGAATAAAAACAACCTAAAAATAAAGACATAATGAACAAGATGAACTATATGATTCATGAATAAATAATCCATACAAATCAATAAAATAACAGAAGAAATATATCCAAGTAACAGTGGAAAATAAAATAAAAAAGTACAAGATGAATACTCCAAGACATCATGACTCAAGCACCCATGTGGCACCACAGTAGACCAAGAAATTGACATTCCATAGCTCTATCTCCACTAAACATAATCAAAACATCATATAATGCCACTATATAAGTACAAAACCTTCCCCTTCACTATATCTTGGTAGAAGATATCTACAAACTCACCAAAGTTCCTAAGTATGGGGTGATCATAACACTTATTAGATAATCCATAGATACTTCCCAACACATAAAAAAATCATAAACAAGTTCCATATAAAATGTTAAATAAATATTTTAAACCCATTTATTATTTCTTGGAATAATAATTCCGATAATCACACACACACACACACATACACACACTCAATCTTGGTGTCACACATTGATGATGGTACTTCATGACCATACTTCATCCCACTTTGATGGTGGTACCTCACGAATATCATTTATCCCATTTTTATATGAACACACACCAAAAATATTATACAAAACTCCCAATTGAAAAATTTATTTAAACATGTGTTCCATCTTTCAAAACCACCCATTTCAAAATCACATCAAATATGGATTTTTTAATCAATTTCACAGGGGATTTACAACATAGGACAAGACAAATTATAAAAGCTCAAGACAATAAGTTCTAAAATAGTAGAGTGAGAGATAATCCACCTACCTCAATATAAATTACATGAGATGTCAGAGAAGATTATAAATATCTACAATCTTCATTTCATTACCCTTTTATTTCCATAATAGAACTCCTGAAGATCCATTGGAATCAAAGTTCGAGCATTGAAAATCACTAAAAAAATCCTAGGGTAGCTTTAGAGTTGAGAGGGAGGAAAAGAAAGTTAATAATAAATTTCACCCACAGGTTGGGCTAAAAATAGTTGGGCTCAGAAAATTGATGAAATAAATTTGGAATTAACATTGTGAATTCCTTGAGCGCCAACTTCCACTTAAAAACTCATCACCTAAGTTCTATTTTCCATAAGAAATTTTAAAGATGTGAATTGTTTTCATATCATAATTGACTTTATCCACTCTCCTGATGAAATCCCTTCACACTCTATTGTACCTCAAACTAGAGGGTGCTGCATTCTCCCCACCATTGGGCTTTTCTTCCTTGAGAAGCTAAAGATAAATATTTCCCTTGAGTTGATCTGGTAATTGTTCCCACAAAAACATTTCTCATTCTCACGTTTCCTCTTGAATCTGACCATACCTCCACAAAAATATCACTAAGGAAATAGATATCCCTTATTGCTTGTTTTAATGTTTCTATAGAATATGTATAGACTCATGGATAAAATTCATATCTAGATCAATAGTAACATGATTCCAACTAATCACATTACTAGGATCCCGCTAATATTTTTTTAGTTGAGAAACATGGAATATATTATGTAAAACACTAAATATTGATACTAAGGCTAACCACTATACAATAGTTCCAACCATTTTAACAACCTTGAACAGTCCCACATAGCATGGTGCTAACTTCCCTTGTTTCCTTAAGCATCGATGACCAAGTCTCAGTGAAACCTTCAAGAATATGTGGTTTCTCACATTATAATATAAGGGTTGGTGTTGATTGTATTCATGTTATTTATTTCATCTTTGATTTGTAGCTATATACTTGTAGATCATCTAGATCTTCTCCGTAGTCTCGTGGAAAAGTCTCAGTCCGATCAAAGATGTTTCTACTATTTCCACCCAAGAAAGAAGATAATGAAAAGAATGGTCATACAAATCCTTGAATGAGGCCATATGTATTGTCTCCTGAAAGGTTTTATTATAGGATAACTCTTCTAAAGGCATATAGTCTTCCCACAATCCCCCAAATTCCATAATACATGATTCGATTATATCTTACAATGTTTTAATTGTGATTTCTAACTTCCCATATGTCTGTGGATGATATGTCATGCTTATGTTCAGTTGAATCCCAAGAGAATATTGTAATGAATTCCAGAACTAGGAAGTGAAATATTGATCTCTATCACATACAATCAAAATTAGAACCGTGTTCAAGTTAAACACTTCTCAGATATAAATCTTTTTCAAATCCATTATCATGTTGGATTATCTAATAGATAGAAATTGTGTTTAATTTGTGAGTTGATCCACAATCACCCAAATATAATCATGTTTTCATAATGTTCTTGGTATACCCATTATAGATTCTATTGAAATATGTTCCCACTTTTATATAGTTATAGGCATAAACTACAGAATACCAGTCAGTTATTGATGCTTAAATTTTATGTTCTAACAAGTAAAGCATTTCATCATAAAATCTTCAATATTGAATTTTATACCTAACCACCAAAAATGAGTTTTCATCACCTTATAAATTTTCTAAATACCTATATGACTATATTATTTTTAATGGTTATATACTAAAATAAGTTATTCCAAGAAATATTGAGGAATAATGATCCATTTTTAAAAGGTAATAGAGAGTTCTCATCCTCCATTCATCTATCACAAATCACCCCACAATTTAGGTTTGACCTAATGAAGATACAATAAAGATATATTATCATATCCACTTTCATCAAATCCATCAAGTTAAGAGAAAGATTAAATAATAAGAAAATTACCTTCTCATCCATGTTGTGTAAACCAAATTCATGTTAACAATCATGCTCATCACCTATCATTGGTCAGAAGCTTCTCAGACCACTTCATCATATGATTTCCCACTCAACACATCTACCATAGAATTCCCTTTATTGGGTGTGTAGATCAAGTCAAAATCAAACATCTAGAGGTACTCCGTCCATCTCTTTTTCCTCAAGTTCAAGTCTCACTAAGAAAATGTGGATTTCAAACTCTTATGGTTAGTGAAAACTATGAATTTTTATCCAAATAGATAATTCTAACAAGTTTTTAAGGCATGGTCAACTATCACTAACTATATTTCATTATTTAGATAGTTTTTCTCATGTGTTCACAACTTCCTTGAATAATAGGATAGGACATGATCTCCATGCATGAGAACACAACCAAGAATAGATCTAGATGCACCACAATATACGATATATCCTTGACCTAGATCTATAAATATTAGGATGTGTGTCAATGTGAGATGAGATTTATGCACTTAAAATCAATTTTTAAAATCATATATCCATGTGACTAGAACAACATTACTTTTCAAATTAGTAATAGAAGAAGAAATCCTAGATAAATATTAATCAAGGTGTTGATAATAGCTATCTAAACCAAGAAAACTGTGTATCTCAAAAAAATTATTTGGTTGCTACTAAGAAATAACTATTTTTATCTTTCCTAGGTCAACTGATATTCTAAAAATAAAATTTTTGGGGAAATAGACTTCTTGGATCCATAGACCACACTTAGAGAACTTAGAATACAAATTATTATCCCGTAATATACTCAGTACAATTTCCATGTACTGCTTGCTGTCATTCCTTCTTTGAGATTAAACTATAACATCTTCAACAAATATAACAAAAAAAGAGTTGAGGTGACTATGGAAGATATGGTTCAGTAAGTCCATAGAGATTGTAGGTGCATTTTTAAAACCAAAGGGAATTAAAACATATTCAGAATGGCCGTTGTAACTCCAAAATTTTGTAGTTGAGATATCCTCTTTTTTTACTGTGGAATAATGGTACCCCAGCCATATATCAATGTTAGAGAACCACATATAACTCTATAATTGATCAAAGAGGTCATCAGTCTAAAGAAGAGGATATCGATTTTTAATCATAACATGATTCATCTTATGATAATCAAAACATTAGTAGAGAGAACTTCCTTCTTTATTTATGAATAAAATCAATGTAGCCTAAGGAGATGTACTAGGTATGATGAATCCTATATTTTCTAACTTTTTTATCTAAAACATTAACTCTCAAAACTCAATAATATATATTCTGTAATATTTTAGTGAAATGGGTATTTTTTCTAAGAGTATATTGATATAAATATTGATTTTCCACTTAGGTGGTAACCTAATGAAATCGTTTGGAAAGACATCTGGGTATTGATCTACTAAAACAGTAAGAGTCCCATTTATTATTTCATTATTAATTTCCAAGGTAATTTCCACTAACTTTCTCAACATGGTTCTATCTACTATTACTAAATTTCATGTTCTTCCTATGTTTATATCCCAATCCCACTTGAATACATGAAGAGAGCCATCTAGGTATGTAAATGTTATCAGTTGAGTGTAAGAGTAAATATGTTCTTTAAATCTCACCATCCAATATATAACAAATATTAGATAAAAACCAACAATATCCAGGACCGTAAACTCCCAAATAAACTGCATTGTATCAATGGTAATGAAACATTCTAGGAATATAAATCCTCTACACTCCCACCATCTAAGGGGTGTTCTGATACTTATGATATGAGGTATTATTTCCATGTGCAGTCCCAATTGTTTATACTTATAAGAAGAAATAATCAAATGTGATGCACCAATATCAAACAATACATGCATAAGATTCTAGTTTAGAAGAATGGTACCCCGCTCCATAGAGGGACCTAGTTGCTCACTCAAAATAGTATGTTATTATCAATAAAGTTTTTGATCATTTGTCATAGTATTTCTCTAAATTCCTTGTTGAGGTGTCAACTGGACAACTAAAGTGTTCATAGAATTTACCTTTCCACCTATGTAAGTGGGTGAAAACTAGTTTGATGGGACTATTTCATCTGATCATTAGATACTTAATACCAAGTCGATCCTATTCCACTTACTAATTTCTGAAGTCTAAGACAATATCTCTTGATATGAACTTTCTTTCTATAATGGTGGAAATTCTTCAATAGTGTGGTGGATTAATTAATTTAATTCATAAGCAAACTGTATTGGAAAAACCCTAATTTTATATAAAATCTTATAGGAAGGTTAACTGATTCATATGTATAAGTTTAAGGTTCATATCTTCTTTTAGAATATGTTACCCTATTTTTCTTGTTTCTAGAACTAAAATTTCCACATGTTCCCATGGAAACAAACATACTACCTCTGGGAAGACTCCTCATAAGATCTATTTCTTCCACTGATTACCTATTATGAATTTATATATAATCCATAATACTTAGGTTATCTATCTTGGATCAAATCTCTAGTCACAATCCCAACTCAAATATTTGTTCCTTTAAGGATGTACTAGCTGCTATTTTGAGAGATAAATGAACCATGTTTATAATCATAGTTTTATACTCTTCCTTAGATAGGTTTTATTGCTTTAATCTGAGAAATTATATTATTATTTCTATCTTGAATGTCCAGGGGGTATAATTTTTTGTTTAAAAATTCCTCAAAATCCTACTACATAAGTCCTTGGTCAGCTCTAACTTAGAATGATAGATCTCACCATTGGTGTCCAAGATCTCTCAATATGTTGGTTCCTATCTTGTACTTTAGCTTCATTGTTGTACCCAGAAAATCAAAGATTATGTTCATTTTTTTGATCCATACTTAATCTTTTTTAGCTTTCAAATCCCCCAAAAAAACTGGTGGGTTCTATTTCTAAAACTAAACTAAATGATCCACTTTCCTTGGTTTATCATTTAAATTTCCTATATTGACATCTTTGAAAGCTTTCACAGTTCTCTATATAATTTTTTGGTTCACCTGTGGCTCTGGTGTAACCACATTTTCTATATCTTCATCCTATTTATTAATTTAGTGTCTACCAGGAGCCATTTTATATAACTAGAGAAAAATACATTTAGTATTCACTCTCTATATAATGTCCCAACCCAAGTTCCATGCATCAGTGCCCCAAGACTGACTTCCATATGACCTCAATCAGGAATCCCCATACTCCAGAGGTTTCTGACTAGTAGTGAGGTTCTAATATCAATCATTGGGAGACTATACCCTCTTTTATCATAGTAATACAATAGTACAAAATAAGAAAAAAAATAGTTTAATAACATAAAATCATAAATAGAACAATCTAGTATCACAAGATAATCAAAACTAGAAATACAATATCAAAACCAAACTGTGGATATTCAATGTTAGAGTACGTTCCATGTGTCAAAAAGAAAACCAAAAATAAAGATACAGATGAATCCAAAGTGAGTCTTGAACCATGCCTAGTTTCCTTGAACATTCTCCATCCTGAATCTTCCATCTAAACATATCATTTTCCCTTAACCTTTTCCACATTCATGAAATCTATTTAGGTACCGATCAGGTTGTCTGAGCAGGGTGTGAGTACAACTCAGTAGGCCACCACCAATGGTGATTAAAATAAATCCAATAAATAATAGGTGTATACTATTGTATAAATAAATAAGTACAATACACAAGTAAACAACTATCACATTATCAGATATTCTTTATTTAACCACATAACCCCCCCCCCACTTTTCTCATGTACACCCAATCCTCAATACCTGCTTCGGGTTGTGCCGGAGTCTAAAACATTAAAAATTATCAATTCACAATTCATTTTAAAAATGGGATTTCATTACCTATTTAATTTAAAATCTTCCAATATATAATTAGAAACATAGTCCAATTCCACTATTCTAGGTTTATATAATCAAGTCTAGTGACCTGTGAGTATTTGGAGAATCAGTCCCTATCTCACACATCATGGGTAATTATAGCATCAGTCCCTATACCATACAATTTTCATGCATTTCTTGGGTTTAGATCACCATATCTAGGGCACTATGGGTATTTGGAGTGTCAATATGTATACCACACCCCATTTTCTCAATAAATCACATATATCACATGTATCACATATCCCACATGTATCACCTTAATTAATTCAACAATTAATTAACTATAATTACGCAAGTTTTCATATGAGATATGGATCCATTATTTTTAAATTCTAATGATTAAATATATCCTTATGTTAGTGTATAACTTAATCAAGGGTGTTTTGGAGGTGTTTAGGGATTTTTCAAATCCTAGATCTAGTTTTTGGGGTGTTTTAATCCTAGAACAAAGTTAGTGAAAACTATTTGGGGAAGACTGTATGGTTTGACTAAACCGTGTGAGGATGGATAGAGGTGTGGTACAAGTTGCACGGTTTGGAAAACCCATGGAAAATGGGCCACACGGTTGTGTGTCCAGCTCTATAGTTTTTTTAGATATTGAAAGAGGCACTACTAAAAAAATTTCATTTAACAGCGCTAGAATATGCCTTTATCGTCACCAAAAAATCATTTATAACTTGATCATGTTTAAAATCCTGACGTTCTTATCAGTGCTAAAATAACATTTCTAAAGGCCCCCCTTTAATAGTGATAAAAAAAGTGATGTTAAAAGGGTCTTTTAACAATGATTTTTAGAACAATTAAAGGCCACTTTTAATAGTGCTAAAAAAGTGATGTTAAAGGGGGCCTTTAACAGTGCTAAAAAAACACTGAGAAATGACCTACTGATAAAGGGTATATTTTTTTTTGAAAACAATTCCATGCACCACTAACACCCCCCCTCCTTATCAACTCTTACCCCACCCTTCCCTTTATCAGTGCTTCCCCAACCCCTTTACCAATACTTTAGATAATCCAACCCTCCCCCGCACACCATGCCTCTAGCAAGTTTTGAACCTATGACCTCTAGCTTATAGACCAGTGGCTTTTCCACTATCCTATACTATTTTTTTGACATTTTATGATAAATAAATATATTTATATTTTTTTTTAATTTTTTTATCCATATATTTATATATATGTTTATATATTAATAAATATATTTTATATGTCAATATGTTTAATAATTTATTTATAAAATTAAATTTTTATGTGTGAATATATTTAAAATATATATATATTGTTATATATTTGATTACAAATAACATAACATTATAGAAAATGATAAAATTTAAAATCCATTGTATCAATATGAATGTAATACCTAGGAATAAATTCATTCTCTCTGAAAAAGGAAAAACAATACCCCCTTAAACGAGGGCGAAAATCCATAGAATGTTAACAATTTGGTTACCCTGACTAAAAACTCTGTTTTAGAGGATTTTGGGCCTTTTTCAGACTCAAAATGTGTGAAAATGGTTTACCCTAAACAATTAGTGCGCAAAGCTCATCACAATATTTGTTTTGATATGTGGTGGAGGCCAAACGGATGCCAGGATGAAAAGTTATGGATGTTTGAAGTTCGAGTTACCTTTTCAACATATTTTAGATATTTTATTGATTTTATTGATTTTTTATCTTCCAATTAATATTAAATGACTATTAATTGATAATTATTTTCAAATTATTGATTGAAAAAATATATATTTTTTATTTTATAGTCCATTTTCACTAAATATATTTTATCTTAAGTGTAAATTCCTATTTACCTTATCTAAAACATATTTAAAAAATATATATTATATTTATATCAATATCAATATATTTATATATTAATATATTATTTTCAATGAAATATAAAGTTTTTCAGTAATATACCCTTTATCAGTGCTACTAAAAAGGCATTGTTAAAGGGGGTCTTTTTCCACACTTCTAAAAAGCCATTGATAAAACCCCCTCTTTATCAGTGTGTTTTTAAAAGTGCTGATAAAAGACCCCATTTATCAGTGATTGTCAAAATACGCTGATAAAGGTCCCCCTTTAACAGCACTAACAAAAGAAATGTCAATGACCCCCTTTAATATCATTTTTTAGCACTGACAAATGGGGTCTTTAATAGTGCTTTTATCTAGTACTGTTAAAACCCTAGCACTGGATAATCCTAGTTTTATAGTAGTGAGGCTCTTCGTATAGTTTCCTAATTACTTTTAAACCATGTGGGTAAAATGTGTGGGTTCCCCTTGGCCTACAAGAAGTCGTGCATGGTTGGTTCATGGTTTTCTAAACCGTGCACCTAAACTGTTAGAACCCTACTATTTTGAGAAATATAATAATTTTAAATTAATTACTTTTTTTTAAAACCTAATTTCATTATAAACTTATACACATAGTAGAGGAAGAGTTTGAGATCTCTCCTTCAGTTTATAAACTATTTTTGATCCTTGTTATTCTACTAGTCTCTGATTTTTGTGTGGTTTGTCTCATCAGATCCACAACGGTAAGATCTAAATTCTTTTTATCCATTATTGATTCTTATGGCTATCAAATGCACTATTTGGATTTATTATCATATTATCTGATTTCTTCTTATTCATACATTCTTCATATTTCTAATAATACATGTTGAATCAAGACTTCGTACTAGATGAGCACTCCACTACCAAGCTAAGGTAGGTGTTCTATAATTTTGTTTTGGCTTATGATGCTTTTTAGAGTTATTGTCCCTTATGCTGCTCACCATACTTTCTGGAGTGGCCTAAAAAGTTAAATGATTAATATAAATAAATGAAATAGGACATATTAGGGATTCCCATAGGTTTATTCTAGATTTTTTTTGTGGTAGATGCCCCAAACCAAGGCCATCCATGGGGTGTTCCATTCCATTTATTTGTTTTGACCGTTGATGAACCACCCAAGGGGGTGTGATCGTGAGTCAAACAATTTTTGGGAGCTAAATTGGAACTAAATAGAATTTAATTATATTTTTAGGATATGTAATACCACTTTTCATATGTCATCGAAGTATTCCATGCTTGAACTAATTAAAATGTATTATGTGATAATGGTTAAAGGAGTGGGTATACTAATTGGTTGTGCTCTAATTATTGAATGGTTTAATTGGAATACTGATTTGTGTTGCGAATATTCATTAGTGATTTAAATATTAATTGGAACTCATGATTGGGAATATTCATGGTATTTACTTGATTACCTGAGTGGGTAGACTCTTGTGTGATGAATGAAATGGTATGATGTGGTGATTTTTTAGATGCCTTGGATGATTCCCCTAGGATCTTAATATAGTAGTAGATTCCTTGGAAAGGGATGTTCCTTGGGACTTGATTCCATGGGATTCCTTGATCCTTTCTTCCCCTTGGATCCATCTTACTTGGACTCATGAAGGAAATGTTAGTACACTTGCTCCTAGGACTCCAACCAATGCATACACTGAGTTTCCATTTAGATGCTCCTGGGTCTCATTGGAGATTCCTCAATCTTCAACACATTGGATCTGAATCTTTGTGGACTAACACTTTGATAATACAACATCGTCGTGGAAATTATGACATACTTGGTTGAATGGATTGGCCATGGTAATTTGGAATGAATGATTTTATGGAAAGGATGTGGATTTTTTATATGGTTTCATTATATAGAAAGGTTGTATGGAGAGGATGTGTATGGGAGTACAAAAAGGCCATGTTATTTATTTATATTATTTATAAATTTCTTTTTAGGATCATGATTCTTGTTATGCAGGGATCCTTGATAGGTTATTTGGTATTTCATGCTTGTAGTGGTTTACGTGCAATGAGAACATTACTTTTGGTACTTGTATTCCTTATTTACTTATAGTGCATAAATTATGTTACAAAATTGATATGTATATACTTTTGTGTGGTTACCTACTGGGATGTTATCTCACACCCTATTTGGTCCTTCTTAGGGTCCCAAATAGATTAAATAGTTGTAAGTGATGGTAGGGGAAGGCGCCCTAACACAGGATGTTGATTTTTCTTTGAATTAGGGGAGAATGGGACCAATCTGAGACTTGTGATGCTACTATAATATTTTTGGATTTTTTGTATTTTTAGACACTTGTACTATATTATACTACCATTTACATGTTTTTGTTATTTTATAGAAACATGTACCATCTACGTTATATATATAAGACACTTCTGATTTGTTTATATATGTAACGCCCCGACCCCAGCTACCCAGAGTCGGTGCATTACTTCATAACATTGGCATGATCACAAAAGATCAAGTCTCGAAAGACCGATTAGTTTAGTAGCCTTGGAAGAACTAGATACATTCATAAATGTTACATTACATCATAAGATGAAAAACTACAATAACAAAGTCTCCATAGTCCACACTCATATCCTCTTCTGACTATCCCTGCAGGTCATTCATAAAATACTTCTTCACATCCTGGAAAATATTAAAACATTGAAATGGGTGAGCTCAGATGCTCAGTAAGGATAACAATATAGCGGAAGCTTTCATAAATAAACATAAAAATTTAAGGCAATGTATAACTAAAACAAAAGCCTTTTAAACTTGAACATCAACATAATATGGAAAAAGTAAAATGAGATAATGCCATTCACTTCTTCACATGGATATTCTACTGGTCGAATAATCAAATGAAATATCAATAACCACTTTCATAATGAGGGAATGTATAATGCAAGACATTCTGAAACATTTTGTCAAGGCCTCGGCCAAGACGTCTAAAATGATTAAGGCCTCGGCCAAAACCATAAATCAAATTGGGAAAGGGCCTCGGCCAATTCCACGTCTAGTTGTCTCATGAGACCTACCGATGCATCGAGGAGCTATAGCGGGCTCCACCCGTCACTTATTAAGTCCAATACATTCCTCATATGAATAGGTTTAAACATATCATAAACCATAACATAATCGTATCACATAAAACATGCATAAAGGAAACATAACATTTCCACATTTCAATCACAAGATATCAATACAACATATTGATTTAATAAAAACGCTTTCAAAACCATTTTCAATACCAAAATAAAAGAAAGTTAAAACTTTGTATTTATTTTTCATTAAAAAAAATGATGGCTTGTAGAGGAAGCCGAAACTCAAATAATGGTCACAGCGGCAGAGAAGTCGTTGTCACCGCATATGTACGGAAAGAAAAACATTCCCTTTTTTTCATTTAGTAAAACGCTTCGTATAAAAAGATTCCTTTTGAATAAACGTAAAAGTCAAAGGGGTTTATACACTGTATAAAAGAAATTTGTGTATAAAACCAAATATGCCTCATTGAAAGGGGATTGAGATGAAGTCCTTAAAAAGATCATTTTTTTAAATAAAGTACATCTATAATGTGTATTCACTATAAGTAAACATAAATAATGTAAAAATACAAGATAGTACATAATAATATCATGACATAATTTGAAAGTAGGAGATTAACCCAAAGAATAGAAATTGGGTTAAGAAGTTCCCTTACAAAGATCATTTTTTAAATAAAATAGATATATTATGTGTATTCACTATAATTACACATAAAGAAAGTACAAATACAAGATAGTACATAATAATATCATGACATAATTTGAAAGTAGGTGATTAACCCAAAGAATGGAAATTGGGTTAAGAAGTTCCCTTACCTCGTGTCTGACTTGACTCAACCGTTCTTTAACCTCCTGAATAACAAACTAGAGTTAATATATACATTATTAACAACCATTTTCAATTTAATTATCCTTTTTGTATCACTTATTACAATGATATGAATATTATGTAATTATTTAAGTTAATAACGGTCGTTTTGTCGATCTTTGGTACTTGAGTCAACAATAAACTTCTTATAATTACAAGTTATTTATGTGGTAGAATATCCATTATCTCCAGAATTATATTCATGATTTATATTTCATATATATAATATATATCCAGTATATACATTCATTTATAATATTACGTAACATTTAGAGGTAAGAAATGAAATGCACCTTTCATGGAGACGGTAAGCCGTACGTACGCATGAACGCTACTTTCATTTATATTTCATATTTAATGGAATGAAATCATAATGATATAAATGTATAATATAATTCCAGTATAATATAGTGTATAATACCATTTACTCCATCCTTTATACATCCCACATATGGCATTAACGATTCAAATCACTTTGAGGGGGCGGTAGTCCGCACTTCCTAAAATGAAATTATCGCGTTTACCCATAATGGAAATCATAAAGTATTCCATAAATGAGAAATAAAGAAGCATAAGTAAAACATAAAAATATTATATATCATATATAAATATAGTGACATCTTAATGGCCACCTTTGAAGGTGTTATATGAGTGTTAAACAATCATCGTTTCGTGAGGCAGAAATTCGCCATCCACAGAAACCGTATGTTCTTTAACCATTATATGTAGGTGTGTGTAAGTGTAGCTCGAATACTTATTATAAAAACATCCTAGTATATTTATGATACTGGTTTTGTTACAAAATAAATGAATAAAAAGAGTTTAGGGGGTTGGAGAATAAAAATAAAACAAAACAACATTAAAGAAGACATTACCTAAAAATCGGGTAACTCTTTTCGATTTGAGCCAAAGGCTTCCTTGGGAAGAATTATTCCCAAAGTGAGGCTTCTAGGAGTAAGAGGGGGAAGTTGGGAGAGTATTTGGGCAGAGTTTGTCCGAGCCAAATGGCTTGAATGTGTGAATGAGGTGGTAGAGGTGGGGGCCTTTTATAAGTGGAGAGGAGGGGCACTCTTGGAAGGTAAGAAAATATTACATTATTATACAATGCTTTTAGGATTCTAAAGGTCCCACACTTATATAATTCGTGGCTAAGGTGATAAGGGTTCGAAATATACCCATACAATAGTCTTTGGACAAGTGTAAGCCTTGGATTGTACATTATATTTTCATTTTATTAAAATTGTTAAATAATGAGGTCATCGCTGTATCATAATGATGTCGTAAATAATTTAATTTATTTAATGTCTAAAAATTATAAAAAAAATACTATGATGTAGGAAATACTTTTAGATTTCCAATTACTATTTATAGTAAAAAATATGACTTGTATAACCCCATATAAAAATTGTTTTAGTAAAACATTTCATGTTTGTGTCATTTTTTACTTTAACATTAAATAAAAGGTATTTATGTCATTTTCCAACTAAAGTGGCTCCATTGGGTCCCCAAGTTGACCCATGGATTGTCTTGGTCATCCATGACACATCAAATGAGGTTAGGACATGTTTCAATCTCATCTCATATTATTAAAACATTATTTTTACCTTAAACTACACTAATTACCTCTAATCGCGATTAAGAACTTAAAAGTTACTAATCACCAAAAATTATTTTAATCTCATTGAACCACATTTTACTTCTTAATGACAACCATGTATGTTGTATTTTTGAAAATCAAATCACAGAAGTGGTAATATTTCATTTAAACGAAAAATCAGTTATTTAACTATCACTTAGTGGTTTCACTATTCATCAAAAATTGAAGTTTTTCAGAACAATGCCAAAATTTCACCCTAAGCTATAATTGATATTCCGAATTCAAAAATGATGTCTATTTTACAAAATTCCAAACATATAAGTTGCATTAATTAATTTTATAATTAATTCCCACTATCACAACAAATAGCGTGTTTTTAAGAAACAATTTATATCAAAAGATTGACAATTGTTTATGTCCAATTTCAATGTTAAATTAATTCTAATGACCACCGTTGGATAAAATGGTAAAAATATATTCTAATTATACTTTAAAACCAATAAATAGTATAATTTATCACTATAAATTATTTTGATTAAAAAATTTGTTTTTAAGTAATTTTCACTATTCATAAAAAATTGGAAGTTCTCAGAAAATTACAAAAAATTCAACTTTGGATAATTTCGATATTAAGAATACAAAAATGAAGTCCATTTTGAAGTATAAAATTTCTATAATTTTAAAAAGTGGTTATTACTATTCATAACAGCTACTTTGATTAGTCGCCGTGTTTTAGAACTCGAAGTTACGTACAATGCAAGCCATTGCATTATTGAATGAGAAGCGTATCGTGGAAGCTCGGGGTGTTACAATATATCCCTTCCTTGTTTAATTTTTGGTTTCATTACTGTCTATATAATTTCACTATTTGTATGTTTTATTGGAATTTTGTTATGATATACTATGGTATTAAGGTCACATTCTCCCCAAATACTCACCTAGGCCCTCACTTCTAGTCAGAAACCTTCTGCGTTTGGGGAGATTCACTTGAGGCCTTGTGACTGACCTGGCTCAGGGCACTATTGATTGGTGACCGGGTCTGGGGAATTAAAAAATGGTATCAGAGCAAGGTTCTTCTAGTTTTAATTACTATTTAGTGATAATAAAAAGGGTTAAGAAGAAAATAGAATTTGGTAATAAGCTATGATTTGGATTAGCTACACCATGTACAGGGAAAATCCAAATTTTATTTAATGGAATTGTTATATTTAGGATTTTGACTATTATAGTTGGTTTGATTTCACCGTTCAGTGACACACTTTATTTATGATGTTACTATTTATATAATTGGTGGTTATATTTCTATTTCAACCCAATGATATATGGTTATTCCATCTCATGACTCATATTGGAACTTGTTAGAAATCAGATTCCATACAATATGTCATGACATTTTGGATGCATTACTCATTGCTTATTATTGTGATAGGTGTTGTGATAGCTATATCTACTGTTGGGATAGATTTTGTGTAGTGGATAGAGAAGTGACACCATATTTCTATTCATAAGGTGTATGGACCCTTATGTACTGGGAAATGATGAACCTTTTAAATTCAATTGTTAATCTAAATTTGATTTGTATGGATCGAATGGGTGTAGAATTTTGGGTTCAAGAGGTGTTATGAGCCCTCATGGATTTGGAATTGGTGAACCATTGGTTAAACCTCTTTAATAATTTAATTTTTGAAATGGAATAGAAATGATAATGAATTAAAGTGAAAATTAATTCAAGTGAAAATGAAATGGAAATGTTGAAGTGATGAATAAATACTGGATCTAGACCTGGTTTTTTGAGTGGGAAAGAGGTAGTGTTTCTAGTTGTGTTATGACTGTTCCTTTTTATAGTCTAGATTTTAGGAGAAAACTATAGGATATGACTAATTTTAGTAGGATTTTGACCCATACTATGCTTTTGATTTTTGAATATTAAAATCATTCCTTTATAAGGCATGTGTTCAGAATTGTAGTGAGATTCCACCACAATGACCTCTAGTTGTATGCTAGGAGGGAGGAAATGATTACACCCCAGAGGTGGTGGGACATGGGCTAAAAATTGATCCTCCTTTAGCGGTGGTTGTGGAACCATACGTTTTTCGAGACACAACTGTTGAGGAATGGTTCTTTGAGGTTTTATTTAACTACATTCATACTTTCTAAGGAGAACTAAAACCTACCTTATATATGGTTGAGCTGACATGGGTGCTCTAGAATAAAAATCCCCCCACGTTGTAAGGGTATGGTTGTCCACATGCTTCTGAGATATGGATAGAAACTACATTATCTATTTTTTAGAATCTTGAGACACCTTATAAGAGGAGGGTCAAGCTCGCCACTTATGTGTTACGTGGAGTAGCAAAGTGATGGTAGGAAATTCTGAACTATGCTGATGGGCTGTGATATATGGGTTACAATAGTTTACAAACCCTATTTTATGATTATTTCTAACCCACAACTTTGTTGGAAGAGTGGGATAGTGATTTTATGCATCTGAAGTAGGAAACGATGACAGATATAGAGTACTCAACATGATTTACAGAGTTGTAGTTTTTTTGTATCAACATACCTTGATGATGATCTATCTATAGTGAGATGATTTGAATAAGGTATTAGACATTCTATAATATATTATTTCAATTCATTCAGGTTGACCTCTATCATTGAAATTTTAAATCATGTGCTGATCATAGAGCAGAACTTGAGAGAGGATGGGGGATCTAAGTAGGGAAATATTGTTTCCCCACCCTGTGGTTCTATGACTTAGGCAGGAAGCACTATTTTAAGGATTCCTATGATATGATTACCAGTCAGGCTGTCAGTACTGGTAGAAATGTCTTCTACTATTAGTGTGTTAGGTGAGTCCACATGAAGAGTCAGTGTGATTGCGACCCAGTCGAGTGTCGATCTTGTAGAAAGATGGGTCACATGCAGCATTTCTATAGGATCTTCCCTCTAGCTGTGAGTGGTAGGGGTCAAATACAATTCAAGGTATAGGAGAAGCTTCCTCAACTCCATGTCTGACAGGGAGCTAGATCAGTGATGACCAATCATGCTGAGGCATTGGCGGTCATGGTTGCGAGGTTGTATCACAGGATTTTAGTACGTGAAATATCTATTATTTACATCCTACCTATAAGGATCATAGTTTTGGACCATCTATGACGAGAGGTACTATCTTAATATTCTCTACTATTTTATATTCCCTTTTTGATACAGGTACATATCACATTTTTATATCTGCACCTATAGTGAAAAACCTTGGGCTTGTTGTGTTGTTTTTTGATGGAATTTTGATGTTAGAAACACCATTTGGAGTTAGAATGGTAGATATGCACCAGTGTATGGAGTGCCACATTGAGATTGGTGGGTTACACTTCGTCTAGAACTTATATTTCCTTGAGATGATAGGGTATAGCCTCATACTCAGGATGGACTGGTTAGTAGCTTACCAAGCTTATGTTGACTGTTATCACTAGAGGGTGACCTTTAAATCACCAAAGGGTGCATTGTATATTCACAAGGGTGAATGGGATGTCTAGTAAATTTGAGAAGGACCACAACACCATGTGCTATGTGGGATGACCTCCCATTTTTTCTGTTTGTATTTGGATGATCATAGAGTGAGTTAGGCATACTTTCCTCCAATTTTTTAGCATTTCATGGATGTATTCTTAGACTAATTTTCTTATTTAACACCTAAGAGAGTGGATTTCTCTATCGAGCTAGTGCTAGGATATGAACTAATATCCATTCATCCTTATAGGATGGCTACGATATAGTTGTAGTATCTCAAGAGGTAGCTAGAGGATTTAGAGGTGAATGAGTTTATTCAACCTGGTACTTCTTTATGGGGTTCACTGGTCTTTTTTTTCAAAAAGGAGGAAAGAAATCTATGGATATGCATAGATTATTTAAAATTGAACCAACTAACTACTAAAAATTGATATCCCTTTCAATATATAAATGAAACGATTGATCATATTTGAGGAGAACGAGTGTTCTCAAAAATTGACTTCAGATCAGGATATCACCAAGTAAGTTTTTGACCTACATACATACCTTGTTAAATTTTGTGTAGTATGTATGGTCTATACAAGTATTTGGTTGTGCCGTTAGGTCTCACAAATTCACTATCAATGTTCATGGATTTGATGAACTGAGTGTTTCATCCTAACCTTGATTCTTTTTTGGTGGTTTTCATGGAAAATATCTTGGTGTATTCTCATAATTGACATGGCCATGACAACTATCTTGAGATAATTTTGAATACACAAATAGATCATCATTTTTATGATAAGATCACAAAGTGACACTTTTAGATTGATCATATTCACATCCTAGGTCACATCATCTTAGAGATAAGAGTATCAGTGGACCTAGAGAAGGTGATAGGTGTAGTTTACTAGGAACATACCAAGAACATTTTTGATATATGTAGTTTCTTAGGGATATCTGGCTACTATAGGAATTTCATATAGGACTTATCACACTTATAAATTCCATTGATGGTCTTTACTAAGAAGGGTGTGAAGTTTTTATGGTCATATTTTAGTGAGACAGCCTTTCATGAGATAAAAGGGAGGTTAACATTAACACCAATCCTAATACTTCCAGAATAGGGAAAGAGATATACAGTGTATTATGATTCATCAAATATTGAGTTTGGACCAGTTCTGATGTAAAGGGGATAGAGTCGGGGCATACAAGTCTTGGAAGATGATGTCACACAAGAGTAATTACCTGACACACCATCTTGAGTTAGTTTTAGTTGTTCTCACATTGTGATTTTAGAGATATTATTTACTGGGAGAGAATTTTTTTACAAAGACCAAAAAATCCTCAAGTATATATTTACATAGCATGATCTGAATTTGAAATAGAAAATCTGGTTGGAGAGTGTATAGTAAATTTACTTCATTCATGCCTATATGCCTCATAAAGGTAATCCAGTGGCTGATGCACTGAGCAAGATGACTCAGATATAGGCAGTACAGCATGCCAGTAGCGAGTGGAAGCTTATGACATTGTTCTATGAGATTCACTTGAAGGTGCATGGTAGTTAGGGTCGTAATTATATATCTTCCTTATTTGTGACCTCTACCTTTCTGGATATATTTAGAATGAGGAAGCTATCGGATTTTGAGGTCCTAGTCCTATGGGAGAGTATGGACGGTGAGGACCCAACTCCTGGATGGTCGATAATTGAGGATGAGATCATGAGTATAATTGGATGTGTTTAGGTTATAGTGGACTTACATGAGGAGTTTATATGATAATTTCATGCCTCATATTGGGAAGTGCATCTCAGAGTCACCAAAATGTACCATGACTTGTGTCATCGGTACTGGTGGGCAGGTATGAACCATGAGTTAGCTGTTTTTTGTTATGAGGTGTTCCACATATCTGTAGGTGATAGAAAAACATCAGTTACCAGATGGGATTTTACAGTAGTTACCTATTACAGAGTGTAAATGGGTTAAGATCATGATGGATTTTGTAACTGGTTTACCGAGGTTGCCTCAAGGTAACGATGTTGTGTGGGTTGTTATTGACAGGATCATGAATATTTATCATTTATTTTTGATCAAGGATACTTTTAGTGTTGATGAACTAAGAAGTTTATACATCTTTGAGACTGTATGACTTTGCAGGGTCCCACACACTATCATTTTAGATAGGGACACCTAATTTATGTCTTGTTTCTAGAAGAGTTTTCATTGGGTTTTAGGTACATAGATGATTATGAGCACAACATACCACCCTTAGACTGATAGTCAGTTAGAGCGTACTATATAGGTTCTAGAGAAAATGATGTGAGCATGCATCTTGAATTTTAGGGGCTCTTTGGAGAAGTATATACCCCTGGTTGAGATCACTTACGACAATAGTTACCGAATGGCTATACAAATGGAACCTTATGAGGCCTTGTACGGTAGGCCATGATGATCACCCCTTTTCTAGCTAGAAGCAGGTGAGGCAATTTTACTGGGACTGCGTCTCATGCTGGAGACATCTAAGCAGGTCCAATTGATTCATAATTGGATAGATACTACACAGTCTCAGTAGAAATCGTACGTTGATCGGCAAATATGACTTCTAGAGTTCGAGGTTGGGGATCAAGTCTTTCTATGTGTTTCATCAATCATAGTATATAGATAGATTATGAGAAATGGTGATATTTCACCATGATATTTTGGGACATTCAATATTTTGGATAGATTTCGGTTGGTAGTCTATCAGTTTCAGTTACCTTAGAGGTATCGATCCATGCATTATGTCTTCCACATATCTTAGTTGTGCCTTTATCATTCGGACTCATCTCATGATTTTTAGCCTAAGGAGGTTGAGTTACAAGTTGATTCATCCTTTGAGGATCATCTAATTTGTATCATTGATAGTATCATGAATGTTCTCAAAGGTTGGTCAGTTCCTCTAGTACGGGTGCTATGGCAACATAAATATATATAGGACAAGACTTGGGAGCAAGAGGCCGATGTACATGATCAGTGTCCATAGTTATTCTAAGACAAATATTCACCACCCTTTAGAGGTAAATTCAAGGGAGAATTACTTTAAAGAGGGAATATTGCAAGATTCCAGTTTTTCGTATGAGGTATAGATCCCTTTTTTCAATTTTAATGCTTAAATGTGGCCTTATATGAGTTCCCAACTTGATCATGGGTGTTTTTGAGGTTTCTGAGGCTTTTTGGGAGCATGAAACCAATTTGGGGGGTGTTTTAATCCTAGATAATGGTTAGTGAAAACCATGAAGGGAAGGCCACACAATTTGACTAAACCGTTCAAGACTAGAGATAGGGGGTACATACTACATGGTTTGGACAAACTATGCAGAATGGGTAGTATGACCATGCAGAATGGGCCACATCGCTATGCAGACAAGTTTGCAGTTTTTATAGAACTTAATAGAGGCTCTTATCATAGTTTTCACATGGTTTTTAAAATTTTTCGGTGCCCCTTGGACTACAAAAAGATGTGCATGGTTGGTACATGGTTTTCCAAACTCTATGTCTAAACTATATGACCCCTAATATTTTAAGAAATTTAATAATTTTAAATTAATTAAATTTATTTCAAAAACCTAATTTTATTCTAAACTTCTACGAACAATAGAGGAAGAGTTTGAGATCTCTCATGAGGTGGATAAACAAGAATTTGATCTTGGTTCTTCGTTCGATCTCCGATTTGAGTGCAAGTTGTCTTATCAAATCTATAATGGTAAGATCTAAATTCATTTTTAACCTTTCTCAATTTTTATGGCTATCAACTGTGCTATTTGGATTTAGGTACATATGCCCAAATTTCTCGTTCTTCTTAAATTATTCAGATTTATCCTAATCCGAGTCAAATTAGGACTTGATACTAGATGATCACTCCACTAGCAAGCTAAGGTAGGTGTTTTATGATTTTCATTCAGCTTTTGGTTATTTTTAGATCTATCATTCAATATACCTCCTGCCAGACTTTCCGAAACAGACCCAGAATTTAAGTATTTAATAGAAATAAATGAAATAGGAGCTATTATGGATTCCCATAGGTTCCTTAGAGAAGTGTTGGTGGTATATTTTCTAAACCAAGGCCACCCTTGTGGTGTGTTGTTCCTTTAATTTCATTTTGACCCTTGATGAACCACCCAAGGGGGTGTGATATTGAGTCGTTCAGTTGTAGGAAACTCAATTAGAACTAAATTTAATTGAATTATATATTTAGGTGATGTAATAACTATTTTATTATTTCATCATAGCATTCCATGATTGAACTGATTAAAATAGATTATGTGAAAATGGTCAAAGGAGTGGGTATACTTCTTGGTTGTGATTTAATTGTTTAATGGTTTAATTGGCTTGTTGATTTGTGATTGGGTGTAATCATGAGTGATTTAAATGTGAATTGGAACACATGAATAGGAATAATCATATGATTTACTTAATTACATGAGTTGGTAGACTCATGTTTGATAAATTAAATGGTATGATATGGTGATTGTTTAGATTCCTTGGATGATGCTCCTAGAATCTTGACATAGTAGTGGAAGCCTTGGATTGGGATGTTCCTTGGGTCTTGATTCTAGGGGATTCATCAGGGTTTTCTACCCCTTGGATCTCTCTTTCTTGGGATAACAATGGAAATATTGGTACACATGATTCTAGGACTACAACCAATGCCTACAATGAGTTTCCATTAATATTCTCCTGGGACTCATTGAGGATTCTGTAGTCTTCGACACCTTGGATCTGACCTTTTGTGGTCTGAAACTTTGATAATATGGCATGACTGTTGAAATTATGACATTATTGATTGAATGGATTGACTATGGTATTTTGGAATGAATGATTGTATGACATGGTCATGGGGTTTTTATATGGTTTCATTATACGGTATGGCCATGTTGATAGGATATGTATGGTATTACAATAAGGTTGGGTTGTTTATTTATATTACTTGTAGCTGCCTTTTTAGGAAATTGATGCTTGTTATAGAGGTAGCCTCAAGAGGCTATTTAGTATTTCATTCTTATAGTGGTTTGCATTCCATGGGAACATTAATTTTGGCACTTCCTTACCATATTTACTTGCACTGCATATTTTATGATGCACTAATGAAATGTATAGACTTATGGGTTGTTACCTACTGGGATGTTATCTCACACATTTTTTGGGCCTCCTTGGGGACCCAAACAGATTATATGGTTGTAGGTGACAGTAGGGGAAAGAGCCCTAACACATGATGTTTATTATTTTATTTGGATATGGGGAACATGGAACCAAGTTGAGGATTGTAATTCTACTAGGATAATTTTTGTGTTTTTTCCTTTTTATACACTTATACTATGTTTTACTACCATGTACTTACTTTGGCTATTTTCTAGATACATGTACTAGCTGCATTATAAATTTGAGACACTTCTATTTTGTTTATACATCCTTTCATTATTTACTTTTTAGTTGCACGCTTTTCTATCTTCTTCCTTTATTTACATGTCTTTTTGACTTCCATTGTGATATACTTTGGTAATGAGAGAATAATCTCCCCAAAGACTCGTCTAGAACATCACTACTAGTCAGTAGCCTCTAGAATTTGGGGAGATGTGCTTGAGGCCTTGTGACCAACTGGGCTTGTGGCACTATTGAGTGGTGACTAGGTTCGAGATTTTACATTAACTATGTCAACAACAATACAAATTCATAAATTAGTTTATCACATTAATATCATTAATTAATTCACCAATTAATTAATATCTACAATACCATTAATTAATTCACCAATTAATTAATTAAATCCACTATCATAAATAGTCCCATAATTAATTCTTAAATTAATTACACTTATTCGTCACTACCAATATTCCAATAATTAATTTAACAATTAATTCTTCTCAATTTACAATTCAAAATTCATATAATTAATTCAATAAATAATTGTCCCCAATTTTCCAATTTAATAATTTGACAATTAATTCACCAATAAATTATTCTAATTCCACAATTTTCAATATTCAATTAAATCCCCTTGCCAACGAGCATGTTCCCAAGTGGTACAGGCTACTGCTTGGCATCCAAAAGACCTAGGATCAAATCTTGGTAGGGACTAATTTCCAGTACGATAGCAGTACTGTAGTAGGGGGCACTATAGCAGTGAAAGAACTGTAGTTGTGGTGAGACTATAACAGCAGAGGAACTATAGTAGAAACTGTAGCAGGGACAGTACTGTAGCAGCCTAGGAACTTTAGCAGTAATGTTCACCGAAGAGCCCTTTGGGCCAAAAATGGGCTTTAAAACCTTGTATTTAGGCCACTTGTCCTTGGGCCTTCAAGCTATGTAATTGGTCTCCCTCTAGCCAGTAAAAATAGGTCTTTTCTTTAAATAATAAATTGAGGCTTTGGCCCCAACCTTTTAAAAAAAATATTCAATTAAATCCTCAATTCCTTATTTAATTAATTGACCACATAAATTAATTCAATTAAGAATTCTAATTTATAAAAGAACCCTTGAAATTATACAATCACATACACTTAATTGATAACATAACTATGATATTTGAATAATATACCACCTACCTTGATTCATCGATGAACAATATCCTAATGGAAATTCCAAAAATTCAACGGAGTAACGACACCGAACGAGATCCAGATCTATAACCCTAAAACAATATTAAACAGTTTAAGATATCTTATATTTAGATATAGATCCAAAATCCTATATCTATATTCAAAAAATATAGATCTATATCTATTAAAACGTAGGAAAACATCCCACCAAAATAATGGGATAAGAAAGGAGGATAAACGGGAAAGAAATGGGATATGATCCACTTATTGGGAGGGGAAGAGATCTTGAATCCAGGCTTCTAATAATGAATAACGGAGGTCATAAAGGCTTGGAATTCATCCAAAGAGATCTAAAATCATGAAATAGGACCTACGATTGAATGGGGATCGAATGGGGCGAGTTTTTGGGGTTTATGTGATTTAAAATATAATTATTGGATGATTTTAATTCTTGTTCATGGTTTTCTAGGTAGGGACACACAATTTGTCATAACCATACACCTAAATAATTCACATATTTTATAGAGGTTCATGGTTACTCCTAAGAGGGCGCACAGTTTGACAAACTGTGCGCTAATCATGAAATTACCCTATGTCCAGGGTTGCACGGTTAGTTGGGTTGGGGCGCATGGTTAAGGAAAACCATGCATAGACCTATTTCTTTAATTTTTCTAAAAATTCCCCCCAAACTCACTCCAATTTATAACCCAAAAAAAATACTCAAATAAGTAAAAAAGATTATCTGAAATCAAACCTGATTCAACTCCCGAAAATAGTTGGGATCTTGAAATCTCCCCACCTTATAACAGCTCTTCCACGATATGCACTCCTAAGCATATATAATATTTTGAGCCAAAAATATTGGGCCATTGAGCTATAATATATGCTTCCTTTTCCCATGTTTCCTCTTACACATGCCCATGTTTTCAAAACACATGAACTATCAGCATGGTATTTCCTTGATGCACTTTCTCACTATGATCCAACACACATATTGGATGATCCTCAAAGGAGACATCTATCTCAAGATGAACGTCATCTACATCTATCACCTGAGAATGGTTAGGGTGATACCACCATAGTTATGATATGTGGAAAACATTGTGCATAGCATTGTATCTTTGTAGAAGAGACAATTTGTATGCCACCAGTCTGATTCTCTCCACAATGTTAAAAGGTCCAACAAACCTTGGTTCCAACTTTCCCTATCTCTGTATGATGAAGTTAACCAACCTAGGCAACACCCAATAGAATACATGATCACACTATGTAAACGACATGGTTTTTCAAAATATTTCAATATATGACTTCTATCTACTCAAATCTATAGCCATACATTTCCATATCAACTGAACCTGCTATGACATCTCTTGCGTGATATTCTGTCCCAACTGCTCAGACTCACCTACCTCTATCTAGCATAGATGTGATCTATATGGACTACCATAAAGATCTTAATATTGTTCTATATGTATTGTTTCCCGATAACTTTTTTATTGAAAAACTCCACCATATCTAGGCGCTTCTCCCAAAATCCTCCAAATCCAAGGACACAAGCTCACATCATATCCTCAAGAACATGTATAGTAAGCTTGGACTTCCCATCTTTCTGTGGGTGGAAATCCATACTCAATAACACCTGCATACCAAGCGCCTTCTACAAGCCCTTCCAGAATCACGAAGTAAAGCATGAGTCATGTCTAGAAACTATAGTCTCTGACACCCCATTAATATGTAATATCTAAAAAAATACAAAACTACTAGATGCTCCACTGATAAATTCTATTGGATAGGTAGGAAATGTGTTACATTCTTTAATCAATCCACAATCACCAAAATAGCACCATTCTTCTATGGTGTCATTGAGAGACCCACTATAAGGTCCATGGTCATGTGATCGAACTTCCATTATAGAATGGACAATGGATATAGAAAAACACCAGGTCATTGATACTCCACCTTCATAAACCCTGTTATATCCTTTTTCATGCTCGGTCACCAAAACTATCTTCATAGGTCACAATACATTTTTTTCACACCTAGATATACCACCCACTTTAAGGCATGAAATTCTTGTATCAAATCCTCCTACGTGATCATAGGCACAAATACTAAATTCTTTACATAGATGATCTTATCCTCATCTATGCTTCAATCGGAAGATGACTCCACACCTTCAAGGCTTTCCCTCAAGGTCAAGCAATCTGAATCCTCATATTTTCTATCTTTGATCTAAATAAAAAGATTATAATCCACTAAAACTAATATGAGAGCCATCTCTTGAATATCCTGAACCACAACATGCATCTATGCTAGAAAAGTCATCATATTTTACACAACACTAGACTTCTATACCGCCTGAGTCTGTGTCTTCCTTCTTTCGGCATTGGAAATACTATTCCCATTTCCGGGTTTATATGCTAGATCAAAATAAAATGACTACATATACTCAACCCATATCCACTAAAGAGATTCAAATCTCATTGGGATAAGATATAATTTAAACTCTTGTGATTGATATACATTGTAAACTTCTACCCCAACATATAATGATGCCAAAACTTCAAGAAATAAAAAATAGCTTCCAATTTGAGTTCGTTCTTAGGGTAGTATCATTTATGAGGACTCAAATTTCAAGAACTGTACGACACAAATCGATCTCCCTACAACAACAGTACTCCAAGTACAACCCTTTAAGTGTCACAATATAATGTATACTCCTCACCTGGATCAGGTAGCATCAAGATCGATGTCGACGTCAAACTATTATTTATCTTCTGAAAGTAATTTTTACATTCTTTTAACCAAAGAAGCTTTATCCCCTTTTTGGCCAGTCCTTTAAGTGGTTTTTTAAATAAAGAAAAGTCTTAGATGAACCTAGGATAATATCCATATAAACCTATAAATATTTAGATATCTAAAACGTTATTTGGATTCTCCCAAGAAACCACTACATGTACTTTCTCAAGGTCTACAAATACACCTTCCTTAGAGATGATGTGACCCAATAAGTGTACATGATTGATCTAAAACTGACACTTAGATAACTTGGCATATAGATTATTCTCTTTCAGTGTACTCAGGATTATTTCAAGGTGTTGGCCATGACCTTCATGAGTGTTGGAGTACACCAATATATCATCCACAAACACTACCACAAATCGATCCAGGTATGGATGGAATATTCTATTCATCATGTAAATAAACACTAATGGTGTGTTCATCAACCCAAATGGAATTAAAAATAAATTATAAATTCCATACCAACTTCTGAATGTAGTCCTTGTTATATCAAAAGTTTTAGCTCTCAAATGATAATACCCTAATCTCAGGTTGATCTTTGAGAAAATGCAAGCTCCTATCAACTGTTCAAATAGACCATCGATACATGAAAGAGGATACTGGTTCTTCATAGTTATCCAGTTCAACTTCTGATAATAAACACATAAGCATAGAGTCTCATCATCGTTCTTTGTAAACAACACTAGTGAACCCAAATGCGACGTAATCGGGTGGATAAATCCCTTATCCACCAACTCCTCCAAAAGAGTATAGATATCTTGAAGCTCTATAGGTACCATTATGTATTGCGGAATTGAAATTGTCTCAGCCTCCAGCATGAGCTCAATTGTGAATTAAACATAACTCTCATGTGGTAACCCTGATAAGTCTTTAGAAAACACATCCTGAAACATGTCCACTATAGGTGGAAATAAATCATTATTTACACCTCTTTCATATAGTAATAGACTTGAAAACTAGTTGTGATCTCTCCCAATTGTTGAGTAATTATCCATGCTCGACCAGCCTGGATATTCCACTCCCCACGGTGAATATAGTTGTCACCCTTAGGAGATGTAAAAGTCAATCTACTTTAGTAACAATCAATGTGGGCTCAGTATGTGACTAGTTAATCAATACCCATAATTAGGTCAAATCTTGACCTGTTAAGAATATAAATATCCCATAGAAAGTGATACTCTATGATCTCAAGAGAACATCCCTTGCATAAATATATGTATCTATATTACAATCCAAACGGTGTATCTATTATCATTGTCTAACTAAAAAACTTCCCCACCAGGTTCAAATTGTTAACAAGTTTTGTAGATATAAAGGAATGAGAGGCACCAGTATCAAATAATGAACTAGATAATATAGAAGCTACAAGAATAGTACCACTCATTATCAATAGTCCATCATTACTTTCCACAAGTGTAGGTTATAAGTAACTATCCTACCCATCTTACATATATTACAATCTGACATCCATGAGTTGTGTCACTCTACTGGTATGGGTGCTCTTTCCCAGAATCACCACATCCACTACCTTTACTGCATCATCTAGTTTTACTCCAGCTGCCGGAATAATATGGTTCAAAAGGCCCTCTTCTTGGACTCTGGTTCTGTCTAGCTCCTCCATCTCTAACTGTCAGTCTCAGGTTCCTCTAGAACCTCTATAGATGACCCATATTATCATAGGATCTACACTCCACTGGTGGTAGGGAGAAATGTTTTTGAAAGTGGATCGACATACCACATTGGTGGAAAAGTACTCAGTTAAGATCCTGAGTAACTGATCCCTCTAACTGGCCAATTTTCTTCCCATTACTCTAGATAATATTCTCATAATGATGCTTCATGCTCTCGAAAGATGTACCTATAGATAATATAGAAAAAAAACTTTTCCACCACTGGAATCCTCCTTCAAGTTCCCCTCAATAATCAGGGTTTGTTTCACCATTTCTGAAAAATTATTTATCCTAAAGATATTCACATGGGACTTGATTTCACACTTAATTATATCATGAAACCATTTTGTTAAAGTAACCTAATCTACCAAAAATTCTATAAAAAACACTAAAAATCTATAAAGAATCCAACATAGTCCATTATGAACATAATCCCCCAATTCAACCTCATGAACTCACCTGCTCTCTCTTGTCTTAGTGTGTTTGGATAAAAGTGCTCCAAGAACTTCTCCTGGAATTCCTTCCACTCCTTAGTCTCCAGATTTCCACCCTATGTATAGATTCCCCACCATCATTTTTCATGACCATGTAACATGTAAGAATCCAAATTAGATCTCTTCTCAGTAGAAGTCTCTATGTGGTAAAGTATAATATGGATAGACTCAATATAGAACTCAGTTCCCTTAGGTTCAGCCTCTCCAGTAAGAGTCATATAGTGTTACAAATAAAACTATCTTGTCAGGTCCAACATGCTTTTCACAACCAACCCTATGTCTAATTCCCATAATTGCATGAAGTGAGTGAATTTCTCTGGAAATTTCTCCCCTACTTCCTCAACTGGAACTATCGATTCCTCATGTTCCACTACTGGTGGAGCATCTCCATCCATATCATGATGTCATCCCCTCAATAGGAGTCATCATGGAGGATTTTTTTATAATTCCAAACACATGTATTATAACTCATAATACAAATTTATTACATTTACATAAGAGGAAAATTAAAACAATTCACAAAAAAAATATTTTACCCAAACCTCTCCATGCTATCAAAACTGAGGCACTATGACTTCCCTTAACCATCTTACACCAAGGTCCTAGTTAAAAAGGGTAAACACATTTTCATTGTTCAAGTTTTCACATTACACTCCCATTTTTTCACATTTTTCATCGTTTTTTAAAAAAATCAATTTCTATATTAGGTACCATTTTCATTTCAATTTGACAAAAACTAGGAAAATAATTTAAGTTCAAAAAATTACCCAAAAACCATTTTCCCATGCAAGCCGAAAAATGATGCATGTCATAAAATGGTTATAAGTGCTTAGAATGATGCATGAAAACTCAAATCTAATTCTATGTCAGATCATGAGTCAATTATCAATGATTTTCAAAAAAAAAATAATCACATCACACAACAAGTGCATCACTCAAGGTGAAATAATATTCATTTTTAACAATGAACATCAATAACAACGATCCAACCTTAGGTACTTGGGTTTCCCCCCATAAATAGGTCTATAACTACCATACATGAGGTCATAAGCAAGATCCGACTATTCATATTCTTCTTTCTACCTTTCTAGAAAATTAAGACAAATAAAAAAGAAAAAAAACTCCTCTAATACCACTTTGTAATTTCCTGACCTGGTTTCCATGCACTGATGCCTTGAGATGGACTACAACATGACCTCAATCATGCCTCCCTATATGGTAGAGGTTGTTCACTAGTAGTGAGGGTCTAATATCAATCATGGGGAGACTATAACCTCTTTTATTAGAGTAATACATTGGTGGATAATAAGAAAAACAATAACTAAATAACATATAACCATAAACAGAACAATATTGTATCACAAGACAACCAAAAATGCAAATATAATATCAAAACCAAACTATGGATATTCAATACTAGAGTATGTGCCAAGTGTCAAAAATAAAACCAAAAATAAAGACACCAAAGCCACCAAAGTGGGTCTCGAACCACATCTAGTTCCCTTAACTATGTTCCATCCCGACTCATCCATCTAACATAGGTCATTTCCCCTTAACGTATCATGCATCCATGAAATATATTTGTGCACCGATCAGGATGCCTACGTATTTTGTGAGTAAAACTCATTAGACCACCACCAATGATGTATAAAAAATTCAAGTCAATAATAGGTGTATACAATTTTATAAAGAAATAAGTACAATACATAAGTAAACAGTTAGCATATTTTGATATATTCTTTATTTACCAACATAAACCCCTAGGTTTTTGTGGACACCCGATCCTCAATACCTACTTCGGCCCATGCTGAAGTCTGAAATACTTCACATTATCAATTCAAAATTAATTTAACAAATGGGATTTCATTATCCATATAATTTCAATTCATGATATGTCTAATTAGAACTGTAGTCCAATGCCACTATTCTAACCTTATATTGTCAAGTTAAGCACCCCGTGATTATTTTAAGAATCAGTCCTTATCTCACACATCATGTGAATTTTCAGAATCACTCTTTTCCCCATATAATATGAAATCATGCATTGGGTCTAGATCTCTATGTCTAGGTCCCTATGGGTATTTGGAGCGTAATTCCATGTCCCACACCCCATTTTCTCAATAAATCACATATCTCACATGTATCACATATCCCACATGTATTACCTTAATTAATTCTATAATTAATTAAATATTCCAACAAAATTAATAATTCAACAATTAGTTTATTAAATCAATCTTATTAATTTATTAACCAATTAATTAATCTCCACAACATTATTAATTAATTCACCAATTAATTATCATTATTCATCACTCTCAATATTCCAATAATTGATTTAATAATTAATTATTCTCAATTTATAATTCAAAAATTTCGTAATTAACTCAATATTTAATTATACCCAATATATCAAATAAATAATTTGATAATTAATTCACCAATCAATTATCCAAATTCAATAATTTCCATTATTCAATTAAATCCCCAATTCCTAAATTATTTAATTGACCATGTTAATTAATTAAATTTGGAATTACAATTGCAAAAATAACCCTATAAATTATACAATCACATATATGTAATTTATAATATAACTATGTGATTTGAATAATAGACCACCTTCCTTGATTTGTTGATGAACAATCGCCTAATGGAAATTTCCAAAATTCAATGGAGTAACGACAGAGAACAAGATCCTGATCTATAACCCTAAACCAAGATAAAAAATTCAATATCACTTAGATCAAGATATATATCCACAAACCTACATATAGATTCATAAAATATAGATCTAAATCTCAAAAATAGAGGACAACATCCCACCAAAATAATGCGGGAATGAAGGAGGATGAATAGGAAAACAACAAGATAGGATCCACTTACCAGGAGGGGTTAAGATCTTTGATCTAGCTATAAATCACAAATAACAGAGTTCGAGGAGGCTTGGAATTTGTTTGCAAAGCTCCAAAATCATGAGAGATGGCCTAGGATCGAATAAGGGTCAAATTGGGTGATTTTTTGGGGTTTGGGTGATTTAAAATATAATTTTTTGGTGACTTTAATTCTTGTGCATAGTTTTATGGGCAGAGGAACATTATTTCCCTAACAATGCACCTAAACCATGTGCCTCTTTTATAGGGCTGAAATTTTACTCCTAAAAGGGTGCATGGTATGAAAAACTATGCACCAACCATCCAATTCCCCTCTGTCTAGGGTTGCACGGTTTGCTGGGCAGGGGAACGCAGTTAGAGAAAGCTGTGTGCCAACCATGCACAACCCTATTTCTTCTTTTTTTTAAATTCCATCCAAACTCACTCCAAGTTATAACCCAAAATACTTACACAAATAATGAAAAAAGAGTACCTAAAACCCAGCCCTAGTCAACTCCAAAAATCATTGGGATCTTACACTCTAGGAACTGAAGGCCTGAAAATTCTAAGTCATCATAAACAATCATCACTATAAATATCTTTTAAAAAAACAAGAATTTTAACTATTTAAATAATTGTTCAAAAATTATAAACAATGATGATGAGTTGAAAACTTGACTAAAAGTTTATTAGAACACTTTTATACCCTAACCACCCTTGTAACATGATTTTAAGCATAAAAAGGTATGTTGTGTGTTTTTAAGCTGTAAATTTAATGTTTTTATATTCCTATCTCCTTTCTACAGACCCAGCTCAAGGACCAAACAAGATTGATATCATTTGTAACATCCCACCCAAAATCATTGGTAGGAGAAGATATGGAGTGCTACTAGCCGTAGGTGAAATAATCAAGGATCCAAAGTCTAGAAATAAATTATAAGGGCTTAATAGAAAATTGGGGGATTATTTTCCATAATAATTCAAACAACATGTCAAGAAAGACATAATAAACTTGATGAACTATATGATGCGTGAATAAATAAATCATAATGATCAATAAAATGATTATAAGAAACATATCAGTGTAACAATGAAAAATAAAATAAAAATAAATAAGATAAAGACTCCAAAACAAAACAAATCAAGAACCCATGTGGCACCAGAGAAGACCAAGATGTAGAGACTCCACGTCTCTATCTCTACTTAACATAATCATAACATCAAGGAATTTGACTAGAGAAGTACAAAACCTGTCCCTTCATATTATATTAGTAGAAAACATCAGTAAATGAACAAAATTTCCCAATAAAGTGGTGATCATATCACTTAGTAGATAATCCCCAAAGACTTCCCAACATATTCCACTAAGACAAGAATAAGTTAGTACATTTTACTAAAATAAAATGGAAGAGAATAAGAAGTTTATACCAAAATCATAAACAAGTTACATGGAAAATATTAAATAAATATTTTAAAAACATTTCTCGTTAATAGGTATAATCATTATAATAATCACACACACACACAAAAATATCCACACACTCAATATTGGTGTCTCACATTGACGGTGTTACTTCAAGTACATACTCCATCCCACTTTGATTGTGGTACTTCGTGACCATCCTCCGCCCCATTTTCACATGAACACACAACAAAATAATTATACAAAAATCTAAATTAAAAAATTTATCTAAACATGAGTTCTATATTTAAAAACCATCCCTTTTAAAATCACATCAAATAGAGATTTTCTAAATCAATTTCACAAGGTATTTCCAAAATATTACAAGAAAATTTTTTAAAATCTCAAGGAAATAAGTTCCAAAACAGTAGAGTGAGAGATAAGTCACATGACACAAGATAAAATACATGGGATATCAAAGATAATTCTATAGATCTACCCTATTCTTTTCATTCATCTTTGATTTATAAAATAGAATACTCAAAGATCTATTGGAATCAGTGTTCAGGTGTCAAAAATTATTGAGGGTTTCCTAGGGTAGACCTAGAATTTCAGAGGGAGGAAAATAAAATGAATGAAAAATTTCACCCATAAGATGGGTTAAAATTGGACAGACCTGGATGAACTCACAACATCAATTGGGTATTTACATCATGAATTCCTCAAGTGGAAACTTATGCCAAAAAACCCATCAAATCAGTTCTATTTTCTCATTAAAAAACATTTTATGATATGAATGGCTTTGACATCAAAAGTTTCATTATCCATTAACCTGATTAAAACTATTCATGCTCTGAGGAAATCTCACAACATCTGTCATGGCCTTATTCATGTCTTGAAAACACTATTCAAGGTTTGAATAATTCATGCATCCAAACTGCAAGTTCAGTCTCAAAATCTCATCTGAAATCTTCTAGCAATAATCCAAGAGTCTAAACATAAAATAAAAGGCATCAAATGATGGTGTACCTCATATCAGGGGTGCTACACAACCCACATTTCCAATTAAAATTAAAAATATTCTTTAAAATAAAATAAAAACTTGTTAAAGAATAATAAATATTAAATGCGTAATAGTTATCATTTAAATGTATATATATATATATATTCATTCCATAATTTAAAAAATATTTAACATAACAAGTCTTACATTAAATTGAAATATCATTAAAAATAAGAAGGAAAAAATATTCTTAGCTCATGGGACAACCTGTATATGTTCAGTTTAGTCTTCTTAAGATCACGAATGCTTTCTCCTTATCCGTTTTAACCCATTTAAAATTTTGGTCATTTTTTGGTATAATATGCACTATAAATACTAGATGAACCACCTAGATCATTGGCCCAATGAATATTAGGAACCTAAAGTGTGAATATATATATAAAAATTTATGTATGTATATATATCAAAAAAACATTTTATACATGTTCACATATATGCCACATGGCCTTTAAAACACAAAAACACACAATAAAGCACAACTTTTACAATACTTGTTTTTTTATAAGCATGAAATTTTATTGTCACACATAAAATAATTTAAATATATATTATGAATTACATACATAATCCTTGATACTTATATTTCAATTATATTTATGATCCCATCACAACAAAATACAAAAAATGATATAAATTATTTTTGAATAAAAATTTACCACGAGAAAAGGTAAAATAATTTAATAGATTTAAAAATTGTTTAAAATTTTAGTTGAAAGATTGTAAGATTTTATTTATCACTTTAGGAAATTCCATAATTGTTTTATGATTTTTTTAATAAAATGATATGTGATGATATGAAAATTGTAAATACATAAAAATGATTTATGAAACAAAGTAAACTCCAACCATGTAATTGTTTTCAAAATTAAACTTCATGAACTTAAAAATATAAAAAATGTGTATGGAAATACTAAAATATTAATAATTATATTTAGAAAAAAATAATACCCCATTTATGCCTCTATAATATTTTTTCTATAGATCTTGGTATTTTTTATAAAACTTTTCATGCATTTTTAATTAATATAGAAATATGTTTGTTTATTTTTAATACTGATTCTTTTTTTGGAATTATATAATTTTTCTAAAAAAAGTAAAAAAAGTCATTAATACAATAAAAATAATGTATTAACATGGAATATTTATCCAAATATATCATTAGGAACTCACTAAAGTTTATGTTTTACATGTCAATAACAAATAAAATCATTAATATGTTATTAAAATTCCATTCTAACGAACCAAACCCAAATAATTGCATGTATCTAAGTAAAAGAAACATTTCTATCAAAAAAAATTATGACATGCATTTCAAGTTTAACAAACTATATCAATTTAATTATTATCATTGCTAGAAAATAACATACTAATTAGTTAGAAAACATATAAAATATATCTTATTATGTTAAGGTCAAACAATTGTATTCTATTTGAATCAAAGTAATATATATTTCAAAAAAATAATTGATCACCAAAAATAAATCTAGGATAAAATAATTAAATAACTCAATAATAATGCGAGATAGATTTAATGATAAAGCACACATGACATGAGTGATTTTTTTACAATGTTCACACACTCTTGTTATCAATGGATAATCCTTGGGGTCTAATGGTTGTGATCCCACTATCCATGTTCTTATCTTATTATCATTTAGACCAATTATAATTGGATGAAAACGGTCTCAAATTATACATATAATAAAGATAAAAACAAGCATTAATAAGTTGATCAATCTTTCACTTCCCTCCTCAAGTGCCTCTAAGTTTGGATCAAGTGTGAACCCTTGTTATTATCCACAAATCCATTCAAATTATTTATAGAATTTTCTATAGAATATATAGTCAAATATCTAAATTTTATGTCATACCAATTCATTAAAAAAATCATAGTATGAAATAGTGGGTTTCAATGGCATGTTCTAGCTGATTATACCTAGATCTAAAAACTATGGACTGGTAACTTTTTACCTCCCTATTTTTTGGTTGTGATTTTTCTCCCCACAAACATATCCTTAACATGCCCCATGACATAACACCAAATGAAAAAAATCATAATTATCCATAGATACATTATGAAACAACTATTACCATGTGTGTTTTCCTCCCTATCATGGTGCACAAGGATTTTTTATTCAACCATGGGGTTAAAAACACCCATTCTCTAAAAGATCCTCATGATGCAATACTAAAATCAACCCCTTGACATGAAAATACCATTAACTTTTATCTATGGGAATTTTAATCACACACCATGTCATAATAGAAACTCACCACACTATAATACCATTTACTCTTGGTCATCTTCTAGACATGCATGAAACCGTAGCCTCTAAAATGGTAATTTTTACTTGATTTATCTCTGTTTATTTTCACACATTAAACAAACCATGGTTTTGGAAACACCATGGCATAGTCTATGAAATCTTATAATTTCTCTATAATTTTGATTCCAACTTAACTTTAATAAGCTTCTTATTCATCCATTATCATGTTGAAAATGAATAAAAAATGAAATATCTTTCAAAAATCATGAATAAATTCTCTCAAGAAACTAGTCATAGTAATATCTCAATGTAGGAGTTATCTAAACACCACACCACTAAATAAAATGGTGTTTTTGAGAGTTATTTAACCCAAAATGTAAAAATAAATACTATATTGACTATATCCCGTTTGAGACCCTATTAACTCGCCCTTTTTAAATTCACTTCATAATAGTTCTCTAATATTCAAGGGTCAATCAATCTCCCCCTTTGTATTTGTTGAAAACATGTTAAAACAATGTGATCTCTTCTCTAAGTTTTAGACACTAACAACTCATGTTTCCCCTAAAAGAAACAATTATATTCTATTCTCCTCATTTTATTTAACCTATAAAATAAATTAAAAGTCTATACCCATTTATAAGAATAGATCTCATAATATTCTCCCCCTTCTCAAAAAATTAAATGGAATGAAAGAGGAAAAATAAATCAATGAACTAGAAAAGATTTTGGGAGAGAATAAACTCCCAAAACACTATCAAGTGTTGGAAGGAATCCTTAATTAGAGGTCAATACATCCACAACTTTCTCCTTCATTGAAAAATATTCCAATTTAATCTTTCTCCTTGATTAAGTGGTATTCGATGACAAATTTATTCAAATTCAATGGATAGACTAGATTGTTTGAAAAACTAGTTTCTCTTTAATTATCACTCACAATCATCAATGGGTATGAGTCATTCACCCTCATGTCTTAAAATTGTGACTTAATCCATATCATTTAAGTTGTGGATTTATATTCCTCAATGTGCTAAAATACAATAGTGCTTAGAGTAACTAAATTTTTCTTCTTGGAGTGCCAAGAAACACTTCCATAGATAAATAATACACTTATGGTAGTTAAATTTTGACCACCAACATCACCTAACCAATTTTCATTGAAATCGATATAAAGTTGTACAAATTTTATAAAACATAAAGCCTTAATTAAAAGTTCATTTAATATTACAAATGATACATTTTTCTAAAATAAGATATTAATACTTTTGATTACATTTAAATTGTTTACAAAGGGTAACAAAAAAAGAAAATGTTAGTGAAGCGTCCTGGTTCTATGTGCCGCCCAACATTTCCCCATTCCTAGTTGGTCACATGGACTCAAGGAATTTCCCTAAATTATAGAGGTCAACGACAAGCAGTGAGGGACTTGGGTGTGATAGTGGGGAAACTATTCCCTCATTGGCAGAGCATGCACCAAAAAATAACAAATAATAAACAATAGAAAAAGAAAAATACCATATCACAAGTAAACAACGGAAGACTGAAAGTGAATAAACAACTGAAGCACATATATATAATGATGAATGTCACATATTCCTAGGAAAATATCCAAATAATTCACAATGCTGTAAATATAGTACTAAACCAAGTGTAAAAGAAAACAAGTAAACTCTAGCAGCATCACAAGCCTCATCTTGGTCCCATGCTCTCCAACTCCACAACAATCAAGTACCTAATAATGAAGGATGTTTGACCTTATCACACATGCAACCATATAATCTATTTGGGTCCAAAACCATGACCCAAATAGGGTGTGAGATGAATCCCAATGGGAAAAAACCACAAGATCTATGCCTAACTGTCAGTGAGTATATATAGCAGGTAATAATGGAAATGCAGCAAAGAGTTAGGAGCACAAAAAAGTAGATAGTCCTAAATTTTCCATTTACATTAATTAGTACATAATGTTCATCATTTAATTAAGTAATTATCACAATAGGTATATCAGAAGAGTACTTAATAGGACCAAATCCATGCTTGTGCTTTGGCCTGGTAGACACATCACAACCATTCAATATTTATGTTAACCCTCTGGGTAGTTCACATAGTCTAACCCCTCTGGCCAAGTACTATAATAAAAAGGCAAGGACACTCTAAAGAATCACTCATTGTCAATTCCCCCAATGGTTTTTCTACAAAAACTAAAGACTCTTTGGGGAAGAAATCAATTTAAATTCCCCTTGTGGTCTTGTAACGTAAACTATATAAACTCTAAGGGATCACTCACTATCAATCCCCCATGTGATCTAATCTCATGAAATATAACAGACACTCTGAGGAAGCACTCAACGTCAATTCCCTCTATGTTCTAACTACACCAGGTTCTCACAACCCTGTTCAATTCAATCATGCATAAATGATATCAATCATCCTAAAGTAATCTCAAATAATACATGGATAAATATTTACAATTCATATCACAATCATTTAACAAGAAACAAGAGACAAACAGTTTCATCCTATCAGGCAATGTAAGGAAACAAGGGTTGCCTCATAGGCAACCTGGACCAAACGACCCTAAACATTCAATCAAGGAAATGTACCCATCGGGTGTTCTTTAAACATAAAATTCCATATAATATCACATCAAAAAACCCTTAATCCAACAATAAAACTCAGGTAGATAAAATAGGGTTCAATTTCCTTAACCCGAAATACCCGAAACATGAGTAATCAGCACTTTGTCATATAAAACTCAAAGAAAAACAACGAAAGGAAACAAACCACCCACCTCGACATTGTATGAAGAACACTCTTGAATGTCAGCCCTTGAATCAGCCTATAATTTCATAGATCATCAAAATTTTCTAAAATGTTCAACCTTGAACAACTCATGATTTAAGAGGAATCAGGAGGAGAGGCTCTAGAAGATGGAAGAACTCATCGGTGGGATTCCAATGCACCCTCCAAAGATTGAATCAGACCTTGGATGGAGAAATGGTGGCTTGGAGAAGATTTTGTCTCTCTCGGTCACTCATAGATGAAACAAGTCCAGAAGAAGATGAATCTTGGGATTAGACGCGACCCTAGTCCGATTAAACAAATAAAAAGAAAAGTACACGACATGTACTATTAATGAACATGTTGTGTATTTACCTCAACCAGCCCATGACATTAGAGATATGCCACATCACCCCACATAGCCATGTATCAGTCGTTACACACCCAAGATGCATCCATACGTGGTAACTGGGTACACTACATATTCTCCTAAGTACATGGCATGTACTTATAAAATTCCCAAAACTCTTATTTTTTCTCAAGAACACCCAAAATAAATATCCATACCTAAAATGAAGATACAATTTATTAAAAACTTCCCCACTTAAAGAAATTAATACCTTAATTTCCCTAACAAGGTGTCAAGTAAGAATTCTCGAACAGCTCTGGCCACTATGATCGCACATCGGCCTCCCTCTCCCAAGTCTCGTCCTGTACTCGCACGTGCTACCATAGCACCTGCACCAGAGGAATAGACCAGCCATGGTGAACCATTCTACTGGGATCCAAAATCTAGATAGGATGATCCTAAAAGGATGAATTAATATTTAACTCAACCTCCTCGGGTTGAAAAACATGAGACAGGTCTGAGAAGTAACGTCATATCTAAGAAACGTGGAAGACGTCGTGCATAGCCCGATACCTCTACGGTAACTGAAACCAATAGGAAACCATCCCAAATCTCTCCAAAACCTAGAATTATCCAACGTATATCTATTAAAGCTTCCCATATCTCCTAAACCTCATGTGTCCCAACCTCAGTGTGACATGCAAGAAAACCTGATCTCGGACCTCGAACTTCAGAGGTCGTATCTGTCAATCAGCATATGATTTCTAGCGAGACAGTGTTGTAAGCATCCTCTTCCAAATCAACTCCACATGCTCAGTAGAATCCATGAAAATATGAGGTCCCAGTATAACTACCTATCCTATCTCCAACCAACATAGGGGTGATCGGCATGACCTAACGTACAAATCCTCATAAGGTTCCATCTGAATTGTCGCTTGAAAACTGTTATTGTTGGAAAACTCCACCAGAGGTATGTTCTTCTCCCAAGAACCTCCAAAATCTTGGATGTATGATTTAAGTATTTCCTCTAAAACCTAGATTGTGCACTCAAAATTTCCATCTATATAGGGATGATAAGCTATACTTAGAAGTACCTATGTACCTACAGTCCTCTAAAGCCCCTTCCAGACACAAGAAGTAAAAAAGGCTTCCCTGTCTGAAATGGTAGAGTACATAACCCCATGAAAGTGTAAAATATCTCAGATGTACAACCTTCCAATCTCATCAAAACTGAAGGTATCATTGATCAGTAATATTTGTGAAACCTTTTTGATCCTATCGATAACAACTCAAACCGTATCATTCCCTCGAGGTGATCTTGGTAACCCTGTCACAAAATCCATCGTGACATCATTCCACTTCCACTCAAGAATGGTTAACTGCTGTAAAATAAACACTTGTCACTGATGCTCTTCATTCACCTACTAATAGGTGGAACATCTCATAACAAAACCTGTAGCATCCCTCTTCATACCTGGCCACCAATACTGATAGTGAAAATCTCAATACATCTTGGTAACACCAGGATGAATAGACCATGCTGAGGAATGAGAATCTTGCATCACCTCCTCATATATATATTCTGACACCCATACGCATCCATGAAAATTTAAGACCTCATCCTCTTTTATGGTCCACCTATAAGTAGGGTCTTCTTTTGACACACTCTCCCACATGACTAGGCCTTTCCAAGTCTGATAGCTGCCTCATTCTCACCCGATCCATTAGAGTAGAGGTAACAGCTACATAAGAAAGAAATGTTTTCCCCTATCTATCATGCACCTCCAAATGCATTTCAGAGAACAGAGCCATGATCTTCCACTCACTACTGGCTTCTAAAACTACTTGTATCTATGTCCTCCTACTCAACGTATTAGCCACTGCATTACCTTTCCCAGGAATGTAGGAAAGCTCAAAGTCAAAGGACTGAAGGTACTCAACCTACCTTCACTGTCTCAAATTCAAATCAAGTTGGTAAAAGATATAATTGATACTTTTTTGGTCAGTTTACACCACAAAATGATCCCCCATAAGGTAATTTCTCTAATAGTGTTAAGCATGTACAACTACAGCCAACTCAAGATCGTGCGTCAGGTAATTCCTCTCATGTGGACTCAACTATCGAGACCTGTACACAATGAATCATTCCCACTATATAATCACTACTCCCAGATTGATACCTGATGCATCGTAGTATATGGTGTAACTCATGAACAGATCTGGAAGAACAAGTATCTATGTTGAAGTCAATATCCTTTTTAGCTCCAGAAGGGATGGATTGCAAGAATATATCCACAAATACTTTACCCCCTTCTTAGTTAGTCCTATTAGTGGAACTTATAAGTGTGAAAATCCCTTTATAAAACATATTTAGTAACCATCCAGCCCTATAAAACTTCGTACCTCAAAGAAATTCTTTAGATGCTCCCTGGAAACTACTTCTCTCACCTTCTTTGGGTCTACTGATACTCCTATCTTTGAGATGACATGACCCAAAAAGTGAATCTGGTCCATCCAAAAGTGGAATTTTGAGAGCTTAGTATATAAATGATTCTTTCTTAGTGTACTCAAAAAAATATCAAGAGGGATATCATGGTCATGTTGAGTGTGAGAGTACAGCAAGATATTTTCCATGAAAACAACCATGAAGGAGTATAAGTATGGATGGAACACTTGGTTCATCAGTTCCATAAAAACTGCAGGCGCGCTCGTGAGACCGAACGACATAACCACATACTCGTATAGACCATACCTGCTTCGAAAGGTTGTATGATGTATATCTGATGGTCTAACATGCAACTGATGATAACCAGATCTCAAGTCAATATTCGAGAACACCTAGGCTCCTCAAATATAATCAAAGAGATCATCAGTCCTCAAAAAAGGATATCATTTCTTGACCACCAACTGGTTCATCTTCCGATAATCTATACAAAGTCTGAGGGTACCATCCGCCTTATTCACAAATAGGACAGGTGAACCCTAGGGAGAAGTACTGGGTCGGATGAAACCCTTTGCTTGTAACACCTCTAAATACTTCTTGAGCTCTTGTAACTCTGGTGTAGCCATCCTATAAGTAGAAATGGACACCGACGCCACTCCTGGCACAAGATCAATAGAGAAATATACCTCTCTCTCCGAAGGTAAACCTAAAGATTCATCTAGAAAGACATCCTTGAAATGATCCATCGCCGGAGGAAAGTCCATTTGTGAAGTACCCTGGTCATCAAGATACATACTAGCAATCTAGGCTGTAACACCTCTCAACACATGCTGCTCGGGTCCAGGTCTACTCACCTGAACATCCCATTCACCCTTATATAGAAACAATATACCCTCTAGTGACATGAAACTCACCCTACAGTGATAAAAATCGACAACAACCTGAAAGGGAACTAACCAGTACATTCCCAGAATGGCTTCATACCTCATCATCTCTAAGACATAAAGGTCCCATAATAAGTGACACCCAAAAACGTCAATAGGGCACTCCTTGCACTGATGTACACTAGTTGTTCTAGTCCCTAACGGAGCATCCAACGTCATGATATCAAAAAAAGTAAAGATAGAGAGCCCATGGCTCTCCACAACAGGAACATATATAAAGCTATGAGAATCCCTTGTAATGAAAAGAGTAGAAGATAAAATTGAGGCTACCAAAATTGTACCTCTAACCATAGAGGGTCTGGGATCCTACTCATGTTGGATCTGTTCCAATGCAAAAGCCTGACCTACGTTGTGACCCTGTGAAGCTATCTGAGATCCCTGAGTTGATCCACCTTGCATCTGTCAAAAACCCTATGCCTAACCACTGCAGCCATGACCACCACCTCATCCTGAAAAGCCTGAAGAACTCCAAACCCCAGTCTGATGTGGGACCAGTGGTCCTTCTCTAGTATGAGGATTCGAAACAGATCCTCCCTCACTAGCTACTAAAAGGAGGATGTTGCAAAAATGATGAAGATGTCCCATCTTACCACAAGATCGACACTCAACTAGGTCTTTTGAACACTGAGGATTATTATTTACTCCATTCCCGCACTGGTAGCACTCTACCTGGCTACCTGAAGGAAAATCCTGCCTACTTGGATCTCTATGCGTAGACTCTCTACGACGCTTCCTGATATCAGTTGGAAGAGTACCAACTCTAAATGCTGAACCACCCTGGACCACAGCTCTGGAATCCCTCAGGTTGTACTTGGTGATCAACACCTATTTAACTATAGAAGATATGGAAGTTTACTTGAAGATGTTCACCTGATATCATATGTCATGCCTGAGACCATCCTCAAACTTTCTCACCAAAAATAACTCATCACCCCCGAGAGTGGGTGTGAATCACTGCATCTCTGTGAAGCAAGAAGAATACTCCATGACTGAGAGAGTACCCTTCTCCAAACTCATGAACTCTTAGTCTTGGTCATCACTCAAGGTTTTTGGTTAGAAGTAATCATAGAAGGCCTGTAAGAACTCATCTCAAGCAATAACTCATTGGAGTCCCACTTGTGATATCACATCCCACCATATCTTGGAGGAATCCTAAAGCATGCATGTAGAGAGATTCACCCTCCTATCAAGAGGTGTCTTTAAATGATCAAATATAGTTAACATGGCTTCTAACCATGACTATGTAACTTTAGGTCCTCCATCTCCTAAAAAAGTGGAAGGACGTTGATGCTGAAAAAACTAATTCAACTCTTCTATAAATGGGACATGATGCAGTGCTCCCTAGAATGCCTAAATCATCCTCATGAAGCCTTCTTGGATCTATGAATCAGCACCCATTTCTGGAATGAAGGCTGGTTCCATGAAGGGTACAACATGAGGGTCTGGTGGTAGTCCTTGGTCTACCATTTTCGGTGTCTGGTCATCACCCCGAACTTGGTGTACAACCAGAGGACATCTCAGTGGCATGACTCTGCAAGGTCAAGCGCACACCTCAGTTCAAGATTATCAAGGACTAAAACATAGAAGTGTGAGAAAGGACAAAGAGAAGAAAGCAATCATATTTTACAAAACAAGGTTACACGGTGTGTATACCATCCACACAATATGTTCCCTTAGGTTTTAACATGGGCATGTACCTATGCCAACCCTAGTCGTGTAACACGCATACACACAGCATGTTCTCCTTGAGACACAAAGTGTACTTGAATGTTCCCACCTACCCAAGTACTCCTACACAGTTCGAACTACATAGTTATCTTAGAATAAAACTATTGGGAATTTATATTCCCTACATGGTGTGTACTAGAAGGTTTTTACCGACCCCTGTCTTTAGTCACACGGTTGGAGACATAGTCCTTACAACATGGCGTGTACGTCCAGTACACGGTGTGTTCCACTAAATATTTCCTGACCCCATGTCTTTGCTCACATATTTATTCACATGGTTAAAAACTATACAGTGTGTACATAGAGTACATGACATGTACTTAAGAAAAGTTATTTATTCTAGAACATAACACATGACATGTATTCATCATCACACACCACGTATTCTGAGTTTTTTCAGATTCTAATCCTCAAAAACTACTCCAAAACCCCATAAAACACTGAAAAAAGAATTAAAATGCCAAATTTCAATCTATGGGGGCCATACTCCCTGCAAATAAAATCGTGGCATCATATCCATGTCACATCATAGTAGAATTCAGTTAAAGTTCAATATGATCCACCAAATTCCGATCCAAGAGGGACCATAACACCACAGGGACTAAAGTTTGGCACTCCTTCAAATAAAACATTAATTTTTTCAATACCCTATCAAAATAGTAGGTATTATATCATGACATATACCACAAAAACATGCATATCTTGCACAACATCTATCACAACATCATGCAATCAGTAATGTCGCCTAAATGGAATGACAAGAATGCATGACATGTGATCCCTATCAAGTTCCTATATGATGCATGAGATGGAATACCCTCATCTCCACAGTTTTCATTAGAAATAGAACCTCAATGATATAAATAATAAAAGAAAAAATCAAATGTGTCACCCAACGATAAAATCAAATCAACTGTAATAATTGCAAAACTAGAAAATTTTCAATATTTGAGGTAAATTGGTTTTTCCCTATACATGGGTTAGCTACTCCCAAGAAAATCTTATTACCAACTACCAATTCTTTATTATACCTATATATAGGATCCAAACAGTAAGACAAATCAGAAAAGAAACCTCTATGATACCACTTTGTAAATGTCCCACTTCTGGGTACCGCCCAAAGGTGCCATGTACCCGGTTGGTCGCATGGACTCAAGCACATTTCCCCAAACACCAGAGGATTCCAACTAGAAGTAAAGGTCATAGGTGTAATAGTAGATAAAATATTCCCTCATTGGAAGAGAATGAATAGAAGAATAACAAATAATAATCAATAACAAAAGAAAAATACCATATGATAATTAAACAACAGAAGACTGAAAGTGAATAAACAACTGAAGCACACATATATAATGATGAATGTAATATTTGTCTAGGAAAACATCCAAACAAGTCACAATTCTAGAAATACAGTACTAAACTATGTTCCAAAGAAAAAAAGTATACTTAAATAGCATCACAAGCCTCATCTTAGTCCCATTGACTCCAGCTCCACAACAATCAATTACCATATGATGAAGGGCTATTTCCCTTATCTACACATGCAACTATATAATCTGTTTGGGTATAAAATCATGACCCAAATAGGGTATGATATGAATACTAGTAGGAAACCACCACAATATTTGTTCCTAACTTTCAATGAGTATATATAGCAGGTAATAATGGAAATGCAGCAATGAACTAGGAGTACACAAAAGTAAATAGTCCTACAGTTTCCATATACATTCATTAGCATCTAATGTTTATCATTTAATCAAGTAAGTATCACAACATGTATCTCATAAGACTACCTAATAAAACCAAATAATATCTTTTTCTTTGGCTTGGAAGACGCATCACATCCATTCAATATTTATGTTAACTCTCTGTGTATATCACATAGTCTAACCCCTATGGCCAAGTACTGTAATAAAAAGGCAAAGACACTCTGAGGAAGCACTCACCGTTAATCCACCCTATGGTATTTCCATAATAACTATAGAATCTCTAGGGAAGAACTCAATTTCAATTCCCCATGTGGTCTCATAACATAAACTATAGACACTTTGAGGGATCACTCCCCATAAATCCCCCCTATGGTCTCATCGTGTGAAATATAACAGACACTCTGAGGAAGCACTCAACATCAATTCCCCCTGTGGTATAACTACACCACATTCTCATAGCCTTATGCAGTTCAATCGTGCATAAACGATATAAAGCATACCAAAGTAATCTTAACTAATACATGGATAAACAATTCCAATGAGTATCACAAGCATGTAACAAGTAGCAAGAGACAATTAGTTCCATCCTATCAGGAAAGGTAAGGAAACAATGTTTCCTCATAGGAAACCTGGACTAAACAACCCAAAACATTCAAACAAGGAAACAAACCCATGGGGTGTTCCTTAAAAATGAAATTCCACGTAATATCACATCAACAAACCCTTAATCCAACAATCAATTTAAGGCAGGTAAAATAGGGTTCAATTTCCTTAACTCAAAATACCCGAAACATGGGTAATCAGCACTTTGGCATATAAAACTCAAAGAAAAACAATGAAAGTAAACAAACCACCTACCTCCACATTGTAAAAAGAACAATCTTGAAATTCATCCCTTGAATCGTCCTAGAACATCATAGATCTATAAAAAGGTCAAAAAAATTCAACCTTGAACAACTCATGAAAGAAGAGGAATCAGGAGGAGAGGCTCTATAAGAAAGAAGAAGTCAACAGTGGGATTCCAACACACCCTTCGAAGATCAAATTGGACCTTGGATGGAGAAACGATGGCTCAGAGAAGATTCGTTGCTCTCGGTCACTCTTGGAAAAAACAAGGATAGAAGAAGATGAATCTGGGGATTAGATGTGACCCCGGTCTGATTAAACAAATAAAAAGAAAATTGCACGGCATGTACTGTTAATGAACGTGTTGTGTATTTTCCTCAATTGGCACCCGACATTATCAGTCCACCACATCACCCACATGGCCAGGTCTCAGTCATTACACTCCCAAGACGTGGCCGCACACAGTAATTGGGTACACGACGTGTACTTCTAAGCACACGACGTGTACTTATAAAATTCCCAAAACCTCCCCTTTTTCTCAAAATCACCTAAAATCAAGATCCAAACCTAAAATGAAGACCCATGTTCTTAAAGTTAGGTATTGACATGTTCAAGTAGAATAGGTTTCCCATAAGCCTTTAAAATTTCCTTTGATCCACACACCTTTCTTCTTCCATTACAAGAAAATAGATCCTTAGTAGTGAGTTTTTTGGGTTTAGTGGTAGATTAAACAACCTCTAAATCATTTCACGATATTTGCAAACAACAACTTCAAAATTATACATTAGTGGTTTTTTTTGCAATGTTTTTTTTTCTGATTTTTCATTAAAAGGTAAATTGTTGTGGTTGTTCTTGGATTGGGGTCATATATAAAATGGTGCAAATGTTCTCCCATATGAACCATATTTAATGATGGTTTATATAATTACCACTAAATATGACGTCTTTATAAAATTATATATCATATTTAGTAAAAAAAATACCACTACTAAATATGGTATAGTAGGAAAAAAACAAATGCACAAGTAGCCCTGTTACACTCCACTCATCAAAAAAATAAATAGATAAAAAATATATGCAAAGTTAATATGGAAAGTATAACATAACACTAAAAATTATTTTTAGATGTCAACAAACAATAAAATTTATATAACATTACATAATATTACAATTATTAAATTATGAACCATTAAGTTTATAAATAATATAATATTTCAAAAAAATATATAAACATCACTCCCCCACTGCTCCACCTCAATGTTTTCCCTCACTCTATCTAGATAGATCATACTACTCATCACCTACTTCCTAACTTAATACCTCTAGTGTCTTCATTTAAAGTAGTAAAATTCACATTGGTAATGAACATATTCTAAGAATATAAAAATCAATTCAAAACAGACTAAAACAAAATAAACTAAAATGATCCAAACATGGCCGAACCATAACTAATTTAGAAAATATGAAATTAGAAAAGTCTAAACATAACATATTAGAACTAAAAAAATTGCAATAACCTATAACGAAGTGAAATGAAGTGATCTAACATGAACTGAACCAAACTAAAATTTCATAAACCAACAAAACCAGACTAAATTAGAACCAAATTGAATTAAATCAAAGATAACTAAATTGAATATATCCCAACTAAAAATATAAAACATATTAAATTTAACTTAACCTCCATAAATAGAATAAAATCTTTAAACCAAAAATAATCTGAAATTATTTGATATAAATTGTACTATATAGAACAAAAAAATAAGCTAAACTAAACCAATCTGACCTAACACAAACCTCCCAAAAAACTAGAATGAATGAAACCAAGTTAAATCAATATGAATAGAGTAGAACCAAACTATTCTAAACCAATACAAATAAAATAAAATAGAATCATCAAGACTTAACTTAAAAATAATCAAAAAAACCAATGAAATTTGAACTAAACAGACCTCAACCCACACAGATTAACCTTGATTGAATTGAATCAAATCAAATCAACCCATCCTAACCCAAAAAAAATCAAACCAAAGTAAATTAAAATGACATGACATCAGATAAAATGAAAATAAATGAATGTAAATATATTAAACTAAAATATTCAAAAATAATTCAAACTAACTAGATTGGATTAAACATAAATGAAGCAAACCAAACTAACGTATATGTCAACCAAGGACCAAAATATGCCTTAGTTCAACTTAAGTGCCTCCCTTGTTTTAGAGTAAGGTGATTTTATTTAAAAATTCATAATATTTTCATATTTTATTGGTATTTTGTCATGTTTTTGGTCCTAAAATAACCTTAATTTTATGTTTTGGTCCTAAAACATCATTTTTCTTTGATTTTTTTCCGGTTCAGTTGTGGTGAGGTTATCACTTATTGGGCCAACCTATTTCTCTTTTGTGTCATTTGCTTGTCGGGATAGTGGTTTGAACTGGATCATTGGTTTCTTGGACCATTTTCAAAATATTGTTTTGGACCTTTAGAGATTTTACCATCATTATAGTGGATGTGGAGATATTTCCTTAGGTTTTCCAAATGGAGTGAAATTGGGCATGTGGATACTTTTCTTTTTATTTTTTCATGCATCTTGTGTTTGCAGTTTCTCATTTAGAATAAATTTAATTTTTTATTAAAACTATATTTATTGAAGTCATATAGATATATATTATAATAAATTAAATGGTACCATGTCATCTTGTTTCCAATAAAAACTATTCAACCTTACTATGTGGGGAATTACTTGATTATCATGAATAGTTTTATTTCTCATAGAACACATCTAAAATAATTATATGTAAATAAATATTAAAAGTTATTACAATATTATTATTAATATATTGATATATAATACAATAAATGATATTATTTAGATGGATAGTGATCAAAAAATTACTTCCACTAGTCTAAGTCATTCTTTAAGGGGAATTCATATAAATCTGTGACATTAATAGAGATGTTTCATTAAATACATGTAATGGTCTCCACTTAAAATACCCTCATTTATAACCTATGTTTTTTAACGTCCATGGATATAAAATCACATTAGTAACATCAAAATGGAATGATATCTACAAATAAAATACATATAATTCATTATATTATTAACATACTAAGAAATATTGTTTAATTTAATCATATATGAATACATAATTAAGATAGTGACTTTATCTTACGATCAAACAATTAATTTTTTCAATATAATGCAATATTCCACTAATCATAATAATAAATGGGGAGGGACATAGTCTTATATGCCGAATGTATTAGAATCTATCTATATATTCCTATAATATCCTCAATGGGTACCCCATATACATCAAATGGGATGAATATCTTTACAACTATAAAATTTAAAACATCTTGAGTGTTGATGTTATCTCCATTTTTTTATTATTTTTTTCTATTTAACATATAAATTAACCAATTAGTAAAAATATTTAATAAAATAATATGATCACATTACAATACATATCAATAACAGTGACATTCCAGTAGCCTCTTGATAGTAACTGATTCACGATCTGAATGTTTGATGCCCCAATATCCTCAACCATAGGCATATATGTGAATGAAAGTGTAAAAGTATAAGATAATATAGTAATAAAAAATATGCAAGGTATGTGATGAATTATACCCTGTTTAACATCAGTGGATCGATTATTCTATACTCCCTAGGTAGCAGGAGTAGAATGTATGTCCTATGTAATTGGTGGAACCTGTGTAGCATTGGTATATTGACTTTCCTAAACTATTAGTTTAATCTAAGAAGCAAGATTAAATTTGTTGTCTTTTCTGATCAATGGACCCTATATAGCACCAGTAGATCAACTGTACAACACTCTCAGTGTACTATGGGTAATATGAGTATAAAGGTTTTCTTATGTCAAAGAGTAGCTAGCATCTCAAAACCACTTCGATCATGACATTCCTAAAAACAATATCAACCAAAAAAACTAATACAATTAAACCTGAATATCAATTATAATTCATTAAATTCCTATTTATAAAATTAAACCTTAAAAATGATTTATTATATTTAATCTTACAATCATTTTCTTATTGGTTTTAATGTTATCATCAAAATTTGTAGTAAATATAACTAATTCTTATTCTTCATCTTCACCCTCCCTTGTAAGAGCAATGTTTTCAATATCATTAGGGATAACAAATTAAGTATGATATCTTTGATAGGGTTAACTATCACAAATTACCTCACCTTCATCATTCATATTATAAATTTCTCTTAGATTCTTTTGTACAAAAACACTCCACCCTTTATCTATTATAACATCGACATAATATGCCAGTTTTTCTTAGAAAACAAAAAAAAATATAGACTGTTTTCATTACATTAACCAGTGTTGATCAACTAAGATAAGTTTACAAAAGTAAAATTTAATGATTATTTCATTATATCCTTGTTAATATTGACCCATGTAAAGACCTATGTTTTAAAAAAAGTGAAATTCATGGTAAATTTTAATTTTTGGCCCTGAAGCCAGGGTTGTTTTGAGAATTAGGTGTTATATTGGAATTCTAAAAATCAAAGATTTTTAATGAGTGTTATAGATATATATTGAGGCTCGGGAGAGGTCTTGAGTGCTTGGTATAATTTTGGAATCTTTAGGGATGACTTTAGAGTTTTTTAAGGGGTTTTACCCCTGTGCATAGACACCGCATGGCTAGAGAAAACAATGCAGGTTACTAGGGAAAATCATGCAGGGTAGTTTTTCCCATGGAGTTGAACCACATGGATTGTGAATGGTTGTAAAGAATTGTGTGAACCAACTATACATATAATTGAGATTTTGAAAAATGATATTCATGGTTGATTCATAGCTTGACAAACTGTGTGGATAAACCATGGAATATGGTGTGACTTGAGATAATGTGAGTTGCATGGTTGATGCACATTTTATAAAAATATGTGACTACCTAGATTTTTTAATAAATTTAAAAGGCCATAACCCCTTGGGATTTTAAGCCCTCACCCACACCTACCTCTTTCTTCTCCCTCATGGATGGCCCAGCCAATTGAATATACTTCCCTTCATCCCTTCTACACCCCTTAGAATGGGGTGTTCTTAAAGGTTTCTTGGGAATTCTGCAATGATTTGAGGTGAGTCACTTCCTCCATTTCTCTCTCTCTCCAAGCCTACTAATTTGGATGTCTCTATTTTAGGTATTTTTTGATAATTTACACTAGAGCATGGTGGAACTCATCCCATTATGATGGGGATTTTTCTCATTATGGATAGAGAATGTCCTGTGATGGGGAACACGTGTTGTTTCTCACCATTTTGTGAAAGGTATGTCATTCAGTGGATTTATTTAGGGTTTCTCCTAAACTAAATTATATTTTATATTGACCAAGTGCCAAATCAATGGGGTTTTTTATAGGATGGTGTCAGGAATATTCCATGGACCTTCTGGGTGTTGTTGGACAAGTTTTTGGTGTGGTGAGATAGATCAATAAGGTTTTAAGAAAGTATTCATTTTTAGTTAAATTGTATAATAAATTATAATTTTTTATAATTAAATGAATTGGATTTTGTATCTTGTGATATGTTATTGGGAGTTCATACGTTCATGCATGAGGCTTGGGAAATCTTAGGAGATAGTGGTCGATCTTTTCTAATGGAGTAACTCTGTATATGAGGTAGGTGGTCCCTAAACATGCCCCTATATTTTATTTATATTTTAATATTCATGTGATATGTGGTCTCTACACTATGAGTTATTGAAATTTTGTTTAATTAAATTTATTTATTAAAACTAAGATTCCTATGGGTAGAGCACATGTTTCAAGGACCATGATGAACCTATAAGCACTATTTGGATTCCTCGACCACTAACGGTCGAAGGATTAATATTAGATATGTTAATTGAGGTATGAGGAACCAAGAGGGGTAGAATTAAATTGAGAAATATAGATGGCCTAAGATAGGAGCCCCAGTTCCCTTGAGTAGGGGCGAGTGATGGATTGTGAATGGTTGGCTAAGAGACAGGCCATGTAAGATCCGTGAGACACCTTATAAACTATAGGCTTGTTGATTAGAGTGTAGTGAGTGTACCTCCCCCAAAAATGTGTGATTAATCAGTGGGTATATCCTGGGTAAAACAAATTGGTACCAGGCACACAACAGAATCCCCAAAAAGTGAGTATTTAAATTTTTTTACTAACGATCGATGTAACTACATCATCACCCATGAAGCACTTCTCGGTTATAACTCAAGTATCTTCACATGAATAATTTAAGCAAAAAATTTAACTGAATAAATATCTATTTATATTTGAATTTGTACTCAACATATTCTCATCACCGGCGATTGTTGCTTGAAATATCTAAAGTCGAATCCCTCTAGACCATCCACACATTCTTTGAAATCCTACAAGTGCATTGATTATCAGAATCAAAGTTCTAGAATAGGTTTCTGATGGTGCCTTCAACGTCTTGATGATCACGACTGCTCCATTATTTTGATTTGTGAAGGTTTTCTTTGATTTATTCTTTATAATGGGAGCTTCTCTCTCTATGAAATGGGAGAGAGTAGAGATAAGCTATGCATCTCATGCGATAAATACTATGTTGCATGTGAACCTCCCCTTTTATTTATAGTGGGGTTACAAAATACCCAAAAAAAGGTTCATGACCCCTAGATATTTATTTCCCACCATAAATGATAGTTTAGGACTTCTTTACTAAGTCATAATTATCACTTATATTTTTATCACCTTCTTATAATATAATAAATACATTACATGATAAAACTGAGCCATTAACTCAACTCATCGTTCCTGAAAATATTAAATGAAACTTGAATATTAAAATAATATTCATTCATATAATATTTTTCATGTATTTACTTAAATAATTGTAAATACATTTAATAAATAAATTCAGTACTAATTATTATACACTCAAATAATATGAATTTATTCATTCATTGGAAATCATATATCCTCGAACATATCCTGAACCTCATAGTGGGGACCACTATGTTCTAAACTCTTATTCATCATAATATGGCATAATTTTGAATATTCTATTATGTGTGACCCTCTAGGCCCTTATCCTAATAGTAGTGAATATTATTCATAGGTCAAGAGTGTAACAATCCAAACTTTTGAATAATATTTCTTTTCTTGAAAATATATGTCTTACTATGTCATAATCAACAAAAATATATAACTATAAATGAAATGTGACCATTGGGATTTGACCCTTATATGAACATTGGTCAATATAACTATTGGAAACAATAATAATTTTTAATGTTATAATTGTTGTTTAAAATATAAATAATAATGGATAACTAATGCAGAATAAAGAGTCGATGGCCTCATCGAATAGACTCAGGCCGTATGAAGCCCATATATCAAAGCTTGTGAAGGAGGTAACATCACTAGGATTTTCTCTAGACCAAGAACAAGTTAAGCTTCAACATGTTATTCTTGAACATAATCGCCTACGAGAGAAGTTCAAACTGATAGAAATCACCACTCGGGTAATGTTGTCTGAGCCGCCCCAAGATTCTATCACCATTGAACACCTTACTCTTAGGTTCTATGAAGGTGTTATAAGGTGTTGTGTAATTAGGCATTAGTTACTTTGTGTAATCCATTTGTATAAATAAAATTGTTATTTTTTATTATGGTTAACTAACCATCATTTTTTAATATCGAATGTCAAAATAATTATAGGATGGAATTTTTTTTTCTTAAGTTTCATAATATTGGTGAATTTTGAAAAAAAAAGATTCTTTTAAAATATTTTTTATGCTTTAAATAATTAATAATGTGGAATGATTTTAAAAAAATGGATATATATGGTTGTGATCAGTAACAAATTTAGAGTTTGATAAGATCAACTTAATTTTTGGTGAATAGTAAATTATGAATAGTAATATTACCCTTATTAATATTAATAGGACCAATGGAATAGTAACTTCACTTAAGTAAGTATAAATATAATTTAAGCATCTTGAATGGTGATTTGATATAATAGTATAAGTAAATAATTTTTTTAGAAATTATTAGTTAAGTATTAGTATTTTTCAGGTAAATAGTGATTTTACTTAAAAATTAAATATGTAATATTTAGAAAATTATTTTTATAAAATTGAGTTCATTTTTTAATTCAAAGAATCTATATTAGATTATGGTGAATTTATGATATTTTTATAAAATGTTTTGTTTTTTGTTGAATAGTAAAAATTCAGTTTTTTTGAGTTTTCGGTGTGTTTTATGACATCATAATGATGTAATATGTAATTTAAAATTCTAGTAAACTCATTTGGATTAAAATATTATATTAGGTGTCTCAAGTGTCTAATACCAGGGGTAAGCCCCTGGTTTTTCAAATACCACTAATGAGGTGTCCTTTGGAAATTAATAAAATATTCCCTCACTTTTGCAAGAAATACCAACCCATTCCTTCATTACTTTCATTCCAAATTACCCCAAAATGAATATCTAGTATTTTTACCTCTCAAGTAGTCCTCCCATGGTGACTTCAATCCCCTAAGGTCCCGATCTTTTATTTTTAGAAGTTACTCTTCAAGGTAAGGGAACCTTTCACCCTCCTCTTTTAGTAGAGGCTTCTTTTATGTTATGACTTTTAATATTTATTTTTTTATGTTAGGGTATGTTATTATATATCCTTATTTATTTAAATTTTATTTCCAAATGATGAGAGAACCTTTTCACTCTCATCAACTGATTTTCTGAATTTTTAAGCAATGTCGTTAGGCTGCCGAATTTTCATAAGGGAATTTGCAACTTTTCTTTTCTTCGTTCAAAATATCTTTTATGTGGTATGTCTTGAAAATTCCATTCCATGTTATTATCTCCATTTTAGTCTGTCCTTATATTTTATTATGAATATCTTATGAATGGGTGACCTGTGTCCCCTCTCTTTTTAATATTTTCTAAAACCATGTTGCATATCTGTTATGCTGCAAAAATTTTCATCTCAAAATCTCCCTCTTTTAATCAAGAAATTATTTTATTTTCTTTATATGAATACCAAAGACTCTTTAATTTCTAGTTTTTTTACAAGTATATAAAAATAATTTATTTGATTTGGGAATCATCATACATAAACCCCCCCATTCCCTTTCTATGGGCTATAAATGACATAATGATCATGTTTTAACCACTTTTTAAAATGCCATGATTTTGATATAAAACCCATTTATTTTATTCTATATGGGTTATTTATGAAATTTTTTATTATGATCTATGTGGATCACATGAAAATAAATAAATATTAAGGGTGCGACCTGATAGAACTCCAATGCATTGGGTAAAGATATTAATCTATAGAGATGACAAGTTTTGTGATACCTTGGTGAATAACATTGGTAATGTTTATGACACCTTGGGGATGGACCTTGGGGATATGCTTATGAATGTCAAAATTAAATGTTTTATCCATATTCTCAAGTTATTTTTTATGTTATTATTATTATATTCCTCTTTATCATTCCTTTATGATATTCCCCATGTTCTTATTGATATCGCTCAAGTTTACATGTAAACTATTTCACATATTTTTCTTTACTAGGCCTTCTGCTCACCCTTTAATTTGATGTATGTCTCTAGGTTATGATATATAGTAATTACACATAGTATTAATAGTTAAAGAATCCTTTCAAGAGGATTAAAATAATGTTATATGTTTTCATGTATTATGTACCTTTTTTTCAAGACACTAGACTTTAAAGATCATCTGTTTGTAGAATGAAATGAAAAGTTATGTAATAAAAAGGAAGGATGCCATAAAGAGCAGATTCTAGGAACCCATAAAGTCCCATAAAGAGATAAGTATTATTCATAGTAATGAAAACCTTCCTACGAACACATTTCATGCAATATAATCTATTTTTCTCATGATATCTCATAAAGCAGGGTACACACTTTATGGCATCAACCTTTAATGTTTTATTATTCGTTGACTTCACTGGATGATCTTACCTTATTTTATAGTGGAATTGTATTTAATAAAGGTACTACCATCCTAATCAACTGGTCTCTAGATATCTATTCCCATCAGAAGCAACAAATTTTATCTTTATTATTCAATCAATGTCATACCAACACAAGCTCCCTATCCATGACTTCAATGTCATGGTTTTTTCTTTGCATCAATATATGTGATCCATTGATACACATAGATAATAATCTCAAGTTTGGATACCATTACATGTGCTCTCATATTGAAACAATCAATGACACTTGAAACATGCAGTGTTCTTATTGGCGGCTCAGTCCTCATGATCTCATCTACAAGAGATTATCAAGTGTGAATTTCATGATAAGAAGTCTCAATGCTTATGAGCCCCAACACCAGATAGTCAAGAATCATATGTTTCTAGCTATAATGGTGTATCTAGTATATAGAACATATTTTTAAGATTAATGTCATAGTATCTCCAGGTTCTCATTATAGCCTGGGAACTGCTATAACCTTTTTATATGATAAATAATATTTGGAAACTACCTTATAAATAGTTGATAAAGAAATATAAAAAATATAATAGTAAGTGTACATCATGAATAACACACTGTATACATGGTAAGGTAATAAAAAGTATTGTTTAGTTTGGTCTACGACACCCACTATTACAACACTCCCACTTGAACTAAGAAAACTTGCTAACAAACCTTGTTAGCTCTCACATGATAAGATCATGTTTCTACTGAGTTATGTTTTTAGTCATGGTGTTCTCACATTTACATTGTATGAAAATTATGTTATCCACGAATTCACCTCCTTGAGTAAAACTATTCAAGATATGTAAACCTCTAGTAGATATCCTTTTATACACTGTCTAAACATGACATCTTGTCTAGTAATTTTAGTGTAACTTTCATAATTTATATTATGATAAAAATTTACATACAAGGTGTGATTCCAATAACTAGAACAAATTATTGCATGTTATACATTGCTTCTTTAGCTGCATTAGGAGCCCAATTTACTTAGTATTTGGAGATATGGATAACACTAGATTGAATGATCTTTTATTGATCATTACCTTATCCTAAAAGTGATATTAGATCATGTTGATCTATGAGAAGACTAGTTTGTGTCCCTTTAAAACTAGTATCCCATTCTCTCCACATACTAGGAACATTTCCCTTAAACTTCCTTAATTACAATTAGATAGTTCTGAATGTTTCCCATGTATTTATCCTGGATTATACTGATATTTTCCTACCATAGAATATATTCTGACAATATCATTTCTTGTACATATCATGACATATGTGACTGATCCATCACAGAAGCGTATGGAATTCAAATTACCACATTAATCTTCTCCTATGTCTTTTACATGTATTTTTGGAGATATTTATTCCATGTGACATTGGTAACAATTCTCTCTTTAATAGTTATAACTTGTATTTTTTTAGTACCTTGACAGCATATGTACTATTGACCAAGTCTAAGAAACCATTAAATCCACCTCAGTAGATCTTGTACCCTATAAATTAGGTTGTTACTTTAAGCCAATATCTATATAATTACCTTTATTATAGTTTTAACTAACTGAAATACCATTATCTATTTCTCATATGTTATCCAACATATTTTCCTTGAAAATAGTGTCACTCCCATTAACCTCTTATAGACACATGTAAAAAATCATTATAGATGAATATTCTGTGATCTTATTTCTTACTTTAATATGAAATTGGATTTTAGTAAATTGCAACCCTTATTGGGATTTCATGGTATCACCAACCCTTTCTGGTTGCGTCATATAGAAACCTTCTGTGAAAGTTGGTCTTGACATTAAATTATCAATTTAGTGATATTAGATCACAACTACAACAAGTTCAAATGGATTTAGGTGTAATGACTTGGTATTATCAATCAATCTTCATTGTTACACACTTGTAACATCAATTTATAGTTAAATTTGAATACCCACCACGATATTCAAAATGATAATCCCCTAGTACATAGATACATGGAATCCATTATTGAATTTTAATTTATTTTTTAAATCTTAGCCAATTTCCATTTACTATGTACTTGTAGGATTCATTATTCTCAATGAATTAATGTTTCACCATCCATTGTGAATGTAAAAACCATGACCATGTTTTTATACATCCTACATAGTATGTGTCTCTAGAACACTCCTTTTCCAAAACATCTTGTGGAACTTATTCCTGTGCTAACTACTTGTGTATCTACAACATTGACTTAACCCAAGTCAATATTGCTCCCAATATATAAAATAAAATTGTTTACCCCTTTATAAAAACATATTCTATCACTTGAATATAAATTTTCTATCATAGGTATTTCAATAATATCCTTATAAAACTTTAGGATAACCACTTTAGATGCACATTGCGTTGCACTTGATGAAAAATTGGTTATATTCTAACAAACTATTTGTATCCAATAACATGTTATTATGATATAATGGATTTATATCATACTATAACTCATATAATACCCATTTTTCATTATAATATTCATACAATTATGGGATAACAACACTATTTTTGAAGCATGTCTCCAAAATAATGGAAGTTATGTAATGCATATAAACCTAAACATTGATGATCATTTTACTTACACTATGACTCTGATGTGTATAAGGAAATGTTCATTTAAGAATTACTCCAAGTTACATTTTATTGATCAATTCTTTATTGTAAGAATCATCATCGATCCTCCTTACTAACATTATAGTTTTTTATTTGTAAAAGGGAATGTGCATTTATGAATTACTCCACACTACATTATTATGATCAATGAATGTTTGGTCAAGATATTCTTCAGCACACCAACCTAAAGAAACTCATATATTATGGCCTTGCATATATCATAGTTCAAATATACATTTCTTAAGACTCTTAAAATAATCTTATGAAGTATATCAATTTACATGTAGCTTAATCTTGGAATAGTTCACTCTCTCTAGCTGAACTAGTTCTGAAATCTTTGTGGCCTATATTTATTTTTAAAGGTTTATTTATCCAAAATAAGTAATTCTAAGTGTTGATAATACCTAATGTCATTAACTCCAAAGTGTAAGAAACAATACTAGTTATATCCTTGAAAATTGCATAGTTTTTCTTGACAAATAATTATCTTGACACAACTGGGTATATAAGTCTTACTTTTTATATTTATTTGTTATTTACTATGATTAACAATGAACTATCAGTTGAGTATTAAACACAAAAAATGTCTTTCCAAAATGTAACAATAACTCCTTGTTTATAAATGATACATGAGATAAATTTTTTGGTCATACTCAATTGGAAATATAGAATTTTTCATCCTCTCACTGCTGAATTTGGAATAACCCTTTCTCAACTTCTTGAAGAATACCCATTACTTCTAGTAATGTTTCTATACATAATTTTTTACAATATTTAAATACACATGTGTGATGAGAATATTTTATTCAATAATTAATAAGTATGATAGAAACATTACTTATAATTGATGAATATTCCTGAAGAAGAAGCGACTACTTGCTTCATTAATTCCATTCATTTCATTTATCTTCCATATAATTATCTCGCGACATGAATTTAAAATAACCCCCTATTTATTACCTTGTTATTTTGAAATATATTTCAAAGGTGCCTTTGGTGTCACACTTTCCATTGGCCTTTCCACCTTGTATTTCAACCTTTTCACCATAATAATTAAATCTAAATCTTTCTTACATTCTTATTTTCTTGGAGAACCATTACCTAAAATGCAATGTATATTTTTCTCCATACTACTCGATTTTGTAATATTAAAAAAATTGGATTAAATATACAATAAAGATATATTAATGAGATGTATTGAAATATCATGATCCATCTTACTTATTTACACGTCTCTAGTGTAGTCATCACCCATTTATATATCTCTTCCCTTTCTCCTTAGAAGCTTCTCAGATATAATACAATATGTGAAATCATCCATGCATTGATGTTGTATCCACAACTCAAATAATATGTCGATGATGGAATTATGACCTAACCATAATATGTTTCCTACATGAGTCTCTTATAAACATTGTTTCTTTCCCTCACTTCCTGAGAAGACTAAAAAGGTATCGGGGATTCTAACACCATGGATTTATTATATCGTAGTACTGTGAGAATGCTTCTATTCTCTCTAGGAAACTCATATTGGAAGGACATTTACTATTTACAATATAATCACATTATTATTTTGGTATTAATTTATATTTTCTAAAAAACAAAATCTATTAGATAAGTACTTTTATCATGATTACAATTTGATAAAACTAATTATTTAAACATAAAATGTCTCCCATTATTTTATTGAACTCTAGTAACCCTCTATACTAGAATTAGAATATTCTATCACTTGAGTATTCTATTAGAAATTATCATTAAAACCTATCCTCATAGTCTATAAGCTATAGTTATGCCACAACTTGAAGAGTTCAAGATAGGTGTTTGACTGGCCAACCACATTGACTCACAGCTCCTTGATATGTTGAGTAAAGTCTCAGCTTCTAAAATCAAAAACATGATTTACTCAATGATAGCATCTAAAGTTACAACATGATAACTTTATACCAAATTCAATTAAGTCAACCCATCACAATCATAAAAACTCCCCAATAGTAGGAGACACCCTCAACTTTGGATGGAAAACACCATATACACCCAGTTTTGTTCAAATTTATATGATGGAAGGTGTTTACGACTTAATATTTATTTGTGGGTTTTATTATTACATTAAGAAATGAAATCATTTTCTATATCATAAGAACATACTATGTGATCTCACTCACAACTGACCATGCAATAAATAGAAAACATTCATCGTGTCACTTTTTTATTTTATCTAGAAGTGCTTACTTATTATTTTGTGTGATCATGTGTAAAAATATGCATACATAAAATAATGAACCAAGCATAAATAAAATTAGATGATGTGTCATAAAACAATACTAATGGTTGATCCATTGAGTGAATAATGAATTAATCTAAACCCTAGGGGTAACTCCTTGAGTCATGTCGCTTGTGATTCTATTTATAGCACTCCCCCATCCAATGCATCCAACTCCACTTTGGTGCATCGTCGAATCTTGGTGAAAAGTATGTCACTACTTGTGCTCGTCATTATACAACAATACTCACATGTAAGAGAGAGGGGGTCTTGGAAATGCAGAATATGGATAAAAACAATTATCTGAGCACACATACCCTTATACATGTAATGATGTATAAGACGATTCATGGATCATCATTTATTAAATAATTATTACATACATTCATTGCAATAATTGAATAAATAAATAAAAAATAGCAGAAATTCATTGGTCATTCTATGGCTCATTATCAATTGACATGTATTAAACCCGCGTATATTAATTAATTTCATAATAAAAAATTACCCCTGTAATAAATTATTTTCAAGGGGGAATTTAATGATTTAAAAAAATCACTCTTATTTTAATTCAAAAATAATGTCATTGGGTCCCATTAATTAATTTAATTACTTTTCAAAATTTTAACATAATTTTGGTATATTACTTATAAAATTAATTAAATTTATAAGTGTATATTTCCAATATTATGAATTAATTTTGGTGTGAGGACGGGTTCATGGGAGGGGCTGGTCGATGACATCCAGGGTGGGATGGCGCAGGTGGTGGCTACGACACCCGGAAATGGTGGGCTTAATGAATCCACGGTAAGGTGACATGTGAGTAGTATTGACCCCCGGTGGTCGGGGCAGCATGGTCGTAGGTGAGGACATCTTGGTGGTGGTGACTTCTGGCTTCGGTGTATGACAAGGAGGATGGAGATCGATGACATGCCCATTTTTTCCAACCTCTATCTCTTTTGATCTACAAAAGTTTTTAAAAAAAATTCTTATAAGGACCCAGCCTTAAACATTACATAATCTTGAATTATGTCAAGAATTCACATTGAGGATCTTTTCAAGTTTATATTTTTTGATAATTATGCCATAAATATTACATAACAAATTGAATATTACATGTAGACACTACTACTCAGTATCCATTTTTTATAAAATAAAAACTCTTAAAATGAAAATTTCTAGTTCCATGTTTTAGACAACATAACTTTTCCCTGATCCCATCCTTGACCCTATTCATCTCTAAGTCCTATGGAAAGAATTAAAAAAAATTGGGATGAGAATAAAATGCTTAGTAATGGTTATAAAATAAGGAATGAAAAAATTATCCCATCAATAAATACAAATCAATTAAACCATACTTTTCAATCATATCATACCTTATGAAATCATAAGATTTATGAATAACAAACACAAATCATAAATAATAAAGGTAACTTATGGAATTCAAAACATACTTACATTGTAGATATCACATATACATAGGGAGTAACATTTGTAATACCCATCACAGTATATTTCCTATATCTCTTAGGAGAAACATTAGTATTTACCTTCGTCACGTTACCCAATGCATTGGAGAGCCATCTCGAGCTCACCCACCCTTGGGTTATCCTGGAACCACCCGTATACCTAAACAATTCCCAATAACCATAACATAATCATAACACATAACACAATCATAAAGGAAAGATAACATTTCCACAGTCTAATCATAATATATCATATCAAGATATTGAAATAAAAAATGCTTTATCAAACCATTTTCAAAACCATTTAAAACATTTAATAAAGATATTTTTGAATCAAAGTGTACCATAACACTTTGAAACTTTTAAATAAATTATCATTTGAAAACATTAATGTACATATGCATAAATCCATAAAACCCTTATTAAAACATGGACATTAATGATAAATATTTATAAAAATAAATCTTTAAAACATTTAAAATTGTATTTTAGTTAAAGAGTTTTTAACAAAAAGAGAGACTCTTGAATACAAATAATTGAGGAATATAATTGAATGAAAAATTTATAATCTCATGAGAATAAAGGTATTCATGATATAATATTCCAAAAGACAGTATATAAACCTTATAAGAGTGAATTGGTGCATAACAACAATGAAGTCTCGATGGATTGTAAATTGGGACGAAATCCCTTATAAAAACTGTATCTTTAGATTAAGGATAAATCAATTATATAACAATTTGTGGAAAATATAAATACACTCAATATGATTGGATATTCATTGTAAATCAATTATAGTAAATTCGCACATGTTATTTTAAGATAGAACCAATGACTTGGATGTTTAACTTAATGAATGTAAATTGAGTTAAAATTAATCTTATCAAGTTCATATCGATGACTTGAGAATTTATCAATGGAGTGATTATGTGTATAAAAAGTATTTCCACACAAAGGGGAGTGGAAATTACAACATAAATAAATAAATAGTGATTCCACATATAATCATAGCATGACATAATTAAGAATTAGATGATTAACCTAAGGAATAGAAATTTAGTTCAAAGGTTCCCTTACCGATTTGGTAACTTACGAAACATACAACCCATGAAAGAAGGATCATAAAATGAAGATGTAAATGCCCATAAATCGAAGTATATTACAGAATTAATACAATAATGGACAATAAATACACCACACAAAAGGAAATAGTGGCAAATATAGCATGAATCTCATGGGAATAAAAAGTGAGATGAAAATCCCTTACTGTGTTGTAATCAATCGAGTCGTATGAAAAAAAAGTTAATAACCACAAATTGATTTATATATTAACATGAATATAAAGAGGATAATTATAATATATATCAAATGGAAGTACAAAATACACCACATGCAATAAATTAGTGGCAAACAATGGAAATCCCACGGAATTAAAAGTGAGATAAGAAACCCCTTACCTCATGTCCAACTTGATTTGTTTGTTCCTTGTTCTTCCTAAATAATAAACCTAAGTTAATTTATACTTGATTAAGAATTTTTTTAAGTTTATTATTATTTTTATATCAATTATTACCATGTTATATCATATATATCATATATATGTAGTATATATATGTATTTATAATAGTACATAACATTTGGAGATAAGAAATGAAATGCACCGTTCGTGGAGAGGGTAAGCCATACGTACGCATGAACGATACTTTCATTTCTATTTTGTATTTTAATTGAATGAAAAAATGATAAAAAATAGTTATATTATAATTCCAGTATAATATCATATATAATTTCTACGACTCTATCCTTTATACCTCCCACCTATGGTATGAACGAGTCATATCACTTTGAGGGGGCATTAGTCCGCACATCTTCAAATGAAATTATCACGTTTACTCATAATGGAAACCATAAAGGTATGATATAAATTAAAAATATAGAATAATAAATGAAAAACATAAACATAATATATATCATATAAAAATACAATTCCATCATAATGTATACTATAATAAGAGGTAGTAGATAATTGAACAATCATCGTTTCTTGAGGTGTTAGTTCGTCGTCCACAGAAATAATATGTCCTTTACCCATTAGATGGAGGTGTGTGTAAGTGTAGTTTGAATAATTATCATAAAAAAACCTTGTATATTTATTATAATGGTTTTGTTATAAAATAAAGGAATAAAAAGAGTTTAGGGGTCTGGAGAAGGAAAATAAAACAAAATAAATTAAGAGAAGACATTACATTTAAATCGGGTAACTCCCATTGGTTTGAACCAAAAGGACTTCTTAAAGTGCCTTATGCATAAGTTAAGGATTCTAGGTGGAAGATATGGATCTTTAGAGATTATTTGGGTAGGGGTAGGATGAGCCAAGGGGCTTTAGAGGTGTGAGGAATGGGTTAGAAGTGAGTGCTTTTTATAAGGGGGGGAGGGGTTCTTTAGGAAAGTGTGAAAATATTATTTTATTATATAATTATTTTTGGTTTCTAAAGGTCTAGAACTCATTAAGGTCGAAGATAAGATGACTCATGGTCGAAATAAATTCATCAAATAAGAATCGAACAGGTTTTGGATGTTATTTTAATATTTATAATCTTATTTATTTAAATCATTTATTAATGAGGTAAATAATGCATAATTTTTGTGTCATAAATAATTTTATTTATTTGATGTATAATTTTATTTTAAAAAATACCATGATGTAGGAAATATTTTTATCTTTAAAATTAATATTTATAGTTTAAAAGACAACTTATATAACCCCATGTAAAAATTAATTTACTAGAAGATATTTGTTTGTGTCATTTTTGTCTTTACTTTAAATTAATTAATCTAAAGTGTCATTATCAATATCAAGTGGCTATATGGGGTCCAAAATCGACCCAAGGATGCCCATGGTCGGACATGACTCATAAAATAAGGTTAGGACAAGTGTTAAGGTAATTTTTTATTATTATAATAATCCTTTTACCTTGAATTAATTTATTTACCTTTAACCGTGGTAAAAAAAGTCAAAGGTTACTATTTAGAAAAAAATTATTTTAAACTTATTGAACCAAATTTTACTTACTAATAACAAACATGTATTTTGTATTTTTGAAATTAAATTCACAGAAGTGGTAAAATTTTATTTAAATGAAAAATTCAGTTTCTTAACTACTACTTAGTGGTTTCACTATTCATAAAAAATTGAAGTTTTTCAGAAAAATACCAAAAAATCAGCCTAAGATATATTTGATATTCTGAATTCAAAAATGATGTCTATTTTAAAAAATACAAAACATATAATTTTCATTAATTAATTTAAAATTAATTCTCATTGTCAAAACAAATAGCGTGTTTTTAGGAAACAATATCTATCAAAAGATTGACACTTGTTTTTGCCCAATCTCAAAGTGAAATTTCTTCCAATGACCATCATTGGATGAAATGGTAAAAATATAATATAATTAAAATTTAAAACCGTTTAAAAAGATAATCTAACAATATAAATAAGTAATATTAAATGGATGTTTTGAATTAAAATATATTATTTTTCACTATTCATTTAAAAATTTGAATAAATCAGAAAAATACCAATAAATTTACCCAAAGTAAATTTTGATGTCCCGATTCTATAAAAAAAATTTATTTTGTAAAATAGAACATATTAAAGTGAACATACCTATATTTAAAGATTGTTTTCCATAAAAAGGTGGTAAATCAACCTTTTAAAGAATATTAGAGTATTTATGCTTAAAATCAGATTCTCTCTTATTTTAAGCCTGTAAAATTTATTGGATAAATGTAAAAACATTTAAAAAACATGTATAATCATTTTTTAGTTAGTTCTGTTCATTCCCTCCATTACAATGGTTAATTGTTATTAACCATTTAAAATAATATTATATTATTATTTTTCAGTATGACCCAACGTTGTGTGCAACAAAAGATTTCAAAGAAACCTGTTGTTGTGTGTCGGGTACACCATCGAACATAGAATCCCATTTAAAGTAAAATTAATATTTAATTCACAAATATTAATAAATATAAAAACTTCATATTATTTATTTACCTTGGATGTTACATCCTTCCCCCTTTTGGGAATTGCGTACTCACAATTTTAAAATTGGGATTAGAAACTTCATTGAAAGTCTCACATTAGAAAAAGAGTCAATAAAAATATCACTTTAAAATAAAGAAAGATAAGTACAAAGGTAATCCGAGATAATCCATACTAAGATTCAATGTATGAAAAAATGGATATGGAAGAGAAAATAAACCATCAAGTTCTGATGGAGAGTGATAGAAAACATGATTAGGAGAAAGTTAACCACCAGAAAATCCCAGACATAGGACGTGTTAAATAGTCTTTGATTACATAGAAGGAAACTTAAACCAAGAACGTTTTTGTTTTAAGTTCCTTTTCATAATTTTGATGAATTCATTTACTACATAGAATAAGAACATAAGGAAATATACTTACCTTCAAGTAGAGCTTCATCCTTTAATAAGTTTCTACAAAAAACTAATCTTTTCTCTAAATAATGAGCATTCAAAAAGACTTGGTCATATGAAAAGCACAAGAATCATCTTCTAGAGAATCACATAATCCACAAAAGAAGAACTATATATTTACCTTGTCTTTATACATCAACTAAATCCAAAATGGTTAGTACGATATCATATAATCCCCAAAAATGATAATCCTTTATAAAAATATATACTACTATTAATCTCCAAAATTCAACAAAAAGTACCCAAAGTTCAAGAAAGACCATTCAATACACAACTATCCATAAAATACATAAAATTAATCAAAACTAAGATTGAAACCCAAATCTCACAAGGATATAATCACATAGTCTTCTAAGATAAATCTTAACATTTATCTCAAAATAACATCAGTTACTCTTAAAGTTTCATATTGAAAAGTAATTAACCTAATCACATATTCTCTATGATAGGTTAATCATTTATATAGATAACCCAAAAAAAAACTTAATCTTGATTCATAAAATCATCTAACTAAAAAAATTAGTCATACTAACCAGGGACTTCACATAGTCCAGTGAAAGGCGATAAATCCCAGTCACACTTTGGTTGTGGGTTCGATTCCTCCAACTTGGTTCGACGCGATGGTTTGTCATGCAGTCTACATGATATCATTTTTCGAAAACTATAAAATTTTATAAAATTACCAACAAAAGAGATAAATTCATCAAAAATAACCATAACATATTTTAACCACAAAGGTTATCTACTAATTTTCATTTTGCATCCCAAAATGTATTAACCTATAATTGCCTCAAATTATACGTTCATATAAACCCAAATGGTTCTTTATAACTATATCCACAATAGAAAAGATAATTTTTCCTTGACTAAAATCTTCATATATAAAACTTTAGGGTTACACATACTATAAAAAGTCTTCTAATGTAATCCCATCATCAAAAGAGCCTTAAAACATTTAAGCATTTCACCATCCTAAAATCTACCATAACACTTGAATCCCTTATATATTTACTTCTTACTAATTCCACATAATTCATTATCAATTAACCATTACTTTCCAACTTATTCTAAAATACTTATTTCCTAAAAAAATCATGAATCATATCCTAAGATTAAATAATGTCTAAAAATCAGTTAATAAATAATCCATACCTTTCATTGGTCATTGTCAGTTTCCTCATCCTCTATTGGAATGGAATTAGGTATTGGTAAACATATATTTGTATGATCCTGGTGATCCAATTATTGAACCTTCTTCATAGGACATCTGTTTGTATAATGACCATGAAAACCACATTTAAAACATTCAATTGACCCCTCAAAAAGAACTTCTTTCCCTTTCCTAGAGTCATTTGGATGCTTCCTTTTTCCATGGCATGTTCTTGCTTTATGACATTCACTTACACATCTATAACATCTTCTCGTACCTTTTAAACATTTTCCTATGTGTTTCTTTTCACATCCTTGACACATAGGTTTTTGAATATACTTACCTTTATGATTATTACATGAACTTCTGTGGAGATTTGTTTCTTGCATATACGATGACTTATAAAAATCACCAAGGTTTACGTAGTCAATCATGACTCCAAATAGTTCTTTTATAATAACCACAAGAGTTCTCATTACAGCTCCTATTTCATTCAGTTGCTCATTTAGAAAACCATCACAGTTTTCTTCACATCCATTGTTACTTTGGTGCCTGTTAGATCCAACCATTTACTATAACCAAAAATGTAAGTGTGAGTATATGAGTAAAATAGTCATATAATATCTTATGGGGATGGTAAATACTAAGATATACTTATTAATGTTATCTTAAACTAATTCAATTTATCTAAAGTAACTATGACTCATTATAAAATCCTAACCATTATGGTAATTTCACTTATGTTTAAAGAACACCCTAACCTCTAAAGTTATCTAAACCGACCTATGATACCAACTATATGGACCTAGCCTTAAACATCACATAATCTTGAATTATGTCAAGAATTCACATTGAGGATCTTTTACAGTTTAGATTTTTAGAGAATTGGGCCATAACTGTTACTTAACAAATTGAATATTAAATGTAGACACCACTACTTAATATCCCTTTTTTTCATAAAATAAAAAGTCTTAAAAATAAAATGTCTAGTTCCAAGTTTTAGACAGCATGACTTTTCCTTGATCCCATCCTTGACCCTAATCATCTTTAAGTGTTGTGAAAAACATTTCAAAAATTTGGGATGAGCATAAAAATCTCAGTAAGGGTTATAAAATAATGAAGTAAAACATTATCCCATCAATAAATACAAATCAATGAAACCATACTTTTCAATCATAACATACCTTACGAAATCATAAGATTTATGAATAACAAAAACAAATCATAAATCATAAAGGTAACTTATGGAATTCATAACATACATAAATTGTAGCTATCACAGCTACATAGGGAGTCATATTTAGAATACCCATCACAGTATATTACCTAAATCTTTTAGGAGAAACATTAGAGTTTACCTTTTTCAAGTTACCTAATGCATTGGAGAGCTATCTCGGACTCACCCACCCTAGGTTTTTCACAGAACCACCCATATTCCTAAACAATTCCCAATTACCATAACATAATCATAACACATAACACAAGAAAAAAGGAAATATAACATTCCCACATTCTAATCATAATATATCATATCAAGATATTGAAATAAACAATGCTTTATCAAACCTTTTTTAAAACCATTTAAAACATTTAATAAAGATATTTTTGAATCAAAGTGTCCCATACCACTTTGAAAGTTTTAAATAAATTATCATTTGAAAACATTAATTTCCATATAGATAAATCCATAAAACCATTTTTAAAACATGGACATTAATGATAATGATTTAGAAAAATAAATCTTTAAAACATTTAAAATGATATTTTAGTTAAATATTTTTTAACAAAAAGAGAGACTCTTGAATACAAATAATTGTGGAATAGCATTGAATCAAAACTTTAGAATATCATGAGAATAAAGGGATTAATGATATAATATTCCAAAGGACAATATATACACCATATAAGAGTGAATTGGTTCATAACAACAATGAAGTCTCCATGGAATGTAAATTGGGACAAAATCCCTTATAAAAACTGTATCCTTAGATTAAGGATAAATAAATTATATAATAATGTGTGAAAAAGATAAATAAATTCAATATTATTGGATATTCAGTGTAAATAAATCATAGTAAATTCACACATGTTCATTTTAAGACAAAACCAATGACTTGGATGTTTAACTCAATGAATGGAAATTTAGTTAAAATTACTCTTATCAAGTTCATATCGATGACTTGAGAATTTATCAATGGAGTGATTATCTGTATCCAAAGTATATCCACACAAAGGGGAGTGAAAATTAAAAAATAAATAAATAAATAGTGATTCTACAAATAATCATAGCATGACATAATTAATTATTAGAAGATTAACCCAAGGAATGGAAATTGGGTTAAAATGTTCCCTTACCGATTTGGTAACTTATGAAACATACAACCCATGAAGGAAGGATGATAAAATGAAGATGTAAATACCCATAAATTTAAGTATATTACACAATTAATACAATCATGGGTAGTATACACACCAAAAAAAGGAAATAGTGGCAAATATAGCATGAATCTCATGTGAATAAAAAGTGAGATGAAAATCCCTTACCACGTTGTAATAAATCGAGTCGTGTGAAAAAAAGTTAATAACCACAAAATTATTCATAGAATAACATGAATATAAAAAGGATCATGAAAATATATATTAAATGGTAGTACCCAATATACCACATGCAATAAATTAGTGGCGATTAATGGAAATATCACGGAATTAAAAGTGAGATAAGAAACCCCTTACCTCGTGTCCGACTTGACTTGTTTGTTCCTTGTTCTTCCTGAATAATAAACATAAGTTAATTTATACTTGATTAAGAATACTTTTTCAAGTTTAATATTCCTTTTATATCACTAATTACCATGTTATAAACATTATGTAATCATTTATGTTAATAATGGTTGTTTAGTTGATATTTGGTACTTGAGTCAAAAATGAACACCTTATAATTAATAGTTGTCCATGTGGTCAAGAGTCCATTATCTTCAGAATGATATTCATGATTTAGATATCATATGTATCATATATATCTAGTATATATATGTATTTATAATAGTACATAATATTTGGAGATAATAAATGAAATGCACTGTTCATGGAGATGGTAAGTTGTACGCACGCATGGACGATACTTTCATTTTTATTTTGTATTTTAATTGAATGAAAACTTAATGATAAATAGTTATATTATAATTCCAGTATAATAACATATATAATTTCTATAAACCCATCCTTTATATGTCCCACTTATGGTATGAACGAGTCATATCACTTTGAGGGGGCGGCAGTCATCACTTCCTCAAATGAAATTATCATGTTTACTCATAATGAAAACCGTAAAGGTATGATATAACTAAAAAATACAGAAGCATAAAGAAAACATAAACATAATATATATCATATATAAGTATAGGGCCATAATAATTTAAACCATAATAGGTGGTAGGATATAATTGAACAATAATCATTTCGTGACGTGTTAGTTTGTCATCCACAAAAACAGTGTGTTTTTTACCCATTAAATAGAGGTGTGTGTAAGTGTAGCTCAAATACCTCTCAAAAATTATTTTTATTACTTTATGGTAGAATATAAGATGACTCATGGTAGAAATATAATATGACTCATGGTTGAAATAAATTCATATAATAATAATTGGACATGTTTTGGATGTTATTTTAAGATTTATGATTTTATTTATTTAAATCATTTATTAATGAGGTAAATACTACATCATTTTTGTGTCATAAATAATTTTATTTTTTTGATGTCTAAAATTTTTAAAAAAATACCATGATGTTGGAAATATTTTTATATTTCCAATGAATATTTATAGTTGAAAAGATAACTTATATAACCTCATGTAAAAATTAATTTACTAAAAGATATTTGTTTGTGTCATTTTTATCTTTACATTAAATTAATTAATCTAAAGTGTCATTATCAATCCAAGCGGTTCCATGGGGTCCAAAATCAACCCAAGGATGCCCATGGTCGGCCATGACTCATAAAATAAGGTTAGTACAAGTGTTAAGATAATTTTTTATTATTATAATATTCTTTTTACCTTGAATTACCCTATTTACCTTTAACCACGGTAAATAAAAGTGAAAAGCTAATATTCACCAAAAAATTATTTTCATCTTATTGAACTAAATTTTACTTACTAATAAAAACCATGTATGTTAGATTTTTTAAATTCAATTCACAAGTGTGGTAAAATTTCATTTAAAAGAAAAAGTCATTTTTGTAACTACTACTTAGTGGTTTCACTATTCATCAAAAATTGAAGTTTTTCAGAAAAATACCAAAAATTCAGCCTAAGATATATTTGATATTCAGAATTAAAAAAAAATGATTTATATTTTACAAAATTCAAAACATAGATGTTGCATTAATTAATTTAAAATTAATTCCTGTTGTCAAAACAAATAGCATGTTTTTAAGAAACAATATCTATCAAAAGATTGACTCTTGTTTATGCCCAATTTCAAAGTGAAATTTCTTATAATGACCAGAATTGTATTATATGGTAAAAATATAATCTAATAAAACTTAAAATCCATATAAAAATATAATATAACCATATAAATAAGTTATATTAAAAGGCATATTTCAATTAAAATACAATATTTTTCACTATTCATTAAAAAAATGAATTTTATCAGAAAAAGGCCAAAAAATTTCCCAATGTAAATTTTGATGTCCCGATTCTAATGAATAATTTTATTTTGTGAAATATAATAAATAAAAGTTACCAAAACTATATTTAAAGAGGGTTTTCCATCAAAAGGTAGTAAATCGACCTTTTAAAGAATATTATAGTATTTATGCTTAAAATCGGATTCTTTCTTATTTTAAGCCTCTAAAATTTATTAGATAAATGTAAAAACATTTAAAAAACATGTATAATAATTTTTTTAGTTATTTTGGTTCATTCCCTCCATTATAATGATTATGCATTAATAACCATTTAAAATAATATTACATTATTATTTTTCAGTATGACCCAACGTTGTGTGCAAAGTAAGATTTCAAAGAAACCCGTTGTTGTGTATCGGGTACACCATCGAACATAGAATCCCCTTTAAAGTAAAATTAATATTTATTTCACAAATATTAATAAATATGAAAAATTCATATTCTTTATTTACCTGGGATGTTACACTTCTCATCACCTGCTTTTTGAAAAACAAAAAGAAATATTCATTTTATTTTGTCCCTTATATTGACAGCTACCGCCACCCAACTCAAATTATCTTATTATAAAAAATCAATCATATTAAAAGGATATTGAAATTTTAATTTTAATTTTTGTTTTTATAACATCCATTTCCATGTGAAAACATTTTACTTCCAGAATAAATTGTTTCAGCCACCAGAATACTGATACCAAATATATATATGTTCATCTAAAATTTACTCGAAAAATTTGATGACTATCTGACTTTCAATTTTTAGTTGGTTATATCTTGGCCAGCTGATATCGGATTGGATATCTGTTGCATCATTGAGACAGTTTTGATTCCCTATACACATATTTATTTCATGTCTAATTTTTCTTGGACTTAAAGCTTCACGCAATCTTTATAATACAAATTGTTGGTACTGTGCACCTAGAAGAATCCCTAAAAAACAGGAATTTAAAATTTTTCATAAAAAATCGACGTAAGTACATTATCGCCCATGAAGCATTTCTCAGTTACAACCTGAGGATCTTTGTGTGAATAATTTAAGAGTAAAATTAAACTGCAGAAATAACTCTTTCGATTTGAAGCTGCACTCGACATCTTCTTATCATTGGTGATCATTTCTTGAAGGATCTAAATTTGAATCCCTCTAGATCATCCACAATCAATTAAAAAGCCTTTGGGAGCATCGATCATTAGAATCGGGGTACTAGCACTGATTTTTGATGACACATTCAACATCCTAATGATCACTATTGCTTTGTTCCATCAATCAACAACGTTTTTCTTTGATCGATTCCTTGGAATGAGAGATTCTATCTATATTATGAGGGATATAGGAGAGATAATATCTGGATATCATGTGATAAATAGTATTTTTCATGGGATCCACTTCTCCTATTTATAGTGAGGTTCCAAAATACCTGAAAATGGTTCCCAACCCCTGGATATTCATTACCCACTATAAACAACATCTTATGACTGCTTTATTGAGTCATAAATATCATTTATATTTTTATCACTTTCTTATAATATAATAAATAAATTATGTGATAAAACAAAGTCATTAACTCTACTCTTCATTCATGAAAATATTAAATTAATCTTGAATATTAAAATAATATTTGTTAATATAATATTTTTCATGTATTTACTTAAATAATTGTGAATAAATTTAATAAATAAATTTAATACTAATTATTATAAACTCGAATAATGTGAATTTATTTATTAATTGGGGTTTTTATATCCTTGGACAAATCCTAGACCCCATGTTGGGGCCCATCATGTCCTAAAATCTTATTCACCAGAATAGTGTAGACTTTTGAATACACAATTGTGTGTGACCCTCTAGGACCTAATCTCGATAGTAGTGAATTATATTCATAGTCCTAGAGTGGATTCTAGCAACCCATAAAGGCTTTTAAAGAGATAAGGTGTAGTCATAGAAATTAAAACATTCCTATGAACACAGGTTGTGTAATATAATCTCTTTGTCTCACGATATCTCATAAAGTATGATGCACACTTTTTGTAATCATCCTTTCTTACTTTATTATTTGTCGACCTTACTAGATGGACTTAGCTTATTCTACTATAACTATGGATTTAGTAAAGGTACTACCATCCATATCAATTGGTCATGAGATATCTCTTCCTATCGGAAGTGAGAAATTCTATCTTGATTATTCAATCAATGTCATATTACCAATTACACATTCAATTCAAGCTACTTCACCACAACTTCAATTTCATGGTTTTTTCTTGAATAAAAGTGTGAGATCAAATCATACACATTGATAATAATCTAAATTCTAGAGACCATTGCATGTGTTCACAGATATGAACAACCAACAACACCTAAAACATGTGGTGTTCCTTTTTGAGGGTCATTCCTAATGATCTCATGTACTCAAGATCAAAAAATGGGAACTTCATGAGAAGAAGTCTCAATGATTATGATGCCCCCAAACCTGATAGTCATACATCATCAATGTCTAATCAAAATGATGTATCTAGAGTATAGGAAATTTGTTTAAGATTAGTGTCATAGTATCCCTAGGTTCTCATTATAGTCTGGGAACTGCAATTACCTTTTGATATGAAAAATAATCTATAGACATTACCATATAAATAGTTGATGTAGAAGTATTATCACTATAATGGTAAGTGTACATCATTCATAACTAACTCTATACATGGTATGGTAATAAAAAAAACTTTTTCATTGAATCTAGGGCACCCAGTATTATAATAAAATTATGGACAGGTTGGATACTAGAATATTGACCTATCTAGACCTTGAGAGTGAGATGGGCTTTATGCCTCCTCTTTAGTGAGGCATAGGTATAACACTTCTTATGAGGCTATTATGGTCATGATATGATTACGGTGATGATGAGGGTTGTTATTCCCTTTGAGTGATGGGATTGGACTGAGAAATGATAATTAGAAGAAGGAACCCATGTAGGGTGTCCAGATTTATGTGTGACCTTGGGAACCTTAGTGGAAGCCCTCATATTACATTAAACCATGAGAGGGTTAGTGTATAGAGATTGGCATTGTTAACTTTAGGTGTCACCTTATAACCCAAAGATTGATAGTGTGGTCTTAGAATTGATATAGTGATAAATATCAGTAATGTGATTAAGAGTCCAACCTATGATATATTTTATGGTTCGTGTATTTTCCCAACCCATGTAAGGATGATGCATGTATAGTGATTCGATATTGTGGTGTTAATCCCCTGATCTGTTTTGTTTTCAGGTAGGGTGTGGGAATTCCCCTAGGTTTCTGATAACAAGTTTCCTCTCCAGGAGAGTATTCCTCTAGGTTTATGATGATATTAATATGTTTCCATGTAGGGAGTGGGTGTTCCCATAGTTTTTTGATGATGTGATTTCTAATTGGGAGAGTTTTCCTCTAGGTTCCATAAAATCTTCATGTGTTTCCAAGTAAGAAGATTATATTCCCTCGGTTCTAGATGACGTGTTTCCCATTAGGGACAGACTTATGTAAGATCAAGGTTTTTTATAGAGTCATGAATCCTTTTATTTTTAGTCTAAAACTTTTTTTTATCTATGTTGATGTGATTAAATGGGTCGGGAAGGTTTCAAGAGAATTCAGGTTTGGTTTGGGGCCTAGAGTTACATTTTTGGAGAAATAAGGAGAGGCATACAATTATTTCATGGTTAGCACTAATTGTGAACATCAAATGTATAGTCATGATAGGGTGAAACACAATTTTTCAAACCACAGAACAGGGGATGCATGACCATGAAAAACCTATTATTTATTGTAGACACAACACACATGGTTTTCTTATTACTTGTCTAACCATGCACCTAGACCGTGCTGGGTGTGGGATTCCAGACAATTATAAACACATAGTTTGTCTAATCATACATGAGTCGTGCAAGGGGTGTGTACCTAGATAGTAGGTTCACAAGGTTGGCACATAGTTTTTTCAATCGTGCATTGAAACCATGTTCCCTATTAACAATCCAGAAAAATACAATTTTCCCCTTATTTCTTTAAATCTAATTTCTATTCCACATCCTCCCTATTTTCATAGCATCCAAACATAGTATCTCTCAATCTAGGTCTTCTAGGATTTGAGAGATCTCCTTCATTAGAACTCCTATTCAAATTTTTTTCATCATGTTGGATCCCCCTCGGTATGTCTAACACTTTGTTATATTCCTTTATCATTTTTCTTTTTAATCATCGATATTATTTCTATGTGGGATAATATGCCCTATTTTCTAGGTGTTTTTATAGTTTCTCATTTTCTCTCATTCCATCCCAGATTTGAATTTGATACTAAACAAGGACTCTACTATTGGGATAAGGTAGATGTTCTACTACTTTTCCCTAAAAGTATTGATGTTTATAAATTGTATTGTTATTCTATTGTGTCGTATACTATAATTTCTTTGCATTTCCCCTTAAATGAGTAACCCCTTTAATTAATCACTTAGACCTTGACCATGATTTTCCATGATACCCCTTGACACTGATGAATGTTGATGACCTCATTAGAACCACCCCTTTGGGTGTTTCCAATTAAATGACTATAACAAACATTCTTACATTGTAACTAAAATACATCTAATGCACTTTTAGTTTATCACTTGTAAAAGGAATGAATAAATGATTAAATTGGAACTGTTATAGGGAACGGATACTACCCTTAACTCTTATGATTACTTATAAATGAAATGATATTATGGAAATTAATTGAATTGATGAATGGAATGGACACTTACATGGAACTTTTATCACTTATATATATTCCTTGATTACTATTATGGACTTGGATCACTTTAAAGGCACGTACTTAATTAAGTAAGACTAGGATTCCTAACCCATAATTCCTTGAGATAACTCATATGACTCTAACCGACTCATTGATGTAAATTCCAAGTGGAACACCATCCTCAAACTTGGTCAATGTATTAGATATATGAATTCCTCATATTGACATTGTTGATTCACTTATAAACTCTATAAATTATAATTCCTTGGATAATATCCTTAGATTATCTTGATTCCCAGATACATAAATCACTTTGGATTATCTCCTAGGCCTCTAATAAAATCTATACTGAGGTTACCTTGAACTTTCTCCTCAAACTTGATGAGGATGAATTATCCATGGTAATTGGGTTCCTAACCTACTAAAGTCTTTTTACTAAGTGATATCCAGCTTATGTCGAAGCTGGTGGAATTTAACTAGCTTTCCTCTATTTTACCATGTTACCTCAGTTATGTATATACTATACAATTTTACAACTTTACCTTAGTTATGTTTATACTACACACTGTAATAGATTATATTAACATAATGAATTTTTATTATACACTATTGGTGGTGTAATACTGATGTGGCAGTGTTTTCACACTCATTTCCACATCCTTTTGGTATTTTTACTGACTTTTTTATACCAAAATGTTGTTTTTATTAAATAATTGATAAATGATGTGGTTTTGTACTTTTATGTGAAAAATAATCAAGTTTAGTTTAAATTATGTGTTTTTAATATTGATTATTGTCTTTTAAAATAATTTTTAAATTAAATTAGTCCTGTGAATTTGAATTTTATTTATTTTTTATTTTATTTTTACAAATTTTTCATTCCAGTTAGTATATTAGTTCATTAATTAAATTAATTGATTCTTTATTCTTTTAATTGTAAATAAATAATTTAAGCAAGTAACAGTATTATTTTAATTTGTTTTAAATTATTTTATTAAACCCAAATAAATTCATTTTTTTTAATAAAGCACAATTAATTTTGTCTTATTTATTTAGTTTTTCATTTTATTCATTTTAATTTGATTCATTAATACATTTTTAGTTGTGTTTGTTGACGCTCCTTTCGTCACAGAATCTAAAGATCGGAAAAGGGGAATATCTGAGTCCAGTATGATTCATCCTTTGAAGAAACATCAAAAATCGAAAAAGGGATGAACAAGGAGAACATTGCCCATAGGTCGCGCAAGTTCCCTCATGGTCGCGCAAGTACACTTGCGCGCCGCCAGTGGTCGTGCAAGTACTTGCGTGACGCCTTATGGTCGTGCAAGTGACTTGCGCGACCTAAGTGGTAACCGCCCGGTAACCGCCCAGGGTCTTCTTTTGCATATAAATAGACCCTGTGGGCCGCCCATTCGGGAGGATCTTTTTCCAGAAACTCGGATTGAAGCTCCTGACGCCCAAGTCTCTTCTCAAAGCCTCCGGAACACTTCTAAGGTAATTTCTTACCTAGAACGGAAGATCTAAAGAGAAGAAGGAAGGCCTAAGTGTAGAAACTTATCAAACACTTGCGCGCCGACTTATTTCCTTCAATATAACTTGCGCGTCCCTTTTCTGGAAGAACCTCGAGAACATTCTAAAGGGTTTAAAAAAGAGTCGCTCAAGTATTTCATTGCTGGTTGAAAATCGCGCAAGTACACTATGTGTCGCGCAGGTATACCTACGCGACCAACACTTGCGCGCCCACGGAAGACTTGCGCGCCTTGCAAGACTTGCACGCCCCTATCTTTTTGGGTGCCCATATTGCCCATTTTTACCCCTCTTAAGCCATTCCACCTTTCCTTTTCAAGATTCAGTCTTCAAGACACTCTTCAAAGCCATTTATGGCATGATTTCTTGATTTGACTTTCTTATCTGAAAGGAATTCTGTGGAATCTCTCTCAAAGTCTAGTGATTTAAATATCCTTATGTCGCTAAAATACGGAGAGTTCATTCATTCAACCTCATCCTTTAAGATGAGAGAATCTTAACCTGGGTCTCCTTTTCAGGAATAATCCCCAGTGATAAAACCTTTAATCTGTGCATCTTCCTCAGGAGTAAGCCCCAAATTCTTAAAGTTCCCAATATTGGGCATCCTCCTTAGGAGTAAGCCCCAATCAAGTCCTTTAATCTTGGAAATATTTCTTAAGAATAAGCCCCAACCTCAAATATGGGCATCCTCCTCAGGAGTAAGCCCCAAACCTTAATCCCTAACCTGGGTCTCCTTTTTCAGGAATAAGACTCAGTCATAATCTTGGGCTTCCTTTTAAAGAATAAGCCCCAAGTCCCCTAACCTGGGTCTCCTTTTTAGGAATAAGACTCAGTCATAACCTTGGGTCTCCTTTTCAGGAATAAGCCCCAAGTTCCCTTAAATTTCTCTTAACCAGTCATAATTTACCTTTGATTTGGGTTTCCTTTTCAGGAGTAAAACCCAATCATAAGTCCCCTCCTAACTTGGGCATCCTCCTTAGGAGTAAGCCCCAAGATTAGAGTATTCAAATCTCCATGAAGCACATATAACTTTATAGACCCTGTTCATGGATTTTCTCCCTAAAAGTAAATCCTAAACCTTCATCTATCTGGGCAGTCATCCATACATAAGCCCCAAACAAATTCTTATGATTGCATCTTTCATGGAACAATTGTCTAAATTTTACCAGTCATGTTTTCGCCTTTGGCTGACTCCCAGTACGACATTCCAAATATGTTGATGGATGATGGAATCCATGATATTCGTCTCAACATATGGAAAACTCTTTGTCAATTAAAGAAGAAGGTATTATCTTACGATGAATATGAAAATAATCTTAAGATAATAGAAGGGTTACAACGCCAGATTGATTTGGCATCTCTATCAATCTCTCGGTATCCAAAGGCTGAAAAGCAACAGAGAACCCTTCAACGTTCATGCCTTGGCGCACTAAGAAAATTGCGTCAGTTAATTTCCAATGCTCCATATGATGTTCATATCAGAGGATGGGGTGTTCATGGAGCACTACATTTCACAGTGCTTTCCGGTCAGCAAAGCCCGCCGAAAATGGTCTCATGCAATGTTATTACCCATGGCCGGCCACAGTCAATGGGCTTTGTTCATAATCAAAAACTTGCTCAAGAACAGGCTTCAACTAGTTCCTCTCAAAATCAAGTATATAGAGAACAAGTTGTTGAATTGCTCCTACATCAAGCAGGAGAGAATATTGCACAAGCCTCTCGTCTGGAGCAAACACGTCATCAAATGACAGAAGTTTCGGAAATCATCCAACGGTCTGTTGAACCAGGTGATAAAAGTGGATACAGGTTAATGCATCCAGCTAATTTCCGAACTAAGATTCGCAAGATCAAAGGAGATTTTAAGAAGATCTCAGACATAGCATGTCAAGAGACACCCCAGCTTGTCAGACTGGGGACTTCTCTAAACCAACCCTCAAAGTCAACAAATGGGATTCGAGGAGTTGAGCGGAAGCAGCAGGAACATCCCCAGTCCACCGGACTGGGGACTTTTTCAAATCCTCAATCCCTCCCTCAGAGAAAGTCAGTATTCTCTCTATTAGGGAATAAGCCTCAAGAGGAACGAAGATCCAAGCTATCAGGAGATTATCTCCAAGTGAAGGTTCTCCAAGAAATTCCTGAGGGATCAAGTCAACGGAATGCCATGTCTCATCATGGACATGGAAGGAGACAATATCACAGAAATGCTGATAGAAAGGATTCCATGCAATATGCATCCATTAATGTCATCAATGCCGTTGCTGCTGATTCACCAGATGAGGCTCAATCAGAGGGATCAGACGAAGAGGTTCCTGCTCAAGAAGTTGCGCACACAGACCTAAATGAAGAAGGTGTGCGCACACGTAATCAAAGGCTTACCCAAAATCTGGGTATTCCTTCAAGTAACCCACTTCCCCCTCTCCGAAAAGGATCCAATAATGGGAAAGGAAAGAATCAGGTTACTTCTCACCCTTCCTCTGAAGGAGGTCAATCGCTCTCATTAGAGAAAAGGTTTGCACAACAGGAGGAAGAAATGAAAGAATTAAGAAGGTTAAATGCAGAACTACTTCAGAGTAGTCTTCTTCTTAAGAATGCTGAAGTCCGACAGCCGAAGGAATTTGTTGTCACTACTGAGATGGATCAAGAATATCCTCTTTTATCAGTACACCCACAGAGGTCTAATCCTACGGGTCAAACGCAACAACGGTTGGCAGCACTACCATCAGTTGCAGCACCAACCACCACATCTGTCCAAGCTCCATTCATTGCACCTACCCAAAACCAAGTTCAACCTGACGTTTCTCAAAAGTTAATAACTACTATTGAGTCATTAACAGCTCGGTTAGAAACTATGGAAGGGAAACGGGCGCAAGTTCAACCTGAAAAGAAAGTTTACCCTGAATGGGTAGATTCAATTTCTCCTCCATCTAGTTTTGGAAACCCTATTTTCCCTACTTTCAATGGATCAGGCGACCCTGAACAACATTTGACGCATTACGTGTCTTGTTGTGATCCTATGATGGGAACTCCAGAGCAGCAAGAAGCAGTGAAACTCAGATGCTTCGTGCGAACCTTGCAAGGACCAGCTTTTGTCTGGTATACAAGCTTGCAATCCCGGTCAGTCATCGGATGGGAGGATCTTCGTCAAAAATTCCTTCTTCAGTTTAGCTCAACTTTTCCAAAAACGACAGTTTTCAATCTTACAAACTGCAAGCAAAGGGAGAATGAAAGAGTCTCTGATTTCATTGCTCGTTGGAAGGGATTAACGTATTCCTTGAGTTTAGCACTCCCTCAGGAGGAATTTTTGCCAATCTGTGTGGAAAATTTGCGTGACGAATTACGCACGCCATTGATCCCTGTGAAATACACAGGAGGGTTTCGAGACCTTACTTCAATCGCTCAACAGATTGAAGATTCCCTTATACAGGCTAAGGTTAAATCTCGTGTAATTCCATCAGCTCCAGGAAGTTGAATGGGTAAAGCAGAAACTGCTACAGTTATGCTTAAACAGGCACCTGTACCTATTTCTACTTCAAAACCTTCATCTTCTCGAAGGGCTCCACCTCCTGAATGCCAACAACAAAGGCTGTTTCGTCCAAATGATCAAAAAGATCAACGACGAAAACAATTTGAGGATATGAAGAGTAAAACATACTCTTTCCGAAGTGAGCATGTTCCTGGTTACTTCATTTCAGCTCTGGAAAATAATTTGGTTCAATTACCAGTGCCGAAGAGGCCAAACAAGGAAGGAGATGAAGACCGTCCCAATTATTGTCCCTTTCATCAAATGTTGGGGCATCCCATCCAGGAGTGTTTTGTCTTTAAAGACCTCCTGCAAAAGATGGTCGACTTGGGACAAGTCAAATTGAAGGGTTCTTCAGCTCATGTAGCGTGTATTACCGCTACAGATCCAGAGGAAGGAGGCGAGTGGCAGGAAGTCAAAAGGAAAACTGCGAAAAAATATGATGATTGGATGGTCAGAAAGACAATCAATCGGACCCATTCCATTTTGCGAACACAATTGAAGAAGCCAATTGTGTCTCCTACAAAAGCTGCAGTAAAGCCTCCATCAAAAGACAAATCCTCAAAAGGGCAGCGCAATTCAAAGAAGAAAGAGGAATCAGGAGAAGATGAGTATGTAGAAAAGCCTAAATTGTCTTTGACTCTGGCAGATTTCATGCCATCTACTTCGAAGCCACGGGCACCGTCCCACCAAACGGCACAGCCTAAACAGGCTAACCAGGCAGAGTCTTTATCAGATGAAGAGTTAATCTTTGGTTCTGTTAATATGATTCAATTAACAGATTCATATTCTAGTCTTGATGAGCCTGAATTCCCTGTATCAAATAAGGGAACCCGAGGAAGTTCTAGAGGTTCAGGATATAGGGGAAGACGTGGATCTTTCCGAAGCCACTACTCTAATTCTACCCCTGCTAGCACTGTATATGCAGCAGAAACTCGTGGTAGAGCCCTTCAGCGAGCTCAAAAAGAACAAGCAAGTTCTTTTGCCAATGACCAACTCAGCTTCGGCACAGTTATTTTGGAAGACCGATTAAAGGTTCCATCTTCTTTATCTCAGCAAGTAAATGGATCTAATCAGTCTAATTTTCCAAAACCAAAGATGTTGCCAACTTCAATACAAGATGCATCAGCTTCCAAAGCATCTGCTTCCAAGGTACCTGCTAAACCGCATATTCCTATTGGGAAACGCAGACCTCTAGATCAAAAGTATGATATATTGAAACACTTGGCCCAAGTACCAGCCAAATTATCAATTTTGGATGCTTTGAATCTATCAAGAGATCTTCGGGAGGCACTCATCGAAGCTTTGTCAAGTCCTCAGGAGTTTGAAGCTGAAATTGCTGCAGCTGAAATTTATCACATAGAGAATAATCCTGCAGAATGCCATGCAGTGATATCTTTTACTGATAAAGATGAAGATGATGTTGTGCATGGGCACATAAAACCTTTGTACTTATCTGGCAAAGTCAATTGTATAGATGTTCGAAGAGCTTTCATTGACAATGGTTCAAGAGTCAACCTCATGCCCATTCGCACACTTCGTCGATTGGGCCTCACGGAATCTGATTTATCTCCTTCTACCATGATGTTGCAAGGATATGATAAAAATGAACAAGAACCACTGGGAGAAGTTACGCTCAGAACTCAGTTTGGAGATCTTGTTTCCAATTCGGATTTCATGATTGTTGATCAAGACTCAGCTTTCAATATCTTTCTTGGAAGACCCTGGCTACATCAGCATGCAACTATTCCGTCATCATACCATCAATGTCTCAAATACTGTTTCGATGGTCAAGTTGGAACATTATATGGTGATAAGGCCCCATTCAAGACATGTGAGTCTCAATACATTGAGGCAGAATTTTATCACATGAAGGGAAGAGAAAAATCTACAATGAAGGAAATTACCAAAGTTAATGCTCCATATGGTTTGGAAAAAATTCCAATAAATCCATTTTCACATGTGAGTACAGATTATGTGTTACCTATCAGTCAAATTGACAAAATAGGCCCAAATCAAAATACTCTTATGGAAAGATCCATAATGTCAATTACGGCAATCGAGCCAGACAACATGGGAGAAATTGGTAACTTACCAAGCAGTGATGAAAGCATAAGTGGTGACGTTTTCATTTCTTCTGCTGAAATCCAACAAGTCTATACTTCGCTAATCAGGCCAGAAGAAGTTATAGCAACACCAGAGGTGAATATTGATGTCGATTCTCAATCCATCATCTCCTCTTCATTTCCCAAAGAAGACCCTTTATCATCAATAGGGTCGGAAATGGAAACTTCTTCTTCAAAATGTGAAAATTTTGACATCTCTTATGATCATGAGAATTTTGTTTTTTCATCTACTTTGCAAGTAGAAACGGAAGAAATAACACATGATGAAGAGGAAGAGGAAGATCTTAGAGATTCTACTCCAGCATTTGAAGAGGGTATCTCTACCACTGTGGATGAACTCAAAGAAGTAAATCTGGGTACAGAGAAAGATCCACGCCCCACTTTAATTAGTGCGGCCATGACCCTTGAAGAACAAGAGATGTATATTTCTTTTCTAAAGAAAAATAAATATATTTTTGCTTGGAATTATACAGAGATGCCTGGCCTTGATCCTGATGTTGCCACCCATCATTTGGGTTTGCCAAAAGAACATCGAGGATTCAAGCAAGCCGCGAGAAGAACACACCCAACCTACGCTTCCAAAATCGAGGGTGAAGTGGATAAGATTATCAAAGCTAACTTCGTCAGAGAAGTTCAATATCCCAAGTGGTTGGCTAATATTGTCCCTGTAAAGAAGAAGAACGGACAAATTAGGGTTTGCATCGATTTCAGAGATCTTAATCGGTATTGTCCTAAAGATGATTTCCCAGTTCCAATTACAGAACTCTTAATTGATGCAACGGCTGGCTATGAAGTACTTTCTTTCATGGATGGATATTCTGGATATAATCAGATCCGAATGGCCCCAGAAGATGAGGAATATACAGCCTTCAGAGCTCCTCAAGGTGTGTTTTGTTATCGGGAGATGCCCTTTGGTTTAAAGAATGCAGGTGCAACATATCAACGCGCCATGCATCGTATCTTCAAACCCCTTTTAGGGAAATTTGTTGAATGCTACGTAGATGATTTGGTGGTTAAATCCAAACAACGTTTTGATCACTTGGCTGATTTGGAAGTCGTATTCCACAAGCTTCGACAACATAATTTGAAGATGAACCCCTTAAAATGTGCTTTTGGGGTAACCTCAGGAAAATTCCTCGGCTTTGTTGTACGCCATTGTGGTATTGAAGTCGATCCTGAGAAGGCCAAATCAATCCTTGGTATGTCACCTCCTCAGAATTTGAAAGAATTAAGAGGACTTCAAGGAAACTTAGCCTATATTCGGCGTTTCATCGCCAATTTGGCAGGAAAAAGTTTACCCTTTACCAAATTATTGAAGAAAGGAGTCACTTACCAGTGGACTGAAGAATGTCAAGAAGCATTTGATGTTCTCAAGAAATACCTCTTGAGTCCACCAGTACTCATGCCACCTGTTGAGGGTAGGCCTCTTATCCTCTATGTGACAGCTTTAGAGCGATCATTGGGTGCCTTTCTCGCTCAAAAGAATGATGCTGGGAATGAAAATAGTCTCTACTATCTTAGTAGAACTATGCTTGAAGCAGAAACCTGGTATTCGAGTATTGAAAAATGCTACCTAGCATTAATCTTTGCAGTTCAGAAACTGAGACACTACCTGCAACATCACGAGGTCCAATTGGTATCTCGTAATAATCCACTCAAATTCATCCTTAGTCGTCCAATGCTTACAGGACGTCTGGCAAGGTGGGCGGTTATTCTACAGCAGTTCGACATCCAGTATGTGTCTCAAAAGGCAATTAAGGGCCAAGCTCTGGCAGATTTCCTGGCTGAACATCCTTCAGTGGAAGACACGTATTCATATATCGAACTCCCTGATGAGGAAGTTTTCTCTATTCAAGAGAGTCCTCAAACATGGGAAATGTATTTTGATGGTGCTTCTAGAAGTCCAACAGGGAAGAAAATGGAAAATCCTAAATTCAACAAAGTTGGTTTAGGAATTGTGCTCATTTCTCCAGATAAGGCAGTGTTACCTTATTCCTTTTTGTTGTGGGAAGGTGGTACCAATAATGAAGCTGAATACCAAGCTCTCATTACAGGCTTGGAGTTAGCGCTTCAAGCACAAGTGAATCACTTAAAGGTGAAAGGTGATTCAGACCTGGTAATCAAACAAGTCAATGGGGATTATTCCATCAGAAAAGAAGAATTAATCCCTTTGTATGATTACGTCAGAGAGTTAATGTCGGAATTCCCTTCAGAACCGACATTTTCTTATGTCCCAAGATCACAAAATGCTCAAGCTGATGCACTGGCTAATATAGCCACAGCTTTAGCAGATCCAAATCGGGACGAGACAACCATCTGTATTGCCCACCGTCGTGCAATTTCACCTTATGTTCAAGTCAGAACAGAGGAAATTAACGAAATTAGTCCCATTCCTGAATCGTATGGTCATACTACAGGATGGATGTCACCTATCAGGTAATACCTTCAAAATGGAACACTTCCACCTGATAGAGCCGAGAAAGAACAAATTCGGCGACGTGTGGTCAATTTTACTCTTTATGATGGTCCAAACCACCTCGAAAAAATTCTCTACAAACGTGGTTTTGATGGAGTTCTCTTCAGATGTATTGATGGTGAAGAGACAATGGCTGTCATAAAAGAAGTGCATGCAGGAGTCTGTGGTGCCCACCAGTCTGGACATAGACTGTATGATCAAATTCGAAGGCTTGGATACTTCTGGCCTTCAATGATACAAGATTGTGTTAATTTCACAAAGAAGTTTCATTCATGCCAAGTATATGCCAACTTCATTCATCAACCTCCAGAGTTGCTTCATACAGCTAAATACTCATGGCCATTTTCCACATGGGGAATGGATGTGGTGGGACCTTACCCTTCAGCTACGACCAAGCAGTTTAAGTACATTCTTACTGCTACTGATTTCTTTTCCAAATGGGCAGAGGCAGTACCTCTCAAAGAAGTCAGTTCTAAATGCATTGTTAGCTTCATCAAGTCTAACATAATTACTAGATTTGGTGTCCCTCATACCATATTGACGGACAACGGCACCAACTTCTGTTCTTCTGAGGTAAAGAAATTGTATCAAGAATACAACATTAAGTCCAACCATTCATCTCGATATCATGCAGCGGATAATGGCCAGATAGAGGCCTTCAACAAGACTCTTTCAAATATACTGCAAAAGATGGTGGATAAAGATAAGAGGTCATGGCCTGATAAACTCTTTCATGCTTTATGGGCTTATCGGACTACCACTCGCAATGCAACGCGGTCTACTCCATATTCATTGGTATATGGAACAGAAGCAGTCTTGCCAATTGAAGTTCAATTACCCTCACACAGAATAGCCATTTGTGATCAGTTATCAACAGATGAGCAATCCCAAAAGCGGTTGAATGAATTGGAACAGTTAGATGAGAAACGATTGTGCACTTTGCACCACTTGGAAATCTATCAGAATCGGATAGCACGAGCTTTTAACAAAAAAGTTCGTCTTCATTCATTCATTCAGGGAGAATTGGTGTTGGTTCTCAGAGCACCAATGATACCAGGAAAGAAGCCTCCCAAGCTTGAACCAAAATGGGAAGGACCTTATTCAATACATAAGGTCTACTCCAATGGAGTGTATTCTCTGATCTCAATGGATGGAGAACACATCACTACTCCAACTAATGCCAGATTTCTGAAGAAGTATTTTGTATAAACACAAAATATTGTTCCCAGAACCAAGACTCTTACAATTGGTTCATACAGGAATGGTCCAGTATGACCTTAAACTACAACTTCGTCCAACATGACGTTAAACTGTGTCACCTTCAATGTCCGAGATGACATTAAACTATATTCTGTCCTACATGACATTAAACTGTTATTTTGTCCTATCTACATGAAATTAAACTGTACAGAAGATCCTATATTTTGTCCGAGATGACATTAAACTATATTGTGTCCTAGCAACATGACATTAAATTGTGTGGCACTTCAAACGTCCAGCATGACGTTAAACTGTAAAAAAGTCCCCAGAACTGATATCCTCATATTGGTTCACCTTAGTCCTATCTACATGACTTTAAACTGTACAGCAATGGTCCAGTATGACTTTAAACTGCAACTTCGTCCCACACGACATTAAACTGTGAAAAAGTTCCCTAAACCGTCCAACATGACCTTAAACTGCATCATCCCTGGTCCATGTATATGATCATAAACTATTTGCAAATCCCTTATGTCCAGCAAGACGTTAAACTGTGACGTCCTAAACTACATGACGCTAAACTGTATAAAAGTCCCTCACGTCCGAAAAGACGTTAAACTATATAATCTCAAAGGTCCAGTATGACATTAAACTGCACCATTCACGGTCCATGCATATGACCTTAAACTATCCGCACTTTCGTCCGACATGACGTTAAAATGGTACACTCTTTTGTCCTTATTGCATGACATTAAACTGCACAATTCCCCTTTTGTCCAATATGACGTTTAACTATTTTATCCCCATAGTCCTAACTACATGACGCTAAACTGTACAGAAAGTCCTTGATATGTCCTACAAGACATTAAACTGTTATTTTGTCCCTGCTACATGACACTAAACTGTGCAGCACCAATAGTCCTAACTGCAAGACTTTAAACTGCATCGTCCCTTTTTATGTCCTACATGACATTAAAACTGTGCATCGTTAAGGTTGTTATTACCTCTTGTTTCTCACACCGAGTATGACTCACGTGAGCTTAGAGCGAACATCAACCATAACACTCCCTTTGGGCCGCTAACCATGTGTAAGTCCTAACAACATTTTTTATTAGATCATTGTCCCCAAAAACAATTTGATAGTTAATTCATTCTTTAATTGAACTACACGGACTTTGATCCATGCCCTCCAGGCTGGGTATGTAGGCAACCTCCCAAGGTTCAAGCCCAAAAACAATCTCTTCACATCGGTTCACCACAACCTCATATGATGTTGATTTGTGAAACCGCCCCTGGAATCAATATCTTTACATTGATTCACTTTCTTCCTTGTTATATGACGTTAAACTATACAACACTTTTGTCCGGTACGACAATAAACTACAATATTCTTTGATTCCCTCATTTGAGAAGGAACCATTATTGACATTGATTTTTTTAAATCATGTTTCATTTTCAAAAGACTACGTGCATACATGGTAATTCCTAAACTTTTTATCTCAGGTTAAACCATCATTGCACTAAAGTCCCCTTTCACCCTTCACATGTACGAACCAAATTTGTACAAAGGGTAATTCTAGAACTACGTGGACTTGATTCCCATCCTTATGGGATACGTAGGAACATTCGAGTGTCCCTCGAATCCAGTCCCAAGTCTTTTGGTCCTAACCCCAAATTTCACTTTCAGTCCCTTGACTGAAAAGTCCTCATGAAAACGCACACTGTGTATTCATTATTATGGTCCGAATTCTATGACCCTAAACTAAGATCACTCATACTTTCGTCCTGCACGACGTTAAACTGCATTTCAAGAACTACGTATGGCTTGATTCTCATTCTTATGAGATACGTAGTGAAGTCCAAAATTTCAATTCAGGACCCAGCCACAACATGATTATGGTTTTCATTGACCTATGTATCTCTATATACATTGGACAATACCCATCTTTATGTGTTATAATCCTAACCTTAAAATATTTTCAGATCTTCATAACCCTTTTCATGACTTCTAGTCACAAAAATGTCAAACTTCTGAGAATTCTTTTTGCCTGAATATGCAGCACGTGCCCATAGGTGGCCTTGCATAAACAGTCCACATAAAAGACTTGTCAGCCAAAAGATGCTATTTATTTGACCATGCAGCCAATTCCCATAGGTGGACCGGCATATTTCAACCCCCTAACGGGTTTTGTTAAATAATGGTAACTTCATTCTTGGGAAGAATGCCTCTTTTTTCCTTATTTGTATTAAACGACAGTATGTAGGGATCCGCAAAAAATATCCATCCTTAACATATTTGTACCATATCCTTTTTCATGATCTGAAAGTATTCAAGTCTATGGTTTATTCTTCTTCTCTACGTTTGGGTCAGACCTTCATAGGAGTGATATTCATCCAGTTCTTCGATGTTCTTGTTCGGAAATATCTTCTCCATATTCAAGTACCTCTTTCCATACAAAAAACTCTATACTTTAGAAAATTTGAATCTCCATAAACTTTCACTGGCTTTTAGCACTAGGAAAGTAAATTTCTGGGAGTTCTTTTTCCTGACTATGCAGCACGTGCCCATAGGTGGCCTTGCATAAATAGTCCACATAACAGACTTGTCAGCCAAAAGATGCTATTTTATTTGACCATGCAGCCAATTCCCATAGGTGGCCCTGCATATTTCAACCCCCTAACGGGTTTTGTTAAATAATAGTAACTTCATTCTTGGAAACTACTTCTTATAATGCCTTTTAGCTCTTTTTCATATCATTCCTCAGATTCAAATATTCTTAAGCCATAGTTTACATTTTTTCCCTCATAGTTGAGTATGGTAATATGTTTTCAGATAAATTGTCAAGGAATTGAATCAATTTTAATCCATTTTTGGTCAAAGCTATTTCGACCTTAAACATTAGCCCCTTTTTGTCCGGCATGCATGACTTTAAACTGCCCACAAAAGACAAAGGAACTCTGAATAAAAGTCAAGTTCCAGCACACTTGCGCGCTGCCTTCTGCACACTGAAGACTTGCGCACCACCTTTTCCTTTGGATGGATTCGATTTCCTCAGAGTCAAATCCTCATTTCTCTCCGGATCCAACTCTGAGGGGGGACTTTTGTTGACGCTCCTTTCGTCACAGAATCTAAAGATCGGAAAAGGGGAATATCTGAGTCCAATATGATTTATCCTTTGAAGAAACATCAAAAATCGACAAAGGGATGAACAAGGAGAACATTTCCCATAGGTCGCGCAAGTTCCCTCATGGTCGCGCAAGTACACTTGCGCGCCGCCAGTGGTCGTGCAAGTACTTGCGCGATGCCTTATGGTCGTGCAAGTGACTTGCGCGACCTAAGTGGTAACCGCCCGGTAACCGCCCAGGGTCTTATTTTGCCTATAAATAGACCATGTGGGCCCCCCATTCGGGAGGATCTTTTTCCAGAAACTCGGATTGAAGCTCCCGACGCCCAAGTCTCTTCTCAAAGCTTCCGGAACACTTCTAAGGTAATTTCTTACCTAGAACGGAAGATCTAAAGAGAAGAAGGAAGGCCTAAGTGTTGAAACTTATCAAACACTTGCGCGCCGACTTATTTCCTTCAATATAACTTGCGCGTCCCTTTTCTGGAAGAACCTCGAGAACATTCTAAAGGGTTTAAAAAAGAGTCGCTCAAGTATTTCATTGCTGGTTGAAAATCGCGCAAGTACACTATGTGTCGCGCAGGTATACCTACGCAACCAACACTTGCGCGCCCACGGAAGACTTGCGCGCCTTGCAAGACTTGCACGCCCCTATCTTTTTGGGTGCCCATCTTGCCCATTTTTACCCCTCTTAAGCCATTTCACCTTTCCTTTTCAAGATTCAGTCTTCAAGACACTCTTCAAAGCCATTTATGGCATGATTTCTTGATTTAACTTTCTTATCTGAAAGGAATTCTGTGGAATCTCTCTCAAAGTCTAGTGATTTAAATATCCTTATGTCACTAAAATACGGAGAGTTCATTAATTCAACCTCATCCTTTAAGATGAGAGAATCTTAACCTGGGTCTCCTTTTCAGGAATAATCCCCAGTGATAAAACCTTTAATCTGGGCATCTTCCTCATGAGTAAGCCCCAAATTCTTGAAGTTCCCAATATTGGGCATCCTCCTTAGGAGTAAACCCCAATCAAGTCCTTTAATCTTAGGAATCTTTCTTAAGAATAATCCCCAACCTCAAATATGGGCATCCTCCTTAGGAGTAAGCCCCAAACCTTAATCCCTAACCTGGGTCTCCTTTTTCAGGAATAAGACTCAGTCATAATCTTGGGATTCCTTTTAAAGAATAAGCCCCAAGTCCCCTAACCTGGGTCTCCTTTTTAGGAATAAGACTCAGTCATAACCTTGGGTCTCCTTTTCAGGAATAAGCCCCAAGTTCCCTTAAATTTCTCTTAACCAGTCATAATTTACCTTTGATTTGGGTTTCCTTTTCAGGAGTAAAACCCAATCATAAGTCCCCTCCTAACTTGGGCATCCTCCTTAAGAGTAAGCCCCAAGATTAGAGTATTCAAATCTCCATGAAGCACATATAACTTTATGGACCCTGTTCATGGATTTTCTCCCTAAAATTAAATCCTAAACCTTCATCTATCTGGGCAGTCATCCATACATAAGCCCCAAACAAATTCTTATGATTGCATCTTTCATGGCACAATTGTCTAAATTTTACCAATACCTCTTGTTTCTCACACCGAGCATGACTCACGTGAGCTTAGAGTGTAAAAGTAATTATGACATTCATCTTTGAGCCATCAATCATAAACATCATACTCCATTTCTCGAACTACGTGGGTTCTAATTCCTTTTCCAAAACAAAGGATATGTAGGTAGCCCATTTATGGGTTCGATCCCAACTTTGAAATAATCTCTGTCCTTCTGAATGACGATAAACTTCAAGTGCCCCACTGAGTGGCTTTAAAACCAGCCTGGTCATCATAATGACCAAGAGACTTTTATATAAATGTTTTGAAGGATACCATTGACCAAGAATCTCTAAACAGATATAGATGATTCTCTATTGATGAAGAACCTCGAATACATTTAAAAGATTCTCTAAATTTCTTGCATATTTAATCATTGATTGTTAAAACTAAAGGAAAGCACATTTTGTACTTGGTAATGTAATAAGGATTCACGAACATAACTTAAATCTATAAAGAGAGTCCCGGAGTAGACAATAATTCCCCTCAAAAAAAGGTGTGATGAGTCCGACCTCCCATCCTCTCGACCAATGCAAATTCCTAAGCCTCATTAGTCCACAAGCTAATGAGCGCCTGCCTTTGGAAAGTAGGTCCAAACGGATGTGGGATCATTGGATGTTTTCGGTTCTACGAACAAACCCGTTAGAAACCGATCGGAACGTTTGAATCTCCCGTCCAGGAGGTCATCCCCGTATTCCGTGCGAAACAGTGTTAAAGTTTTAATTAATTTAATTTTTGATTTGTTTTGCAAGTATCACGGTGGCAACGTTTCTCTTGATCATACCACCGTTTTAGCCTCACAGTCTCACCATGAGCATCACTAACGGTGTCACTATTTCGCACCTCAGAGTGCCACTGTATCCCCCACACAATTGTCTCACCATTCCACCCCATTTATTATGGTCTCACCATGAGCTTCACTCACAGTCTCACCATGAGCTTCACTCACGATCCTTCCTTCACCACCACACAAAAAGAACCGCCCCTCCCCTTCTTCGTTTACTATCATTTTTATTTTAATTATTATTATCTTTATATTATATTATAACATATAATAACATATATATACAATAGACAATTATATTGATATGAACATATATAATAAATATAATTAGTATAATTTTAATAATATATGATTGTGTACATTATTTTTATATTATGTGTTATATATCATATACAATATTAATAACAATAGGTATAATAATAAAAGTATATAAGCTTATATATATAGTATTAACTTCTTTTATATCATATATGTTATTAATAGTTATTAATTTAAATAATAATATTTGATTATGTTATTTTTATTTTAGTATTATAAATATATAGTATATATAAGGATAGTTTCATTTCTTTCATATCTGACTCACGTGAATTTTTTATAAAGAAAGGGTGATTCGCCACGCACGCACCATTTCATTTAGTTTGGAGAAACTTCTCCAGGGAAAAGTGCAGAGGAAGTAGCACTGTGAAAGTTCCACGTGGAGGACAGGGAATACCTCGGGCGAGATTCCAGAGACTTCTATTGGTCATTATCATTCGTGACTGGCACGAGATAATTTAGATACTAGAGGGAAAAGTGCAGGAGATAGAGGATCCAAACTCGGGGGTGAGCAGACATCAAAGGAGGAGGCAATCAACAGGACGGGACGACACATCTCAACAGAGACATCATTTGTATTGCACTTAAATCCACCAAGAGAGGATCAATATATCCCTAGAGTTTTCACCATTTCACATCGGAAGAAGATTAGAGTACTAAGATAAGCGGATTAGAGCATTTCATACCTCGATTCCCAGGGTGGTACATCGAGCGGATTCCAGCATTGCATCCACCATTGAGCAACAAGAATTAGAACTTTCATAAGATCAAGCAGGGAGATGAATGATTTTATTTTCTTTGTGTTATGTTCTTATTCAACTTATTTCAATATGAATTTCATTGGTTTTAATTCTATTTTTTCATTTAAACAAACCATTATGTCCAGCTAATTTCCTTCGGGGGGAATAAGCTGGATGGTTAGATTTTGTTCACTCTTATTCATGTGCTGCATCATTTTTTGGAACATCTCTCTCACTGTTTGTAGAACGAGTTTATTTTCAAAACAAAAAGGTCAAGTGAAAACAAATCTTGTTTGAACCTTAATGAAAACTGTTTAAATTTAAGGAGCCCACTGACAAGTGAGTCGTGGTCAAATGAGAGAGACACACTAAACTTAACTGACAAGTTGAGCCCAGTGACATCTGACCTTCATCACCATTGGATAGAATGACTATTATAGTTAAAGAAATGTAATGGTTATTTCATCTCAAACTGACCAGACAACAAATCTGGCCAGTTACTTTAAGTCAGATCCATATTTCTAAAACATTAGTGCATGAATGAGGCTAATAAATATCGAATCAACTAGTGGAATTACTCCCCCTACTCATCTATTGGCTGTTTTCACCACAATTTCCCTTGCTACTCTGTCTATTTCCCTTGAACTCATTAGTTCACATTTACTTCTACACACACTAATTATCATTCACTCTACTTCACCACCACCAGTTTTTTTTGCTTGTTTTTGTGTGTGTGTTTTTGTTTAGTTGATTTTTTTTTAATCTCCAAACAAAACATGAGGCCTTCCTGTGGTTCGACCCTATCTTTCCACTATCCTAAGTAGTAAGTAGGTTATAAATTTTAGTTTGTCACCCATGCCAAATGACGCACGATCGTGAAAATTTGGGCGCCGTTTCTGGTGAGGCGAGGTGTGATTTAAAAAAAAGAAACAAAAATTCGCATATAAAAAAATAAAAAAATCACTAAAAATCACTAAAGAAAAATGTGCAAAAAAATTAAAATTCAAAAAAAATGAACCTACTACATGAAAACCAGGTCTAATTCTGAATACGTAGTACCTGGTAATCCTGAAATTGATAAACACCTCAAGTAAATGAAAAAGAACAAATACAAGGTCAAAATTAAAGATAGCAGAAATGAAAACTTGAACAATCCACTTCCTAAAAATTTGAACCAACCTGGAATGATGAACCCACCTGATAATGAGATAGATGAGAGGCACAATTTGAGAGAGTACTTTCTGCCTTCAGTGTCTTGTAACCCTTCATGCATTAGACCCTCACCTAGGTCCATAAATTATGAGATCAAGAAATCTATTCTTAGTCAGCTTCCTACCTTCAATGGAATGCCGAGTGAAGACTCTCTTGATTTCATTAGACCCTTCTACTGTAGTGTCCAGTAGCTAACACTTAGGGGTCTGACTGAGGAAGAGCTTAAACTGAGTGTTTTCCCCTTATACCTCAAGGGAAATGTTAGGTCTTGGTTCTAACAGTTAGAAGAAGAAAGTTTTTTCACCTAGGAATAAGTTTATAATGATTTCACAATGAAGTTCTATCCTAGGTGGTTGACATCTAAAATTAAGCACAAAATAACCGGATTCCTTCAGGATGAAGGAGAAGTATTTCATGAATCCTGGGATAGGTTTATAGGGTTACTTAGCTAGTTTCCAAACCATCAATGTACACACAAATTCCTCATGGACACCTTCTACAATAGTCACACCCCTTACCACCAAACCTTGGTGGATTAGTCTTCTGGAGGATAATTTAGTGATAAGACTGCTGAGGAGCTCAAACAAATCTTTAATACCTTAGCTCAAAACTCCCAACACAAATTATCTAGGAGGAGAACCATTTTGAGAAAAGAAACCACCACTTTTCCTCAAGCTGAAGCCCAAGCTATTGGGTTATTTAATGAGAACTCACATCAAAACCTTAAGGAGCAGTGCCACCACTGTGGCATGCATGGCCATTCTCAAACCGGTTTTCCAAACTTTGATATGCATATCCAGCTTCATGAGAGTGCCATATTTTTTGGCTATGACCTTAGATGCATCCTAGGGAAGATCCTTTTTCCAACACCTACAATCAGGGGTATAAGAACCATCCAAACATTTCATGGAGGGAGTAGGGTGTCTTCCGACCTACTGCCCCACCTAGATTCCATCAGACACCAAGACAACAATTCCTTCCCCAACCCTAAACTAAGGCTAAGTCATCTAACTCAAAAGATGAGGTGAGAGACATGTTCCTTCGGTTTATAGGGAGGTTTGATGAAAAAAAGACCAAAAATGATCATGATAAAGTTAAAATGGATGCTAGAATGAAGAATTTGGAAATTTAAAAGGGGTAGTTGGCTAGGGATGCAAGTAATAGAGAAAAGGGTAGGCTGCCCGACACAACTGAAGCCAATCCTAGGGAGAATGACATGGTTGTGACCACTAGAAGTGGTCTCCAAACTCACCAAGATCCTAGGAAAGAACCCCAAAATTCTGAAAATGAGAAACTAGATGAAGCTGGAAACTCAAATCTGAAAGAACCTGAATCTAGAAAAATGGACAGCACCACTGGAATCCCTCCAGTTCCTACTATTCTAGCTCTAAAATCCAAATAAAATGGCTTAAAAAACAAAGATAATAAAGGGAAGAATTTTTTTGAAGAGGAAGCTGAAGAGATTCCCCCATTTGTGAGGAATTTTTCACATGCAATCACTTCCCCACATAGAATTAAGAAGCAAATTAATTATTCTGAACTATTGAAATTTTTGAAAGTGGTTAAAAAGATGAACATTGATATCCCATTCTTGGAATCCATGATTCAAAGCCCATCATATCTAAAATCACTCAATAAAATCTGTTCAAATAAAAAGACATTGGATGAATTGGCCACCTATAGCTTAACAGAGGAGTGTAGTGTCATCTTGAAGAATAGGATACCTCCTAAGCTTCAAGACCCATAAAGATTTTTCATCCCTTGAACTTTTTGGGATAAAGGTGGTATGTTCAACTATTTGTGTGATCTGGGTGCTAGTATTAATCTAATTGCACTTTCACTTTTTCAACAACTGAGATTAGGAGTTCCCCAACCCACCACTATTGTGTTACATTTTGCTGATAGGTCCATTACTCATCCAGTAGGTAGGGTCAATGATCTATTATTGGGAGTAGGCAAACTCTTTTTTCCAATTGACTTTCTTATCCTTGATATGGAGTGTGACTAGGAGGTTCTTATCATTCTTGGTAGGACCTTCTTGGCCAGAGGGGGAGCTATGATAGATGTGTCTAAGGGGAAACTGATTTTCAATTTGGGTGAACAAAAAGAATAATTAAATGTGTTTAAGAAAATCCATGAACCCATTCACCCAATTTTCCAAAAAGATGAGATGTTAGTTACTGAGAGTAGTGTTGATAAAGAGGAAGAATATTTTCTGAGAATTATAGTTAAAATCAATAGTGAACCTGAAATCCCTGCTGCCGCTTGCATGGGGATTAGCTCAAGTAAGGAGAGAGAATTTGTTGATGAGTACGGGGGATAATTCTAGGAGAACCTAGATGAGTTTGTTTTGGATCACATTCTTACCCCAAGAGATGAGTCTAAGTTTGAGGATATATCTTTTGGAAGCTCTAGAACCGAGGGAAAAGTCTTCTCTATTGCCTTCTTTAAGAGGAAAGATGAAGACCTTGGGCCATCCAAACCCAAGTGTCTTTATTCAAACCAGTCAATACCCACCCTTGAACTCAGACCCCTCCCTTCCCACCTCAAATATTCAATTTTAGGAGACATTTCCACCCTTCCTATGATCATTTAATCCAATCTAGAGGTGAGTGAAGAGAAAAATGTGCTTACTATTTTGATGATATACATGTTAGTCATAGGCTGGTTGATTGTTGATATCAAGGGGATAAGTCCAGTCTTCTACATGCATAAAATTCCCTTAGAACCTGAGTGTAAGCCCAGAGTATAATACCAAAGAAGACTCAACACCAACATGAAGGAAGTTGTGAGAGAATAAGTGATTAGGTTCCTTGATGTTGGATTAATTTTTCCAATTTTTGATAGCCCCTAGGTAAGTCCTATCCTAGTGGTACCCAAAAAGAGTGGAGGGATAGTAGTCACTAATTAAAAGAATGAGAAAATCCAGATAAGAGTAGTGAATAAATGGAGTGTCCATATAGACTATGAAAAATTGAATGTTGTCATAAGAAATGATCACTTTCCCATGCCATTTTTGGACCATATGTTAGAGAGATTAGCAGGCAATGAATTATTCTGCTTTCTTGATGGTTATTCTGGTTACAACCATATTTCCATTGCACTGGAGGACCAAGAGAAAACCACCTTCACCTGTCATTTTGGAACATTTGCCTACCAGTGGATTCCCTTTGGCTTGTGTGGTGCTCCTGCCACTTTTTAGTGGTGTATAATGGAAATTTTTTCAGACATGATTGAGAGGATAATTGAAGTGTTCATGGATGATTTTTCTATTATGGGGAATACCTTTGAGAACTGTCTGAAAAATCTGTAATTAGTGTTAGAAATGTTCCAAGAGACCAACTTAGTATTACACAGGGAAAACTGCCAATTCATGACCACTAAAGGCATTGTTTTGGGACACAAAGTTTCTATGAAGGGGTTGAAGGTCGATAATGCTAAAATTGAGGTCATACAAAAGTTTCCCCCACTTGAAAATGATAAAGGAATCAGAAGTTTCTTGGGTCATGATGGGTTCTGCAGGAGGTTTATTAAAGAATTTTCTAAGATTACTAGACCCCTGTTCTCCCTGAGGGATAAGTACACACCCTTTGTATTCGATGAGACATGTATAGAGGCCTTTAATCTGCTTAAAGAGAATTTGACTACTTCACCTGTAATCACTGCTCCTGACTGGCAGCTTCCTTTTTTGAGGTTATGTGTGATGCTAGTGACTTTGCAGTAGGAGCTATTTTAGGAAAAATGAAGGATATGAAACATCATGTTATTTACTATACAAGAAAGTTGTTGGATGATTCCCAGAATAATTATTCTACCACTAAAAAGGAGTTGGTTGTTGTGATGTTGTCTTTGGAAAGGTTCAGGCAGTAATTGATAGGATCAAGGATAATAATTTTCATAGATCATTCAGCCCTAAAGTATTTGCTTTCTAAAAAGGACTCAAAAAACATAATCATGAGGTGGACCTTGCAGTTACAGGAGTTTGATTTAGTGATTAAGGATAAGAAAGGGGGTGAGAATGTAGTTGCAGATCACTTTTTCTGATTTCCTAATTCCCTAAGTAAGGAACCAAAAAATATCAACACTTCTTTCCTTGATGAACAATTGTATGATGCTTCTGTGCACCAGTCTTTTTGGTTTGCGGACTATGACAACTTTCTAGAAGCTGGATTCATGCCCAAGGATCTCTCACACAACCAGAGGAAGAGGTTTATATCTGAACTGAAATATTATTTTTGGGATGACCCTCTTCTCTTTAGGAGGTGTGCTGATTGAATTTTGAGAAGATGTGTGGTTTAGGATGAGATTATTCCCATACTTGAGAGATGTCATTCATAAACTTGGGGTGGACACCATGGAGGAGAAAGGACTGCTCAAAAGGTCTTACAGGCTAGCTTCTACTGGCCAACACTGTTTAAAGATTCTAGGAGTCTGGTTATTGGCTGTGAAAAATGTCAAATGTTAGGAACTGTTGTGAGAAGGCAGGAACTACCCCAAAAAGGTATTCTAGAGGTTGAAATATTTTATGTGTGGGGCTTGGACTTCATGGGACCATTCCCATCCTCTTATGGGAATGAGTACATTTTTGTTGATGTGGATTACGTGTCCAAGTGGGTAGAGGCAGTAGCTTTGCCTGACAATTCATCTACTAATGTTGTGAAATTCATTAATAAAGAAATATTTTCCAGATTTGGTGTGCTTATATCATTGATCACTGATAATGGGACTCACTTCATGAATTATAAGTTCAAAGGTTTTATGGAGAATTATGGGTGCTCACATAGGATAGGCACCACTTACCACCCACAGTCCAGTGGGAAAGCAGAAGTTTCAAACAGAGAGCTCAAACAAATTTTAGAGAAAAACATGTCTAGATCTAGGAATGAATGGTCAAGGAAGTTGGATAAGGCCCTTGGGTCCTATAGAACTTCTTATAAGACTTCTTTAAGGATGTCACCATATAGTCAACTATTTGGGAAAACATGTCATCTACCTATGGAGTTACAATAGAAATCTTATTGGGTAGTGAAGGCACTTAACTTTGATTTTAAGTATGCTAGAGAGAGGATACTGTTAGAGCTGAGTGAGATGGAGGATATTTGAAGAGAGCCCTATGAGAATGCTGAAATTTACAAAGAAAGAACAAAAGATTTTCATGACTCAATCATTTAAAATAGGAATTTCAATGTTGGTGATAGAGTCCTGCTTTTCAATTCTAGATTGAAGGTATTTCCAAGAAAGTTGAAATACAAGTGGTCAGGACCATTTAACATTATTAGAGTCTTGGTTAATGGAGCTGTTGAGATAGTTGGAGAAGATAATTGAACTTTCTTAGTCAATGGTCAAAAAATAAAGCACTTCTTTGAAGGGCATCCAAAGGGCTTGGTTGCCATATCTCTGTTGAAAGAATGAGTTACTTCAAGTCTAACTGAGGAATATAAACTCAGTGTTGCATGGGAACTAACCCATGGTTTCTTAGTTGTTTTCTTTTTCTTTTTTTTATTTAATAAAGTAATCGTTGCTGCTTGTTCTCCATTTCAATTTCATAACTTCTTAATGGTGCTTCATGATTTGTAGTCATTTTAGAGAGAGAGTTTTTTCTCCCAGAAACTTGGCCAAGAAACCCCAAGGGAGAAATCCACTACATCATATCACTCCCTTGGGTTACTTATCATGAACTTAAAACTATGAAATCTTATTTTACTTCTTTGAACTTGCATGTTAATGAAGAGGAGTAGCAACCCAGTGCTGCTTATGAGGATCTATCTATGGAATTCAATGTTAAATCTCCAATAATTCAAGGAAGTGTTGTTCTTCCCTTTTTCACTTTCAATTACTTGCTTAATCTTCACTGTGAACTAAATGTGGGGGTATTTACACTGATTTTTGACACTCTTAGACAGTGCTTTCATGCATGGCTGTTTATCAGCTTATATTTACTCAGTTAAAAAAATATTTTGAGCTGATTTGTTAATACCTACTTCAACCCACTGCTTTCAAGTTCAATATGCTGCTGCTGCACATCACTGCTAATCATGCAACTATTAGAAGTAAATTGATACAATCTTTTTTCTGCTCTTTAAAAATTCAAAGCATTAAAATTTTAGGAATAGAAATACACTTGGTTGATGATGATGTTTGGGGGTGGGATTATTATTTTTGTCTTTGCTTTAGTTTGAAGTTTTCTTTTCTATCTCTTATTGTGTGGCAAAGAAAATTTTTGAACCTCATTGTTACCCCCCGTATCCTTTTTCAGCTGAAATATCCATACATTTTGAACATAAACTATATCCCACCTTGAGAGTCAAAATTGTGTACAATGTTGGGTTTTAAGTGTGGGGGAGAGGGTTCATTCTAGTGTCATGTTGAATTCCCCCTCTTGAACCTAAGTTTGTGGTTGTTTAAGAAAAGGTCAATTTTTTTTCAAAAAAATGGTTCAAAATTACTTCAAAATATTCAAATTATTTCATCAATTTATAGTCATTGGAGGTTCAATGGTATTTAAATTATGTCCTGTTAGTGGATACCTATTTTTTGGGTTTTCAGAGTGGCACTTATTCAAAAACCGTTAAGCATGAGTGATTGGTGAGTGTAATTGTTCACTATCTCTATGAACCTTTCTGTTTAGGAACAGAGGATTAGAGTGTGACAAGATAGGTTTTGTGGGATGATGTTAATGACTTAGTGTAACTAGAAGTTCTCATTGGTACCTAGAGGACTCACACCTTTTTATAAATAATAATATTCAATCACTTTAGGAATTCAACTTGATTGATTATTAATTAAGTCCTTTGTAACTGGAGTAAAATGTGAAAATGGTATCCCATGATGAGTATATGAGACAAGGTGAAATGGGTGAGTTTCTGTGAATAAATAAAGCCAATTTCAATCTTAAAAAGTGTGATGCACAGTGCTCTGCATATGGAATATGGCTGATACAAATTAAAATAAAGTTCCCTTGTCAAAAATAAACTCATTAAGGTGAGGGGAATTTTGAACCCAGATGAGGAAGGGAGAAATGGACTTGGTTAATGTTCATTTGAGTTGAATGAGTAAAGTGATGAAGTTAATGGACTTTAATTTCTGGAACCTGGAGGAAGGTGAGAATGTAAGGTTCCCTTGGTTATGTTTTGAATTCCACTTCATCTAACAAGTCAACACTCATTGAATCAGTACTTGAATTGGAAGGTGAAGTAGGACAGTTAATGAATACACATAGGAGGCATGACATACTTGAATATGTATGAATTTGTGAGTCTTTAGACTTCCAGTGAGTTTTTGAAGCTAGGAAGGACATCATTTTTGAACACCCTTGAAAAGCCTGACCCACTGTTTGGTAGTGTTCCTCTGGCTATTAAAGTCTAATCATGCATTTTTTTGAACTAAACTCCACAAATCATCTTTCTGTTTTAAAGTTAAAGGCTTGTATTTGTTTGAGGAAAAACAAAGTTTTAAGTGTGGGGGAGTTTGATGTGGCAGTGTTTTCACACTCTTTGCCACATCCTTTTTTTATTTTTAGTGACTTTTTTATTCCAAAATGTTGTTTTTATTAAATAATTGATAATTGATGTGGTTTTGTACTTTTCTGTTTAAAATAATCATGTTTAGTTTAAATAATGTGTTTTTAAGTAATTTTTAAATTAAATTAGTCTTGTGAATTTAACTTCTATTTATTTTTTCTTTTATTTTTACAATTTTTTCACTCTAGTTAGTTTATTAGTTCATTAATTAAATTAATTGATTCTTTATTCTTTTAATTGTAAATAAATGATTTAAGCAAGTAACAGTATTATTTTAATTTGTTTTAAATTATTTTATTGAACCCAAATAAATTCATTCTTTTTAATAAAGAATAATTAATTTTATCTTATTTATTTAGTTTCTAATTTTATTCTTTTTAATTTGATTAATTAATCCATTTTTAGTTGTTTTAAAGTTTTAATTAATTTAATTTTTGATTTTTTTGCAGGTATTACGGTGGCACCATTTCCCTTGATTGTCCCACCATTTTTTACCTCACATTGCCACTGTATCCCCCACCCAACTGTCTCACCATTCCACCCCATTTCTTAAGGTCTCACCTTGAGCTTCACTCACAGTCTTTCCTTCACCGCCACACAAATAGAACCACCCCTCCCCGTCTTCTTTTACTTTTATTTTTATTTTAATTATTATTATCTTTATATTATATTATAACATATAAATAAAATAGACAATTCTATTGATATGAACATATATAATAAATATAATTAGTATAACTTTAATAATATATGATTGTGTACATTATTTTTATATTATGTGTTATATATCAGATACAATAATAATAATAGGTATACTAATAAAAGTATATAAGCCTATATATATAATATTATCTTCATATATATCATATATGTTATTAATAGTTATTATTTTAATAATAATATTAGATTTTGGTATTTTTATTTTAGTATTATAAATATATAGTATATATAAGTATAGTTTCATTTCTTTTGTATCTAACTCACGTACAGTTTTTTGAAAAGGGAGGGTGGTTCACCGCGCATGTACCATTTCATTCAGTTAGGAGCAACTGCTCCGGTGACAAGTGCGGAGGAAGCAACACTGTGAAAGTTCCACATGGAGGCCATGGAATACCTCAGGTGAGATTCCAGAGACTTCTACTGGTCATTAGCATTCGTGACAGGAAAGAGATCATTTAGAGACTAGAGGGAAAAGTGTGGGAGATCAAGGATCCAGACTCGAGGGTGAGCAGACATCAAAGGAGGAGGAATTTAGTAGGATGGGTTGACACATCTTGGCAGAGCCTTCATTCGGATTGCACTTCCATCCATCGAGAGAGGATTGAGAAATCCCTAATGTTTTCACCATTTAAAATAAGAAGAAGATTGGAGTACTAAGATCAGTGGATCAAAGCATTTCATACCTCGATTCCCAGGGCGGGACATCAAGCATATTCCAGCATCGCATCCACCATTGAGCAGTAGGAATTAAAACTTTCAAGAGATCAAGCAGTGAGGCAAACAATTTTCTTTTCCCTATGCTCTATTCTTCTGAAACATATTTAAATATGAATTTCCTTGGTTGTAATTCTATTTTTGCATTGAAACCAACCATTATGTCCAAATAATTTATTTCTGGGGGGATAAGCTGGCTGGTTAGATTTTGTTCACTCTTATTCATGCACTGCATCATTTTTTTGGAACGTCTCTCTCACTATTTACAGAACGAGTTTATTTTCAAAACAACAAGGTCGAGTGAAAAACGATCTTGTTTGAACCTTAATGAAAACTATTTAAATTTAAAGATCCCACTGAAAAGTGAGTCATGCTAAAATGAGATAGACATGCTAAACTCAACTAACAAGTTAAGCCCAGTGACATCTGAACTTCATCACCATTGTATAGAATGATTGTTATAGTTGAATAACTGTAATGGTTTTTTCATCGCAAACTAACCAGACAACAAATATGGCTAGTTACTTTAAGTCATATCCATATTTAAAAAACTTCAGTGCATGAATGAGGTTAAGAAATATGGAATCATCTAGTGGAATTCCTCCCCCTACTCATCTATTAGTTGATTTCACCACAATTTCCCTTGCTTCTCTCTCAACTTCCCTTGAACTCATCATTTCACCTTCACTTCTTCATACACTAATTCTCAGTCACTCCACTTCACCACCACCAACTTTTTTTTGCTTATTTTCGTGTGTGTTTTTTTGTTTAGTTTATTTTTTTTAGATCGTCAAACACAACATGAGACCTCCCTCTGGTTCGACCCTATCTTTCCATTGTCCTCAGTAGTAAGTAGGTTATAAATTTTAGTTTGTCACATGTTCCCAAGGATGTGTAGTCATGAAAATACTAATTTATATTCACACCATGTTCTAGACACCATTTGGTACCTAGGAATAATTCATGGATTCAAGTAAGGGTAAAGGGAAGCTCCCAATTATGGATACTTGATTTCTTTTTTAGGATAGAAGTTTGGGATCAGATGACTGATATTGTTCTTAAGATACCCTAGAGATATTTATTTTCATGTTTTTGGTTTCATTTTTTTATATTTTGTACTTTTGTATGCCCACTACCATGTCTTCCAATGAATTTACTATATTGATTATTAACATCATCTGTATGTGATACTATTTTTTTCATGTCGGTTGATTATTACTTTTATAGTTTATTTTATTTTACCTTATTATTTTCTCCATATATTAGTATTTATAATTAATATTTTACTCCACTCTAATAAAGAGGGTATAGTCTTCTCAATATACCACCATAGACCCTCGCTACAATTTAGAAGCATTTAGCGTATGGGGAGTCATGCTTGAGGTCATGTGGGCCTCAGGTTTAGTTACTTATAAGAGAACCATGCCTAAGACATCACAAAGTGGTATCATAGGCCTCTTATTTTTTCCTTACTATTTTGGGATTGGTAAACAGGGGACTAGGATGTGTTAGAACTTAGTAATCAACCATTCATGGGAGTAGCTAACCCACATTTGAGAAAAAATCCATGTTTCTAGGGATGTGAATTTGTTTCTATATTTTTCCTATTATAGATGAACTATTTCCACTTCTAAGTGATACACATTCTTTATGATGTTGTGTTTTATTAATTTTTACCATTGTTCGGTTTGAAAATGAAGAATTTTTTCATACATAATAATTTGAATGTTATGATTTTTATGTCATCCATATGCCATGTCACAAATATCTCATTGTCTGATTTCCTATTTCTCATTGGGTGTGCATTGACTGTTATTGATTCTAAAATTTATTATAAGGAAATGGGGAAAATAAATGGTTACATAAAGTTTCCACATCAACATAAATGGTGTTTTCTCTTATAGCTTGATGATGGAACCTTATCTAACCAATTTTAACATGGTTGAGTTATGGAACTTGGTTACTTATACTAAAACTTTTAGGTAGTTATATTTAAATGGATTAAAATTGTGATTTATAATGTTTATGCCTCTATAAATTGAGAATATCTATCCATATAATTGAATCACTATATATGTACTTGTTACATCCTAATACCAGATGTAAAAGGATGGTTACAGTTTCCTGAAATTCCAATTGTAACATATAAATATTAGCATTTTATAACTTGGGAATGAAAAATTAATCTAACTAAACTGTTGTATATAAATAGAAGATGTTAAATTTTATCCTTAAAAGTGAATGGTTTCTATTAAACGGGGATTCCAATTTCAACTTAAAGAGTGTTTTCCTCTATAACTTATAGTTGATACCTAATATAAAAGAACCTTCATTATTAATGTTTAAAACCTTACATTCAAACCTAGGTTTAGGATTTAGTAGTGGGTTATTGTATCTCTTACAGTAAGTCCTTGTATCTATTTTGTTCCATATTTGTGTCATTTATTCCTTTTATCATGTTTTAAGGTTAATGATCGGTATTTTATGATATATGCCTCCATTAATTCCTTGGTTCAAACACTATGAAATTGGTGGCAACCATGCTCATGTAGTCATGGGATGTGGACTATCTGTAGTTCCACATGCACAACCTCTTTTAGTACCACATATCATTCCGGATCTAGGCAGTGAAACTTAACTTCGGGTGGGTTTTATAAATTTTATGCAGTCTATGGAGGGATATCCATAACCTACACTATCTATGTCATATTTTACTAGGGAAATATAGTATCAACACCCTCCTATATTTTTTGAGGGAATACAGTCCCTAGGTTACTGAGTCATGGATTGAACTTATACATTTGATATTTGTGCATCTATAGATGCCTCTAAAAATGAGGGTGAAGCTCATATATTATATTCTTTGTGGATTTTTCAAGTAATGGTAGGATTATATTATATAGGAAGATCATCAACAAGGAATGATTTGGAGGGATTTAAAAACTAGTTTCCATGAATAATTTTCCCAGAAATGCTGAGGGATGATTGAGTTGGGGAGTTCATCCATCTAGAGTAGGTTTCTGTGCCTTTCATGGATTACTCAAATAATTTCACTAATCTTTATCACTTTGTTCCCACTATTTGTGGAGATATGTTATCTGGGGAGATACATTTCAATGATAAGGTTAGGTATGCCATTTGATCTTAGGTGAACATATTATGATTGACTACCTCTCAGAGATAGTGAACTGGGACCTTATCTATGAGTATAATATAAGATAATGTGAAGGTATATGGAATAGTGGTTTATCTTCTAGGCTAGGTATCTCATTATCCACTATTAGGAAGAATTTCTTCAAAATTTATCATAAGGAAAGTGGTAGTCAGAGTGTATGCACTGACAATTATGTGGTATTCCATAACTATGGAATTTAGGGTCACATAAACCCCCAATGTAGTAGAGACCCAGTAGAGTGTCATGATTGGGGTAGAATAGTACATCTCTAGAGAATATATAGGAAATTTACAACAGTTTCTAGTGGGAGATAATTTAAATCAACTTTGAATTTTGAACCTGGATCAGTGGCACTATACTAGGAAATAAGCTAGATTACTACTATTAGTTTAGGCCAGGGAGATGGTTGGGGTCAAGGAAGTCAGATATATGTGGTACAGTTCTAGTAGATTAGACCTACTTAGGGTGCCCAAGTTGTAACTCAGGGCCATGAATCTAGCCTATTATATATAGTATAACCTATGCCTGAGGAGAAAAGTTTTAGACTGTTAATAGTAAAAATTATGATCTTAGTATCCTCGGTGTTGGTATATTCTCTGTTTGATACAACCACTTCACACTTACTTATATATAAGGCTTTAATAGAAATTAATGGTCTTTATATTGAGTACATTCTATGGGTAATTTATCTTGGTAATTCATAGGGAGTATGATGATCCAAGGAGTGTCCCCTCGAGATCAACAATTACCATTTATTATGGAACCCTTTCATCCTTAACATGATAGGCTTCAGCATCATTTTTGAGATAGATTGTTTATTTCTATTTCATGACCATATTAATTTTTATTACCATATGGTGTCTTTCTTATCACTTGAGGGTGGTAGATATATTCATAAGAGAGAATGAGATGTCTAGGAAAGTTGAGCTGGACCTGATATTCATGGGATGGGTGGAGTGTCAACCTAGATTTCTAGTCTTTTTTTGATGATCGAGGAGTACAGTGGGCTGTATTTCCTCCAGTGGTGGAATATTTCAAGGATTTATTTCCTAATGAATTTTCTAGGATACCTCATGATATAGAGGTATAGTTTACCATTGAACTTGTTCCAAGAGTAGACCAAATATTTATTCATCTATACATGATGTATCTTACTCAAATTCAAGAACTTAAGTGCCAGTTGGAGGACCTAAAATACAAATGGTTTATCTCGCCCAGTACTTCTCCTTGGGGTTCACCTGTGATTTTCTCCAAGAATGAGGATGGTACCATATTACTATGTGTGGATTACCGATGGTTGAATCATATTACTTTAATAATCCATACCCACTTCCTTGAATATATAATCTCTTTGATTAGTTCTGAGGAGACATTGTCTTCTTGAAGATTGATTTGATATCGAACTATCATCAGGTGAGGGTTAGACCCTCAAATATACCATGTACAAAATTAAGAAGTAGTTATATCCTTTATGAGTATTTGTTAATGTCATTCATTTTAAGGAATGTGCCAAATATTTTTTATATCCCTGATGAACTGGGTTTTCCACCCATACCTGGATTCCTTTGTAGTAATTCCTATGGATGATATATTGTTATACACTCAAGCAAGAAATGTTCATTCCAAACTTCTTAACATCATAACGAGTATAATAAGAGAGAATAAGTTCCATGATAATCTCACTAAATTACACTTTTGGATAAAAAAAACTACACTTCATAGGTTACATTATATCATAAGCATGGGTATCTATAGATCTCGAGAAGGTGAGAGTCATTGTTTCTTAGGAGTATCACAAGAATGTATTTAAAATACAGAGTTTATTAGGGACCACTGGTTACTATCGGAATTTCATTAATAACTTATCAGTACTTACAAAAACACTTATAATCTTGAAAAATAATGGTGTAAAATTTACATGGTCTGAAGATTGTGAGAAATCCTTTCAGAATTTGAAAGGAATAATGACCTCAATGTTGATATGGATTTTACCTAATCCTAGAAGTGGATACACAATTTATTTTAATGAATTATACATAGTTTTGGGAGCTGTTTTGATGCAAGGGGAATGATTCATGGTGTACAATACTTTCCAATTTAGGCCTCACAAGCATAATTATGCAACACACAACCTCAAGTTGGTGTTTGTTGTTCCTGCCTTATGTTGTTGGAGAAAATACTTACTAGGAGAATAGTTCATGGTATACATGGACCATAAAAGTATCAAATACATATTACCTCAACATTAATTGAACCTTTGTTAGAGGTTATTGGTTGAATACCTAATTTAATTCAACTTTGATATTGCATACATGCCAATGAAGGGCAATGCATTTTCTGATGCTCTGAGTTGGAAGACTCAGAATCATGATATCCAGGAAGTGAGTGGTGAATGGAAGTTTATGTAAATTATTTATAAAATGCATCTACAAGTTCATAAGTGGCATGAGAAAAATATCCTCATGTATTTATCTGTGGAATCATCAATTTTTCATTGAGTAAAGTGGTGTAAACTCTCATATCCCAAATGTTTAGTCTTGAGGAAAAGTGTTTTAGGAGAGAAACCAAAACCTGGCTGAGTTGTTAATGAGAATGAGATATTATATATTCATGGGTGTGTCTAGGTTCTTGTAGAAAAGCAAGATGAAATAATATAAGAATATCATTATTATAAATGGGATGTAAATCCCAGACTTACCAAGATCTATTGAGATATGCAGTGCCAATATTAGTGGCTAGGGATGAAAAAGGAAATTGCAGGTTTTTCACTAGGTGTTCCACCTATCAGCAGGTGAAGGCAGAACACAAGTGGATTCTAGGAACATTACAAAATTTACCCACCTCTAAGTGTAAATGGGATGATTTAAACCTATATTTCATGAAAGGATTACCAAATATTCCTCAAGGAAGTGACACTATATGGGTGATCATGGGAAGGTTGACAAAGGTCGCCCACTTCTTGCCTACCCAAGAGACCTTATCAATGGATGAGCTTGGAAGGATATATATATATATATATATATATATATATATATATATATATATATGGGAGATCATATACCTTAAAATGGTTCCATGTACTATTATATTCAGTAGGTATTCTTAGTTCACTTATCAGTTTTAAAATGGATAGTATAAAATACTCATTTCACAAGTACTTCTGAATATAACATAAAGCCCTTAGATAGATGGTTTATCTAATCATACTATATAGATTTTATAGAAAATTCATAGAGAATTCATCCTTGATTTTGGAGGTTCTTTTTAGATAAAATTGTCTCTTTATAAGTTCTATTATAGTAATAGTTTTCAATCGACTATAAAAATGGCTCCATATGAGGTGTTGTATGGTAGGCCTTTCCATTCACCTTTCTTTTATTTAATGATAGGAGAGGCAGTTCTACTGGATCCTCATATTGTTCAGGTGACATATAAGTAGGTACATTTGATCATGAAATATATGGATATGAATCAATATAGGAAGAATTCATATGCTTATTTATGTCATCAACCTCTATATTTCGAGGTGGGGATCGGGTCTTCTTGAAAGTCTCTCCTAGATTGGGTTATTGATTTATTTAGCATCAATGGAAGCTTTCACCTATATCTATTGGGCCTTTTAAGATATTGGAATGAGTTGAGGTACTATCATATTGAATATATTTTCCAAAAAGGTATCATTCCATTCATGACATCTTCTATGTTTCTTATATTTGATATTTTTACTCGAACCCATATCATGTATTTGATTCTATGAAATTTGAGTTAGAGACTAATGCTTTTTTTAGGAGTATCTAGTTCATATAATTAACCATAGAATTAATTCTTTTCAAGGTAAGGTAGTTCCTTTGGTAGAGGTGCTATGGAAGAACGACCATGTAGAGGAAAAGACCCATATACTAGAGATCCATATATGTACTTAGTTGATGGAATCATTATTGGATGTATCTCAACCACCCTTGGAAAGGAAACTCAAGGAAAAGTTGTTTTAAGGAGGATAGGTTTTAAGAACCTAGTTATTCATATAGGTATGAATACTTTTATTTGTTGTCTAAACATTTGGTTTTGTCTATGTGAAAGTGTGAAAATGGGGTCATGGAGGTTTCTGGAGATTTTGGGATTGGTTTCAGGCATGGATTTCTAGTTTTTAGAGAAAAAGGGTGAGGTACATGGTTAGGAATAACTATGCACCTTAACCCTGAACCCCTGATTTAGTTAATCATGATTTTTAAAACCATTCAATATGGGCCACATGACCATGAAAAACATACAATTTATTATAGATTCCACTCACACAATTTGTGCATAGATTATCTAACCGTGTAAGGTGTGTGATTCTATGTAGTGCTAAACACATGGTTTTCACATGGTTTGTATAACCATGATCATGATCCATTAAAAGGGTGTTCACTTAGACAGAAGTGTGAATGATTGACATAAGGTTTGGATAACTGTATGGCCAAAATGTTCACCCTATTAATTTTTTTGGAAATTACTATTTTCTACTTTTCGCGTTGAATCTATTTTTTCTTCTTACTTCTCCCCATTTTCACTATAGTTATAGGTATGATCTATCCATCTCCCTCTTAGAATTTAAGATAACTCCTTAATTTGTAATCTAATTTGAACATCGTTCATCATGTTGGATCCACTGTAGAAAGTATAACACTTCATTTTCTTCCTTTCTTAGTTTTCTTCACTATCTTTAGGGTTATTTATGTGTGAGATAATATGCACTATTTTTGGGGAATTTGTTTGGTTTCTCATTTTCATTCCTTATATCATAGATTTTATGGCTGATACTGGATAATAATTATACTAATGGGCTAAGTTATGTGGTCTAAATAATTTCTCTAAAACTCTTGATGTTTATAAAGTATACCATTGTTCCACACACCAAAATTTCTGTGTTTTGCCCTTAAAATGAGTAACACCTTTAATTAATCACTTATACCTTGACCATGATTTTCCATTAGACCCCTTGAAACTGATGGAGGTTGAATAACTCAACCCAAACCACCCCTTAGGGTGTGTCTAATTAAACAACCAAAATAATTTTTCTTCAGTTGTAACAAAAACACCCCTAAGATGTGTTTGGTTTTTTATTTGTAAAAGTAATGACACAATGATTAGATATGAATTTTTCTAGTGAACGGATACATCCCTTATCCCTTATAATTACTTATAAATGAAATAATCTCATGGAAATTAATTTAATTAATGAATGAATCAATACTTACATGCCCATTTGATCAATTATATGTATTTCTTGATTACTATTATGTACTTGGATCACAATAAAGGTGTGGAATAGTTTGAGTAAGAATTAGATTCCTAACATGTAATTCCTTGATAAAACTCATAGGATACTCGCTAATTCATTGATGTGAATTTTAAGTGGTAAAACTACCTTGGAATTGGTCAATGTCTTATATATGTTAAGGCCTCAACCTAACATTGATGTTTCACTTATAAATTAATAAAATTAAAATTACTTGGATTATCTCCTTAGTTTTGGCTTGATGTCCTCAGACATGAACCTCCTTGGATTATCTCATTAAGCTCTAATAAAGTATATGTTGAGGTTACCTTATAATTTCTCCTTGGAATCGATGAGGATGACTTGGTCATGGTTCAAGGGTTCTTGACCTACTAAAGGTATTATACTGAGTGATACCCGACTTATACCCAAGCTAGTTGTATTGAACTAGTCCACCTCCATTTTATTGTTTTAACTTGATTATGTATACAATTCACACTTTTAAATATTTACATTAGTTATTTTTATATTACATAAATTTAAATATTATATTAATAATATGGATTTTTATTAGACACCATTTGTGGTGTCCATTGAGTTTTACTCACACCCTGTTTGGGTTGCCGTGTGGTACTCAGGAAAACTTCATGGATGCAGGTAAGGATAAAAGGAATCACCTTACTATAGATGATAGAATTATTTTTAGGATGGGAGTCAGGGAGTAGATGACCAAGATGGGGCTTAGTATGTTTTGGATATAATTATTTTAGCCTTTTTGGTTTCCATTTTGTAGATGATGTGTTGTTTTATGCCTGGTTTCATGTCTTCCTTCATAGATACTATATTGGTTTATGAAATCCTATGTGTATGATACTATTTATGTTCATGTATATTCATTATTACTTGGATGGTTTGTTTTTTCTACCTTATTATTATCTCTATAGATTACTCTTTTTTATTACTATTGTGATCCACTCTGATAAAGAGTTTATAATCTCCCAACCATACCACTATAGACCCTTTCTACTAGATAGAATCCTTTGGCATATGGGGAGGTGATATTGAGGCCTTGTGGACCTCGGTTTTGATTAATTATAAGTGAACCAAGACTATGAAGTTATACCTCTGGGTTTCGGATGATATGTTACTTGTTTCATAGTGAGAAGAGGTTTCACCTTGGGTTTAAGAGGGGTTAATTTATATTTCCTAGTAGATAGTGTGTACGAACCTGAGTTTCATATAATTGTATTATTGTTATATATATTCATCACTAGTCAATGTGGGTATGATTGATCTTGGTTAAAACCTGAGGACTAACCATGGTTTATATTATTATGTTTCTATGTTTTATTTATTTATACAAAGAATATCACATGTACAAAAACTTCATTTACTAATTATGATAGGGAAACATTTGGTGGTTCCCTATTGAGTTTTAATCATACCCTGCTTAAGATTTCATGAATCTAGGGTACCCAATCAGACCCATTATTCACAAGTTCAGGTATGGAAGAGGTCTAATGTTTCACCATTATACTAGAACAGCTGGATTATGATTGGAGACTAGGATTTAATGATTATTTTGGATATAATTAAAGTCTATCATTGTATTTTTATTTTTTCATATTGTATATTTGGTCAGATGAGTGGGAAACTAATTGGTATATATGACTATATACTCCTACATTATATTTCCTAAATCAGAATTCTTGTTCATTGATTATGAGTACTATGATTATTTTTGTGGATGTTTTTTTCTTTTTTTACTATTGTTTACTCAAATATGGGGGTATAGTCTTTATATGGTAACAACTTATACCCTCACTACTAGTCAAAAACTTCTAGCATATGAGAAGTCATCCCTAAGGTCCCTATAGTAATTTGGTATGGACACTAGTGAGTGGCCTTGGGTCCAGGTATTAAAAAGTTGCATTGAAGTATCTTTTTTTCTTAGTATTTGGTGTATGATGACAAAGATTAGGTATGTGTTGGGGCCTGTGATGGACCTAAAACTAGTGTTTCATGAACAATTTTTTTAATGGAATACCATGTTACTAAGTATATATGATTTCTATTCTTGGCTTTCACTACTACGATTAAAATATTTATTCAAATATGATATGTTTATTGATATTTTTATTGTTGTTTTAGATCTTTAACAATTATAAAAAGGCCTTTGTACATGCATAATTTTTAGAATGTAGGATTCGCATGACATTCATGTGTTTTTATATGATTGATATCATTGATGATAGAGGGTTCAACTATTTAAAGTGTCTATAACAAGTTATATGAATTTTTTATTATATAATTTATTGGTTCCATTATACTTAATTGAACCAGGATATTTTCTCTAATAATAAGTCAAGTGGATCTTATGGAGTTATATTCCTTGATGAAGGATATATAGTCCCTCTACACTTGGAATGTATAGTGACCCTTAGTATGTCGGTATAGGAATTGAATTCCTTGACAATTAACCACTTGTTAGTAACTATGATACTAGTTATGATAAGTAAAGGATCTTGGATACTTAATGTTTTGAATACAACCTATATGGTTTTTTCCCATATATCTTATTGGTGGAATTATACTTAACCGAACCATATGACTATGGTTTTACTCGATAATAATTTTCATAAGATGATGTTGTTATGTACACTCAGATAAGATCATAGTCCTCAAAGGGGTAGTTTGGTATATGAATGTTGGTTAGGATTAGTGCCCTGGAGTGAGATGATTACTTGGTATATGATACCTAATATGTGTATTTATATTATAACCCTAAATTGGGTGTTTTGACACATGGGTTTCCTTGTGATATTTGCGGCTGGAGTAGAGGTACTGCATCACAGACTGTGACTTATGTGAGATATGGTTTATGGACTAGGTTGGAGAAACTAGTGGAATTGGGATGAAGCTTATGATATTGGTGTTCCAAGTTTTGTGGTGAATAATAGGGTGTTTTCCCACTATTTTTAGATGATTTGTGATAAATGAGGGTTACTTGAGAGAGGGGATTAGCCCAGACTTGTGAGTTTCTCAAATAAAGGAGGCATGGGTAGATTCTTGACATTTGAGATTAATGCATAAGAGGTGTTATAAGATATATGGTGTGGGAATGTGATATTACTTGGACCATTTTAAATAATGTTTTTTGAGTAATTTTGGTATCAAGGCTATATTTTAATGGAAGGATCATTGGGATATCTGGCCCTAGTAATTTTGGGTGCAGTTTAAAATTAAGTTGTATATCATGATCCTAAATGGGTGGATCTTATATGGGTAAATCATGGGTATATTCTTGGTTTTTTGAATGATTCTTAGGTAATTTTTGATCATGTTATTGACCTTTGAATGAGTGATATTCCTTCATATCATTGAGATAGAAACAAAGAGGTTATTACAATTAAATGAGACTGATGTGTTGTAGGGAATGTTCGTCTAATTTATTAGGAATATGAGCCTAGGTTATGTGATTTGAGACTCATGGGAGTTTTAGTTGGGTTGAGTAATTGGGTTTCATGGTATTTCACCCTTATAACCTTTAGATACAATCAGTGTAGTGAAAAAAAATTCACAGTGCCCATTTGGGATATGGATCGATGAACAACCATGTGAAAATCAAGGAACTATGAATTTTATGGAACACTTGTGGGCTTGTTGACTCAGTTTTTTCAATGATAATGGAAAATTTATCCTTATTGTGAGAGGTAAAATCAATAATGGAGTGAGTTGTGGTGCCACAATTGATCTTGGTTTGATCCTGGATAAGTGTTTCTTGGGGTGGATGAGCATGGATTAGTGGGATGAAGATGTGTGTGATGGTGGAATCAATCAAGAATTTAAATCAATGACTAATATAAATGAATCCATATATAAATTATCACACCATTGATTGATGGAGTATTTGGCCCGCTTTATAGGAATATTTATTTATCAAATTGATGATAATGACAATCCTATCGTGGGTAGTGTCATATCTATTTCTAGTGGACTGACCTAATATTACATGGGCCATGGATGAGGTGATAATAGTCATTGGATTTTAGATATGGCAAAAGGATTCTAGTGTATAGGAAGATTTTATGGGATTTGGTTCCTTGGAAAAACCCATACTTGAGATTTAGATGTGGTATCAGATTGATTATGTGCGTTAACATTGCTTTAGGATGGAATTTCACATGATTTAATAGAGAGTTATATCAGAGGTTTACTGGTTCTCAAGGTGAGATCATGATGGATATTATGAGTGGTTAGTGATCCAACCATGGAATTACATTGTGTTTTAGGTTTGAACTTTGGTGTGGGTTCCTGAATTATATCATAATGCCTCTGAGGATTTAGGTATCAGGGTCAGGTGATGAAATATCACATCAACTAGGAATACTAAGAATTCTCAGGATATTCCAAACAAAGGAGGTCCAACTGGTGTTTTTTCCTGGAATGGGATGCAGTGAGATGAATACTTAATCAAGTGTTTTTATGGGCTACATGCAATGAATTTTGATAGGTGATTTTCAGGAAAGAGAACACCATGGATCAATAACATCCTTATTGAGATGAGATTTATATTGGAGAGAACCATTATGTTAGAGGTGAATCATTTTATGACATCATGGTGTCTTAAAATAGATAGGTGCAGTTGATAATCATCTCAGTATTAGTGATGTTGTTGAGAGAGTATCTTGGATTTTTATGAATAGTACATTCTTGTGTTTAGATTTGTATAGAGGAATCTTGTTCAAATTTTCCAAATAGAACATGGTGAGTTAGTGATGAACCTATGACCATGTTAGGTCAATATTAATGGATTAGTTACCACTAAAGATTCCCAGGGATGAAAAGTTCAACAGTTGGGAGGTTGTAAAGACCCATGTTTTTACAGGTTGTAAAACTTAGGAAAATTTTTTAGTTTTGGTTCTAAATCATACGTCATTCTTAGAATCGGGATTCAAATTAAAATTATGAGAGTTTTATCTTCTTAATGAGGTGTTTTGGGATATATATGAGGCCTAGGAGAGGTCTCAGCTACTCATTCAAACTTCAGAAACTTTGGGTTGGTGTCTTCAGTTTCTAGAAGGGGTTTTACCCCTATGCATGGTCACTGAAGGAAAAATCATTAAGATAAACTATAAAAATATTGAGGGGTGGTTTTATATTGGATTTGAGGCACATGGATTGTGTACAATTATAGAGAATATTGTGATCCAACTATGAACAATACTAATATCTTTCAGAGAGATCCGCACATTTGGCACAAGGTTTAGAAAACCATGTATCCAAACCTTGTGAGATTGTGTAACTAAATACAATGTGAACAAAATTATTGAAACATGGTTTAAAAACATGTAGTAATCGTGGGAATGCATTAATTTTATTAAAATGTTGGATAAGACCATTCACCTCCCCTAGGATTTTAAGCCCCCATTCCCTTCTTCCTTATCCCTTATGTGTGGCTGAGACAAGGAGGTCTCCTCACCTTATTCCCTTCAACTAAACTTAGTAATAGGGTGTCCTTCATGGTTTCTTGGGTGTTCCATGGAAATTTGGGGTGATTCACTTACTCCTATTTCCTCCAGTCTTGTTTCTCACTAAGATCATTGATTTTAATGTCTCCAACATAAGTATTTAGTGACAATTTCCACTAGATCATGGTGTAAATCATCCAATTATGATATTATTTTTTATTCACATGGATAGAGGATGTTTAATGATGGGGAACTCACATTAAAACATTCCATATTGAAAATGGTACAACACTTAGTGGACTTATTTAGAGTTTTTACCTAAATTAAATTGAATTGTCTATTTACTAGGTTACAAATGATAAGGATAATTTTAGTATAGTTTTAGGAGTATATCATAGAAATTTTGGGTGTAGTTGGTCTCGGTTTTAGATTAGTGATACGGCTCAATAAGTTTTTAGGAAATTATTCCTACTTGAATTAAATTGTATAATCAATTATAAATTTTTATAATTAAATAAATTGGGAATTTTAGCATGATTTAGGTGATTAAATGTTTATATGAGTGTGGAAGAGTCTTGGATGCGATTAGGCGATGGTGGTCAATGTTTTCTAAAAGAGTAACTCTATATATAAGGTAGGTGGTCCATGAACATGCTGCTAAAGTTTATGTATGTTCTCATATGCATGTGATATGTAGCCTATCAATTATGGGAAATCATACTTTTATTTAAATAAATTATTTTATTAAAAATATGATTCTTATGGGTATAAAATAGGTTCCAGGGTCCATAATGGACCCTTCGTCACTATTTGGGTGCCTCAGTCGCTGATGGTCAAGGGATTGAACATAGAGATGTTCCATGTGGTATGAGGACCCAAGTGGGGTGTAATTCTAGTGATGAACGTAGTGGGATTAAGATAAATTCCCTAGTTACCCAAACTTAGGGTGAGATATGGACTGGGAATGGTTATTTAAGATATATTCCATGTGAAAACCTTGATAAACCTTATAATTTATGAGATAGTTGATCAGAGAGTGGGGAAAGTGTCCCTCCCTCATGGATATGTGAGTAACCAGGTGGGTATATCCTAAGTAAGATTATAGAGAAGTTGGTTACTTGAGGACTGACCTTTCTGGACCTTGGGAATTAGATAGGCTTTATATGACTTCTTTAGTGAGGCATAGGTATGACAATTCCTATAAGTCTGGTGAGTTCATTATATGATTATGGTGATGGTGAGGGACGTTATCCCCTCTTATTGTTGGCCTTATATCAAGATATTATAATGGTAATGATGAGCCCATGTAGGGTGTTTAGATTAAGGTGTGACCTAGGGGACCTTTGTGGGAGCCCCATATTACTTTGACCAATGAGAGGGTTAGTGTGGAGTGATAGGTGTTGTTGAATTTGGGTGACAACTTATAACCCAAAAATCAAAGGTGTGATCCTAGAATTGCTATAGTGGTAGAGATAGGTTGTGTTCTTGAAAGGAAAAACTAAGAGATATTTTATGGGTTCAGATGTCTTAAAACCCCATGTGTGGTTAATGTGTGTGTGTTGATTACACCACAAGGCACTAATACCTTGATTTGTTATGTTTCTAGGTAGGGTCTGGGCACACCCATGGGTTCCTAATGATTTGTTTCCTAGTAGGGGGAGTCTTCCTATGAGGTATGGATTATCAGTATGTGTTTCTAGGTAGGGAGAGTACATTCCATGGGCTCTTGATGATGTGTTTCTCAATAGAGAGAGTTTTCCTCTAGGTTATTAATGATCCACATGTGTTTCCAGGTAGGGAGTGGTCATACCATTGGGTTACCGATGACATATTTCCCAGTAGAGAGAGTCTTCCCTAGGTTCTAGATGATCTATATGTGTTTCCAAATAGGGAGTGAATGTTATCCTAGGTTCCAAATGATTATTTTCTTATCAATAAGAGACTTACCCTTGATTTCGGATGATTTTCCTGTGTTTCTCAACATGAAGAGTCTTCCCATGGGTTTAAGATAACCTATAACTTTTCTCATAGTAGGTGGAGTTTCCACCCTTAGATTCTAGATGATATTATTATGCTCAAATACATATGGAACTATCCAAATTAGGTATGACCAATCTCAAGTTTCATGTTAGAACCTAAGGATCGATGGTGGTCTATATCATTTTGTTACCATGTTTTATTTATTTTTGTTGAGTATATCACATGTTTATATACTGTATTTAATATTTATATTAGGGAAACCATTAGTGGTTCCCTAATGAGTTTTGTTGACATCTTTATTAGGGAGATATAGAACTAAGGAATTTGAGTGGACCTTATTGTTTAGAAATTAATATAGGTTAGAGGCTTGGTGTTTCATAATCAGGTTGAAGTAGCTTGATGGGGATTAGAGACTAGGATTTTATTTAACTCCTTAAATCTAGAAGCCTGGAGTCGGTGCATTACTTTATTACATTGGAATGATTATAAGGAATAAAATCCTGATGGACCTGACAGTTTAGCGGTTTTGGAATACCATATTACATATATGATACCCATTTTATAAAGGGAGAAAAATATAATATATAACAAATATAAATAAACTACATCATTGAAACTCATTCAAAGTATTCCTCTTCATAACCTAGGGAAAAGAAACATAATAAGGGTGAGCTTAAATTATCATTAAGGGTAAGTAAAGTATAAGTAATAATGAATTGAAGAGAATAAATTAACATGGAAAGGTAAATGACTGATAACACATTACATTCAAATAACTAGATAAGGAATAATAAATATGGAAAGGAAAATAACTAAAAAACATTTGATTTAATCAATATATTGATAATGAAATTCATCCAAAGATATGTCGATTCAAAATCTCATGTATAAATAAAAATATAAATGAAGGCAATGCTTAATTATTGGACATCATGTATCTGGAACATGAACCACTACCATCAATACCATTCATAAGATGATTTACGTCTGTGGGTAGAAACCCATCTATTATGCTTGGAAATAAACTCAAAGGGTTTTTTCCAACTTATTTCATCTCATGATACTACCAATGCATCTAGGGTATTACTTTAAATGGTCCCTAACCTGTATCATACGAGTCTAAAGAATTCTTTATATATCGAGTAAAGGATTTTTAAAAAATATTTTTAAATAAAAGTGTCCCATACCAATTTGAAACATTTAAATACCATGAATACAATGATATTTATGATATGATATATTGAAGGGTTGTATACATACACCACACAAAATAAATAAGTTGTGAATGAGGCTTATACCTCACAGAAGTAAAAGTGAGATGAGAAAATCCTTACCACTTTGTAATAATTTATTAAAATGTCATACATTTATATAAGAAAATATTTTATTTGAAAGTAACTTTGTATAATTTAAGATAAAGATTCAAAACATTAGGGTTTTATGATGGTGGTAAATTCCATTCATTTTTTATAAGTTAAAAAAAATTCCTATTACTTTTGTAAGAAAAGTCACAAAATACCTTGTTTCGGAAAATGAAAAGAAGATTCCTTTTAAATAAATTTTTAGAAAGTAAAAAAAGGGGTAAAGATTAATTTAACAAATAATTTAATAATATTAAAAATATTTTTCAAAACATTTTTATAAGAAACTAACATGGAATAGAAATATTCCCCACTGGAGACTTAAACAAAAAAATCATGAATAACGATGAGATTGGGAAATAAATACTTCTTTCATTATAATCAGTAGAATCATATGTCTATGAATGAAATAAAATTATATGAATATTAAAATACCATAATATTCATAATAATAGTCATAAAATACAATCATGGTCATTATATACACTACACAAAAGAAATAGGTTGTGTATAAGGTATGTGTCCAACAGAAATAAAAGTGAGACAAACATCCCTTACCTCACACTTCATATTTAGTTGTATGTACATTGACCTCATATATAATGGTTTAAATCATGTTATTAATTTATATCATAACCATTTTAATATTTATTATATCATATATTATCTTTTTATTTTATTTTATCACCTGTTTGTTAATAATATTTCATTATTTTCACTATTTTGGGTGTTAATTTCCTAGTTTCTCGAGAATGTTTTGACTTTTTATTTGTTATTACTATTTCTTAGATCATGATTTAATATTCTTCAGAATGTAAACCATGATTTAAATATCATATGTATTCAGTATATATATATATATATATATATATATTTATAATAATCCATAAAATTTGGATATAGGAAATTAAGTACATCGTTCATGGATACGATAGGTCATACGTACACATGAATGTTACTTTCATTTATTTTACATATAAAAAGAATGAAAATTAAATGATATATATGTATATTAAAATTATAGTATCATTTATATGTCATATATATAACATATTTTTATTAAAACCATCCTTTATACATTCCATGTATAGTGTGAACGAATCACATCGCTTTGAGGAGGTGGTAGTCCACACTTCCACAAATGATGTTATCGTATTTACATAAAATAGAAAGAATGAAGGTATGAGTTATATAAAAATTAAATAAGTATTAAGGAAACATAAATATAATATATATCAAATAAAAATAGCATTTCCATCATAATGACCAACCATGAGAGGTGGTAAAGGGAAAATGAATGACATCGTTTCGTGGGGTGGTAGTTCATCGTACAAAAATGGTAAATTCATTACCCATTTGATGGAATTGTGTATAGGTGTAGGTATAAAACTTAAGAAACATATCTGTATATTAATTATATTGGTGTTATTATATAATCATGTAATTATAATAAATGAATAAGTGGGAAAATAAATAAAACTAAAATGATCATTGAAGAATGTTACCTCTTATTTGGGTAACTCCTTTTGGTTTTCACCAAAATACTTCCTTACTATGATTTCTATCAAAAGTAAAGATTCTAGGATTAGGGTATAGAATTTGACATCTTATTTATTCAGGATTTGGTCAATAAATAAATCTAAAAGTGGTGTGAGTAAGTGAGGGAGGAGTTGCTCTTTTATAATTGAGGTGAGGGGTACTTTTATAAAATCTCAAAATATTAAATTAATATGAATTAATTTTCTCTTAAAAATGGATCCAAAGTGAGTTATTTATAATATAAGATTATTATGGGTCAAAATAATCTCAACCAATAATTTTTATAAAATTTTATGTCACATTATTACCCTTATCTTTAGGATTTAACCCTTAGTTAAACACTTCAACTCTTACCATGACAATATGACTTTTTTACTCTTTAAGGTTTAATATAGTAACTATACAATACAAAACGAACCATAAATGAGTAATGGATGAAATTTTAAACTTTATCCCAATAATTTTTCAGAATTTTATATTTATTATTAATTTTATATCATTTAATAAAATATTATTAAATTTAAAATATCATTAATGTCAATTTTGACATTATTCATTTATTGGCCATTAAAAAAATATCAATACACAAGATAACTTCGAAACAAAACCTTTAATACATCCCTAATATATCTCAATCATCTATAAAATTCATGTATTACATAAATTATATCAAATTATATTTATTTTAATAATTTTAAAAACATTTATTTGGTATGCCCGTTAATTAAACAATTGTTGTATCATCATTGTGTAAGACTTTATTTTAATTATTTATTTCCTAAAAATTAAAAATAAATTATCACGATGAAGATAAAAATTTTATATTTAAAATTAAAATTTATAGTCTAATATACCCTCTAAATAACCATATATAAAAAAATTAATACTTATTAAAAAAAAGAGTGTGACATATTGGACTTCCCTTAGAAACAAATACTATAAAACTCTTAAAGTCATCCAATTGGCTCCAAAAGTCCATCAAATCAGAAAAAGTATGATTTTGGTCAACAATATATCATCTAATAAAATTAGTAAAAGTTTTCAGATAATTTTATAATACTTCTAATATTATTTTGAAACTTATTTACTTGATTTACCCTTATCTGTGGTAATTAAAATAATATTAAAGTTACTATTCATTTTTTCCAAAAATAAAAGGAAAATATTTACATAATTTTTAACCAATTATTCCAAATATGGAATCCATTTTTAAAAATTCGAAAAAAATTTGTAGAAATTAATTTAAAATTAACCCCATTAAAGGAATGAGAAAATGAATTTTTTAAGTGAAAACATTCAAAATAATGAAATGTTTTTATATCATAATTCAATGTGAAATTGATTTTAATGGAATAAATTATATTAAATGATAAAAAATTAATCTAATTATTTTTTAAAACCAATTAAAAATTTAATTTAACATTATAAATTATTTAGACAAAAAATATGTTTTCAATCAAAATGCAATATTTTATCACTATTCATCAAATCATGAAACTTATCAAAAAAATACAAAAAATTAAACCAAAATAAATTTTTATAATAATATTTAAAATAATATGTTTATTTTTTCAAATAACATATATAAAATTGTAAAAAATTGTATTTAAAATAGGTTTTCTATTAAAAGGCGGTAAAAATGCCTTTAGAAAAATATTGGTTTTTATGTGTAAAATTGGGTTTGTAATTATATTATTCTTATTAAATATTTTCTATGAATTTAAATAATATTTTAGTTAATATACATTAAATTAATATCATTCACTAATGGTAATTAATTTGATTTATTTGGATAAAACAACTTTGTGAGCATAAAAATAGTTCTTTATAAAAACATTTTATATATATTCAGTTGGTTCCTATATTCATTTGTAATTAATTTTCAAGAAATTAATTAAACCATATATTTTCATAAGTTAGTTAGTACTATTAATAACCACCATATTAATGGAAAGGTTATATCTTATTATATTAAATAATAATATTTTATTTTTTGGTAAAACTCAGTATTATGTGTAATGCAAGCCAATTCATTGTTGTGTGTAGCGTAAGCTTAACATGGTGTTTCATATAAAGAATGTTAGCAACAAAATTAAATTTATTCAAAAATAAAAATATTACAATGTATTGGGGTGTTAAATTCTCCCTACCTTAATAAAATTGCACCCTTATAATTTAAACTTGATATCGGTAATTGAGGGTTTGAAATTTTAAAATAATATTATTGAAAAACCCAAATCACAAATAGTTTTAATAACACATCTACTTAATAATAGGTAAAAGGAAATGAAGAGGTCACAAAAAAACTTGGATTTTGAATAGGATAACATTAGTAAAAAACTAGATGTGGAAGAGAAATCTAACTATCATGTTCTTATAGAGAATGATAGAGAAAATGTACATCTGAAAGTCCACCCTCACAAGACCATAAATCTATGATGGGATAAAGAGGCCATTAATTTCTCAGTAAGAAAATTAAACAAACAATTTTTTTTTTCTAAAATAATTTTCCTAGAGTTAAGGAATTCATTTAATTCATATACTAAGAACATAAGGAAACGTACTTAATTGATAAGTTGAGTTTTGATCCTTTAATTAATTTCCATCACAAAATCATCTTTTTCTCCAAATGATGAGCATTTAAGATGAATTTTTTTTCCATTCTTGAAGAATTAAAATCCATTTATATAGATCACAAAATCCACAAATGTAAAAATATCTATTAATCTTATCTTTATACATTAACCAAAACCAAAATGGTTAAGATAAGATAAGATAATTCCCCAAAAGAATAAATCTTTATATGAGGAAAAACAACTTTAATCTCCAAAATTAAAAATAATACCCAAATTTAAACATATATCATTCATAAAATAACTGTCATTCCTCAAAAAAATACTAGAATAAGATTGAAACCCAAAAATCATAAGATTTTTTTAAAGGTTGGGGTCGATGCCTCATTTTATTATTTAAAAAAAAGACCTCTTTAGACTAGGTAGAGGGAGACCCATTACATAGCCTGAAGGCCCAAGGCCAAGTGGCCTGAATACTAGGCTTGAAAACCCATTTTGTTTGCTCAAAGGGACCCTCGGTGAATAGTACTGCTACACTACCTGAGCTACTACTGTACCTGCTACAATACCATTGCCGCTACAGTCCCTACTACAGTGCCCTGCTACAGTGCTTCTATAGTACCCAGAAATTAGTCCCTGCCCAGATTTGATCCTCGTTCTTTTGGATGCCATGCAGGAGCCTGTACCACTATGGTATAGGCTCGTTGGACAAAAATCATAAGTATTTGATCATATAGTCTTCAAATAACATTAATCACTCACAACATCTTATACCAAAAATTTAATTTCTTAAATCACATAATCTAAGATATTCAAATCATTTACATAAATTACCTGAATCACCATAAGTCTGTAATAAAATCATATATTATTCCAAAATATAATTCAAATTTTACTTCGCAAATAAAATCTCACAATATTCTATTTACCTCGATCATATAGGGTTCCCAAAATAGTGAATGCCTTCCAAAATAACATTAATCACCTAATCACCAAATCATTTTCCAATCCTAACGTAATCTATTTGGTAAAACAAATGTCTCCAAAATCAAAATAACCTTTATCCATTAGATATTTTAACCCAAAAAAGTCACGCTAACTGGGACTTCACATAGGCTGGTGGTAGGTGTTGCACCATTATCGCCCTTCGGTTGTGGGTTCAGACTGTGTGACATTTTTAGGTATGATAGGTTGCCACTCGGCATATGGCTTATCCTTTTTCTAAATCCATATTAATATTATCTAAAAATGTTATAAGAATCCTTAAAAAATAACCTAAAAATATTCGTCATTAAAGAAATGTTTTAACCATAAAGGTTATCTCATATGTTTTATTTTTGTATTCCCAATAATGTAAATACCCATAATTACCTTTAATTCAAAGATTATATAAACCGTAATGGTTATCCTTACCTTTAAACATATTTTTATAAAATTCAAAGGCATTCTTCCTTAAATTACTTTTTCACATGTACTAAACCAATGGGTTGTGTTCCTTAATGTATATTTTCCTAAATCTAGTTCCCAAGGTTGCTACTAAACTTCCTATGATACCGATTATAAAGACCCCAACCCCAGAATCCTAGAGTCAATGCATTACTTTATTACATTAGCATGATTACAAGGAATTAAATCTTGAATGACTGAATAGTTTAGCAGTTTTGGAAAACTACATTACATACATGATACCCGTTTTACATAAGGATATGAACATAATACATAACAAATAAAAATAAAAAGTATCCTTAATACTCATTCGAAGGATTCCTCTTCATAATTTGGGTAAAGGAAACATAATAAGGGTGAGATCAAATGCTTATTAAGGGTAAGTAAAATGGAAGTAATAATTAATTGAAGAGAATAAATCAACATTTAAAGGTAAATAACTGATAACACATGCCATTCAAATAGATAGATAAGGCATAATTATTATATCAAGTAAAAGAACTGAAACAATTTCCATTTAATAATTTAACTGATATTGTAATTCATCTATAGATATTTCAATAAAAAATCTAATGGATAAATAATAACAAAAATGAAGGCAATTCTTAATGATTAGTTGTCATGTATCTTACACATGAACCACAACCATCAAGACCTTTTATAAGATGGTTTAAGTCTATGGGTAGAAAACCGTATATTCTACTTGGAAACAAACTCTAAGGATTCTTATCCAAATTACTTCATCTTGTGATATTATTGATGCATCAAGGGGATTACTTTAAATGGTTCCCATCTCGTGTCATACTAGTCCAAAGATTTCTTCATATATCAACTAATCGATTTAAAAAAAGATTTTAAATCAAAGTTACCCATAGAACTTTGAAAATTGGTATTACCATGAATAAAATTACATTTAATATATAATATATCAAATGATAGTATAAATACACCACACACAAGAAATATTTTGTGAATATGGATTATACCTCACATAAGTAAAAGTGAGATGAAAAAATCCTTACCACTTTGTAATCATTTATTAAAAGGCCAATAATTTATAAAAATAATATTTTATTTGAAAATAAACTTGTAAAATTGTAGAGGAATATTGAAAACATTATTAAATCATTATGTAAGTAAATTCTGTTTATGTCGTATAAGTTAAAAACATTCCTTTTACTTTTGTAAGAAAACTCATAAAGTACCATGTTTTGGAAAATGACAGGAAGATTCCTTTTAAATAATTTTTTTAGAAAGTAAAAAAGGGGTAAAAATGACTTTAAACAATCATTAAATAATATTAAAAACATTTTTAAAAATATTTTTAGAATACACAAACATGGAAGATAAATATTCCTTATTGGACACTTAAACAAAAACAATCCTGAATAGCGATGAGATTGTGAAATAAATACTTATCACTTAATAATGAGTAGAATAATTTTTCCCATGAAAGAAAAAAAAATTATATGGATATTAAAATACCATAATATTAATAATAATAGTCATAAAATAAACCAATGGGAAGTATATACACCACATAAAAGAAATAAGCAGTGTATAAGGTATGTGTCCCGTAGAAATAAAAATGAGACAAAATCCATTACCTCACACTTTTTTTTAGTTGTACATTATTTAACCTAATGTATAATGGTTTAAATAATGTTATTAATTTATATCATAACCTTATTAATATTTATTATAACATATATTATCTTATTATAATATTTTATCACACATTTATTAATAAACTTCCATCATTTTCACTATTTCAGGTGTTAATTTCCAAGTTTCTTGAGTATGTTTTTGACTTGTTATTTGTTTTTACTATTACTTAGATCATTATATAATCATATCAATAATTTAAAACATGATGTAAATATCATATATATTCATTATTTTTATATTTATAATAATCCATAAAATTTGGAGATAAGAAATGAAATGCAAAGTTCATGGAGACGGTAGGCCATACGTACACATGGACATTAATTTTCTTTCTTTTCCATATTAAAAGAATGAAAATTAAATGATATATTTGTTTATTAAAAATTCATTATCATATATATTTCATATATATAACATATGTTTATTAAAAACTTCCTTTATATGTTCCATGTATAGTGTGAACAAATCACATCGCTTCGAGGAGGCGGTAGTCCACACTTCCAAAAAGGATGTTATCGTATTTTTTAAAAATGGAAATCATGAAGTTATGTTTCATATATAAAATAAATAATAATTAATAAAACATAAATATAATTTATATCATATAAAAACATTTTTTCTATTATAATTACCAATCATGAGAGGTGGTAAAGGAAAAACAAGCGACATCATTTCGTTGGGTGGTAGTTCGTCGTACACGAATGGTAAATTCATTACCCATTTGATGGAAGTGTGTGTAGGTCTAAGTCAAAACATTAACATATAAACATATCAATATATTTATTATACTTCTATTATTATATAATCATGTGATAATAATAAATTAAGGAGTAGGAAAAGAAATAAAACTAAAGTGATCGTTGAAGAACAATACCTCTTGTTTGTGTAACTGCTTTTGGTTTATAACAAAATCCTTCCTTGTTTTTCTTTCTTACCAAATTGAGGCTTCTATGTTTATGGGAGGAAAGTTGGGAGATTATTTTTATAGTGTTTGTTTAAGATAGAAACATAAATGTGGTGTGACGAAGTGATAGATGAGGTTCCCTTTTATAATTAAGACAAGGGGAACTTTTAGAAGCCCTAAAAATATTAAATTAATATAAATTCATTTTCTATTCCAAATGGCTCAAAGGTGAGTTATTTAAAATATAAAATCCATATGGGTCTAAATAATCTCAACAAATAATTTTTATACATGTTTAGTACATATTATTACCCTTATCTTTTGTCATTTCCCCTTAGTTAAACCTTTTAACTCTTACCGTGAGAACTTGTCTTTTTTCTCTTTGAGGGTTAATATAGTTATATAAAATGAAAAATGAACCAAAAATGAGTCATGGATTATATTTTAAACATTATTACAATAAGTTCCCGATTTTTATATTTTTTATGTATGTTATATCATTTAATAAAATATTATTTATTTTAAAATATCATTAATATCAATTTTGACACTATTCATTTCTCATCTTTTTAAAAAATAACAATGTAAAATATTACTTTGAACCAAAATCTTTAATAAAACCCCAATATATTTAGGTAATCTATAAAATTTATAAATGACATAAATTATATAAAATTATATTTGTTATAATATTTTTAATAACATTTATTTGATATGTCCATTAATTAAACAATTACTGCATAATCACTATTCAAGCCTTTATTTTAATTATTTATTACCTAAAAATTAAAAATAAATTATCATGATGAATAGAAACATTTTATAATTCAAATTACTCTTTACAATCAGTGATATTCTCTAAATAACCGTATATAAAAAAGTAATACTAATTAAAAACAAGAGTGTGACATATTGAAAATCCCTTAGAATAAAATATTATAAAAGACATAAAGTCATATAAGTGGCTTCAAGAGGCCATACAATTGGCCCAATGATTAGTTTTGTTGAAAATATACCATCCAATAAATTTATGGAAAGTGTTTGGGTAATTTTATAATACTTATAATATTATGTTTACCCTTAATTACCCGATTTAACATTAACCATAACAATTAAAAAAATACTAAATTGACTATTCAGATTACCAAAAAATAAATAAAAAGTATTTAAATAATTTTTCCCCACTTATTCTAAATAAGGAATCCATTTTTAAAAATTCAAAACAACTAATTTTCAGTAATTAATTTAAAATTAATCCCATATAAGAAAATGAGTTTTTAAAGTGAAAACATTCAAAAGATTGAAATGTTTTTATATCCAAATTTATTGTGAAATTGTTTCAAATGGAATAAATTATATTAAACGATAAAAATTTTATCTAATTATAATTTATAACTGATTAAAAATATAATTTAACAATATAAATGTTTTTGATGAAAAATATGTTTTCAATTAAAATGTAATATTTTATCTCTATTCATCAAAACATGAAACTTATTAGAAAAATACAAAAAATTCAAAAAAAGTAAATTTTTTATACTTTTATTTAAAATAATAAGTTTATTTTTTCAAGTAACGTATATAAAAGTGTCAAAAATTTGATTTAAAATAGTTTTTCCATTAAAAGGCAATAAAATCTTCTTTAGAATAATATTGTTTTTTATGCATAAAATTAGGTTTATTCTTTTATTATGCCTATTAAATCTATTATATGAATATAAAAATGTTTTATTTAATATATATTAAATTAATATCATTCACCAATTGTAATTAATTTAATTTAACAGGATAAAATGACTTTATGAGCATAAAAATAGTTCTGTGTAAAAACATTTCCTATATATTCAGTTGGTTTCTATATTTATTTGTAATTAATTTTTAAGAAATGAATTCAACCATATATTTTTATATGTTTGTAGATACTATTTATAACTTCCAACTTAATAGTTTAGTAATATCTTATTATATTAAATAATAATATTTTAATAATATTTTTTTGTCAGTAAAACTTGACCTTAAATGTAACAGAAGCCAACTCATTATTGTGTATAGTGTTAGCTTAACATGGTGTTGTGTATAAAGAAAGATAGAAACAAAATTAAATTTATTAAAATAATAAAATATTTTAAATCCTTAGGGTGTTACCTGTGATGAGGCTTAGAGATAGCAGTAGAGCCCATCCTTGTATTTTACTTCTTTTGTTTATATTTTTTATGTGGTCAGTCTAGTGAGTAACCAGATGGATTATATGATTATCTGCTTCCACATTATATTTTCTATATCATGATTCATTTTCATTGATTATGCATAGTCTAATTGTTGTGGTGGATGTTTCGGTAATGACCAGACCCCCCAGGGCCTTCCTGGAAAGTAGAATACTGAGCCACCACAACCCCAAGCCCACTTACATAGGCCAGGGGTTGTTGAAAATTTCTAAGAAGGCATAAATATAATGGGATGCCTTTGCCTAAAGTAATTTTATGCATTCACCAAACCATTTCCATATAGAACTAGAGAGGGGTAATAATAACATAAAATAACATCTAGAGTAAAAACCATGAATGTAATAACCTCTAGGGAATAAAAAAAGAGTGTGATAGTGTAATCTGAAAAGTAAAGAGAAAAATATATGCCCCTTAGAAAAGATATCCCAACCTAACAACAAATGTAATAAAGAAATTCTAAGAGATCCCATCTCAAGATCTCTAATCCCAACCACCATATGTGGTCTATGTATCCTAGTATCCTTATGCTCCTTTAAAATCACCACCTACTTGTCTGACACCTATATAATGCATGACACATTTAGGCAAGGACCATGAAAAGGTGAGTATATACATACCCAGTAAGAAGCCTCACAAAAATAAAAGGGATCAATAAAAAACATGTTAGATGTAGTCAGATCAACCCAAAGTAAGATGGAAAGTAAATACAACAACACACACAAACACATGTATATATGATTATATAAGAAACCCATATGATATAGAAAAAGGATATTCATCTCATATCCCTACTTAGGATGCTAAGCCTTTCTATAGATACAGAGGTCCATCATCGATTACCAACATCTCACGTGTCTATCCAAAGATGTAATAAGGTGGGCTCTCACCTCAGCACTTCTCTAAATACCAAGGGAGTGCAACCTCCAAAGGATAAAGGTCCCACATCCTGTTATGACATGTGGATTCCATATAGTAAATAGAGGACCCAAAACTATGTGGGGGAGTACTGTCTCTATGTCTGACTACTGAATATGGGGGACCCATGCCTTGGTCGGATAGGGGAGTACCATACTCATCCATCCAACGGCCCGAATGCCTTCAAATTTTTATTATTATTGAAAGAAAACCCCTTCTTAAGGGAAGAAGGGGGAAACCCTAACAGAAATCATTGACATAAAACAGATAAAATGAACCAAAGGTCTAGCGAGACAAACCAAACTAACAACATGGAACAACCCCTCCCCAGCAATTAATCGAGAAAAAACTCTCCACCGGTGCAAAGCTAAATGACAAGCAAGTGTCCTATGTCAAAGCATAAGCTCGATCTGATGGAAAACGTCATACCCTCTCAAACATCCAAATCCATAAAGCTCTGCAATGATAAATAGCTCGCTCTATAACATTTTCTGGGGCCAAATCCGCATGGTCAAGTCCGAGTGCATCGCTATACCAACAGACCACAAAAACCATTTCATCATTCCGAGAAGATAGAACCACATAACCTCCAACAATCGATCATCCTGGACCAACCCTGTGATCCTCCACCCCGCCACCATTGCCACAGAATCCCAGAAGACAATCTAAAGGGCGCGAGTTCAAACATCGTCATGAAGGCCCAACCCTACGCCGAGGGACCACCACCAATGACGGAATATAGGTCTTCTTGAAACAGAAACGTCTCTCTGGTCATGAATCCGTTCTGATTAGAACCACGGATGAACCCTCACCAGGTTCCGGTATAAGCCACATGATGACAAGAACGAACAACCATCGTTGTCGAACCAGGACAACCCAAACCAAATACAACCAGATAACTAAATCACAACTCTTCAAAATTAAAATCTTGTAATAAATCACAGAGACCAAAGACCTCCCCCACCCCTCCGAAGCTCTGTAGATATGACGCTAAGCTGCGCCGGAAATCTCTGGAAGCAAGCCCTGATCACACCGGATCGTCAGACAGCCGAGCAACCAGCCGAGAGAAAGATAGAAAGTAACCCTGGTCACGCCGGATAGCCGATAGACCAGCCCTCTCCATCACCTGTGCGTGCTAGACGATCCGACCAACCTGAACCAAGAACGGGCCACCCCAAGCATTATTGCCATCGGAAGGAGAGAAACCACTGAGTTGACATCCAAAGCTCTTTCGAGAAGAGGAGACACCAACATGACGTCTTCATTGACCAAAGAACTAAGCCGATCCAATCATCTAACCTCCTCCGAGAAGGGACACCTCCATACCGCAATAGAGCCCACGTCGAGTTGAAAAACGCCGCCATCGTGAGAAAATCCTATCTCAAAGGGGGAAGGAAGATAAAAAAGGGTGAAAACCCTAGGTTCTACATAGATAATTCCTTACGCCCTCCAAGGATTCCGTGTTGGGTGGTCATGTACCATCCCCAAGGATAGAGGACATACAACTTTAAAAGGGTAGTTCCATCTATTCCTAGAATAATGAGTATGGAGGAATCATGCCCTTGTGTGATAGGGGGTACAATCTTCATGGATATTGGATTCACAACCTAGTGCAGTAAGGGAGTAATTCATATATATCTAAACAAAATTATGGAGGAACCACACCTTGGTGCGATAGGGTAATACCATATCTAAGGATAGAAGACCCGTGTCTTGGTAAAATAGGGGAGTAAGACCTCTATAGATAAAGAGTATTCATGACTTGAACCCTAGTGTGACAAGGGAGTACTGTATCCATGGATATAGGACCCACACCTTGAATAGGGGAGTATCATCTCTACCTGGACTCATAGAAAACCCTACCTAATCATTTCAATCATCAAGAATTTACTAACTAAATTACATTCTTATAATATCTTTAATCATATCTTATAATCCAATAAAAAAACCGCCATTTCATTATACATGAAACACATATGATAGACTACATGCGTGTCAAAATAAAAGTCAAAATGAAAGAGATACAAGGGGTAGTAGTTTCATAAAGAAGTGCATGGTGTGTAAGGGGTTTCACACAGTGTGTGACCTCACCTAGACTCCCAGTTGTGTCGTCTTCAACACATGGATCATTGGCCATATAGTACTAAATGGAATATAAGGGGTCTATAGAGAGTGTGACCATAATATGATTCCTGGATGTGTTCTCCTTTATACATGGATCTATGGCCATGTTACCGTAAAAAACATGTACAAGACCCATATGACATGTCTCGGCCACCCGAGTCCTACTCATGTGCACCTGGTCATGCTTGTGTCCTTCATTCCATGTTCGTGTCTCTATCTATGCCCATCAAGTTGTAACAATGTACATAGTCATGTCCCTAACTATGCCTAGGTACCATCTTGTGCCCATGTACTCTTAGAGTACACGGTGTTTCCTCCCACAAGGGGTCCTATGAATTTGTAGATGGAACATGGCCTCACTACCTATGGAGGGTCACACAGCGTGTGGCCTAGCCACATGACACGTGATCCTTATCTTTTTTCCAAAACCCTAGCCGCCATACCTGGGTGACTACATAGTGTGTGTTCATCTGAGTACACACTGTGTATTCAATATTTTCATATAAATTCATATTTTCAGGTGTTCACCAGGTCCAGTTTCTCCATAAATAATCACACCTATTGAACACCCAAAATAAAAGGTAGTCACCTATGGTCATCATTTTCCAGCATTTGGTAGATGAAAAATGGATTTCCTACCCTCCGCTCGAAGCCGCTATGCACCTTGTGTGCCTCCCAACATCGCTGCTGCTTCAGATCCCAAATCCATGGATTATCAAATACGTTCCATTACGATACATCTACAAAACACTAGTTTGGTCATCGTGTATGCATCCACTATGAATCCATGGGTTCAATCATGCTCGTACCCACACAGAAATTCCGAACCATTGCCCCATAGTTTGATAATGAATAACATGAAGACAAGTGGGTTAAAGGCACAAGAAAAAAGGTGCATAAATAATTGGCCAATAGATCTTGGAAAACGATCATAGATCAAAGATATTTGGGGTGAGAAAACCGGCATAATCAGGAATAAATTTATTAAACAATTTAATTCGATACATGGTCTCATTTGAAGGATTAAATTAATTACAGATCAAATAATAACAGATAATATTGTAATAAATATTTTAATCAAGGTTGAAAAGTAAAATTTATGATCCCTACATAAATATTGGATTAATTTTAAGTGAATACCATGTTTTCTAGTGATGAGGATGATCTTTTATGTCTACTTCCTATCAATTCACCTTGATCTGATCACCAGTTGTTGTATGATCTCTATCCTCCAACAAATAACAAAGAAACATCATCTCAACGATCCCATGGTTATGAATATTACCCTTTAAAGTCACCATTATAGGCTAATTATATAGGGGAAATAGTTTTTTGGAATTAAATTAATATAATTAATTAATCCACTTAACAAACTCGGCAATGACTACCTCATCTGAACCTCTTGTGCCGAACGACCATAGGTTTCACCTAGGGTAATCCCCATGCACCATATTCAACCACATTATCAAATTTTAAATCCAATACTCCCTTCAAGATATATTCCATTATTTCTAAAAAATTATGTTCATGTGATATAAAATATTTTTAATATTTTTATAAAATTAATTCCAGGATCATTGATCCTTAGAATCTCATGTCGTCTTAGAGCTTGGATCTAAAAATGTTCCTAGATATATTTAAAAGTCTTAAAAATAAAAAATAGAGTCACTACATTATTACCTCCTTTAAATATTTTCATCACCAAAAATCACAAAATAAATAGAAAGGTAGGGATAATAAGCCAAAATCTATCTCTCCCACTCCCAGGATCTCTCCTACATGATCTCATGATACCGAAACACATGAACCAAGGTAATAGTCTTTCCACATAGTATCTTCTCCTACAAATCCTAAATCACCACTGGGTATTCCGTGAAGGTTCCACCAACCTTGATGTCCATCTTGACTCAATCAGTAACATGTGTATGATCATGCACATATCTCCTCAACTATAACAGATGGAATAATTCATGCACCTACTCCAATATATGGGGTAATTCTAGGAAGTAATAAACCTCTCCAACCCTCTACAAGATCTCAAATATCTCGATGAACCTCAGGGATAACTTTCCTCCCTAGTCAAATCTCCTCAATTCTCATCATGGGGAAACTATCTAGAAAATTTGGTCTCCCTATTCAAAATAAAAGGGCCTATAACATAAATTTTCATAAGATTTATTCCAGATCTAGTATGTCCTCATATACTCATGGATCACCTTGACCTTCTTCATCATCACCTGTACAATCTCTGGCCCAACAAGGGATGTCTCATGGATTTTAGTCCATCATAATGGTTATCATAGGGTCTCCCATACATAGTCTCAAAAGGTTCCATATAGATAAAAAAGTGATATCTATTATTATAAACTAACTCCACCAAAGGTAATTGATCCTCCCATCTCTGGCCAAAGTCTAACATGCAATCCCTCAGCATGTCCTCCAATACCTATATAGTGTTCTTAGTATTCCCATTAGTTTGGGGGTGAAAAGATGTACTCATCCTCAACTATGTCTTGAATGACTCCTAAATTCCTCTCCATAACCATGATGTGAACCACATATAAAGGTTGAATACAATAATCAAGGTAACCCCATGAAGGCGGATGATCTTCCTCATGTACAACTACACCAAACTCTACACCAAACACTTCTACCAAATAAAAAGTAAGTGTGTCGACGTGGTAAGTCGATCAACTATCACCTAGATGGAATATTGGACTCTCACAATCCATGGAAGCCCTGTCATTTATTCTATGGATATGCAGGCCCATTTATACTCTGGGATCTGAAGAGGCTGCAAAAAACCTAACAGAACATGGTGCTCAACCTTCACCTGCTGACATGTGAGACACTGAGAGATGAACTTGGCTACGATCCACCTCATTCCAGCCCACAAAACTACCAATAAAGGTCTCTATACATCTTCTCCACACTAGTATGTACAACCAATGGAGAAGAATGAAACTCCCTTATCACCTCCTCTTGCAACATGACTAGAACCATAATCTATCCCTGTAAAAGGATTACTTGGTTCTCTACTTCATAGAATCTATCCGGTAAATATTCTAAGGATATATAGTCATTTAGGACCTCATAGTTGATGTATCACAACTGAGACTCACTCACATTTTGGAGAATAATAGGAGTAAACGCCATATAATGAAGACAAGTAGCACCCTCCTCCTTTACAAGGGCTAGTGATAATGAATTCAACTACTTAGAAGACTCCTCCCCCAAGAGAGACTGAGAATTCATCTTATGGGAATCTGCCACCATGTTTCCCATCCTATGAGTATAGAATATCTCAAAGTAATAGTCATAAAGTAACTCTAACTAGAAATTCTATATCTGGATCTGATCTCTCTATATGAAGATGTACCTAAGACTCTAATGGTCTGAGTAAACAACAAATAAATATCACAAAAGATAGTTCCTCTAATCCTCAGAGTGAAAAATACCTCTTCCAAATATAGTACATGAGTCGCATAGTTCATCTCATGGGGTATCAATTTACATGACCCATATGTAATCACTACCTTCCTCCACATCAACATGCATCCAAGCCTAGCTTTAGAGGCATCACAATACACTACATACTCTACAGCCTCCTACGCTATTCTCAAAACATGATCCCTAGTCAGCCTTAGTCTCAACTCCACAAAGGATCTATCACACTACTCAGTCTAGGTAAATGGATTCCCTTTCTATTTCAAGGAGGTCAAAGGATATACAATCCTTTATAATTCCTCCATGAACCACCTTTAAAACCCTTACAAGATGATAAAATTCCATACCTATGACATGTTCTTGGGTGGATCCAAATAAATAACTATATAAATATTCAATTGGTCCACAACTAATACATGATAAAAAATGACATTCCCTAGAAATTTAACCTCGTGGATCTAGAACTAGCACTTTGAGATATTAACATAAAGCTGGTGATCCTAAAGAAACTCAAGGACCATCCTCAAGTGATCTTCATGCTCATCCTCTGTTGTAGAGTAGATTAGTATGTCATCAATACATACCACAAAATGGTCCAAGTATGGATGAAATATTTGATTCATCAAATCCATAAACATAGTGGGGGATTTTTTTCACACCAAAAGGAATCACTAAGAACTTATAGTTTCTGTAGCAACATTATAATGTCATCTTCATAATATCATCCTCGCGAACCCTCAACTCTTGGTATCCAAATATGAGATCGATCTTCAAGAACCACATCGTGCCTCATAATTAATCAAATAGGTCATTAATACCTAATAATGGGTAATTTTTATTCATCATGGTCTAGTTTTGGTGATGATAATCAACATAAAACCATAAGACCAGGTCCACCATTTTCATGAACAAAATTTGAGCTTCCCAGGGTGATATGTTGGGTCTGATAAAACCCTTCTCTTAAAAGTTCTCCAATTACACCATTATCTCTTGGAGTTTGGTATGGGATATAAGATATTCTATAGAAGATATCATAGTGGTCCTTGGGTGAAATTAAATGCAAAAAATCAATCTCCTGCCTTAGAGGTAGTCCCATAACATCCTTGGGGAAGACATCCATAAAATACTCCACAAATAAAGGAACCCAGATGCTCGAAGATACCACTATTCCATGGGATAAGATTTACAACTGATGGGTGATGGGTTACAAATTCCCAACCACAAAACCCACATACACTACCATGAGATCTATCTCACCCACAGAGGATAATCTAATCCCATATGTATGAAGGCATATGACTCATCTATGGTGACGGTCAATCTGATCTCGAACCATGGACAACTAGTTGATACCCAATATGATATCATAAGGTCTCATTATGATGGAAAAGAGGTCCCATAATAAACTCTATCCATCAATACATAACTCAAATTTATAGCAGATAATTGATATTGAAGAAGTGTTCAATATTAGAACCTCAAGTCAAAGTTTCTAGGACAAAGTCTAAACTTGGAGATCCAAGTATCATACTAGGAGTAAGGAGATAAAGGAATGACTCACACTTGTTTCTACTATTACTGAAGAAATATTATATTAAATATATATTGTACCTCTAATCATATTGTGATCTTCCAGTACATAAGCCTCCAAAGCCTATAGCTACCCGTGACATTGACCTCCAACTCCCAAATCTTGGGGTGTTCCTCCTAGTAGTGGTGGTAGAAGGAGATCATAACATCATCCACCACTAGTATCTCTTCCTATGTGAGATCTACCTTATACTCTACCATATCAACCTTCCTAGGGACTACCCTATCCACACATGGGAGAACCCTGATCATGGAACTAAGTTTTCCATGGAGGTTTATACACTGTCTTCCTACCATATTTATCATGTCGAGTTTAGAAATCACATGCCAAGTGACCTTTCCCATCACATTCATAGTATTTATCCTCTCTCAGATACCCTAGTCCTTTGTACAATCCTAGTTTCATATGACTACATGTCTAAGTCTGAGTATGGGTACACATCATATGCCTCAAAAACTTGTATCTTATATCCACTGCAAATGAATCATCCCTAGGATACCTACTGAAGGTGTAAGAACCCAGGTTTTTAGAAATGGGTCAAATTCCGACCCTGTTTAAACTTTCTGACTGGTTTTTGAGAAGTCTGGAAAATATGGGTAGTTTTTGGAAATTTGCAGACTACACGCCATGTACTTTAAGTACACGTCATGTATGAGTTACCCAACTGACCAGTCGTGTGCTCCCTGAGTACATGTCGTGTAAAGACCATGTAGAAGTTTCTTACTAAATGGCGTGTATTTATAGACACGTCGGGTATCCCTTACCCGTGTAAGTCCAAGTACATGTCGTGTGGTGCCTAGGTGTGAATTTCAATCTACACGGCATGTATCCTTCCTTGACACGTCGTGTACCTTTGTCCCATATAGCGGCCGAGACCCTAGTCATGTGTTGACCGTGTGCACGGTCTAGGCCATGTGCTGGACTCCGCTTAAGTCGGAGTACGGAAACACATCTACACGGCGTGTACTTTGTAAATACACGTCGTGTACTTTTATTTTTATTTGAGCGATCGAGGCGTCATTGTGTCTCATTCCCATAAATACCTTCTTATTCCCCATTGAACAGATGGCTCATCCGAGAACCTCCTAAAAACACAAACCCTTCCAGAATAGTCATACGACCTTCGTTATTCGATCCGTTGGTGGCAGCGGGACTGCATCGGAAAGGATAACCCCACACACCCTTCTTCGTCTTTGATCCCTCACCTATTCCTCCATAGATTCCATCCAAACGGAATTTATAGATTTTATGGAAACACAAATATACCACAATTCAGTCTGATTTAGAGGCTAAAATCAAAGGAGTGTCATTGTATGATTACGAGGTGGGTGGTGCATACCTTCTTTCGTGTTTTCGTAGACTTTTGGGTGTTGCGACCTACAGGCGTGATGTCAGGTGTTGAGAAAAACCCTATTTATTTGTTTTTCATTAATTATCTGCATTGTGAGATGCCTCTAGGTATTTCCGGACCCTTGTTGTGCTAGAGAAAGGCCAGGTGAGAGGTCATGGCTCATTTGGGGCAATTCGGTCGGGGGTGCCGAAATGCGTATGATTTCAACCAATATTTAAACTTCTGATTTTAGACTGATTTTGTTGTTGTTGGATTAAACTGCTGAGTTTGATTTGTTAATCATGTTAGTAATTGTTTAAGTCATTTAAGACCTTAGGTTCTGGTATGGATTTTCATAATTTAGTTCAATTTAATTGTTTAGTGATTTCCTATTTCAAGTGATGCTTGAGTATAGTTATGAAATGTGGGATATTACCTGTGTTGAGCTGCTCGTTGTGTTGGTTGTGTCCTAGATATTTGTTGAGTGATGAGGATCACAGGTTGGGGATTTGGCTCGGTTTACTTGGGGTGGTTGCTACCATGGGATTGGGCGTCATAGATGTCGGTTGAGGCAGTCGGACTTTCAAGTTGGGCTTGGCCTGGGTTACTTGGATGACAAGACCATCAGACTTGAGCGACAGGTTCATAGGTACACGACGTGTCATAAGTGTTGTGGCTTGGGACATGATGAGGTGATTAACGCTCACCAGGTACTTTTGTGTAGTGTGCACACAGATAGACTCCGCGATGAGGTGGTACGACCACTCGCTGGGTAGAGGCCCCTGATAGTTGCGGTTAGGTATTTTGGTTTAGGGTTGCTTGCCATAGAAATCCACATGGAAGGTGAGGATCCCTCGGGAGACAGCTTTGAGGTGGTCAGGTTGGGGGCAGAGGCTCTCCGTGATTTGAGGGTAGACATTGCTATCCCTATGATTACTATTTGAGGACAGGTATCGATGTTCCTCTGGATATTGTGCCATGGGAAGGTTGAGCTTTTGAGCTGGGTTACGATGGTTGGGTTTTCCTTCGGCACGTCAATACTTGAGACACATGGTGTCAAGTGGCACGAGGTGTCGGGCTGTAGACTAGAGATTTTGGCGTTGGCCGAAGCAGGTGACACTTCCTGGTGGCTACTGAGCACCAGTGAAGTCTTTGTTTACTTTTGGGCATTGCATTGTTTATTGTTTTTCTTATATAAGAATGTCTTCCTAAACAATTATATTAGGTACACACCTATGGGTGGTATCCTACTGAGACTTGTCTCACACCCTACACGGGCCCTTCAGGACGCGTGTAGACTTTATGAAATTGCGTGCAGGTAAAGGGTCAGCCTCAGGAGCTAGACTTTATTGCTGTTGGCATGGATACTGGTATCGACCTTGAGGTCATGACATGCTGGAGTTACTTTTTTTAGTTTTCTTTATTGTATCAGCATGCTTACTTTATTATTTAACAACTTTTGGTTAGCCATTGGAGCCATTTATATACGGATATGTATGACTTGTTTGAGATGCATGACTTGTTTGCTTATAGTAGTAGTTTCTTGTATTCTTCCTCTTGTTGTTCTGTTTACTTTTCGCTGCTGTTGCTTCTATATTTGCTTCTGCTGGTTTATCAATATTTGATATGCTTCCGCTATGCGGGTCTGGTTCGAGTCTACTGAGTCATTTATTTCCTCTGCACTTTTAGTATTATACTCATACCAGTACCATTTTTATTCCTCTGAGAGGGTATAGGCTCCCCAATATACCTATTCAGACCCTCGTTGCTAGTCGATAGACTTTGGTGTTTAGGGAATGTGCGCCTCAGGTCGTAACACCCGACCCATTTGGAACTGTTCGGGTGGCTAGCCGGGTCCGGGTCGTTACAAAGTGTTATCAGAGGGGTTCTTGAAACGGATTTAGTAGTAGTGTTTTCTTGCTACAAATGAGTTAGAGACTTATCTTTTTATTTCTGATGGTTTTACTATTTGGGATATGGTAGACTAGAGATAGGTGGTTGTTGGAACTGGATTTTGAACTTGTGCTTGGGTGCCTGCAGCCCCATGTATGAGGGATGAATTTATTTGTCATGGGTGTGAATTGCTATTTTTTTTCTCAGATTACGATTTATATGATTTCCACCTCGGTGGCTCACTTATTGTGTGATGTTATTGATTATAATATGTAAACCTTGTCTGGTATGGCAAGGGTTGCTTTCTTGGATTTTGATAGGCACATTTTAGGGTATTTAAATTTTATAACTGCACGTATGCTTTGTGAAGTGATAATTCCATGTGAATATAATCAATTTCCATGCTTTGTGTGCTTATAAAATGTGAATAGGTGAAACTCCTGATAGAATTTCTTGTTTATTTCATTGTGTATGTCATGCTTTGTATTTGGTAGAAATGAATGTGCAGGACATTTGGGTCTGGCTCTTATGAGAGCAGGCAGGTACTATGGGTGAGGTAGTGTAATTGTCAGGATTGGGCGACTCGGTCGTCGGGTTTGAGGCAACGTTGGTTGTCAGGATGCGCTTGGCCCGAGGTATTATTGATACTTCTCTCTGTTGAGGGCGGGTAAGGAGGTCGTGAGGTTGGGATGCCGAGGGCATGGGTTGTTATAGGGGAGATGGGTTACGGATTCACAACATGATGGAGCATCAGGCAGAAGATGATGCAGTACCGCATGATCAGGTTCATAATCCGGTGTAGGCAGAGCGTGAGCCGTAGGTACAGGCTGAGGGACATGATCAGGTTCAGGATCCAGTGCAGGGAGGAATGCAGCTGGGTTTGGCATCGTTCGGTCCATGGCTCGACGAGCAGCTCCAAGAGAGCCTGGTACGCGGCTTGTAGGGGATTGACAGAGGCGCGTAGGGTACAGAGCCTTCTATGGCGTATCTGATGTGGGAGTTCCAATCGTAGCACCCACTACTTTTTTAGGGTGAGGGTGGTCCACAGGCGGCAGAGAACTGGATAGAGAGTATGAAGATGATATTCGAGCATCTCAAGACGCCTCCAGGGTGGAGGGTCAAGTTGGCGAAGTACATGCTGAGAGGACCGGCGAAGTGTTGGTGGGATATACAGGTACAAGCTCGTAGGCAAGAGGGACTGGCATGGAAGGACTTCGAGGACATGTTCTTTGAGCACTTTTATCCGGAAACGCTGAGGGCAGCGAGATCTTGGGAGTTCTTGAGTCTTCATCAGGGAGATATTTCCATTATGGACTATGCATCTACCTTCACAGAGTTGTCCCGTTTTTCACCTTGTATGGTGAGCGATGACGTAGCTAGGGTGAGGCGCTTCGAGGAAGGCTTACGACATGCCATCCAGGTTCAGGTAAAAATCTTCTGGCTGGGTTCCTTCTCTGAGGCAGTGAACTAGGCACTCATAGTCAAAGGAAACGATAGAGAGACATCTCATTTTGGTAGGGTGATAGCTTCAGGTGATGGTCCAGACAGCAGGAATCGAGGGAGAGATGAGTTCCAGCAGGGCGAGCAGGCCAAGGACTCAGCTAGACCACCTCATGGAAGTTCAGTGGTGGGTTGATTTCAGTGTGGATAACCGGGACATGTTTGGTCTCAGTGCTATAGGCCCCCAAAGGAGTGTCAGGCGTGTGGACAGGTCGGGCATCTAGAGAGGTTTTACAAGCAGCCTTCTCAGACATCCGGCAGGAAGGGACCGGGACAGACTTTGGCATTAGGATTTGGTTCAGGTTCGGTACCAGGAGAGGGTATCCGAGGTTCAGCTGTACGCGGGGGACATGATAGGGATAGTGGGATCCAGCTGAGGGGCCAATGGCCGGTGACTGGAGCAGCATCGCAGGGTGGTCAGGCATCAGGCAGTCGTGCTTTAGGCCAGGTTCATGCTGTAGAGCAGCCAGGGATCGAGTAGGCTGGAGATCCAACGACGGTGGCAGGTACACCGCGGGTGTGGCCGTGATTTTCCTTAATTTCTTTTGGCATGGACTCTTGAGGCATGTCTAGTTGAGTGCACGGGCTTCACATGATACTTATGGACTGATTAGATGCTAGTTAGTGGGATTGGCATCATATCGGATGCGTTATATATTTTATTTATATATTTGAGATGTGTGGCATCAGAAGCATCAAGGATACGGATTACTTGAGGTGCATGGCAACAGTTTTTATTTGAGCATCTATTAGATGCAGGACCTCAGGGAGGCGGACGCCGATGTGGTGAGGGTTACGTTGGGTGTCAATAGCGACACGTGAGCACTGAGGAGGTGCAGGGGTGACGATGCATCATGGGAGGACCATGGGTCTAGGAAATAGGTTGTTGGGGCTTGCTTTTTTATTTGATTTGCTTTTATATTTGTTCGGGTTGAGACCGAGTAGGTAATTCCTAAGGTGGGGAGCCCCTGTAGGATTTTAGATAGAACCTTAGGACCAAGGTAGTCCAGGTTATTTAACGGGGATGGGTGTGTTCGGTGTCGTCTCCGGGTTTTGGTTGGTAGCTCGGGGGGCGAGCTACTTTAAGGTGGGGGATTTTGTAAGAACCCGAGTTTTTAGAAATGGGTAAAATTCCGACCCTGTTTAATCTTTTCGACTGGTTTTTGAGAAGTCTAGAAAATCTGGTCAGTTTCTGGAAATTTCCAGACTACACGCCGTATACTTTAAGTACACTTCGTGTATGAGTTACCCGACTGACCGGTCATGTGATCTCCGAGTACATGTCGTGTGAAGACCATGTAGAAGTTTCTTACTACACGACATGTATTTATAGACATGTCGTGTATCCCTTACCCGTGTAATGCCAAGTACATGTCGTGTGGTCCCCAGTTTTGAATTTCAATCTACACGGCGTGTAGCCTTCCTTGACACACCGTGTACCTTTGTCCTGTGTAGAAGTCGAGACCCTATCCGTGTGTTGACTGTGTGCATGGTCCATGTCGTGTGATGGAATTCTCTTACGTCGTAGTACGAAAACACATTTACACGGCATGTACTTTGGAAATACACACAAAGTAATTTTCTTTTATTTGAGTGATCGAGGCGTCATCGCGTCTCATTCCCATAAATCCATTCTTCTTCCCCGTTGGACGGATGGTTCATCTGAGAACCTCCGAAAAACACAAACCCTTCCAGAATCGTCATACAATCTCCGTTCTTTGATCCGTTGGTGGCAGTGGGACCGCATCGTAAAGGCTAACCCCACGCACCCTTCTTCGTCTTTGATCCATCACCTATTCCTCCATAGATTCCATCCGAATGGAATTTCTAGATTTGAAGGAAATGCATATCTACCGCAATTTAATCCGATTCAGAGGCTGAATTCAAAGGAGTGTCATCGTACGAGTACGAGGTGGGTGGTGCATACCTTCATTCGTGTTTTCGTAGACTTTTGGGGGTTGCGACCTCCAGGTGCGACGTCGGGTGTTGAGAGAAACCCTATTTATTTGTTGTTCATTAATTATCTACATTGTGGGATGACTCTAGGTATTTCCTGACCCTTGTTGTGCTAGATCAAGGTCGGGTGAGAGGTCATGGCTCTTTTGGGGCAAATCGGCCAGGGGTGTCGAAATGCGTATGATTTGGACCAATATTTAAACTGCTTATTTTAGACTGATTTTGTTGCTGTTGGATTAAACTGTTGAGTTTGATTTGTTAATCATGTTAGTAATTGTTTAAGGAATCTAAGACCTTAGGTGCTGGTATGGATTGGCATAAGTTAGTGCAATTTAATTGTTTACTAATTGCCTTTTTCAAGTGATGCTTGAGTATAGTTATGCAATGTGTGATATTACATGTGTTGTGCTACTTGTTGTGTTGGTTGTGGCCCGAATATTTGTTGAGTGATGAGGATCACAGGTTGGGGCTTTGGCTCAGGTTACTTGGGGTGGTTGCTACCACAGGATTGGGCGTCATAGACGTCGGTTGAGGCAGTCGGACTGTCATGTTGGGCTTGGCCCGGGTTACTTGGATGGAGAGGCCATCAGACTTGAGCGACAGGTTCGCAGGGACATGATGTGCCAGAAGTGTTGTGGCTTGGGACATGATGAGTTAATTACCTCTCACCAGGTACTTTTGAGTAGTGTGCACATAGATAGACTCATAGATGAGGTGGTACGACCACTTACTGGGTAGAGGCCCCTGATAGTTACGGTTAGGTATTTTAGTTTGGGGGTGCTTGTCATAGGAAGCCATGTGGAAGGTGAGGATCCTTCGAGAGACAGCTTTGAGGCGGTCAGGTTGGGGGAATAGGCTCACCGTGATTTGAGGGCAGACATCGCTATCCCTCCAGTTACTATTTGAGGACAGGTATTGTTGTTCCTCCTGATGTTGTGCCCTGGGCAGGTTGGTCTTTCGAGCTGGGTTACGACGGTTGGGCGTGCCTTCAGGACGCCGATACTTGAGACACATGGTGTCAGGTGGCACGAGGTGTCAGGCTACAGACCAGAGATTCCAGCGTTGGCCGAAGAAGGTGACACTTCCTAGTGGCTGATGAGCACTAGTGAAGTCTTTGTTTACTTTTGGGCACTGCACTATTTACTATTTTTCTTATATAAGTATGTCTTCCTAAACACTTATATTAGGTATGCACCTCTGGGTGGTATCCAACTAAGACTTGTCTCACACCCTACAAGGGCCCTTCAGGACGTGTGTAGACTTTATGAAATTGTGTGCAGGTAAAGGGTCAGCCTCAGGAGCTGGACTTTAGTACTGTTGGCATGGAGACTGATATGGACCTTGAGGTCATGCCTTGCTGGAGTTAATTTGTTTAGTTTTCTTTATTGTATCATCATGCTTACTTTATTATGTAATAACTGTTGGTTAGCCATTGGCGCCGTTTATATACTAATATGTATGAATTGTTTGGGATGCATGCCCTATTTTATTATAGTAGTAGTTGCTTGTATTCTTCCACTTTTTGTTCAGTTTACTTTCCACTACTGTTGTTTCTATATTTGCTTCTGTTGGTTTATCGATATTTGATATGCTTCCATTATCCGAGTCTGGTTCGAGTGTGTTGAGTCATTGATTTCCTCTGAAATTTTAGTATTATACTCAGACCAGTACCATTTTTATTCCTACAAGAGGATATAGCCTCCCCACTATACCTATTCAGACCCTCACTGCTAGTCAGCAGCCTGTGGCGTTCAGGGGAGGTGCGCCTCAGGTCGTAACACCCCGACCTGTTCAGCACTGTTCGGGTGGCTGGCTAGGTCCAGGTCATTATAAAAGGATCCAACATCATATCATCCCTCAAATAGGATGATCTTTGTCACTATATCCCACTATAGCACTCCATTATATTTGGGAATGCATAGGGGTACCACACTGGCACAAGTATCTCTATGGAGACCATGCTCAAACATCCATGCCTGGAAGTAACCACCCTGAATCATTTTTGAGGGAGTATTGTGTAAGTTTAGTGAACCTCATGGCATAGTAAAAACCTATCACCCCTCTCTATTGTATCCCCAAAATCTCTTTAATATGAACTGAGCATAAAAATGAGGGGTAGTAAACCTCATGAAACAACTGCTTGGAGTTGGATCATGAGAGTGTTAACCCATCATATGTTTACGTGACTAGACTCCACTAGCGCCCAACTACTTCATGGAAAAGACTGAATTCTAGTGAAACCATATGATCAGTTGGGGTCCGTACAACACTGAAAACTCAAATCATTAACTCTATCAAATCATTTGATGTCTAGGGATCTGGCTCACCATGGTACCATATCAGCTTCTAGTGCAGGAACTCATAGAGTTCACTAAACCTGCATGCATCCTTAGACTGATCAACTGGTATAATCTATTTCTCAATAGTTCAGGTTGTTTATAACTACCATCCTAGATGAATGATCTTACAAGATGGACCCCAAACTAAGGCCTCATCACTCATTCGATCATTATCACGACCATGAATCAGTAACATGGATAATTATATTCATAAAAGCATCATGAAAATTAATCAATACATACCATGGTAAAAGGAAATATATATAGGGAGATAACTCAAGAATTACATTCGAAAGATTCAATCCTATATGATGCATATACCAATGTTTCCTACAACCAATGTCTTGATATGATGAGTTGAAAAATAAGTAGTCAGAGTCCTATTGAATGGATACATCTATTACCACACCAATACTATGTTCCCTATCTTGAAATCCACACTCAATACACTTTGACACAATTTCCCTAAGTTACCAACCAAACCTCACATGGGAAAAAATAAAAATACCATCTAGAGGTTGAACCATCTCTAATACCAATCTACAACAAACTGACCCATTGGGAGCCAAATTTCTAGTGGAATACTAAGCCACCACAACCCCTAAACTTCTTCCATAGGCTAGGGGATGGACACAGGAACTGAGAATGCATAGCTAAAATATGAGGTATTTTCCTAATGTACCTATAAGTATGCACCCAACCTTCTACATATAGAAGTTATGAGGAATAATAATAAAATACGGTAGCATCTTGAGTAAAAAAATACATGTAATAACCTCTAGGAAATACAAAATAGTATGATAATGTAATTTGAAAAGTAGAGGGAAAAATACATGCCCACCTAGAAAAGATGTCCCAAACTAACAAAAATTAGAATAATGGAGTCCAGAGAGAGCCTAGCTCCAGATCTCCATGCCCAATCACTGTATATAGTCTATGAACCAGAGTATATCTATGATCCTTTGAAATCACTGCCAATTAGTTCTTCATTTTGATAAGACAAGATATATGCAGGAAAGGCCCGTATATGGGTGAGTATATACATACTAAGTATGATGCCCCAAAAAATGAATGGGGATCAATAAGAGACATGATATAAGTATTCATCTAAACACAAAGAAATAGGGAAAGGAAACCCATCAACACACAGACACACATATGCTCATATAAGAAACCCAGATGAGAGAGAAAGGGTGTCTCCATCTCACAGTCCAACCTATGATGATGATTCAACCTACAACTTCAAAGGTCCATCATTGATTCCCATCATCTCATTTTTATGTCCAAATAAGTCATAAAGAGGGTTCACACCTCACTATTTCTCCATAACCCGAGGGAGTATAATATCCAATGGATAAATTTCTCACTCCCTGGTACGACATGGGTGTTCCACTCAGTAGATAGAGGACCCACACCCATGTAGGGGAGTAATGTCTCTATGTATGAGTATCAAATATGGAGAACCATTTCCCTAGTGTGATAGGGGAGTATCATCCCCAAGGATATAGGACCCGCACCAGAAATAGGGGATTATCGTATCTAAATGGAATACCTAGCATGGAGGACCCATTCCCTGGTGTGACAAGGGAGTTTCGTCTCTATGGATAGAGGACATGCGTCCTGGTGTGACAGGGGAGTACTGCTTCTATATCTGAACAACGTGAGTGGATTGTAACACCCCAAGCTTCCACGGTATGCTTCTCTTTGAATAATACAGTAGCATGTGTTGTACGCAACTTCGAGTTCTAACACACACCACAACCAATCAAAGTAGCCGTTATGAATAGTAATACCCACTTTTTGAAATTTTATAAATTTTATCTCTCAAAATGGAATTCATTTTTGGATTTGGAATATCAAATTTATCCTAGGGTGAAATTTTGGTACTTTTCGGATAACCTTTATATTTTGATGAATAGTAAAAATTACAAAATTTTAATTAAAAACAACTTTTTTAATAAAAATAATTAATAGTGATAAATTATGAATTTGATTGGTTTTAAAGTATATTTAGAATATATTTTTACCATTTAATACAATGTTGTTCATTGGACATAATTTCATAATTTAACCAAACATAAACAAGTGTCAATCTTTTGATAGTTATTATCTCTTAAAAACATGCTTTTTGTTTTAACAAAGGGAATTAATTTTAAATTAATTTCTTCCACTTATGTGTTTTGAATTTGGAAAAATGAATTCCATATTTGGAATCAGGATTTCCAAATTGTGTTAATAGGTAACTTTTATTTTTAGACATTTTGAATAATTACTTCGGTAAATATTTTATTTACCATGGTTAAAGGGTAAATCTGGTAAATAAGGGTAAAAAAATAATATTATAATAATAATAAATTACCCTAAAACGTGTCCTAAACTTATTGGTTGATACATGTCCGACCATGGGCATATTTTTGTCGTTTTTGGGACCCCATTGAGCCACTTTTAGGTGATAAGGACACTTTATATTAATTAAGTTAAAATAAATACAAAAATGACATAAGCATATAACTTTTAGAAAAAAAAAATTTTACATAGGGTTATATATGTTGGATTTTCAACTATAAATATTAATTATAAATATAAAAAGATTTCCTACATAATGATATTTTATTTATAATTTTTAGACATTTAATAAGTAAATTTATTTATGACACAATAATGATGAAGTATTTTCCTTATTAATGGAAGAATCAAATAATTGGTATTATAAATGTTAAAATAAATATAATTTGAAAGTTTTACTGACATAAATGAATTTTATTGGTTAATATGACATTATTGGATTTATTAAATGAATTTGGTTCGAATTAATAAAGTTTTTAAGACTTTAACAAAAATCAATTATTGAATAGTGTCAAAATTGACATAAATTGATATTATATTCCTAAAAAAATATGTTTCGGCCAAAGGACTTATATAATGATAGGTGTATCATTAATGGACCACTTGGGGGTCTCTTGGATGTATATTGTAAGTTTATTAACTATATAATATAAAAATACAAAGTGACATGGTAAATGTCAAACTAATTAACTAAGAGTTAAAACTAAAAGATATGGTTAATATAATAAGCCAAACCTATCTAAAATCTATTGTTTGAAAGGATTTATACCCATACCCACCTTATACTTATAATAATCAACTTCAGATCAATTAGAAACCGAATATGAATTTATTATAAAATAATATTTCTAGTTTTTCCTAAGGTACACCTCACTCCTCTTATAAAAGGACACCACTTCTAACCAATTATTCACCCATTCAATGCCTTTTTGTTCGGCCAAACCCTATCCAAATATCCTCTCAACTTCCCTCACTTCAACCTAGAGGCCTTAGTTGTATCATAAATACAACTTAAAGAGCACTATTTATCAAATCAATAGGAAGAACCCGAAGAAGAGGTAATGTTTTCACCACCCTCTTTCAAGTTCCTTTCTTCTTCAACTTCTTCTTTATTTGTTATTACCATTATAAAATAATAACTCCAGTGTCCTATATATAATTTGATTTTATTATAAATATGGTATAACCATATTCGTTATTCTATCCATCCTTTGAATGACATGTCACCATACGTGCGTACGTACGGCTTACCGTCCCCACGTTGTTGTGTAATTGTTATTCAAAACATTATTATTTGGATGGGTATAATAATGATGTGTAATTCATGTAAATAATAAATATAACATGATAATGATTCTGTATATATGATATAATATCCAATTATATATTATCTTAATATCAAAAGAGTGATATTGTCGCTCGTGCATACGTACGGACTACCGTCTCCACGAACGTGACGAGATTCATTCCCCATCGTATCCATTCAAGTATAATTCTAATTTGATGATTAAAAATAATGTTTAAGGATTTGATATCATTATGTAAATGAATAATATACAAACTATCCATAACAAACATGGCTTATGTAACAAAACATATAAAAGAAAATGAGTAAATTAACACCTGAAACGACAATAATACTAAGATATTATTAACAAATCAATGTTAAAAGATCATATATGATATCATATTAATGTATATGATTCTTGTATAATTTAATAACAATTATTTAACCATTATACAGGATTTTAGCTTACCCTCAACCAAGGAAAAGTACAAGGTAAGGGTTTATTTCACAATCTCTTCATTATCCGAGGTTGTTTATACGTAATCATCTACCGGGACCTCTTTATCATCCACATCCATGTCTCTTAAAAATGCATTTAAAATCATTATTACTATTTTATAGACTATGGGTTAAAGTCATTTAGACCCTTTTTTACTTTTTATAAGATGTTTATAAAGGAATATTTCTGTCGTTTTCCAAACAAGGTTCTTTTTAACCTATTCGACAGAATTAAGGTAAGAATGTCTTTTTTTAACTTATACGGCGGGTGCGGCTATTTTCTGCCATTATAAAATCTTCAAAGTTTACCTTACAATCTTATAAGAATATTTTCAAAGGAAATGTTTTATTTTATAATTATGTGACTTTTAAATGATTTAAAAAAAGAGATATTTCTCTCAAATAGTTTTGATTTCATCTATATCAACATCCTTTGATGGATTTTAAGCTTATTTTAATGTGATTTATTATGATACAAAACTTCCATATTGTATTGAAGGTTTTGTGATATGTTTGACTGTGGATGTGTTATTTTTATACCATTCATGGTTTATAGATAAAGTATTGACATTTCGTATTCTAGTTTTAATATGAATGTTTATGTTATGTTTAAACTTATTCATATGAGGAATGCATTGAACATAATATGTGATGGGTGGAGCCTGATATATATCCTCAATGGATCGGTAGGTCTCATGAGACAAACTAGTGTCTTGGCACAAGGCCTTGACAAAATCTTATTTGTAGTCTTGGCATGAGGCCTTGACTATGTGGTTATGATAGTCTGTCATTATGCATTCCATCATTATGAAATTGGTTATTGATATTGCATGTGATTATTCGACTAGTAGAATATCTATGTGAATAAGTAAATGGAATTATTTCATTTTATCTTTGCCATATTATGCTGAAGTTCAAGTTTAAAAGGTTTTTTTAGTTATACATTTCCTTAAATGTTTATGCTTATTTATGAAAGTTTCTACTATATTGTTATCCTTACTGAGCATCTGATCTCACCGCTTTAAATGTTTTATTTTTCCCAGGATGTAAATAATTAATTTATGAATGACCTGCAGGGATAGTATGAGGGGATATGAAGACAAGATGTTGTTGTAGAAGTTTTCACTTTATGATGTAATGTAAACTTTATGAATGTATCTAGTTATTCCAAGGCTACTAAACTAATCGGTCTTTCAAGACTTTATATTTTGTGATCATGCCAATGTTATGTAATAATGTATCGACTCTGGGTAACTGGGGTCAAGGAGTTACAATTGGTATTAGAGGAAGTTTAGTACAAACCTTGGATACTATATTTAGATAAACTCTGATTAGAGAACATAGACCTAAGATGGACTTTGAGGATTATTATAGAAGAACTTCCTTGAATCTTGTTATTGTAGAAATTTTTTGAGTTTTCCGAGCAATACATCCCTGTCAGGATATGAGCAGGTAGAAGTGGCTCTGGCATAGATATACCTAGGGGTAAAAACCAAAAACACCGCTTTGATCTAGAATCGAACGGGAACTGGTGCACGAAAACGGGTCGTGCTGCACTCTTGGTTACGACACTCCCGAGGGATATGCTTAGGATAATTATCATTTTATTTACAAACCATTATGAATGGTTTATGAGCATATACTTCCTCAAAGAAGACATTTTTATGATTATGGATTATATCCATAAACAGTTCAATTTATGTTAAGTGTTTTATAAGTATAGAATTATGTATTTTGATTCATAAATTGATCTAGTTTATGCCAATGTTTAGAAATGGCGCCTAGTGGAAGAAATGGAAACTGTATCAATTCATGCACTCCATGTAGGGATTTCCCTCCTACTCAAGATAATTATAGTGGAGCTGGTGATGTAACTGGTGCTGATCAGCTTATCACCATACTGGGACAACTCACTGAGGTTATGAATAATAATCTTACCCGTATGGACCACCCTGATCCATAGAGTGGAGGATCAATGTTAGATTACTTCATTAGGGAACAAACACCAACATTCAATGGGAGTACAAATCCATTGGTAGCTGAGCAATGGATAAGTTCCCTAGAGAAAAAATTTCAGGCTTTGGGGAGTAGTGAAAGGTAAAAAGTTATCATGGAAGTTTACCGCCTAACTGGAGATGTTGATCAATGGTGGTCATTGATTCAAAACATGAAGGAAGATGATGAAGTATAAAATATGGAATGGTGGGAGTTCAAAGATCTGTTTTTAGAAAAATACTTTCCTCATGACCATCAAGCAGATATGGAAAGGTAATTTCTGAGTCTAAGACAAAAGGAGGATGATAATGTCTCAAAGTATGAGGCTAACTTTACAAGGCTAGCAAGGTATGCTGAAGATTATATATGTAACCCAATAAGTAAGATTGATCGTTTCTTTGATGGGTTAAAACCATTTCTCTGTCGAACATTTGTCTCACAATCCTTCTCATCATATGAAGACATTGTCTCATGTGCTATCAAGACAGAAAAGGAATTCTCTAAGTCTTATGACTTTAAAGCAAATCAATAGAAGAAGAGATCTGCTGATCAATCTAGGAATGGAAATAAGGGGAATAAGGGAAAAGTTGAATATCCATCCTCCAGTAAATGTGGGAAGAAGCACCCTGGTACTTTCTTGAAGGGAATGAGAGTCTGTTAAATGTGTGGTGAAAAAGGCCACCAAGCTCTTGATTTCAAGGGGAAGAAGGAAGCTACCGATGTCCAATGCTATAATTACAGGGAGATAGGACATTATGAAAATGAATGTTCTAAGCATCAGGGTAAATTTCATCAGAAAAGGACAAGGTATCAAGGCCATGATTATGCTATCACTACTGCTGAGGTAGAAGTTTCGAAAGATATGGTGGATGGTAATTTAATGGTTTCCTCAAGTTTAGAAAATGAATTATTTGATTCTGGATCATCGCATTGTTTCATATATTCCCAGTTTTCTAAGAAAATTAGATGTTTTTAATTTGATTTAACAAGGGAGTTGTCAGTTAAAACTCCTAAGGGAAGTATCATTGCAAAAAAGTTTTGTGAATCAGCCCCCATTAGAGCACATAAATATTCTTTATCCGCTAATCTCATCGCCATACCTATGATTGAGTTTGATATAATCCTCGGTATGCATTGGATTTCAGAACATGATGCAAAAATTTATTTTAAGAAGAAGGAGGTTACGATTTTTGATGATGATGGTATGGAACACCTTATCTTTAGAGCAGAATCGTCACCAACTAATTCTTAACTAGATCCACCCCTAATAGCTCAAATAAATTCTATTATTGGGGAGTAATAGAATGAAATTACTGTGGGTGAGGAAAGGAATGTTCAAATAGAGAATGTAACTATTGTGAAAGAATATGTATATGTGTTTCCAGAAGATTTACCTGGACATCCTCCAGAACGAGAAGTTGAGTTTTCCATTGATTTAATTCCTGGATCAAGGCCTATATCGAAAACCCCTTATAGAATGGCCACTGTAGAATTAGTGGAATTAAATAAATAACTAGAGGAATTGAGTAATAAGGGATTTTTTCACCCTAATGTTTCTCCATGGGGAGCCCCTGTTCTTTTTGTTAAAAAGAAAGATGGATCTATGAGGTTATGTATCGACTATAGGGAAATCAATGCAATAACAATAACTAACAAGTATACCCTACCTCGCATTGATGATTTATTTGAACAACTGCATGGAGCTCAATACTTTTCAAATATTGACCTTCGATCTAGATACCATCAGTTGTGTGTGAAGAAGGAAGAAATTCCGAAGACAGCATTTCAAACCAGGTACGAGCATTACAACTTTACAGTAATGCCTTTTGGGATGACTAATGCACCCTTTGTATTCATGGATCTAATGAATAGAGTTTTCAAGGAATATCTCGATGATTTTTGGTGGTATTTATTAATGATATACTGGTATACTCCAAAAGCTACAAAGATCATGAAAATCACTTGCGCATTATCCTGAAGACTCTAAGAAGACATGAATTATATGAGAAGTTTAGCAAGTGTGAATTCTGGCTTCATGAGATTTCTTTTCTTGGCCATATTGTCTCTAAAGATGGAATCTCTATTGATCCTTCTAAGATTAAGGAAATCCAAGAATGTCCTGTGCCGACGAGTATAACTGAGGTACGTAGTTTTATTGTTTTAGCAGGTTATTATTGATGTTTCATCCATAATTTTGCCTGATTGGCTAACCCATTAACAAAGATCACACGTAAAGGGGTTAAATTTGTTTGAAAAAAAGAGTTTGAAGAATGTTTTAAAGAACTGAAGAGAAGATTAGTCAATGCATCTATATTGACTCTACCATCAGTGAATGATGGGTTCGTTATTTATAGTGATGCATCGAAGAAAGGACTTGGTTGTGACCTTATGCAGAATGATATGGTTATTGCCTATGCATCACGAAAGTTGAAAATGCATGAGCAAAACTATCCTACTCATTATATCGAGTTAGTAGCTGTGATCTTTGATTTAAAGATATAGATACTCTACCTCTATGGTGAAAAATGTGAGATTTATACTGATCACATTATTTTGAAGTATATTTTCTCGCAAAAAGAACTCAACATGAGGCAAAGGAGATGGCTTGAATTACTCAAGGATTATGATTGTACGATACACTACCACCTAGGGAAGGAAAATAAGGTGGTAGATGCTTTGAGAAAAAAAAGATCATGGAGTTTTGAACAATATGAGAATTGAAAAGGATCCAATTTTCATGGATCTAGTGAAGATGGACATGGGAATAACCATGGAAGGTGAAACATCAATTCTTTTTCAAATGGTTTCCAAACCATCTTTACTAGAAAGGATTAAGAGTTCTCAAACTGATGATGAATAATTTCAAAAGAAGATTAAAGATGTGAATAATGGGAGATTGAGAGACTTTGTGTATGAAGAAGGAATTTTGAAATTCGGGAAGAGACTTTGTGTTCCTAATATACCTGATCTAAAAAGGGAATTGTTAGATGATGCTCATAGCTCCAATTTCTCTATACACCCTGGGAGCACCAAAATGTATAGAGATTTGAAGGAACATTTTTGGTGGGACAACATGAAGAGGGAGATTTCTGATTTTGTGTCAAGATGTATGGTTTTTCAACAATTGAAATATAGAAGGCAACAGCCTAGAGGAGTCATGCAACCTCTTCCCATACCGGAGTGGAAATGGGATAATATTACGATGGACTTTGTCATGGGGCTACTAAAGACTCCTAGAAGGAATGATGCAATATGGTTTATTGTTGATCGTCTTACCAAGTCAGCACATTTTCATGCTATAAGAGAGGATCTACCACTTGAACTTCTATCAAGACTATAAATTAATGAAGTTTTGAGACTTCATGGAGTACCCCTATTGATTGTTTCGGATCGTGATCCCCATTTTACTTCAAGATTATGGAAGAGTCTTCAGAAGGCCTTGGATACTGAACTTTGTTTGAGCACTGCCTACCACCCTCAAATAGACGGAAAATCAGAATGGACTATTCAAACCTTAGAAGACATGTTGAGAACTTGCTCACCTAACTTTCAGGGTATGTGGGATCAATATTTACCTCTGGTAGAATTTTCCTATAACAATAGCTTCCATTAAAGTATTCATATGGTACCATATGAAGCGTTATATGGAAAGAGATGTCGCACACCAACCTGTTGGGATGATGTTGGTGAAAGAAAACTTGTAGGCCCAGAATTGGTGGATAAAACAATGGAAAATGTGAAGGTAATCCAAAACCACATCAAATCAGCTCAAAGTAGGCAGAAGATCTATGTTGATAACTGAAAGAATGATTTGGAATTTTAGGTAGGAGATCATGTTTTCTTGAATGTATCTCAATGGAAGGGAGTTATACATTTCAGTAAGAAGGGTAAATTGAGTCCCAGGTACATCGGACCTTTCGAAATTCTAGAATGAATTGGGGCTGTAGCTTACCGTTTGGTAATGCCGCCCAATCTCTCCAAAGTCCACGATATGTTCCACGTATCACTGTTAAGAAAATACATGTCTGGCCCAACGCATGTACTCACCTATGAGGAATTAGAACTGGAACCTGATCTTTCTTATTCTGAAGAGCCCGTTAGGATTCTTGATACAAGAGAACAAGTGCTGAGAAACCGGACGACTCGTCTGGTAAAAGTGCTATGGAGAAACCACAAGCTAGAAGAGGCAACGTGGGAACCCGAGGAACTTATGATGAAGAACCACCCAAGTCTTTTCATGTGGTAGTATTCTAGAATTTTTGAGGACAAAATTATTTGAAGGAGGGGAGAATTTAACACCCCAAGCTTCCACGGTACGCTTCTCTTTCAATAATACAGTAGCGTGTGTTGTACGCAACTTCGAGTTCTAACACACACCACAACCAATCAAAGTAGCCGTTATGAATAGTAATATCCACTTTTTGAAATTTTATAAATTTTATCTCTCAAAATGGAATTCATTTTTGGATTTGAAATATCGAATTTAGCCTAGGGTGAAATTTTGGTACTTTTCGGATAACTTTTATATTTTGATGAATAGTGAAAATAACTAAATTTTAATTAAAAACAACTTTTTTAATCAAAATAATTAATAGTGATAAATTATGAATTTGTGTGATTTTAAATAATATTTAAAATATATTTTTACCATTTAATATAATGTTGGTCATTTTACATAATTTCATAATTAAACCGGACATAAACAAGTGTCAATCTTTTGATAGTTATTACCTCTTAAAAATACGCGTTTTGTTTTAACAACGAGAATTAATTTTAAATTAATTTCTGCCACTTCGGTGTTTTGAATTTGGAAAAATGGATTCCATATTTGGAATCAAGATTTCCAAATTTTTTATATAGGTAACTTTTATTTTTAGACATTTTGAATAATTATTTTGGTAAATATTTTATTTACCATGGTTAAAGGGTAAATCCGGTAAATAAGGGTAAACAAATAATAGTATAATAATAATAAATTACCATAAAACGTGTCCTAACATTATTTTTTGATATATGTCTGACCATGGACATCTTTGGGTCGATTTTGGGACCCCATGGAGCCACTTTTAGGTGATAAGGACACTTTATATTAATTAAGTTAAAATAAATACAAAAATGACATATGCATATAACTTTTATCAAAACAATTTTTACATAGCGGTATATATGTTGGATTTTCGACTATAAATATTCATTATAAAGATAAAAATATTTCCTAAATAATGGTATCTTGTTTATAATTTTTAGACATTTAATAATTAAATTTATTTCTAACACAATAATGATGCAGTATTTTCCTTATTAATGAAAGAATCAAATAATTGGTATTATAAATGTTAAAATAAATATAATTTGAAAGTTTTGATGACATAAATGAACTTTATTGGTTAATATGACATGATATGATTGCTTAAATGATTTTTTTTCTAATTAATAATGTTTTTAAGACTTTAAAAAAATCAATTATTGAATAGTGTCAAAATTGACATAAATGATTTTTTAAAACAAATATTATATTATTAATTGATATTATATTCCTAAAAATCTAATGTTTGGAAAAAGGAATTATATCATGATAGGTGTATCATTAATGGACCACTTGGGGGTCTCTTGGATGTATATAGTATGTTTATTAACTATATAATATAAAAATACAATGTGACATAGTAAATGTCAAACTAATTAACTAAGAGTTTAAACTAAACGATATGGTTAATATAATGACCCAAACTTGTCTAAAATCTATTGGTTGAAATAATTTTGACCCATACCTACCTTATACTTTGAATAATAAACTTTTGAGCCATTAGAAACAGAATATGAATTTATTCTAAAACAATATTTCTATCTTTTCCTAAGGTGCCCCTCACTCCTCTTATAAAAGGAAACCACTTCTAACCAATTCTTAACACCTTAAAAGCCTTTTGGATCGGCCAAACCCTAAACAAATATCCTCTGAACTTCCCTCACATCAACCTAGAGGCCTTATTTTGATCCGAAATCCAACCTAAGGAGCCCTTTTGATCGAATCAAAAGGAAGAACCCGTAGAAGAGGCAATGTTTTCACCACCATCTTTCAAGTTCCTTTCTTCTTCAACTTATTCTTTATTTATTATTCCCATTATAAAATAATAAATCTAGTATCCTATATATACTGTGATTTTATTATAAATATGTTACAACCATATTCAGTATTCTATCCATCTTTGGAATGACATGTCACCATACGTGCGTACGTACAGCTTACCGTCTCCACGTCGTGGTGTAATTGTTATTCAAAACATTATTATTTGGATGGGTATAATAATGATGTGTAATTCATGTAAATAATAAATATAAAATGATAATGATTCTTTATATATGATATAATATCCAATTATATATTATTTTAATATCAAAAGAGTGATATTGTCTCTCGTGCGTACGTACGGACTACCGTCTCCATGAACGCGATGAGATTCATTCCCCATCGTATCCATTCGAATATAATTACCATTTTATGATTAGAAATAATGTTTAAGGAATTAATATCATTCTTGATATTAATAAGATACAACCTATCCATAACAAACATTTCTTATGTAACAAAACATATAAAAGAAAACGAGTAAATTAACACCCGAAACGATAATAATACTAAGATATTATTAACAAAGCAATGTTAAAAGATCATATATGATATCATATTAATGTATATGATTCTTTTATAATTTAATAACAATTATTTCACCATTATACAGGCAGTTATCCAACCCTCAACCAAGGAAAAGTACAAGTTAAGTGTTTATTTTACAATCTCTTCATTATCCGAGGTTGTTTATACGTAATCATCTACTGGGAACTCTTTATCATCCACATCCATGTTTCTTAAAAATAAATTTCAAATCATTATTTCTATTTTACAGACTATGGGTTAAAGTCATTTACTCCCTTGTTGAATTTTTATAAGAAGTTTATAAAGGAATCTTTCTATCGTTTTCCAAACAAGGTCATTTTTAACCTTTTCGACAGAATTAAGGTAAGAATGTATTTTTTTAACTTATACGGAGGGTGAGGATATTTTCCACTGTTATAAAATCGTCAAAGTTTCCCTTATAAGCTTATAAGAATATTTTCAAAGGAAATGTTTTATTTTATAATTATGTGACTTTTAAATGATTTAAAAAAAGAGATATTTCTCTCAAATAGTTTTGATTTCATCTATGTCTACATCCTTTGATAGATTTTAAGCTTATTTGAATTTGATTTATTATGATACAAAACATCCATATTGTATTGAAGGTTTTGTTATATGTTTGACTGTGGATGTGTTATTTTTATACCATTCATGATTTATGGATAATGTATTGACATTTTGTATGCTAGTTTTAAAACGAATGTTTTTGTTATGTTTAAACCTGTTCATATGAGGAATGAATTGGACTTAATATGTGATGGGTGGAGCCCGATATAGCTTCTCGATGCATCGGTAGGTCTCATGAGACAAACTAGTGTCTTGGCACAATTCCTTGACAAAATATTATTTGTAGTATTGGCATAAGGCCTTGACTATGTGGTTATGATAGTCTGTCATTATGCATTCCATCATTATGAAAATGGTTATTGATATTTCATGTGATTATTCGACTAGTAGAATATCCATGTGAATAAGTAAATGGAATTATTTAATTTTATCATTTCCATATTATGCTAAAGTTCAAGTTTAAAATACTTTTGTTTTAGTTATACATTGTCTTAAATGTTTATGCTTATTTACGAAAGTTTCCGCTATATTGTAATCCTTACTGAGCATCTGAGCTCACCCCTTTCAATGTTTTATTTTTTCTAGGATGTGAAGAAGTAATTTATTAATGACTTGTAGGGATAGTATGAGGGGATATGAAGACAAGATGTTGTTGTAATAGTTTCCACTTTATGATGTAATATAAACTTTAGGAATGTATCTATTTATTCCAAGCCTACTAAACTAATCGATATTTCGAGACTTGATCTTTTGTTATCATGATAATGTTATGTAATAATGCACCGACTCTGGGTAACTGGGTTCGGGGCATTACATGGAGGACCTGTGACCTAGTGTGATAGGGGAGTACCATATCCAAGGACAGAGGACATATTCCTTATTGATATAGGGGAGTACCACCTCTACGGATAAATAGTATGAAGGACCCACACCCTGGTGTGATCAGGATTACCGTCTCCATGGATAGAGGATCCGTAAACTGAATAGGCGAGTACCAACTCTACCTAGACTCTTTGAAGATCCTGCTTGATCACTTCCATCATCATGCATCACCTAAAAAAGCTTCATTCTTATAACATCTTTAATTATATATTATAATCCACTATAAAGGCCACCATCATGTTTTTCGTGAAAAAAACATTGGATATGCTACTCATGGCCCAAAATATGAGTCCAAATGAAGGAGAAATGAGAGGTAGAAGTTTCATAAAGAAGTACACAATGTGTAAGGGGATTCTCATGACATGTGACCTCAAATGGCCTCCTAGCCATGTCCTCACCAACACACGGCTCTCTAGACATGTATAACTACACGATGTGTAATGGGTGCACATGATGTGTGATCCTTCTATACTTCCTGGCTATGTTATCCTCTTTATATGTCTCAGTGTCCATGTCACTAGACAATACTTTTATGGGACCCACACGACATGTCCCAAATACCCATGGCCTATCTGTGTTCACTTGGACATGGTCATGTCCTTCGGGCCATGACCGTGTATCTATCTGTGTCCATCAAGCCATGATCGTGTACTTGGTCGTATACCTAGTTGTGCCGAGGTACCAACCCATGCTCGCATACTCCCAGAGTACACGACTTTTCCTCTGACATGGGGTATTGGGAATGTACAACTGGCACCTAACTTGACTACCCAAGGAGGGTGACACATTGTGTGATCATTATCTTTTTCTAAAAACCCTATCTATTGTAGATGGGTGACTACATGACAAGTGTTCAGCCCAATACATGCCGTGTAATTGGTATTTTTTCATAAATTTAGATATTTCACACATTTTCTAGATCTGATTTATTCTCCATGAATCACACCTACCAAATTCTCTAAATTGAAGGTAGTCACCTCCATCCATTATTTCCCAGTCTTCAGTGGCCAGAAAATGGATTTCCAATCCTTAAGTCGAAGCCGCAATGCAACTCATGTTCCTCCCATTTTCGTCTCTTTTATGGATCCGAAATACATGGATTCTCACCTACATTACATCCAGATCCATACAAAAAAATATTAATCTGATCATTTTATACACATTAACTATGAATTTGGGGTTCTGATAACACTTGGACCCTCCTGAAAATGTCAAATCATGGACCTATAGCCTAATGGTGAAGAATGAGAAGGATGGGTTGGGGAAAGGCATAAGAAAGAAATGTGAATCAATTTTTGGCCAATCATTCTTGGACAATGATCATAGATCAGGGATATTAGGGATGAGAAACATGGAATACTCAATAATAAATTAAATAAAAATTTAATTTGACACACAGGCTCATGTGAATGATTAAATTAATTATAGATGAAAGAATAGTAGATAAGATCTTGATTAATCTTTTAAGAAAGGGAGTAAACCAAAATGGATGATCCCTACCTTAGGATTGCAGCATTCATTAGTTAAAACATGTTTTCCAATAAAAGGATGATCTGATGTTCCTTCTTCCCATCGATTCACCTTGATTCGATCAACAGTCATCATCCAATATTGATCTACCAATTAATAATGAAGAAAACTACTCTCAAAGATCCTAGGGTAATGCAGATAACCCTTTTTATTTACTATAAAAGACTAATTATAGAGGGGAAATAGTTTTTAAGCATTAAATGAATTAATTAAATAATCCACTTAACATACCCGTCAATGGCTACCTCATCTAAAAATTCCACACCGACCAACTTTAGGTCATGCCTAGGGTAAAACCCACTCTCAAAAGTGAACCATGATCTTAGATTTTTTATCTAAGAATATATTCTTAAGATATTTTATTATTTCAGAAAAAACTACATTCCTATGATATAAAATATATTTTATATTTTTATAAAATTAATTCTTGGATCTTTAGGCTTCATAATCTCATGTCTTCTTAATGCTTGACTCTGAAAATATTCCTGAATATATTTTATTGTCATAAAAGTTAAAAATATAGTCTCTACAGTTTATTGGTTATTTTTTTATTTCTTACTCCAATGTGGGGGTATTGTCTCCCCATGGTAACACCCTAGACCATCTCTACTAGAAGAAAACCTTTGGCATACTGGGAGGCATTCCTATGGTCCTTATAGCACTACCATCCAAAAACTAGTGAGTGGCCTCAGTCTAGGTAATTACAACCCACTTTCATTTGAATAACATAACTAAAATTTTCCTTTTATAATTTAAATTGATAATATTAACCATCTTTATATAGTAACCATGACCTGTAACTATAAATTTACCATTTTTTTAAACCATCCTTATGATCTATATTATGAATCATTAAACCATCAATATTTTTCATATTTAATCTCATATAGTGTATCATAAGACCACGAGTAAAATAATTCAGAACTTCTGGTAATTCAGATCAATTACCAGCATTGGTTATCGATACAAAACTGATATAGAATATTTTTACTTACATTATATAATCATCAACATAATTAAAATATTTATTAGATTAATAAATTATATAATGTGAAAACTAATCAATAATTTATCTATTAACCATTTTTGTTATCTCTGCCTAATTTTGAGTTTGAATACAAAGATTTATTTTTATTTGTTTCATCATTTATTTGATATATGGATCAACAATATCAGTATTTAGTAGAGAATATTTGTGATATTTTATTAACTATAAATAAATTAATGAAAATGAGGATAATTTTCTAACATCTTGACCTAAATTGGGAAATATTTTTGATTTATTATTGGTGTGAGAATGACTTGTATTATAATCAACACATCCTTCTTGATCAAATCTTATATCTATTGAATCCAAATACCCCATAAAAAAGTTTAAATACTCTTTTTCAAGGTAACTCCTAGAAATAAAACATTCTAGTGGACCTTTATTATTCCCATATGGCTTTAAATGGCCAAGATACCTAATGAAGAAATGTAATAAATTAATATGTAAACTTTATATGTATTTACTAAGAAAATTATAATTCATTAGTTATAAAGAAATAAAAATAAAGTACCTATCTACGGTATATACCCATTTATAATTTACAAGTCCTCCAAGTTTAGCTTCCTTGACCAAATTAATAGACTAATTAATCATTATAGTGAAAACAGTGGGGTAAAGTGTGGGAATCGGTGCCCTAAAAGAAATTGGATTTGTACTTTTGATTGCCAGAAAATTAATATTAATTAATATATTTTCACATGGGGATTATTATTATATATAACATCAATGTTATAATGTAATTAGATTATTTTTACATCAAAAGGTTATAATATTATCCTTTTATAATGGGAAACTAGAGATTCTATGACAGTATTCTTAAACATATGTCTTATGATCTAGATAACACCCATCTAATGGGATACAAATGATGTTTGAATATCAGTTTTTTGGATTATCAAAATATTTTTAAACTTGTTATCATGAGTTTTACACTTGGTAATCTCCAATAATAGAGGTTATGAGGACTGAACCACCAATAGAAATTTCACATGTTATATGTGTTAGTGTATATTCCTATCTACAGATATATATATATATTTATATATATATATATATATTAGTTCAATACTTCATATTTTTATTAATGTATACCATGAATCATATATTTTTACATATGGATGAAAATTATGATGACATGTGTGTGTGGAGAGGTATAATATGTTGGGTACGTCATAAGTGATATGACAATAATTGAATACGTCAAGAAAGGATTTGTCCCTTCTGAATTAATGGAAGAAGATATATTTTTTTCTTGATTGAAATGGAATTTTATAATTAAATAAATGGATATGGTAGTTTAGTGATAAGTTCATTTTTTATATTCAAAGAAATATAAATCAATATATAGGTTGATGACACAAAGTAGGAAACCTTCTTGATGAAATATCAAGACGATGAGATTATATTACATAGTAAGCATTTGTAGGAGGTTGTTATTGTTGTGGCATTTAGTTCTATCTATATGGGTTCTTTAACATGTTGTTGGATGTTGATCTTAGAATTTATCCAATTTGTCCTAATTCAATTGAGAAAAAGGCCTAGAGGGCCAAAAAATAAGTGTATCCTAAATCCCATTCAAATTATATTTAATTTTCATTAAGAATAAATATTATTCACAGTTTGTGTCATAATGATTATTTAAGTTGATTTGGTCAAGAAAATTCAATCACCAGATATTCAAGTATAGAATATGTATGAGTTAAATATTAAATAAATATTATTTTTGAGTTAGTGAATGTAATATTTATCTATATCTTTTTTATTATTCAAAATTTAATAAATAAATTTTTAACGTAAATATTTATTTTATTATGTGAATATTAAAATAAATATTTATTCATAAGTTTTTTGAATATAATATTTATTTATTTATTAAATGAATAATATAATGATTTTAATTTATTTAAATATTTATTATTCAAGTTTTGATAAATGTTAAGGAGGATTAACCGGCCAAGTTAAAGGTCTTGATGGAAATGATATATCAATCTTAATTTTATCTCATGTCAAGAGAATATAATAATAATGATAATAATAATATTTTTATTTGATGTGAGATTAACATAGAATAAAAAATTAGATAAAGGGACTTTGTGTAATTAGTAATTTTTTAACCATAAGTATATAATCTAATTTATTTCAATTTAAGTGGAGTCAAAATTTTGCACACAATGGATTATCCAAAGAGTATTCTCTCAAATCCTTGGAGAGAACTTTTAAAGAGATATCTCATGAATGGGAGATAATCCTCCTCCTCCCTCTCAAGAACAAGAGATAAAGAGAGATAAAAAGTGAGAATTATATCAATCCATAGAGATTTTATTTTTGAATCAATGGTGAATGACGCATGGTGCTTGGCTCCTCTGAAAAAGTGTTAGGAATACCGATGATGATATTCTGAGATTCATGGAGCACATGTGGATACAACTAGATGGATCCTAGTTTGGACTATACATCTCAATGTTAGGACTATGATAGATACTTTTGGATTGAGAAATATTAATAAGGATTATCAAGTTGAGGTAATTATTATTCTAAATTAATTATAATTGAATGTGAGAATATCCACTCTAGGAAGATTTTGAGGTTTCTTAATAATGTTATTCATATTTAATCCATTGAAACCAAATAAAAACATTATTAGGCACTACCTTGACCTCTTAAATTGTGCTCCAAAACCTCCATGTGGTATCTGTTAGATTAAATTATAATTTATAATTATTTATTATTTGGATGATAATTTTTTTATTTTTTAGTGAGGTTTCATTTCATGTTTTTTGTTCTTCAAATCCAAAATTTGGGATAACACATTTGTTTGAATTCATATAGCCATGAATGAGATAAGAAAATATGAATAATTATCAAAAATCCCATCATGAGGTGTTAGGGATGTTGGTTATAGGACATAGTTACATGTCATGTAAGCAAAATTACATTTGTTGTACCCTTGGTCAACAATATAAGTACAGGTCATGAAAATCATGTCATGTCATGTGGAGGTTGGTATGAAACATCATTACCATAAGGAAATGACCTTAAAAATTACTTAATCTAGTATATTTAGACTAGAATTAAATTTATTTAATTATAAAATATTTTTTAGGGTTATATATTTAGATATTTAGATCATAAATCTTACATAACAAACCTATATATTACAAAGAGGGAACTTACACTCATCATCCATTTTTTCTACAATATAATACTTTTTGAAAGAATCTTGTTTTATTTTCATGAAAAATATTCATCACTTTCAACTTGACTTCTAATTTCTTATTACTCATCCTTAAACCCTATAAAAAACATTTAAAAATGTGTTACGATCATAAAAATCTCAGTAAGGTACATAAAATAAAGAAATCCATTAGTCCTATGAAAAACATGAAAACCCATAAAATGTTTAATTTTATCAAAATATTCTTTGAGAATGTGAAATAAATCATAACCACATAAAATCACATGATTTTGCCTCAAATAAAACCTTTAAAATTCATACCATGAAAATACAAACCCTTTTAGGAAACTTAGAGCAATATATTCATAAAATATATTAGAAACAACTAGAGACCAGTTAAATACATAGGATAAGACTATCCAGTTATCTCCCTCCTTCTTGCCTATGATGATAAGGAACATTACCAAATACATTGGTGAGTTATATTGGTATCACCTATCATATAATTTGTATCAGGATCACCCATCATATAAGCTATATCGGACTCACCCATTGTATAATTTGAATAGGGATCACTCATCATCATCTATAATGATCTAGTTCTATATCATGAATAATGTTTTTTTTGTATTACACCTTTTTTATCATAAAATCCTTTAAAAAATCTTTTGAACCCAAATACATAACATTTTTAAACATCGAAATACCCTATCCTTTTAAAACCCATTTTCAAAACTAAAATATCCAGAATAAAGGGAAGAAGGTTTATTCTTTGAAGAAAACAAGGAAGTTTATAAAGGAAGAAAAGAATAAAACAAAAATTTAGTGGTGAGAAAATTCATTGGCACTGTATTCTTTAAAATAGAACACTCATTTTTCTATTTTTAAATAAAGTTAAAACATTCTGTATAAAATACATAAATAGAATCATTTTGAAAACCTTTGAAAGACAGTCAAAAGAGACATAAAATTTCATTTATAATTATTTTATATCAATATAGATATATACATAAATTAATTTTAAGAAGATGGACATTGAAGAAAAATATTTATAAAATTAATATTGAAAACATTTAAAATGATGTTTTAAGTTAAAGTGTATCTTACCACGAACCTAACTCATCACGTACATTCTTTATCATAATCTTCTTCGTACAACCTCCATTTCCTTACATATTAAGACCTATAAGATCAATATTATTTCCAAAATAAGACCTATATAATTTGGATAAGAACTTTGGGGAGAGATTTGAGTAGGTATTTTCTAAACTAAAGTGCTCAAAAAGTGTAATGAATATAGGAGAGGAGGTGACCTTTTATAAGTGAGGGGAGGGGCATTTTTGGAATTACTTAAGATATTAAATAAATATAAATTATTTTTTATTAAAAAATGGATCAAAATTTATATAATTAAAATATATAATGAGGATGGGTTGAAATTTTCTCATACAATTATTTTTTACAACTTTTTATTATATTTTTACCCCTATCTTTTTATTTTACCCTCCTTTAACCCTTTTGACAATTACAATGATATCAATGTTATTTAATATTTAGGGGTTAATGGAGTCATTATAAAAGGATAAAAACCCCATAAATTGACTATATTTTATGTTTCCAACCATTACTCATTCACCTGGACAAATATTTTAATTTTAGGAATTTTAAATCATTTAATAAAATATGGTTTACTATAAAATAACATAAATGTAATTTTTGGAACTATTCATTTAATTAGCCTTTGAAAACAACATGACAATAATGGAATTCATATACAATCCATTAAAACTTCCCTAAATTGTTATTTTGATTTATAAAATTCGTGGTACTCTAAAATGAACCCAAATAATAATAATTGTATAGTTTGTAAAATTATTTACTATATTTTCTTACTTCTTGCACAAGTATCGTGTCAGTGTTACGTAATCATTTACTGTAATTATTTCATCGCTAAATTTAAATATCAAATAACATGTTAAAAAATTTATATTTCAAATAGAAACTGATGACCAAGCATAATTTGTTTTTATCCCTATCACAAAATTTTATAGATATTTAAAGAAAGATAGTGACATTTTTGACTTTATATTTACTTAAAATAATTTATAAGTCATTTTCAAAGTAAAATAGAACAAAATTGTCATAAATTATAATCTTGTATAAGGATGGTAGAACCCAAGTCAATAATAGATTAAATTCAAGTGATAAGTTTTTTTTATTCTTTAAAATATTATTTTTAACCTTAATTGCCTGATTTACCCTTACCAAGGCGATGGATATTTACTACGGTTAATATTCATAAAGACCAAAAATAAAAATAAAAATATCTACAAAATTTGGAGATCATAATTCCAAATATAGAATATATTTTTCAAGAATCAATTTCAATAATTTTTTAGAAACTAATTTAAAATTAAAACACAAAATGCAATAGAAAACAGTTGTAAGAAAAATGTGTTTTTAAGGCCAAAAATGAACTTATAAAAAAATAGGAATAATGATTATTACTATGAAATTTATTATATTATTTATAATTAAAGAATACTTATAATAATTTAATATCAAATGGTAAATTTAAATAACTTTATTTAATGAAAATAAATGACAATTTTACAAAAAATCCCTATTTCTCATTATTCACTAAAAAACAATATTTTCAAGAAATAAAAAAATCACTAAGATAATTTAGATATAATGATTTAAAGAATAATCTTCATTTTTTAAAATTTAAATAATAAAATTTAGGTATTAAATTTTTAAATAATACCTTATAATACATGTAAACGAATTTAATAAGAATAAAACTATTTTCTTTTTGATTGAAAAAAATACTTAATATTTTTTATAAATAATATAACTATATTAAATATAATTAAGGAATATTAATAAGGCATTAAATTTATTATTAACTTTTCTTTGGTTGTTAAATTATCCACCTCTTTTGGAAATTGTACCATCGTAATTTTATTCAATACTTACACAAGTGGGTATATTATTTCTTTATACTATTTATGATTATCATGTTGCTTCTTCAACCATATGGTTTTTTCACAGAACATTAACTTGATGAATTTCCTTATTCTGAAACACTTTCTCTTCATAGTTAATAATTTTTAGTATTTCTTCCTTATAAAAAATATTTTCTTCCAACTAAACTACTTCAGGGCTCAAAACATGAGATGCATCAAGTACATATTTTTTTAATGATGAAACAAGAAATAAGTTATTTACCTAAGATAAAATTAAAGGTAATGACACTTGGTAGGAAACTTATTTAACTTTCTATAGGATTTTATATGGTCCAATTAATTGTAAACTTAGATTTCCCCTTTTACCAAAACACATAACAAATTTCTATGTTAATAATTTAGGAAAAAAATGATCACCTACCAAAAAAAAGATATTTACTCTGATTATTATCATAACATCTCTATCTATTTTGAGTCATCATTATATATTTTTTAATCATATTCAATTTCTCAACCATTTCTTATACCAACTCTTGTACCAACAACTTCCTTTCACCTAATTAATCCCAACAAGCTTGATTCTGACAATGACTTCTATATAATGCCTCAAAAAGTTACATTTTTATATTGAAATGAAATTTTTTGTTATATAAAAAATAAACTAATGAATGATAGAGATCCCAAATTACATGTCAATGCATTAAATAACATGAAGCATGTCTTTAATGGTCTGAATTATTCTCTTGGAATGTCTGTCAAATTAAGGAAGAAAAGTTGTCAGAAATTTAATTTATCACCCAATGACTTATGAAGGCCTTACCAAAAAATTAGAAGTAAACCTAGGATCACATTTAGATAAAATGGAGAGAGGGAATCCATTAAACATAAATATCTCCTTAATGTAGAATTGAGAAAGTTTATCTAAAGGAACTATATCTCAAATGGTAAGAAAATGTGAATATTTATTTAGTTTATCAATAATAAACCAAATCACAATATTACCTCATTATGTATTTGGAAATCCCAACAAGAAATCCATGGATATATTTTCTCATTTCCACTCTTGCACTAGAAAAGGCTGAATCATCCCCTTCAGTAATTGTCATTCTTCTTTAACCTATTGACAAGTCAAACATGTAATGGTAAATTCAAGAATATATCTTTTAATTCCATCCCACTAGTAATACTCTCAAAAGTATCTATATATCTTATTGCTTCCAGGATAAACGAAAAATGGGGAACTATGAGATTCACTCAACAATCCTCTCTTCAAATGGGAATGAAAAGGCACACATAATCTCTTTCTAAATCAGATAAAACCTTTTTCATCAACATTAAACATTACAAACTTACCATTCCTAATAGATTATACCTTTTCCTATAAAACATGATCATAATTTTGATCTTTATTAATTCTTTCTGACATATATGATTGTACAAACACTGAAAAAAAATATAGGAAGTTTCTCCATGCACAGTTTCTATGAAAACATTCATCAAATCATTACCCAAAGGGATATGTTTCAAATGTAAAATGGATAATATAGCATTATATTTTTGACTCAAAGCATATACTACTTTGTTTGTTTTACCATGATGGTAATGAATCATGTATTCATAATCCTTAGTCAGTTCCAATCATCTTCTCTACCTAATGTTTAACTCTTTCTAAGTGAATGTTTACTTAAAAATTTTATGATCAACGTATATTTCAATCTTTAATCCATATAGATGATGCCTAAAATTTTTAAATAAACAATCATTGAAGATAATTCCAAACCATTTATAAGATAATATAGCTTATGAGGTTTTAGTTAATGTGAAGCATAATAAATTACCAAATCATTCTTCATTAGAATACAACCAAGTCCCTTCAATGAAGTATTTTTGTAGATTAAAAATTCACCATTTCCAGAGGGAAGATACAAAACTAGAGCATTCACTAATATTATTTTTAGTTCATGGAAATAATCATCACACTATTTCATCCAGATTAATTTAACTCCTTTTTAAGTTAACATAGTTTGTGGGATAGATAATCGATAAATATTTTAAAAAAACAAATAATAGTAACCCACTAATCCAAGAAAACTATTAATCTCTATGAAATTTTTAGGTCTTTTTCATTTATCAAAAACTTTAGTTTTATTAGGGTCAATGGTTATTCCATATTTAGAAATAATATTCCCAAGGAAAGAAATTTATTATATCCAAAATTCACATTAACTAAATTTTACATATAGATTCTTTTCTTTTAATGTTTTTAAAAAAATTCTTAGGTGTATTTCATGATCCTCAAGAATTTTAGAATATACAAATATATCATCAATAATAAAACCAAAACATTATCTAAATTGTTATGAAAAAAATATATTCATAAGATCTATAAATATATTTGGAACATTAGACAACCCAAAAGGCATAACCGCAAACTCATAATTCCCATATCTAATCAGAAACTTTTTATTTAGAATATATTCATCCTTAACCTTCAACTAATGGTACCCTAACCTAAGATAAATCTTTGAAAAATACAATAATCCTTAGAGTTGATCAAAAAGTCATTGATATGAGGAAAATGATACTTTTTCTTAACATTGATGTTATTCAAAGAACTATAATCAATGAAAAGTCTCATTAAACCATCTTTATTTTTAAAAAAATAAGACAATATGACCCCATAGTGAAGTGATTAGACAAATCAAACCTTTATCTATAAACTCTTTCAACTTATTTTATTATTCCAAAACATCCACTTGAGCTATTTGATAAGGTGTCTTTGAAATTGAATTAAAATTAGACACTAATTAAATAGTAAAATTAACCTCTGGATCAGGAATAACACAAGAAAAATATTCAAGAAATACATCTATATATTCATTCACTATTGGAACATCACTAATCTGAAATATTTGTTTATTTTAAATAATATGAGCCAGGTAACTCTCACTTACATCTCCAATCAATTAATTAGTTTCTTTATATGTTATTAAAGGCATAAAATCATTGAATATTACTTTCTTAGATTTTCAATCTATATTAGCATGATAAACTAAAATCCAATCCATTCCCAAAATAATATCAAAATATATTATGGGGATTTCAACAAGATTTTAAAGAAAGACCATACCACTGATAAAAATATGAACATTATTATGAATCTTAGTTTCTTTAATACTTTCACCCAAAGTTTTTACTAAAAAATTTATCTTCTTTTTATGATCTTATATTCTTATTTATATTAAAAATTTATCAGAAATGAAGTGAAACACCCTGACCTATATGCCACTAAACTGGTGCTCTGAACTAGTTCTCCACAAGGCATCATGCATGCCTCTCCAAAATCTAGATATTGAAAACAAGAAACAAGGGGCCTAAGGTGTGTCATGGAGAGACTATACTATCATATCAGAGTAAATAATAGAATAAATAACCAAATATCATCCAAAGTAGTAAGTAAATAGCGTGTGGAAGCAATAAATAAACTAATATATAAGTATGATGTAATAATAAATTAAATGATATAAAATCCTAAAAATCCATGTCATACATACTATATTGATCACCCATTAGGATGAATATACATGCAGGAGTACATAAAGGAAACTAAAATAAAATTACAGGTCTCTTCTACTAACTTCAAGCTATACCACATACCCAGTCTCTAAGACATTGTTGGGATGCTTCAACATGATCAAAAGAATCCACACGACTAGATCTACTTGATCAAACAACCCTATGCCTCATACCTATCCACTATTCAATATGTGATCAACTTGAAAAGTATAGATAAGTCCGACATGCAAACTAAGATGCATATATATGGGTGAGAAATAATCTTAGTAGGCCACCCCACTGATGAACCTATAAATTTGTTATCATAAGTGAATGGTCATGAAATATGCTCATTCTAGGCAAGACACAACTGAAAATAATAAATAAAATAAATAAAGTGAAACCAGAGTCGATCCCTGGGTTTGTGAACCATATAAACTGGACATGCAATCATGTATATATGTATGTATGTATGTATGTATGTATGTATGTATGTATGTATGTATGTATGTATGTATGTATGTATGTATGTATGTATGTATGTATGTATGTATGTATGTACGTACGTACGTATGTATGTATGTATGTATGTATGTATGTATGTATGTATGTATGTATGTATGTATGTATGTATGTATGTATGTATGTATGTATGTATGTATGTATGTATGTATGTATGTATGTATGTATGTATGTATGTATGTATGTATGTATGTATGTATGTATGTATGTATGTATGTATGTATGTATGTATGTATGTATGTATGTATGTATGTATGTATGTATGTATGTATGTATGTATGTATGTATGTATGTATGTATGTATGTATGTATGTATGTATGTATCTATGTATGTATGTATGTATGTATGTATGTATGTATGTATGTATGTATGTATGTATGTATGTATGTATGTATGTATGTATGTATGTATGTATGTATGTATGTATGTATGTATGTATGTATGTATGTATGTATGTATGTATGTATGTATGTGTGTATGTATGTATGTATGCATGCATGCATGTATGTATGTATGTATGTATGTATATTCCCATAAACCCACACACACACACATATATATATATGAGTAAGGTGAATAAAATAACATGAACCATAATGTCACTGATCCTTAGGTACGTAATCTTGATCGAATGGAAATCTTATGAAAAGGTATTGAGATGGATTTCATGCCACTCAAGCCATGTATAATTAAGTCCATCCTCGGGTCTGTAACCCCAATCGATGATACCTACTTCATCTATTGTCAGAACTGTCTCGGATAAATCTATATCACTATTGAGGGATACATGTCCTAGACCTGGGTTCACTCATACTTGACTTAAATCACTATAACGAGGGATTCTATATACCAATAGAAAATCCTGTAAATATGAAACTATATAAACTACAACCTACACCATATGTATCAAATATCAAACCTATGAGGGCCAGTACCCAATTTCATTGACTAAGGTATCCTATTCGAGTCCATGGAGTGCATCCATAGAAAACATAGTATAATATAGACATACTAGATACAATTAACTAGTCCATTGACCAAGGAGTCCTCTTTGAGTACATGGAGTAAATCCATGGAAAACTTGTTAAATTATTTCATACCATCACGAATTATCAGTTCCATATCATAATTCCCATCATCAGTTCCATATCGTGATATTCATATCCATTAATAAGGCTCAAAATATGAATCCCAGGAAGTACCTCTAGCATCCCTATAATATACCGCATCATATTAGGCACATCATCCAAAAACTAAGAATGACCTCTGGCTATCATAAATTCATCAACACTGACCATGAGAATGCATAAATAAAGAGTAAGGGTTGTCGAATGCCTAAACCCACCACTACAAACATAGCCCCTTGTGATTACATGTTACACATGGGTTCTAAGGAAACCCCCAATACCATCACTAACCAAACCCAAAATACACTAGCTTAGGGTTATTCAACCACCAGTGTAGCCATTGGGTTCCTCAGGTCATAACATTGCAGAGGCATCCTACTCGGGATCCTTGATGTCTATACATAAGTGAATGAATTACTATGGGGAACCTAAAAAACAATAATATATCAAAGGAATACTATATAGGATCCTTGGTAAGAGTAAATAAGTATAGTGATTCTACAATGGATTATATCAGTCAACATGTAAGTGAAGTCATCCCATAGGGGGGCCATGCTAATAGTAATAAGGTAGATAAATCTTACACAGGATCCTCTTGGTCAAATGATAAGATTGAATATTTGACTAAAAGGAAAATTATTAGAACATAATACTATGGAGATGGATCATATCCAATCTCAAATAAAGGTTCTCACTCTAGGTTGGTCCGAACACCCAACCAATCTATCTCACTCTCAGGAGATAATCGAAACTAATTATTAGAGGAAACACCTCTCTATTATATCTCATTCACCCAAAAACACATTTTAAGAGTCCTAAAATCATTCCAAGGTTCCTACCATCATGATCTATGTGTAAAAACACTCAATATAGACTACTCATGTGTCCAATTCCATATTTGGGGTTTGAAGACATGAAAAAAATCCATAAAAGTATAGCAAGGGAGGAGTACATGATGTGTATACCCTAATACATGGTGTGTAACCTCAAAGCCCTGCATGGGCATATACTTTAGTCATATATGGCATGTAAATCACATGTACATAGTGTTTATACCATGTACACACTGTTTACCCTACATGAGGTACCTTCCCAGGAACCTCACATGACTTGGCCATGTATTCTACCAGGCTATGTACTTCTACACTGTGTGCAGCCCACTCAAGGTATGGCCGTGGACTTTACATGATCAAGTAACACTAGACGGGTGGTCTAGATAGGTACTCAGCTACATGGAAAAGTAACAATACATGGAATTTATACCCTATACATGATGTGTACTTATAAAAATATCATCTTCCTTGAATGGGAAGAACACATGGCGTCTGTTCCTGAACTACACCTCATGTGATCAAGATTTCTGAATGGGAAACTCCTAAAATCATCCTAAAACCCCATTTTTCTCCACAAAAGATATATGTATATCTTAAATGGGTCTTAAGTAGTGATAAAATGTATCTAAAATATAAATTGGTAAATGTATGTGATTTTTTAGAAAAAATTAAAAAATGAACTACCTTTGTGTGGAATCTACCGAAGCTTCACTCATTTCCACAATCCACAGATACCACACGATGATCTGAATCCTCTCTAAATTCATGGAGGAACCTCACTTCCTCTACATATTTATCTTTATCCCTCTCCCTCTCCTATCTTAGTCATAGTTAAGGAAACCCATGGGGTGGGGGTGTGTGAGAATCCAAGGGAGAAAAGAAAAGAAAAAGGGGTGTGATCCCAACCCTAAATCCCAACATGAGTTTCTGTATCACATAAGAAAAGACCCCATTATGGTCTCAATGGTGGATATATAATCTCAATATGATGCTTTTTCAAAAGAAATAACCAAAAATAATGAGAATAAATTAATATTTAATGAAATACATATTAACTATTAATTATTTCATATAAATCTGAATGGTTTAGAATTCCACTAAACTCCTATATTAGGGTAAACATCGTATTATTTCACTAAAATGATAGTCATAAAAATTATCTAATGTCATGTTCTAGGGGAAAAGAATCATTTTACCCCTTATAAGCATCTGAAATAAAAAATTGAAATTTATGCTCAACATACCAGTTTAGAAAAACATGGGTCATTACAACCACCCAAATATAAACATTATCATCCCTAAGAATACTTGGTGGTCAAATATTATTCATTCTCTTATCCCGATCATCTGCACAACTACGCTATCTCAACTTCCCAATGACTGGTCTCTCAGCGTTAACAACTCTTCCATCAAGAAAGACATTTGAAAATGACCAATCTAGTACTCCCCACTATAGGAATACCCTTATGGTAAACTGGTATCAAAGCTCAATCTAAAATGACCATGCTCCGTCCATCATTGTACATATTTACTGGAGTGAATAGAACCACTTATATAAGAGTGTAATTTGAAAGCAATAGAACATTCACCATTCCCACTTCTTGAGAATAGTTTCCATGAAAAATGAAGAATTTTAAATCATCATGAGGATCACCACCCTCAAATGAAAAATGGTTCACTCCCCACCATATGTATTACCTTATAATAATCCTTAAAAATAACTAAAATAGGTTCCTTTATTAAACCCGAAAAGATTTCTTTAAAAGATCAGTGTATGTTCAACACTCTCTCGGCATACTAAAGACATTATTAAGATATAGAGCATGATCATCTCTAACTAAGAGTACAATAAGATTCCATTTATAGGAATTTATCACTCTTCATTGAGTCACAATTTAATTAAATAGTTTATACTTTCATTTAACCAACTTTTTACACCACATCTCCCGACAATATGTGTCTATCGCCTCATGGCACCTAATTTATTCTCAATGAATCATCTACCATGGAGGGGAATTCATAATTTTATCACATCTACTGAAAACTATGCCCATAATATGTATTTGATACCATTGGTCCTTGACTAACATGTTACTACTCATTGATTTAATATTTAAATGATACCACACACAACCGATCTATACCATTTCTATCTCTCACAACACAATGTGTGTACAAACCCATACCACCCAATCATCAAATGAATAATACTCCTATGAGTATTATGATAATGAATCCAAGATGACCATGCTTCATATAATGTCATTATAATTAAGTTATAATCTCCCTTGTAACTCTTTATCAAGATCATGCACCCTACCTCCCATGACCGCCCGCCACACAAAATTTTTTTCTTTCATGAGTGTCTACCCATGCTTGGACTACTTTTCCAACAACAGAAGCAATGGTCAGTCAGGCTAGGTACCTGAATAGTCATGTCTTTGGAAGAAAATCCTAATACCAAAGTAACCCAGGTGATTTCTCATAATCCAAATAATTCCCCATAACTATATCATAAAACCTGATCACTAATCGTGCATCGGTATCAAACAAGTGTATAACCTATATCACTTCATAAAAAGGAATCCATAAACCCAAGATAAAATTTATCATAGGATTCCTTTGATTAAATTGAACATTGATATACAAGGGTACAAGTGAAAACTAAGGGTCTCTAGGTATCCCACCTAGCCCTACTTATAAAGTCTTGTAGCAAGGCATCTAGGTATCACTGCCTAACCCAAAAGTCAAACCTCTCCAAGGAAGGTATAGATAAACCTGAACTATGAGGGTCAAAACTATCATCCATCAGCCTACTATGGCCCTTATCCTCTCCAATAATCCTTATAATGGAATGATTCCTAAAGTTTAATGATATTAATTTGGGAAAAATAATTAAATGAAACTCACTAGGCATACATATATGGTAGTACCCACTCAATATCCATTTCACTGTAAATGGTTAGGTATCCAACGCCATCATATACAATGAACAAACTAGATAAACATAAATAAAGGAATCAACAACCAAATTTTACTTATGAGGGCCGATAGTACTCACAAATCACCACCTAAAAGATCTATGTCATATCATTGTCACAGTTTAGTAAAGTAGAATTACATTCCAGGCTATGTGGAAAAACCCATATGGGTTGTTACTGACACTTTAAATATCTGATCCAAAGAAACAACACCCTAAAAGAGGTATAAAACATGGTAATCATGTTCCCTATGTATCCACTAGGGTTACTACACCTCTTTTGAATGAGGATTGAGTCATCAGCCTTGTTATTAAATGTCTCATCATCGATCCACATGACATGCCTTCAAAAGGGAATATATACAATTTAGTTCAATTGAGTAGAATACCTCCAATAACCTATATGGAAAAATATTATTTAGGTTGTTGTTGAAACTTTAAAAAATTGTCCTATGTCTTCAGTAAAATCACATTTTATAAAGCCTATAACATATGGGCCCTACATGCTAAATATGATGCATGAGTCACCTCTTTACTTTACCATCCAAGAGTCAAAATCAATCACCGGCCTCTTACCAATGGACAAGAAAAATAAATCCATCAATGAACACTCACCAATGAGAAAAGATCCATAAATCCATAGTAAGACATAAACTCCACAAACCATGTGCATTGATTAAGTGAATATCATATAAAATTGTAACATCACATATCAAGAGCAACAACCCCATATCCCTGGTAACTTGGAATTCTTATAAGAACAAGTGTTCTTGACACACTAGTTCAATATCCATCATAGGTTCCAACACATTAATAATAATCTTATCTACCATATCCCAAACAGTAATAAAATAAGAAAGGAACTCTTCTGATACTAATGCGTAATGTCCCAACCCGAATGCCACAAAATCGGTGCTTCGATTCAGTTCATCAGAAGACCTCAATGCGCCTCTCCATACACCAGAGGAATCTATCTAATAGTGAGGTCCTAAGTTGTCCATGGAGCGACTATTCCCTCATATCAGAATAAAAAAATATATAAATAAATAGATATAATCCAAAGTAGCAAACAAATAGAGTTCGTAAGCTATAAATAAACTAAGATAGAATCATGCTTTAATAATAAATGAAATGTTATAAAATCCCAAACAGTCATGTCATGCATACTACATTGATCACCCACTGGGAAAACCATACATATAGGAGTACATAAAGGAAACTGAAATAAATGTATAGGTCTCTCCTACTAACTCTGATCTAGACCACATATCCAATCTCCAAGACACTATCGATCTTCTTTAGCCCGATCAAAATAATCCACAAAAGTGGCTTCACTTGATCATGAAACTCTGGGCCTCAGTCCAATCGATCATAAAATTTGTGATAAAAATGAAAAATATGACATAAGTTTTTCACAGGCACATCTAGGTGCATGTACAGAGGTAAGAAATAATCTTAGTATTCCACCCAAATGATGAACCTATGAATTTTCTTGCATAAGTTCATGCTCATTCAATATGCTTAACCAAGCAAAGATGTAAATAGAAATGATAAATAAAATAAATAAAGTGAATCACAATCAAACCCGGGGTTAATGAGCTTGATCAACTGGATATGCAATCATGTATGTGTGTGTGTGTGTTTATATATATGAGTAAGCTGAAAACTATAAAATAAACCATAATACAGTCAATCCTTGGGTCTGTAATCCCAATCGACTAGGCATACTATGAAAAAGGCACTGAGATGGATGTCATTCCACTCAAGCCTTGAATAATTAATTCGATCCTTGTCTTCATAATCCAAATCGATGATACCTTCATCAGTCAGCATTGGAAATGTCTCTAAGAAAGTTATTTCACCATAGGGGATACATGTCATAGACCTAGGTGAACCCATACTTACCTCTAATCACTGTAATGAGGGATGTCATGTACCGATAGACAATCATATAAATATGGAAATACATCAACTATATCCTACACTAGATGTATCAAGTATCAAACCTACAAGGTCTAGAACCCTGGGCCATCGACCAAGGCATCATCTTCGATTCTATGGAGTGCATCCGTATAAAACATAGTATAATACTGACCTACTAGGTATATGACCCAAGTACATTAAAAAATTAATCCTCTTAGAGTCCATAGATATCATCCATAGTAATCTCGGTAAACGGTTCCATACTATCAAGCATTGTCAGTTCCATTTTTGTAATTACCCCCATCAGTGTCATATAGTGATATCCATATCCATCGATAAGGCTCAGAAGTTAGATCCCAAGAAGTACCTCTAGAATCCATATAATATATTTCATTGTGTCAGGTACATCAACCACAAACCAAGAAGCACCTCTGGCTATAATATATTCATAAAAAAATAAAAATGTGATTGTATAAATAAAGAGTGAGGGTGGATGAATGCCTAAACCCACCACTACTGCCATAGCCCCTAGGCTTACATGTTTGGAATGGGTTCTAAAGTGACCCCACTACCATCACTACCCAAACCCCCAACATACTATCTCAGGTTCGGTCAAGCACCAGGATACCCATTGGGTTCCTCAGGTAATAACACTAGAGAGGCATTCTACTCAGGATCCTTGAAGTCCATACATATATGAAGGGATCCATTCTAGGTAACATTAAAAATATTAAGATACCAAAGGAATCATATATGGGATCCCCGGGAAGATTAAATAGGTAGATTTATCCTATAAGGGATTACCCAAGTTAGCATGTAAGTGAAGACACCTCACAGAGGACACTCAGTAATAATAATAAGGTAGAGAAATCTAACATGAGATCCTCTAGGTTAAAAGATAATACAACCACTTGTACTAAAAGGAAAAGCATTTGAACATCATACTAGAGATATGTATCATATCCAATCTTAGATCATGGGTCTCACTCTAGGTTGGTCCAAACACCCAACCAATATATCTCACTCTCAGAAGATAAATAAATCCAATTATTGGAGGAAGAACCTCTCCATTATATCTCATTCACCCCAAATCACCTTTTAGGAGTCCTTTAATTTCCCTATGGATTTCACCATTGTGATATAAGTGGTAATAAATCAAGATAGACTACTCATGTGTCCAATTACACCTCTGGGGCATGAAGATACAAAAAAACCCTCAAAAGGATATCAAGGGAGGAGTACACAATGTGTATACCCAAGTACAAGACGTGTACCCTCAAAGCCCCACCAGGGCATGTAATTTAGTTGAAAATGGTGTGAAAATACCATGTGCATGTTGTGTACCCAAGATGGGGTACCTTTCTATGTACCTCACATGGCATGGTCATGTATTCTTCCTATTTGTGTACTTTTACATGGCATGGTCATGTATTCTTCCTAGTTGTGTACTTTTACATGGCATGTAGCCCACCCGGGGTTTGGACGTGTACTTTACACGGCCAAGTACCCCTATATGAGCTATATGTCCATGTTCTTGACTACATGGATGAGTACCAATACATAATGTGTATACCCTATACATGATGTGTTCTTATAAACATATCATTTTCCCTAAATTGGAAGAACACACATCATGTGTTCTTGAACTACACACCGTGTGATAATGATTTTTGAAAGTGAAACCCCTCAAATCGGCCTAAAACCCCATTTTTCTCTTCAAAAGATATAGATTGACCCTCATGGGGTCCAAAGTAGTGATAAAAGGTAAATAAAACTATAAATAAGTAAATATATAGGGATTTATGGAAAAACTTAAAAATAGTCTACCTTTGGGAAGAATCCACTAAAGATTCACTTATTTTTGTAATCTACAATTACCACACGGTGATTTAACTCCTCTTGGGAACCTTAGAAGAACATTTATTCATATATCATTATTTATATCTATTTATCTTCCTCTCTAATCTTGTTTATATTGAAGGAAACCCATAGGGGTCATGCGTAAGAAGCCAAGGGAGAAAAGAAAAGAAAAAGGAAAAAGGGAAAAAATAAAAAGAAAAGAATAAGGGACCCGACTACAACCCCAATGCCCAACATGAGTTTGTGAATTGACTAGGAAAAACCCTCCATTCCAGACTCAATGGAGGAGATGAAATCTCAATATGATTCTCTATTCAAAATATATATCCAAAAAATGCATGAAAATGAATTAATATTTAATTAAATATATATTAAATATTAATTATTCCATATTAATTCAAATATTTCATAATTCTACTAAACTCATTTCCTTGGGTAAACAACCTATTATGGGGATAACGGAGTGGTAAAAATTATCTGAGGTCATCTTCTAGGGTAAAATGACAATTTTATCCCTTACAAGCATTTGAAATAAAAAATTAAAATTTCCACTCAAATTCCTAGACTGGAAAATTGCAGGTCATTACATAAAGGAATCTAAAGATTCAAAGTCAAATAGAATATTTTCATAATTTGAATAAACAATTAAATTCCATTTCACCACTTCATTTAATGGCCCAACATCAACCATAGTAGTAGAAAATAATTTTTCCAAACCTTTTTTCTTTCAATCATGATGATTTCCTATAACAACCCAATGTTTTATAAATGGAAATTTTTTTCTTATAAATATGTCATATAATCACATGAAATCACAGAAAAATGAACTAATAAGTACTATGTGGCCATTAAATATAATTTTGACACATCGGGATTTTGAATTTTGAAAATTTGGCATACACAGTTGTGATTAGTAAGATGTTTGGAGTCCGATATGACAAACTTTTTTTGGTGAATTATAACCTACCCTTATGAATAGTAATATACCCTTATGAATAGTAATATGAACCTTATGAATATTACATCATTAAAAAGAATATTAACCTCATAGTTGATTGTATAAATAAAATTTAGGCATCTTATACGTGATAATATAACCATAGTAAAAGTATTGGTATTTTTGTAAGTCATAAATAATAAATTAAAATTAATTAATTAATTTAAAAGAAAATAAATATTCCTAAAAGGTGTTCATAAATAAATAATTTTATATCTTATGGTTTTTATATAATTTTATAAGACCTTATGTAATTTTTGAAAGAATTATAAAATCATTTATTGTTTTTGAATCTGTATTTTTCAAGTAAATTATGATTTTAATTAAAAATTAAATTAATCATATTTGTAAAATTATTTTTGAAAAATAGAGGTAATTTTTGAATTCTACACATAAAAAAATGGCTAGGGTGAAATTTTTTAATTTTTCTAAAATACATGATTTTTTTGTGGATAGTAAAATACATTAATTTACCATATAAATACATTATAATTTAAATACACTATTCCTGACATAATGAGTGATGTAAGCACCCAAATATAGAACACACGTGAATTTATTACTATTCATGTTCATGGGATCATTGTTATTTCTATTCTTGTGGAGAAACAATAAATTAATGAATATAATATTATGAAAACCCTCCTCTCCTCCACTATAAATACCACCCATCTTAACCTCTTCTCTTCACTCCTCTCAAGCCTTGTACCTTCTCTAAATTCTGAATAAATCTCTCCCCAAGATCCTCCCCCACATCCAACATCCCTTAGTCTCTTCAAAATACCAAATCCTCTCCCCTTAAAAGGCTCTCAAGGAAGATTAAATCAAGAGGTCAATTCCTCTTTTCTTTTCTCTCACTTTCCTTTCAAGTTCCTTTGTTTTATTTTTTATCCTTACCTCTATTCATCCCAAATGTTTTGAAAAATCCATTACCTTATATGTACTGGAATGTTTTAATGATAATGGGATAATTTTTTATCTTCTCTCCTTTACTCTTATTTTATACTAGCAGTAAAGATACCATTCGAGATGTGTTAATTTACCACATTCAAGGATGATGAGTTTTCAATTTCCATTACCATTTTCAATTCTGGTCATGAAATCATTTTCATTGTTAAACCATAACATAAAATATGTATTATGTATCATATTTGGTTCTGTAATCTTTTTGTTCACATGGTTTTGATTTATAAAACATGATGTGTTCATTGTGGCCAAAAACTATCAATTAACCCAAGAGGTTATCACTAAAGTTTTATATAATGATTCACCTTCACTCCAAATAACCAAATAAATTTTATAACGATGTAATTTTCTGTTTGATTACTAATTTTATATAACTTAAATTCTATATGACCACCTTCATCATACATTTGTGTCCGAATGTGAATATAAGTGAACCGGTCATTAAAACCAAAGAAACAAATGAACTTGAACAATGAAATTGAACCTCATAACCAATAAAAAAGGTTATGAATGAACTCAAAAGGTTTATAATAAATCATTTAAATGTAAAATAGGTTCTTAAATTATTAATTAATGCACCTAATTTTATTATTCAGGTCATTAATATCATGTGAAGAACTCCATCAGACTTGAGGTAAGAGATCCTCTCTATTTCACTTTTATTCAAGAATGTCTTCTATATTATGCCCTTTTATGTGTAATACCTAATTACGGGGTATGATTTCAAACCTCTCCCATACTTTACTCATGATTTATAAGTGATTAGAAACCCCTTTCTCTCTCATTAATCCCTCTTATGTACACCCGATTCCATTTCGATAATCCGTAGGGAATTCTACCTGAACCTCCTTTGTTACTTCAGGTTGCCTTATCTTCCTTTTACCAAGATGAATTTATCTTATAATTTTATGTGAATCTTCTAAATTCTTTTTAAATTTACCAAATTAATTTTTAAATAACCTTTTATCATTCTCTTTTTTGGATATACATGTTTTTAAGTGATTCCATCTTCAATACTTCCCGATAAGCAAACATGTTTTAAGGGAACTTCCTGAATTCCTACCTGATTTCAAGTGAACTATATCCTCTGTTTTAAGCCGCCATTGTCTTTATAAAATCATTATTTTTATTATTAAAACCTTCTTGGTTCACTTATGGTTTTATATAAACGATTTTTCCCTTTTCTATTTTAAAGGCTCTATAGTATTTTCCTTAAAACTGCACAAAAATGTTTTAATGTTAAAATTTATTAAATATTTTTCGTACATGTTGTCACTTATACTTGAAATAAATTACCATGATACATTAATATTTTCCATTATGAATTTCCATGTATATTTTAGTTCCTTTATTTCAGATACACTTTTATGATACGCCCATTTTTATGCTTTATGTCATGATTGTGGTACCCAATTCTTTCCATGGGTAACCCTTATGTTTATGTAAGATTGATTATATATGATTATTTATGTGGAAAAAATATTCATGAAAAGTTAAGATGATTTTACCTAGATATAACTCCAATTCATTGGGTAATGTTGAGTCTCATGAGACGTTATGTGTGGTGGTCTTGTCAGTTAGCATTGGCTTGTGCTACCATGTGCAGTGGTCGTGGCGATTAGCCTTGTCTTATTCTACCATGTGCAACAGTCTTGGTGGTTAGCCTTGACTTGTGCTAAATTCATGTTGTATGTTACTTCTACATTATTATGAATCCATGTTTATATTATTCCATGTTTATATGTTATGATGCCATATGTGCATTCCTTTTTATATCACAATGTCATGTCTTCTAACCCATTTGCTTATGCTTTGTTCTTATGGTTATTTACTTACTGGGATATTTAGCTCATAACTTTGTTCATGTATTCCCCAGGGTACCCCATGCTGATTTTTTAACACAATGGAAGTTGGGAGCTCAATTTGAATATTAAATAAAGAAATGTTTTATTTATTTCTTTGTTTTTAGTTTTATGTACCTAGTCCTCCAAGACAGTAGAATTTACGATCCTTGGCTTGTACTATGATGTATAATTATGCTTAAAATCATGTAATGTTATATGTAAAATGATAGGGTCACTATAGTTGGTACTAAAGGATGGTCTGGTTTTTTTGTATATTAGGAATATAGCACTTTAGTAAGATCCTTAAGGATGATATATAAGAAAACAACCCAAAATTTTGGTAAGTATAGAGTTAGTAGTTTATCAAGAAAATACATCCCTGTCTGGATAAAAATAGATAGAGGTGGATCTGGCACAAATTTATCTAGGGGTAAAACATAAAAACACTACTTTGATTTAGACTCAAACATGAACCGGTGCACAAAAACGGGCCTTATTGAACTCTTGTTTTGACACTCCTGAGAGATATGAATTGGTAAATTCAAAAGATTAGTACAAACCATTATCAGGGGAATGAATAAAATCCCATAAGAATATAAGTTAAGAAATATATTATGGATAAAATAGATTTAAATATAGGGAATCACATGTTAGGATATACTTCTCCTTTACAAGTTTATCCTATTATGTTCAAAGTTTAGTTTTTATGCTCAATAACTAAGTATTAAAGCCATATAATTGTATTTTATTTTTCTTAGTTAATGGAAGGAAATAGAAGAACACATTCCAATAATAAATGTGATATAGAATGTAATTATTGCCCTAATTATAGGAATGATATGATGGTAACAACTGCTCCTAAGTTCATAAAATTACTTTCTTAGTTGGATCAAGTTATGAATAATAACTTGAATCATGTGTAACACCATACTCCTCTAAGGAAGGAGAAGGTTTTCATTGAATACTTCATGCAGAAAAGGAATCCCATGTTTAGTGAATCTTCTGATCCCCTCCTTGCAGAACAGTGTATTAACTCCATTGAAAAGATATTATCTATCCTCCAGTGCTCAGAAGAAGAGAAATTTTTGTTGGTGGTCTATCGTTTTTATGGGGAAGCTGATTAGTGGTGGAAACTGATCAAGAATATAAAGCCCTAGGAGGAAATTGATTCCATGGTTTGGGAGGAATTCAAGAGAATGTTTTTCAATAAATATTTTCCTTGAACCCTATGTCTCATGATAGAAACAAAATTACTTGGACTCAAGTAGAAGGAAGATGATTCCATTGGGTCGTATGAAAAAAACATCACAAGGATTTCAAGGTACGCCTCTAGATTTTTCTTGAGCACTGAAAGTAAGATGGATTGATTATTTAGCATACTAAAGCCGAGTCTATGAAAAGTTTTGGTGATTCAAGACTTTTACAACGATTATAATATTATATTTTGTTCCCTCAAGGTTAAAATGGAGATTGAAGACTCTTAGTGGTATCGTGGGCCTAGTGACAAGAAGAGGAAAATGGAATCTAATGTGGGTAGTTCTGAAAATAAATTCTATGAGAGAAAGAAGCCCGACCATCCCATGTGTAAATTTTTTGGGAAGATTCATCTTGGTAACTACTAAAAGGGAACCAGGAATTGCTTCAAATGTGGAAAGTTGGGACATATAGCTAAAAACTACTGATAGGATATGAAGAATACCCTAATGTGGAAGAATAAATGAAGGTTTAGATCAACACTCAGCCTGTATTGTAGTGTTAAAACTATACAGATCATGGGCATTATGCGAAAAAATTGTTCTAATATGAGGGTTGTTGGAGGCAATCAACAACAACATCCAAGGAAACAAGGAAAGTCTTATGCTATCACTACTGCTGAGGTGGATCCGGGCAACGATGTGGTGATAGGTATGCTAGTTATTCATTCATGAATATAAAACATACTATTTTATTTTGGTTCTACACATTCTTTCATATCTTTCATGTTTAGTATAAATATTTAAGAACCACCTCAAAATATGGAGGATAAGTTATCTGTGAGAATAGATAATGGGGAAATTATTGCTTCTATGGTATATAACTCCTCCCCAGTTAACATTTGTGGACTAAACCTCCCATAAAATCACTTCATACTTCCTTTAGTGGAGTTTGATACTATCTTGAGCGTGGATTGGCTATCTTTATACACAGCCAACATCAACTTTCAGGAAAGGGATGTCACTCTTCACATCCCAAAGCATTCTCAAATTCTTTCTAAGTGTAAACAAGAAGATGAATCTCCTTTAGAATCAGTGTCTCAAGTGTGGATATTAATTCCTTATGAGTCAGAATTTTTAGCTCAAATGATTGAGATAAAGGAAAGAATCATGCTTGAAGACATTCCTATCAGGAGGGATTACATTGATGTATTCACTAAAGAGTTTCCTAGTCTTCCTCCTGATCAAGAGGGTGAGTTATCAATTGAACTTATTCATGGATCTCTATCTATATCAAATAAAACTTATAGAATGGCCACTGTAGAGCTATAAGAGATAAAGAAGCGGCTACAGGAGAATCTGGAGAAGGGTTTTATATGCCCGATTGCTTCACCATGGGGTGTTCCCGTCCTATTAGTCAAGAAGAAGGATGGATCAATGCACCTTTGCATTGATTATCCTGAGATCAATAAAATCACAATAAAGAACAAGTATCCACTACCACTGATAGATGAATTGTTCGATCATCTTCATGGGGTAATTTATTTCTCTAAGGTGGACCTTCGATCGAGATATCAATAATTAAAGGTGAGGAAGGAAGATATTCCCAAGACTACCTTTCAAATGAGGTATGGACACTATGAGTTCATAGTGATGCCCTTCGGACTCACTAATGCTCTAATTCATGTATTTAATTAATAGAGTCTTTAGAGATTACCTCAACAAATTTTTGGTAGTCTTTATTGTTGATATTCCAATATACTACAAAAGAAAAGAGGAACACAAGGATCATTTGAATACTGTGTTAAAGACTTTGCAAAGGTAGAAGATGTATGCAAAGTAAATTAAATGTGAGTTATGGATGGAGGAAGTATCATTCTTGGGGGATGTTATCACCAGAAAAGGGATATATGTGGACACTTCCAAGACAAGCGTGATTGAAGAGTGGCCCATGACAACATTTGTAACAAATATCCGTATATTTTTGAGTTAATATGGGTATTATCTATGATTTTTGAATAACTTTTCATGATTGTCAAACCCAACGACTAATCTGACATAGAAGGGAGTAAAGTTTGTTTGGACTCAAGAATGTGAATACTGTTTTAAGGAGTTGAAAAAGAGGCTAATCACTATGCCAATACTCATACTACCAACAAGTAGATAACTCTTTATGGTGTATAGTTCTGATTCAAAGAATTTCTTAGGATGTGTACTGATGAAAAATTATAAAGTGATAGCCTACACCTTAAGGGAGTTGAAAATCCATGAGAAAAACTATCCTACACATTATTTGGAGTTTTTGGCTGAGTTCTTTGCATTAAAAATCCAGAAATATTATCTCTATGGGGAGAAGTGTGAGATATATACTGATCACAAGAGTCTCAAATATATATTCACACAAAAATAGATTAATATGCACCGGAAAAGATTGATAGAGCTGTAACACCCAGAGATTTTATGAGAAATGTTATTTTTAATTTGATGTCTTTTTTTGTACACTAAACCAAGATTAAATTTCACTATACGGAACATCGTATTAGCTTTTAGTATATGCAACACTATTTTGGGCTTGTGTTGCATGCAAGAGCGACCATCCTCAATAGCATGTGTTGTACGCAATACCGAGTTTCACTAAAAAATGATATATTGTAATAATATTATTATGAACTAGAAGTTATGAATATTATTTGCCAAATTTTTAATTTTATAACATTATAATTCATCTTACACATTTTCTAGAACATATTATGAGAATAAAATCAATTTTTTTCATATAAAGGAAGTATTTTTTCAAAAAATACAGTTTTGTTGCATTTTGATGGCGCGCCCATTTTTAATCTAATTTTGAAAATTTTATAAGTTCAATTTGACAAAATAAACTAATTATTTTGAATCAGGATATAAAAATTTTCTTTGGATAAATTTTTCATATTTTTATAATAACTTTCATATTTTGATGAATAGTAAAAATATGGTAAATTTTACTTAAAAGAAAATTTTTTCATCGAGATAATTTATATGGTTAAATTATAATATAGAATGGTTTTAAAGTATAAATAGAATATATTTTTACCATTTAATATAATTTATTTCATTATAATTAACTTTACAATGAATTCATAGGTAAAATTATTTCAATCTTTTACAATGTTTTAAACAAAAACTCTTTTTTTCGACAACGGGATTAATTTTAAATTAAATTTCTACAACTTTTGTGTCTTGAATTTAGAAAAATGGATTCCATATTTTGAATCAGTAGGTTCAAATTATTATAATAGATTACTTTTATTTTTTGGAATTATGAATAGTAACTACGATAAATTTTATTTACCACAATTAAATGTAAATCGGGTAAATAAGGGTAAAAATTAGATTATAAAATTACCCTAACACCTATATTAATATAATTGGATGATTATATTTAATCCTAAAATATACTGGGTTTGAAATTTTATCTTTTGGAACCCACTTAGATAAGATTACGACCTTTAATTTATTTTATTTAAAGGAAAGTGAAATATGTCTCACTCAAATTTTAATAATTAAATTATTTTTAATATAAATTTATACATAATATAAATTCTATTATAAATACTAATTTTAAAGCTAAAACATTTTTTGTCATGGTAATTTATTTGTAATTTTTAAGAAATATATAATTATTTTAATAGCTTATACATTAATGATGCAGAAATTATTTATTTAGTGAAAAATCAATAATATAGTTTTTATTAAAATAATAATACCCATAAAAAGACCCAAACACTTTACCAAAACTTATTGGTCGAGTATATCTACACAATAAGAATCCAAATGTTGACTTGTGGACTATTTGGAGCATTATAAAACATATTAGGATATTTATATTACTTTATTTTAAATGATGTCAAAGTTGCCACCTTTATAATTTAATTAATATAACAATTTAAATGTTGTTATTTTAAGATGATAAATTAAATTAAAAGTATTCTCAGGGAATATATAATATTTAGCTTCATCATAGTATTTTATTTTTAATTTTTATGAAATAAATAACTATATTAATTAATTATAAAACAATGTTGTAGTAATTATCTTATTAAGATAAATATTAAAAAAATGGTTTTAAAAATATTAACATAAATATAATATGAACTAATTAATGTTATCCACTAATTTTATAGATTAATAAGACATTTTAGGAATCTATTAAATATATTTTTTGGAATATATCTTCTTCTTTGATGTTATTTAAATTGAAATAAGAGAATAGTGTCAAAATTGACACTATTGATATTTTATAAAAATAACATATTATTAAATTATTTGAAAATCAAAAAAATATTTAAAATTTTCAAGTTAAAATTTATATGGTCTAAAATTTCATAAAGTATATAATTATGGACAATTCCAACAAATAAGTAAGTATTTATGACCATTTAAAATTTATAATATTATTACCACATATAAAATCAAATTGATTAAATAAGGATAAATCAAAATGATAATGTTTAAAATAAATTCCAAACATGTCTAAATTTTATTGTTTGATGTTATTACCACCCTATCTCATCACCTATTCGATGTTGAGTCATTTTGGAGTTTTTTAAGTTGGTTGGGTTTTATTATAAATTAATATTTTTGAGGTTTCCAAAAGTTCTCCTCTCCTCTCCTATATAAGGGCACCTCCTTCCCTCTCCTCTTCACTCCATTTTGACCATTAAAGCTTGGCCAAAACCTATAAATTCCTCTTCTAAACCTCTCTAGTTACGTTATAGAGTTTTTTCTTCTCAAAATACCTACTCTAGTGCCCTAAGAGAACGTTTAAAAGAGGCACTTCGAGGAAGAGGTAATATCTTCTATCGATTATTTCAAATTTATTTATTCTTATACTTACTATTCTTTAGTTGTTTCTTTATAAAGTAATAACATCAGTATCAATCATATACTGATATGTTATTATAAATATGAAACAACCCTATTTCACCTTCTATCCATCCTACGAAAAATGAAATCATCGCGAGTAAGTACGTACGGAATACCGTCTCCACGCTGTGGTGTGATCAGTTTTCCACCACCACCTAACTTGGATGGGTATAATGGTGTAAATAATAACTATATATTATTATTATAACATGATACTAATTATGATATATTATATCATCCAATACAATTCCATTCAATAATTCTGGGAATGATATCATCGCTCCTGCGTACGTACGGATTACCGTCTCCACGATGCGATGAGATTCATTGTCCCTGTTAACAATTCAAGAATGATTATAAAGTATATATAATGAATAATAATGAGATATATGACATAATAATTCTACTGTATTTATTTATATATATATATATCATTTACTTCCATTTAATTTAATAAGGAAACGAAAATAGCATTCATGCGTACGTACGGCCTACCGTCTCCATGAACAGTGTATTTCATTTCATTTATCTATCTATTATATATATATATATATTGAATATATATATGATATATAAATATTTTTTTCATTATTTAAGTAATTAAATCATGATATAAGTAATAATATCATGAACAACAAGTCCAAACACATACGATAAATGAAACGATTATTACCCAAAACGTTGCTTCAACATGGAATTGAAAAATGAACGGGGAATATAAAGTCATAATTGAATAATATATGATATCATAAAGATTTATATGATTATTTAATAAGTAAATGACCTTATTTAAATCATTATACAGGAGGTTCAGACACATAAGGATAAAATCAGACCTAAGGTAAGGGATTATTTCGTCTCACTTTTATTTATGTGAGACATATGCCTTAATCACCATCTATTTATTTTGTATGGTGTTTATGATTCCCATGAATGTTTTATGATTTTTATTATGGAGGATATGATATTTACATATTCATTAAATTTTCATTATTTTATGACACGTATGATTCCATAGATCATAAAAGGTAAGAGATAATTATTCTAATCTTGTTCTTATCTGAGATTATTTATTCGTAAGTATTTAATGGGGTTATATTTATCATCCATGTCCATGTTTTATAAAAAATGTTTTTATAAAGTTTTCACTATTCTTATATGTATGTTTAAAGTCGTTTTTACCTCTTTTTGACTTTTACTATGTGATATGGAAGGAATATTTCTTTTGTTTACCATGCGAGGTACTTTTTGACTTTTCCGGAAAAAGTACTAGGAGGATTTTTTTAACTTATACGACATGAACAGATTTTTATGATTTCATAATACCTTATTTAAATAATTTTTCTTCTATAATATTTCATGATTATTTTCAATAAAATTATTTTATTTTAAAATTTCACGTCATTTTGAAAAAAGAAAATTATTTGAAATAATAAAGGATATTTTCCTCAAGAATTCATTTCAAGTGTTTTATCAAAACTATTTTCCATATATACGGAAATTCTTTAATATGGTTATGTTTCAAGCATAACGTCTCTATAATTTACATGGTTTGATTTTGTTTATATTATATCCATTGTTTTATATGGATTATGTTATGATGGGATGATGTTTATGAAACCCATTTTATTCGTTGGGTTATGATGAATGATTTATGTTTATTTTGTGGCACACGAAAGTATGATTTCATTATGAGATGGGTGGGACCTCTATCTCCCTCAAATTCATTGGGTAATGATTTATATCTCATGATATAGACATGGCTGGAACACCAAGTAAATTTGGTTCAGTAATACATGTCTAGAACGACAAGTAATCCCGGTTCAGTAATGGACTTTTTCCACTATGATGGTCTTGGCAGCAATGCCTTGGCTACTATGGAAATCATATCATGTGCTTAATGGTTTTCCACAATTATAGGTTTTATTCCCATGCTATTTTATCTTGATTAATGTTTCTTTATGATCCATGTCTTACGTACTACCATGTTGTATGTCATTGCTCAAGATTTTAGGTAAGAAAACAAAAAGGGGAATATCTTTATGGGAGATGTTGAAGATCTTTCACTATGATTATAAGATTGTGTTCCAACTTTCCAAAGACACTAAACTATTATGGTCCTTGGGTGTCTATTTTTGTTATGTATTAAGTATTCCTTAAAAGTAATGTAATGTTCCTATACGTCAAGCTTGGGTCTCTACAGTTGGTATCATAGGAAAGGTTGAGTTAATCTTGAAACTAGGATGCGAAAAATTTAATGAGATCCCTAGAGATATTTCTAAGGTATTTCTAGGAATGTCTTTAAGGATAAGTGTAAGTATAGGTTATAGTCCTAGAATTGTGGTAACTATCTTAGAATTAAACCTAAGATGTTAGATATTGAAGGTACTCCCCCTTTATTATGTTGTTTTCCTAGCATGATTTTTTCCTCTCACACTATTCTTTTTGGGTTTTAAATGATGGTCGGAACCCGAAGGAACCGTGTTGATAAATATAATGGACAATGAAATTATTTTCTTCCTAAACAAACCAATTTTGTGGGAGACGGAGTGAAAAATATTATTGTGATACTTATACAAGCTATGAATCATTCTGGACTTCCAAATGAGTATAGAAGGGAACAATATTATATTGAGTCATTCTTGAGGCAACATCTACCTTCTTTCAGTGGGTCTTCTGATCCACTTGTTGCTGAACAATGGATCAGTGCCATTGAAAATATATTTTCCATACTTCCCTATTTGGAACATGAAAAATTCATTATGGTTGTTTACCGTTTAGAAGGTGAAGCAGACCAGTGGTGGACTCTAATTAAGAATACGAGTCCCAAAAATGAAATTAAGTCCATGGAATGGATGAGTTCATGAACTTATTTTTCAATAAGTACTTTCCTAGTATTCTTATAATGAAGATGGAAAAGGATTTCCCTGAGATTAAGCAAAAGGATGATGAATCTGTTGGTATATATGAAGCGAATTTTACAAGGCTTTCAAGGTATGCATCTGGATTTATCATCCAACCTAAAAGTAAAGTTGATCGATTCTTCGGTGGCTTAAAAACAAGTCTTCGAAAGGCATTAGCTATAAGAGACTTCAGTAGCTATGAAGAGATTGTGCGTTGTGCTATCAATATAGAACTGGAAGTTGGTGTTACATATCCATCTCATGGTTTTGATAAGAAACGAAAGATGGAGTTCAAGGAAAAATATCAAAACTATGGTGAAAATAAGAAAAATGTTTATTTATGCCCAAAGTGTGGAAAGAATCATGGTGGAGATTGTATTAAAGGGACTAGAAAATGTTTTAAGTGTGGAAAAGAAGGCCATCGAGTAGTTGAGTGCTGAAGTAATGGGAAAAAGGTAGTTAATGATGTGAATAGAGAAAAGACTATAGAGAACGCACCACCAACACTTCAATGCTACAAGTGTAGGGAAATGGGGCATTATGTTTTCCAATGCCATAATAAAAGGGTTAATGATGATCGACATCAAAAACCTCTTAAGGTAAAGGAAAAAAGGGAAGTCACATGCGATCACTATTGGCAATGTTGAATATGAAAACGAAGTGGTGGAATGATCAAGTGTTTAAGTAATGGGATTCCAAAATAGTGTTGTGGAATCTCATTTTTAGTAACATGGAATATTCGAATATCTATGTATTCATTTATTGTGGTTTTCAATAATTCTATGGTACCAGTAACCATGAAAATTGATTGAAATATTTTTGGAAAGCACCTAATATTCGCATAATGAAGGGATATGGATATAATGAAATGTCTGATAGTATTAATGAGCTCATGAATGATATAAGGACAAAGTGATATCATGGTTTGAGTATATAGAAATTTTGGGATTTTGGTATGTGGAAATAGTTATATTTTGACAACATTCATGTTTTCACTAAGATTCTATGATAATTCGTGTTTCAATAGAATACATGTTTGGTATGTGACCAACAAGATATATCTTATGATATATGGGGGATAAATGATGGTATTCAATGCTTGGTTGATGACCTTTCTAGTAATCATTTTCTTTATACTATGATATTTGATAGAAGTATTTTGGATAAGCCTAAATATTGGAATGGATTAATTTGGACATCAGATAGTATTTATTAAGGCTATAACTTTTTTGATATTATTTCTAGAATGTTATAATAGTGTAGTTTTAAAAAAGGACAACATGAAGGATGGGCGACAACACGTCGCATCAGACAAGGATACGGGAATTGAACCCACAACCGAAGTGCGACAGGCCTTTATCACCTACTGCTGGCCTATAGAAAGTCCCTGGTTAGTAGAAATTAGTTTTATTTTATTAAGTGGTATGATAGATGATGTATAAGTCCATTTTTGGAATCATATATGGTTAATTTAACCATAGATGGACTTATGGATATTTAATAATTCGTGCTAACCTTTTTGTGATAGACAGATGGAATGACCTATCATTCTATCGCATGATCTTCTAACACTTCAAGAATGAAAAATTCAAATTCATTTCTTTAAATAAGAGATATAGTGAAAATTGTTCATTGAATAACCAATGATGATATTACATCGAAATCAAGTAAGTATTTATCCTTATGAAAAAATTTATCAACTTTAGGGAAATGATCTTGAAAACCAAAAACATTGTCCTAGTACCCTCATATCAGATGAATTAGATGGTACCTTAGATCATCACAAATTTATGGATTTTTAATTGTTGGATTTTTTATAGCCATGTTCTCTACCACTCTACATCAGAACATGATGGTGAGATTTCTATTTCATATCCATGTTTTCACCTATGTTCTCATATGTGGAAACCTAATGATGAGTTAATTTGGGTAACCATTACGTTTTATACTTTAGTTTTTAAAATTAAGTTTTATTATTCCTTTTTATGATGTGGGTTTCTATGAAAGAAACTTTCAAGTAGTAAATTATTTATAACCCCAAAAAAATTCGAGGGTGAAATTCATTTTAAGGGGGGTAGAATGTAACAACCTATGATTTTATGAGACATATTCCTTTTAATTTGATGTTTTGTGTTGTACACTATACCAAGAATAGATTGTAATATACGTAACACCGTTTTATCTTTTAGTATACACAACACTATTATGGGCTTGTGTTGCACGCAAGATTGACCATCCTCAATAGCATGTGTTGTACGCAATACTTAGTTTCACTAAACAATGATATATTTCTATAATATTATTATAAACTAGTCGTTATGAATAATATTAACCAAATTTTGAATTTTATAACATTATAATTCATCTTACACATTTTCTAGAACATGGTATGAGAATAAAATCAATTTTTCGTATAAAGGTAGTATTTCTCAAAAAATACAGTTTTTTCTACCTTTTGATGGCGCACCCATTTTAAATATAATTTTTTGATAAGTTTATAAGTTCAATTTGAAAAAATAAACTAATTATTTTGAATCATTATATAAAAATTTACTTTGGAAAATTTTTTCATATTTTTATGATAGCTTTCATATTTTGATGAATAGTAAAAAAACCGCTAAATTTTACTTAAAAAAAACTTTTTTCATCGAGATAATTTATATGGTTAAATTATAATATTGAATGGTTTTAAAGTATAAATATATTATATTTTCACCAATTAATATAATTTATGTCATTATCATTAATTTTACAATGAATTCATAGGTGAAATTATTTCAATCTTTTGAAATGTTTTAAAAAAACCCCATTTTTTCAACAACGGTATTAATTTTAAATTAAATTTTTGCAAATTCTGTGTCTTTAATTTGGAAAAAATAGATTCCATATTTTGAATTAGCAGTTCAAATTATGTTTATAGTCTACTTTTTTTTTGGCATTATGAATAATAACTACGGTAAATTTTATTTACCACAGTTAAAGGTAAATCAGGTAATTAAGTGTAAAAATAATGTTATAAAATTGACCTAACACTTTTATTAATATAATTGGATGATTATATTTCTTCCTAAAATATACTTGGGTTGAAATTTTATCTTTTGGAACCCATTTGGATGATATTAAGACCTTTAATTTATTTTATTTAAAGGAAAGTGAAATATGTCTCACTCAAACTTTAATAATTAAATCATTTTTAATAGAAGGTTATACAGAATATAAATTCTATTATAAATTATCATTTGAAATCTAAAATGTTTTTATTTATCATGGTAATTTATTTGTAATTTTTAAGAAATATATAATTACCTTAATATCTTATACATTATGATACAAAAATTATTTATTTTGTGAAAAATCAATAATATAGTTTTTATTAAAATAATAATACCCAAAAAAAGACCCAAAAACTTGACCAAAACTTAATTTTCGAGTATATATATACCATAATCATCCAATTGTCGACTTTTGGACCATTTGGAGCCTTATAAAATATATTAGGACATTTATCTTATTTTATTTTAAATTATGTCAAAGTTGTGACCTTCATAATTTAATGAATATAACAATTTAAATGTTGTGATTTTAAGATGATAAATTATATTAAAAGTATTTTTTTGAAATATATTATATTTATATTCATCATATTATTTTATTTTTAATTTTTATGCAATAAATAAGTATATTAAATAATTATACAAAAATGTTGTAGTAATTATCCTATTAAGAGAAATATAAATAAATGGTTTTAAAAATATTAAAATAAATATTATATGAACTAATTAATGTTATAAACGAATTTTAAAGATAAATAATACATTTTACAAATCTATTAAATATATGTTTTTGAATATATCTTCTGTCTGGATTTTATTTAAATTCAAATAAAATAATAGTTTCAAAATCGACACTATTGATATTTTATAAAAATAACATATTATTAAATTATTTAAAAATCACAAAAATATTTAAAAAATACAAATTGAAATTTATATGGTCTAAAATGTCATAAAGTATCCAATTAAGGACAATTAACAACAAATAAGTAAGTATTTATAACCATTTAAAATTTAGAATATTATTACCACAAATAAAATCAAATAGATTAAATAAGGATAAATCAAAATGATAAGGTTTAAAATAAATTCCAAACATAGATAAATTTTATTGGTTGATGTTATTACCGCCCTATCTCATATCATATTCAATTTTGAGTAAATTTGGAGATTTTTAAGTGGGGTTGGGTTTTATTATAAATTAATATTTTTGAATTTTCCAAAAGTACCCCTCTCTTCTTCTACATAAGGCAACCTCCTTCCCTCTCCTCTTTACTAAATTTTGAGCCTTAAATCTCATCCAAACCCTACCAATTCCTCTTCAAAACATCTCTAGTCACATTATATAGGTTTTGTTCTTCTCAAAAGACCAACTCTAGTGCCCTAATAGGAAGTTTAAAGGAGGCACTTCGAGGAAGAGGTAATATCTTCTACCGATTCTTTCAAATTTATTTCTTCTTATACTTCCTCTTCATTAGTTGTTTCATTATAAATTAATAACATCAGTATCAAACATATAATGATATTTTATTATAAATATGAAACAACCCTATTTCACCTTCTATCCATCCTATGAAAAACGAAATCACCGCTCGTGCGTACGTACAGAATATCATCTCCATACTGTGGTGTAATATGATTTTCCACCACCACCTTACTTGGATGGGTATAATGGTGGAAATAATAACTATATATGATTATTATAACATGATAATAATTATGATATATTATATAATCCAATAAAAATCCATTCAATAATTATGGAAATGATATCATCGCTCGTGCGTACGTACGGATTACCATCTCCACGACGTGATTAGATTCATTCTCCATGTTAACCATTCAAGAATGATTATAAAGTATATATAATGAATAATAATGAGACATATGACATAATAATTCTACTGGATTTATATATATATATATATATATATTTCATTCACTTCCATTTAATTTAATAAGGAAACGCAAATAGCGTTCATGCGTACGTATGGCCTACCGTCTCCATGAACGGTGTATTTCATTTAATTTATCTATCTATTATATATATATAATGAATATATATATGATATATAAATCTTTTTTCACATTTTTTAAGTAATTAAATCATGATATAAGTAATAATATCAAAAACAACAAGTCCAAACCCGTACGATAAATGAAACTATTATTACCCAAAATGTTGCTTCAACATAGAATTGAAAAATGAATGGGTAATATAAATTCAAAATTGAATCATATATGATATCATAAAAATGTCTATGATTCTTGAATAAGTAAATGACATTATTTAAATCATTATACAGGAGGTTTAGACACATAATGATGAAATTAAACCTAAGGTAAGGGATTATTTCGTCTCACTTTTATTTATATGAGACATATGCCTTAATCACCATCTATTTCATTTTTATGGTGTTTATGTTTCCCATGAATGTTTTAAGATTTTTATTATGGAGGATATGATATTTACATATGAATGTAATTTTTATTATTTTATGACATGTATGATTCCACCGATCATAAAAGGTAAGGGGTATTTATTCCAATCTCGTTCTTATCCGAGATTTGTTTTCATAATTTTTTATTGGGGTTATATTTATCATCCATGTCCATGTTTTATAAAAAAGGTTTTTATAAAGTTTTCAATATTCTTCCATGTATTTTTAAAGTAATTTTTACCTCTTTTTGACTTTTACTATGTGGTATGGAAGGAATATTTCTTTTGTTTTCCATACGAGGTACTTTTTGACTTTTTCCAGCAAAAGTACGAGGAGGATGTTTTTCTAACTTATACAGTGTGAACGAATTTTTTTGATTTCATAACACCTTATTTACATAAAGTTTCTTCTACAATATTTCATGATTATTTTCAACAAAATTTATTTATTTTAAAATTTTACGTCATTTTGAAAAAATAAAATGATTTGAAAGAATAAAGGATATTTTTCTCAAGAATTAATTTCAAGTGTTTTATCATAACTATTTTCCAACTATAATGAAATTATTTAATATGGTTATGTTTCAAGAATAATGTCTCTATAATTTAAATGGTTTTATTTTTTTTACATTATATCCATTGTTTTATATGGATTATGTTATGATGGGATGATGTTTATGAAACCCATTTTATTCCTTGGGTTATGATGAATGATTTATGTTTATTTTGTGTCACATGAAAGAATGATTTCTTTATGAGATGGGTGGGACATATATCTCCCTAAAATTTATTGGGTATTGATTTATATCTCATGAGATAGACATGGTTGGAATAGAAAGTAAATCTGGTTCAATGATACAGTGCTAGAACGATAAGTAAACCCGGTTCAGTAATGGACTTTGTCCACTATGATGGTCTTGGCAGCAATGCCTTGGCTACTAGGGAAATCATATCATGTGATTAATGGTTTTCCATAATTACTTGTTTTGTTCCCATGAAATTCCATTATGATTAATGTTCCTTTATGATCCATGCCTTACGTACTGTCATGTTTTATGTCATTTCTCAAGATTTTGAGGTTTAAATTTATGTTCATGTTTTAAAGTTCAAATGTTTATGGATTGTTTTTTTGTTCTGCAACCCTTACTGAGCATTCGAGCTCACCCTTTCTATGTTTTATGTTTTCCTTTCCCCAGGATATAAAGAAATATTTTAGGTAAGAAAATAAAAAGGGGAAGATATTTATGGGAGATGTTGATGATCTTTCACCATGATTAGAAGATTGTGTTACATGTTTCCAAAGACACTAAACTATTACAGTCCTTGGGTGTTTGTTTTTGTTATGTATTAAGTATTCCACGAAAGTAATGTAATGTCCATGTACTTGAAGCTTGGGTCTCTACATTTGATATGAGAGGAAAGTTTTAATTATCCTTTGGAAATTAGGATGCGGAAACTTTAGTGAGATCCCTAGAGATATTTCTATGGTTTTTCTAGGGATTTCCCTAAGGTTATCTATAAGTATAGGTTATAGTCCTAGAATTATGGTAACAATATTAGAATTAAACATAATATGTTAGATATTGAAGGTACTCTCCCTTTATTATGTTGTTTTCCTAGCATGATTTTTGCCTCTCAAACTATTCTTTTTGGGTTTTAGACGATGGATGGAACCCGAAGGAACCATGTTGATCAATGAAATGGACAATGCAATGATTGTCCTCCTGAACAAACCAATGTTATGGGAGACAGAGTGAAAAATATTATTGATATACTTACACAAGCTATGAATCATTCTGGACTTCCAAATGAGAAGAAAATGGAAAAATATTCTATTAAGTTTTTCATGGGGCAATGTCCACCTTCTTTCAGTGGGTCTTCTGATCCACTTGTTGCTGAACAATGGATCAATTCCATTGAAAATATATTTCCCACACTTCTCTATTCAAAATATGAAAAATTCATTCTGGTTGTTTACCGTTTAGAAGGTGAAGCAGATCAATGGTGGACTCTGATTAAGAATACGAGGCCCCAAGATGAAATTGAGTCCGTGAAATGGGATGAGTTCAAGAACTTATTTTTTAATAAGTACTTTCCTAGTATTCTTTGAACGAAGATAGAAAAGGAGTTCCTTGAGCTTAAGCAAAAGGATAATGAATCTGTTGGTATATACAAAGGGAATTTTACTGGGCTTGCAAGGTATGCATCTAGATTTATCATCCAACCTGAAAGTAAAGTTGATCGATTCTTCAGTGGATTAAAACCAAGTCTTCAAAAGGCATTAGCTATAAGAGACATCAGTAGCTATGAAGAGATTGTGCTTTGTGCTATCAAGGTATAACTGGAAGTCGTTGTTACATATCCATCTCATGGTTTTGACAAGAAACGAAAGATTGAGTTCAAGGAAAAATTTCAAAACTATGGTGAAAAGAAAAAGAATTCTTCATTATGCTCAAAGTGTAGAAAGAAGCATGGTCAAGATTGTCTTAAAGGGACAAGAAAATGTTTTAAGTATGGAAAAGAAGGTCATCGAGTAGCTGAGTGCTGAATTAATGGAAAAAAGGTAGCTAATGATGTGAATAGAGAAAAGACTATAGAGAATGAACTTCCAACACTTCAATGCTACAGGTGTAGGGAAATGGGGCATTATTCTAACCAATTCCCTAATCCAAGGGTTAATGATGATCGATATCAACAACCTCTTAAGGAAAAGGACAAAGGGAAGTCACATGTGATCACTATTGGCGATGCTGAATATGACAACAAAGTGGTGGAATGATTAAGTGTTTATGTAATGGGATTCCAAAATAGTGTTGTGGAATCTCATTTTTAGTATCGTGTAATATTGGAATATCTATGTATTGGTTTATTATGGTTTTCAATAATTGTATGGTACCGATAACCATGAAAAGTGATTGTAATATTTTTGGAAATCACCTAATATGTGCATAATGAATGGATAAGAATATAATGAAATATTTGATAGTATTAATGAGATCATGACTGATATAAGGATAATGTGAAATCATGGTTTGAGTATATAGAAATTTTGGGATTTCGGTATGTGGAATGATTTAAATTTTGACAGCATTGATGTTTTTACTAAGATTCTATGGTAATTCATGTATCAAGAGAATACATGTTTTGTATGTGACCAACAAGATATATCTTATGATATACGAGTGATAAATGATGGTATTCAATGCTTGGTATATGACCTTTCTAGTAATCGTTTTCTTTATACTATGAGATTGGACATAAGTATTTTAGATAATCATAAATATTGTAATGGATTATGTTGGACATCAGAGAGTATTGTTTAAGGCTACAACCTTTCCGATAATATTTCTGTAATGTTATAATAGTGTAATTTTAGAAAAAGGACAACATGCAGGACATGCGAAAACCCATTGCGTCGAACAAGGATGGGGGAATCTAACCCATAACTAAAGTGTGACAAGCCTTTATCACCTACCACTAGCCTATAGTAAGTTATGGTTAGTAGAAATTAGTTATATTTTATTAATTGGTATTATAGATGAATTATAAGTCCATTTTTGGAATCATATATGGTTAATCTCCCCATAGATGGACTTATGTATATTTAATAATTAGTGCTAACCTTTTCATGATAAAGACAGATGGAATGACCTATCATTCGATCACATGATCTGCTAACACTTAAAGAATGAAAAATTCAACTTCATTTCTTTAAATAAGAGATGAAGTGGAAAATTTTCATGGAATTACCAACGATGTCATTAAACTGAAATAAAGTAAGTATTTATACTTATGAAAAAATTCATCAACTTTAGGGAAATGATCTTGAAAACCAAAAACATTGTCCAAGTACCCTCATATCCGACGAATTAGATGGTACCTTAGATCATCACAAATTTATGGCTTTGTGATTTTTGGATTTTTCATAGCCATGTTCTCTACCACTCTCTATCAGAACTTGATGTTTAGATTTCTATTCCATATCCAAGTTTTCACCTATGTTCTCCTATGTAGAAACCCAGTGATGAGTAAATTTGGGTAATAGTTACGTTTCATACTTTAGTTTTTTAATTTAAGTTTTATAATTCCTTTTTATGATGTGGGTTTCTATGAAATAAAATTTCAAGTAGTAAATGATTTAATTTCCCGATGAATTTCGAGGGTGAAATTCATTTTAAGGGGGGTAGAATGTAACACCCTGAGATTTTATGAGAAATATTCTTTTTAATTTGTTGTCTTGTGTTTTACACTACACCAAGATTATATTGCGCTATACGCAAAACCATATTATCTTTTAGTATACGCAACACTATTCTGGGATTGTGTTGCATGCAAGGGAGACCATTCTCAATAGTGTGTGTTGTACGTAATACCGAGTTTCACTAAACAACGATATATTGTTATAATATTATTATGAACTAGCCATTATGAATAGTATTAACCAAATTTTGAATTTCATAACATTATAATTCATATTATACATTTTCCAAAACATGGTATGAGAACAAAATCAATTTTTCGTATAAAGGAAGTATTTTTCAAAAAATACAGTTTCACTGCCTTTTGATGGCGCACCCATTTTAAATATAATTTTTGACAACATTATTAGTTCAATTGGAAAAAATAAACTAATTATTTTGAATAATGATATAAAAATTTACTTTGGATAAAATATTCATATTTTTATGATAACATTCATATTTTGATGAATAGTAAAAATACGCTAAATTTTACTTAAAAGAAACTTTTTTCATAGAGATAATTTATATGGTTAGATTTTAATATTGAATGGGTTTTAAGAATAAATAGAATATATTTTTACTATTTAATAAAATTTATTTCATTATCATTAATTTTACAATGAATTCATAGGTAAAATTATTTCAATCTTTTTGAATGTTTTAAACAAAAACCTGTTTTTTTCAACAACGAGATTAATTTTAAATTAATTTTCTACAACTTCTGTGTCTTGAATTTGAAAAAATGGATTCCATATTTGGAATCAATAGATTCAAATTATGTTAATAGAATACTTTTATTTTTTGGCATTATGAATAGTAACTATAGTAAATTTTATTAACACAGTTTAAGGTAAATCGGGTAATTAAGGGTAAAAATAATATTATAAAATTACCCTAACACATTTATTAATATAATTGGATGATTATATTTCTTCCTAAAATATACCTGGGTTGAAATGTTATATTTTAGAACCCACTTGTATGAGATTAAGACCTTTAATTTATTTTATTTAAAGGAAAGTGAAATATGTCTCACTCAAAATTTAATAATTAAATTATATTTAATATAAGGATATATAGAATATAAATTCGATTATAAATACTCATTTGAAAGCTAACATGTTTTTCTTTATCATGGTAATTTATTTGTAATTTTTAAGAAATATATAATTACTTTAATAGCTTATATATTAATGATGCAGAAATTATTTATTTAGTGAAAAATCAATAATATAATTTTTATTAAAATGATAATACCCATCAAAAGACCCAAAAACTTGAACAAAACTTATTTTTCGAGTATATATACACCATAATCATCCAATTTTATACTTGTGGACCATTTAGATCTTTATAAGACATATTAGGAAATTTATATTATTTTATTTTAAATGATGTCAAAGTTTTCACCTTCATAATTTAATGCATATAACAATTTAAATGTTGTAATTTTAAGATGATAAATTCAATTAAAAGTATTATTATAAAATATATTATATTTATATTCATAATATTAATTTATTTTTAATTTTTATGAAATAAATAAGTATATTAAATAATTATACAAAAATGTTGTAGTAATTATCTTATTAAGATAAATATCAAAACAAATGGTTTTAAAAATATTAAAATAAATATTATATGAACAAATTAATTTTCTCCACGAATTTTATTAATGAATAAGTTATTTTAGGAATCTACTAAATATTTTGGTTCTAATATATAGTCTCTGTGGATTTTATTTAAATTCAATTAAAAGAATAGTTCCAAAATTGACACTATTGATATTTTATAAAAATAACATATTATTAAATTATTTAAAAATCACAAAAATATTAAAAAATTAAAAATTGAAATATATATGGTCTAAAATTTCATAAAGTATCCAATTATGGAAAATTAAAATCAAATAAGTAAGTATTTATAACCATTTAAAATTTATAATATTATTACCACAAATTAAATCAAATAGATTAAATAAGGGTAAATCAAATTGATAAGGTTTAAAATAAATTTTGAACATGTCTAAATTTTATTTTTTGATGACATTAACACCCTATATCATCTCATATTCTAATTTGAGTCATTTTGGAGGTTTTTAAGTGGGTTTGGGTTTTATTATAAATTAATAGTTTTGAGGTTTCCAAAAGTGCCCCTCTCCCCTCCAATATAAGAGCACCTCCTTCCCTCTCCTCTTCACTCAATTTTGAGCCTTTATGATCAGTAAAACCCTGCAAATACCTCTTATTAACATCTATAGTGACATTATATAGGTTCTGGTATTCTCAAAATACCAACTCTAGTGCCCTAAGAGGATGTTTAAAGGAGGAACATCAAGGAAGAGGTAATATCTTCTACCGATTCTGACAAATTTATTTCATCTTCTACTTCTTATTCTTTAGTTGTTTCATTATAAATTAATAACATAAGTATCACTCATATACTTATATTTTATTATAAATATGAAAAAACCCTATTTAACCTTCTATCTATCCTACGATAAATGAAATCACCGCGCGTGCGTACGTACAGAATACCGTCTCCACGCTATATTGTAATCTGGTTTTCCAACACCACCTTACTTGGATTGGTATAATGGTGGAAATAATAACTAAATATTATTATTATAACATGATAATAATTATGAGATATTATATAATCCAATTCAATTCCATTCAATAATTATGGGAATGATATCATCGCTCGTGCGTACGTACGGATTACCGTCTCCACGACGTGATGAGATTCATTCTCCACTTTAACCATTCAAGAATTATTATAAAGTATATATAATGAATAATAATGAGATATATGAAATAATAATTCTACTGTATTTATGTATATATATATATATATGTCATTTATTTCAATTTAATTTAATAAGGAAATGAAAATAGAGTTCATGCGTACGTACGGTCTACTGTCTCTATGAACGGTATATTTCATTTCATTTATCTATATATTATATAAATATATACACTGAATATATATATGAAATATAAATCATGTTTTACAATCTGGAAGTAATTAAATCATGATATAAGTAATAATATCAAGAACAACAATTCCAAACATGTACGATAAATGAAACGATTATTACCCAAAATGTTGCTTCAACGTGGAATTGACAAATGAACGGGTAATATAAACTCGTATGTGAATCATATATGATATAATAAAAATTTATATGATTCTTTAATAAGTCAATGACATTATTTAAATCATTATATATGAGGTTCAGACACATAAGGATGAAATCAGACCTAAGGTAAAATATTATTTCGTCTCACTTTTATTTTTGTGAGACATATGCCTTAATCACCATATATTTATTTTGTATGGTGTTTATGATTCCTATGAATGTTTTATTATTTTTATTATGTAGGATATTATATTTACATATTCATGTAATTTTCATTATTTTATGAAACATATGATTCCACTGATCATAAAAGGTAATGGATAATTATTACAATTTAGTTCTTTTCCGAGATTGTTTATTCGTAATTATTTACTAGGGTTATATTTATCCTCCAGGTCCATGTTTTATAAAAAATGTTTTTATAAAGTTTTCACTATTCTTACATGTATGTTTAAAGCCTTTTTTACCGCTTTTTTACTTTTACTATGTGTTATGGTAGGAATCATTCTTTCGTTTACCATACAAAGTACTTTTTGACTTTTCTAGAAAAAGTACAAGGAGGATGTTTTTTTAACTTATACAGCATGAATAGATTTTTATGATTTCATAATGAATTATTTATATAAAGTATATTCTAAAATATTTCATGATTATTTTCAACAAAATTATTTTATTTTAAAATTTCACATCATTTTGAAAAAAAAATGATTCTAAAGAAGAAAGAATATTTTCCTCAAGAATTCATTTCAAGTGTTTTATCAAAACTATTTTCCATATATAATGACATAATTTAATATGGTTATGTTTCAAGCATAATGTCTCCATATTTCACATGGTTTGATTTTGTTTATATGATATCCATTGTTGTATATAGATTATGTTATGATGGGATGATGTTTATGAAACCCATTTTATTCGTTGCGTTATGATGAATGATTTATGTTTATTTTGTGGCACACAAAAGAATGATTTCATTATGAGATGGGTGAGACCTATATCTCAATCAAATTCATTGGGTAATGATTTATATCTCATGATATAGACATGTATGGAATGGAAAGTAAATTTGGTTCTGTAATACAGGGCTGGAACGAGAAGTAAACCCAGTTCAGTAATGGACTTTGTCCACTATAATGGTCTTGGCAGCAATGCCTTGGCTAATATGGAAATCATATCATGTGCTTAAGGGTTTTACATAATTACATGTTTTATTATCATGCTATTTTATCATGATTAATTTTCCTTTATGATCCATGCCTTACGTACTACCATGTTTTATTCCATTGTTCAAGATTTTTATGTTTAAATTTATGGTCATGTTTTAAAGTTCAAATATTTATGGATTGTTTTTTTGTTCTCCATGTTTACCCTTACTGAGCATTCAAGATCACCCTTTCTATGTTTTATTTTTTCCTTTCCCCGTGATATAAAGAAAGGTTTTAGGTAATAAAACAAAAAGGGGAATATCTTTATGGGAGATGCTGAAGATATTTACCCATGATTAGAAGATTGTGTTCCAAGTTTCCAAAGACACTACACTATTATGGTCCTTGGGTGTCTATTTTTGTTATGTATTAATTATTCAACAAAAGTAATGTAATTTCCATGTATTTCAAGCTTGGGTCTCTACAAGATCTCATCAATGATTATGAATGCTCAATCCACTACCACCCCGATAAGGAAAACAAGGTACCAGATGCACTAAGTAGAAAGGACCATGAATCTTTATCAATGATGAGAATTGAAAAGGATACAATATTCTTATATTTGAAGAGGATAGACATTTGAATCTTTATGGTAGGAACATAATCAATTCTTTCCCAAATTATTTCTCAACCATCCCTCATGGAGAAAATAAAGGATTCTCAAAGAAAAGATGTGGAAATTTAGAAAAGGGTGGAATCCATTAAAAATGGGGAATCCTATGATTTCAAGATTAATGAGGAATGAGATGTAAGATTTAGGTCATGATTATTTGTACCATCTAATCTAGAGATAAAGAAGAATATTTTGAATGACACACATAGCTCAACCTTCTCTATTCACCTAGGGATCACAATGATGTATTGAGATCTCCAAGAGAACTTCTGGTGGGACAATATGAAGAAGGAGATTATTGAATATATATCAAAGTGTTGGGTTTGTATATAAGAGAATACTAAAAGACATAAATCTAAAAGGATGATGCAACCACTACCCATACCAACCTGAAAGTGGGAGAACATCACCATGGACTTTTTCACTATACTTCTAAGGACATCCATAGGAAACGATGCTATATGGGTCATTGTGGATCATCTTACAAAGACAACTCACTTTATCGAAATTTAATAGGACTTATCATTAGATCTACTTTCATAGATATATATCAAAGAGTTGGTAAGTCTTCAGAGAGTACCAATATCTATTGTATCTGATCAAGATCTGAGATTCACCTTGAAGTTCTATAAAAGTCTCCAATATGATTTAAGCACTGAACTAAATTTCAGTACGACATATCATTCTAAAATTAATGGATAATTTTAGTGAACTATTCAGACAATGGAATATATGTTGAGAGAATATTCTATGGACTTTAATGGATTATGGGACCAACATCTTCCACTGGTATAATTATCCTACAACAATAGCTTCCACTCGATCATCCGAATGAGACTATAAGAAGCCCTTTATGGGAAAAGTTGAAGAACACTGGCATGCTGGGATGAATTCTATTATTATAAGATTCTAGGACCTAAAATGGTTGATGAAATTGTGGAGATGGTGAAAACCATTCAACAGCACATCAAGGAAACCCGAAGTTTACAAAAGAGTAATGCAAACAATCATCGAAGAGACCTTGAGTTCCAAGTTGGAGACACATTATTTCTATGCATATCTCTATGGAAGAAGGTCTTGAGATTTGGAACGAAAGGAAAGATAAGTCCCAGGTACATCGGCTCCTTCGAGATTCTTGATCATGTTGAGGATGTGGCCTATTTATTGGAACTTACACTTACCATGTCCAAAGTACATGATGTATTTAATGTATCCCTCTTAAGGAAGTACATACCAGATCCTTCATATGTATTATTTTCATGGGTGGTACAGTTAGAGGATGATCTTTCTAATGAGGAGAATCTAGTGAATATCTTAGATCGTAGCAATAAAGTTCTATATAACAAGAATACTCACCTTGTCAAAGTACTATGGTAGAACCATATGTATGGAGAGGAAACATGGGAACTGGATGAGGCAATGAAGGAAATTTACTCGCACCTGTTTAAGTCTTAGAATGTAAAATGAAATTTCGAGGGAGAAATTTCATAAAGGAGGATTAATTTAATGACCCAATGTTTCATAAATGGAAATTAATATCTTATAAATATGTCATATAATCACATGAAATGACAACACAATGAAATAATAAGTACTATGTGACCTTTAATCATAATTTTTACACTTCTATGTTTTGAATTTTTAAAATATGACATACACGGTTGTGATCAATAAAATGTTTAGAATCTGATAGAGAAAACATTTTTAGTGAATAGTAACCTACCCTTATGAATAGTAACATACCCTTATGAATAGTAATATGACTCTTATGAATATTAAATCATCCAAAAGAATATTAACCTCACCCTTGAATGTATGAATAAAATGTAGGCATCTCATAAGTGATAATATGATCGTTGTAAAAGTATTAGTAATTCTGTAAGTCATAAATAATATATTGCAATTAATTAATTAATTTAAAATAAAATAAATATTCCTAAAAGGTGTTCATAAATTAATAATTTTTTGTCTTATGGATTTAAGATAATTTTATAAGACCTTATGTAATTTTTGAAAGCATTATAAAATCAGTTATAGTTTTAAAATCATTATTTTTCAAGTAAATTATGATTTTAATTAAAAATTCAATTAATCATATTTAGAATTTTTTTTTTGAAAAATGGAGTTTATTTTTGGATTCTACACATTAAAAAATTGTTAGGGTGAATTTTTGGGATTTTTATGAAATACATGAATTTTTTGTGAAAAACAAAATACATTAATTTACCATATAAATACATTATAATTTAAATCCACAATTCCTAACATCATGAGTTATGTAAGAAACCAAATATAGAATTTACATGAACTTATTACTATTCTTGGTCATGGTATTATTACTATTTCTTTTCTTGTAGAGAAATAAAAATTATTGAATATAATATTATGGAAACCCTCCTCTCCTCCACTATAAATACCACCTATCTTTACCTCTTCTCTTCACTACTCTAAAGCCTTTTTCCCTGAATAAATTCTGACCAAATATCTTCCCAAGCTCCTCCCCCATTTCCAACATCCCTTAGTCTCTTCAAAATACCAAATCCTCTCGCCTTAAGAGGATCTCAAGGAAGATTAAATCAAGAGGTAAATTCCTCTTTTCTTTTCTTTCACTTTCCTTTCAAGTTCCTTTGTTTTATTTTATATCCTTACCTCTCCTCATAACAAATGTTATGAAAACTCCAGTACCTTATATTTACTATAATTTTGTTATAATAAGGGGATATTTTTTTATCATCTCTCATTTACCCTTCTGTTATACTAGTAGTAAATACACCATCCGAGATGTGTTAATTTACCACATTCAAGGATGATGGGTTTTCAATTTCAGTTAAAATCTTCAATTCTGGTCATGAAACCATTTTCATGGTTGAACCAGACCATAACACATTTATTATGTCTCATCTATGGTTCTGTAATCTTTTTTTCACATGGTTTTGATTTATAAAACATGATGTGTTCATTGTGGTCAAAAATCATCAATTGACCCAAAAGGTTTTCACTAAAGTTTTATATAATGATTCACCTTGACTTAAAATAACAAAATGAATTTTATAACCATTTAATATTCTTTTTTAACACTAATGTTATATAACTTCAGTTCTGGACGACCACCTTCATCATACATGTGTGTCCGAGCATGAATATAAGTGAACTGATCATTAAAACCAAGGGAACAAATGAACCCAAATAATGAAATTGAAACTCATAACCAATCAAAAAGGATATGAATGAACTCAAAAGGTTTGTAATAAATCATTTACTTGTAAAATAGGTTATTTAATTATTAATTTATGAATCTAATCAGATTATTCAGGTCATTAATATCAAGTGGAGAACACCATCAGACATAAGGTAAGGGATCCTCTCTATTTCATTTTTATTCAAGAATGTCCTCTATGTTATGCCCTTTTATGTGTAATACCTAATGATGGGGTATGATTTTTCACCTCCCCCATACTATCCTCATGATGTATAAATGATGATAATCCCCTTTATCTCTCAATAATCCCTCTTATGTACACCCGATACTATTCTGATAATCCATAAGGGATTCTTCCCAAACCTCCTTTGTTCCTTCGGGTTTCCTTATCTTCCTTTTACCAAAATGAAGTTATCTTATCATTTTATGTGAATATTATAAATTCTATGTAAATATAAAAAAATCATTTACCAATACCCTTTTTTCATTCTATTTTTTGTATATACATGTTTTTATGTGATTCCCTCCTCAATACTTTCCGATAAGCAAACTTGTTTTGAGGGAACTTCCTGAATTCCTACCTGATTTCAAGTGCACTATATCCTATATTTTAAGCCATAATTGTCTTTATATAATATGTATTTTTTATTATGAATTCCTTCTTAGTTCACTTCTTCTTTTATATAAAATATTTTTTCCCTTTTCTATTTTAGAGGTTCTATAGTATTTTCCTTAAAACAGCACAAGAATGTTTTAATGCTAAAAATTAATAAATACTTTTCCTACATGTTGTCACTTATACTTGAAATCACTTTCCATGATACATTCCTATTTTCCCTTATGAATTTCCATGTATGTTTTAGTTCCTTTCTTTCATGGACACTTTTATGATATGCCCATTTTTTATGCTTTATGTCATGATTGTGGTACCCAATTATTTCAATGGGTAACCCTTATGTTTATGTAAGATTGATTATGTATGATTATTTACGTGGAAAACATATTAATGAAAATTTAAAATGGGTGAACCTGGATAGCGCTCCAAAGCATTGGGTAAATTTGAGTATCATGAGACATTATGTGCAATGGAATTGGTGGTAAGAATTAGCTTGGGCTACCATGTGTGACGGTCTTGATGGTTAGCCTTGGCTTGGGCTACCATGTGCAAAAGTCTTGGAGGATAGCCTTGATTTTTTCTAAAGTAATTTTTTATGTTTCTACCACATTATTATGACTCCATGTTTATATTATTCCATGTTTATATGTTATGATTCCATATGTACATGCCTTTTTATATCACCATGTCCTACCTTCTATCCCATGTGCTTATTCTTTGTTCTTATAGTTATTTCCTTACTAGGCTATTTAGTTCATGCCTTTTTTCATGTGTTCCCCAGGGTACCCAATGCATATGTTTGAGCACAATTGAAGTTATGGTACCAATTTGAAGATTAAATAATGAAATTTTTTATTTAGTTCCATGTTTTTAGTTTTATGTACCTAGTCCACCAAGACACTAGAATTTACAATCCTTGGCTTTTACTCTGATGTATAATTATACATAAAATAATGTAATGTAATTTGTAAAAGGCTAGGTTCACTATATTTACACTCCAAGTTACTAACTTTAGACACATGATATCAAAATGTCCCAACTCATTGAAATTGAAATACCTCACCATTGGATGGATATCTGTTACCCTATTCTTGGATTTTTCTGGACTCTTTTATTTGTAGTCATGATCCCTATAACCAAATTTACCACACTGATAAAACTTTACAGATCCAATAAAACATTCTATGATTTTTTTTACCACACTTGGAATGTGTTGGGGGATTACCTCTAGATTTATTAGTTTACTATTTATCCATTTCTTTCCACCTTGACTGCTTATTACTCTTGTCTTCTAGAGGAATATAAGTTTCAAAAAGCATCATATCAACTTTATCATCATAAAAAACAAATTTATTATAAATTTAAAATTCTAATGAGGTCAATTATATTCATAAACTTGGTTTCAATCCTGATTAAAATATATTAATTTTACTATAAAGGTCCCAAATAAAATTCAATGTGTACATAACCAATCATGTAAAATTTCTTCATACACTATAGTCGAATCTTCTTCTAACCTCAATTACAAGAATTATTTCTCTATCCCAAGTCAAAGAACCTTAGGAAAATATTTCTCTAGAAAAATATTCTTAAATGTATATCATTCCTTGGATTCAATATCTTATATCTATTTGGTATTCTTAACCAAATACCACCATCGATTAGCTTCTCCTTAAAAAAGTAAAATTTCTAGAGTTAACTTTTGAAATTATAAACTTCCCATTACTTCAAATATCTTTTATAAAACATTGATCCATACATAAACTACACTAGGATCAGAAGTTACATCAAAATGTTGAGGGTGTAGTTACATTAAATGCTAAACTATTGACATATTCCTCAATGGTAATCTTGGTTTCCCTATAACATGGATTCCATCTCCATTTACAACCTTTGTCAATTGATCCATCACTATGTAAAAATTATCAGTTATAATTAAAACTGTTCTAAGATTGTAATTTTTAAGGGAATTATCCTCTTGATACCTTCATACTTCACCTTCCATGTTTAAAATTTGGAAAATCATTCTTAATAGAGATAGATTAGATGAATCCACATGGTAATATTAAAATTATATATCATTTAAACCTAACCATAAAGTATAATCTATCAAGGTTATTTTATTAATATTATCATAAACAATAAAGTTATATAAACCATTTTTATGATACCAAATATAAAGACCCAACATTAAACATTACATAATATAGTATATTTAGACTATAATTAACTTTTTTTCATTCAAAAAGTTCTTTTAGGTTTAGGGTTTTATAGAATTAGAAAAAAAACTCTTTCATAACAAAACTATATATTATAAAGTAGAAACTTCCACTTAGTATCCATTTTCCCACAATATAAAATTTTTAAAATGAAATATATTTTCATTTTATGAAAAATATTCATAACTTTTAACTTGACATATTATTTGTTCATTATCATCCTTAAACCCTGTGTAAAATATTTAAAAATATGTTATGAGCACAAAGATCTCACTAATTTATGTAAAATAAAGAAATACATTAGTCCAATGAAAAACATGAAAGCCTATAAAATTTTTACCTTTATTATAATATCCATCAAACATATGAAATAAATCATAACCACATGAAAAATTACACTTTTTTCTCAAAGAAAACCTTTAAAGCCCATATAAATAAAACAGAAACCCTTTTCAGAAACATAGAGTATTATATTCATAACCTATGTCAGAAATAATTTGAGCCTAGTTAAATACATAAGAGAAACCTCCCCAGTTAAATACCTTCTTCTTTAATATGAATATAAATAACATTACTTAATGCATTGTAGAGCTATATCGTGATCACATATTGTATAAGCTATATTAGGATCACCCATTATATAATCTATATTTGGCTCACCCATCATATAAGTTGTATTAGACTCACCCATCATCATATATAATGATCAAGTACCATATCATTAATAAAAAAATTATTCTTATACCCTTTTCATCATAAATCCCTTGAAAAATTATTTTGAACCCATAGGTAAAACATTTTATGATATTAAAATACTCGTTCAATTTTAAAATCCATTTTCAAAACTAAAATACCCAAAATAAATGGAAGAAGGTTTTTGCTTTGAAGAAAACATAGAATCTTGTAGAAGAATAAAAAAATCAACTAACAATTATAGTTTTGGGAAAATTTGTTGTTTCAAAATAAGTTAAAATCGAACATTACTTTTTTATTTTGTAAATAAATTCAAAAAGTTCCATATAAAATACTTAAAATGAATCACTTTGAAATCCTTTGAAACAAACTCAAAAGAGACATAAAATTTAATTTATAATTCTTTTATGTCCATAGAGATATATCCATAAAATAATTTTAATAATATGAACATGGAAAGAAAATATTTAATAAATAAATCTTTAAAAAATTTAAAATGAGGCTTTAAGCTAATGTGTCCCTTGCCTTGAGTTAGACTTATCACATGCATTCACTACTGGAAACTAGCATTAAGCCAACGGTTCTATATCCATGATTTAAGAAAATTGTGGGTATAGGAAATTTTTCTAAAAAAACTCCCATTATTATTTAAAATCTATTGGAATAACCCCATAAATATGAACCTCGATCAGGATTTTCCTCCCCCTCCCCCTTCAATAATCCCTAATCTCCCCTTAACTCCTCTCCCCTCCCCTCATCCACCTTGACCTCTTGGCCTCCGCCTCCACCTCAACCTCCAAGCCTCTGTGTCCCAGCCCCCGCCTCTCCCTCACTCCCTCCACACTTGCCTCCTGGCCCTACCTCTCTCTCTCCACCTCCCAGCATCTGTCTCCTAGCCCCCTCTTCCCTCACTCCATGTACACACACCTCCCACACTCCACCCCAACCTCCTGACCTCTACCTCCCGACCCCGCCTACTTCCCTCTACCTTCCTTCTATCACGTACACCTCAGCGTCCATGCCCACCTCCCTGCCTCCACCTCCCTACCTCCACCTCCTTGCCTCCGACTCGGGCTTAGTCTACCCCTCATCTCCCTCCCTTACCTGTCCATAAACCCTAATTTACATGGGTCTCCTCGCATCACAAGTATGTTTGATTCAAATATTCTCCTGATTTTAAATTTCATATCAACTCTCAAAATTGAAACCAACTATATTTAATGAATGAAAATTTTTAGAAGATGTTTTGATAAATATTGAATTGTATGAGAAGGCATGAGATCAATCCAAATAGATTTTTATTTCATTTGAGTGAAATATGGAATTACCTTTTCTTTCATTGAAAAATGACAAAGTTTGAAACACACCATCTATACATACCACTTTATTTTATGCCTGAATATGATTTTTTATTACCTTCACTTGACTTTATAGGGATATTTGTACAAATATAAGATTTAATGTGCATGAATTTCATTAGTATACATAATACATTTAATGATGCAAAAGACTTGGGGAATATTATATTCAGTGTGTATCAATTTATATTTAAGATTGTGGGATATCCATACCACATTAGAATGAAAAAACCGAAGATTTTGAAATAAGAAGATGAGAGAAACCATACTATATTGAAGGTTATGGTCACTATAAAATAAATATAAAGACACTGTGATGAAATAACTATGGTTTTTTTGGTCATCATAAAGGATTAATGAATCAAAGGGAGTGTTGAAATTACATGATAATCATTTCACTAAGCATTGTGCTGGTCATGGGGGAAAAATAAGGAAAAAATAACACTGAATAATTGGTATGTATTTTAAGAAAGATGATTATCTATGAGAAAAATAGAATAATTTATGCTATGGGGAATACGATGTTCAAAGTCATGATGATGCACATATAATATGAGGGATGAGATTCAAAATTGTGAGGACCACACTGTGGTAATTTCTAGGTGACTATATTGATTATCCATTGATGTTGGAAGTTAACTATGGTCTATCATAGGTAAAACCACACCTAAGTCTATGTTGTGTTTCCAGGTCATTCAAACATACATGATTTAAATAGATTTAAATCAGTGTTATGTATGGAGATTATTAGGTCATGATAATTAAAATATTACATGGATATTATAATCAAAGTTTATATGAAATATTATTGAAAATAATATTTTTTAAATGATTTTAAATGATCATATATTGAAAATAAACCCAACATTTTTTAGTTTATGGTAATTAAATCCAAACTAAAATTAATGAAAAAAAAACCTAAAATGAATCATACATTGAAAATATATAACTAAACCAAACTAAACTAAACTAAATTGAAGTAAAGTGAAGTTAATTGAAGTGAACATAATCAATTTGATTTGGCATGAAATAAATAAAGCAAAATTAAAGTGTAAAAAAATAATGTAATGTGAACTGGGACAAATAGAAATAACCAGTATCAACCAAATTAAACTATATGTAAAGTAACCAATAAAAATTGTGCCCTACTAAACAAAACCAGAAAAAATAAATAGAATCACATCCTCTTGAACTAATATAATCTATTTCCCCATTGATTATAGGAACATGTTTTTACCCAGGGGAATTGTGGTCCTTATATTAGGGTAGTGACTTGCATAGTCACAAGAGACATGTATTCTCTAGTTTAGTTTTTATTTTATTTTATTTATCGCATCATCCACTTAGGCCTTTTAATAATTTCTACAAATCAATCGTGGTTATATTATATGAAGGGGCCAGAAGGGAACTGGAGGTGGATATGTGATTTTCTTTATAGGGTAGGGAGATTGGGGTAGTGGAGGGATTAATTAGTATGTTTCATTTTTTATACCTTTGTACTATATTATTTTTGTTTATTTTCTTTTCCTTTGGTTTGGACATCCAACGTATGGATGTGTCATTCCAAAATTTTATTTATTTTATCCTGCTATTTTAATTGATTTTTTGTGGGTGAAATCATTCCTGAGTGGTGATTCCTTGATGCCTGGACACTTTTTCTCACCCAAGGGCATAGCCCATCCACTTTAGTCCATCCTAATATTCCTATATTGGAGTCTATTCCTAATCTATTGGAAGGCCTAAGAAACATGGATAATTAGGGAGGGATTGGGAATTTCAAGGAATGAATTGTGAATACCCATGAATAGGGATTGAGGACATTGAAATTTATAATGAGAAGATATGGGAGACTATGCAATATATATTGATTTTAGAAATTCTATGGGTATAAAATGTGGTGAAATGATAATGCGTTGGGACTAATAAATGAAAATTTACATTCATAACCAATTTGATAATGTAATATCAGATCATGGGATACTATACATTTTTAGAGTTGATGATTAAACTTAATACCTATGAAACTATAGAAATGCCTTGGTTCTAAAATAATATGTCATACACTAGATAGTTCAGTAAAACCTTCATTGACCTCATGGTAGGACTCAGGACTTGTTAGTAGTTCAAAACCAGGGGAAAGGTAGTTATTCCCTTATCACATACAATGAGTGGAGTTCCACACAACCCCAAATACAACAATATACCCTAAAGAAATAATCTTGGTTGTCTGAAGCTACCTTCATTCTCTGATATAATGTCAAGAACATTGTGAATCTTCCCACCAGTTCTTCTATGAAGATTTTTTTCATTCTTAGAGCCACCCCACAAAGTTTTTTTCTAGGGAATCTCACCCATCTAGGAAAGGGATTAGTAAATGCCTCATGATAGTTGGTATCTCTATATTGACTTGTCAATCTCTGTAGGAAAAAACTAAATGCCCCTTGTAAGAATTTAAAATTTCAAACATATCATGCCTGAGAGCAGGGTGATTAATCCCTGGTCCGAGACCCCAAAGTTAGTTCCACATAACACATATAAAAGAAAGTTTCCTATTTTTATTCTTCTTAATACTCAAGTTTTATAGGTGCAAAAACCATCACCGTGGTCAAATATGTTATCAACTAAAATTTAAAAATATCCACATTCAAACATTCCTTTTGAACTCTTGAGAATATTGGAATTTGAATCTTTATATAAAAATATTCATTTAAGAACCTTGTCTACTGAGTCTTCATTAAAAACATTCCTTAAAAGAAAAATTAAAATATCGCAACATTATATTCTTCATTTAAGACTCTGAATACTATGGAATCTATATTACCAAAAATCCTCATTCATAACATCACTGTAATGAGACCTAAAAACTTGATTCATGCAACCATATGAACCATGAAAGAGTTTCATTCACATGATCCATGTTTTCCCTGATGAACACTACCTGTTAGACTAATTTTCCACACCTATAGCTATAGATCCCATTCTATAATAGCTTCATGGAATCTTTTAATTGCCTATACAACAAAATTTATACAAGACATTGAAATTTTGTGTAACATTAGCCTACTAAACCAGTTAAAAATTGCTTAAGCATTCATGTATTTTAAATCAGTTCTAGAATTTAGATATTAAGATCAATTCCATCCTTAATATATCATATAACTCTTAAATTAAACTAGTGAACATGATCCACATCCAATTACCAAATTTTATAAACTTTCATCCATGCTCCAAACATATATCAATATCTCCATATCATGAATGTCATTTCATTATGGAATTCTTCCGTGCATACTTTTACCATTGGTCCTCTTCCAAGACTTCTTCTTTATGTTGGCAGATAAAATTCACTCTCCGTATATATATTTTCAACACATCTTCATGAAATAGGACTTAATTCTATTATTATTGACAAATACCATTCCTCTTCAATCAAACATACCTCATTCATACCTCATATATTTTCCACAAATTCAACCAATCAAGCCTTGATTTCAACAATATCCCCCTTTGTATTTTGTTCAAAATATCGAAGCATGCCCAAAGAATCCAATCCATAAAATCATTCTTATATCCTCCTTTTTCAATAAAATACAAAGTATCTTTCCCTCTGGTAAATATCAAGTCCATTTTATAACCCCCCATCCTCAACATACTCTATGCACTAAATATGTACAAAGAAATCATCACCTTTAAAACCAATTCATGAATACAAGATTAAGAATTAATTTCCTCTACTAAATACTTTTACCTCTAGAAACCATTGGAAAGATATCCTATAATATTTTTGAAACCAAGACAAACTTAAATACTGAATTTGACACATGCTCCACTCTATAACAAGCAATATACCCATAAATCATTATAAATCCAACATCTTCAGACTGATTCCATCATATACAATTAGATCCATATTTGAATTTTTTTAGATGATATATTTAGTAATATTGGTTAATAGATTCATTCATTGAACTGTATTCATCATCTCTTTCTTACTTGGAAATATTTTCAACTTTTTTGGGGCAATTTTAGCTTTGAAACTGCATTCATTTGCACAATGCATATCCAGATTTGGCTTTGGTATCCACTGAACTTCCAAAGTCCAGCATGTAAACACTGATTTTCATGATTCCAATATATTTTTGGTAATACCACTATAATTTTTCTTGAAACCCATTTCACAAGGCATCTCCTTTCTTCCAAATTAGGCTAAAAAACCGATATAAGAAAAGTTTTCAACCCCCCCTTAATGTCTTCATTTCCTTCCACCATAGGGTGGAATGATTTTACCATGAGAGGCACTTGATAATATTGTCTTCTCAAGAATAATCCAGGTTATCTTGGAAAAAACACTCAGCTAATACCATCATGTTAGTGAAAAATAAATTTACATGAAATATTAAATAATGCTACTTCCTCATAAAGTTGTACAATCACTTCCCCAAGGTCTTCCATCATCAGATAGGGCCTGAAATCACTTTTGGAGTCTTCCAATAATGTATCCAAATTATTGGGGGTCAAGGTACTTGACTTTGACACCTATATCACTTCAAATAATCCATGATATTCAATGTTTTATAATATTTCAGCATGCATAGACATATTTCAAAATTTATGTAAAAATTCATCATAGTTTTCTCTAAGGAAATGGATGAGACAATATTGTTTCATATATTTTATTTGACACTTAATTCCTAATATCATTTAACTTACAATATTTATAGACATATTTCATCATGGAAAACACAAATTCTAGAAAATACAATCTGATTCCAGCATTAAATCCCCAAGATAACACATTTAACAATACAGCTAGACAAATTCTAGATTTTGGCTTTTAAGGTGATAGATTTAAACACCTATTTCACTTAAATTATTCCTCAAATCCTAAATGATTCTTCTTTTGATGCACACATAGTAAACTCCCCCTTGGATCTAATCTCCCCTAAATCAATGCACACATCAGTTGAAATAATATTGAGTAAGGTGAGAGGGGGTATCTCCAATATCTTCATTATGTGAAATGCGGTTAGTCATTTTGAACCAACCCCTTCCATTATTATTCTAAGTTTTTATTTTATGTGAAACACTTAAAAAAACCTCCTCATTACATGAATTGTAATTAACCCCTTTTGTAATAACCAACTCACTGGTAAATAATTCTTTCTTTGAAGCATGATATTTTGAGTTTTTTCATCCCTATTTCTCCATGTAAGAGATGTTATATCATTCTTCTATTTATGCTTCATAGTGGTATGGTTGAAATGGTGTAGAAATTTCACTATGGTAACATCTTTCTATATAGGATTATTAAATTATCCATGCATTTGTACTACATACTTCTTGAACCATAACAAAACTCTTCTTACTATTTTATATTGTTTTAGGATTCTCCCTCACTACATGGAGATATTCCACCATCTTAGTGACCCTCAACTCATTCACCTTTATTAGTTATTCTATATTATCAATGAGAGAATTCTGTTCATAATGAACTGTCATCATCTTATCTTCATTCTATTTTTTATAGACTACCATGGTGACTTAATGTTGTTTCTTAATTTTCATGCTTACCTTCAATTATTATTTTAGTTCTTAAATTACATAATTTTTCTCAACATTCTTGCTCATATTAGAGATAATTTTCTTCCAAATATTCTATGAGGAAAGAATTACTTTTGTTGATTGAACCCACTTATTCCATGTGTATCACATAATTTGGTCGTTTCAAATTATTCCAAACAGATAAACCTAATGTATCACTTTGATTGCAACATATACATATTATCTTCCTAGATATTATGTAATAAATTGTTAATATCATGTATCACTATGATAATTAATTCCAAATTCCTAATATATTTTATCTTCTAGTAAAGTATTATGAACTTTTTCAAGGATTTCTCATTTAGCTTCCATTGATTCTTCTACTTCTAGTGATCAATACTTTATATTTGGGATAAACAGTAGATTTTGTCTACGAATCATATTTTAAAAATGTATATACATTATTTATTCACTTCAATGTATATTTAAAATGTGAACCTTTATTTATCTATCATCTTCTATATTCATTTTAGATTTTCATAATTAACTCATCTTGTAAATTTGGGTATAGATATATGCCCATGGTTTAAACTTTGGGTATTATGGAAATCTCTAGGGTTATACCCATGGTTTCTATAAAAACATGGGTATAGCTCTATATTGATGCCTCGGTAGAACATGGTTTATAGAACCATGGGTATAGCTTATACCCATGGTTTTAGGGGTTATACCCATCGTTCCAAACTGTGGGTATAAGTGATTTTTTCAGTAGTGGTTCTTTATTTTCCACTTCTTAAGAAAACCTCCTTTTATTTACACCATAATATTTATAAGATTGATATTCTACTCAAAATAATACCTACAGAATGTGGTAGTTCTATTTGGGAGATATTTGGGTAGGTCTTGGATGAAATAAAGTACTCAAAAGGTCTGAGGAAGATAGGATAGGGGTTCCCTTTTATAAGTGAGGGAAGGGTCACTTTTGGAATTATATAAAGTATTAAATTAATATAAATTAATTTTCATTGAAAAATTTCTCCAAATTTATATAATTAGAATATATGATGAGGATGCGTTGAAAAAATCTCATCCTATAAAATTTGGACGGGTTTAGATTATATTTTTACCCTTATCTCTTTGTTTTACCCTCATTAACCCATTTAAAAATTATAGCGATATCAATGTTTTTTACTCTTTAGGGGTTAAAAAAGTTAATATAAAAGGAAAAATAACCTATATATGGAACTTCATTGATATTTAAAAACATATCCCATTAAATTGGATAAAGATATGAATTTTATTAATTTTAAATAATTTAATAAACATTGCTTATTATAAAATAACATTAATGTCATTTTTTGAACTATTTATTTAATTTGACTCTGAAAATAATAAACTAATAAGAGAATTTGAATATAATACATTTAAAACTTCCTAATATCTTATTTTTATCTATAATTTTTTTAGGACACTAAAACTCACCCAAATAATATTACCTTTATAGATTTTAAAATCATTTACTTGATTTTTCCATTTCTTACATAGACACCATGTTGGCATTGCATACACATTTAAGGTAATTATTACATCACAAAAATTTAAAATAAATTAACTGGATAAAAAAATTATTTATATTTAAAATAAATATTTAAAATTGAATATAATTTTTTGTTATCCCTATCACAAAATATTATATATATTTAAATCTAGAGAGTGAAATTTTTGACATTATATTTAATTAAAAAATATAGGTCATTTTCATATAAAAATGAAATAAAATTTCCAAAAATTTGAATCTTTGATGATGGTAGAAACCCACTCATTAAATAGATTAAATTCATCTGTTAAGTTTGATTTTGAGTCCTTATTATATTATTTTTAACCTTAATTGCTTTATTTACAATCACTAAGGTGATAAATATTTACTATGATTACTATTCAAAAAGAGAAAAAAATAAAAAGGCCAGATTTAGAAAATTAAGACCTCGCAATTCCAAATATGGAATATATTTTTAAAGATTAAATTTCTATAAGAATTATAAATTAATTTAATACTAAAACAAAAAATGGAATGGGGAACATTTTTTTAGAAAAATGTGTTTTAAGCCAAAAAATGAACCTATACCAAAATCAGGTATAATGATGACTTCTGTATAATTAATTAGATTTTTTATAATTAAATGATTATTATGATAATTTAAGATCAAATGAGACCTTTAAATAAATTTATTTAATGAAAATAAATGATAGTTTTATAAAAAATATATTTTTTTCATTATTCATTAAAAAACAATATTTTCATAAACATATCAAAATTTTATCCTAAGTTAATTTTGATATGATGATTTCAAAATTGAATTTCATTTTGTATAATTAAAATTCTGAAATTTTGAAATTTAACCTTCAAATAAAACCTAATAATACATGAAAATGAATTTAATAAGAATAAAACTATTTCCTTTTGGATTGAAAATTTACTTAATATTCTTATGATGAATATAACTATATGAAATATAATTAGTGAATAAGGCATGAAATTGATTATTAACATTACTTATGCTATTAAAATTAAACATTTTATATTAACTACAGGTTGGAACATGGTTGAAAAATACTTGGTGTGTATCTCATGTATGTATCATGTAACCCCACGTGATTTTAACACTATGTAAATTATGGAACCTGTGTGGTTAAAGTATGCAATGTCATTACTCACAATGTATTAACCACCAGCCGAGCAACATGACATCACATGATGTACATAGTTTGTATCTAGATGTACACACTATTTACCACATGATAATCCATGAAAGACACAAGGGGAAATCCCTATGTGTAATATCTAAGATATTAATATAGTAGGTAAACACTACATCCCAAAACATTTAATCATTGCACATCCTATCATTTTATCATAATAATAGAAATAGTTCATGACATTATTTAAAAGTAAAATTTCATAATATTAGAATTATAATTTGATAAAATAGATATTGTTTTCAAGTTAAAAAGGTCACATTTATCTTGGGGTGAATTTTTTATATTTTTCTGAAATAATCGATTTTTAGGTAAATAGTGAAAAATATTGTTTTTACAAATACTATCACTTTTATGACATTATTATGATAAAATAATGACTCCAAATTTTTTAAAACATTTTTGATTAACCAAATATATACTTATTAAGTAAAATAAATCCATTTAAAATATTATATTTGTTTATAAACCTTTTTTGACATTTTAAAAAATTAGTGAAGTTTTATTGTAATAAAAGAACTATTTTTTATCATTTTATTTAATTAAGTAATTGTATAGTTAAATTATATTTTATATTGGTTTTTAAGACATCTAAATCTATTTTATTTATTCAAAAACCAATAAGTTTCATAATATCCAATTCAATACAATATTTTGGCATAAATCATTTTTATACTTAAAAATACATATAAAAACTCATTTTTCATTGTATTTTACTTACTTATATTAAAATTAATTTTTACCCATTATATAAATTGAATCTTGTAAAATTGATTCCATATTTTTAATTATAATAATAAATATTATATAATAATATCAACTTAATTTTTAGCCATAATGAATATTTACCATGATAAAATTTTATTTATACGGTTAAGGATAAAAAGGTTTAAGGGTAAAAGGGGTTAAGGGTAAAAAGGGTTAAAGGGGGTGAAACTAAGAGATAAGGATTCAAATATCTCTAAAACTTCCCTCAATTTTATTTTATTAGTGTATTTTTACCTAACATTATTCAATCATTAAAATTGACCTAAATTGGAGCCAATTTCTATGATAAATAGATTTATTATATTTTTAAGTTCTTAATATTTACAAGAGTGACACTCCTCTCGCTTATAAAAAGGGCACATCCTCTAATCACTTATCCACACACCATGTCCCCTTATCTAAACCAATATCTACCCAAATACATTCCTAAAAACCTTATCCATGAACTATAGGTTCTGGTATTCCTAAAATACCCATCAAAGAATCTTTAAGGTGGTTTCCAAAGGATATTATCCATGGAAGAGGTATATGGTCTTTGTTTCCGACGTTTTCCACTGGGGTGCATGTCGTTTATGGGTACAAAAATCTATTGCCCCACATTATATCTTTCCAATGGCGGGATAAATTCATCACTTCTTCAGAGATATTTTATCCTTGATCGAAATGGTATAATGGGATGTATGTCCCTCCTTCCATGGATTCCTCCTTGGAATTCGTCGCTTAGTTTGGGTCTCCCTTAAATATTAAGTCATTGTTCATGAAACTTCTCTCGGTTCCATTTCCTTGTGGATGCTAGTTAATTACACTTCTTATTCCAAGATATTCTAAAGGGTCAAGTCAGGGCAGCAACATTTGGTCAGAGAGTAGTCACATTGGGTATCATTGGCTTGTCTCGATGATGGAACATTGGCATGCCTAAATTCTACCTTATCAGAGGGCTTCCCAAGGGCATGGAAGCCTGAGGCATCTCATGTCGAATGCGGGGAATATTATGCCAAAGGCATGTCTCCAAGTTTTTTCTCAGATTCTCATGTTTAACATGAGTCATGTTGCGAGTTTAATGTCTATTGGAGATAGATCGGATTGATTAGAACACTTGTGAACGTGGATCAGATAGGCACATCCCTAGAAGGGGGCACCTAGAAGGTTTACTAGATGTATGGATCATAATGCCTAATGAGGACAGACCCTAGATGGCATGTCCCATAAAGGGAATATTTCACTGCATGAATCCTGATCTAGACATCACAAAGGGTGGATCAAGGTGGCACACCCATAGGAGGAAGCACTTGTATTGATACCATATAGATGGATCAGAATGCCCGATGAGGATGGACCCAATATGGTATGTCCCAAAAAGGGAAGATTCCACACCTTGAAGGCTGATCTAGACAACAAAAAAATGGATCAGGGAGGTGCATCCCAAAAAGGTGAATGCCAAGGTTTAATATTGTATAGTATTGAACATCAAGGAGGCTTTCTACATACCATGTTTAGAAGATATGGATCAAAACCCACATAGTTAGAAGGGGTGTATTGAGGCTTATACATGGTTAGATACCCGTACAAGAGGGAAAATACTGGTTAGAAGAATATTGACTCTGTGGGGCTTATGCATGGTTAGATTATCATATGGATGGAATGAGTTTACTGGGATGTGGTAGCCTGGGTAAAATCAGGATGGATATGGAGGAGGTGTCAGAGGGTGAGGATGAATGATATGGAACAGACATGGAGATGATGGTGTTGGGATTGAACCTCAGGGAGGCTTCCTACATATCCCAGAAGATGGGAATCAAAGTCTGCATAGTTTAGGAATGGAGACAATGAGACGACTAAGGAGGGTGGATCGTAAGAATGGGTGCATGTATAGGGACCTGAAGTAAATGGAACCTATGTGTTGGAGCATGATATTCCTAAAACAAAAACACTCAATAAAGAGACTTGTATGGGAATGGATGACGGAATTTAACCTCAAGGAGGATTCCTAAAAAACCCAATGTCTAGTAATCAAACTCCATGCAGTTCATGAATGGAGGCGATGAGACACCTGAGGAGGCATCTCATGAGAATGGGTGCATGGATGGGGAACCGAATAAAATGAAACCTCTGTGTTGGGGAATGATCTTTCCAAAAAATAAAGGCTCAAGGGAGAGACCAATATGGGAATGAATAATGGTATTGAACCGGAGGAAGGCTTCCTACATATCCTAGTGGCTTCAAATCAAAGTCTACGTAGTTCAGAAACTGGGCATAGAATTAGGGTGAACACAATGGACATCGACCCAGAGACATGTTGGAGATTACGCATGGTTTTTAGCCCATCGTAATAGGGACACTCTTAGCAGTAGGATTATGGGTTCAGTTTGGGGCTTATGCATGGTTAGCTACCCATATAAGCATATCAGAACACTTTAGGGAGGCAGATCTGGGTGATGTGTCCCAAAAAGGGAAGATGTCACATTAGGAGGGTACATCCCTAGGAGGGAGAACCAGGGTCTACCATGGTTGGTATTGAACATCAAATAGGATTATTTTATACCCTAAATGGATCAAAACATATGTAGTTCTAAGTGTGTAGTTTAGCGTCATGTAGGATGAGATAATAGACATGAGATAGTCAGAACAGATGGATTGGGGGGGAGTTATGGGATTGAACCTTGGAGAGGCTTCCTACCTACCAAGTTTAGAAGGCAAGGATCAAAGTCCACATAGTTTGGTAAGGAGGGGAATGGGTCTTACACATGTCCAATGACCCAAATTAATTCTAGATATTACACGTGGTTAGATACCTAAGGAGTATTTCATGGTCACTACTTACTCTAAGTGCATATGAGTCATGTTTAGTGTGAGAAATAAGTGGTAATAGTAGACAAGACGTTTGTGTCATGAGAGGTGTTGTGGGGCTTACACATGGCTATAAACCTAGGTAGATGGATATTGAGACTTACTCCAGGAGGGAAGCGCAAAAAGGCAATGTGTGGATTATGTGGAGATTTCTTGAGGCACACATGGCGAAAAATCACAAAGGGAAAGAGAAGATGGATTAAAAATATGGGATTTGAAAGGATCTTGGTCCCATCCCTTCTATGATTCTCTCAGACCTAATATAAACATGGACATCATAGTTTAATGTCATGTGTTGAGGATAGAAGATGTTTGGTAGGTTAATGTCATATATCTCGAATGATGAGGATGCACTCCTCATCCCTTGGACTTACATAACTTATACCAACCCATACTTAGGGAAGTGAAGGCATAAGAAATTCTCAATGAGTGTGAGATGGAGGAGCGGTCAATTGAGGGGCCCACGTTAGCATGGATATGCAAAGAATAAATAGTAATTATCATACTTATGAAAAGAAGAATAAGGTGGGGAAAAGCAACATGAAGCACCACTCAAGGAAACATGAAATCAATTCATACAAGCATAGAGGGTCACACAAGAGAGGGTTTCATGAATCAAGAGGCCTCGATAAGAGGATATTCATGAATCTCTGGTACTTCTCAAACAGAAAGAGATTCGCAAAGGAAGGTTCTTCATGAATCATGGAGAAAAGGGGATTCATGAAGGAAGGAGCTTCATTAAGGGAGGAGCTTTGCGATGCATGGTGACCCAATTGAGGCATGGAGTATACATGTGTTTGGTGGGTTCTTCACAAAGGCTGAATTCTCCACAAAATCTCGAGTGACCAAAAGGGAATCCTACCATAGCGATGGTCATAGGGATTCTTGAAGGGAATCCCCACTTGAAGTGGAGGGAAATTGGAACAATGGGAATGCTGGTTCATGATGCTCAAATAACATGGTTGATGCATTTTCCAGTTGGTTCTCAGAGTAATAAGAGCTTCACAAAATGATAGATTTGAAGGTAAAAGGATAGGGTAGAGATTATTTAGGGTGGGGTTGAGCCACATATTTATAGGCATCAGGTATCACGATGCTTGAAATCACGTCGTGAAGGAAATTGTGCTTCACGATCAAAGGTGGATCCATCGTAATCGCGAAGCTTTCTTTCACTACCCTGTGGTGGTTACAGAACTTGTCAGACTTGTGGAGGTGACCGTTAGTGCTTCACAGTGGTCAAAGAGGCATCCGTCTTCCAGCTTTTCATTGTTCGTGGTGGTTAAGGGCTTGGTGATTGATATTCACAAGGAAGGACCTTTAGTGATTTTTGTGTTTTGTTTGGGCTGAGTGTTGTCTAAAATGGTTTTGTTTTTCCTTGGTCCATATTGGGAATGGATTTTAGTTCCAACAAATTACCCCCTCAAAATGGGAGCCGAGGAAAAAAAGAGGGTTAGATTCTGAAGGCAGGTCACCGAAAAACATGAAGATCATGAATTTCTATTGTGATGAGGGAACACATAGTACAGGGTGAGATCGTCGCGTAGCTCGGGGTAGCTGAAGGTGTCATGAGGGTCACAAAGTCACCACCTATAAATTTGGCATGAGGGACCCCTTTTGTCTACATCCTATCTCTGTTAACTTTTTCTCGAGCTCTCGAACTGAGAAGCTCCATCACTTCCCATGAACACTCTTTGCAAACTGGGTTCCTCAAATCGATGCTTTGTGAAAGCTTCTTAGTGAACTGGTGCATCTTGATCCCTTGTTTATTTGAAAATCACGTGGAATCTTGTTGATTCTCTATGATCATGTACTCCATGAATGTGATTTTCGAATTTTCTCTATGATCAGATAAGAAAAAATGATAAAGTCTTGGAATAAATGGCCAATCTATAAGCTTTTAGGGAGGTCCTTGCAGATTCTAATTGAAGGGAGGAAATGATGAACAACGCCCTGATCGGGTAATGTTTGTAGATTCATTTTGATCATTAGTATTTGGTGGAGCTATTTTTGTAAGTTAAAAATAATTTCCCCCTAGTAAAGTGATTTCCATTGTATGGATTTCGTTTGAGAGATGAAATTTTTATCCCCAAAGAAAGTAGGGACAGAGAAGCTTACTGGTTCAAGAACACGTTGTGTCAATACTAGTGGTTCAGAGATACTGATGGAATACTTGGATGGAACACATGCCTATTACTATTGACTGCCTCTACAAATATTTTAATGATGTTGATGGGAAATCATTTCAACTTGATTTATCTCCATCGAAACATCACACCATTCTCAAGGAGGGACTAAGGAACTAGGAGGAAGGGTGGACTGATAATTGGGACCTATGCCAGGGAGGAAATTCTGTGGATGAATTGGCTTGGGCCTACTAGGTGTGTGTGTCCTATACATAATTTGGAGAAGAGATGAGGAAGGTAGGAATGTATGTGGATGTGTGGGATTATCAATTACATATCTACCAACTGAAACATATAATACCATAATTGTTGAGTAGGTGGTCTTTGAGGACCAAAAAAATTTATTTTTCACCATGGGGAGGTCAACATTAGCCTCTGGAACCTTCACCATATTTTAGGGATTCCTATTATGGGGTAAATGTAAGACACATTTCTCCCCACATAGAATATATGGGAGGATCCAAAGAATATTCCATAGTTGGTGAAGATATTGATGGACCTGGTGTCCAGTGAAGATAAATAGTCGGTCAGGGATGTCCACTTTAAGAAGTAGTTTGAATGTTTACTAAATTTCCCCCCAGAGAATCCTGCTGAGAGAGAGGGGGAACCTATGAAACTACCTGCAAGGCCTCATACCTTCTCGATTGGGGATAAGTGTAGTAAGGAAGGTTCTTACTAGTGAATCATGGAGGAAAACCAATGGTAGTTAAGGGGGTACAATGTCAACACCAAAAATCAACCGGTGGTTAGGTTATATGGGTTTATATCCTCAATCATTTGCATATGGATGTTTCCAGTCTGGGATGTGTACATGGGTGCATGACCAAGAATATTTATTATAGTGTCCCTGATGGTGATGGGGAAATGTTTCATCCTTGGGATCCTAGTGTTGGAAAATCCGTATAAGGTTCTTTGACACATTAGTGAGGGGAAATCGCCAAAACATGTATACATACCATTACACTTTCTATTCATATGGTTAGTTGCACACATGAGGGAATATGAATATTTGAACCCCATTTCCCCTCCTGAGTCATAATTTCAACCGACCATCTTGAACACATTGGGGAGTTTCCCAATCAAGTTGAAATCACAGACAGTGCTGAAAAAATTTTAGAGGGTGGATGAATTCAATTTCAATCCATTCATACTACCAACAGGGGCATTCATCGATGATGGTATGGGAACTGAGGATCATCATTCATATATCCTATCATTATGTGGTGGAGTTATAGTGGCACAGGTAGATTATGAGCATATCTTTGAGTCATATACCCCGCATCACTTTGTGAGGTAATTCTAGTGTCTGTAGAGGCTAAACCCAAAAGGTTACCTTGGGGTACACCATGAGTATCAACCATGTGTGATGATGTAACTATAGATCAAGTTCACATGGGAATATGGGAAGATTCATAATGAGTTGCCTCCACCTACCGCCACTTATAGGCTAGTTGAGGAGTACGTGAAAAGGTGGGAGGTACCCTACCCAGGTGATATGATGAAGCAATGGACTATTCGGGTTGATGATGGGGTGCCCCCTCAACCTCAATTTTGAGTTCAGATAATGGAAAGATAACATCATGGTGGTAGGGATAATGCACATCACGGTGGTAGAGCTGTAGTAGCAGCAAGGCCAATAATCCCGAGGCTCACACCGACCAGAATGTAAAGAGAAGTGGTGGCATCAGACCCAGTGGATTCAAATGGGCATAACCAGGAGGAAGGGAGGCCATCTAGAGGTTTGTGTAGAATACCTACCCAATATACTGTGAAGTAGTTGTGTTGTGTTAACATACTTGAATATGTTGTCTATATCAAGGCTTGGGAATCCTGGGACATTAACAAAAAAATCCCTTAGTCGTTTTGAAATGTTGGATCATCTTAATCAGTTCGGAATGGAACTTTTGAGAATTGTCTATGCCAGGTCTAGATTTATAATATCTCATACAGAAGGGGAGTGATACATGGATGAGTTGGAGGACTTAGTGAACTCTTGGGGAACCCCATTTTCAATGATGGATTGGGTGAAAGTACTACTTAAGCAAACATCTCCACCATAATTGTTTGTTGCAGAACTGGAAGAGCGCTTCCCTCTGCCTGAGGAATCATAGGGGTCCTGGGGAGAAGATGATGATAGAGGGATCCCTTTGGAGGAAGGTGAGGTTGTGGTCCTAGAGCTAGGATAATTCTCCAAATCTCTTCAGGCACGCTCTAATCCATTCCTTTATGATACTATCTTACTCATGTTACCCAAGTTTCTCAATTGCCATTTGTTTTGTGCTCTATACAGGAGAGCCTAATGGAAAATACCTATTCCTTCATGAAAAAGTGTGTAGAGAGAAGTTCTTAAGGACTTGTGTCTAGAACATTGGTGAGTAAAGGGTCCATAATAGATTTATAAACTGAGGTATCCTTTTTATAATCTTTGGGGATCCAAACCATATATGGGGCTATGTTCTAGGATGTCGACAGTAAAAACTCAAGGGCACGAGCAACTATTGGATCATTGTATGTTTTCTTCCTCACGGAGTCATAACTTTTGTTCCCTAAACCAAGACAAATAACATTTTCCTTATCTGAAAAATCCTTCAAGTAGCAAGCGTACTATTAGTGAGGATGTTTGGGGGTCCCAGAGCTCCTTTCCTAAGGGGAGCACCGATTGACATGGAATCAGATGCCCGAGCTAACCAGTCCACAGAAATCATGGATATGGGTAGAACCACCGGAGGGGAAGAACCTGAACTTATCAAGGTTAAATCTAGAAATGAATATCAACCACATGATATGGAATCCATCGCATTTGATAAAATTCTAGAGGATGATTCTGCTACCAAACTTATGGATGCATTCCCAGAATACAAACTCGTTGACCCAGAGGAACAGGATGAGGCCGATTATGATGTGGAGGAAAGTTAGTCTATTTGCTATCATTCATAGAAGTTGATCAATAAATTTATTGAAAACATCCTAGAACCAACATGGATAAGCCGGATGTGATCACTTTACCCTTGGCTAGATGACCTATATGCTAGAGGGGTATATGCATGAGATCCACATATGCCCATTCGAGATTACCTTATTAAGAAAGTACATGAGAGTGGTCGTAGTTTTAGGGTTTCTTGGCATTAGAGGAAGTATGCTAGCATTAAAAAGATTTATGAGGATGAACATGAGGTCCATCACTTATAAACATGGATGAAGAAGTTATCTTCCTTTACCAACACCCAATTAGAACTCATATTACAACTATGGGTCCATTTGGCGGAAGACGAAGAGCAGTTTAGGTGATCATCACATGATATTTATAATATCTGATCTGTGAAAGATCGATTATGGATCAGGGATGATTAACTTTACCCCATGAAAAATGTGTAAGGAAGGGAGATCAGGAGATAACAAAAATCCTAGATTCCACATGCTAAAGAGTGGAAGAGCTGAGACACTCCATTGAAGAGGCCAGTCTATATGGATTGTGTTTTGCTGAAATCACAAAAATATTTCCATGGTTTCTTCACTATTTAAACTAAGTGGATGGAAATATTATTACTTTCTTTGATTATTGCATCTTAATTTAATCTGTGAAGAAAATAATGATCAATCCCTAACATCACGTGGGTCATGCACAGTGTGAGAAACAAGGGACAACCACGCAATTGCTCACTTTGGGTATGAGGGTGACATCCAATCATCGAACATTCGGGGTCTGAATGACCACCAATAGTATTTGATCTAAGAGAGGGTATGTGACCAGAAAATAGGGTTCTTAGATCATCCAACTTTCCTTTCCCAATGTGCGCTAGGGCATGAGAAGGATAATTACATAGGCATTAGAATCAATCTGAACAAAGGGAAATGAGAATTTTGAATCATGAAACCTGAAATTTGGAACACAATGATGGTGGCATGATTAAGGAGGATAAATTTTGACCGTATTTGTAAAACAAAATACATATCATGTTAGTCAGAAATGGGAACAAAAAAATGAGGTCCGACCGCTGACCGAATTCGAAAACATAGTGCCTAACTCAAAATATCGTCTCATGTCTTTCAAAACAATGGCCTAAAATAGTTGGTTATCCATAATTCCAAGCACCATAACCACTAGGGTCCCTTTAAAAATGAAAGAGGATAAGGATCCAAATAAAGGTCATGAAAAGCGTAGACATGGAGCGATGGAATTTTAGAATGGATTCTAAAACTCTTTAAATTATGCCACCATAGTGAAAGCACATTGTTGTGAGTGCATTGGTATGAGACAAGATCAAACCTGCTTCCAGATAGAACCTCTCTGATGAGGACCTATAATGCCTTTTAGTTTTATGTCATGCAAATGAGGATGATATACATGTAGTTTGGCATTGTACAGTAAGGAAAAGGCATAGTTTAACATCATATGATCATGAATTTCCACATGGTTTAAGGTCATATTATATGGACCTTGTCCAACTATTTAAAGTCATGTTTCATGCACTAAGGTCTCCTAGTTTATGGTCATAGATTCTAGATCGTAGAAGGGGATAAAGGGCCAAGAGGTTTAATGAACCTATGGTGAGGCCTGAAGACAAAATGTCTGGGCATTCTTACATATCCCATAATGATGGGAATGAATCCATACATAGTTCTATAATTTCATCAAATTTATCATCATGTGATGAGGATGAGATTTTTAATGCAGTTTATTGTTATACGATTAGGATATGTACATCCATAAGGGGAAATGTATGATGCATTAAATAACCTAAATGAGGGATAAGGAGGTCTCAACCACATCACACACTCTCAAAGGGGAAACCCAGGCCAATAGGTCCAATAAGTGGAATTTAAAATTATGTGGATGGACCCTGGGATGAGATGTATGGATGCAGTTTTTTATCCTACAAGGGAAAGAATCAAGCCACATGTAGTTTTTGGTGCAATTTCACCATGAAGTTATAACCCATGTATTGAGAAAAGAGGCATTTGATATATCTTTTTTGTTATTTTTTTGAAGCATTTTTTTGGAGCAACCATCCTAGGATGAAAATTTTGGGCATCACTATAGAAATAAAGCTATATGTAGGCCTTGACAAATAGCATGATGGATAACAAGTTCCAAAGGTGATTCCCTCTCAATTGAGAACACCATAATGTGGTGTCGTTTTTCATCGTGCGTCTAAGATGATGGTTCCATAGTTTAAGGTTGTATGATTGGACCATCTCATGCCTTTTAATATCATTTGGTAAGGACATAATAGTTTAAAGTCATGTGAAATGAAGAAACATAGATTAACATCATATGTATTAGATGAAATAGATCTTATTTTATGGTCATATAGCTTATACCATGAGGTTTCATAGTCCTATTTCTGGGTATGACCCTACTAAAACTCTTAAGACTATGCGATCCATGATTAGTGTAGAAAACAAGTAGTGATGTCAACCTTTCCCATCACATGAGATCATAAAATAGTGAAAAAGAAATTTCGGTTGGTAAAATCCCATCCAAACCAACATTCATACTTGACATGCGTAGTTGCATCGAGGGACAACACCAGGGGTGTTGAAGATCCAAAAAAACTTGAGAGGGAAAGAAAATGTGAATCATAGTGTCCGATATTTGGGATGCAATGAGGGTGGAATAATGACGGAGGATAACTGCTGACCAAGTTCAAGACATAATATCCATATCATGTAGCTTGGGATAGGAATAGAAACGTGAGGTTTGACCACTGAATGTATTCAAAATGCAGAACCTATCTCAAAATTTCATTCAGAATCCTTTGGTACATTGGCCCAGGATGGTAGGTGAGCCGTAAAGCCGAGCATCCATAACGTTAGGGGTTCCTTTTGTATGTGAAATATGATGAATACACAAATAAAGGGGATGTGTGAAGCATGGATGTTCCCGCACAGTTTAACATCATGCTATAAGGACAGATTCTAGGAGGAGTGCTCTCAATGGATGTATATAGTGTGGTGACTATAAGAAACCTGCCATGAATGAGTACCAAAAAGGCTCATCACCATACCACATACTCCCAAAAGAATCTAATCCAAGAGACTAAAAATATTAAAAGGGGTTTTAGCTAGAATATAGATGAAAGGTTTGAGCGTTCCTACATTTCTCATGGGGATGATAATCAAGCTGCATGTAGTTCATGAAGATGGAATGATAGATATCGAATAACAAAATGAGTGATATCCTCTCAAGTGAGAAAATTGAGGTTGTTACACAGTTTTATGTTGTATGAACTTGGACACTAAAAATATTAGTTTAAGGTCATAGAGCTCATACCATAAGATACCCAATTTAATGTCATGTATGTGGGACATGCCCATACAGTTTAACGTCATGCGGTAAGGACAAATACAATGAGGGCTATTAAGGTAGGTAAATGGTGAAAAGACTATTAAAAAAATATTGTTAATGAAGACCAATAAAGACTATCACCATACCAAATACTTCTAGGAGAAACCTAAGCCAAGAAAGGGGTGAAAAGTTTCATGATTCTATGGCTGGAATTGGGGAAAAAATTTAGGTGTTACTACATATCCCACTAGGGGGATAATAAATCCACACATAGTTCTTGAAGATGGAATAAAATATATCCAATAACAAAAAGGAAACATATTCTCAGATGATGACATCATAGTTTTGGGTAGTTTATCATCATACAACTCAGATACAGAAGGTGTAGTTTAACATTGTACGATAAGGATATTGGGGATATTAGTTTATAGTCATAGTGCTCAGACACAAAGTGAGGCTTTCAAAGAAGAAATGTGTAATGCAGTGCCATAAAGAAACCTGATGTGATGATGACCAAAATTATATACACCACACCACACATTCTCAAGGGAATGTTCATATAGATTGAGGTAATGTTTCTTGGAACTTGAGATGTGAACTCCTAGTTTAAGGTCATAGGTTTCAAACCGCAAGGATGGTACAATTCTTCCATGTAGGTTCAAACCATACCAAGACTCCTAATCCTACATGATCCATTCTAGGTGTAGGAAACAAGGGGAGTTGAATATATTATAGAACATGTAAGCACATGATAGGGGTAATAGAGGTGAGAAATCAAGAATGACCCCATGACACTGATCTGCCCACTCAACGTGTAAAGGTGTATGGAGGGATAAAACTGAGAGTGTCAAAATTCCATCTGGGCATGATGATGTGAAGAGGGATGTGAACTATGGCATCTAATATTTGGTACACAATTAGGGTGGTGTAACGATAGAGGATAATTGTTGACCATGTTTGAGACATAGTACCAATATCGTGTGGCCTGGGATTGGAATAAATACTTGAGGGTCGATCGTTGAATATATTCAAAACACGAGACCTAGCTCAAAATGTCATTCACGATCCTTCGGTACATTGGCCCAAGATGGTAGGTGATCCATGAGGCCAATAATCCATAATATTTGGGGGTCCCTTTATATGTGAATGATGATGAAGACCCAAATAAATGGACACATGAAGCATGGAAATGGAATGAATGTAAGTCCATGTAGAATATAACACTCCAAGAACTACACCACATTGCATATGAGCATGATTATGAGTAATAACAGAGGTTGAGGGATCCAATTAAGGGTAAATGACTCAAAAAGGCGAGTGTAGGAAAAAGGAAAGTGGTTTGATGAATCTGGGGTTGGAACCGAAGACAAAATGTCTAAGTATTCCTATATATCTCATAGGGATGAGAATCAACCCACACATAGTTCTTGAATTATATTCATTTTAACTTTATGTGATGAGGATGAATGGAGGAGAGGTGTCCCAAAGGGATATGTGTATGGCATGGAAAAATAAATCTATGTGAATGAGGACCAAAGAAGTCCACACCATACCATACACAATTCCATGAGAGAACTCGGGCCAAGGGGGTAGAAGAGGAATTGAAAATCTATGGATGGACCCAAAGAAAAAATGTTTGGTCTTTCCTATGTATAATATAAGAATGAGAATCAAGTTTCACGTAGTTCTCAAGATGCCACGTTGTTTAATTTCATGCAGTAAGGACATATGAAGGGATAAAATGTTCTCAAGGGAGGTATATGGTGTGGCTATTGTAAACCCGATGCAAATAAAGACCAAGGAAGTCCACACTGCACCACGTGAAATCCCTAGAGATAACTAAGACTGAGGGAGACAAAACAAAACATGAAATGATTTATGGAACTTGTGGCTGGATCTGAAGACGAAGTGTCTGGGAGTTCCTATGTATCACATAAGGATGGGAATCAAGACATACGTAGTTCTGGAGTTCAGTGCATTTTAACATCATAAGGTAGGGATAACTGATAAGTTTAATGTCATGAAAGACAAAGGGGTAGTTTCATTTTAAGGTTATGCAGAAAGGACTATAAATTCTATACAGTTTAACGTCTTGTAGGATGGACGGTGCAGTTTAATGGCATGCGAGATGTGATAGATCTTAGTTTAAGACCATGGAACTCAAATCATGTAAGGAGAAAAAGGGGATGAAAAGGTTGAGGAACCTAGTTCTATACCCAAAGACATAACTTATCATCATTCTTACATATACTACGATGGTAAGAATCAATCCACACATAGTTTTTGAGATGTCATGCAGTTTAACGTCATGTGTTAAGGATGTAGGATAAAGGAGAAAATCTCTAAAGGAGATATGTGATATGTTATTTGTAAAACTTACGTGAATGAGGACCCAAGGAGATCTCACAACAAACCATGTGTTCTTCAGATAATCAGTACAAAAGGCCAGAAATATGAAAGGATTTTCAGTACCTAGGGATGGTCCCAGGGACAAAATGTCTGGGCATTCCTAAGTATCCCATAAGGGTTAAAATCAATCTATACATAGTTCTAGAGTTCTATTAAGTTTAACAACATGCGGTAAGGATTAATAGGATAATAAGGTAGGCACATGATATAGCTTTTGAAAATATGATGTGAATGAGGACCAAGTACATACCACATCATGCACTCATATGAGAAACCTCATGTCATAAGACTGAAGATGGGGAAACTTAGGGTTGGACCCGAAGTTAAAATTTCTGGGTGTTCCTACATATCATATAAGGATATGAATCATGTCATACGTAGTTCTTGAGATGTAGTGCAGTTTAATGTCATGTGGTAAGGATGTAAGGATAGTTTAATGTCATATAGGAGTAGCTAATGGAAAATGGGGCTTGTAGTTTAATGTCATGGATGATGAAAAAGAGTAAGACCTCATGAAAAGTACTTTTTGAGAAAATTAGAATTGTTTGGATGAGTATTAAGCTCTCTGTTCATAGTGATCAAGGAATATGCATTGTTGGGGTAAACCCTGTTGATAATATAGGGTCCTTCTCATTTGGGATCCAAGTTTGGTGGTTTCCTTCCAAATATCATTAGTGTCCTTAGGGATAACACTGTGTCACCTTGAAAGAAAGAGCATAGATGATTTTTTTTTAAAAAGTTCTAGTTATCCTGTTCTGTTACATCTCTAGATTGTGCAAGGCCTAAAGCATGGTCACACTGAGGGCTTCTAGCTTAGCTATACGGTATTATACTACTCTGTCTGACGTATGTTGATCATAGATAGTGGCACAAATTGACAGTAATTGAATCTCGATGGGTGAGACTTCCTATTTTCCATACACCAAGGAATATGGGGTCACTTGGGTAGAATTATGAGTTGTCATCCCGTAAGCCTAGAGAGTGTTTTGGAGATTTTTTGGCCAAATTTTCTAATTCTGACCAAACATATTTTGCAAACTGCTAGAGTGGGTATTGTTAAACACCTTGATCTGTCTATTTTATTGCACGTGATAGTGAGAAGTATGGTTGGATAGGATGTTGTACTTTCCCAATAATTTATTCAACTCAGATGCTCGAAAGTTGGTTTCTTTATTGGTAATAATGGAATGAGGAACTCAAAATCATTGGATGATATTGGATCTCATGAAATCAATGATAGAATGACCCTTGACTTACTTGAGCAGAATCACTTGTACCCTTTTGGAAAAGAAATATGTTGCGGTCAGAATGAACCTGCACTGGCAAGTTATTACGGGTGGGTATGGTCCCATGACCTCAAGCCCCCATGCCATAAAGGGTCAAGAGTAATTGGTATTCTGGAGAGTTTCTAGAAATTTATGCAAGAAATTGGCATTGATCTACCATATGTGACACCTCTTGGAGAAATCAATACAATCATAGACCATGGTGGTCCAAAAGTATCCCAACCTTTGGATCTGGTGGGAGAGTGTCAAACCTACCTAATGAGATCTGTAGGAAACGACATGGAATTCCTATATAACCTAGAAGATCTCATCTCTTTGAATGGAATAGAGAATAACTCCATCAAATACACATATGTAGAGGATCTCCTCAGGGTTGGGACTACTCTGGAGGGTGAATTGCACTACATACTGATGGATTCTCTCACATTTGGCTCTGTCTGTCGGGAGATTTCTGTATTGGAGATACTTGAAAAAAAGAGTTTTCTAGTCAGGGGTATCTTCTACTGTGTTAGGGATCCTAGAGGTCCCGATGTGGATTCATTGATAGTAAGATGACTTACCTGATGGCTATCATCATTGTCCAAGGTGACAGGAGCGATGACCTTCGATGCACCATATGGATGATCAAATCGTTCTGGTTAGGCTCTATGAGAGACACAGAAAGGCTATCCAAGGTATCTTCTTAACCATTATATTACTAAGGAACATGAATTTCCTCATTCCAAGAAGGTAACCTAGCCATCAGCTAGTGAACATGCGCTAATAAGGAAGGAGCTCCATCTTCCTAATGACATAGTCACTATTGATTTGTTTGATGACTATCTCATAGTATCCCTTCACATGTAGGTGGTAAAATCAATATTGATGGAAATATCAAGACTAGTGATAAGATCATGATACTCCACCTCATTATTGGGGAAACCTTTTGATAAAAATAATGAATATGGAAAGATATCTTGTGTGGTCATGATAAAGATGATACCTGGGCCTACTCGGTTGAGTCTGGGATAATTGAACCTTATGTTAGTGGGGAAATGTGAAGAACCATAAAATTTCATTTGTTAACATGGTATGACATGATCCACTGAGAGTATGGCCTCATCAGGGAACTCAAGATCCATAGACTTCTCTACAAGGCTGGATGGGTGGCTAGAAAATATTCCAGCACATGACTCTTGATAGATTTTTATGGAACGAACCTCATGTCTAACTATTAAAGGATCACTACCCACCAATCTAGAAAAATTGTAAACATAGGGTGGTTTAGAATATATTTTATCAGATCCACATGAGACACCAGTTGTATCTCATGGTGCTGCAAGTAATGTCGCAACTTTTGTACTGTGAAAACCAGCATGAGGAAACTCTTCTTGATAGAGGAATGTTCGATTTTGGTGTCGAGGAGCATACAACTAAAATAGTGTAGGATCAAAATATGATATGTAGATACTAAATTACAAGATGGGGTGAATTTTAAGTTTAAAAACCTTCATTTTTAACATTAAGGAAACTTTTTTTAACAAAGTTAAACAAATAACATTCACAAAACCCTCTAATATATTTAACACAGAGATCGAAAGTTCCCGAAGTCTAAATAAAAATATATTATAAAGAAATAACTAAACATGTATAATTAAGTAAGATTCTACCTTAAATCATATATAATCTTATATCATAGTTACAACAAATGATAAAGTGTAATAAATTTACACTTTCTATTTATAAAAAAATACATCGGAAATAAAAGTACATGTAAAGAAGTAAAAATATTTTAACCCAAAGAGTAGGGTATCCAAAACACCTTGGATAAGAGTCCTTTGGTTTATACTTTCATGGCAGTCTGTCTTACCCACACTAGGGTAATCCCTCGATAAGAATATTGGTATTTGTCTTGCTATCATCACAATCCCTCAATCTATAAGGTGATCAGAACCTCTATCTTCCTTCTACTTGGAAGCCCTTGATTAAGTAGGCAATCAAAACCACTGTCTTCCTAGATTTAGAATCCCTTGATCATAATCAGTAACAATCAAAATCTCACTAAGAATAACAAAGCTTGTTGATGATCTTATGTATGTTGAACAAGGTTTTCACAACTTAATTTATTCATATCTTTCACACAAAGCGAATTTTTGGCAAATCTCTCATGTGTCTAAAAATCCAAAAGTAAAAAGCTCATCAAAATGACTGAGTATTTATAAGGGAGATCTAAAATGGTTGAATTTTACACTAATGTTTATATTTTTCTTTAAATTTTAGAGGGACTTGGATAGGTGGCATTCATAATGGTCGTATTTTAACTGAAACAATGACACCGTTTAAATAACAAAAACTATCAGAAGTAACATTATATTTGCAATAATATATAAGAATATTAATGTGAGAAACATTACATTAAGTAAATTGAGTATCTTTAAGAAATATACAAAATCATATCCTTAAGGAAACATTATATGCAAGGAACTATGAGAATCAGATCTAAAAAATATTGAGAATCAGAATATAATAAAATTGAGAATCAGATTCAATCTTTTTCATAATTCAGATTTGAGAAACATGAATGATATTTGCTATTATGTGAAAATCGGAATATAAGGAACACAACAAATAAGAATTGATAAAGTAATTTAGATACAAAAAATTTCTGATTAGGTATCTAAGAAATGTAGTGTTTTAGAATTTAAGAATCACAGCAAATCCAACATTTTGAGTGATTCGAAATACAAGAAATGTGGTGTTTTGGAATCAAAATTCTAAGTCAATCAGAATCTAACAAACAAGGTAATTCAGACTTAGCGGGAAAGAAACAGTGTGATTTGGAATATAATAAAAAACGAATCTGATTAAAATGTGTCAGAAAAAAGGTATTCATGTATTATAGACTCTAGTCAGTCTTAATGAAAAGTATGTTAGACTTAGCAGGAAAGAAACACCAAAGTCATATATGATTATAATTTTAACAAACTGTGTCTTAAATAAAAATAATTATCGTTAAGGAAAATATGTTTATGATTTCCAAAACATAATGAAGTCAAAAAGTTATAAGGAAAATTTTGACTCAAAAAATAGTATAAACTATTATCTACCCATTTATTATTATTTTGGTTGATAAGGGCATCAAGAGATCATTCCAGGGTAGTCATGTAAAGGACTAGTAGCTTTCCAGAGATGGGTGGCATCAGAAATGGAGGTTGTAGTAGGTACAGCTTGATCTCTTCAAAAGTAGTCTGAAATTATTCATCCCATTGATAGAAAAATAATTTCATCATGATTCAAGAAAATTTCGTACACTTCCCATCCAGGTTGACAATGAATCAGTGTACATAGGCTAAGTGTCCTTAAAATCCTTGTATCTCCTAGAAGTTGCTCGGATGAGAAATTTGACTGATAGCTTTTATCTTATCTGTATTGATCTTGATGCCTTTGTATCTAATAAAAAATCCAAGGAAATTTATTAAGGTAACCCCAAAGGCACACTTCAAGGGATTCATCTTCAGGTGGAAGGAATAGAGGAAGTAGAAAACTTTCCCAACATCTATGAGATGGTCATGAAACTATAGGGATTTGACCACCAGATTTGGTTATACCTAAAATATTCATCCATTAAGGAGAGGACTTGGAACCAATAAGTAATTTTGATCAATAGATCTATAATAGGAAGGGGGAAATCATATTTCGGACATTGGAGGATGAGATCCTAGAAGTTGATGCAGACTCTGATCTATCTATTCTTCTTCTTGATGGGAATGATGTTGGCCAACTATCTGGGGTATTGTACTTCCTTGATGAAGTTGTATTTGATGATATTTTCAACCTTTTTCCTCAACCATGACACTGTGATAGGGGTGAATATTTATGGGAGGTTGTTTTAACCCATGATGTCTTACCGGGATACCAAGGAAATGGACAATAATCTAAATATCTAGTCCGGACATCTCATCATAACTCCAGGAAAATACATCCCAATGCTACTACAAGAATTCCAAATATTATTGTTTATCTTCCGTAGGAATAGTTATGATGATCAGTTTTGGTCTTGGGTCTACCTCGGTATCAAGATTCACTTGTATTAACTCATTGATAGTGGTAGAGATTCCCACTTGGAATGTGGGAGGAGCATTTTCCAAATCCTATTCATCATATGAGGTGAGAGAATCATTAGGATGAGGAAATTCTTCAAAGATGGATGGACCTAAAGGGATGTTGTTTCCAGCCTGAGCAGTGGTGGAATCTTCATTGGGGGACTTCTGCACTGCCGAAACCATGGATACAAAATCTGTCAACTCAATTCTATCAAGCCTTCGACCAAGGGGCCCACACTTTATGATATCAAACCAGTAGTGGTGTGTTTTCTTGAACTGTCTCAACCCATCTCAGTGGAACATGAAAGTATGGTGTATTGTTGTAGCCATGGGGAAAACATCTTGATACCTTATAGGGGTAAGGGGTTATGGTATCACCTGATCCTGGTTCATGTAGGAGCACAATGTGATCTCCTGAAGTTCCTTGGACCTAGGAATGTGCTTACCACTCCTTCTAGAAACAATAAAACAATGTCCTAGGTCTAGGGTTATGGCCTCCAACCAGTTAATTGGGAGGATGAAGGAATCATCCTAGTCTATCCATGGGTTGTACAAAATGGAATTATGCTCTACCTCATTAGCATAAACCTATTTTTATTTACTCTTGTAATAGTTAGCATCCAGGTAGTGGGTTTATAAGAGGAAATGGGAGATACATCACCTTAGATTATGCCTAATCATCTTTTGAGGGAGTACTTAAGGCATTGGTGATATAAGGAAGGAAATACTACATGAAGATGGAGTCAGGGTCAACCCATAAATGTGTTGTAGGTGGTTCCCTGTGAGATAACCATAAACTTAGTACTGAAAATAAAGCCACAAAATTGGTTCTTCAGCCAAATATTTTCACAAAGCCTATGCTCAGTCTAGTAATAACCATGAATTTTTGGGTCAGAGGGATCTAGGTCTACCTCAGAAAACCCTAGCTTTCAGAGCATCCAGGTTGGGATAAGATTGATCCCATAACCTATGTCGAGAAGACAACATCAGACTTCCACACCACTGAATTGACCAGTGATGTACATCAGGAAGATTTTCCCTTGTAAATTAGAACCTTCATATTCCCCTAAGAACTAGGTTATGTCTTGAAATTTTTCTTGTTCAACTTCCTCAGCATGGAAGGAATCTGTAGACGCTACCTCTCTTTCAAACAGGAGGGGGATTCTTAAATCCTCTATGAGGGCTTCACATATATATTCAGATAAGTATAGATCCTTGGGTATCGAGACATTTTTAAGAATGTTATCAAGATGATTCAACACAATATACTTATGTTATAGGTTCACATTTATACTGATAGAAGGTTTCTCTGTGGCAAGAGGTATGATAGGAATTGGTGGTTGAACTGGATAATTCTAGCTGGTACTAATAATTTCTCATTTCTCACTAGATGAACCGTGAAAAACGACCATCGGCTGACTATTGGATGACTGAGGTCTAGCCATGCTTGAATGCTTATGATTATGTCATGTTTGTTTTGAATATGGATGTCCGATTAGCATAAATGACATGGGTCATGAATCTGATGAGGTAGAATAAGAGGACTTCACATGCCGAGCTCAATGCTGAGCCAATTGTCTGGTCTCAGTAGCATGCATGGCTTATTGGAAGCATCGACCTAAGCATTCTTACGATTCACATAGCTGGTTGCGCCCAAATTTACCCTACGGGTAAAAGCGATCGATGTAGTACATGTAGGGGTCGAGTCCACAGGGACCGAAGAAGTAACCTTGAGACGCTATGATTTGGTGAAGGATGGGCTATGAAGTAGCCAACTTTGGTTTTGATTTTGGATGGTTTAAATAACACTAATAAACCTACGTGAATTCAATTTAATGAAAATGGGTTGATCTAGGATTATGCTCGGGGTGGATTGAATGAATTTTACTTCTTTAAACATTTTTGGTTTTATTAATTCTTGATGAATCCATTCTTCAAAAATAACACTACCTTCATCATTTTCCGGTTTGGTGCTTACTAAACACAATTACTAATCCCTTATACACTTAGAGAACCAAATTCATGATCTCTCCGAGGTATATGGTCATTTAGTAATTGAATTTATTTTTCTCAAACACAGTAAAGATGAAGAGTAGAAATAACTGAAAAATGGATGTCTTAAATTAATTATCCAATTAACAACAATTTGTTCATAAAATAACATTAAATCCAGCCTTTGCATCCTCCTAAGATCAACCCATTAAGGTTTTAGCCATACATTGATGGTATACTCTCAATGGTGGGAGGAAGATGGCTAACAAGAATTGGATTGAAGAAATTAAAACCGCGGAAATAACGAGCACTCCTCCGTGTGTGTGAATGAAATTCACACCTATGTGTGAACTAATTCACAACAACACAGAGATATCATTGTGCTTTGTGATTATAAAGTTTTAATAAATGAAATGGAAAATATATAAGAGAAGAAGTTGATTAAGAACATAAAGATACAAAAAAAAACTTACATGGAAATGGAAAACATTACAAAGGAAATTTGGAAGCAAAACATTACAATGAAACAAAGCATCCAAGATGATAAGAAAATTCCCCCCCCCCCATTCCCTTCACCAATAGCTCCTTATATAGGCATATTAGGAGCCTTAGGTACATCCCCCAACAATTAATAGAGTCAAATGGAGGGTGAATAATCAAAAGGAAATTGATGTTTCGAATTTGACCCGGAAAACTGTCCAGATTCTTCCACCACATTGACGTGTGAATTAGGTATTGAAGAAGGCCGAATCCGGAGGGTCTGTAGAAGAGAAATATCTTTCTCCATCTGTCCTCTATGAGATGTAAAAATGTCAGGAACTTTCTCCTAGTCGTTTGGAAGTTATAGTCGAAATGGTAGGACGGATGTTTGAGCATTAATGACGAGTCCACCATTTAAATCTTAACTTCATATCCCTTTATCATCATGAAAACATCAGAATTAGCTCCGGCCACAGTTGAATAAAATGATCCTCATATTTTTATCTTTCTACTGTATAAATTTTAGCTTCATTGGGCTTGGTGTCTGGGCCCCACATTTGTTTGATGGGCCTTAGGCCCATTATGCTTTTTCCAGCATGTTTCTGCCTTCAGGCGCAAAATTCTCCATCTTCCTTTGGGATTCATCCATCGGACCTAAAAGATAAAATGTTCCAAACAAAGTGATCAATAATATCACAAAATTTCAAATTAAAATGATGAATATTGTAATTTCCACAAGCAAATTATTGAGTGGGCCCAAATTGACATTTTAAGCATGAATTGCACAATGATGGGAAATGAAGTTCAATTTCTGAATTGGACTAAAATTGATGTTTATGAACTTTTAAATACATTAATATTAAGATCTTAACAATTAATATTAGCCACTTTCAGTGACTAATCACACCCCCAACTTGAGTTTTGCTAGTCCCGAGCAAAATAAATTACAAATATGAAATTCAAATCCCCTTTTCCAGAAACATTTAAATACACATTGCTCACTCAAAAGATCTCATACCAAAAAAATTATGGAACCCATCAAAATCATTTAAAACAAGCTATGTGCATAAGCATATCCCAAGCCCAAGCCCATTCCTTTGTTCAAATTCATTGCCACATTTCATCCAATTCCAATTAAGCATGATAAAGTGTTGTGCATCATAAAAGATATGGGGCCCATTTTATTGTTCAAGGGGAAAAAAATGGAAGCGCTAGGTGGGAATCACATTAAACCTTAAGATGAGTATCCCTTTTTTTTATTTATTTTTTTTTTATTTTTTTAACCACAATAGATATGAAAAGACTAACTCTGGGAAAGACAACTATGGAGTCACGATCCCCAAGTGCCGGACGCCACACATATTGTCAATTTCATGCTCTACAATAGAGATATAAAGCCTAACTATGGGCAAGACAACTATGGAGTCACGATCCCCAAGTACCGGACGCCACGCATTTGGACAAAACATTGCTCTATGTGGTCTTTTTTTGTTTTTTTTTTGTTTTTTTTTTTGTTTTTTTTGGATACTCAAATTAAACTAAAAGTGACCCCAGAACCCTATGCTATAATGAAAGGGACCCAAGAACTCAAATTTACACCCACAATCCAAAAGACGTGCATTGTGGCATTTTTATTAAGAGGATGAAAATGTAAACTTTGAAAATCACATTGGACAACCGCACTTTCCAAAAACTATGCTCATGAACTTAAACTTGCATTAAAATCATAATCAAGGCATGCAAAATTTATTTGATATCCAATTTTAGAGTTTGCAATGTGTCTTTATCATGTTTATGGTTAATGGATTTTTTTTTCATGCATGTTCTTATTCAAAATAAAAATCATTTTTTATCCCCCCCCCCCAACTTAGAATAACACTGTCCCCAGTGTTTAAAGAAAAAAAAATCTAGAAGGGTGTAGGAGAGGAGTTCAAAGATAAAATTGAGAATGAAAAACATGGAACAAATTCACCTGGTTTTTAAAGTTGAGGTTCATGATGCTCCAAATTACTCCTTTGATCTCTTTGGGGATGTATGCACCTCCTTGATTGAACATGTATCACCCAAAATAGTTCCTGAACCATAAAAAGAAGGACAAAGCAGACAAAACAAACAACACAATGATTTATTTAATTCCAAGTACCATCATTTTCATGTTTTTTTTAAATCAAACTAATGATACATTGTCTTCTTTTAAATTTTTGGGTAAGGTATTACTCAGGGATCACACCACGTGACACGGATGAATACGGTGCTCCCCTTTCATACCCATCCATACTCATAAAAGAAGAACAGGTCAAGAGTCTAATAATAATTTTTTTTTAAACCTACAAAAACATAAATAAAATAAACTGATGATACATTGTCTTCTTTAAATTTCTGGGTAAGGTATTACTCAGGGATCACACCGCGTGACACGGATGAATACGGTGCTCCCTTTTCATACCCATCCTTACTCATAAAAGAAGAACAGGTCAACAGTCTATATATATAAAAAAAAGTAACAAAATTAAGCAGAAGGAAACAAAAGATGATTCCCAGTGATTGGAAACATGAAAACCACGGGTTGCCTCCCGTCCAGCGCTTTTGTTTAACGTCGTTATCCCGACTTGTACCCTAAATCTATCAATTTTTCTCTGGTTCATATGTTGGCTCAGTTAACTCCTCCTTGGTTTCTTGTTTATTGAATGATTCAATGAATGGTTTTAACCTATGACCATTGACTTTGAATACATGACCACTTGTGGGATCCTGAATCTCTATTTCCCCATGAGGGTACACATGATGCACTAGGTATGCACCAGACCATCTGGACCTTAGCTTTCCTGGGTGTAGATGAAGTTTTGAACTATACAAGAGCACAAATTTTCCCAGCTCAAAGTGTTTGACTTTGAGATTCCTAGATTGGTAGGCTTGAACTTTAGATTTATTGATCCTTGAATTTTCATAAGCCTCCATCCTAAGTTCCTCGAGTTCATTAAGATCTAATTTCCTTTTTGTTTCAGCCAAAGAAATGTCAAAGTTCATTTTTTTTATTGCCCAAAAGGCCTTATGTTCAATTTCAACAGGTAAATGACATGATTTTCCATAAACCAATCTATACGGTGACATGCCTAGGATAGTTTTGAAAGCAGTTCGATATGCCCAAAGGGAATCTAAGAGTTTCTCGGTCCAATCTTTCCTAGAGGGATTGACAGTTTTTTCAAGAATTTGTTTAATTTCTCCATTTGCCAACTCAGCTTGACCGTTGGTTTGAGGATGGTATGCAGTGGAAACTTTATGAGTAATACCATACTTAGACATGAGTGAAGCGAATGGGCGGTTGCAGAAATGGGTTCCACGATCACTGATTATAGCCCTAGGAATTCCAAATCGAGAAAATATATGCTCTTTCAAAAATCGGATCACAACATGGTGGTCATTGGACTTGGTGGGAATGGCTTCAACCCATTTTGAGACATAATCAATAGCTAAGAGGATATAGAGGTATCCCTTAGAGTTTGGAAAGGGTCCCATGAAATCAATTCCCCAACAATCAAAGATTTCAACGACCAGAATGGGAGTGAGGGGCATTTGATTCCTTTTGGTAATGGATCCTAATTTCTGACACTGAGGACAACTTTTGCAGAATTGGAAGGAATCCTTAGTGAGTTTCGGCCAGTAGAAACCACTTTGGAGGACCTTTGCAGTGGTTTTCTTTGTATAAAAGTGGCCTCCACATGCCTCTCCATGACAAAATTTTAGAATGGACTCTTGCTCAGACTCGGGAATACATCTCCTGATGATTTGATCAGGACAGAACTTGAAGAGGTAAGGATCATCAAACACATAGTGTTTTACGTCAGAAAGGAATTTCCTCTTAGCTTGGGTCCCCATGAATTTTGGAATGTCACCTGTCACCAAATGGTTTGCTATGTCAGCATACCAAGGGCAATCACTCACTGAATAGAGGTGCTCATCGGGAAATGAATCAGACACAGAGAGGTGGTGTGAGTTGTCTTTGAATTCCATCCTAGAGAGGTGATCAGCTACAATATTTTCAACACCCTTTTTATCCTTAATGGTTAAATCGAACTCTTGAAGAAGAAGGACCCACCTAATCAATCTAGCCTTGGAATCTTGTTTTTGGAAAAGGTATTTTAGGGCTGAATGATCAGTGAAGACAATGATGGGTGATCCTAAGAGATAAGACCTGAATTTCTCTAAGGCAAAGACAACAGCAAGAAACTCTTTCTCAGTGGTGGTGTAGTTTATTTGTGCATCATTTAAAGATTTGCTTGCATAAGAAATGACATGTGGAGTTTTCTCACACCGTTGTCCTAAGACTGCTCCTACAGCGAAATCACTTGCATCACACATGAGCTCAAAAGGAAGTTTCCAATTTGGAGATTGCATGATAGGTGGAGATATAAGAGTTGACTTGAGTGTAGAGAATGATTCCTCACATCTTTCTGTCCATAAAAATGGAGCATCTTTTACCAATAGAGCACAAAGTGGTCGAGAAATAGAGCTGAAATTCCTAATGAACCTTCTATAAAAACCAGCATGTCCTAAGAAGGACCTCACTTCCTTAACAGTTTTAGGAGAGGGAAGGTGACGAATGATGTCAACCTTAGCTTTATCAACTTCAATCCCTCTACCAGATACCAGATGACCTAGAACAAGTCCTTCCCTTACCATGAAATGGCATTTTTCCCAATTTAGTATGAGATTCTTATCCTCGCACCTTGACAAAACCTTTTCAACATTTATAAGGCATCCCTCAAAAGTATCCCCAAAGATGGATAAGTCATCCATGAAGACCTCTAAAAAATCCCCCACCATATCCGAGAATATTCCCATCATGCACCGCTGGAAGGTACCAGGGGAATTACATAACCCAAAGGGCATGCGTTTGAAGGCAAAAGTGCCAAATGGACAAGTGAAGGTTGTTTTTCCTTGATCCTATAAGGAGACTTCGATTTGATTATACCCTGAGAATCCATCTAGGAAGCAATAGAATTGATGACCCGCCACTCGCTCGAGGACTTGATCAATAAAGGGTAAGGGGAAATGGTCTTTCTTGGTACAAAAGTTGAGCTTCCTATAGTCAATACAAACTCTCCATCCACTACTGACCCTTGTTGGAAGCATCTCTCCATCCTTGTTGGTTATTACTGTGATTCCATCCTTCTTTGGAACCACATGGATTGGGCTAACCCACTCACTCTCAGCTATAGGATAGATGATACCAGCTTTTAACAATTTCAAAAGTTCTTTTCTCACTACTTCCATGAGATTAGGATTGAGTCGCCTCTGAGGTTGACGACATGGCTTTGACTCAGATTCAAGAATAATTCTATGAGTCCCGATAAGTGGGCTAATCCCAGGGATATCAGATAGGGTCCATCCAATGGCTTTCTTGTGTCTCCTAAGAACATCTAGAAGCATCCTCTCATGATCGGCTTCAAGGGAGGAAGAAATGAAAACAGGAAAGGATTGATTGTCCCCTAAGTAAGCATACTTTAGTGATGAAGGTAAGACTTTTAATTCAAGATCAGATTGGTCATGACTTTCCAAGAATGGTTGAGACTTTGTATTGAACTTAGTTTCTTTGTTCATATTTCTTGACAAAATTGGTTCCTTGTGAACAGACTTTTCATCCACTAAATTTTCCAGAGTAGTGTCATGAATGGCTATGGACTCAATGTTATTGATTTCAACCATGGTATCATTGATTGGTGATTCTAGAAATTCATCAATAGAGCTGTCTGAAAGGGATTCAATCCAAGGAGGCAAATTTCCCTCATGTGAATAAAGAAAATCAATCTCTTCTTGACTTAACCATCCTTCGGTAACTCCATGATGTTCATTGAGTTCATTATCAACACTACCAATCCAATTAACCTCATGGATCTCTTCATCATCCCCAATTTGAGAGTTTTCATTGTAGATGTTCAAGTCTAGACTCATGTTCCCAAAGGTGATGGTCATGTTCCCATTTCGGACTCGGATTACAGAGTTGATTGTTGCAAGGAAGGGACGACCAAGTATGATTGGGGTTTGCTCCCTAGGACCTAAGCTTGGGTGATTGTCCAGAACAATGAAGTCAGCTGGGTAAATGAAATTTTCAACTTTTACCAAAACATCTTTTAAGATCCCCTTTGGAACTCGAACACTACGATCAGCAAGTTGAAGAGTGACAGATGTGGGTTGGAGTTCTTCGAGCCCTAACTGACAGTACATGGCATAAGGAATGAGGTTCACACTAGCACCTAGATCACACAAGGCTTTTACAACTTTGTTCTCTCCTAGTTCAACATTTATGTAAGGGCATCCTGGGTCTTTCATCTTAGGAGGAATGGTCCCTTGAATGGTGGTACTCACATTAGCAGCCAAAAGGACTTGGTTTTTATGTGAAAATTTTCTTTTAAAAGTGCACAAGTCCTTAAGATATTTTGAGTAGGAAGGTATGGTTTGGATGGCATCGAGAAGGGGAATGTTCAACTTGACTTGTGAGAAGATTTCCCTCAATGTTTCACTCAATTCAGGCTTGGTTTTCCCCCTCATGCGTTGAGGAAATGGTGCAGATTGTGGAGTCGTTTGATGAAGTGTTGTTTCATTCACATTATTATCAGTTTCTTCAGTTTGATCTTGTATTTCATTTGAATTTTCATTAGATTTTGAAGCTTCACATGGTTTCTGACTTATCTGTTTAGGTTTTTCAATTGATTTCCCACTTCTTAAAACTGTCACAGCCTTTAGTTGTTCGTGAGTTGTTTGAGTGAAACTTGTCTCTCCCCTTGATGTTTGTTGTGGAATGGCTTGTGTGGGCATGGGTGCCTTTCCAGTTTTTATGGTTTGAAGTTCTTGTTTAATGGATGAGAATTCTGATTTCATTTTGTCCATTTGTTTGCACAGTTGTTCTAGTAGGCTTTGTGGAACATTTTGGGTTGGTGCTTGAGCTTGTGGGTTTATTCCAGGAGGATACTTTGGTTGTTGGATAGGTTGTTGATATTGGACATGAGGATTTTTGAATTGGACCGGTTGTGGTTGGAACTGATTATGAGGTTGAAAGTTTTGTTGAGGGTATGGGTTGATACATTGTTGTTGTGTTGGTTGTTGATTGTCCTTCCAACGAAAGCCCGGATGGTCATTATACCTTGGATTGAAGGTGTTCGTGAATTGTGGCTTTTGAAAGTTTGTTGCATTAACTTCTTCTGGTGGTCCTCCTAAAAGAACATCCTTGATGGAAGGAATGGTTGGACAATTATCAGTCTTGTGGTAATTCTTGTCACAAATTGTACAAACAAGCTCAACAGTTTGGGTTTTGTGGACCTTCCTAAGATCAATCTCCTCAACTTTCCTCGTGAGTGCAGCAAGTTTTGCTCTAAGGTTTTCTTCTTCTCCAAGATTGTACATTCCACCAGATTTGCGTGGCTTCTCATAGTATGGTGATGTTCCCCATGTTTGGTTTTGTTCAGCAAGATTTTCTAGATACTCGTAAGCATCATTTGGGGCTTTGTTTTTGAAGGTTCCATTACACATCATATCAATGAATTGTTTGTTTCCGGGACCCAACCCTTCATAGAAAATTCTCACTTGTTATGGGATTAAGAAACCATGGTGTGGTACCATGTTTAATGTGTCCTTGAACCTTTCCCATGTTTCGTAGAATGTTTCTCCCTCTCTTTCAAAAAAGTTTTGTATGCTCTTTTTAAGTGCAATTGTTTTGTGATGGGGGAAGTATTTTTTATAAAATTCTCGTTGAAGTTGGTCCCAAGAGTGAATGGATGCTGGTATCAAATTGTTTAACCAATTCTTTGCTCGGTCCTTAAGGGAAAAAGGGAAAAGTCTCATTTTAGCAGATTCAATTTGATTTGGTGGGCACATGGTTTCGACAATGTCATTAAATTCTTTAACATGAAGGTAAGGCATCTCAGACTCCATCCCATGAAAGGTTGGAAGGTGGTTCAGGACATGGTGTTTTAAAACATATTGGGCATATCCTATGTTATCATGCCTAATGCATGAGGGTGCATTGGTCTAGGTTGGTGTGAGGTAGTCATTCATGGTCGGGTCTGCAACAATTCCCAAGTTAGGGTCCTGCCCGTTATTTTGGTTCCCTCCCCGGTTTATGATTTGGTTTTGTGGGATATTCTCCGTTGTATCGAACTCAACGTCTGAATTTGGAGTATTAGGAAGATTTGGATCTAAAGGAAATAGACCTCTTTTAGTGCTTGACTCCCCAGCCCTAGGAGTATCCACCCTAACTAATCTGTTTGAGTTATCGCGGGTGTAGGCAGACATGCACCAAAAGAAAAAAAAGCGAGAAAGGGAAAAGATAAGATAATTGGGATGAGAATAGAAGAATGGGGGTAAGAAAAGAAGGTTTTTGGTCTAAGGAACTTACTTGGTCCCCGGAAACGGCGCCAAAATTTGGTTGCGCCCAAATTTACCCTACGGGTAAAAGCGATCGATGTAGTACATGTAGGGGTCGAGTCCACAGGGACCGAAGAAGTAACCTTGAGACGCTATGATTTGGTGAAGGATGGGCTATGAAGTAGCCAACTTTGGTTTTGATTTTGGATGGTTTAAATAACACTAATAAACCTACGTGAATTCAATTTAATGAAAATGGGTTGATCTAGGATTATGCTCGGGGTGGATTGAATGAATTTTACTTCTTTAAACAATTTTGGTTTTATTAATTCTTGATGAATCCATTCTTCAAAAATAACACTACCTTCATCATTTTCTGGTTTGGTGCTTACTAAACACAATTACTAATCCCTTATACACTTAGAGAACCAAATTCATGATCTCTCCGAGGTATATGGTCATTTAGTAATTGAATTTATTTTTCTCAAACACAGTAAAGATGAAGAGTAGAAATAACTGAAAAATGGATGTCTTAAATTAATTATCCAATTAACAACAATTCGTTCATAAAATAACATTCAATCCAGCCTTTGCATCCTCCTAAGATCAACCCATTAAGGGTTTATCCCTCCATTGATGGTATACTCTCAATGGTGGGAGGAATATGGCTAACAAGAATTGGATTGAAGAAATTAAAACCGCGGAAATAACGAGCACTCCTCCGTGTGTGTGAATGAAATTCACACCTATGTGTGAACTAATTCACAACAACACAGAGATATCATTGTGCTTTGTGATTATAAAGTTTTAATAAATGAAATAGAAAATATATAAGAGAAGAAGTTGATTAAGAACATAAAGATACAAAAAAAACTTACATGGAAATGGAAAACATTACAAAGGAAATTTGGAAGCAAAACATTACAATGAAACAAAGCATCCAAGATGATAAGAAAATTTCCCCCCCCATTCCCTTCACCAATAGCTCCTTATATAGGAATATTAGGAGCCTTAGGTACATCCCCCAACAATTAATTCACTCCCCAACAATTAATAGAGTCAAATGGAGGGTGAATAATCAAAAGGAAATTGATGTTTCGAATTTGACCCGGAAAACTGTCCAGATTCGTCCACCACATTGACGTGTGAATTCTATATTGAAGAAGGCCGAATCCGGAGGGGTTGTAGAAGAGAAATATCTTCATACATATGTCCTCTATGAGCTGTAAAAATATCAGGAACGTTCGCCCAGTCGTTTGGATGTTATAGTCGAAATGGTAGGACGGATTTTTGAGCATTAATGACGAGTCTACCATTTAAATCTTAACTTCATATCCCTTTATCATCATGAAAAAATCAGAATTAGCTCCGGCCACAGTTGAATAAAATGATCCTCATATTTTTATATTTCTACTGTATAAATTTGAGCTTCATTGGGCTTGGTGTCTGGGCCCCACATTTGTTTGATGGGCCTTAGGCCCATTATGCTTTTTCCAGCATGTTTCTGCCTTCAGGCGCAAAATTATCCATCTTCCTTTGGGATTCATCCATCGGACCTAAAAGATAAAATGTTCCAAACAAAGTGATCAATCATATCCCAAAATTTCAAATTAAAATGATGAATATTGTAATTTCCACAAGCAAATTATTGAGTGGGCCCAAATTGACATTTTAAGCATGAATTGTACAATGATGGGAAATGAAGTTCAATTTCTGAATTGGACTAAAATTGATGTTTATGAACTTTTAAATACATTAATATTAAGATCTTAACAATGAATATTAGCCACTTTTAGTGACTAATCAATAGCCCTATCCTTGTTTAATACAATTCCAATTAGGAACATTAGGTGGACCTTTCTGATTCTTCTCAATGTCAGGGGGCCATATACGGGTCCACTAGCTTAGTGGTACATACTAAGGCATAATCCTAGTCATAACTTAAGGACTCCTCCACTGTTGGGAGAATTATCAGGCCGATCCCCATATATGGTGGAATAAAGTCACCGAGAGTATGATATGTCTTCTGAACTGGTGGGGGGCTTTGTTTTCCCATGTTCCATCAACGCCTACTCCTTTGAGAGGTGGAAGGCTGAGATGTGAATGCAACAGTGGCAGCTAGAGGAGGTGTAATGACTTCAAAAGGCTTGGGTTGATTTAGGCAGGAATGGATGATACTGTTGGCGCAAGAAACAACATTGTGATCCATCTAATGGTTATATTTTTGTGATCCATGTCTAGATACCTATATCCATTCACCCTTAGTATAGCTATCTAGCTTTGCAAAAACACATAACACCTACGTCGGGGCAGGACCCAACCTAACTATGTTGTTTTCGACCTGGTTCGAGAGCTAGTCCTTGAACACATATCACATCTTAAGGTTATTTCCAAGAAACTGGTGATAGGGGTAGTAGTTGGGGTGATTACTATGATCGACCTATTTAGGTATCCTATATTCTGGAAACTATAGGATTAAAAGACATGAAGCAAAAGGCTCTCAGTCCCATCCCCTCTCTGATCCTCTCAAGCCTACTATGCATGAAGCCATAAAAATTTAAAATCATGTGTTGAGGATGGGGGATGCTTGGAAGTTTAACATCCTACAGCTCAGATGATGAGGATGAACTCCTCATACCTTGTAATTACATAACATGTACCAACCCATACTCGGGGAAGGGAATGAACAAGAAATGCTTGACGGGTGTGAGGTGGAGGAGTAGTCAATTGAGGGGTGCATGTTAGCATGGTTTTGAAAAGAATCAATAGTCATTAGAATACATATGAAAAGAAGAATAAGTTAGGGAAACACACTAGGAATCACCACTCAAGGAACCATGAAATCACTTTGTACGAGCCTAGAGGGCCGCACAGGAGAGGGGTTTGTGAACTAGGAGCCCTCCCAAAGAGTATATTTTCAAATATTTGGTGTTTTTAAAAGAGTATGAGCTTCATGAAGGAAGGTTATTTGAGAATCATGGTGAAATGGGGATCTGTAAAGGGTGGATCTTCACAAATCATGGTGACCTAGATGAGTTATGGAGTTTACGTGTGTTTGGAGTGTGCTTTTCGAAGGCCGAATGCTCCATGAAGTCCCGAGTGCCCAAAAGGGACTCCTACCTTCACGATAGTCATAGGGATTCATGAAGGGAATACCCACTTTAAGTTTTGGGAAATTAGAACAAAGGGGAATCTGGTTTTTGATTCTCAAATACCTTGGTTGATGCATTTTCTGGTTGGTTCATGGAGAAAAGTGAGCTTCGCGAAACAAGAGATCAAAATGTGAAAGTTCACTATAACGATACTTTGGGGTGGGGTTGATCCACATATTATTATTCACCATATATAATGATGCTCAAAATCACACTATGAAGGAAATGGATATTCATGATCGGAGGAAACTCCATCGGACTCATGGAGGCTTCCTTCACTACCCTGTAGCGGTTGCGGTGCTCATGAGACTCACGGAGGTGGTCGTCATCACTTCACGGCAGTCGCAGAGGCTTCCATATGTAGGCTTTATTCCATTCATGGTGATCAAGGTATTGGTGGTGGAGATTTTTTATAAATTCCGTTTAGTGATTTTTTGGTTTTTTTTGGGTTGAATGTTGTTCCAAATGGTTTTAGTCATCCTTGGTCCATCTTGGGCACAAATTTCAGCACCAACATCTTACTATCCTTTTTAAAATTTCTTTCTTCTTAAACATTATCCAAAAATTATATAACCATATTAACATAATAAAATAAGTATTTTTACTATAATTAATGTTTTTATTTTAATTTTACAACCGTTTCCGATATTCTTTCTATTTAAAGAAAAATCAAAATGTATCTCATACATGTGTGCGGACTACCACCTCCATGAAGTGATGTATTTCATTCTTCATAATCGTCTCTCATGACTGGTGATAAATATATAATTAATGAATATATGTTATATTTATAACATAATTATGATTCTATAAAGATAAAATATTTTTCAATTTCTTTCCTTACAATCCATTAGAAAATAGAAATTCTGCTTGTCAGTACTGCGGACTACTGTCTCCACGAAGCGATGAAATTCATTTTTCATAACATCCTTACATTAATGGATATAAAAGTTTATTTAATGTATAAAAATGAAATATATTATATGATTAAAATTAATTAGTTTATGAAACCTTGAACATGGTGAAAATATGGATCCACCGGATCAAAACATGCATAAGAAACAAAATAGTTAACACCTAAATAATTGGTTTTAACAAATAATTATGAGTAAATGGGTAAAATATGTTATTAATAAATGATATAAAATAAGATAGATATAAATATGGATATGATATAGATTAATAATAAATATAAACTTATTCTATAAGAGTTTGCAATGCATCCTATCAAAAAGGAATCCAATGTAAGGGTTTATGTTGTAATCTAACTTTTTATCAGGGTTGTTTATATTTCAATTTAAATTTTGAATAAATTTTATGTTATTTATATTATAAAAACCAAATATTTTATTATAATATTCTTATTTATATTTTTTTCAATTATTCTTTCAATTTTACCACTTTTGGGTACTCAAAACCACCAAAAGAGAGTTTATAATAAAAGCTAACCTTATTTCTCTTCTTGTTCAATAATATTTATCTTCTATATTATTATTATTTATTTTTATTCAATTATGTAATCTTATATAAATTGATTATTTTTAAGGTAAATTTAGTTAAATTTTACTTTATATTCAATTTTTTAAAATGAATCATTTATGATTTTTTCATATAATACATTTTTGACTTTTTATGAAAGTGGGAAATAAATGTTTTTTAACATTTATTGCATGAAAACCTTTTATTACCATCATAGATGTTGTTCATTATCAATATTCCTCTAAAATTTATCATCGGTTTTCAAATAAAATCATGTTCCCATTATTCTGATATTTTTTAGTTTTAAAATGTTATCAAAATAAAAGGATATTTCTTCTTGTTTTCAAAGAGACTTTCTAATGTATTTACAATGGTGTTTTTAAACTATGTGAACATAAATTAAAGATTGTTATGTTTCATAGGGGATGTGATCTAATGATACCATGAACATTATTTATCTGGATAGATTATGATCACGTTGTTATATTTATTTTCTAGGGGAAATATTTGCATTATATATGCTAGTATTCAAATACAGATATTTATTACTAAGGAATTTGATTATGTATTATATTTATTATTCACTCCTTTCATATAATTAATGAATTGGAGTTAATAATTTATGGGTGGGGCCTAATATTAGATATCCCCTCAATACATTGGTAGGTCTCATGAGACAAACTATCTTGGGTATTTGGTGTATACCTTATCTATTTATGTATGACGTCTTGGAATGAGGCCATAACGGTAAGATTATGATTTCTAGAATTATACATTATATCATTATGAAACTAGTTTTATTATCCATGTGATTATTTATTTTGTTATTTAATTCATATATATATTACCTTTTATGGTATTATTAATATGGTATATTTAATTATTTCTCATCTTTGTCATATTACTCATGCCTTATTTATTTTATGGTAGCTTATATTGTATGATTTCCCTTAATGAGCATCTGAACTCATCCATTTTTTTATTTCTTATCCCTAGGGTACCCAAAAGTGAAATTTTAATTATTTTCAGGGATACTAGAAAAAAATAACAAAATTCATAGTAGAATTTAAGATGTGTTCGAATGTAATGAGATAATCATGTATGTATATAGACTCTTAAGACTACAAAAATATTCAATACTATGAGATGATATATCTTGTATATTGTGCCAATGTAACATTTTAAACACTAGCTATGTGTTACTAGATTTAGGGTTCTTAAATTAGGTGTGTAGTTTGGGTGGCTAGAAATGAATTACACAGCATGTATCACACTGTACATGTTTTGTAACTCAGGAAAACTCATACAAGTTACACACTAAGATAGGCGTGTTGTGTGATTCAAACATGTAGAAAAATTAAAGTGAGACTGAACAACACAATGTGTAGCTGATTATACATGTTATGTGACAATGTTTTATCACATCAAGTACATACTGAGTGATTTTCAATGGGTCGTGTGGATTTAAATTCTTTAATAATTATTTTCTATGTAATTATTTAAATGCACGATGTGTATAGTTATTATAAATTCCATATACTTTACAATATTCACTAGTGGCACATGTTATGTATACTAAAGGCATATTGTGTGATCATACTTGTTGTGCAGACTACATGGCATGATTCATGGAATATAACATCATGTTTATCACAACACATTGTGTATGAATACATGTCATGTAAGTACACAATATATGACAAGGAATATACACAGCAAAAGGCACATGTAGTGTCAAGTGACAATAAGTGTCATTTTAGTGATAAACTCTATAAATGGGCTTCATTGGATGTATAATAATACACATTGTATCACCCTTACTAAATTACATGTATATTAAATTCTAGTATAAATTTAATCTAACCAAGAGGGTATATGATATGTATCTGATAAGTACATGTCATGTACTATAAAAAATTAAATTAAAATTAATTTTATTTAATTTATTTAAAATTACAGAGAATTGGAATCTTAGGGACTTTTAGGATGGCCTATTTAAATAAAGAGTTAATTTATTTATAAATTGATTAATTTATTAATTTGAGAAATTTATCTTAATAAAAAATGAATTGAAATGGATGTTACAAATTTCAATGTATATTCATTGCATTTTTTGAATTATCATGATCTTTGTTATCCTGCATATGTGTTGGGTTTCTATTTAATTTAATTATTTATTATATGGGTTTTTGTGAAAAAAATTATTAAATTAAGTATTATAATTTTTAAATCATCCCTTACTCCTTTATTATGTTTGTCCCTATATGTCCAAATATTATTTTATATAACCCTAAACCCCTAGTTTTCTTCACCTGTAAGTGAGTAAGAATTTTAAAAGTATAAATATCTTGGTAAGAAAAGATGGTTTAGGACCTGAGCTTAGGTGTAACCAAATAAGGATATACATAGGTTAATAGAGGAGTGTTGAAACTTGATATAGGTATCAACTCAAGGATTTTTTTCCCTATGGTCAAGGTTGATTTATCTTTTACTTGATTAACCAACCAATACTTTAAATATCAAGATCATATCACTTATCTATTTTATTTATCAAATGCATGGTTATTTATTAATATGATTCATGTTTATTTGATTATTAAATAGGATCAAAAAAATTAAATAAATAACAAGAATTCAAGATGAAATAAAATAAAGTTATTATACTTAAATTATTTTGTAAGTCCCTATGGGTCATGCTGTCACCCCGAGAGTGGGGGTGAATCATGGATGAATAAATTTTTAACAAATACATTAAAATTAATATTTTAATTTTATTATCTTGATCAAAACTTTGTTATTAGTTATGATGTGTATATTTTTTATATGATCCCTTAACACTTACTCCCTTATGATACGTAGATAAAGTAAAAGGAAACAGACCATGAGGATTTTTACACACTTCAGTACCGGTGTGGGAAACCATCTCTTTATTGTGATCCTTATTATACGAGTCATATATTTTCACTGTTCTCATATGTTTTATAGTAGTTTATGTTATTATCCTTTAACAAATAGAAATATTCAACCTGAACTCCAAAACTACAATATTACAGGTGTGGTTGAGCTATCTCCCAAAAATCTATATCTACCTCCCGGTAGGAATGGTGAAATTATTTATACTTAAACTAAAAATATTCAAGGATTATCCATGAAATTTATCATGGATTAATATTTTATTTAAATATGAACTTACACTATAATCAACATACATATCATCTTATCCATGCTTATGTATATTAATTCTAAATATCTCACAACAGCAATTTAAAGTTTGGTGCTTTTGAAGGTTGACCCTTGATGTTAGTATGAATCTCAAATTATTCTCTTATGAATGTAGAGAACTCACTCTACTTATCTAGAACTAAAAGTTTCAGTATTTTCAAAACATCAAAATAGATAAAATTCTGATGAATGTAGATTGGAAAGTCCCACTCTACATCTTTTTCTCCTAGTATCGGTGCTCTCTATTCATATATCTTTTGTTTTCTCTGAGTGAGATCAGTGTATTTTATATAATTTACCTTTCCCCAATAGTTTTGTGATTTTATATCTCTGAACCCTAAGGATCTAAACCATTCCAATTTTAATTTCTTCAAAAATATTCTAAAATATTGAAGTCAAGTCAAATCTTTACAAAACTTGGTGTCAAATCTCATTGTAAATCAACCACGAATATCATCTTGAATCATGATATTTTCATCATGAACATCGAACTTTGAAAATACAAATCATCATCTTCATAATTTTTTTCACTTTAGAATTTCTATGTGAATCCACTCTATATCTTCCAATGGTCTTACTTCAGTAGAATTATTTCAGAATATTTTGGTTCTACCTCAGATTTATCTCAACTAAATCCTTCTATAGCCTCTATTAATTTGAACATCCCTAACAAGAATCTTGTGATTATGGTGGTCTAAATATTTGGATTGAAATATCTAATTCAAGATCAAATTAACTTCTAATCACCATATCTTTTGATTAACTCATCTTTAATCATTTTTGGTCTTATGGGAAAGTTATGTACTATTAATTAATGAATAGCACAACATCGCTTGACATTTATTCAAGCCTTTAAGTTATTTTACCATTCTATACTTACTTTTCAACTTCCACTTATGGATACCTATCAACCTATTACCTTTATTATATCTTTTAGGGACCCTTCCTTTTCATGTATAGTTTGGAATACACTTAAATTTATTCCTTTTTCATATTCATGGAAAAAACTCTCTTTATAATGTTATGTTCACCGTACATTATTCATTTATTACTAGAAATCTCACCTATACCAATAAACCTATACATTGGTTTAGAAAACCATTGGTATAGGTATGTTTTTTTCTACCTATTCTAACATTTTGGTAAATTTTAATTATAAGTATCACTTATACATATGGTTTTACCAAAATTTTGGTATAATTATGGCATACAACCACATATACCAACATATTAGTCAAAATATTGGTATAGGAAAAAATATATTTATGTGTAAGAATAATAAAAATAAATATTTCACAATTAATAATTATTTTTTAAAATTATTATTTTTGTGTGTATGATCCTCAAATTAATTTTAGTATAGTGGTAAAGTATTTGGAAAATAGCTGGGAGGTCCTAAGATGAAAACTCACCGCTGTAATTTTTTTCAATAGAAGACCCATACCAATGATTTAACCAAACAATTGGTATACGTATTTACTATGATATTAGCTATAATATGGGTTTGATGACCATTATTATATCCACCTATACCAATGGTTTGGTCAAATGATTAGTATAATACTTTTTCGACAAAAAATCACCAAACAACTCATCAACCCATTAGTATATCCTTTTTTCCTTTAATGAGTGTTCAATCTCTAAGAATTTTTCAATTATTTAGTTTGGTTTTTCCTTCCAGTAATCCTTGATTCTTCTTTATCTATAAGTATATTTTATAACATCCATTTAACTAATTTTAACCAACTTTAACCCATAACTTAAATCTTTTCCTTTATATATTCAACCTTCCTATCAAATGGTGTTATAATCAAATAGGGTACTCTTCAATCCCCATTTGATCTTCCACTCAATTTTCTTATTGTAGATAGTGATACTTTTACATTAAACACATTGCCTTTCACTTAAAGAACAATTATTCAAAAATTATATGCATGTGAGTGATTCTAAATAGAATGATCTCCCTGAAATAATCATTCATCTGTCATTGGCCCTAAATTTTCCTCTCTTTGTTAATTCGGTTGACATGAGTTCTTACTAGCATCTAATAAGATTATATGGTCTTATATTAGTGTCAAATTTTAGTTATATAACCAGTATATATGATGTTTATATTTCTTATGACTCCATTATATAGACTATGAACTTCTAGTGAACTTACTTTCAAAACACCCATAAGAAACTTCACTTCATCAATCACTATAAACTCTAAATATCATAGATAAACATTGAAAATAATCATTGGATTCACCGATACTTCATTATCACCATTTGTGGGTTATTCAATCCCCTACTTTTTATTTTTTTCAATATACATTTAGATAATACCTATTCAAAACTAAATTAAATGATATGTATCCCCCTTATTGATAATAAATTCAAAGTCTCTTATATCCCATGGTTTGAGTAACTTCAATTGAGGAAACATTGTCATTTTTTTCACTCCCACTTATCTGATCTGAATTTGAATCCCCCTTATTGACATTATGAGGTGATAGAAGAACATTGTTATCTTTTTTCATCTTCTCCCTTTGACTTCCATCGAACTGAAACTAATTCCAAAATTTTAGAGAAGTATGGAATCAATTTTCTTGAAGTAATGAGACACAAATCCACCATCTCAAAGTTTATATGATCTATGATTAGTGTAAAAAATTGTGATTAATCATGGTCACCAAATTTATCCATAAAAAAATCAAGTGATTCCATCTATTAAAATTTTAATTTCAAGGGTTATTTTTATAGATTTTAAAATATTTTCGTACATAAATCTCAAAAAATAGATTAAAAACACTCAACCTAAAAATGAAAGGTTTTCCCACTGGAAAGATAATTATTATTTTATCATAAAAGATAAATTTTTTCCTTTAGAATTTAAACTTAAAATTAGAAATGAAGGTGGGAGAGTAGAGACAATTCACCATATATATTTGAAAAATGTAATTCTATAGATTTTCAAACTTTGTGTCTTCATCATCAATCTAAATATCTAACTCTAGGAACTTCAATTATTCAATACACCTAATTCAGTATCTGGTTTCTCATATCCTTGGTTTTATAGAATTTGAATATCCAATATTCAACTTATCAATTCACTAGAACCACTAAATTCATCTTTAATTACCCTAAAGGGGTAAAATATATCTTTTTTATTCATTACAGTTCATTGATAGGGGTTGTGTTCTCCATGATGGATAACATACAATGTATTGTATGTTTTAGAAAGAAAACATTACTCTAGGTATCTCCCTATATTTAATCACCTTCACTTCCCATTTTTATTGAAAATAATTTGGATCAAGAAGAAGTATGATGGATATTTAATTGATTCAATTGATATAAATTGGGATAAGAGATATTTGTCAACTTGGAAACTCCATTCATTTTAACTAAACTTTTATTCATGTTTTCACCCATTTATTTTCTATCACCAATCTTATTGGGTAGTATATAATTCTAGAATTTATCTTTACTTTTCACTTTGTGTGGAGCTTTGTTCTTTACTTCTATTGAAAAGGAACATACACTTTTTTATATACTTCTTCCTTTAACCTTTAATTTTCAATATGTGTGGATATTTATTAATTAATTTTACTAAAAATGAATTTTCACTCTTGTTTTATCTATCATACATCCTCCTTGTAGAATCTACCTAAATTAGAAAAACTATCATTAAAACCTTCAGAATATATTTATCTTTATATTTCCATTGAGATTTATATTTCTTAGAGAAAAAAATATCTTCTTACAATGCATTTTTCTTCTTATTTAAAAACTTCTCCTACACATGATATATTTTCATTCACTTCTTAAGAGTTTTTCCATGCTTCATACATCATCCACATAACTCCTTAACTTCTAGTATGTTACCGTTCTTTTGTAACTTCTAGTGAACCTATACATCTTCATCAGAGATTAATTACACTATTTTAATCTTCTTGTGTATTTATCATATTGATTCACATTTTTTCTTAAGTTTTTTTCCATTAACTTCAACATTCATGGAAATATTACTTTAATACATGAAGTGACATTTCCGTCAATAATAGAATCATTTCTTCATTGGTGTGATATTTTCCGTTACTTTCTTTTCGAGTTTGTACTTCTTGGTAACTTCTAATAGTCTATACCTCAATGTGGAATTATATTCTGTATTATATTCATTCTTCTTAATCTATTTTGTTCTTATTCCATCGGTTCCATTTACAATGTTATTGGTGGGTATAAACCAACATTCATCATCACCATGACCACTTCTTCCATAAATTCTCAATTATGTTTTCTTTTTATGTGAGGGTTGGTTATACTCAGTTGAATTTTTACTAAAATCCACTCCCCCCTTTTTATATTCCTTATCCATTTTCTAGTAGTAGACATGGTGTTCCAAAATTCAATGGATTAATGTCTAAACCTTATAAAACACTAGAAATAACCAAAAAAATCTCTTCTTCCTCTTATTTTGAGAGTTACTCTGGCCGGTGGAGGGTTATTCTAATTTCTAGATATTAATGTATTCCTTTGAGACACCTTTATGGGAACTTATTTCCATTTATTTTATTTCTCCCACCTTCATATAAGAGTTGTATTTATCATCAAATTTCTTCACCCATTTTTTTCTAGAACTATAACCTACACTATTAAAAGTATGAGAATTAGTGCATACATTTTCATCAAAATGTGGGGTTAACTTTTCCTTTAACCAATAGAAGGAAAGAATTTTTGATGATTGTACATTCTTATTGCTTCTATAATGAGCCTTTTTAAGGGTAATAATTTACTTATTAATTTTAGTAGTGTCTCTTTTCTTAATATCACATAAAGATTCAACTTGAGTAACTTCTATGTTTTAAAATTTCAATTATAACCCAAGACGCTTTAAATTTAATGTGTTCTTATGATATGAAATATATATCAAATTCTCATCACATTTATCCATTACCTTATGAATCTTTTATTCATACATTTTACTCTCATTCAGCAATGATTTTTATGTTATTTTATTCTTCAATCATTGACTTACAAATGAGAGTTATAGATATTAAATTTAACTTATGATGAATGAATTATTCATTTAAAAACTTTATTAAACACCACCTTCTCATATATAATTCTTTTCAATTCTTATTCAACTAGGGAAAATATTTCATTGAAAAGTTATACTTGCCTTTGATTCTACATGGTTTATGAGGTTTTTTCATTTTCAAAATTTCTTGTCCAATGCATCTTCCATTTCATTGGCTTATGATTCCTTTTTTGTAATTTTTTTCCTATTGTCCCTTAAAATATACAATTATACATACAAAATCCTCAATAGGTACATTCTTCATGTAATCCTTAATTTAAAATTAAAAATATTCAATTATTTCAATAGATTCATACTCTTCAAAACTTGAGAAATATTCTTCCATAGGATTAATTCTATAATATTTATAAATAAAAATTCCCCTCTATTTACCTTCAAGTAGTATAATATCATCCTTATGTTTCTTCTAATATGATAACTTTAATTTCTTATAATATTCTTTCTTCTTCTATTTTTTCAAAGTTCTAGTTGAAGCCTCCATGTTGCTATCACTAGGAATAACTTCCATTTTATTTATCTCAGTCATAAATTTATTATATTTTAGTAGAAACATATATGTATATTTAATTTCTTTTAATTCATGTAGATCATTGAAAAAAACTAAGAAAAAAAACTTTAGATACAAACAAAGGTAATCTGGTTTTCTTATATACCACTTGTGAGTCCCAGTGGCCCATGCAGTCACCTTGATAGGGGGTGAATTAGAGGTTGACCAAATTTTTACTGAATACATCCAACTTAATATTTTTCTTATACTAAGTTGATATAAACTCTTTTATTGGTTACTATGTGACAGGACCATTTTGGGATATTCCTAACACTGGTATGGGTGAATCAGTGTTGAGAACTTTTTTAATCCAATTATAACTTTTTATGCTTGTACCTATTGACCTGTTAAGATCTTGGTTCTCTTATTTCATTTTTCCTATCACATGAAATAATATTAAAGATGTAAAGAATATGCACATGATTTTTTATAAGGTTCACTACTCAATAATAGTATATATTCCTTACCGTGTATGGGTACGACCATTACATGGATTCTCTACTATAATGTAGTAACAAGTTATAGTGGGTTGGCTTAGAAAAAAAATACTTAAGCCAGTGTGAGTCCCTACACTTTGGAGGGGGAATGAAACAATTCTACTTCCCTGAACTAGTGATGACCAAGTCCAACATTCAACTCCTTGATAGTTCTTTATATTAACTCCCTGGACAGTCTTCTCCCTGTTGAAAAGGGTTTTCAATACCAATATATTCTTCCACCAGTTGAGACCTTTTGTGTGTAAAAATTCATCGTGATATTCCACTCTTAAAATTTTAATTGCTTCTCATCATACAAGTAAACCTTTTCATTTATTCACAGTAGAAAATTTTATTTCTACATAATCTTTCTTCTCATTCTTCTTCAGTGTTAAACCAACTGCACTGAAACCCTCTTTTTCTTCTTTCTAGAATCACAAACCTATTTTATGATTGTCAAAATAATAAGAATTAGATCATATTTTCATCATCATGGTTGAAATGGCCTAAATAACTAAATATTTATTGGACACTATCTTCTTCTTGGACACACAATAATATGGAATAGTATAGTGGTGTCTTCCCAAGAACTGGTTTACCTAAACTGGGTATTCAGAACTATTAATTATAGAGAACCTTTTTGAATATAATAACCTTCACAAAGAAAAATTCCTTCATGGACAAAACTTCCTTTATAAAGCTAACAACCTTCATTGAGCTCACTACCTTCAAAAAACTAGCTGCCCTTGCAGAGCTATCTACCTTCGTAGAGCTCACTACCTTCGCAAAGAAAACTGATTCAACACGGAACATACCATCATCATGATGAACCCATTAATTAGAAGCATTGACTTCAATCAATAATTATAAGTCTTTTCACTATGATCAAACTCATATGGAATTCTAGCTTCACATATCTCTTCTTTCTTTACGAAATCAGAGTGATTTGGGATTTCTCTAACTTTTTTCACTTAAAACAAAGTGGGGCTCACCTTATATTTATAGGATAGACCATTTGTGATGCTCCTCTTCCTTTAGTGCATTTTTTAGATCACTCAAAAATATATTCATGGTGCCCCTCCATTAATAATGCTCCTTTGATATTTTATGTTGTCACAGAGCTCACCGTCAATCCATCATGTGCTCGTGATGATCCATTTCTCGTAATCATGAAGATTATTGTCACCATTTTTAATGATCCACATCTTCACACATCTCATTATATAATTTGAGAAACCCATTCCTTTACCATTTTTATGAAGTTTCATTCTTAGAAAATAACCTTTTGCAAAGCTCCACTTCTCATAGTCTCATAATCACGAAGCTCAATGTAAACTTTCTTTTATCCCTTGAAAAAGACACTTCATTAATCCCATCTTCACAAAACTAAAGCCTTAGACATATTTTCATATGGTATTCAAGAAAAACCATGTTTCATGATTCTATCCATATTCTAAATTTTGGACCATAAAAATTTGGAAAACACTAGGAAACTAAGCCACCTTAAAATATGCTTCAGAAAAACCAATCATGATGATTTGTAGTCATCCAGTAGAATATTTCTTTCCAATAAAACTAGAAACCAATTTTATTATCCTTTTCTCCCCATTTCCTCCATAAATATTGCATCAAAATTTCTTCAAAAAACCTATGATATTTGTGAAATAAAAACTAGAAAAGCGTCATCAGATTTACTAAGGAATGTATTGTGACTTACTTTTCTTCCAATAAAAAATTTCATTCCAATAAAACCTTAATATGATTGGATAAATATTTTACAAAAAAAATATTTTGATCCAATAAAACATGAATAACATTGTTATAACAACTTCTCTTTAAAATCAATTCTCTGTAAGATTGTTAGCACCTGCTCTCTCCCCTTTTCTTCAAACCTTAATTTTACTTTTATATCTTTATTAGATCCATGATGTATCCAATTATCATCCATATTACAACCAAAACCTCATTTTGAACCCAAGGAGAGTTTTATGAACCTATAGAGAAGGTCTTTATTAAGCATAGTGAGTCTAATTTCAGGAAAAACTTATTCAAACTTCCAAACACCTTATTCATCCATCATCATGAAACCCAAAGTCTTCAAACCATTTACATGATTATTTGAATTTCAAGACTTGAGGACTTCATCCATGCTCCATTAATTTTGGAACTAATTTATCACAATGACCACATAGATATCTTATTATCTCATTGATCACTATTGAAAACCAATGAAAATTAGTTGGAAACAAATATAATCCATACAAAAATTAGGAAAAATACTATGTGTGGATATTTGATGCATTTTGTTAGGTCCACAAGGCTGAATACCCTGAGAGGGGGGGTGAATCAGGGTATGACTAATTTAAAATTAAATCTTGTTCTGATCTTGTTTCACTATTAAGAAAAACACTCTTATCTCTCTCTCTTGTTGCACAATATAAACATAAAGTAAAGAAAGCACAGGACATAGTAATTTTTATGTGGTTCACCGCTAAGGGCTACGTCCAAGGAGCATACGCCGACAGGTTGTCGGTCGTACCAAATTACACTAAACTTCACTAGCTGTGGATTACAAGGTTCGAGAACAGTCACTCTGTCCCAGGATCACTACCTTTACAAAGTTTAGGGTCAGCTCACTGCTTTCCCAAGGGTCACTCCCTGTTTCTCTCTCTCTCTGGCTCACTGCTAGTGGAGAGGATCACCTTCTTCCTCTTCCTTTGCTCACTGCTCCAGAAAGGATCCACTTACAGTTTATAGACATGTAGGTCTCTTCATTTCCAAGAAATAATGCATCTTACTCTATATGTAGATGCTCTGTTGAAGTCCAACTTTCACCCGTAGATGAATCTCACTTTGCACTGAAGGTATCAGGCAATCTTCCAACTTTCACGCAGCCCTGAATAACCGCCGTGAATCAACCCTTACTTGGCGCGCAAGTCTAACCTAGCGTGCATGTATCTACATGCATGTCACAACTGTCGCACAGGTCCACCTCAACTACCTGCGTGACACAACCTTCTTTGTCTCCAAACTTGTGCGACTCACTTCCTTTTACACCCAAACTAGTATTGGCGCGCAACTACCAATCGCTGCGCAACATCAAACATTGGCGCGCAAGTCCACCTGCGCAACCACACACCACTTGCGTGACTTCCACACTTGCATGACGGGAGCTCTAATTTATCTAAGTGTTGAACTCCATTGAAAATTAGGAGGGGTGGTCCAGTATTTATAGGCATTTTTAACACCCTGCATGACAGCGCACAAGTCTCCCTTCGGCGCGCAGGTCTCGGTGCGCAGGTCTCTGCCCCTGCAAGTCACTTTCACAACCAACTTCCAAACTTGTGCGAACCTCTTTACTTTGCCATATTTTGATGATCTGATCTTGAAAAATAAGAGGAGTGCAAGTTTCCAATCCTCTTAGGTACCGGCGCACAAGTCATTTCTTAGCGCGCAGGTCACCTGTGCGACCAACTCAATACTTGCGCGACCCTTATACCTTTTCCATATTTTTATAATCTGATCTAGAAAAACGTATGGCATAAAAATTTCCAAGCCTTACAGTACACGGCGCGCAAGTCCATTTTCCAAAAAACACTTTTCTTCATTTGTCGATTTTCAAGCCCAAAAATTTGGAAAACACTGGAAAATAGCACCACCTTGTATGTTTTCTTTTTGTACCACCTCCATATCATCCATTCCTTTATCGACGTTATTGAATCAAACATGGATCGTTGACCACTGCTCTTGAACTTGACATGTCACCACGAAATCCCCTTTGTCAAAAAATTTGTATGTCATTGTTTTTCTTTGTCAACAATCACCACACTGATGTCCACTTTTTCATCAAACATAAACACATCAATAATGATTCAATGATACCTTGAGGTATTTTTTCCCAACAATATCCCCCTTTGGGTTTTTTGACAACTCTTTAATAAAAAGATACATCGTTACTTCTTCTGCCACCATTCGTCTATCACAATTCTGATAGAGATCAAGGATTTACTCAACACATACTCTAAGCCCACATGAGCAATTCTTGACGTGAGAAACAAGAGTAAATGAAAATTTCATCAATGAATCACTTCATCTCTAACACCCACTATTGACATCAAACTGATACCAATTGTTGGAAATATTCTTACCACTCTCCAACACCATTCTTCTACTTTTATCATGATCCTCAGCTATCGTGATATCTATTCTTTGATCGATCACTTCAAGAATCGTCATATTTAATACTCTCTCCCTTTCTAATTGCTCCCCTTATCTCGTTACTCCACTTATCAGCTTCTCCCAATATCTGTCATGATTTCTCAAATAACCACACTTTCTCCCCCTTTTTCAACAAACCCAAAGGTCACTCCTTTGTAGTCTGTAACAGAGTAGAGAACACATATCAACATAGTAGGGAAAAACACATCATGCCTCAGGGAGAGGGGGTGGTTTCACATCCACACTCTTTTAAGTGTGCGGAGTCGACTAAACTCCCAGGGTCAGTCGATGCCTCTCAAAATCTTCATTGGGTAAGGCCTTTGTTAGAATGTCTGCAACCTATAGCACTGTAGGCACATACTATAACTTCATGATTCTCTACTCAACCTTCTCCTTGATAAAATGATACTTTATCCCAATGTGCTTTGTCCTTGAGTGATGGACAGGATTTTTGCTGAGATTTATAGCACTTGAGTTATCACACTGGATTCCGGTCAGAGACTTCACTTCAACTCCCATGTCTTCAAGTTGCTGCTTCATCCACAATAATTGTGTGCATGATTGATTGGCCACAATATACTCAGCTTCCACGGTGCTCAATGAAATCAAATCTTGCTTCTTGCTTAGCCATGAAATACACAATCCACCAAGATAGAATGCACCTCCTGACATTGATTTTCTGTCATCTGCTGATCTGGCCCAATCTGCATCTGTGTAACCCAATAACACTGATTGATATTTGTCATTATACATCAGACCAAAATCCACAGTGACTTTTATATACCGAATTATTCTTTTCACTGCCAGCATGTGGCTTTCCTTGGGATCAATCAGATATCTCACTGCTTGGCATGTGGTGAAAAAAATGTCAGACCTTGTCGCGGTCAAGTATAGCAAACTTCCAATAATTTGCCTATATTATGTAATATTAACTGCCTTTCCATCCTCATATTTTGATAATTTCATCTGGTTAGAAACCATATTCTTCATCTCCTTGGAATTATCCATTCCAAACCTTCTTAGAACCTCCTTGCGTATTTGGATAGAGAAATGAAAGTCTCATTACTTCCTTAGGTCACCTGTAAACCAAGGAAAAATGTTATCTCTCCAATCATTGACATTTCAAACTCATTTTTCATGAATTTGGAGAACTGTCTGCACTGAGATTCATCTGATTCACCAAATATTATGGCATCGATATAAAAAAAACCATCATCATTTGATTACTATCGTTGTTGAAATAGAGATTTTAATCAACTCCCCCACACTGGAAACCAAGCTTCTTCAAGTACTGATAAAGACTTGAGTACCATTATCTTGGTGCTTTTTTCAGCCCATACAACACCTTATTCAGCTTGCATACTTTGTTCTCATCCTCGTGAATAAGAAAACCATCTGGCTGCTCAATATACACCTCCTCTTCCATAAATCCATTCAAGAACGCAGATTTGACATCCATCTGCAATAATTTGAACTTTCTTTGCACTGCTATGGCAAAAAATAATCTGATTGTCTCCAGCCTTGCAACTGGTGCAAATGTCTCATCAACATTTATTCCCTCTATCTGGGAGTATCCCTTACACAATATTCATTCTTTGTTCCAAATCATTGTGCCATCTTCATTCATCTTGTTGTGATAGACCCATTTAGTCCTGATGGAATTCTTATCTGTTGGCCTCAAAACAATCTCCCACATCCGGTTCTTCTCAATATGATCAAGCTCTTTATTCATAACCTAAACCCAGTTTTCATCTTCAACTGCATAGGAAAAAAATTTCAGCTCCTCCTGAGATAAAAATGATGTTTGCTGTAATGATTTCATTCTTCGAGTCTGAACTAGAGCTATCTGATCACCAATGATATTTTTCCTATCAATTTCAGCTCGACTCTTTGGCTTCCTTGCAGACACAGATTTGACACTTTATTTTTCATCATTAGTATCTTCTTCTAGGTCAGCCTCTGCCACTTCTACTCCCTCTGTGTTTCTTACCTCATCATCACTTTCATCTAGAAAATGTTCACTGGGTCATTGAGCATTCTGTTCATTTTCAACTATAGTGACATCATTGCTCTCAACAATGTTTCCCAGCCTTTTTTTTGAAGCATTTATATGCTTTAATTTTCCCTGGGTAGCCAAGGAATATCCCCTCATATCCTCGTGACTCAAACTTCCTGTGATTTTCTTTGTTGAGTATGAAACACTTACTCCCAAATATTTGAAAATATTTCAACGTTGGATTCTTTTCGTACCACATTTCATATGGAATCTTCCCTTCCTTCGGATAGAACAGAGACCTATTCGAAATATAGACCGATGTCAAAACTACTTCCTTACAAAATTTCTCTGGTAGGTCCTTTTCAATAAGCATCGTTCTAGACATGCTGTTGATGATCTGATTTCTCCTCTCAACCACTCCATTCTATTGGGGACTTCTCACTGATGAAACTTGATTCCTTATTCTGTGTTTCTTGAGATAGTCTTCAACTTGACTGTTTGTGAATTTTGTACTGTTATCAGTACAAAAATTCAGAATTTTCTGCCCAAAAATATTTTCTTATTCCCTCCTATACTGCTTTATGCAACTAAACACCTCTGTCTTATGGGTAATGACAAATACCCAGGCCATTCTGCTATAATAATCAATGAAAATAACATAGTACCTTTTCCCATTAATAGCTCGTGGTGAGATAGGTCCACATACATCAACATGCACCAATTCGAGCACTCTAGTTGATTTCTATTCCTTTGGCATGTATGTCTTTCTAATGATCTTCCCTTGTTGGCAAGCATCACACGTATGAGTGCGATCATGTGATAGTTTGGGAAGGTCTCTAGTAACATCACACTTTACCAGATATTCCATAGATGGTTGGCATAGATGACCAAGTCGCTTATTCCACAGCTAGTTTTCTTCCTCTTTGGATAAAAGGCACGTATATTCTTACCTACCTACAAGGTAAAGATTTCCCTTTGTCCTTTTTCCTTGTATAACAACTTCCCCATCTTTTCTTTTTACAACACACATCTTCTTGGTAAATCCGATAGAATTACCAGAGTCACATAGTTGACTGACACTGAGCAAGTTATGACAAAGACCCTCTAATACCAAGACATCAGCATGTCTCATTTCTTTGCCCCCAAACTTGGCTTTCCCTGATCCAAAAATCTGCATTCCTTCATCGTTTCCAATTTTGAAAACTCATTATTTGTCATATTTTATGCGTATAACAAGATCCTTATTACCCGTCATGTGATATGTGCAACCACTATCAAGGATCCACACACCAGAGTGATCTGATTCTTTAAGAGAAATCTTTTCCACCATGGCCTTCTCATTTTTCTTCTTCTTGGTCCATACTTTTTCCTTCACACTAGGCATGGATTGAGACTTCTGTTCTTTCTCAGAGTATAATGGACTAGCTTCATCTTGAAAAATAGAAAATCTATTCTGTATTTTTAACTCACCTGTCAGTTTATTGATCTGCTGCTTGCGAACGTTTTGATTCTGATTTGGCACATTTTTATGAATGGTCGAAGTGCAGTACCTAGCCATGTGCCAAAATCCTCTGCACCAAAAACAGTGTCCTTCGAAATATGTTCTGGAAACCATTCTCTGTTTGGATGCCACCTCTGTTCTGGTTCCCATTGATATCTCTTGGCTATGGAACACGCATATTGTGAGTGTCCCATTTTCCCACAACAATAACACCTGATATAAGGTTCATTCCTTCATGTTACTTCAGTACTACGAGTTTCCCCTTGGGATCTCTGAATATTCTGATTTTTTTTATTCCCAAATAAGCCTTCAATTTTAGGATGGGTGCTTGCGGTCTGACTTCAATTGCCACAGATTTTTCTTCTTATCAAGTCCTAAATCAGCCTTAACATCTGATCTCAATTGTTGCTTCTTTCCTGCTAAACAACTAGGCTCCTCTTTCACCTTTTTATTTTTAATAATTACCTACTTTCCTGACATCACATTGGAGGTCAAGATTTTTTCTTGATCCTTTATTTTTCATCGTAGACTGACCACTTCTTCTTCAAGCTCTTTGATACATCTGACCTGCTTGTTTCCTATGTTAGTCAAACAATCAATTTCCTTCTTTTGTTCCTCAATTTTAAGCTTATTCTCAATAATATTTTCTGAGCTCTCTGGTGTTGAGGATTTTAGTCTTTTAATTTCTTCTAACAGATCATACTTTTCTTTATCCTATTATTTCATATAGAGTTTGGCATCATGAACCACTTTATGGGCTTTCTTCGTTTTGGCTCTCCAAATGTCTATCTCCTCAACAGCTGCTTCCAATTCGGCTTCCATATCAACTCTTCATTCAACTTCTTCTTCTTCTTCTCCAGTGTCAGTTTCTTCCTTTTCATGAGAACTATCGACGACCGCCACCATAGCATTTTCTCCACGATCTTTACAGTTTTCAATCACCTCAACCTCTTCAACCTCATACTCATCTGAACTATCTATTTCTTGTGAAAGAAGATTCTTCTTCTTGAAGAAATTTCTCTTGAACTGTTTCTTCCCTTTCATATAGGCTGAAGATTTATTCTTGGGAATTTCAACATCATCTTCATCATTTTCTTCTTGAAACTTTTTGGGGCATCTTACTACGATATTTCCAACCTTTCCACATCTAAAGCATGCAAGAGGAAGTTTCCATTTGAAATTTCCTTTTCCTCTTTGAAGGTTTTAGGAGAGGAATGACATTACCTCATCTGTCTCTTCTTCCTCCTAAGAATCTTCAATGGTGAGCTTCTTCATGGACTTAAATGCCACCTCTTTGTATTTCCCCTTTTCCACAGCATCATTATCATCATTTATCATTTCATATGCAACAAGGGTGTTGTGCAGGTTATCTAATGTCAATTATTTCAGGTCATTATCTTCCAAAACAGAAACTTTTGGATTGAAACGAGGTGGAAGTTTTCTCAAGATGCGCTTCACAATCTTTATTACTTCGATAATTTCACCAATACCTAGCATGTCTTCAACCACAGCATTCAACCTGTCAAAGAATGCATCAACAGACTAATTCGGGTTCATTATCAGATCTTCATACTTGTTCCACAACACTTGCAGCTTTGCCTCTCTAACCTTTGTATCTCCTTCATATATATTCAAAAGCTTTTCCCACATGGAATGTGACGTCTTTCATGACATCACCTTTGTATAGATGGTATTGGAAGGGGATCCCCCTAAGGCATTGATTGCTTTGGAATCAGCATCCAACTGTCTATTCTCAGCTTCTGATAATGCACCACTATTAATATCAGCTATGATACCATGCATAGATGTTGAAAACATATCCATTCCCAAGGATCGGAAATAGTGTTTCATTAAATTCTCTCATATCTGAAAATCACATCCGTCGAAGATCGGAATCCCTTTATGATTAGTGACCTCCAATGAGAGAAGAACAAATATCAACCTCCCTTTGATACCAACTGTTAGGTCCACAAGGCTGAATACCCTGAGAGGGGGGGGGGGAATCATGGTATGACTAATTTAAAATTAAAGCCCATTCTGATCTTGTTTCACTATAAATCAAAACACTCTTCTCTCTCTCTCTCATGTTGCACAATATAAATAGAAATCAAAGGAAGCACAAGACACAATAATTTTTACTTGGTTCACCGCTAAGGGATACGTCCAAGGATCATACGCCGATAGGTTATCGGTAATACCAAATTCCACTGAACTTCACTAGCTGTGGATTACAAGGTTCGGGCACAGTCACTCTGTCCCAGGCTCACTGCCTTTACAAAGTTTCAGGTCAGCTCACTGCTTTCCCAAGGGTCACTCCCTGTTTCTCTCTCTCTCTCTGCTCACTGCCGGTGGAGAGGATCACCTTCTTCCACTTCCTTTGCTCACTACTCCGGAAATGATCCACTCATAGTTTATAGACCTATAGGTCTCTTAATTTCCATGAAAGAATGCATCTTTATCTATATGTAGATTCTCTATTGAAGTCCAACTTTTACCCGTAGATGAATCTCACTTTGCACTGAAGGTATCAGGAAATCTCCCAACTTTCACGCAGCCCTGAATAACCGCTGTGAATCAACCCTTACATGGCGCACAGGTCTAACCTGATGCACAATTATCGGCACGCAGGTCAAAACTGGCATGCAGGTCCACCTCAACCCCCTGCGTGACACAACCTTCTTCATCTCCAAAATGGCACGACTCACTTCCTTTTACGCCCAAACCAATATTGGCACGCAACTTCAAACACTAGCGCGCAAGTCCACCTGCGCGACCACACACCACTTGCGCGACTTCCACACCGGCACGATGAGAAATATGATTTCTATAAGTTTTGAACTCTGTTGAAAATGTGTAGGGGTGGTCCAGTATTTATAAGAATTTTTAACACCCTGTGTGATGGCGCGCAAGTCTCCCTTCGGTACGCAGGTCTCAGCACGCAGGTCTCTGCCCCTACAAGTCACTTGCGCGACCAACTTCTAAACTTTCATGAACCTCTTTCCTTTTCCATATTTTGAAGTTCTGATCTTGAAAAACAACAGGTAGGCAAGTTTCCAATCCTCCTAAGCACCGGCGCGTAAGTCCTTTCTCGGCGCGCAGGTCACCTATGCGACCAACTCAATACTTGCGTGACCCTTATCCCTTTGCCATATTTTGATGATCTGATCTTGAAAAACATATGGTACACAAGTTTCCAAGCCTTCAAGTACACAGCGCACAGGTCCCTTTTCCAAAAACCAATTTTCTTCATTTTTCAATTTTCAAGCCCAAAAATTTGGCAAACACTGGAAAATGGAGCCACCTTGTATATGTTCTTTTTTTACCGCCTCCAGATCATCCATTCCTTTGTCAAAGTTCTTGAATCAAACATGGATCATTGACCACAACTCATGAACTCGACATGCCATCACGAAATCCCCTTTGTCAACAAATTTGTATGTCATTGTTTTGCTTTGTCAACAATCACCACACTGATGTCCACTTTGTCAACAAACACAATCACCTCAAAAATGATTCAATGATACCTTGAGGGATTTTTTCCCAACACATTCCATCAAAACATACTTCCTTATGTAATTAAAATAAAGTAAAATAAAATAACATATAGAGATTTTTACAAGGTTTATCCCTAATAAATAAAACCTACTCATTGTTGTACTTTTTATTATCAGAGTCATAGATTTTCACTATTATTATAAGTTTTATAACTAGGAAAGTTATTATCATTTACCCAAGAGCAGGATTTAAACTGAACTCCAAAACGACAATATTTTTCATGTGGTTGAGTTATCTTCTGAAAATCACCTTATAACATTGGATAGGAATGGTGGTGTTATTTATAATGTAACCACAAGAATTTATAGGTTTTCCTTGAACTTCATCATGGATGGATCTTTGAATACCAAATAAACATACACTATACACATCATGCACGTTGTCCTCTCTATGCTTTTGGTAACATAATTCTGGAATTCTCACTACAACACTTCAATATTTGGTATTTTATAGGTTATTTATTGATATTGGTTTGACTATAAACTTTAAGACTTTAAAATCTAGAGAAATAACTCTTATTCCTTGGGATTATAAGTTTTGATATTCTTAAAACATTGACCCTGATGAGCTTACGATGAATGTAGGTCAGCAACTCCCTCTTTACGTCTTCTATTCTTTACAGTGGTTCTCTCTATTAGTATATATGTTTCATTATCTGAGTGAGATCTATGTCTTTTATAGACTTCAAATTATTTTAAAATATTAATGATTTTTTACCACCAAACTCCAATACTATTCACCATCATACTTTTAAAATATCCACAAATCTTCTAAAATATCATATTCAAATCAAATCTTAGAAAAATTCATCGTCAACTCTCCTTTGAACTCAACCAAAAATCTTATCTTGAATGACAATCTTTCCTTCATGAAATTTGAAATTTGAACATCATCTCTACATTTTCATAATGTTTTTGACTTTTTGATTTTTATGTGAATTAATTTGGTTTCTTCAATTGTTCTTAATTCCGCAGTCTTCACACAAAATCTTCTGATTATGCCACTAATTCAACTTATCTCAATCCTTCTGAAACCTCCATTACTACAAAAAATTCTTATAAGAAAATTGTGCTTCTGGTGGTCTAAATCATTAACATTCAATATCCACTTCCTGGTCAGATCAACTTATAATTTTCATATCTTCTGATCAACTAAGCATGAATCAATGTTGGTCTTTCACCAAAGTGATGTATTTATGATGAATGAACAACATATAATCATAAAAATTTTCTTCTATTCTTTAAGTAATATCGAAATTATATACTTTGTTGGTTCATATTCTAAATAGATCCCAAATTATTACCTTCATCATATCTTTGGGTGATGGTTCTTAAATAGGTGTAGTTTGGACTAAAATACACTTTATTCCTTTTCCATATTCATGTAAGAAACTCTCTTTGTAAGGTTAATTTCACCATACATTATTTAGGGATAAATATCAAGGAATTTTTTAATTCCTTAGTGTGGTTCATCCTCACAATCACTATAGCTTATTATTTCTCTGAAATTATACCATGTAACTTTTGATCAACTCATTTTATCCAATTTAAACTTAGATATTCAATATCTTACTTTGGTTCTTCAATATCCCCATCTTACATCTTTATCATCAAATGGGGAACTCTTCAACATACCATTTATTCATCCACTCAAATTACTTTTTTTAGACAGTTCACCTTAAACCATCAATAATTTGTCTTACACTTGAAAAATATTTAAACAATCCTCATATGTTTGTGTCCATGTTTGGATAGAATACTCTCAATGAAATCCTACATTACTTTTCACTAACACTAACTTCACTTCTCTTCATTGCATCCAGTGACATGATTTCCTCTTATCATCTCATTATATTTTCTAGTATTTCTTTAGTGTCAACTTGTGGTAGTAGAACCTACATCTATGATGTTTTCACTTCTAATGGTTCCACCATATAGAGTATGAAATTCTAGAACAACCATGATAAAATTCAATTTCTCAATCTTCATCAACTCTAATTATCATTAATAGTAATTTTAAATAATAATTTATAACAAATTCACTACATTATCAATAATTCATCATCATCATATGATGGGTTCTTTATATTTTAGTATACATGTTTAATTAGTTATTGTTTCCGACACTTCTGTCGGGGTGCGCGCGCATCCGTCCGTCCGCGGAGGAGGACGCACGGCTTCGTTGCCCCCGCATTCCCGCTTTCCAAAGGTGGGCGGCATTCGTTCCTTATTCAGGTACGTCTGATCCTTGATCTAAATGGGATGATGGGATGTCGGTTCTTCCCTCCATGGATTCCTCCTTGGAGCTCTTCACCTAGTCCGGGTCTCCCTCATAGATTTAATACATAGTTCGTGAAAATATTCCCAGTGCCATGCTTCCATGGACGTCGGTTAATTACACTGCTTCTGTCAGGACATTCCAAAGGGTCCAGTCAGGGCAGCAACCTTCAATCGGGGGAGTAGTCACGTTGAGGCATCAGTAGCGTGTCTAGATGCTGGGGCGCCTGGCATGTTTGTATGTCGTCCCTGGTCACAGGGATTCTCGAGGGCGTGGAAGCCCGAGGCATCCCACATCGAACGCGGGGAATTATATGCCATAGGCACATATCTGAGGTTTTCCTCAGCTTCCCGTGTTTAACACAGGGTATGCCGCGAGTTTAACGTCCAGCGGGGACGGGTCAGCCCGATCAGAGCATTAGCTAGGATAGATCGGATTGAGGGATTTATCTTGAAGGGATGTCGATACTGGGGCCATCCCATAGGCGGCTGCAAAGGATATAACGACATGGTCTCACCGTGATATGATGGTCTGTGCGAGGATCAGGGTGGATAGTGGATGAATGGAGCGGAGGGGAGTGAAATGGGACCATCGCAGGGGGCGACGGTGTAGTTGGGCTTGAGCCTTGAAGAGGCTTCCTACGTATCCCCGTGGCAGGGAATCAAAGTCCGCGTAGTTCGGGACGGTGCCGGTAAACCGACATGAGGGTGGACCTTGGTCCGATGGGCATCGTCAGCGAATCGACGTGAAAGTAGACCCGTGAGTCCACTAATGGTGGGCATGAACCTCGGGAAGGTTTCCTACGTACCATGCCTTGACATGGATCAAAGTCCTCGTAGTTCAAAGGATTGATGGAATACATTTTAACGTCATGCGGGACGATAGTGAACCCTAACGTGAATGAACGATGGGTGATGGGTGTTGGCGAACCGACGAAAACGAGGGGCCTTGGTCTGATGGGATATGGGATTTTGGCACACTGACAAGGAGATGGTTTGGGCCAATGATTGTTGGGCTTGAACCTCGAGAAGTTTTCCTACGTACCATGCCTTGACATGGATCAAAGACCTCGTAGTTCAGGTGGAATACAATTTAACATTGTGCTGGACGTAGGTAGAACTCGACGTAAATTGGATGATGGGTGGGCTTGAACCTCGTGGAGGCCTCCTACGTACCATGCCTTGACATGGATCAAAGACCTCGTAGTTCAAATGGGGCTTTGTCGGCGAACCGACATGAAGGTGGACCTTGGTCCGCTTGTGGTGGGCTTGAACCTTGGGAAGGTTTCCTACGTACCATGCCTTGACATGGATCAAAGTCCTCGTAGTTCACTAGGGAATGGGTGTGCATTTTAATGTCATGCAGGACAAAGAGACATACAGTTTAACGTCATGCTGGACGGGAGTGTGCAGTTTAATGTCATGCAGGACGTGGGTATGACCCGACGTGAAAGTAGACCCGTGAGTCCACTAGTGGTGGGCTTGAACCTCATGGAGGCTTCCTACGTACCATGCCTTGACATGGATCAAAGACCTCGTAGTTCAAATGGGATGAGTCGCAACGGCTTTCCATTGGACCGGAATGCAGTTTAAAGTCGTGCTGGACGGGAATGGGACCTAACGTGAAATAACGGGTGGGTTTGAACCTCAGGGAGGCTTCCTACGTACCATGCCTTGGCATGGATCAAATTCCTCATAGTTCACTATGGAATGGGTCTCAACGGCTTACCACGGGACCAGAATGCAGTTTAACGTCGTGCTGGACCAGAGTGGGACCCGACGTGAAATGACGGGTGGGCTTGAACCTCAGGGAGGCTTCCTACATACCATGCCTTGACATGGATCAAAGTCCTCGTAGTTCACTAGGTGATGGGGGTCAGGGTCGGTGCTCACTCTAAGCCCACATGAGTCATGCTCGGTGTGAGAAACAAGAGGTTGCAAGGACCTGACGATCACGTCGCGAAGGATGCGTCCGTGAGAAGCGAAGAGGGTATTACGCGTTAGGCGGCCCATGGTGTTGGGACTTACTCCAGGATGGAGGCCCATGGTGAGACAAAGCGTGAGAAAGATGGACCTTGGTCCAATGATGGGAGGTACCTCGTCCCATATCACGCCCTCCACTGACCTTGGTAGTGGGGAAGTACGGAGATGCAGAGGTGTAGCCATCTGTTGGGGAACTAGGGTCACCCCTCTCCTACGAACATACGCCACTCTGAAAAGGAGGATATCACCCCTTGTGGATGGGTGATTCCATTCCCATGGAGACGAGTGGTGTAACGAATGTTCGAGCTGGGGGGACCCTTCATGAGGGAGACGAGGTCGGATCACAGTTTAACGTCATGTGTTGAGGACGTGGTGCTTGGCAGTTTAATGTCCTGCAGCTTGGACGAGGTGGGTTCACTCCACACCCTTAGGACTTACATAACCGGTACCCTCTGTTCCTTGGGGGAGGGAAGGTACCAGTAAGGCCATGGTCATGGTGGTTGTGGAAAGAACCATCGAGGGGTCCACATTAGCATGGCTATGCGAAGAAGCAATAGCCGTTAGCGTGCCTATGCGAAGAAGCATTAGGTGAAGCAACGCTACGAGTGGTATTGTCCATGGGACTTTGAAATCACATCGTGCAAACCTGGAGGGTCGCACGGGAAGAGGAATCGCTAAGAAAAGGAGTGTGCTTCGCGAAGTGGAGTGCCTTGGCCTTAGCATGGGGCGCAGGTGGGAATGGAAGGTGCTTCGTGAAGTGGAACAGTGTTCACGGAGCACTGCCTCGCGAAGGAGGGGTGCCTCGCGAAGCAGGGTCCTGCAAAGCAGTCTGCTTCGCGATGTGGAGTGCCTTGGCCTTAGCATGGGGCATGGGTGTGAATGGAAGGTGCTTCGTGAAGTGGAACAGAGCACTGCCTCGCGGAGGAGGGGTGCCTCACGAAGCACGGTCCTGCAAAGCAGTGTGCTTCGCGATGTGAAGCGATCCTGCCTTAGCATAGGGATCACTCGTATGGGTTGGGTGTTTCGCGAAGCACAAGTGCTTCGCGGCTGCCCGGGTTCCCTTAGGAATCCCCTTCCTTCGCGAATGCCCTTGAGCTTCGCGAAGGGCATCCCTCTCAGAAGAGGGGCTCAAAATGAGACAAAGAAGAGTCGTCTCGCGAAGTAGGAATACCTCGCGGAGCTCATGATTCCCAGGGCAAAGAGTACTTCGCGATTCGGGAGAGGAGAAGCCGAAAGGTCGGATTTTCCATCCCCAGGACTCAGGGGGAGTCCAGTATTTATAGGGAAAGGGCGCCATGAAGCAGAACTCACGTGCCGCCTCTGTTGCTTCGCGGCGGCTCGCGAACGTCAAACGCGTTCGCGGAGCATCACCACCTCTGGAGCTTCGCGGCGGATCGCGAACGTCAAACGCTTTCGCGGAGCATCACCGCCTCTGGAGCTTCGCGGTGGCTCAAGAACGTCAAACGCGTTCGCGGAGCATCACCGCCTCTGGAGCTTCATGGCGGCTCGCGAACGTCAAATGTGTTCGCGAAGAATCACCGCCTCTGGAGCTTCGCGGTGGCTCACGAACGTCAAATGCGTTCGTGAAGAATCACCGCCTCTGGAGCTTCGCGAGGCCGCGAAGGTCTGGGCGCTTCGTGACGGGGCTTCGCGTGAATGCTTCGCGTCGGGGCTTCGTGAGGCAGCGTGCCTGCATTCCTTTTTGCTCCTTTATTTCGAGCTATATTTTGGCGCCAACAAATGCCCCCCCCCCCCTCCCCCCTCAGACTTGGAGCCGCAGAGGGCAAGGGTCGAAGTCTGAGGGAAAATCGCCAAAATTGTTGGAGGTTCGCGATGTCGCTCCGCGAAGGGGGCCCGCGATGCTGACTGGGGTCGTAGATCATGCACTGCGATGCTCCCCGCGGGGGATGCGCCGCGATGCTCTGAGGTTACCGCCTATAAATAAGGGGGTCGACCTCTTTTGTCTTCACGTGCCTTCTTTGTCTTTTTGTGCTCTTGACTTCGCAAAGCTCCGCGTACTCCGCGACAGCCCTCCGCGAATCGAGCTTCGCGGCGAACCGCGGGTCTCCGACTCCGCGTCCGCGCCAAGCGAACATCTACTTGTCGGCCTTGGCCGGGCTTCGCGACTTGCTCTCACGACCGATCTTCGCGGTTCAGCTTCGCGATTCAGCTTCGCGATCGAGCTTCACGATCCAGCTGAAAAAAAAATCTTTTCTGAGGGCCAGAGATAAAATGGCCCATCAAGAGGCTGCATTGGGGGTACTGGCGGATGCTGCTCGTCGGGATGAGATGGCCAACCGCCCAGGCCTAGGGGAGATGATCCGGAGCCACTCAGACCATACTTCTTTGACAGAGATGCTATCAGAGGGTCAGAAGGACTATCCACAATGCAAGAAACTGCCACTGTACAGCTTCGGGCTGAGGGATGACGTCTTTATCCCTGAGGCGAGTAGGGATGAGCCAGCTTGCTGGTTCAGGAGCATACCATGCCAGCACCAATGGTTCAGGGCGGCCGGTGGTCACGCACAACAGAACTAAACACCCGTCACTGTTGACTTTTTCTACAACCATGTGAACGGCATTGACGGCAGGCCACTGCAACCGGAGACGTCCCCTCCTCTCTACCGCACCATACTGAAGGCGACTTTGCAGGATTCGAAGAAAGGATGGTATGATGAGTGGGACCTACGCCAGGGCGGCAACTTTACCGATGACTGGGCCTGGGCCTACTAGGTAGGCGCCTAATTCAAGGAGTTTGGGGCCGAGCTGAGGAGAGTGGGGTTGTATGAGGCGGCGTGGGCCTCCCAATTCAACATTTACCAACCAAAGCAACTGATGCCGGAATTACTGATCATATGGTCGTCCAGGACCAACACTTTCCACCTGCATCACGGGGAGGTGGGCATCAGCCTGTGGGATGTCCACCAGATTTCTGGGGTTCCGATCTTGGGGGCCATGTATTACGAATTCCTCCCCGTCATCAGTGCATGGGAGGATACGGAGCAAATGCCGCGACTGGCATCGGCGCTCATGGCACTTGTCCCTGGAGAGGACAAGGAGGCAGTGAGGGATGTCCATTTTAGGAGATGGTTCAAGAGCTTCCTGAACTTCCCAGAGAATCGAGAGTTCCCTCCGAGGCCTCAAACTTGTCCGAGAGCGGCCCAACAGGGCAAGGGGCACTCGTACTGGAGGGTCTTGGAGGACAGCCAATGGAAGACTTGGGGTTTCAGTGTCAGCACTGAACAACAGCCGATAGTCAGGCTGGCAGCGTTCATCGCGGCTCTCATCTATGGTTGGATCCTACCGGTGAGAGATACAAGCATGGGGGTGTGGCCCAGCTCATTTATCATGGCGTCGATGTTGGCCATGGGGCAACAGATCAATATGGGGATCCCGATGCTCACCAAATTGTACAGAATGTTGCGGCATGTTAACGAGGGAAAGAAGATGCCAAGGATATGCGGGCCCTTCCACCTCCTGTATGGGTGGATCGCAGCGCACATCAGAGGGATTTACGAGTATCCAAACCCCATTTCGCCGCCAGGATCGAACTTCCGTCCCTCCATCCTGAACGCGGTCGGGAGCTTCCCATTCAAACTGGCTGTTCCGATGGTACTGAATCGGGTGTGGAGGGCGGAAGAGTTTAATTTCCGCCCCTTCCCCTTGCCAATGGGGATACTTACTGATGACGGGCGGGGAACGGAAGAACATCGGGCTTACCTCCTGGCCTTCCGAGGCGGAGTTTTGGTGGCACGGATAGATCGTGAGCCACTCTGCGAACCGTACACCCCGCATCAGTTTGCGAGGTAGTTTCGGTGCCTCCAGCGGTTGACCCTGCAGGTCTACTGGGAGGTGCGTCATGAGGAACACCCGTGTGTGATGAGGTAGTTGTGGATCATGTTCACACGGGAAGATGGAAAGATGCGGATTTCCTTGCCTCCATCCACCGCTGCTTTCGGATTGGTGAAGGAGTACACTATCAGTTGGGAGGCTGCTTACCCAGGGGAGATGCTGAAGCAACCAACTATCCGGGTCGGTGATGGTGGGCCTCCTCTATCTCGAGGTTGGGGTCGGAGGGCAGCCAGAGCCACTCAAGGTAGCAGGGCTGTCATGGCGGCAGGACCCGCACCGGCCGAGGATATGGCAGTAGTGGTGGATCCGGTGATTCCGGAAGAGCAGGGCCATTCGGAGGGGCGGCCACCGAGGGTATTTCGTAGGATATCCACTCAGGCTCCGGGGAAGCGCCTACGTCACATTGACATGGCAGAGAATTCTATCTTCCCGGAAGCTTGGGACATTTGGGATGTCAACCAGCAATTCCTCAGTCCACCCGAGATGTGGGCCCACCTGAACCGGCTCAGGATGGAATTACCGGGCATAGGCTCAGTTTGGGATGGATTCATGGTGTCTCTGGCGGAGGCAGAATAGTACCTGGAAGAGCTGGAGGATTACGTCCACTCCAGTGGTGTCCCTCGCCCAATGACAGACCGGGTGAGGGTACTGTTGAATCAGACGGTCCCTCCATAGTTATCGGCTGCCAATCTGAGGGAGCGCTTCCCCTTGCCAGAGGAATAAGATGACTCCTCTCGGGAGGATGAGCCTGGAGGAGGGAGCCCGTTGGAGGAGGGAGAAGTCGGAGACCGAGGCTCAGAATCCAAAGACTTCGCAGAGGCTCTCGAGGTAGCATTCCGAACTACTCTTCTTACGATCCGTTCTTGGGTCATTATGGACTTCTCACAAATGTTTGGACCATGCAGGAGGAACTTGTTCGCAGGCCTCATTCTCGCCACTTGGCGGGTGAGGATGCGGGACCTTCAGAACCCGCGCCCATGGCTGCGTCCAATTCTGCGTCTGGTGGGACCAGAGCGCCCGAGGTGGCTCCTCCGGAACTTTTAGACCTTCCAACAGTATACGGAGGGCCTCGTCCTGGGGTCCCATCAGCACCAGATCAAGAGCAGGTCCAGGAGGTCGATCTCCGTAAGTCTCCTCTACCGATACCCTCGTCAACACATGTAGGCCATGTCAGCTAACGTTTGTGTCCCTCTCTGTCGTGTAGTTCTTTGACTAGCGTGGGCTGCTGCAGCAAGACTGGTCGAGATGTTTGGTGGCATCCCTCCTAGGGGCATGCCGGTGATGGTGGCGATAGTCCCCCCATCTTCTCAAGCTGCGATGCACACCATCACTGGTGGGACCATCAGCAGGGTCGTACCCGAAGTCATTGAAGTGGACTCCGAGGAAGAGGATCAATCGGTCGGTCCCAGTCCTATCGCGCCTGCTTCGGCGTTAGGTGTCGTACCGGATTCAACAACAGATGTAGATCCTGCCGAGGATTTCTTGCGGGCGTACCCTGTGTATGAGCCTGCCGATCGCGCGGACTGGGACGAAACGACCTCCGACGAGGAAGACAGCAGCATAGTCCGCTGCCGGTCGTGGAAGCTGATCACGTGCTTTATCAAGGACACTCCCCAAGCACAATGGCTGGCTGAAATGGGTAGACTCCACTCGCGGTTGCGCGAACTGTGTGCTGGGGGAGTGGATTCCCAACGTCCTCACGCACTCATCTGAGATCTTATGGCTGAGAAGATCTGGGAGCATGATCAGAGGCTCAGCGTGGGCTGGCAGCGGAGGAAGGCGACCAGCATCAAGGAGCTTCAGGATGCTGAAGGCGAGGTCCAACAAATGCAGACCCGGGCAGACGAGATTTCAGCCTCTCTTGATGCACAATCTGAGCTGGTCTCGCGACTGAAGGCCCAGCTGACAGAGGCGGAAGAGCATATGGGGCAAACCTCTAGAAAGATGGTTGCTGTTCAGGATGAGGTAGAGAGGGCCAGGGCCAAGGCTGATGAACTGCGCCCCGCCGCTGCTGAGGAGGAGCGGGATCTGATTCAGCGGCAGCAAGCCTTGGATGCCACAAGTCAGCGGGTGGCGGAGCTGCAACGCTCTTTTAACGGGGTCAACCCGTCCATGGCGGGATTCAACCCCTGAGTATTGTAATAAACCCAAAACCCTTTTATTGGTACTTTCGTGCTTCAATTTTTTTGTTTTGAATGCCATAGCGCGCATGATTTCCACTGTTTGAATCGCCTTGTTACATCCCTGCATGGTTTGCGGGACGTTCGGTGACAATTCCCCAAGCCAGTCCAGATTCCCGAAAGATGGGGGAGGCTTGATCGGAGGAGGAACTTCCAGGATAGCCGAATTACCTTTTCTTCAACGTGCTATTATGCACGAACGGGGCAACGCCAGGGGCGCTGAAATCGGTCCAAACAGATGAAAATGGGGAGTGTGAATCACGATACCCAAGATTCGGAATGCTATGGGGATGGCATGACAATAAGGGACAACCGTTAACCTTGGAGGAGAAGTGGTATCCTTACTGCGTTAGCCTGTAATGGGGACAACAAATGAGGGTCGACCGTTGACCATGTTCGAAACACGGGACCATGTCACAAATGTTGTTGATCAATCCTTCGGGTCGTTGTCCCAGGACGGTAAGTGAGCCGATGCAGCATGAGACCAGGCCATTAGGGGGTTCCTTTAGACATGAAAGGGGACGAGGGTCCGAATAAGGGGCACGCAAAGCGTGGAATATGGGGTGATGGTTTGTCTGAACATAATCCAACACTCATGTAATTACACCACCGTGGTGGGAGTACGCCATATGGGTGCATTGGTTTGATCATGGATCATTCCTTCTTTAGGACAGGGCCTCTCTGGTGAGGGGTTCTGTCGCTTCCCAATGGGATCTTGGGGCATCCAGAACTTGTTCGGGGTAAAATTGTAGCTACGTAGTTTCCCCCGAGGGGTCAGGCCAGAGGGCCGGAAATGGGGAGGAACAGGATTTTGTGATTCCTAGGGCTGAACCCTAGGTGAAATTCCTGGGTGTCTCTATGTATCCCATGATGATGGGAATCAAGCCATATGTAGTTCTAAAAGAAAAGTTTAATGTCATGAGGGACGACGAGAATCATGGACATGTTGGTACACATCCTTCCAAAACTACTAAGCCCACGTGAGTCGTGCTCGGTGTGGGAAACAAGCAGTAGTGGTGGGACTTTCCCGACACAAAAAGGGTCAGGTTAGGGCAAAGGGATGCTCGGTTAATACCGTCCCAATGACACTAGCACGATCATTTAGCGCACCTAGATGCGCGAAGAGAAAGAGCCGAGTATGATGGAATTCCACTTGGACATAAGGAAGTGGAAATGTGTGAATCATAGCGCTCGCGATTCAGATCACGATGATGGCAGCGTGACGATGGAGGATAACTGCCGACCATGTTCTCAACACAGCATCCTGTCGCGTTGGCCTAGAATGGGGACAGACAAATGAGGGTCGACCGTTAACCATGTTCGAAACACGGGACCATGTCACAAATGTTGTCAAATATCCGTAGGGACGTTGTCCCGAAACGATTGGAGGTCCCTTAGGTCCAGCATTCATGGAGAGCCCTTAAGCCTAGTATCCATGTCGTATGAGGGTCCTTTTGGATGTGGAAAAGGATGAGGATCCAAATAGAGAGCTTACGAAGCTTGGTAATGGGACGAGGGGAATGTCCCTATGAAAATCCCACACTTCAGACTCTTTGTCGAAACACATCTGAATACGACAACGAGACGTATTAGATAGAAGGAGAAGATTCCCTTCCCATAGGGAGATCTTAGTTTAGGGTCGTAGAACTCAGACCATGGATGGGTAAGGGGAGTAGGGGATACATGGCAAGGTGGTTACAAGACCTGACGTGAATGAGGACCTAAGCCCTACTTACCATGCATTCTCTGGGGAAGTGCTCGAGTCGAGGGACCGAAAACGAAGGTTAGGCTGGGCCCTCGAGAAAGTCTTCGGGCGCTCCTATGTATCTCATAAAGATGAGAATCAAGCCATACTTAGTTCTGAAGGGTGGCACGGTAGGGTACCAGTGCCAGGGGAAAAGGGGAGTGCGGGCGTGGCCCTTGCACTAAAAGAAGCCGAATTTGATAAATCTTGTTTGTTCTTTAAGGTGAATGGTTTTTTTTTATGAAGCGAAAGACCTAGAATAGTAGGTCGTGATGTCGCCACAAGGATCAAGCCATGATGGGAGTTGACAAATGGCATGGCACGTGACCAATACCCAACGTGACGTCCTCTACAATGAGGTCATCACAATGCAGTGCCATTTTTCGTCGTGCGGCTAGGACGATAATGTCATAGTTTAGGGTCGTATGATAGGACCACAAACCATGGGAGCCCTGAAGGACGCCATATTGAAGCTTTATCTCCCTGACATGCAAAGGTGCACTGAGGGATAGCGCCAAAAGTGTCGAGATTCTACCTGGACATGATGAGGTGGAAGGTGATGTGAATCATGCAACCAATATTCGAGGACCGAAGGGGCTGGCGTGACGACAGAAGATTACTGCTGACCATGTTCGCAACACAGTATCTTGTCGCATTATCCTGAAATGGGGACAAACAAATGAGCATCGACCGCTGACCATATTCGCAACGCGGGATTTTATCGATTTGTTGTCCAAAACCCTCGGGGGCGTTGGCCCGTAACGGTAGGAGAGCCCTTGGGCGTAGTATCCAGGACGTTATTGGGGGTCCCTCTGGGTGTGAAAGGTTATGAAAGCCCGAATGGAGGGGAACACGAAGCTTGACAAGTGGAAGGAGCAGGATCAAGTTGAATCTGACACTCTTGGCCCTAGACCAGAGTACTCTTAACACATGGGTGAACCACTGCGAGGGGTCAAGAGACTCAACTTGAGGGTAACCAAGAGATGGGGGCTGGACCCAAAGCCTAGACATTCAGGTGGTCCTACGTATCCCATGAGGATGGGAATCAAGCCACATGTAGTTCTGAAGGGTGCATTTTAATGTCATGCAGGACAAGGAATAGGAGGACTGAACCTCAGAATGGGGGTGTGCGTGGTACAGCTATTGCAAACCCGACGTTAATGAGGATGTAGTCCCTCACTACGCCACGCAGCCCCGTAATCGGGGTCCTGAAGGCAGGACTAGAGAGGTGAATTTGCTAAACTCAAGCTGGGCCCAGAGATAAGGGGTCTGGGAATTCCTACGTATCCTATCGAGACAGGAATCAAGTTGAACGTAGTTCCAGATGGGAATCTTAGTTTATGGTCTTAGAGCTCGGACCATGAATGGTGACAACTTCCCCAGTAAGCACAGATGTCAACCCGATCCCTAAGCCCACGTGAGCTAAACTTGGTGTGGGAAACAAGGGGGTATCCTCATCGCAATACTTGGGGGGAGTCAAACGGGAGTTGGTAGAGAACCCCGAAGGACACCTTTGACATGGCTTGTTTCCCCAGCATGCAGGCGTGCACGGAGGAAAAGTACCAAGAGTTTCAAAACTCTACTTGGACACGATGAAGTGATGAAGGGAGTGAATTGTGCACCCGACATTTTGGGCCTAATGGGTTTGCGTGGCGAGAGAGGAAAACTATTAACCATGGTGGAAACGCAGCATCCATATCATGCTAGCCTGAAGTGGGAACAGCAAACGAGCATCGACCGCTGACCATATTCGCAACGTGGGATTTTATCGATTTGCTGTCCAAAACCCTCGGGGGCGTTGGCCCGTAACGGTAGGAGAGCCCTTGGGCGTAGTATCCAGGCCGTTCTTGGGGGTCCCTCCGGGTGTGAAGGATGATGAAAGCCCTGATGCAGGGATACACAAATCCTAGAAGGTGGTGTGGACATGTCCGAGTAAATCTTAGCATTCCAGGTAATAAACCAGAGTACTCTTAGGCACATTGGTGAACTGCCGAAAAAGGGATCGACGAAACAGCTCAGGAGGGAGAGGTACATGGCGTGGTCATTACAATACCGATGTGAATGAGGACGGAGTCCTACACCACACCATATAATCCTCTCATGAAGGAGGGGTAGACCAAGGGGCCAAGATGGGATGAAGATTCCTGAGGGATGGGGCTGGACCCGAATCCTAGACATTCAGGTGGTCCTACGTATCCCATAAGGATGGGAATCAAGCCACACATAGTTCTCTACGTGTAGTTTAACGTCATACGGGGTGAGGAGGGGAGTAATATACCCCTAAACAAGAGAGGTGTACGGCATGGTGAAGAAGCCGTCGTGAATGAGGACGTAGTCCTACGTTACAACATACGATCCTATAAGATAGGACCTGGGCCGTGGCCCGAAAAGGCCAAGGGTCCTGAGGCTGAGCCTCGGTCAGGAAGGCCTGACTGGCTTGCAGTTTAACGTCTTGCAAAGAGGATGAGGGTCCAGAGGCCCAAGGAGGCCAAGGGGCCTGAGGCCGGGCCTCGTAAAAAGGGGGGGCGTACGACATGGTACATGATCCCGACGTGAATGAGGACGTAGTCCTACACCACACCGTACACCCCAGGTGAGAGATTGGGCGGAGAGGCCTGATAAGGCCAAGGGGCCTAAGATCAGGCATCAATCATGAAGGCCTGACGGGTCTGCAGTTTAACGTCTTACATGAGGACGAGGGTCGGGGACCCAAGGAGGCCAAGGGGCCTGAGGCTGGGCCTCGTAAGGGGAGTCGTACGACATGGTACATGATCCCGACGTGAATGAGGACGTAGTCCCACACCACACCATACACTCTGGGTAAGAAGGGACCTAGGCCGGGGCCCGGAAAGGCCAAAGGGCCTGAGGCTGGGCCTCAGAAGGGAAGGCGTACGGCATGGTACATGATCCCGACGTGAATGAGGACATAGTCCTACACCACACCGTACACCCCTATGGGGAATCAGGGTCGTGGGCCCAATTGCAAGCACTGCCCCGGGGGAAGTTTGTCACCTCGGGATGGGGCAGAATGAATCACTGCACTCGATGGCTAGGACATCTCGGGGTGGACCCGAAGATCCAGGACACTGTTGACCATGTTCGAAACACAGCGTTCCTATGGTAACCTGATATGGGAGCAATAAGTGAGCGTCGACTGCTGACCAAATTCGCAATGCGGGACTTGTATCGGCTTGTTGCTTGAAAACCCTTGGGGGCGTTGGCCCATAACGGTAGGAGATCCCTTGGACGTTGTATCCAGGACGTTCTTGGGGGTCCCTCTGGGTGTGAAAGACGATGGAATCCCAGTCAAGGAGTGGATGAAACATAGTTGTATCCATCCATGAAAGAGGAAAACATCTCCAGGGGGATGTGCAATTGGGTCGAGGCTTGCTCGATGTGAATTGGGGCAAAAATGTGCGCCCTGCCATATCTTAACCGGAGGGGAAGATCTTGGCTTTTGGGTTGGGCCAACGGACGAAATGCCCGGGCGTTCCTACGTATCCCATGAAGATTGGAATCAAGCCATACGTAGTTCTTGAAGGCCATGCAGTTTAGAGTCGTGCGGTGAGGACGTGGGAGGATAGAAGAACTGGAGTGGGCACATGGTGTGACCCTTACAATTCTTGTGCAAGCGGGGTTGTATGAGCGGGGCTAAGAAAGCCTACTCCCTGCTACACAAAGATCCTCCAAGGAAACTACCCCCAGGGGGGATAATGGAAGAGAAATGCTTGGGGCTAGGCTCAAGACGAGGCGTCCGAGTGTTCCTATGTATCCCATAAAGATGGAAATCAAGCCACACGTAGTTCTTGACATGCAGTTTAACGTCATGCGGGACGAGGGGCATCTCATTCGGGGATGTGTACGGTGCGACAAGTAATCCGACGTGAATGAGGACGTAGTCCTACACCACACCGTACGATCCCGTAAGAGGGTAAGTCGGGGGAAAACGAGGGGGCCTAGGGCCAGACCGCGGTCAGGGAGACCTAACCAGCTTGTGGTTTAACGTCTCGCGGTGAAGACGGGGGCCAGGGGCCCAAGGAGACCAAGGGGCCTGAGGCTGAGCCTCGGCCAGGAAGGCCTGAATGGCTTGCAGTTTAACGTCTTGCAGTGAGGACGGAGATGCAGTTTAGGGTCGTGCGGGACCAAAGAGGCCAAGGGGCCTGAGGCTAAGCCTCGGTCAGGAAGGCCTGACTGGCTTGTAGTTTAACGTCTTGCAGTAAGGACGGGGGTGCAGTTTAAGGTCATGAGGGACCATGTCTCAGTTTAGGGTCGTGCAGGACCCTCTCGCAGTTTAGGGTCGTGTAGGACCATCTTGCCCTAGGCAAAGTATCGCTTGAGGAATTTGGCATTGGTGGGAGGGGTTATACGCTCTCCATCTGTGGTCACCAAGGAGTATGCTCCATTGGGGTAAACCTTATGGATGATATAAGGCCCTTCCCATTTGGGTTCTAATTTGGGCGGTTTCCTGCTGGGAATCATTGGCGCTCGAAGGGCCAGTACCAGGTCGCCCTGTAGAAAAGAGCGGAGATTAACCTTCTTGTCGAAGGCCCTCGCTATCTTGTCCTGATGCCTTTCCAGATTGTGCAGGGCATGGAGCCGGTTCTCATCCAGTGCTTCCAATTCAGCTAGATGGATCTCGGCTACCTCATCTGATGTCTAGTGATCATAAACTGCAGTGCGTAGTGACGGCAGCTGGATCTCAATGGGTAGGACGGCCTCAGCTCCATACACCAGGGAATATGGGGTCACCTAGGTAGAGTTGCGAGTCGTCGTCCGATAAGCCCAGAGGGCGTTGGGGAGCTTGTCTGGCCAACCTTTCTTGTTCTGGACAACCATCTTCTGTAGAATGTTAGAGAGGGTCTTGTTGAACGCCTCGATCTGTCCATTCGCCTGCGCGTGGTATCGGGAGGTATGGTTCGACCGGATGTTGTACTTGGCGTACAATTTCTTTAATTCAGCCGCTCGGAAGTTGGTGCTGTTATCGCTGAGAACGGCACGATGGACCCCAAACCAGTGGATAATGTTGGAGCTCACAAAGTCAACGATGGAATGGGCCTTGAACACTTTGAGCGGAACTACCTCTGCCCACTTGGAGAAGAAATCAGTAGCAGTCAGGATGAACCTACATTGGCGGGCTGTTTCCGGTGGATACGGTCCCACTACATCAAGCCCCCATACCGCAAATGGCCAAGAGTACTTGGTGGGGTGGAGGGGCTCCGGCGGCCGATGCAAGAAGTTGGCGTGTACTTGGCACGCGTGGCATCTCTTGGCATACCCAATGAAATCGTGGATCATAGAGGGCCAGAAGTACCCTAACCTCTGGATTTTATGGGACAGCTTCGGCCCAACTTGATGGGCGCCACAGGAATCGGCATGAACCTCTTGCATAACTTGAGGTATCTCTACTCCTTGGATGCAACGGAGGAGGACACCATCGAAACTCCGCTTATAAAGAATTTGTTCAAGACTGGGGCCACTCTGGAGGGTAAATTGTAGTGCGCGGCGTCGGATTCGCTCGCGCTCAGCCCGGTTGTCCGGGAGGCGACCATTTTGGAGATACTCGACAAAAGGTGCCCTCCAGTCGGGAGTGGCTTCAATCACTGCGTCTGACGAGCCCGGGACCCCTGACGTAGAGGGTCCGGCAGTGAGATGACTTACCCGTAGGCCATCATTGTCCTCTTGGGTGACGGGAGAAATAACTCTCCGGTGTGCCACATGTATGATCAAATCATCTTGCTCGGGTTCTGCGAGCGATGTGGTAAAGCCAGCCAGGGCGTCTGCTTGGCCGTTCTACGACCGTGGGACATGGGTGACCTCTGGTCGAGAAGAGAATTGGTCCATTAGGTGGAGGGTGTACTCCAGCAACGGTGAAAGCTCCGGCTTCCTGACGACGTAGTCGCCATTAACCTATTTGATTACCAGCTCGGAATCTCCCTTCACATGTAGATGGGGCACATGGATCTCAAGGGCCAACTCGAGGCCAGTAATGAGATCCTGGTACTCTGCCTCATTGTTCGTAAAACCTTCTGACAGCAGGAACGAGTATGGTAGGACGGCCTGTGCCGGGGTGATGAAGACAATACCCAGGCCCACTCTGTTGAGCTTGGGATCATTGAGCCTCCTGCCGATGTGGCTCTGGGAGGCACCGTCGAAATGCATTTTCCAACACGGGACAACATGATCGACCGAGAGGATTGTCTCGTCAGGGAAATCCAGGTCCAGGGATTGATCCGCGGAGGTTGGATGGGCAGCTAAAAAGTCTGCCAACGCCTGTCCCTTAATGGCCTTATGAGTTACTAAACTGATATCAAAATGCTGGAGAATCACCGCCCACCGTGCGAGTCGACCAGTCAGCATGGGGCGGTTCAGGATGTACTTCAGTGGGTCTACCCGGGAGACCAATTGCACCTCATGGTGCTGCAGGTAATGTCACAACTTTTTCATGACGAATACGAGCGCAAGGCAGCTCTTTTCAATATGAGAGTATCTTACCTCCGTATCGAGAAGCATGCGGCTGAGATAGTAGAGACTGTTCTCAGTACCCTCGTTATTCTTCTGGGCGAGCAGCGCACTGAGGGATTTCTCCAGGGCGGTCACATAAAGGACCAGCGGCTTTCCGGAGACGGGTGGCATCAAGACTGGAGGTTGGAGCAGATACTGCTTGATTTCCTCAAAGGCGGTCTGACACTCCTCATCCCATTCGTAGGCGGCGCCTTTCTTCATGATCCGGGAAAAGGGCTTACACTTGCTAGCCAGATTCGTGATGAATCGGCGTATGTAGGCTAAGTGGCCTTGAAGGCCTCGAATCTCCCGAATGTTGCTTGGGGGAGGCATTTGGCTGATGGCCTTGATCTTCTCTAGGTCGATCTCGATACCTCGGTATCTGACAACAAAGCTCAGGAACTTTCCAGAGGTGACCCCGAAGGCACATTTCAGCGGGTTCATCTTCAGGTGACGGGAACGGAGGAAACCGAACACTTTCTCAAGGTCTTTGAGATGGTCCTGGCGCTGACATGATTTGACTACGAGGACTTCCACGTATCATTCCACCAATGTCCCGAGGATCGGTTTGAATATGCGATGCATGGCCCTCTGATAAGTGGCACCTACATTCTTCAAACCGAATGGCATAACCTGGTAGCAGAATGTACCTTGGGGAGCCCTGAAGGCAGTGGACTCCTTGTCTTCGGGGGCCATCCGGATCTGGTTGTACCCGGAGTATCCATCCATGAAAGAGAGGGCTTGGAACCTGGCGGTGGCGTCAATCAATAATTCTGTCACTGGGAGTGGGAAGTCATCCTTTGGGCAATGGCGATTAAGATCGCGGAAGTCGATGCAGACTCTGATCTGCCCATTCTTCTTCCTGAATGGAACAATGTTGGAAAGCCATTTGGGGTACTGGACCTCCTTAATGAAGTTGGATTTGATAAGCTTATAAACTTCGGCCTCAACCATGGCACCATGGGAAGGGTGCATTTTCCTGGGAGGCTGCTTAAACCCATGATGTTTTGCCGGGAGGCCCAGACGGTGAACGACTACCTGGGGATCTAGTCCTGGCATCTCATTGTAACTCCAGGCAAACACATCACGGTGTTGTTTTAGGAAGTCTACGTACTGCTACCGCTCCTCGAGGGGCATGGATGCACTGATCAATGTGGGTTTCGGATCGGCCTCGCTACCAAGGTTCACCTGTACCAGTTCATCAACCGTGGTGGAGACGCCTTCTTCAAAGGCGGGGGGAGCATCCTCCAGGTCTTCCTCCCCACCCGTGGGGGGGCTTCCCGCAACTGGAGGTACTTCTGGGCCATCAAGATCCGAGGGGCAGCTGGGGCCGGCTTGGGCAGCAGCGGTCATCGCATCGGGAGACTCACTTGCCATTGAGACCGTAGCAATGAATGCATTCGATCCTATCCCATCTGGCCTTCGGCCTAAGGGGCCATGTTTGATAATATCAAAGCAGTAGTGACGTGTCGGCCTGAGTCGGTGGATTCCAGCCCGACAGAAGAGACACGTATGGCATACCGTTGTCATCATAATCTTGACGTCCCGGTACCGTACAGGGGTAGGAGGTTCCTGGGTGACCTGATCCTGGTTGATGTAGGAGTACGAGGTGATTTTCCGCCGTCGCTTGGACACGGGAACATGCCTTCCTTGCGTACTCGAAACAACAAAACATTTCCCCATGTCGGGGGTCGTGGACTCCAACCGGTGGATCAGAAGGACGTAGGCGTCATCCATGCTTGCCCAAGGATCACCTGTGACTAGGGCGGGTCCATCCTCACTTACTAGGATTTGTTTACCCTTACTTTTGTAATAACCCGCATCCAGATAGCAGGCCTCACAAGAAGCGAAAGGGGACGCATCTCCTTGGAGCACGCCTACTCGACCGTTGAGGGAGTACTTGAGGCACTGGTGATACGACGAAGGGACCGCTGCATGAAGATGGAGCCATGGCCTACCCATTAATGCGTTGTAGGCAGTGTCCTGAGAGACGACCATGAACTCGGTGCTGGAAACTAAGCCACCGAACTGAGTCTTCAGGCGGATCTTTCCGACTGGGGTTTGCTCAGTCCTATCATACCCCTGGATCCTGAGGTCAGAGGGAGTCAAATCACCTTCAGACAGACCCAGCTTTTGCAATGTCCGGGTCGGAATTAGATTGATTCCAGAACCCGTGTCAACGAGACAGCGACGGACTTCCACGCCATTAAAATGGCCAGTGACGTACAGCGGGCGAATGTGCCCCTGTATAGGAGGGTCCTCATCTTCACCGGAGAACGAGATAACCGCCTGACACTCGGCATTTTCAATCGCCTCGGTATGGAAGGCTTCTGCAGCTGCTACCTCCATCTCAAACTGGAGGGGTTCCTTAAGGCCTCAGCAAGTGCCTCGCGCATTTCGGATGACAGGAGAAGGGCCTCAAGGATGGTGAGCCTCGCCAGAATTCTTTCCAGGTGTTTCAAGACATCATACTTGCGTGCCAAACGCGAACCTCTGCTTACAGCAGGTCACTCGGCACTTGGAGACACAACGGGTCCTGCTGGTTGGACCGGCGATCGGCTAGTACTGGGTACATCCTGCTGCCTACTAGTTGAAGCCTGGAGGATAGTCGCCGGACTAGGATTGGGTAGCAGAGGCTGGCCTGTAGCCGGGCAAGACTGACTGTCATACGAACGAGGCAGCTCTCCCCGATCCAGTAGCACAAACAGCGGTGGAGGTAGAGCCGAGGGCGTTAGATGGGGTTGCGCGTGATGAGATCTGTGCTGAGCCTGCTGCCTGGTCTCAGTAGCATGCACGACTTGGCCAAAAGTTCCTGCTGACGTACCTCGATGACCGGCACAATTGCGATTCCGCTGACGTTGACGTTGGCTGGGAACGTTGGGGAGGTCTGCCTGGCGTTCCCTTTCATCGGGGGTCATATAGGGCTTTACCAGCTCCACGGTGTTAACCGAAGCGTACCCTTGACTGTCGCTCGAGGAGTCATCTGCCACTGGGCGGATTCTAGGAGGAATCCCCATTTCAGGGGGCATAAAATCGCCGAGAGTGCGGGATGAAGACGGCACCGGGGGTGCGCGTTGCTTCTTCTTGCGTCGCCACTGCTTGCCCTTTTGGGAAGAGGTCAACTGTGAAGATGATGCAGAGGCACCGGATACTTCTTCTGAAGGCTCCGACTGCTTCAGGCACGCCTGGATGATACTATGGGCACGGACGACAATTTTTCGAGCCATCCAGTCATCGTATTTCCGGGATCCGCGGCTGGGGACCTGCTGCCACTCGCTTTCGCTATCGCTGCCGATCTCTGATCCTGCAAAGACACCCGCCACTTGTGCTGGTGTCAGGCCCAACTTGACTATGTTGTTGTTAACCTGTTCTTGAAGCCAGTCTTTGAACACATATCATTGCTTGAGTGCGTGCCCCAGAATCCGATGATAAGGGCAGTAGTTGGGGCGATCGGTAAGATTTTCCTCTGCCGGCCTTCTGTACTCGGGAAAGCGCACAATCCCTTGCTCTAGAGCACTTCAGAAATAGCCAGGGACCTGATTTTCATTAAACGAATAAGTCTGGTACCTTCTTTCCGGATAGGGGGCCCTGGGGTCCTGGCCCTGACGAGGGACCGGAGGGGCCTACCGAGGAGGTGGCGCCGGATTGTCCCGCCTAGGTGGCGGTGGCGCATTGCACGGGGGAACCTGTCGGTTCTGAGGCGGTCGCTGCTGGGCAGGAACCTGTGCTTGAGGTGGAGGACCTCTGCGGGGTTGCGGGGGTGGTGTCGTAGGTAGTAACTCTAGCTTCCTCGGGGCTTCTATTTGGGCCACCGTGACAGGTTCAGTCCTGGCGGCCATCCTAGCTGGGATCATGGGGGGCAACAAACGTGCCTGACTAGCCTGTTGTAGGGCTTCCTCGAGGCGCTGAGCCTTATCTGAGAAATCCCTGAACCCTCCAGGGTAGTTCTGGGTGATCAGAGAGGGTACCAGCTCTGTCTTTATGTTCCCTACACACATCATCAGTAATTTCTCCTGAGTCAGTGGAATATCGAGGGAATACGTAAGTCCCTTCCACCGAGCGATGAAATCGGCAACCCGCTCATCCAGCCTCTACTTGCACTTGAAGAGGTCCGCAATGCTGGTCTTCCGCGTGGTGGAGCTGAACCGGTACAGGAACTGTCGGCGGAGATCCTCCCAACTGGTCACCGATCCGATAGGGAGCTGGTTGTACCAAACGAATGTCGGACCTTCCAATGTCTGTACGAAACAACAAAGTTGGGCGGCTTCTTGCTGATCCGGGGTCCCCAGCATGGGTCCACACGTGGAATAGAAATGAGCCAAGTGCTGGGGCGGGTCCCCTGTCCCGTTGAAGGGCGAGAAAGTGGGGTTCCCAAAACCCGGAGGTGCGGGCATATCATACACCCACGCGGGATAAGGCTTGCCATCCGGTGGGACCACCACCTGCCGCGTTTCTAACACTTCAAGGCGGGCTGTGAGTGCCGCAATAATATCATCCGGGTGGGGTTCCCTATCTTGACGGGGATCCCTAACCACAAGTGCATTTCCAGGTTCTTCAACACGGTAGACGGCTTCGGCCGCTCGTGGGTCAACTGGCTGGACGACCTGTGGGGCGACTGGGGGAACCCAGACTGGATTCTTCGGGTTGCCCTGTCGCTCAGGAGGGGTTGGCGAAACGTATCGCGCCCTCTTTCCATACGTCCCGGATTCTTCCCTGTCTGCGGCAGTAGCATGATCAGGGTTGCCCGAAGGCATCTCACCGGGGGTAAATTGTTCCTGCCCCTACTGCCCCGGCCTAGGATCACCATAGTCGGGTCGCCGCTCTGCGGCGCGCTCAGCCAAAAGTTCGTCAACCAGCCTCTTCTGCTCGGCAAGCTGCTGGTGTAACGCGGACTTTTCGGGATCTTTGTCTATTTTCTGCACAGAGGCGGACGGGTCGGAGTGCTTGACAGTTCCGACTTGCTCCTTACCCTTTTCGGTGTTTCGACTGAGTATCAACGACTCGGTGGGTACGGGGAGGCCTAGCAGGTTCCTCTGCTGATGGGTAACTCTCCCTGATGGGTCCAGCAGTGACGACACGCCCTCAAGGGGTAGGTCTCCATCAAGGAGTTCGAGCTCATATTCCTTGTCCACAATGTCGGTCATGTGGACCGCAACGCCTCTCGAGGGCATGTCCTCGATATCGCATAGCGAATCAGGCTTCCGTCGGATAGGGTCGAAGAGGAGAGCGGCATAGTGTCCCCAACCACGAACTTGCACATGGGGGTGGCTTCCCTGATGATTCTGCGGAGTGCTTTAAAACTCTGAACGCATTTCCGTTGAAGGGCACTCTGGCGGCCTAGCGACTCAGGGTGTTGGGCCACAAGAAGCGCGGCTGCATCGATCAGGCGGCACTGCTCGCCGATTTCTTCAAAGTGATCCCTACTTCTAGGGTACACCACCCATTTGTAACGGAGGCGGAAGTGCGTCTCCCATAGGGTTCGACAAAATCACCCCACTTCTTCAGGGGTAAGAGACTCCGGTACGCGAAAATTCAGCACCGTCGTCGGCCAGAATTTCTCCGGGAAGTAATCTGCTGCAAGAATACTCTAGAAGCTCCTGGGCTCAAACTCAGGGTCTGGCCCTATGTTTCCCCACTCGTCAACTGTGGGTGGCTGAGGGACCGATAGCGGCACCGAGGTGGACCTCTGGGATAGTATACTTGGCGTCGGAGAATACGGAGAACGAGCTGACTGGCCGCCGAACTCCGGGCCATCCTCCGAAGAGCGAGGTGACCTGGCCACAATGTCACAGTATGATGGGCTGATAGCCACAGCTTCCGGCATAGGAATCGCAGCTACTGGTGACCGGTCATGTTGTTCCTCTACTGCCATTGGCCCCCAAAATAGCTCTCCGTGATCTCTTGTAGAGGTAGGTGGCGCTTCTGGTGACGAGGACGATGATTGCGCGGTCGAGACCTGGGGAATTCCCAAGATTTCTTCCTCTTGGATGTACCTGCGGAGAGATATGGGAATCTGGTGGACCTCACATTCCGGGAGAATGAGGCTAACGCGTCTGGTTCCTGCCCCAATCCTTGATACGGAGGAGCGGGGAGAAGGTTCCATCAATGAATCGCATTCCGCTTCAGAGTCGGAGAAGAGGGCAGGTTTGATCTCCACACGGGCTTTCCCAGGACTCTTCTTGTGGCGGCAACGACCTGCTCTCCTGCCCCGGGGTGGCTCTTCGGGACAGGGTTGATCCCTATCATGGAGTCCCGGGGCGGCGCTGGCGCCGTGGCGGAGAGGGACCCCACTCGAGATGGCTGAGGTGCGAGGGGCACCGGGGAAAATGTCGAAGGGTACATGGGGAGGACCTTCACGAACAGCACCCGTGTGGGCGGGGCCTCTGTTGGAATTGGCACGAGCATGGGGAGGACCTCCATGGTCACTGCGGGCGGAGCGAGGCTGACCATCACTCCTATAGTTGCCGGGGCGAGGAGGACCTTCGCCGGTTGCAGAGAGGACGTAGGGAGGGCCCCCACATTGGAGAAGGACCGGATGGACGGCTCTTCAGATCGGCGGCCAGGGGCAGGAGAATGGACTCCATACCCTGTATGGTGGGCGCGGGAAAGATTTCCACAATGGGCGTCACTGCCGCGGGGTAGGTCTTCCTTGGGGATGGGGGTAGCACGAGGCATGCCTCCATGACGCACTTTAGAGCGGGGAAGGACCACGCTCTGTGAAGTAGTGGCACGGGGAGGACCTCCGTACGGGGTGATATCACCACGGGATAGCTCACAGCGATCACCACTTGGGCCGGCAACCCGGAGAGTCAACCCAGCCTGCCCGTGGGACGGTTGGGGTCTCGATCCTGGTTGGGTAAAAGAGTGCCCCTGCTCAGGGTATGCGGGGGATTCGTGATGCACATCGGCGGTGGCTCGGGCCACTGTAGCTGTCGACGTCGATGCGCCTAGGCGAGCGTCCTCGTCCAGGGCCCGGTGCTGACGTCGGGTCAGGCGAGCTGGTGCAGGTGGAGCAGGGGCATGGCCTGCCTGTTCTTCCTGCGGAGCCGGATGGCGGCGCTGACGCGGCCGGGCGGGAGCTCTCACCTAGAGCCCTTGGGTTGGGACCCTGAGTGGGCTGAGCTGGACGGCGCCCGCCTCTTCGTTGTAAGGAGAGGAGTCGTCAAGGCTTTCCAGGGACAGGCTCCCGAAACGGTTGAACGTTGGGGTGGGGAGCAGGGTCTCCCTGCGCGGCCTGTTAGGGCGGCGTTGACGGCGAGGCCTAGACGCCTCCAGGTCCAGGCGGGCCATATCCCTAGTTGGGATGACCCCTTCCTCCTCGTACCTGCGCACGAGGTTGTTGATCACCCTTCGCTGGATGACCTCCGATGGGGAAAGGGGACGTGGGCGCCCCGTATTCCGCGATGTGGCAGTCGTCGTAGTAGTAGCGGCGCCATGTGGGGCGGCTGTGGCGATGTTGCCCCTGCCCCTGCGTAGGCTAGTGGGCGATGATTGCGTCTCTGTAATAGCAAACTGGTTCCTGAGAAAGGAAGTGATCAACTCATCAGCACTAAGAGGAAGAGGACTGACAGCCAGTTCCCCAGCATCCTTCCATTCTCCACATCTGTAAGAAGGATCCACTCCAACACGCTGCAGAACAGAATGCCCCACGTTCTACTGCCCCGACTTCTGGTGAGTTTCACGACAGGTCCGCTATTTGCTTGGCGGGACCAGGCACCGGATATCTGGATCCGGCGACACGTCAATCTATTGGTGTCTCGAACGCTACTAATCTCCATACTGAGGAGAAGAATTTCACATCGGGTTCACCATTTCTATTTCCGACGCTTCCGCCGGGGCGCGCGCGCATCCGTCCGTCCGTGGAGGAGGACGCGCAGCTTCATTGCCCCGCATTCCTGCTTTCCAAAGGCGGGCGGCGTTCGTTCCTTATTCAGGTACGTCTGCTCCTTGATCGAAACGGGATGATGGGATGTTGGTTCTTCCCTCCATTGATTCCTCCTCGGAGCTCGTCACCTAGTCCGGGTCTCCCTCATAGATTTAATACGTAGTTCGTGAAACTCTTCCCAGCGCCATGCTTCCATGGACGCCGGTTAATTACACTGCTTCTGTCGGGACATTCCAAAGGGTCCAGGCAGGGCAGCAACCTTCAGTCGGGGGAGTAGTCACGTTGAGGCATCAGTAGCATGTCTGGATGCTGGGGCGCCTGGCATGTTTGTCTGTCGTCCCTGGTCACAGGGCTTCTCGAGGGCGTGGAAGCCCGAGGCATCCCACATCGAACGCGGGGAATTATTTTCCATAGGCACATATCTGAGGTTTTCCTCAGCTTACCGTGTTTAACATAGGGTATGCCGCGAGTTTAACGTCCAGCGGGGACGGGTCAGCCCGATCAGAGCATTAGCTAGGATATATCGGATTGAGGGATTTCTCTTGAAGGGATTCCGATACCAGGGCCAGCCCATAGGCGGCTGTGAAGGATATAACGACATGGTCTCACCGGGATATGACGGTCCGGGTGAGGATCAGGGTGGATAGTGGATGAATGGAGCGGAGGGGAGTGAAATGGGACCATCGCAGGGGGCGACGGTGGAGTTGGGATTGAGCCTTGAAGAGGCTTCCTACGTATCCCCGTGGCAGGGAATCAAAGTCCGCGTAGTTCGGGATGGTGTCGGTAAACCGGCATGAGGTTGGACCTTGATCTGATGGGCATCGTCAGCGAATCGACGTGAAAGTAGACCCGTGAGTCCACTAATGGTGGGCTTGAACCTCGGGAAGGTTTCCTACGTACCATGCCTTGACATGGATCAAAGTCCTCGTAGTTCAAAGGATTGATGGAATACAGTTTAACATCATGCGAGACGATAGTGAACCCTGACGTGAATGAATGATGGGCGATGGGTGTCGGCGAACTGACGTAAACGAGGGACCTTGGTCTGATGGGAGATGGGAGTTTGGCACACTGACAAGGAGACGGTTTGGGCCAATGATTATTGGGCTTGAACCTCGAGAAGGTTTCCTACGTACCATGCCTTGACATGGATCAAAGACCTCGTAGTTCAGGTGGAATACAGTTTAACGTCATGCTGGACGTAGGTAGAAGTCGACGTGAATTGGATGATGGGTGGGCTTGAACCTCGTGGAGGCTTTCTACGTACTATTCCTTGACATGGATCAAAGACCTCGTAGTTCAAATGGGGCTTTGTCGGCGAACCGACGTGAAGGTGGACCTTGGTCCGCTTGTGGTGGGATTGAACCTTGGGAAGGTTTCCTACGTACCATGCCTTGACATGGATCAAAATCCTTGTAGTTCACTAGGGAATGGGTGTGCAGTTTAATGTCATGCAGGACAAAGAGACATACAGTTTAACGTCATGCTGGACGGGAGTGTGCAGTTTAATGTCATGCAGGACGTGGGTATGACCCGACGTGAAAGTAGACCAGTGAGTCCACTAGTGGTGGGCTTGAACCTCGTGGAGGATTCCTACGTACCATGCCTTGACATGGATCAAAGACCTCATAGTTCAAATGGGATGAGTCGCAACGGCTTGCCATTGGACCGAAATGCAGTTTAACGTCGTGCTGGACGGGAATGGGACCCGACGTGAAATGACGTGTGGGATTGAACCTCGGGGAGGCTTCCTACGTACCATGCCTTGGCATGGATCAAAGTCCTTATAGTTCTCTATGGATTGGGTCGCAACGGCTTACCACTGGACCAGAATGTAGTTTAACGTCGTGATGGACTAGAGTCGGACCCGACGTGAAATGACGGGTGGGATTGAACCTCAGGGAGGCTTCCTACGTACCATGCCTTGACATGGATCAAAGTCCTCGTAGTTCTCTAGGTGATGGGGGTCAGGTTCGGTGCTCACTCTAAGCCCACGTGAGTTATTCTCGGTGTGATAAACAAGAGGTTGCAAGGACCTGACGATCACGTCGCGAAGGATGCATCCGTGAGAAGTGAAGAGGGGCTTACGCGTTAGGCAGCCCATGGTGTTGGGACTTACTCCAGGATGGAGGCCCATGGTGCGACAAAGCGCGAGAAAGATGGACCTTTGTCCAATGATGGGAGGTACCTCATCCCATATCACGCCCTCCACTGACCTTGGTAGTGGGGAAGTACGGAGATGCAGAGGTGCAGCCATCCGTTGGGGAACTAGGGTCGCCCTTCTCCTACGAACATACGCCACTCCGAAAAAAAGGATATCAACCCTTGTGGATGGGTGATTCCATTCCCGTGAAGACGAGTGGTGTAACGAATGTTCGAGCTGGGGGGGACCCTTCATGAGGGAGACGAGGTCGGATCACAGTTTAACGTCATGTGTTGAGGACACGGTGCTTGGCATTTTAACGTCCTGCAGCTCGGACGAGGTGGGTTCACTCCACACCCTTAGGACTTACATAACCAGTACCCTCTGGTCCTTGGGGGAGGGAAGGTACCAGTAAGGCCATGGTCATGGGGGGTTGTGGAACGAACCATCGCGGGGTCCACGTTAGCGTGGCTATGTGGAGAAGCAATAGCCGTTAGCGTGCCTATGCGAAGAAGCATTAGTCGAAGCAACGCTAAGAGTGGTATTGTCCATGGGACTTTGAAATCACATCGTGCAAACCTGGAGGGTCGCACGGGAAGAGGAATTTCTAAGCAAAGGAGTGTGCTTCGCGAAGTGGAGTGCCTTGGCCTTAGCATGGGGCGCAGGTGGGAATGGAAGGTGCTTTGCGAAGTGGAACAGTGTTCGCGGAGCACTGCCTTGCGAAGCAGGGGTGCCTCGCGAAGCAAGGTCCTCCAAAGCAGTCTGCTTCACGATGTGGAGTGCCTTGGCCTTAGCATGGGGCATGGGTGTGAATGGAAGGTGCTTCACGAAGTGGAACAGAGCACTGCCTCGCGGAGGAGGGGTGCCTCGCGAAGCACGGTCTTGCAAAGCAGTGTGCTTCGCGATGTGGAGTGATCCTACCTTAGCATAGGGATCACTCGTATGGGTTGGGTGTTTTGCGAAGCACAAGTGCTCCGCGGATGCCCGAGTTCCCTTGGGAATCCCTTTCCTTTGCAAATGCCCTTGAGCTTCGCGAAGGGCATCCCTCTCGGAAGAGGGGCCCAAAACGAGACAAAGCAGAGTCGTCTCGCGAAGTAGGAATACCTCGCGGAGCTCATGATTCCCGGGGCAAAGAGTGCTTCGTGATTCGGGAGAGGAGAAGACGAAAGGTCGGATTGTCCGTCCCCGGGACTCAGGGGGAGTCCAGTATTTATATGGAAGGGGCGCCGCGAAGCAGAACTCGTGCGCCACCTCTGTTGGTTTGCGGCGGCTCGCGAACATCAAACGCGTTCGAGGAGCATCACCGCCTCTGGAGCTTCACGGCGGATCGCGAACGTCAAACGCATTCGCAGCGCATCACAACCTCTGGAGCTTCACGGCGGCTCGCGAACATCAAACGCGTTCACGGAGCATCACCGCCTCTGGAGCTTCGCGGCGGCTCGCGAACGTAAAATGCGTTCGCGAAGAATCACCGCCTCTGGAGCTTCGCGGTGGCTCGCGAACGTCAAATGCGTTCGCGAAGAATCACCGCCTCTGGAGCTTCGCGAGGCCGCGAAGGTCGGGGCGCTTCGCGACGGGGCATCGCGTGAATGCTTCGCGTCGGGGCTTCGCGAGGCAGCGTGCCTGCATTCCTTTTTTCTCCTTTCTTTTGGGCCATATTTTGGCGCCAACAGTTATGTTAAATCGACATAATATTAACAAGTATGTAAAGAATAAAATATATAATATATACACAAAATTTAAACAAAATCCCCCAAGGGAAATATTAATTCAAGAATCACCCTACATAATTTGAGTTATAATGAAACCATAGGTCAAATTATTAGTCTATCCCATGTTTGGATGCTTTTATTTATCAAGGAGTTTTAATAAAAGTCTTGATTTGAATTAATTAAGTTAGAATCAAGAATATTTTCCCTTAAAAGTATTTGTGTAACTTTGAAAAATTTGTTAAGGAAATTTGATTTTATAATTTTAGGATTGGGGATTCCACTCAATAGATTAAGGAACTTCATGTTAGTACCATTGGAATGATTGCCTACCTAAATACCATCAAATAATTTTCCCAAGACCTTATCTAGGATATTTGAAGGGGAATATGGATCCTTGTCACTAGAATACCATTTTGATAGTATATTCTGAAACTAATGGAGGGGTCTATTGGGATTCTATAAAATAGTGGTAGACTAATCAAATTTATTTATTATGTCACACTTGGTAATCAAGATAATGTACTAAAATATACTTTTATTTATTGTAAAAAATAAAAAATCATTCAACTGAAACATTATACTTGTTATCAATATTATATAAATACAATATCCTAGCCCATTCTTACTCCCAGAAGTATTATATATTATTATGAATTATACAATGCCAAGAGAAAAATTTAGATGTTCTCAAGTCCCCAATTATTACTAATCCTTATAAGGAGGAAGGGGAGGAGGTGAAAAATCCTTCTAGAAACACATGGATAATACATTTGATGCACAATGCATCATGTTATCATCCATGAATAGTGATATACAAAATATTTATAGTGACCCTAGCCTTTTACGCATATTATTACATGATTTTAAGCATAACCGACCTTCAAATACAAACCAAGGATCATAAATTCTAGTGGATTTGGAATATTAGGTATATAATTAAACAACATGAAACCAAAATAAAAACATGTTTTATTTAATCTTCATAATGAGATCCTAAATTACTTTGATCCTTTACATCTTTATAGGATAACCTAAGGAATACAGGAACAAAGGGATGAGCTAAAAAACCCAGTAAGGTAATAAGCATATGAATAAATCATAGCACATGGGTTAGAAGGTATAACATGATGACATAAAAAGTTAATGAAAATTAATAAACATAAGGAATCATAACATGTAGAATATGGGATCATATAAACATATCATCATAATAATTTAGAAATAACATACAACATGACATAATCATGAGTCGTGGATAACTTCCATGACCATTGTACATCGAGGATCATGAGTTAAGGCTAACCACCAAGACCATTACACATAGAGAATCATGAGTCAATGCTTACCACCAAGACCATTGCACATGGAGTAGCATGAGTTAAGGCTAACCACAAAGACCATTTCACATGATGCCTCATAAGACTAAAAATTACCCAATACATTGGAGTTATATTTGGGTGCACCCGTCATAACATGTTCCTTAATATGTGTTCTACATGAAGAATCAAGCATAAGGGTAACCTATGGAAAGAATTGGGTATCATAATCATGTCATAAGGCATAAAAATGGAATATCATAATGGTGTCCTTGAAATAATGGATTTAAATCATAAATGTAAATTAATAATGGAAAATAGTCATAGATAATGATAAGTGATGTCAAAACTGAAGTGAAAACATGTAAAAAGATTGTTTAAGAAATATTAGAAATGAAACATTTTTGTGCATTTTAATGAAAATATTAAAGAGAATTTAAATAAGAAAAGGAATATTTGTTTTCATAAATAAATAAATGGAAAAAATAGTTTTTCATGAAAAAATGAGTGATTTTATAAAAATAGTGGTGTCTTAAAACAAATTATGTAGTTCACTTGAAAATGGGTAAGAAATCGGGAAGTTTCCTTTAATTGGGCTTGCTTATCAGGAAGAATTTAGAAAGGAACATTTTTAAAACATGTATTTACATAAAAAAAGATGGATTAATTGATCAAGATACATGGTTTTTTAATATATAAAAAAATTGTTAGAAGTATATAAAAATTAATAATAATTAACACATAATGGACAATGGAAAATGAAAACTCGATGTCCTTGAATGTGATAAATCAACACATCGCAGACAGTGTTTTCATTTTTTGTATAAAAATAGAGGGGAATGGAATTTATGGTGGGTTATTACATTAACAAAATAAAATTAAAGTATATAATTGATACTAGATTTATAATTTCACTTGTATAAGGGGAGGTGAGTAGAGGAAAACAAAATAAATTAAATTAAAATAAAAAGAAATAGGTTTTTACATCTTGAATTCTTCTTCTAGAGAACCTCCTTGAGGAACTTGAATTTGGTTTTATATTGAGACCAAAGGATCCTAGATTAGGGGAAATACTTGGGAATATGATTGGGTAGAATTTGGACAAGAATCAATGCTTTAGAGGTGTGAGGAGAAGGGGTGGTATTTATAGTGGGAGGAGAGGAGTTTTTTTTATTTTATTCATTTGTTTATTATATTGGATCAAGACTATGAATAGTGAGTATTATTGTGGCTAAAAACAGTAAATTTAGCATGTTATTTTGAGATAATGGCGACTTACATCATCCATGACTCAACCATGACTCAAAAATTCATTTATTTACTTAAAATGTTAAATTCCATAAATTATTGTATTTCAGTATTCACCAAAAATTAAACTATTTCAGAAAAAATACCAAAACATTACCCTAACAATTATTATAAGTGTATATTTAAAAAATGGAATCCATTTTATGAAAATACTTTTCTAAATATGATAAATTTAATTTTTAATTAAAATCACCATTTATACGAAAAATACTGATTTTAAAATTATAACCACTTTTATAACACTTTAAAATTTTAATTGAAATATTATTAAATGATATTATAATAATAATACAACAAAATATTAATTTATTAATCTATTTTATGAAAAAAAGTCTTTTAAATCATGATATTAATTATAAAATTGTATGGAAATGGTTTTGTTTCACAAAAACAAATACTTAATTTATCATTTTTAAAACATTTATTTACTTATAATAATATTTAAATATATCATATTTTCATTTATAAGATACTAAAACATTATTTACACTTTAATAGGTGAGGTTACTACACTATTGGTTGATTTACTATTCATAATGGTCACATTGCTATTCCAAAGGTCAAGTTACTATTCCATCGGTATATATTCTTTAATTTCTAAAAATACTTCTCATTTCATTCATTATTAATTTATAATGTTTTTATAGTATTTTAAATGAGATTTTATGTGGTTTATACTATAATAAATAATTATAAGCAGGTAATTTCCATTGATAGTATTCTGGTTTGTTACATCCCCCCCCTTATAAAATTTCACCCTCAAAATTTCATTTTAGAACCTAAGGAGAAAATAGGTGAGGGGATAAATACATATCTAATAAGAATATAAAAAAGAACCTATGAACATATAAGGATAAACTTGTAAATGAAAAGTATATCATAACATGTGATTCCCTAAGTTTCAATCTAAATTATCCATGGTGATAGAATTATCCCTAGGGTTCTTACTAAAGTGATTTAGTCTCTATCTTCAAAAATAATTAGACCATCCTCTAATACAAACTATATTGATCCTAAAATTTTACAAATATTATTACATGATTTTAAGCACAACTAGCCTTCAAATACAAACCAAGGATCTTGAAGTCCAGTGTCTTTGTAATATTATGTACATAATTAAATAGCATGAAACTAAAATAAAAAAATATTTAATTTAATCTTTATAATGAGTTCCTAACTTACTTAGTGCTCTTACATATTTATAGGATAACTTGGGGAATACATGAACAAATGGATGAGCTAAAAAGACTATTAAGGGAATAAGTATTTGAATAAATCATATAACATGGGTTATAAGTCATAACAAGATGACATAAAAAGGTATGGAACATGAATAAACATAAGGAATCATAACATATAGATAATGGTATCATTTAAACATAGCATTATAAGAATTTAGAAACAATATACAACATAATAATGAGTTAAGGATTACCACCAAGACCATTGCACATGGAGGAACATGAGTCAAGGCTAACCACCAATACCATTGTACATAGAAGAGTATGAGTCAAGGATAACCACCAAGACCATTGCACATGATGTATCATTAGACAAAATATTATTCAATTCATTGTAGTGATATATGGGTACACCCATCATAACATGTTAATGAATATGTGTGCCACCTGAAGAATCTTGCATAAGGATTACCCATGGAACAAATTGGGTATCTGTAGAGACCCGAATCTTGACATACATGGATATTACATTACTTTTGCGGAATACATAATACATAACAAAAAAATACACACAAGGAACATAATAGTTTAGTGTCTTTGGAAACTTGGAACGTAATCTTTTAATCGTGGTGAAAGATCTTCAACATCTCCCATAAAGATCTTTCACTTTTTGTTTCCTTACCTAAAAACTTTCTTTTAATCCTGGGGGAAAATAAAACATAAAAAGGGTGAGCTAAAATGCTCAGTAAGGGTAAGAATGGATAAAATAAAACATACCATATACATTTGACCTTAAAAAACATGAACATAATGTTTAAACATCAAAATCTTGAGCAATGACTTAAAACATGGAAGTACATAAGGCATAGATCATAATGGAACATAAATTATGATAACATAGTATGGTAATAAAACATGTAATTGTGGCATCCATTAAGCACATGTAATTATTTCTATAATATCCAAGGCATTGCTGCCAAGACCATCTTAGTGGACAAAGTCCCTTTCTGAATCAAGTTCACTCCTCATTCCAGTCCTGTAATACTGAACCTGATTAACTTACCGTTCCAGCCATGTCTATCTCAGGAGATATAAATCTTTACCCAATTAATTGGATGGAGATATAGGTCCCACCAATCTCATAATGAAATCATTCTTACTTGTGCCACAAAATAAACATACATCATTCATAATAACCCAATAAATAAAATGGGTTTCATAAACATCATCCTATCATTACATAATACATATAAAAGAAATGGATATCATTTCATAATAAGGAAAGTGACACCATGTAAATAATAGAGACATTATACTTGAAACATACACATATGAAATAATTTCATCTTAGATGAAAAATGGTTTTGATAAAACACTTGAAATGAATTCTTGAGGAAAATATCCTTTCTTCTTCAAAATCATTTTCTTTTCAAAAAATGTCATGAAATTTTAAAAGAAAAGGATTTTTTTGAAAATAGTCATGAAATATTTTGGAGTAAGCCTCATGAAAATAAAGCTTTATAAAACCGTAAAAATCCGTTCATGATGTATACGTTAAAAAAACATTCTTCTTGTACTTTTGTCAAAAAAGTCAAAAAGTACCTTGTAGGGTAAATAAAAGAAAGATTCCTTCCATACCATGGGGTAAAAGTAAAAATGGGTAAAAATGAATTTAAACATACATAAATAAACTTTTATAAAACATGGACATTGATGATTACAATAACCCCAGTAAATACTTACAAATAAGCAATCTCTAATAAAAAGGAGATTTGCAAAATTGTCCCTTACCATAGGTTCAATATGCTTCGTACGTATCCTAACCTCCTGTATAATGATTTAAATAATGTCATTGACTTATTAAAGAATCATATTCATTTTTATGATATCATATATGGTTCACTTATGACTTTATATTACCCGTTCTTTTGTAAATTCCATTTTAAAGAGTGTTTTGGGTAAAATCGTTTCATTTGTCGTCCGTGTTTTGACTTGTAATTATTAATATGATTACTTAGATCATGATTACTTAATTCCAGAATATAAAACATTATTTATATATAATATATATTAATAATCTACATATATATAATAGATCGATAAATGGAAAGAAATACACCGTTCATGGAGACGGTAGGTCGTACGTACGCATGAACGTTGTTTTCGTTTCCTCATTGAATTGAATGGAATTAATTGGATGAAATACATATATATATACATAAATACAATATCATTATTATGTAATATATTTCATGATTACTTATTATATATACATTATAATCATTCATGAATGGTTAATCATTGAGAATGAATCTCATCGCGTCGTGGAGACGGTATTCCGTACGTACACACGAGCGATGATATTGTTCCCATGATCGTGGAATTTTATTGGAGTTTATGTATACTATTATAGAATCAATATCAGTTTAAAATAATCATATATATTTATTATTTACACCATTATACCCATCCAAGTAAGGTGGTGGTGGAAAATAGATAACACCACGGTGTGGAGACGGTATTCCGTACGTACGCAGGCGTGGTGATTTCATTTTCCATAGGATGGATAGATGGTGAAATAGGGTTGTTTCATACTTATAATAACATATCAGTATATGAGTGATACTTATGTTATTACTTCATAATTAAACAACCTAAGAATAAGAATTGGAAGAAGAAATAAAGTTGAATGAATCGGTAACAGACATTACCTCTTCTTTGAAGCGCCTCTTTGAGACCTCCTCTTAGGGAACTAAAATTGGTCTTTGAAGAAGACCAGGACCTATAGGATGTTTCTAAGGAAGTGGAGAAGAGAATTTGGTAGGGTTTTGCCGAGCTTGAAGGCTCAAAGTGGTGTGAGGAAGAGAGGGAGGAGGTTCCCTTTTATAAGGGAGGAGAGGGGCACCTTTAGAAAAACTAAAAATATTATTTTATTATAAAGTCATATTCGGTTTTTAATAGCTCCAAATTGATTTATTTATAAGATAATGTGGGTATGGGTCTAAATACTCTCATCCAATATAATTTAGACAAGTTTAGGTTTGTATTTTAACCTTATCATTTAGATTTAACCTTAAGTTAAATAATTTTACTTTTACCGTGTCTTCTTTTTTTCTTACACTATAAGGTTAATAAACTTACTATTACAAGACAAACGAACCCCAAGTTGTTTATTATTAATATATATAACCTTATATAAATCATTTGGATGAACCTTAGATTTTTATGAATAAAATAACAATTAATAATATAATATTTGTTTTAAAAACTATTTTATGTCAATTTTGACACTATTTGGTAATTGATTTTTGTGAAAATCATAACATAATGATTAGTTCTAAAAAAGTTAAATAAATCAATAATAACATTTCATATTAACCTAGAAAATTATTGTAATTCATAAAAAGTCTCAAATTACATTTATTTGGGTATTTATAACATCAATTATGTCAATATTTCATTAATAAGATAATTACTACATCATCATTGTGTCAAAAATAAATTAAATTATTTAATGTCTAAAAATTATAAAAAAAATACCATTCTGTAGGTAATCCTTATATATTTCTAATAAATATTTATAGTCGAATTTATCTTATGTATAACCCTATATTAAAAATGATTTAATTATTAAACTTTGATTTTAACTATTTTAACCCTTCTTTAAATAAATTAATATTAAATGTCCTAATCTAATCCAAGTGGGCCCAAATGGTAATATTTTATTCCTAAGGTTGTTTTTGGTTGAATTAAAATTATCCAATAGAATTAGGACACGTGTTAGGGTAATAATAATATCATTTTTACCCTTAATTACCCTATTTACTTTTAACCGTGGTAAATAAAAGTAAAACGTTACTATTCACCGAAAATTATTTTCATCTCATTGAACCACATTTTAGTCCTTTATATTAACCATGTCTCTCGGATTTTCGAAATTCCACTCACAGAAGCGGTAAAATTAAGTTTTATGAGACGTTCAGTTTTTTAACTACCACTTAGTGGTTTCACTATTCATCAAAAAATGAAAGTTTCGAGAAAAATACCAAAAATTAGGCCTAAGCTATATTTGATATTATGAATTAAAAAATTATGTCTATTTTAACGAATCCAAAACATATCAGTTACATTAACTAATTTAAAAATTAATTCCCGTCGTCAAAACAAATAGCGTGTTTTTAAGAGATAATAACTATCAAAAGATTGACACTTGTTTATGTCTGGTTTAAATGTAAAATTACATCCAATGACCAAAATTGTATTAAATTGTAAAAATATATTATAAATATACTTTAAAACCACTCAATTTAATAATTTATCATTATTAATTATTTCGATTAAAAAAGTTGTTTTTAATTAAAATTTATTAATTTTCACTATTCATCAGAATATGAAAGTTATCCGAAAAGTACCAAAATTTCACCCTAAGATAATTTCGATATTCCAAATCCAAAAATGAAGTCCATTTTGAAAGATAAAATTTATAAAATTTCAAAAAGTGGGTATTACTATTCATAACGGCCAGTTCATAATAATATTATAATAATATCTCGTTTAGTGAAACTCGGTATTGCATACTACACACGCTATCGAGTAAGGTCGTGATTGTGTGTAATGCAAGGCAAGTCAGGGATGCGTGTTGTGCAAGCTCATTTTGGTGTAGCGTACAACACAAGAAATTAATGAAATTAAAAAGAATATTTTTCATAAAATCTCGGGGTGTTACATTCTACCCCCCTTAAAATGAATTTCGCCCTCGAAATTCGTCGGGGTTATAAAGGGTTTACTACTCGAAAGTTTCTTTAATAGAAACCCGCATCATAAAAAGGAATACCAAAACTTGGATTAAAAAACTAAATTATGAAACGTAACGGTTACCCAAATTAACTCATCACTGGGTTTCCATGTAGGAGAACATAGGTGAAAATATGGATATGGAAGAAAAATCTAACTAGCATGTTCTGATGGAGAGTGGTAGAGAACATGGCTATAAAAAAGTCAAAAATCACAAATCCATAAATTTGTAACGATCTAAGGTACCATCTGATTCATCATATATAAGAGCACTAGGACAACATTTTTGGTTTTCAAGATCATTTCCCTAAGGTTGATGAAATTGGAATTAGAAGAAATACTTTCGTGATTTTGGTACAGTCTCACCGTTGGTCGTTATTTGGAAAATTTCCACTTTATCTCTTAAATAAATGAAGTTGAATTTGTCATTCGTGAAGTGTTAGCAGATCATGTGATAGAATGATGGGTCATTCCATCTGTCTCAAACAAAAGGTTATAAAATTTATCAAAAAATACATAAGTCCATATATAGTGAGATTAATCATATATGGTTCCTAAAATGGACTTATACTTCATATATCATACTATTTAATATAATAAAACTAGTTTCTACTAAACAGGGACTTCTTGTAGGCCAGTGGTAGGTGATAAAGGCCAGTCACACTTCGGTTGTGGGTTCGATTCCCACACCCTTTTCTGACATGATGGGCTGTCGCCCATCCTGTAGGTTGTCCTTTTTCTAAAACTACATTACTATAACATCCCATCAATAATATAGAAAAAAAACTTCTATCCTTAAACAATACTAACTTATGTCCAACATAATCCATTCCAATCTTTAGGCTTATCCAATATACTGCTGTCCAATCTCATATTATAGTGAAAACGATTACCAAAGAGTTCATATAACAAGCATGTTAATACCATCGTTGATCCCTATATATCATAAGATATGTCTTGTTGGTCACATTCCAAACATTCGAAGGCCTTAATCATGTATTCTCTTGAAAAATGAATACCCATTGAATCTTAGTGAAAACATGAGTGTTGTCAAAAGTTAACTCTTTCCACATACCAAAACCCCAAAATTCTATATACTCAAACCATGATATAACTATTTCCTTATATTAGTCATGATCTCATGAATACTGCCAAACATTTCATTTTCTCCTTATCCCTTCATTATGCACATATCATCTTTTTTCCAAAAATATCTCAATCACTTTCCATGGTTATCAGTACCATAAAATTATTGAAAACCACAATAGACCAATACATAAATATTCCAATATTCCATGATACAATATACAACATTATTTTGGAATCCCATTACATAAACACTTAATCATTCCACCACATCTTTTTCATATTCAACATCGCCAATAGTGATCGCATGTGACTTCCCTTTGTCCTTTGCCTTAATTGGTTGCTCATGTCGATCATCACTAACCCTTGGATTAGGGCATTTATTAGCATAATGCCCCATTTACTTGCACTTGAAGCATTGAAGTGTTGGTGGTGCGTTATCTCTAGTCTTTTCTTTATTCACATCATTAGAAACCCTTTTTCCATTACTTCGACACTCATATGCTTGATGACCTTCTTTTCCACACTTAAAACATTTTCTAGTCCCTTTAAGACAATCACCACCATGCTTCTTTCCACACTTTGAGCATAAGGAAATATTCATCTTCTTTTCACCATTATTCTGAGATTTCTCCTTGAACTCCATCTTTCGTTTCTTGTCAAAACTTTGAGATGGATAAGTAACACCAACTTCCATTTCTACCTTGATAGCACAACACACAATTTCTTCATAGCTACTGAAGTCTCTTATAGATAATGCCCTTCGAATATTTGGTTTTATGCCACTGAAGAATCGATCAACTTTACTTTCAGGTTGGATGATAAAGCCAGATACATACCTTGCAAGCCTTGTAAAATTCGCTTCATATACACCAACAGATTTATCATCCTTTTTCTTTAGTTCAAGAAACTCCTTCTCCATCTTTTTTCGAAGAATACGAGGGAAGTACTTATTGAAAAATAAGTTATTGAACTCGTCCCATTCCATGGACTCAATTTCATCTCTTGGCCTTGTATTCTTGATAAGATTCCACCATTGATCAGCTTCACCTTCCAAACAATATACTGCTAAGATGAATTTATCATGTTCAAAACATTGAAGAACTGAAAATATCTTTTCAGTGGTACTGATCCATTTTTCAGCAACAAGTGGATCAGAAGACCCACTGAAAGAAGGTGGACGTTGCCTCATGAAGGACTCAATAGAATATTGTTCCCTTCTCTGCTCATTTGGAAGTCCAGAATGATTCATAGCTTGTGAAAGTATAGTAATAAGATTTTGCACTCCATCTCCCATAACATTTGTTTGTTCAGGAGGACAATCATTGCATTGTCCATTGCATTGATCAACACGGTTCCTTTGGGTTCCATCCATCGTCCAAAACCCAAAAGGAATAGTGTGAGAGGTAAAAATCATGCTAGGGAAAACAACATAGTAAAGGGAGATTACCCTCAATATATAACATCTTAGATTAAATTCTAAGATCATTAGCGCAATTCTAGGACTATAACCTATACGTATACTTATTCTTAGGGACATCCCTAGACATACCTAAGAAATATCTCTAGGGATCTCACTAAAGTTTTCGCATCCTAGTTTCCAAAGGTTGACTAAACCTTTCCTCTGATACCAATTGTAGAGACCCGAAGCTTGACATACATGGATATTACATTACTTTTTCGGAATACATAATACATAAAAAAACAGACACACAAGGACCGTAATAGTTTAGTGTCTTTGGAAACTTGGAATGTAATGTTCTAATCGTGGTGAAAGATCTTCAACATCTCCCATAAAGATCTTCCACTTTTTGTTTCCTTACCAAAAACCTTTCTTTTAATCTTGGGTGAAAATAAAACATAAAAAGGGTGATCTCAAATTCTCAGTAAGGGTAATCATGGATAAAATAAAACATACCATATACATTTGAACTTAAAAACATGAACATAATGTTTAGACATCAAAATCTTGAGCAACGACTTAAAACATGGAAGTACATAAGGCATAGATCATAATGGAACATAAATCATGATAACATAGTATGGGAATAAAACATGTAATTGTGGCATCCATTAATCACATGTAATGATTTCCATAGTATCTAAGGCATTTCTGCCAAGATCACCTTAGTGGACAAAGTCCCTTTCTGAATCGAGTTCACTCCTCGTTCCAGTCCTGTAATACTGAACCGGATTAACTTACCGTTACAGCCATGTCTATCTCATGAGATATAAATCTTTACCCAATGTATTGGAGGGAGATATTGGTCCCACCCATCTCATAATGAAATCATTCTTACTTGTGCCACAAAATAAACATACATCATTCATAATAACCCAATAAATAAAATGGGTTTCATAAACATCATCCTATCATTACATAATACAAATAAAAGAAATGGATATAATTTCATAATAAGGAAAGTGACCATGTAAATCATAGAGACATTATACTTGAAACATACACATATGAAATAATTTCATCTTAGATGAAAAATGGTTTTGATAAAACACTTGAAATGAATTCTGGAGGAAAATATCCTTTCTTCTTCAAAATCATTTTCTTTTCAAAAAATGTCATGTAATTTTAAAAGAAAAGGATTTTTTTGAAAATATTCATGAAATATTTTGGAGGAATCTTCATGAAAATAATGCTTTATTAAACCGTAAAAATTCATTCATGCCGTATACGTTAAAAAACATTATTCTCGTACTTTTGTCAGAAAAGTCAAAAAGTACCTTGTAGGGTAAATAAAAGAAAGATTCCTTCTATACCATGGGGTAAAATTCAAAATGGGTAAAAAGACTTTAAACAAACATGAATACACTTTTATAAAACATGGACATGGATGATTTCAATAACCCCAGTAAATACTTACGAATAAGCAATCTCGGATAAAAATGAGATTTGCAAAATTATCCCTTACCTTAGGTCCGATATGCTTCGTACGTATCCGAACCTCCTGTATAATGATTTAAATAATGTCATTTACTTATTACAGAATCATATTCATTGTTATGATATCATATATGGTTCACTTATGACTTTATATTACCTGTTCTTTTGTAAATTCCATGTTAAAGAGTGTTTTGGGTAAAATCGTTTCATTTGTCGTCCGTGTTTTGACTTGTAATTATTCATATGATTACTTAGATCATGATTACTTAATTCCAGAATATAAAACATTATTTATATATAATATATATTCAGAATCTACATATATATAATAGATCGATAAATGGAAAGAAATACATCGTTCATGGAGACGGTAGGTCGTACGTACGCATGAATGTTGTTTTCATTTCCTCATTGAATTGAATGGAATTAATTGGATGAAATACATATATATATACATAAATCCTGTATCATTATTATGTCATATATTTCATATTTACTTATTATATATACATTATAATCATTCATGAATGGTTAATCATTGAGAATGAATCTCATCGCGTCGTGGAAACGGTATTCCGTACGTATGCACGAGCGATGATATCATTCCCATGATCGTGGAATTTTATTGGAGTGTATGTATACTATTAATGAATCAATATCACTTTAAAATAATCATATATATTTATTATTTACACCATTATACCCATCCAAGTAAGTTGGTGGTGGAAAATAGATTACACCACGGCGTGGAGACGGTATTCCGTATGTACGCACGCGTGGTGATTTTGTTTTCCATAGGATGGATAGATGGTGAAATAGAGTTGTTTAATACTTATAATAACATATCAGTATATGAGTGATACTGATATTATTACTTCATAATGAAACATCCTAAGAAGAAGAAGTGGAAGAAGAAATAAAGTTGAAACAATCGGTAACGGACATTACCTCATCTTTGAAGCGCCTCTTTGAGACCTCCTCTTAGGGCACTAAAATTGGTCTTTGAAGAAGACCAGGACCTCTAGGATGTTTATAGGGAAGTGTATAAGAGAATTTTTCAGGGTTTGGTGGAGCTTGAAGTCTCAAAGTGGTGTGAGGAATAGAGGGAAGAGGTGCCCTTTTATAAGGGAGGAGAGGGGACCTTTGGAGAAACTAAAAATATTATTTTATTATAAAGTCATATTCGGTTTTTAATAGCTCCAAATTGATTTATTTAGAATCTAAGGTGGGTATGAGTCTAAATCATCTCATCCAATAGAATTTAGAAAAGTTTAGGTTTCTATTTTAACCTTATCATTTAGATTTAACCTTAAGTTAAATAATTTTACTTTTGACGTATCTTCTTGTTTTCTTACACTATAAGGTTAATAAACTTACTATAACAAGCCAAAAGAACCCCAAGTTGTTTATTATTAATATATATAACCTTATCTAAGTCATTTCACCGAACCTTAGATTTTTAGGAATAAAATAACAATTAATAATATAATATTTGTTTTAAAAACTATTTTATGTCAATTTTCACACTATTTGGTATTTGATTTTTGTGAAAATCATAACAGAATTATTAGTTCAAAAAAAGTTAACTAAATCAATACTAACATGTCATATTAACCTATAAAATTATTTTAATTCATAAAAAGTCTCAAATTATATTTATTCGGGTATTTATAACATCAATTATGTCAATATTTCATTAATAAGATAATTACTACATCATCATTGTGTCAAAAATAAATTAAATTATTTAATGTGTAAAAATTATAAATAAAATACCATTATGCATGAAATCCTTCTATATTTCTAATTAATATTTATAGTTGAATTTATCTTATTTATAACCCTATATTAAAAATGATTTACTTATTAAACTTTGATTTTAACTATTTTAACCCTTCTTTAAATAAATTAATATTAAATGTCCTAATCTAATCCAAGTGGGCCTAAATGGTCATATTTTATTCCTAAGGTTGTGTTTGGTCGAATTACACTTATCCAATAGAATTAGAAACTTGTGTTAGGGTAATAATAATATCATTTTTACCCTTAATTACCCTATTTACTTTTAACCGTGGTAAATAAAAGTAAAAAGTTACTATTCATCAAAAAATATTTTCATCTAATTGAACCACATTTTAGTCCTTGATATTAACCGTGTCTCTCGGATTTTGGAAATTCCACTCACAGAAGCGGTAAAATTAAGTTTTATAAAAAATTCAGTTTTTTAACTACCACTTAGTGGTTTCACTATTCATCAAAAAATGAAAGTTTCCAGAAAAATACCAAAAATTAGGCCTAAGATATATTTGAAATTATGAATTAAAAAATGATGTCTATTTTACCAAATTCAAAACATATTAGTTACATTAACTAATTTAAAAATTAATTCTCGTCGTCAAAACAAATAGCGTGTTTTTAAGAGATAATAACTATCAAAAGATTGACACTTGTTTATGTCTGGTTTAAATGTTAAATTACATCCAATGACCAAAATTTTATTAAATTGTAAAAATATATTATAAATATACTTTAAAACCACTCAAATTAATAATTTATCACTATTAATTATTTCGATTAAAAAAGTTGTTTTTAATTAAAATTTAGTAATTTTCACTATTCATCAGAATATGAAAGTTATCTGAAAAGTACCAAAATTTCACCCTAAGCTAATTTAGATATTCTGAATCCAAAAATGAAGTCCATTTTGAAAGATAAAATTTATAAAATTTCAAAAAGTGGGTATTACTATTCATAACGGCTAGTTCATAATAATATTATAATAATATCTCGTTTAGTGAAACTCGGCATTGCGTACTACACACACTATCGAGGAAGGTCATGATTGCGTGTAATGCAAGGCAAGTCAGGTATGCATGTTGTGAAAGCTTATTTTGGTGTAGCGTACAAGACAAGACATTAATGAAATTAAAAAGAATATTTTTCATAAAATCTCGGGGTGTTACAGTATCATAACCATGTCATAAGGAATAAAAAATGGAATATCACAATGGTGTCCATGAAATAATAGATTTAAATCATACATGGATATTGATAATGGAATATAGTAATAGATCGTGATAATATATTTCAAACTAAAGTAAAAAAATGTAAAAACAGTGTTTAAGAAATATTAGAAATAAAACATTTTTGTGCAGTTTTATGGAAAATATTAAAGAGCATTTAATGCGGAAAAGGAATATTTGTTTGCATAAAAATAGAAATAAAAAAAGATAGTTTTTAATGATAAAATTAGTTATTTTATAAAAATAATGGTGGATTAAAATATATTATGGAGTGCACTTGAAATTGGGTAAGAAATAGTGAAGTTCCCTTTAATTGGGTATGCTTATAAGGAAGAATTGAGAAGGTAACCCTTTTAAAACATGTATTTCAATGTCAAATAAGGATGAAATGATATGGATACATGGTTTTAGAACATACATACAAAATTTATAATAATTATATAAAAATAAATAAGAATTAAATAGGGGTAAAGATAGAGTAAGTATAACCCGAAGGAAAAAATGAGGATTCAGAGAGAATTGTTACCTTATGTCTGAAAGTGTTCTGTACTTCATCTTAATGTTCTCGATAATAAAATTAGATCCATTAATTATTTAATTAATCAAATTTTATACATTTATTTGACTTATTATAATTTTATTAATTTAATTTATTCCCTTTTTGATGAGTTACAAGATTAAATTTCATCGTTCGGGAGTGTTTGTTTCCTTGGTTTTCATTATTAGTTCACCTGTATACATTTAAGAAAGATCATGTTAAATGATAATAGTTTTCTAGAATTGAAATTATATGTTATTAATGAAACTAATGAATATTAAATGGTCTTATATATCATTTTTTTCTATATTTGAGGATGAATCATAAGATAAAACGTTAATGACAACAATTTCGATTATTTTGGTGTTTTCTCGATCATCACGAAATAGTTTTTTTATTAATTAATATTTTGTATATACGCTAGTTTTAGATCATTAAATAAGATTTAATACATAATTTATAATATTTTTTTAACCTTAAAATGGTTTTATGATCATACTTGAAGGCGGTAATGAAAAATGAAAACTCATCATCCTTTAATGTGATAAAGAAACATATCATAGATGATGTTTTTATTTTTAGGATAAAAGGTGAGGTGGAGAGAATTTATGATGGATTATTTCATTAAAAAATAACATTAAAGTATATAAAATATACTAGAGTGATCATTTCACTTGGATAATGGGAGGTTAGTAAATGAGAATAGAATAAAATAAAAGAAATTGAAGATAAATTAAAAGAAAAAGAAAGAGGTTTTTACCTCATGAATTATTATCCTTGAGAACTTCCATGTGGCACTTTAGTTTGGTATTTTATTGAGACCAAAGGATCATAGATATGGGAAATATTTGGTAAGATGATTGGGATGAATTTGTATAAGCTTCAAGGATTTGGAGGTGTGAGGATAAGGGGTGGTGAGGGGTGATATTTATAGTAGGAGGAGAGAAGTGTTTTTTACTATTTTATCCATTTGATTATTATTTTGGATCAAGACTACGAATAGTGAGGATTATTGTGACTAAATATAGTAAAGAGAGAATTTGAGTTTGAGATAAGGTCCACTTACTTCATCCATGACTCAACCATGACTCAAAAATTCATTTATTTACTTATAATGTCAAATACTGTAAATTACTGTATTTCTCTATTCACAAAAAATTCCACTATTTCAGAAAAATACAAAAAATTAACCCTAACCATTTTATAATTCAAAAATGGAATCCATTTTATGAAAAATAATTTTCTAAATATGATAAATTTGTTTTTTAATTAAAATAATCACTTATACAAAAAAATATTGATTTTAAAATTATAACTGATTCTATAATACTTTGAAAAATTAATCAAAATCTCATAAAATTATCTTATAATATCAAGAAAAAAAATCTTAATTTATGAACCTATTTTATGAAAATAAATTTTCTTTTAAATCATTATATTAATTATAAAATTGTAAATAAATATTTTCCTTTCACAAAAAAATCAAATACTTTTATAATTTTTAAAATAATTATTTATTTATTACAAGATATAAATATATCATATTTTCATTTATAAGATACACAAAAATTATTTATACTTTCATAGGTGATATTATTATTCTATTGACTTGTTAACAATTCATAATGGTCACATTACCATTCAAAAGATCAGGTTTCTATTCCACCAATATAGGTTTCTTAATTTCTAAAAATGAATATTATTTCATTCATTATTCATTTATAAAGTTTTTATTGTTTTCTAAAAGTGATTTTAGAGGGTTTATATTATATAAAATATTTATAATAATGGAATTTCCATTGATATAATTCTGGGTTGTTACAAGCTTGATGAAGACATGGATGTATACACAATGTTGTCATATATCTATGATATTTATCGAGAGAAAGAAATAGAAGAGGGGTAAAATATTTATAGGGCACTCTTTACATGTAATATTGGAGAAGGTTTACCATTTTGGCCTCATTTTGATAAGATAATTAGATATATTGGGTGTTTATAAATTTTGGGTTTCATGCTACCTAGGGAATTGTGTCCAAAACTCATACTCACCTCACTTCCATAGATCATCTCATATTTTATTATGAATTTCAACATGAACAATATAGCTAAGACACTCTTGGATCTATTGCATCTAATTATATAGGAAGATAAATATATAAAGCATGAAAAACATTCTATATTTATGGTGAACAATATGAAAGGTAAAGATAAAATCTGTAAGAATGATTTCAATTCAAATGAAGCTTTGTAACACTCTTCTAAGAAGATTAAGATAAAGGGAAAATATTAGGAGAAGGATTTGGTGTGTTTTTCATGTGCAAAAAGGGCCACTAGAAAATGATTTGTGTCACAGTGAAGAAGTAAGGGGAAGATTTAGATACATTCATTATTGAATATAATCTATCTATTTATAAAAATAATGTATTATATATAACATGTATATCACATATTTTAATCCAAATATAGAAACCAAGAATATTCCTAAAACAACCCAATCTGAGCGATGTTATACCGGTTCCCTGATCTAGTGCACCACATGGCCTCAGATGTGCCTCCCCATATGCTAGGGCTGCTGACTAATAGTGATGTTCTAATGAGGTACATAGGGAGAATATACCTTATTTACTAGATTAATACAATAGTAGAAAACAAGATAAATAATAACCAAGTGATAATAATCAACAACCATGCATCATATAACCAACTCCCCAAAATGGGTAAATTCCCACAACCATACAAATAAACATGTCATGTCAAAGTAGTGTTAAGTTACATAAGAAACCCAAAATAAAGACAAAATAAAATTTATAAAATGGTCCTCAACATCAAGACTGGTTCCCTCATCTATGATTCATCTGATGTCCCATATCAACTATCTAACTTAGGGCCTTTGCACTTATCCAGGCCTACAACCATGAAGTCTGCTCGCGTACCCAACGACAACCCAAGTAGAGTGTGAGTATAACTTAATAGGACACCACCAATAGTTTCTAAAGAAATATATAGTCCAATGAAAATAACAATTCATGCATAAATACAATTAAATAATAAAAAAGGAATAAAAAGTAAATTGGTTCCACAATTAAGCATTTAGAAATTACCCATATATCTCGTTTAGTTTTATCATGACATCCAATCCCACCAACCTACTTCATCCATGTCATAAGTTTATTCCATCAATAGAAATGGTTTTACATTTCCCTTTAATAATAATGGTAATTAATAAATCATTTCAAACTCATATATTGTGGTGAACCAATTAGTTTACTCATAACACACAATTAGGCTTTAGTGCTTGGATCACCATGAAAACACTCTATACAAACATAAGTAATTCCATGTCCATTGTATCAATTATAGGATTTTTAAAACCATGTCTATCCATACTATATCCAAGATAATAATTTCATGTCAAAAAATTCTTACCCATGGGTGGGATCCATCATTTCCCTCATCACTAAACTTTTCATCAATTCACATTTTACAAGGACCAACACATTTTTCATTTTCAACACATTACATAACAAAGGTGAACATAATTTATTTCACCATTATTCCCATGGTTCATCAATTTTATTACATTTAAATCTATTACATAACTATCCCATTTTACCATTAATTCATAACCACAACCATTGAACATACTTTAATCCCATTTTATAACATGGATATACCCCCTTATAATTTATCACTTTTCCCATTGTTATCTCACAACCCATTTAACCTTAAAAGTTAAGACATACAACCCTTTATTCCAAGTTAACATGTTAAACACATATAATTTTTTTTAATCTCATAAACCTTTAAAATCATATTTTAAAAACTCAATTCCCATGTTCAAGGAAGTGTCATACCCCATGGGTGGCCTTAGGCCCAGTCTACTCCTCATCAATTGTAAGAACTCGGGTCTTCTTCTTAGGTATGTTTTCCTTTTTCTGGTGTTTTTTAAGAAAAAGAGTAGTTTAGGGAAATTTCTTAAGTACACGCCATGTAATTTATGAGTACACTTCGTGTACTCGGTTACTGTGGGTAGTCGGGTGCTGGCCGTGTAGTGGCCATACACATGGTCGTGTGTGGTGACCTGGAGACCGCCTAATGCAGGGTCTGGTGAAGGCAAGTACACGGTGTGTACTTATAAAGTACACGGCGTGTACTTTTTTTCATTATATGTATTGGGGTCATGTCTAATGGATAGAACCGTCTCCTTCTTGACCTAGTTCGTCCGAGAGCATCCATACGACCACGATCTTTCCCTGAGCCCCCGACCGATCATTCGTTCTCTGATTCAACCGCCGTCGATTGCATTGGGATCACCTCGGTAAGCTCTTACTTTTTCTAGAGCTTCATTTCCTGATTACTTCTCTTTATCAAGTTATCTCAGGTTGAACATTTTAGATGTTTTTTTAGATCTGCAGTGTTCTTAGGTGATTCAAGGCTTTAGGTTCATGTATAATGATCATGAAACACCTAGGTAGGTGGTTTGTGCCTTTCCATAGATAGTCTTTGAATTTTATGTTCAAAAGTGCCCAATACCCTTGAACAGGGTGTTGCATGTTTGCGGTTTTAGCCCTATTAACTGTCTTCCATGCTTGTATACTTGAGTAGAGGTTAATTGAATGTGAATAGGGTTAATTTCTATGATTTGTTCTAGTTTTCATATTAGGATGTTGTTTACTTTCCATGCCTTGTATTGTTAGGATGGAGTGTTTATTATTTGTCTTTTTGTTATGTTATATACTAGTTAACCAAGTAGTTATTGAGGTTTACTTTGGATTCTTTGCATTTCTATGCTCGTTTGACTTACACAGGGTCGTGAGAACCTCATTTAGTAGACCATAGGGAGAATGGACGTAAGGTATTCTCCAGAGTGCCTAATTGTTATCACGATTCGAGACCATAGAGAGAATTGATGTAAGTGCTTCCTCAGAGTGTTTGTAGTTCCTCAATGTGGGCCACAGGGGGAATGAGACGTAAGTGCTTCCCCAGAGCACCTTTTAGTTACTTATATGAGACTTCAGGGGGAATTGACGATGAGTGCTTCCTCATAAAATCTATCCTAAAGCTGAACCAAAGGGGTTATACTATGTATACTTCCCAGATGATTGCTTGTGTTTTCTAGGTAGGACCAGAGGGGATTAGGATGTGAGAACATTCTATAGGGTTACTTGTTTGTGTTTATCTTCTTAATTGATATGTGGTGTTTGAATTATTTGAAACTATAGGAATGTTTAATATTGATTACTTCCTTGTTTACTACTTATTTTTCTTATTGCCTGGCATATATATTCATTGACTGTTAGGCACAGATCTCTTGGTGATTGCCTACTAAGATTTAGTCTCACACCCTGTTTTGATAATGCTTTTTGGCCCAAATATATTATATTTTTGTAGGTATAGATAAGGGAAAGAGCCCTTGTACTTCATGTACTTGACTACTTTGGAGATGGAGAACATTGGACCAAGTTGAGGATTGTGATGCTGGGGAGTTATTTACTTCTTCTTCTTGTACTTTGGTTTAGTTCTGTATTTCAGCATTGTGACTTGTTTGGCTTATTTCCTAGACATATGTATCATACATCATTTATATACATGTGTTACAGTTGTTTCTTCTAAGTCTTTCGATGTTTCCTATTGTTTGGCATTATTAATGCTTCTGCTATTTTATATCTGTTTCTCTTCTGCTGTGTTACTCTATCAATGAGGGCATAGTTTCCCCACTATCACACCCAAGACCCTTGCTTCTTTTTGGTAGCCTCTGGCGTTAGGGGAAATGTGCTTGAGGCCATGTGACCAAATGGGTATGGGGCGCCTCTGGGTGACTTCTAGAACCGAGACGTTAGAAAGTTGTATCAGAGGAATTATTTTTGCTTGAATTACTATTTGGAGCCTATAGATAGGGATAAGAAGGAATGGGTACTTGGTAATAAGTTGTTCCCGGGAGTAGCTAACCTATGTAAAAGGAAAAGCCAATCTACCTCATTTATTGAAAGTTTTTGGTTTGTAATTTTACAGTTGATTTTATTTTCACCATTGGTTTACCCACATGTATTGTGTTGTTATTGTTGTTGTTATTGAAGTTCTATTTCCGTTACAACCTGATGATATGGGGGTATACCATCTCATGAATCATATAGTAACTTGCTATAAATCATATGTCATGCCTTCTTTCCATACCATTTAGGGTGCATTAGCAATTTCATGTTGTTGTGATAGATTTTTCACTAGATATTCATACTGTTGTGATAGATGCCTTGATAAAAAACATGTTGTTTAATAGAGTATTGGTTGTGTAAGGTTTTGTTTGGATGAATGCCAAACTTTTGTTCTTGAGGTTTTATGGGCCCTTATGGATCGAAATTTTGTGGATCATTGTATTGTTTTTCCTTGAATATGACACGTATAAGATTCCAAGCTTTGATTTGCGGGGAGTATGGGCCCTCACAGATCAGAATTTGGCACTTTAATGTTCTTTTCAATGTTTTTCTAGGTTTCAGAGTGGTTTCTGAGGCTTACTGTCTGGAAAAACCCAGAATAAACACCATGTAATGATGATTACACACCATGTGTTCTTCTATTTAAGAAGAAAGTGTTTTTATTAAGTACACACTGTGTACCATATGTACACGTCATGTAGTCTCTAACCATGTCTCAGACTATACGGGTAGAGACATGGGGTTTGGAAATCTTTGGTAGGACACGCCGTGTACTGCATGTACACACCGTGTTGTAGAACCGCGTAACTGACCATGTCACTAACAACACGGGTCGGTTGAGTCTTCTCTAATACACACCATGTATATATAGAACACGCCATGTAGTGTAACCCGAGTACCCAGCCGTGTAACTAACAACATAGGTCGGAAAAATCTTCCTAGTACACGTTGTGTCCATCTGGAACATGCCGTGTAGTGTGAGACATGTATCCGGCTATGTCACTAACAAAACGGGTCGGTGAAGCTCATTTAGTACACATCGTGTCTGGAACTAACACATCATTTAATATTGTTCTAGGAGAACTGTGTGGCCTAGTTGTGTAAGGGAACTCAAGTAGGGAAGAGGATTCAAGTACATGCCATGTGTAAGGAAAACATGTCGTGTATGGGGTGTTACACAACTATTTTTGGCATAAGTACACACCCATGTGAATGAATTAAAGGAACATGTCATGTAGTTAAATATACATGTTGTGTATCCATGTTTTGAAAAACTTGAATGCTTTATTTCTCTTGTTACCTCATTACTATTCTAGTTTTCAGTCCTTGATAATCTTGATCTAAGGTGTGCACTTGACCTTACAGATTCATACCACTGAGACGTCCTATGGTTTTACACCAGTTATAGGGAAACAATCAAACACCGTACATGACTGATTAAGGAATACCAATAGATCCTCCAGTTGTGCCAGTCTTGGCATTGGTCATCATTCCGGATACAGGTGCTGATGCACAGTTTCAAGAGGTCTTTATGAGGTTTATGTAGAACTTCCAAGGAGTACTGCATCCTTCCCCTTCTATGGCAGAGTTGATGTGGATTTACCAGCAGTAGCATCCTCCCACTTTCATAGGGGAAGGAGGACCCCAGGATGTAGAGTCATGGTTAGAAGACATGTATTCTATCTTATAGCATCTGAAGACACCTCCTGAGAGGAGGTTCAAGCTTACTACGTACATGCTTCGGGACTCCACCAAGAGATGGTGGGATGTGATCTCACAAGCAGGACGCTATTAGGTTATGGCTTAGGATAACTTACAGCATGCTTTTTATGACAAATTTTATCCGGATACCTTGAGGTCCTATCCAACCCGATAGTTCATGAGTCTGGAGTAGGGTACTCTCTCATTCATGGAGTACTCTTCTCATTTCACAGATTTGCAGCGCTTCACACCTATTCCAGGAGGTGATGAGTTATTCCTAGAAAGGAAGTTTGAGGATGGTCTCAGGAATGACATCTGATCTCAGGTGAACATCTTTTGGTTGAATTCCACCACTTCTATCGTCAACCAGGCACTGATCATGGATCATAATTTGAGGGATTCTAGAGTTTGGATCCAGGGTAGTTCGACATCTGGATTTAGTATCCCTCTCACTGATAGTAGGAAGTGCCATATGAGGTCTTCACGTCGTGATCCAAAGAGGTGAGACACTTCCTCTGGTATCTTGGTGGTGTACTACCAATGCGGAAAGAGCAGACATACGAAGCCACATTGCCCGAGAGACCCAGTGGAGTGTTGTTCTTGTGGAATGATGGGTCATCTTCAGAATTTCTGTCAGATGTTCTCACCAACAGCTGGTGATATAGATTCTTCTATAACTCCACATTTAGAAGCAGCACCACCAGTTTCTCATCAATCTGTGTACTGGAGTTCTTCTGGCCATTCAGGCTGAGGTAGAGGTTGCGGCCATGGTAGTCAGTCACCAGGATTTCAGCGACAGTAGGGTGGATCATCTCAGAGTGGTCAGGCAGGGTCACAGGGCTGCGATGTAGGTCAGACTTTTGTAGTAGAGAAGACCAAACATGAGCAGGATCCCAGACCCTCTACAATTCGAGGTACGATCCTAGTTGCCTCATTTTTAGCTTCTTCTCTTTTTGATATAGGTTTTTCCCATAGATTCATATATATTTCTATTGTGGAGAGCCTTTGGATTTGTATCTTTACTTCTACTGAGGTCCTAACATTGGAAACACTATTGGGGATAAGAAGGGATAGAGTACGTCTTTGCAAGGAGTTCCCTCTTGAGGTTGATGGGTGTCACTTTATATGGGACCTTTATGTCCTAGAGATGACAGGATATGATTTCATTCTCGGAATCTATTGGTTAGTTCTCCTCTAGGTTGTTTTTTACTGTTATTGTCATAGGGTGAGTTTCACATCACTAAAGGGTGGATCATTTCTTTATAAGGGAGAATGGGATGCCCAGGCGAGTAGAGTAGGACCCGAGCATTATGTGTTGGGAGGAGTTACAACCCAGATTTCTAGTCATTATCTAGATGACCAAGGGACTTCTCAGATGGACTTTCCCATAGTGGTGGATCATTTTAGGGACATCTTTCCAGAGGATTTTTCGGGTTTGCCTCCAAAGAGAGAGGTGGAATTTTCTATTGAGCTTGTTCGAGGAGATGCACCGGTGTCCATTCCTCCTTATAGTATGGCTACACCAGAGTTGCAAGAGCTCAAGAATCAGTTGGAGAAGTTGCAGGAAAATGGTTTTATCCAACCCAATACTTTTCTTTGGGGTTCACCTATCCTGTTTGTGAAGAATACGGACGGTACTCTCTGACTTTGTATGGATTATCGGAAGCTGAACCAGTTGATGGTCAAGAACCAATATCCCATGCCATGGATTGATGATCTCTTTGATCAGCTTCGAGGAGCTTGGGTGTTCTCGAAGATTGAATTGAGATATAGTTATCATCAGTTGCTCGTTAGACCATCTGATATACCTCTTATAGCCTTCCAGAATAGGTATAGTCTATAAGAGTATGTGGTTATGTCATTCAGTCTCACGAACGTGCCTGTAATCTTCATGGAACTGATGAACCGAGTGTTCCATCCATACTTGGATTATTTCGTGGTGGTTTTCGTGGATGATATCTTGGTGTACTATCACACTCGACAAGACCATTCTACCCATCTTGAGATCATTTTGAGTACACTCAGATAGAATCAGTTATATGTTAAGCTCTCAAAATGACACTTTTGGATGGACCAGATTCACTTCTTGGATCATATTATCTCAGATATAGGAGTATCTATAGACCCATAGAAAGTGAGATTTGTAGTTTCCTGGGAGCATCCAAAGAATTTTTTCAAGTTACAGAGTTTTCTAAGGCTGGATGGATACTATGGACGTTTCATATAGGACTTTTCATTCTTAGAAGTTCCACTAACATGCCTAACTAAGAAGGGTGAAAAGTTCTTGTGGTTAAATTCTTGTGAGTCAGCCTTTCAGAAGATGAAAGGGTGGTTGACTTCAGCACCGATACTTGTATTTCCAGATCTAGGAAAAAGCTATATTGTGTACTATGATGCTTCAGGTATCGGGCTGGGAGTTGTGCTTATGTAGGAAGAAAAATTCGTTGGGTATGGGTCTCAACAGTTGAGGCCACATGAGATAAATTACCCGACACACGATCTTGAGTTGGCTGTAGTTTTTTATGCCTTAAGTTTTTGGATACATTATCTGTTGGGGGAGAATTTTTTGGTTTTTATGGACCACAAAATTCTCAAGTATATCTTCACTCAGCGTGACTTGAATTTGAGACAGTGAAGGTGGGTTGAATACCTTTAGTATTTTGAATTTTAGCTTGCCTATACGCCTGGGAAAGGCAATGAGGTGGCTGATGCACTAAGCAGGAGGACATAGATACAAGAATTTTAGAAGGCCAATAGTTAGCAGCAGCTTATATATATGTTCTCTGAGATTCATTTAGAGGTGCATGATATTCAGGGGTAGACGATTCTTTCTTCTGTAGTTGTTACCTCTACTTTTCTTGATCGAGTGCGAATAAGGCAGCTATCAGATTCTAAAGGCCTAGTCCAATGGGAAAGTGTGTCTGGGGAGGACCCTATTCCTAGATGGACCATAGCCAAGGATGAGATCTTGCTTTTCATGGGCTTGTATGGATGTAAATAGACATATACGAGGATCTAAAACGAGACTTTCATTCCTCAGTTTGGGAAATTCATCCTGGTGTCACCAAGATGTATCGTGATCTACATCATCAGTATTGGTGGCCAAGTATGAATAGAGATGTTGTTGGTTTCATGATGAGGTGTTTCTCCTATTAGAAGGTGAAGGTGTAGCATCAGTGACCAGCAGGGCTTTTGCAGTAGTTACCCATTCCCGAGTGGAAGTGGAATGATGTCACGATGGATTTCGTGATAGGCCTGTCGAGGTTGACTCGAGAGAATGATGTTTTTTGGGTTGTCATTAATAGGCTCACAAAGGTTTCTCACTTATTTTAGATCAAGGAGACTTTCGGTTTTGATGATCTATGATGGTTTTACATCCGGGAGATAGTAAGTCTACATGGAGTTCCACACTCCATTGTGTCAGATATGGATGCACGTTTTACTTATCGTGTCTGGAAGGGATTGCAGAAGGCCTTGGGTACACAGGTGCTTATGAGTACAACTTACCACCCCAGACAGATGGCCAGTCTGAGCATACGATTCAGGTGCTTGAGGACATGGTTCGTGCATGCATCCTGGATTTTGGAGGTTCTTAATAGAAGCACATACCTCTTGTGGAGTTTTCCTAGAACAATAGTTTTCAAGAAACTATTCAGATGGAAACTTATGAGGCTCTATACAGTAGGCCATGTTGATCACCCTTATGTTGGCTAAAGGCAGGAGAGGTAGCTATGATGGGACCTCGTCTTGTCTAGGAGACCACAGAGCAGATATATTTGATTCGGAAGAGGATGGCTACTCTACGGTCTTAATAGAAGTATTATGTTGATCAGTGGAGATAACCTCTTGAGTTTGAAGTCGGGGATCAGGTTCTTCTACATGTCACACCAAGGTTAGGGCACAGAAGGATTAGGAGATAGGGTAAGCTTTCGTCGAGGTACATAGGGTCATTTGAGGTTTTGGATAGAGTTGGGACAGTTTCCTATCGGTTGCAGTTACCTCAGAGGTATCAGGATATGCACAATATCTTCCATGTTTCTTATCTTCGACGTTACTTCTCAGACCTATCACATGTTTTTCAACCCAAGGAGGTTGAGTTAGAGGTGGATGCCTCGTTTGAGGAGCATCCAATCATGATTGTTGATCCCAGTATGAAGGTTCTCCATGGTCTATCGGTTCCTATGGTACGAGTGATATAGAATCACGAAAGAGTATATGACGAGACTTGGGAGAGAGAATCCAATGTACGATCACAGTGGTTAGAGATGTTTAAGGATTATTCTTCTACACTTCCATGCTAGGGAAATTCAGGGACAAATTTCTCTAAGGGGGAAATTTTGTAAGAACCCATATCTTCTTCTCAAGAATGTTTTCCTTTTTTGGTGTTTTTGAGGAAAAAGAAGTGCTTCTGGAAATTTCTTAAGTACATGACATGTACTTTATGAGTACACACCATGTACTCAGTTACCACGAGTAGCTGGGTGTTGGTCATGTAGTGTCCATGCACATGGCCATGTGTGGTGACTTGCAGACTGCCTAATATGGGGGAAGGTGAAGGCAAGTACAGATCATGTGCTTATAAAGTACATGCCATGCACTTTTTTTCATTAAACATATTGGGGTCACGTCTGATAGGCAGAACCATCTCCTTCTTGACTTAGTTTGTCCAAGAGTGTCTGTATGTCCGTGATCTTTCCCTGAGCCCCCGACCGAGCATCTGTTCTCCGATTCTAACACCATCAATTGTGTTGGGATCTCCTTGGTAAGATCTTCCTTCTTCTAGATATTTATTCCCTGATTCCTCCTCTTTATCAAGTTATCTTTGGTTCAACGTTTTAGACATTTTTGTAGATCTACAGTGTTCTTATCCGATTCAAGGCTTGAGGCTCACGTATAACGATCCTGCAACACTGAGGTAGATGGTTTGTGCCTTTCCATAGATAGTCTTTAAATTTTATGTGAAAAAGTTCCCAATACCCATGAATGAGGTATTGCGTGTTTATGGTTTTAGACCTGTTAATTATCTGCCATGCTTGTATGCTTGAGCAGAGGTTAATTTAATGTTAATAGGGTTAATTGCTATGCTTTGTTCAAGTTTTCCTATTAGGATACTATTTACTTTCCATGTCGTGTATTGTTAGGATGGAGTATTTATGATCTGTCTTGTTGTTATGCTATAGACTGGTAATCCAAGTAGTTCGTGAGGTTTACTTTGGCCTCTTTGAATTTCTATGCTCATTTGACTTATACAGGACCGTGAGAACTTGGTGTAGTAGACCAAATGGGGAATGGACGTAAGGTCTTCTCTAGAGTGTCTGATTGTTATCTTGATGTGAGACCATAGGGGGGATTGACTTTAGTGCTTCCTTAGAGTGTTTGTAGTTCCTTAAAGTGGGCCACAGGGGGGAATGATACGTAAGTTCTTCCCCATAGTTCCTTTTAGTTATCAATATGAGACTATATGAGGAATTGATGGTGAGTGCTTCCTCAGAGATTCTATGCTAAAGCTAAACCAGAGGGGTTAGACTGTGTGTACTTCCCAGAGGGTTGCTTGTGTTTTCTAGGTAGGACCAGAGGGGATTAGGTTGTGAGAAAATCAGAGAGGGTTACTTGTTTTTGTTTATCTACTTACTTGATATATGGTGTTTGAATGATTTGAAATTTTATGAATGATAACTATTGAGTACTTCATTGTTTATTGCTTATTTTACTTATTGCATACCATATATATTCACTGATTGTTAGGCATAGATCTCTTGGTGGTCGCCTACTGGTATCTAGTCTCACACGTTGTTTGGGTCATTCTTTTGGGCTCAAACAGATTATATTGTTACAGGTATAGATAAGGGAAAACAGCCTTCTATTTTAGGTACTTGACTACTTTGGAGCTAGAGAGCATGGGACCAAACTGAGGCTTGAAATTTTGAGGAGTTTTTTACTTGTTCTTCTTGTACTTTGATTTAGTTCTATATTTCAACATTGTGATTTTTTAGCTGTTTTCCTATACATATGTATCATGCATCATTTATATATATGTTCCCCAGTTGTTTCTTCATTAGTCTTCCGCTGTTTCCTGTTGTTTGGAATTATTATTTCTTCCGCTATTGTATATTTGTTTCTCTTTCATTATGTTACTCTGCCAATGAGGGCATAGTTTCTCCACTATCACACTCAAGGATCTCACTGCTATTCGGAAGCCTATAGCATTAGGGTAAATGCGCTTGAGGCCATGTGACCAACCAGGTACGGGGCACCTCTGGGCGGCTTCCGGAACCGGGACATTACATAAATGGATCCAATGAGGTTTGTGAAATGTCCAATATATCATTTCGACACCATTTTCATAATTTCATACTATAAAATCAAATTAATATCATAATTTAATAAAATAACAACCACATAAACATAAATAAACTTCAATACTATGGGATATAACTTGTATACCACCTATGTCAATCTCGATGATAGGTACTCACTCAACCCGATCCCTTGTTTCAAAATAAAAAAACCCTTAATCCCCAAACTAAGAATCTGATAGAAGAAAAGGGTTTATAGGATTTAGAAGGAGAAGAATCAACACACCATGGTTTATCTAGAAAATAGGATGAAGATGAGTGGTAGACTTACTGAGAGCTTCAATTAGAACCCAAAAACTCTTCAAACAACTATTAATTGAAGGAGAATCACCCTTGGAAAGCTTATAAGGAATGGTTTTACACCCTAGACTACTGTAGGGGGAAATTGGATGAAAATAGGGTAATAATTCTTAAATCTATAGGGGTGGTGGATGAGAATTTCCCAAGTATTTAATGTTGGTCATGTATTATACCAAAAATACTCTATGAATCTTTCATATTTTGATGTTCAAAAATACCCTTGTTTGTTTTACTAATGAAATTACTTTAATTGTTTTTTATTGAGAAATATATCTTATTTATGTGTTAAAGTTTTTTTTCTAAAGTGTTAAGGATATTTTTTTAATTAGTCTAGAAACACTGTTTATACCCTAAATTTGAAAGAAGAACACATGGTTTTCAAAACCTACATTTGGAGTGAACGTATAGATTAGATACCCCATTTTGTTGTTAAAGTATAGATCAGGAACCATACTTTTTAGATCAAAACTATGTTTCTAAAACTAAATTATGGTTTAAAAACCCAAAATTTGGAAATTAACCATATGTTGTCAACCATACTTTCAAATTCAACCTTGTGTTTTACTTGATCAACTATGGAGTTTAAATTAAAGATATTTTTCAGGATTTATGTAATGTTCTAAACGAGATTATTTAATATCATTTTCAATATTTTTAAAGACTTATTGAAAGGCACATGTTTGATAAATTAATTAATTCCTATTTCTAAGGGAAGTTGTGACTTTATTTGAATGTTTTAAATTTTAATACTCACGATTTGTGGGGATATATTTTTGGATCTATTTAACCAAAATCAAATTTATTTTATCTTATTAAATAAAAAAGTTATATCATTAGTAGTATTAATACTATTTTTAAAAATAATGAATGTCTCAACTATTATGAAGAGATACACTTTGGAGACATACATGTTTTGACCTTATGTTGTTTAACTATTTTTTTATTATTAGTACTGCTATTGTGTTTTTATTATATTTATTAAAGATCATTTGAAACCAGGATATCTTTTAAGATGTTATTTTTTGAATAATCTTATCTATGAAGAAGAAGATACATTATCTATTAGTTTTTACTATAACTATAATCCAAATATATTTCTCATCTAATCCAATAATCTTTTTTTCCTAGAGTATCACTTGCTCATACTCAGTCATGGTGTAGTGTTAGCTTCTTGCACTAATCTTTGGATTAAGTTGTTTTCTATAAAAGAATCTATCTCATTGTAAGGTGTAAGCTTCCATAACTCGGATATGGAGGTATTATGATGAAAGATCCTATTTAGTAAAAATCAGAAAGCTTGCTGAGAGAGTGTTGGGGGAGTGGACTAGGGGATATTTGTGCCTTGAACCACTATGAAAACTATTATGTTCTTCTTCACTATTTTTTAACTATGTAAATTTCTTAAGGAATAAAACACTATATATCTTCATATCATATGAATAGGGATAAAATTTAAATCTATCAAGATTTGTAAAAGGAAACAATTCACCCCCCCCCCTCTTATGTATATTTTTATTATTACAACCTAATAATTGGTATTAGAGGAGTGATTTTTGAATAAGTTTCATAATCTATAGAATGATTGAGTAAAAGGTTTATATGAAGATAGGTGTCAATGGAAGAACTAAAACAAGGAATTTATATGATCCTTGATCTATATTTCAATGTCAATAATTATGGATAGTTTAAATCTCTAATGATTATATATTTAAATAATCATGGATAAAAAGTTTATATAATGATTTTTAAACTTTATGAAATGACTATAGAAGTAGAAAATTGGGATGCTACTAGGGAAGCTGAGTATGATGTCAATTCAAGAGCCATGAATGCTATTATATATAGACTTGGTCCAAATGAATTTAATCATACAGTACTATTACCTACGAGTTATGTAAAACTATTTTTTTTATTATAAAGGAACTGATAATTTCACACAATTAAGATACAATACTGCAATGTTGAAATTCGACACTTTCAGAATGTATGATGGTGAACACATCACTCAGATGAATGAAATATTTACTGAAATAGTAAATGGTGTTACTTCCTTGGGAGGGCCAATTAAACAAAAAGATCAGTATTTAAAATTTCTAATAGTATTTCCCACTAAATTGAATGCGATATAAGCTACAATCAGACAATCCACTCCTATCTCGTAATTGACAATGAAGGATTTGATTGTCACTCTAATGATATATGAAACAAAAATTTAAGATAAAGTTAAAGATAATAGGATGATAAAGGGAGATAATATCTACCTTAAAGTTACTACTCAAAAATATTAAAATAAATCAAAATAGAATTATTTATTATCAAATGATTTAGAATGCTCATATTTTGGAATGGAACTATCTCATCTAGATAAAAGATTAAGTAAATTTTATAAGAAGAAGAAAGGATTCAAAAATTCCTTCAACGATATCAAGGAAGATAGTCAAGGAATTAAAGAATTAAGAACATATGAATTACATAAAATGGGATATATCATACCTAATTACCCAAAAATAAAACAATATAAAAAATATATAAAAGAAAGGAAGTAAGTATCATACATGAAGTAATTATTAGAACAAAGGTAACAAGATATGAAGGCTACATAAAGTTTCTTTTAGGACTCTATTATTACTTCTAAAAACAATTTATAAAAATATCCAACCAATCTGAAAGAAAATATATGCTTTGTGGATAAAGGGGAAGAATTGGTACAATATTACTATTCTTCTAATTCTAAATTCTGAAATTTTTTCTAATAGTAAATTAGTTTCTTACTATTCAATGCTTAAAGAAAAGTATGAATATATAAAAAAAACATAAGTCACTAAAAAATATTCATAAAGATATTTTAAATAAAAAATATTTCATGCTAAAACATTACTTGGAATTAAAAGGAAACTTTAAAAAATCTACCCTAAACTACATTATTCATGAAAATAGAATTATAGAGATACAAGCTGAATTAGACTAATTCAAAAGTGTTATCGGTATATTAACTAAAGGAAACTAATATATAAATTATATTATTGTTAAAAAAATTGTGAAAAGGATAAATATAGAATATATATTATTAAAGAAAATTCAAAATTATATAGAAATTATTCTATACTCAGTTCTAATAATAACAACATATCAAGTGTCACCAAATTTTATTGTTGAATTAAAGGTCATTATTCTAATAAATGTTTCTTGATAAATACCCAAATAAGTTGAATAAAAAATATTCTTTTTCTAAATATATTTCTATATATAATCCTATAAATTTTTGAAAAATTAGGCCAATCTGGTTACCAAGATATTTTCTTTCTAACACAGTAGGACCCAAGAAAATTAGGGTACCAAAACAATATTTTATTTGAATAGTTTTTAGGAAGAAGGTCACAGGAACAAAAATTTAGTATAGTATATGGATAGTGGCTTCTCAAGACATATGAGTGATGACCCTTTAAATTTTTATACATTAGAAAAAATATATAGAGGCATTGTTACCTTTTGTGATAATTAAAAGGGATAAATAATTAGATTTGTATTAGTTTGTCATCTAAAAAACAATTTCGATAAAAAAAGTATTATATGTTCAAGGTTTAAAGCATGATATTATAAGTATATCTCAACTCTATGATGATGGTTATTATTTTTACTTCTTAAATAATTCCTACTCTATTTTTAAAGATAAACTACCTTAATTCAGGTCAACCAGAACTAAAAATGTCTATACTTTGGATCTTAATTCCTTGTGTGAGAAAAAAGTGAATTGTTTAATAGATGATACAAATTAATCCTAGATTTTTCATAGGATTATTAGACATTTTAATGTATTTAATTTGTGTAAATCATCTCAAGAAACACTTATTTTTTATTTTCCTAGTCATAAAATTGATTATGATAGATTTTTTGATGTATGACAAATAGTAAAGCAACACAAGTCATCCTTTAAATATATTAATAAGGTTTCTACATCCTAACCAATAAAAATTATCGACATGGAATTTTTTGTACCATGAAGAGTAGAAATATTAGATGGTATATTTTATGTTTATCTTTTAGTTTATTTTTTTTCTATATTTACTTGGGTTTATTTACTAAAACTTAAAAGTGATTTTTTTTATATTTTATATATGATTTTGTAAAATTGTTCAAAATGAAAAATATTTTAAAATAATTTCATTGAGAAGTGATCATGGTGGAGAGTTTTAGAATCAATAATTTAATTCATTTTTCAGACCTATGTATTAAACATACCTTCTCTACTCTAAGAACACCTAAATATGGAATTATAGAAAGAAAAAACAAGATTATTCAATAAATGGAGGGAACTATATTAAATGAATATAGTCTTCTTACCTATTTTTGGGACAAATATATTAACACATATTTCAATATAATGAATGGAATTTTAGTAATACCCTTTCTTAAAAATACACGTTATGAATTATGGAATAATATAAAACCTAAGTTTAGATATGTTAAAGTATTTGGATACAAGGTGTATATCTTGAAAACTAAGTAAAATATTGGTAAATTTTATCCAAAGGAAGATTATGAAATATTTCTAGGATGTTCGGATATTTCTAAATCTTATAGAGTGTGTAATAAAAATTTAAAGATAGTTGAAGAATCTATTCATGTGGAGTTTGATGAAAGTGAACCTTTTGATCAAAGAAAAAATCAAAAAGATGAAGTCACTAATTATTTAAACAATATGATACTTGAATATCTTATAGATGATTTTGAAATTAAACTGAAATATATTTAAATTTAGTCTAGTTTAAAAGAACATGAAACTAGTGAACCCAAAATTATCTTAATTAGGAAACCTAGAACCTAAAATGATTGTCATTTGGAAACTATAAAATGAAATCTAGATACAAGATTTAGGACAAGGAGTGTAGGTAAAATAGCTAAATTATCTTCATTACTATCTCAATTAGAACCTAAAACTTTAGAGGAAGTATTAGAATATGACTGTTGTCTAATATCTATGAAAGAAGTTCTTAACCAATTTAGAAGAAACAAAGTATGGGAATTGTTTGATAGGGAATCCAATCATCCAGCAATAAGAACCAAATGGGTTTTTAGAAATAATAAAGATGAACAAGGGATAATTACAATAAATAATTCTATATTAGTATCTAAAGGATATAATCAGGCAGAATAAATATATTATTATGAAACCTTTACACCCATTTCTAGATTATAAGATATTAGAATCATTTTATCTTATGCAACATATATGAATTTTAAATTATTTTATATGGATGTAAAATTAGAGTTTCTCAATGGATATTTAGTGAAGGAAGTTTATATTGAACAACCATTGGTTTTTTAAAATCCTCATATACCAAATTTAGTTTTCAAACATACTAAATATCTTTATGGCCTTAAAAAAGTACAAAGGGATTGGTATAAAATATTAAGTTCTTTTCTACTAGAAAATATATTTCCTATATAATTGTAAGATCCTACTCTCTTTAAAAAAATTTCTTATAATATTTTATTATTAAAGATTTATTTATATGATGTTATCTTTGGTTCAATTAATAAAAATATTTATAATGATTTTTTAAAAATTATTAAAAAATAATTTTAAATGAGTAAGATGGGAAAATTAAATTTATTTCATGGTTTTAAAATCTATAAAAAAGACTATGGGAATGTTTTAAATCAAATAAAATATATTATTGATTTATTGAAAAATTTTGTACTAGAAAATGATAAGACTTATACAACTCTTATGTGTACTAATATAATACCTGATTTAGATGAATCTATAAAACCATTTGATTGAAATTTATATAGAGTAATGACTGAAAGTTTTCTATATATTACTTCTAGTAGACCATACATTATGTTTTATGTCTGTAGTTGTTTTATATTTCAATAAAACCCAAAATAATCCCATCTTAATCTGTTAAAATATTTTTTATATATTTTAAATTAACTTTTTTTCAATCTTTACTTTACCCAAAAACTTTTGATTTTAATTTAATCGCATATTCAAATATAGTGTTTGGCAATTTTAGGTTATATAAAACTAGTGCCTAAAACCTATCACTTTTTAGGGAAGTCCTTAGTTTTTTGGTCAAGTAATAAAAATATTTAGTAACTTTTTCAAAAACCAAGGTAGCATATATCTCTACTGACAGTTTTTAAGTAGAAGTGTTGTAGATGAAACACACACTACTAGAATTTGGAATAAATTTCAATAATATTTCTATTTTATGTGACAATTCAAGTGAAATTAATATTTCAAAAAATACTATAATTCACTCAAGGAATAATAATATTGATATAAGGTACTATTTTATAATATATCAAGTTCTAAAAAAAGATATATCTTTATAATTTTTTAATGCTGAATATCTATTTTCTGATATTTTCACTAAACCACTTCTTACTACAAGTTTTTAATTTATTAAGAGAGAGTTAGATATATTTAATTTTAAAAAAAAAATTAATTATCCCTAATAATTATTTTATAATTAAGTATTATATATTTTTATATTATTATTTACTAGTTATTTAATAAAATATGGATTTACTACTCTTTTCGAAAAAAATGAATTTTCAAATTTAAAATATATAATGATTACTCTGAGTATTTTGGCTCAAGAAACCATACTAACATAAACAAAAACTATCAAAAACTATCTATATCTTTCTCTCTCTTACCCTTAATATCAAACACTTTATACTTTCAAATCTCTTGATTTCTCTTTGAAACCCTAAAATATGAGCCTAAAACCTTCATATTTTCTATAATGGATAAGAAAAAGATTATAGAAGAAGGAGGACCAAACGAATCTAAGTGCCAATTTAATTTTTGATATGATTAAAATTTCTTCAAGGGAAGGTTTTTGACTTCAAGTGGCTATTTCAAACAAACCTACTATTAAAAGAAAGTTCTAGATTTACAAGGTTTAGAATTTATTTTTTGTGATGAAAATAATGATTATGTTTTTTATAGTGAATAAAAAGAGTTTTATGAACATTCTGAGTTTAGTTTTGGTGGCATATATGATGAAATATCCTAAAAGGTAAATAATGTGGAGTTTTTGGTCACTTCAGTGGAAATATCCAAGTTTTTTCAATGTCCATATGAAGAAGTTTTTCTCTTTAATATTTGATCAATTGTAGATGAAAATAATAAATATAAGGATATAATGTCTTTTATTTTTGGATACACCCTTGTAAGAAATATTGTTATAAAAGATCTTGAAGCTGAATAGAAGGTACTTCTCCAATTTATTCAATCTTCAATACTGCCAAGGATTTCTAAGTTAGGTAATATCCTCTTTCTTGATATGTATATCATGTTTTTTTGTTAAGTAAAATCATGTTTAATTTATATAGATATATACTGAGGTATAATAATCACTCCTATCAAAATGAGGAAAGAATGTACTTTTATACATATAGAAAGATCATTTCTCTAATTTTGTAGAAAAGGAATAATATTCATGATATTCAGATATATTTTAGATGTTGTCACAGTAACATTCTTTCTGTTATCACCTTAATAAAATTGGTTTCTTTTGAAGCATGTCAAAAGGCAAGATGATGCCTTTTGGTGCTGATGATCAATAAGTATCTAGTGATCATGATTATGGGTATTAAGGAAATTAGAAGTTATCTTGGTCAATATGAATTTATGGTGAAGAAGTTGGTGAATTAAGAATAGAGGATGTTATTGAGGAAACAAGAAGGAGAATCAGGGTTGATGTAAATGGCCCAACTACTATAAGATATTTACACCATTCTCTTGAAAAAAACCCTTAATAGAATTAAATAGTGAGGGCCTTTCTACAAGTGTTAGAAAAATAGAAGAACCTCTGGTTCAGGAACAAGAGGATAAATATGCATATGTTAAACAACCAATTTTTATGGGTGAATCAAATACTTTTGTATAAAGATCAACTAAAAATAGAGATAAGTATAATTCTTATGCAGAAGATCAGCCTAAAAAGAATTCTCAATATGGTGAGAAGGTTCACACATATATGGTTGAAACTACTAAAATAATTGAAAATAAAACATTATCTATTACTGCAAGATCCTTGTAAAAGTTATTATTTAATCTCGTGAGAAAATTGAAGTTTTTGGAACTTTGTCTTCATCATCCAGTGAGAATAATGAAGGATAGTCCCTTATTATGGTTGAAGTAAGAAAACCATCACAAATTCAAGAATAGGAATTTTATGATTCTATTAGTGCTCAAATTTTATATTTAGTTTGAAAATATAATCAGATGAAATAAGTGAATGTAGCCTTGAAAAGTTAGTTGGATGTTTCTAAAAAATAGTTGGAAGATTTGAGTAGTTCAACTATTTCAAAATTAGAGTTAGAATCTATCCAAGATTATTTTCACACCATAAAACAATATTTTATTTCTAAAATTTATTTTGATTCATTTCAAAAAAGAAGTGTCAGACCATCATGGGATTCTCAAATAAGAATTATTTTCAAATTCATATTTTGGTGAATTAAAGAAATGCATGGGGAGTTAATTTGAATCAATAAGAAGTATCTCAAGTCAAGCATGGGATTATAATTCTAGTAATCTAATATAGACATATTTAATAGGAAGGGTTGAATATATTACTATAGTTTTATCTAGAATAAATGATCAAATTCAGATTCTTAATTATAATAGTGTTACACTTCACATTTTTACAGATTTTCAAAAAGATCTTGTTGAGAGATTAATATCTGATGAGCCTGATATTAAAACCCTTCTCAATCTGTTAAAGGAGATGTTGATGAAGTTTTTACAATATCTAGATACTACCCATGAGTTTTTAAAGGTAAATTCTATTGAAAATATAAAAATGGGATAAGACTCAAATATTTTGATGAAACAATTGGATGAGATGTTTAATCACAATTTTAAAGTAATGACGGCAGATCTCAAGGATGTTCATATTTCTATTTGAGATTTATTTACATCTAACACTTCATTTGAACCAGAACCTTCTCCCTTATTAAATATTTCTTCTTAATTTTTTTATCCAAATATTTCATATAATCAAAAAAAATTAAGTTCTTTTCTTCATTATGATTTTATTTTTTTATTTATTGTTATCTTTCAACCTCTATTAAATTTATATGAATCATTTTTTCCTTATCTTAACAATACATTCACGACTAGTTTTATGCTAAATTAATTGTGTTATATAAAATTTTTGGATACATTTATTTTGATATCACAAAACAGGGAATAAAATTGGCTAAACACAACATTCTTATGACTATAATATATTAAAAAATGAGAATAAAAGAAATTTATAAATTTAAATATTTAAAATAAATCTACTTAGTTTGGTAAACATAAAATTTTTATAATATTATTTGTTTATACACATTTTATAGAAAATTAAATGAGAACTATCATTTCTATTATATCTCTTTAAGAATATATTTATATTTGTGTTTACATTTACTATATCTTCTATAAGTTTTTTATATTGGTTTTTTATTTCCAAAAAGGGAGATATTTTTGTGAATGTATTATCTCAACAATACTATATAAATCTTGTTTATATTTATGCCCACAAATACCCTTGTTTGGTTTACTAATGAAATTAATTTAAGTGTTTTCAAGAATAAATTTCTTTAAAATATTATATTATTTATGGGTTAAAGTTTTTTTCTAAAGTTTTCTAGATATGTTTTTAAGTAGTATAGAAACACTGTCTATACCTTATGTTTAAAAGTGTAATGTATGGTTTTCAAACCATACATTTGGAGTGAATGTATAGATCAGATAAACTATATTTTTGTAACAAATATGGATTATAAACCATACTTTTGAGAGTAAAACTATGTTTTTGAAACTAACATATCATTCAAAAACCCAAATTTTTGAAGTTAACAATATGTTTTTAAGTTTACTTTCAATGTTAAAGCTATTTTTGACTAGATCAACTACAAATTTTAAATTCAACATATGTTTTGATATTTATACAATGGTCTTGATGGGATTATTTAATCTATTTTTAGATCTAATTAAAGACCTATTTAAAGGCTCATGTTAAATAGATTAAATTGCTCCTATTTCTATGGGAATTTATGACTTTATTTTAATGTTTTGAATTTAAATACTCATAATTTTTCGGGAAATATTTTTGGATCTATTAAACCAAAATAAAATCAAGTTTCTCTTTCTAAATACCTAGAGTTATATCATCCATACTAGTAGTATAATTCTAAAAAAGAATGAACATATTTTCTTTTCTGAAGATCTACACCTTAGAGGCATACATTTTTTGATCATGTGATCTTTAACTATTGTTCTATTGTTGCTACTACTATTGTGTTTTTGTTGTATTTTTTGGAGATCATAGACAACTGGGATCTCTTATAAGTTGTTATTTATTGAAAACTCTCATATAAGAATAAAAAGATCCATTATCTACTGAAAATGTGAGCTAAATTTATTTCTCATCAAATCAAATAATCTTTATTTCTTAGATTATCATATTCTCATACTCATTCATGGTGGAGTTTCAGCTTCTCGCACTCATCTATGGATTAAGTGGTTTTCTATAAAATAAATTGTCTTATTGTAAGGTGTCAACTGCCTACACTCAGTTGTGGGGGTATTATTATAATAGGAAATATTTAGTAAAAATCACCAGTCTCACTGAGAGAGTGTTGGTGGAGTGGAATAGGAGATCATTATGCCATGAACCACTATAAAAACCATTCCGTTATTCTTTTCTATTTTTCCACTGCATAACTTGATTAAATAAGAGGACATTGTATATCTTCATAATATATGAAGAGGTGTAAATTTTGAATCTTTAAATATTTTTAAAAATAAAATATTTACCTCCCCCCTTAAATATTCTTATTATTCTGACCTAACATTTAATAGGTGCAAGGTTTGTCCACACGATCAACCAACCCATGTGCAAACCATGCAGCACCCTTGATCCAAGAGGGGTCATGGGTTTCATGGATTTATAGGGAGCTCAAATGGTTTGTAAAACCATGTCGAGGCCATGTTTTTAGCTCTATCCAAGTCCAAATGGTTTCTAAGATCCTTCTTGCATGGTTTTTCAACTGTGAACCACCCCTATAGGTTGTACGGTTAAGGCACACAGTTAGAACTAACCATACACTAACTGTGCACCCTACACAATTTGTAATCTTTTCTCCCACTTTTGTGTCCAAAAACCCTAGCCTCAAGACCCATTATACTCTTGGTAACCATATTATTCACCATTTAAAATGCAATTTGACAAAAATTTAAAAAAGAACTTCCTCCTCAATGGTTGGGATCCTACAACCTCCTCACTTTAAAATAGCTCATCCATGATCCTCACTCCAAAAAATTACTAATCCTCTAAGGTAAAAACTTCAGGCCACCATACATGACCATACTACCACAACACGACCATGCTGCCACAACATGGTCATGCTGCCGCAACACTCGAACGAACAATATGGTCTTACCCCACAAAACTTTCTCACTGTGATGCACAATATGAACATTATTCTCCTCAAAGGATGAATATACATCAATATCAACATCATCAACATCGATCACATGTGATGGGTTGAGGTGATACTACTGAAGTTGTGACACATGAAAAATTCCATGCATACCACTATACTTTTTTGGAAGAGCCAATTGGTATGCAACTGGTCTAATCCTCTCCACAATATCAAATGTCCCCACATACCTAAGCAAAAAACTTTTCCTATATGCATCTTAGAAAATAAATCCAAAATATTCCAATTGGAACTAGACTAATGAACCACCTAATTCTAGGTCTTCGAAATCAATGCAACAACAAAACTGTTCCCCTTTCTTGGTGTATATGCCAACTTAAAATAAAATGACTACATGTAATCAGCCCATCTCTCCAACCAAATATTCAAATCGTGTTCGTAAAAGATGTACTTAAGGATCTTATGGTTAGTATAAATGATAAAATTCTCAAATATAATATAATACTTCCAACATTTCAAAGCATAAACCACTATAGAAAACTCAAGATCATGTGTAGGATAATTCCATTTATACTGGATCAACAACCATGATATATATGCCCCAACGTGATCTCCCTACATCAACACTGCCCCATTTCCAATCCTAGATGCAAAAAAATATAGAGTATACTCCTTACTCATCTCGGGTAAGATTAAAATTAATGAATTGGTCAAAAATTTCTTCAACTCTTAGAATGAAACTTCACATGATCCAGACCATTCAAACTGTAACAACCTGAGATTTTATGAGAATTATTATTTTTAATTTCATTGATGTCTTGTGTTGTATGCGACACCAAAATTAGAATGTTCTATACGCAACACCGTATACGCAACACTATTCTTGGCTCGTGTTACACAAAATTTCATGTTCGTTTGATAGAAGTTATTCTATGCAACATTGAGTGTGTATATATATATATATATATATTCAATGTATAAATGAAATACGGTTGGATTCTATTATACACAACAACAAATGAATCTTGCACTACACACAACTCTGACTTGGCTTGCTTTACACGCAATCGCGACCTTCCACAATAGCGTGTGTTGTACGCAATACCGAGTTTCACTAAACAATGATATGTTATTAAAATATTATATAAAATAACCGTTATGAATATTAATACCCACTTTTTGAAATTTTATTTTTCAAAATGGACTTCATTTTTGGATTCAGAATATCGAAATTAACCTAGGGTGAATTTTTTGTATTTTTCTGAAAACATTGAATTTTTGATGAATAGTGAAAACACTGGGTTACTATTTAAAAACCGACTTTTTATTTAAATAATTATTTATTTTATTTAAATTTATTTTAGGTAAAAATTTATAAATAATACCTATATAAGTTCAATGTAATTCATTGGAGTCTATTTATAATAATTTTAGATATATAAAAATTTTATTGAACTTTTCACCGTCTTTTACCTACCTCTTAGGAGCTTTTTGAAAACTTACATAAAACTTAATTTCACCGCTTCTGTGAGTGGAATTTCTAAACTCCAAGAGACATGGTTAATATCAAGGAGTAAAATGTGGTTCAATAAGATAAAAATAATTTTTGGTGAATAGTAATTTTTTGCTTTTATTTACCACGGTTAAAAGTAAATAGGGTAATTAAGGGTAAAATTAAGATTATTATTACCCTAACGCATGTCCTAATTCTATTGGATAAGTTTAATTCGACCAAAAACAACCTTAGGAATAAAATATTTCCCTTTAGGTCCACTTGGATTAGATTAGGACATTTATTATTATTTTATTTAAAGAAGAGTTAAAATAGTTAAAATCAAAGCTTAATAACTAAAACATATTTAATATAGGGTTATACATAAGATAAATTCGACTATAAATATTAATTAGAAATCTAAAAATATTTCATACCTAATGGTATTTTATTTATAATTTTTAGACATTAAACAATTTAATTTATTTATGACACAATGGTGATGCAGTAATTACCTAAATAATGAAATATTAAAAAAAATTGATATTATAAATACCCAAATAAATGTAATTTTAGACTTTTTATGAATTAAACTAATTTTATAGGTTAATATGACATGTTAGTATTTATTTAATTAACTTTTTTTGAACTAATCATGCTGTTATGATTTTCACAAAAATCAATTACCAAATAGTGTCAAAATTGACATAAATAGTTTTTAAAAAATATATTATATTATTAATTGTTATTTTATTCCTAAAAATATAAGGTTCATCCAAATGACTTATATAAGGTTATATATATTAATAATTAACAACTTGGGGTTCGTTAGGCTTGTTATAGTAAGTTTATTAACCATATAGTGTAAGAAAACAAGAAGACACGGTAGAAGTAAAATTATTTAACTTAGAGTTAAATATAAATGATAAGGTTAAAATAGTAACCTAAATTTGTCTAAAATCTACTGGTTGAGAGTATTTCTAGCCATACCCACCTTAGCTTAGAAATAAATCAATTTGGAGCTATTATAAACCAAATATGACTTTATTATAAAATAATATTTTAAGTTTTTCCAAAGGTGCCCCTCTCCTCCCTTATAAAAAGGGAACCCCTTCCCTCTTCTCTTAACACCCTCTTGAGTCTTGAAGCTCGGCCAAACACTTCCAATTCGTCTTCTCAACCTCTCTAGTTACATCATAGAGGTTCTGGTCTTCTCAAAAGACCAACCCTAGTGCCCTAAGAAGAATTTTAAAGGAGGTGCGTCGAGGAAGAGGTAATCTCTTCTACCGACTCTTTCAAGTTTATTTCTTCTTCTACTTCCTCTTATTTAGTTGTTTCTTTATAAAGTAATAACATCAGTATTAAATATATACTGATATGTTATTATAAATATGAAACAACCCTATTTCACCTTCTATCCATCCTACGGAAAATAAAATCACCGCGTGTGCGTACTTACGGAATATCGTCTCCACGCCGTGGTGTAATCGGTGTTTCCACCACCACCTTACTTGGATGGGTATAATGGTGTAAAGAATAAATATATATAATTATTATAACATCATACTGAATCTGTGAAATTATATCATTCACTCCAATACCATTCAATAAATATGGGAAAGATATCATCGCTCTTGCGTACGTACAGATTACAGTCTCCACGACGCGATGAGATTCATTTTTCATGTTAACAATTCAAGAATGATTATAAAGTATATATAATAAGTAATCATGAAATATATGAAACAATAATTCTACTGGATTTATGTATATATATATGTATGTCATCTACTTAATTCCATTCAATTCAATAAGGAAACGAAAAATAGCGTTCACGCGTACGTACGGCCTACCGTCTCCATGAATGGTGTATTTCATTTCATTCACCTATCTATTATATATATTTACTGAATATATTTGATATATAAATCATTATTTACATTTTGGAAGTAAGTAAAGCATGATATAATTAATAATAGTATCATTAACAACAAGTCCAAACATGTACGACAAATGAAAAGAATATTACCCCAAACGTTGCTTTAACATGGAATTGACAAATGAACGGGTAATATAAATACATAAGTAAATTATATATGATATCATAAATATTATTATGATTCTGTTACAAGTTAATAATATGTTTAAACCCACTATACATAAGTCTCAGACACATACGAAAGAAATTGGACATAAGGTAAGGGATAACTTTTCCAATCTCGTTTTTATCTGAGATTGTTTATTCGTAAGTATTTACTAGGGTTATATTTATCATCCATGTCCCTATTTTCTTAAAATGGTTTCATGTATGCTTAAAGTATTTTTTACCCATTTTTGACTTTTACTACATGGTATGTAAGGAATCTTTATTTTGATTACCATACGAGGTACTTTTTTACTTTTCCGGCAAAAGTACGAGAAGAATGTTTTTTTAACTTATACGGCATGAACTGATTTTCACGATTTCATAATGCCTAATTTTCTTAAAGATTCCTTTACAATATTTCATGATTATTTTCAAAAAAAGTCCTTTTCTTTTAAAATTACATGGCATTTTGTGAAAAGAAAATTATTTCTTAAAGAAATGATATTTTCCTCAAGAATTCATTTCAAGTATTTTATCAAAACCAATTTCCATCTGAGATGACATTATTTCATATGTGTATGTTTCAAGTATAATTTCTCTATGATTTACATGGTTTCAATTTTCTTATGATGAAATGATTTCCATTTTGTTTATATGGATTATGTGATGATGGGATGATTTTTATGAAACCCATTTTATTCTTTGGGTTATGATGAATGATTTATGTATATTTTGTGGCACAAGTAAGAATGATTTCATTATGAGATAGGTGGGACCTATATCTCCCTCCAATGAATTGGGTAAGGATTTATATCTCATAAGATAGACATGGCTGGAATGGTAAGTTAATCCGGTTCAGTGATACAGGACTAGAACGAGGAGTAAACTCGATTAAGAAAGGGACTTTGTCCACTAAGATGGTCTTGGAAACAATGAATTGGCTACTATGGAAATCATATCATGTGCTTAATGGGTTTCCACAATTACATGTTTTATTCCCATGCTATTTTATCATGATTGATGTTCCTTTATGATATATTCATTACGTACTTCCAAGATTTGTGTCTTTGCTCAAGATTTTGATGTTTAGATTTTATGTTCAAGTTTTTTCATTCAAATGTTTATGGATTGTTTTATGTTATCTATGTTTACCCTTACTGAGCATTTGAGATCACCATTTTTATGTTTTATTTTCCCCAGGATATAAATAAAGGTTTTAGGTAAGAAAACCAAAAGGGGAAGATCTTTATGGGAGATGTTGAAGATCTGTCGCCATGATTAGAAGATTACGTTCCAAGTTTCCAAAGACACTAAACTAATACGGTCTTTGGGAGTCTGTTTTTGTCATGTATTAAGTATTCCGCAAAAGTAATGTAATGTCCATGTACGTCAAGCTTTGGGTCTCTACAGTTGGTATCAAAGCAAAGTTTTAGTTAACCTTTGGAAACTAGGATGTGAAAACTTTAGTGAAATCCATTGAAATATTTCTAAGGTATGTGTAGGGATGTCCCTAAGGATAAGTATACGTAAAGGTTATAGTCCTAGAATTATGGTAACGATATTATAATTTAACCTAAGATGTTAGATATTGACTGTACTCCCCCTTTATTATGTTTTATTCTCTAGCATGATTTTTGCCTCTCACACTATTTTTTTGGGTTTTAGAAAATGGCTGGAAACATGAAGATTCATGATAATGGAGGATATGATGGACAATGGAATGATATTCTTCATGAGCAGCCAAATTAAATGGGATTTGGAAGTCCAAACATCATTATTATGCCTAATCAGCAATCTCATAATATGATCAATAATCTCAACTTTGGTAAGTTTCCCGACTCAGCTAATAAGAGAAAGATGGAGTTTCATGATGATCATAGAGGAAAGAAAGTTCAATTTCTCTCGTGTAAATCATGTGGGAAGAGGCATCAAGGAGAATGTTTCAAAGGAACTGGAAGATGCTTTGGGTGTGGAAAAGAAGGACACAAATCTAGTAAGTGCAAAGGAAAAGGTTCAGTTAACACCATGGAGAAGGATAATGGTATTGCTACGACATCAACAATGATTAGATGTTTTAAATGTGGAATGTATGGGCATTATGAAAACCAATGCCCTAAGGGAAAATCTCATGAAGAGAATCAGCATGGTCATATGGGTAGTATTTATGTGGATGATGATGAGGAGACTACAAATGATATATGAGATGAAAGAAGTGTTGAAGCTTGGTGAATGGTTTAAGAAGGTAGTGGAATGATTGTATGTTTATCAAGAGTTATGTTGTATAGGTAATTTAATGGTACTATGGAATAAAGAAACATATAAGGATTGTTACACTATTGTTTTTTCTAAAGTATTTGAAAGTATATGTTGAATGGTACTGGTAACCATGAAAGGTTATTCAGATATTTTTGGAATGAAGATGATATGCACATAATGAAGGGATAAAGAGAAAATGAAATTTTGATAGTATTCATGAGCTCATGACTGATATAAGGACAAAGTGATATCATGGTTTGAGTATATAGAAATTTTGGGATTTTGGTATGTATAATGAGTTAACTTTTGATAGCATTCATGTTTCAAAAGAATATATGATTAAGGTATTCACATGTTTGGAATATGACCAACAAGATATATCTTATGATATATGGGAGATAAATTATGTTATTCACATGCTTGGTATATGACCTCTCTAGTAGTCATTTTATTTATACTATGAGATTGGACAAATGTATTTTGGATAAGCCTAAAGATTAGAATGGATTATGTTGGACATAAGATAGTATTATTTAAGGATAGAACTTGTTTTTTGATATTATTTCTGGAATGTTATAATAGTATAGTTTTAGAAAAAGGACAACCCATAGGATGAGCGACAACCCATCACATCGGACAAGGCTATGGGAATCGAACCCACAACTGAAGTACGACAGGACTTTATCTCATACCACTAGCCTACAGGAAGTCCCTTGTTAGTAGAAACTGGTTTTATTTTATTAAGCGCTATGATAGATGAAGTATAAGTCCATTTTAGAAACTATATATGATTAATCTCAAGATAGATGTACTTATGTATATTTAATAAATTGTGCTAAAATTTTTGCAATTGAAACAAATGGAATGACCTATCATTCTATCTCATGATCTTCTAGCACTTCACGAATGACAAATTCAACTTCATTTCTTTAAGAGATGAAGTGGAAATTGTTCAAGGCACAAACAACGGTGAGATTTTACAACAATCAAGTAAGTATTTCTTTTAATTCAAAAATTCTTCGGCATTAGGGGAATGATCTTGAAAACTAAAAACAATGTCCTAGTACCCTCATACCCGATAAATCAGATGGCACCTTAGGTCATCACAAATTAATGCCTTTATGATTGATGGATTTTTCATATCCATGTTCTCTGCCACTCTCCATCAGAACTTGATGGTTAGATTTCTCTTCCATATCCATATTTTCACCTATGTTCTCCTATGTGGAAACCCAGTGATGAGTTAATTTGGGTAACCGTTACATTTCATACATTAGTTTTTAAAGTTATGTTTTGGTATTCCTTTTTACGATGTGTGTTTCTATGAAATAAAATTTCAAGTAGTAAGCCATTTATAACCCCAACGAATTTTAAGGGAGAAATTCATTTTAAGAAGGGTAGAATGTAATAACCTGAGATTTTATGCGAATTATTATTTTTAATTTCATTGATGTTTTGTGTTGTACGCGACACCAAAATTAGAATGTTCTATATGCAACACCGTATACACAACACTATTCTTGGATCGTGTTACACAAAATTTCAAGTTCGTTTGAGAGAATTTATTCTATGCAAAATTGACTGTGTATATATATATATTCAATATATAAATGAAATACGGTTGGATTCTATTATACACAACAACAAAGGAATCTTGCACTACACGCAACCCTGACTTGGCTTGATTTACATGCAATCACGACCTTCCACGATAGTGTGTGTTATACGCAATACCGAGTTTCACTAAACAACGATATGTTATTAAAATATTATATAAAATATCCATTATGAATAGTACTGCCCACTTTTTGAAATTTTATTTTTCAAAATGGACTTAATTTTTGGATTCGGAATATCGAATTAGCCTAGGGTGAATTTTTGGCATTTTTCTGAAAACTTTCAATTTTTGATGAACAGTGAAAACAATGGGTTACTATTTAAAAACCGAATTTTTATTTAAATAATTATTTATTTTATTTAAATTTATTTTAGATAAAAATTGATACATAATACCTATATAAGTTCAATGTAATTCATTGGAGTCATTTTAGAACAATTTTAGATATATAGAAATTTTATTGAACTTTTCACCGTCTTTTACCTACCTCCTAGGAGCTTTTTGAAAACTTACATAAAGCTTAATTTTACCGCTTCTGTGAGTGGAATTTCAAAAATCCTAGAGACACGGTTAATATCATGGAGTAAAATGTGGTTCAATAAGATAAAAATAATTTCTGGTGAATTGTAACTTTTTTCTTTTATTTTCCACGGTTAAAAGTAAATAGGGTAATTAAGGGTAAAATGATATTATTATTACCCTAACACATGTCCTAATTCTATTGGATAAGTTTAATTCGACAAAAAACAACCTTATGAATAAAATATTTCCATTTAGGTCCACTTGGATTAGATTAGGACATTTATTATTATTTTATTTAAAGAAGAGTTAAAATAGTTAAAATAAATGTTTAATAACTAAAACATATTTAATATAGGGTTATACATAAGCTAAATTGGACTATAAATATTCCTTATAAATATAAAAATATTTCCTACCTAATTTTATTTTATTTATAATTTTTATACCTTAAATAATTTAATTTATTTATGACACAATGGTGATGCAGTAATTACCTAAATAATGAAATATTAAAATAATGGATATTATAAATACCCAAATAAATGTAATTTGAGACTTTTTATAAATTACACTAATTTTATAGGTTAATATGACATGTTATTATTGAATTAATTAACTTTTATTTGAACTAATCATGATTTTATGATTTTCACAAAAACCAATTACCAAATAGTGTCAAAATTGACATAAAATAGTTTTTAAAACAAATATAATATTATTATTTGTTATTTTATTCCTAAAAATCTAAGGTTCGGAAAAATGACTTATATAAGGTTATATATATTAATACTGAACAACTTGGGGTTTTTTTGGCTTGTTATAGTAAGTTTATTAACCATATAGTGTAAGAAAACAAAAAGACATGGTAAAAGTAAAATTATTTAATTTAGAGTTAAATCTAAATGATAATGTTAAAATAGTAACTTAACTTGTATAAAATCTATTAGTTGAGATTATTTCGACCCATACCCACCTTATATTTGAAATAAATCAATTTGGAACTATTATAAACCTAATATGACTTTATTATAAAATAATATTTTATGTTTTTAAAAAGGTGCCCCTCTCCTCCTTTATAAAAAGGGAACCCCTTCCCTCTTATCTTCACACCCTTTTGAGCCTTGAATCTCTGCCAAACCCTAACAATTCCTCTTCTCAACCTCTCTAGTTACATCATAGAGGTTCTGGTCTTCTCAAAATACCAACTCTAGTTCCCTAAGAAGAATTTTAAAGGAGGTGTGTCGAGGAAGAGGTAATCTCTTCTACCGACTCTTTAAAGTTTCTTTCTTCTTATACTTACTCTTATTTAGTTGTTTCTTTATAAAGTAATAACATCAGTATTAATTATATAATGATATGTTATTATAAATATGAAACAACCCTATTTCACCTTCTATCCATCCTATGGAAAATGAAATCACCGCGCGTGCGTACTTACGGAATATCGTCTCCACGCCGTGGTGTAATCAGTTTTTCCACCACCACCTTTCTTGGATGGGTATAATGGTGTAAAGAATAACTATATATAATTATTATAACATCATACTGATTATATGATATTATATCATCCACTCCAATACCATTCAATAAATATGGGAACGATATCATCGCTCGGGCGTATGTACGGATTATCGTCTCCACGATGCAATGAGATTCATTTTCCGTGTTAACAATTAAAGAATGATTATAAAGTATATATAATAAGTAATCATGAAATATATGACATAATAATGCTACTAGATTTATGTGTATATATATATATTTATTTATTTATTTCATCTACTTAATTCCATTCAATTCAATAAGGAAATGAAAAACAGCATTCATGTGTACGTACGGCCTACCGTCTCCATGAATGGTGTATTTCATTTCATTCACCTATCTATTATATATATATATACTAAATATATATGATATATAAATCATTATTTACATTCTGGAAGTAATTAAATAATGATATAAGTAATAATAGTATCATGAACAACCACTACTAGAAAAATAGGTATTTGCGACGGGGCATTTGCGACGGGATCTCGTCGCAAATAGACATTTGCGACGGGGGCCCGTCGCAAATAGACCGTTGCTGAAAACGCCATCGCAACTACACTTATTTGCGACGGACCCGTCGCTAAAGCCTTTTTTTACGACGGTCATTCTCCCCATCGCAAATAGTATTCCGTATTTTTGTAAAAAAAACTTTTAAAATAGTTTTTGCGACGGGACCCGTCGCAAATACCTTTTGCGACGGGACCCGTCGCAAATACTTTTTGCGATGGTTCCGTCGCAAAAACTATTTTTTAAAAAAAATAAAAAACTATTAATAATACTAGTATTTGCGACGGGCATAGTATCCCGTCGCAAATACTATAAAAAAAATAAAAAAAATAAATTATTAATAAATTATTTTAATTAATATAATAATAGAATTATAATTTACAAATAAAAATAATAAATTATTAATAAATTATTTTAATTAATATAATAATAATAGAATTATAATTCAAAAATAAAAAATAATAGAATATTAATAAATGTTTTAATTAATATAATAATATTAGAATTATAATTCATAAATAAAAAAAATATTAATAAGTTATTTTAATTAATATAAAAATAATAGAATTATTTTACATTCAAATATTAAAATAATTCAAGTATTACAAAAAATATAATTAAATTATAATATTATAAAATTTTAATATATATATATAATTTAATATTATAAAATATAAATAATATTATTATTCATATTAATATTGTTATTTAAAAATATAATTTTATTAATATTTTATAATGAGACAGAAACTACGAATAGAAAAAAAAATATTTTGATTTCACAAATTTTATAACATAAATACAATCTCTAATCTGAAGGAGGGGGGAGGTGGGGGATCTGCAGATGGTGGTGGAGGAAACTCCATCCCTAAAGAATGAGTGAGTCGGCGCATGTACTCCATTTTCTCCTGATGCTGCTGCTGCCACCGACTCGCCTGCTCCACGTACAGCTGCTGCTGGCGTCGACGCTCCTCCTCATGCTGCTGACGCATCTGCTCCTGCTCCTGTTGGAGACTCTCTATCTGTGCAGTCTGAGATCGCAACTGATCCTCATATTGTGTAGTAGAAGAAGATGCACGAGCTCCTCTCGAGATGGACGCCGACATCGCAGCACTGCCATAATAATCTCCGGGAGTCAGTCGAGAGCCGATACCAACTACCCGACCCTTCTCGAAGGCATACTGGGTGGCCTGCATCCATGCCGCTTCATCAAACTGACGGGCAGTGGTCTGATCTGATGACTCGACCTGACTCTCAGGTCGGGCCTGTGACGATGCGGCCTCATATGACTCCTATAGTTGCAATTTAAAATTAAAATTGTGAATATATTATATGCAGTTAATTTTTAAACTTGAAAACAAATAATACTGACCACAATGTGATGATGACGATCACCTCTGAGCTCCCCAGTAGCAGGATCACTATATATCCTCCGATATACGTCGTACTCTGTAATATCGGGGTGCTCGACAGCCTATAAGAATAAAAAATAAACTGTTAATATTTACAGTTATATAAAATATTTATAAATAATGTACGTACCAGATGCTGTCTATGAGTACTGAAAGAACGACTCCCAGCTCGATGAGTCACCTCCTGTCTCCCAGGATTCTGCCTCCCCACCGATGATCTCCTCTGAAAGGCACCACTCAACCAGTGCACACATAATCCATCCCATACATGGGATGAAATATACTCTGGTCGGTGTGCTCTACATGACTCGTCAAAATCTGACACTCCTGCTTTCTTCATCGCAGCTTTTCTTAAATTTTGCAAAAACTGACGAAGGCGATCACGCATGGCCACCTCCCATGCCTCGTGGATGGCGTCACGCATGGTATCCTCGATCGGATACCATAAACCCTACAAATAAATCAAAATATCAAGTTAGAAATGAAATAATTTTCAAAATAAATATTATTTATTTACGTACGTACCAACCAATGGCCGAACATGGCCTGCTGCACATCCATGGGAATCTGCTCCCATGTGGTCCACGGCTGAGAGAAATAGTTGCGCAAAATAGCGCTGCCCTGTCCGACTTCTATATGCGGAAAACTGAAAAAATAATAAACATTTATTATGTGAATAGATTAATGAAATCTTAGTCAAATTCACAGGTTATCACACAGGTTATCACACCTCCGTGTGCGTGGATCAAACCCAAGACGTGGACGTCGCTCGGGGACGGGGTTAGGAATCATCAATCGTGCAAGACCACACCCCCTCCGCGTACTCCCTGGAGCGCCTGCAGGCTGAGGGTCATCTGTCAGCAACTCATCCGCATTGAAAGTCAGGTCAGCATCCGCCAACTCACGAAATGTGGCGTCGTCCATCTGAAACAGAAAATATTAATGTTAGAAAATAATTGATAATTACTATTATATATACATATATACATATTATGATTGTATATAAATACCATGGAATGCTATCAGTGTTCATCTTCATCATCATCTTCATATATGTCAATGTCATCTTCATATTCCTCCTCAACATCATCGATATCCATTCGAGTTACAGTTGTTTTATCTCTTACCATTTCAAATTCATATGTGACATCATTAACATCATCATCATCACCGACTCTTAAATGTGGGGTGTCGTCATCGATACTCATGTCTCTTTGTAAAAAAGATTGATTTTGAGTACTCTCTTGAAATACTTCAATTCTTTGCACATCAGTGAAAGCACATTCACTTTGACTAAACTGATTGTCTCGAATTTTTATTTTTATTACACTCCACCAATCAGTCAATTCTCTTGATGGTGCACAGTACTTCGCGTAATAAACTTGATATTCTTGTTGAGCCAATAAGAATGGTTCATTTACTGCGAGAACACTTTTACATTTAATATCGATGATTCCATGAGTCGGATGAACACGCACGCCTCTCTCTGTATCCAACCACCGACATTTGAACATGGTTATGTAATGTTGTCCAAGATAACAGAGTTCAATGATTTCATCAAGTATGCCATAAAAGTCAACTTCATTTTCTCGATGATGAGATCCTCTCAAGCTAACTCCACTGTTCATTGTTTTTTTCGATTCCCCATATGCATGTGTGTGGAATCGAAATCCATTCACCACATATGCATTATAAGTTTTAACAAGTTTGGAAGGTGGGTTACTCAATACACACAGTCGTTTGTCAATTTTATCAGCATGTCGAGACACCTGAAAATTTGTGAAATAATTATCAATATAGTAAACTATACATTGAATGAGTTGCTAAAAGAAAAAGAATTTATGTTACCAGTTTTTGAAACCACTGAGAGAAATTTTTCAGTCGACGTTCTTCGAGAGCAGCTGCTGTAATTTGTGGAATTTGTTTCTTGATATGATTATCATACAACCTATAAAAACCAAAGTTATTTACTGTAACATAAATGATAGAATAAGTGATATAAACACTTACAGTACAACTGATGTCATCTCTTCACAGTTGAGCAGAACATACGTATGAGCTATCTGATGTTCATCATCTGAAATCCAGCGTTCATAAACTCCACCAAAACCAAGCTCTAACTGGTTGAAAACAGATAATTGATTGTCTATTTCATCAATATTCCTCTCGTTCCGTCCCATTCAGTTGTGTTTTGAAGGATACTCAGATTCAAAATAATGGGAGCAGAAAAAAGATATTTCCTCTTGCAAATAAGCTTCTGCAATAGATCCTTCAACAGATGCTTTGTTACGTACTTTTCTTTTCAATTTTTTGATGCATCTTTCAAATGGGTACATCCATCGAAACTGTACCGGACCTCCACATTTGGCTTCATATGTCAAATGTAACATCAAATGTTCCATTGAGTCGAAGAAAGATGGCGGAAATATTTTTTCCAGTTTACATATAATTACAACAACATCTTTTTCAAGTTTTCCTAGAGAATCATAATCTGCCGTAGCCGCACAAATTTCCCGAAAAAAAGAGACATGTCAGTTATGGAATCCCAAATCACAGAATTCAACAGACTTCTAAATCCAATGGGTAGAAGTCTCTCCATTATAACATGACAATCATGACTTTTTAATCCAGTAATATGACCATTCTTTACACATCTACCCAAATTGGAAGCACAACCATCTGGAAGTCTCAAATCTGCAATCCACTGACAAAATAATAAACGGTTTTCTTTAGACAATGTATAAGCTGCTTTTGGTTTCAGTAACCTTTCTGTTCTGACATTCTCAAAGAGTTCCAATTCTGGACGCCTGCAAATTTGGGCAAGATCTAAACGTGCATTTACATTGTCTTTTCTCTTTCCTGGCGTATCCAAAACTGTATGAAACAAATTATCAAAACAGTTCTTCTCAATATGCATGACATCCAACATGTGGTGGACCAACAAATCAGACCAATATGGAAAATCCCAAAATATGCTACGTTTAATCCAATTGTGTTCTTTCCCAAATCCAGAAATTTTCTGTTGGTTTATTGTGGGACCAAAAGTGATGGGAGGTAATGAAAATACAACTGATTTTAACTCCGAACCTAATAGCATTTTTGGAGGTCCATCCATTTCAACTGTTCCTTTTCTGAAATGAGATCTGTTTCTGCGAAAGGGATGATCAGCTGGAAGAAATCTGCGATGACAGTCAAAATAACAAGGTTTCTTTCCATGAATGAGCATAAATGATTTGTTCTCTCCCATACAGTAAGGACATGATTTCTGACCATGTGTACTCCAGCCAGATAACATCCCATAATCCGGGAAGTCACTTATTGTCCACATCAATGCTGCTCTCAGTATGAAATTCTGTTTCGTTGCAACATCATATGTACTGACACCAGTACTCCACAATAAATTTAATTCATCAATCAATGGCTTCAAATAAACATCAATATTTTTCTTCGGATGTCCTGGAATTAGTAAAGTCAAAAAGATATATGGCTCCTTCATCAACATCCATGGAGGTAAATTGTACGGAGTTAAAAAAACAGGCCAACATGAATATTGACTACCATAAGATCCAAACGGACAGAAACCATCAGTGGAAAGGCCCAGTCGAACATTTCTAGCTTCTAAAGCAAAGGATGGATGCACTCTATCAAAATGTTTCCATGAATCACCATCGGCTGGATGATTCAAGCTTTTATCGGTTGAAATATTCTCTTTATGCCATGACATCATTGTCGCTGTATTCTTAGACATGAATAAATGCTGAAGTCTGGATGTAAGCGGAAAATATCTCAACTGTTTTACAGGAATCAAACCAGACTTCCCGTGTTGTCCTTCTTTATATCTCAGTTGCCCACATGTGGGACAACTATCCAACGACTCATTTTCCCCAAAATATAAAATGCAGTCATTTGAACATGCATGAATCTTCTGAAAATTAAGTCCCAAATTTCGAACCAGCCTCTTACTTTCATAGTAATTTGCAGGTAAAACATTTCCTTCGGGTAACAGTGTTTTCAGCAAAGAAAATATCTGGTCAAAACATGTGTTTGACATTCCGTTATCTGATTTGATAGCCATAAATTTTGCAACTGCTTCTAATTTGCTCATCTTGCAGCCAGGATATAATGCATCCTCAGCAGACTTCAACAACTCATAAAATTCAGACGGTACCAACTCAGGATTTGAAGCTATATCAGCCGGAGTTTCTGTATGTTGAACAGATGAACCTGCAACATCATGTACTAAATCTTGAAACTGGGATGGATCCGGAATCAAGTTGGTATCACCTGCTCTGGAACTGCGTTCACCGTGTTGATACCAAAAAACATAATCTGCTTGAAAACCAAAACTCAAGAGATGTTCCCCCACTTTGTCAAACGTGTCAAACGTTCTCAATGCACATTTTCTACAAGGGCATTTTATTTTTCCTTCTGAAACAAATTCTGGATTTGATGCCGCAAATGATAAAAAAAATCTCCACACCCTCTATATATACTGGATTTAAACCAGAACCATTTGGATTTCTACGTTGATTTATCCGTATGTGGTCATCTAATAATGACTGTTGACGACCTCGTTGTTCCATATTTTTCTATAAAATATAAAAGCATTACTGATTTTGAATAATTTGTTAGAAAAAACACTCAAGCAAGGATTGAATATATTGAGAATAAAGCAAAACTTGTTACAAATATTGATAATATTAATATTATATTGATTTTTTATTTTTTTAATAATATTAATATAATTTTTTCATAAATATTAATTATATAATAATAACATTATTACATTATTAATATATTTTATTATTAATATTAAAATAATATAATTTTCTATATTATATACAATTCTCCTTTCATCTGTGTGTTTAACATTCTGTCTCCACATGTAATATTGGCATTCACTTTCACCTCTCCATTGGCGAGTAGGTTGATAATTTTGAAAAAGAATGCCAATATTACATGTGGAGACAGAAAACGCACATAAAAAAAGAGAATTGTATATAATATAGAAAATTATATTATTTTAATATTAATAATAAAATATACAAATAATGTAATAAGGTAATTATTCCTAATTATTGGTAATTATTCCTAATTATTGGTAATTATTCCAAATTATTGGTAGTTATTCCAAATTATTGGTAATTATTCCAAATTATTGGTAATTATTCCAAATTATTGGTAATTATTCCAAATTATTGGTAATTATTCATAATTTTTGGTAATTATTCCTAATTATTGGTAATTATTCCTAATTATTGGTAAATATTGGTAATTATTGGTAAATATTGGTAAATATTGGTAAATATTGGTAAATATTGGTAATTATTGGAAAATATTGGTAATTATTGGTAATTATTGGTAATTATTGGTAATTATTGGTAATTATTGGTAATTATTGGAAAATATTGAAAAATATTGGTAAATATTGGTAATTATTGGTAATTATTGGTAATTATTGGTAATTATTGGTAATTATTACTAATTATTGGTAATTATTACTAATTATTGGTAATTAATACTAATTATTGGTAATTAATACTAATTATTGGTAATTAATACTAAATATTGGTAATTAATAATAATTATTACTAATTATTGGTAATTATTAATAATTATTCCTAATTAAAACTAATTATTCCTAATTATTACTAATTATTACTAATTATTATGAATTATTACTAATTATTGGTAATTATTACTAATTATTACTAATTATTGGTAATTATTACTAATTATTGGTAATTATTACTAATTATTCCTAATTATTACTAATTATTCCTAATTATTACTAATTATTACTAATTATTGCTAATTATTACTAATTATTGCTAATTATTACTAATTATTGCTAATTATTACTAATTATTGGTAATTATTACTAATTATTACTAATTATTACTAATTATTACTAATTATTAGTAATTATTGCTAATTATTACTAATTATTGCTAATTATTACTAATTATTGCTAATTATTACTAATTATTACTAATTATTACTAATTATTGCTAATTATTGCTAATTATTGCTAATTATTACTAATTATTACCAATTATTACTAATTATTACTAATTATTACTAATTATTGGTAATTATTGGTAAGTATTGTTAATTATTACTAAATATTGGTAATTATTGGTAATTATTACTAATTATTGTTAATTATTGTTAATTATTACTAATTATTGTTAATTATTACTAATTATTACTAATTATTGGTAATTATTACTAATTATTACTAATTATTGGTAATTATTACTAATTATTGGTAATTATTCCTAATTATTACTAATTATTGGTAATTAATACTAATTATTGGTAATTAATACTAATTATAGGTAATTATTACTAATTATTGGTAATTAATACTAATTATTGCTAATTATTGCTAATTATTGCTAATTAATACTAATTATTCCTAATTATTACTAATTATTACTAATTATTTCTAATTATTACTAATTATTGGTAATTATTACTAATTATTACTAATTATTGGTAATTATTACTAATTATTGGTAATTATTACTAATTATTCCTAATTATTACTAATTATTCCTAATTATTACTAATTATTACTAATTATTGCTAATTATTACTAATTATTGCTAATTATTACTAATTATTGCTAATTATTACTAATTATTGCTAATTATTACTAATTATTGCTAATTATTACTAATTATTGCTAATTATTACTAATTATTGGTAATTATTACTAATTATTACTAATTATAACTAATTATTACTAATTATTACTAATTATTACTAATTATTGCTAATTATTACTAATTATTGCTAATTATTACTAATTATTGCTAATTATTACTAATTATTGCTAATTATTACTAATTATTGCTAATTATTGCTAATTATTGCTAATTATTTCTAATTATTACTAATTATTGCTAATTATTACTAATTATTACTAATTATTGCTAATTATTGCCAATTATTGGCAATTATTGCCAATTATTGGCAATTATTGGGAATTATTGGCAATTATTGACAATTATTGGTAATTATTGGTAATTATTGGTAAGTATTGTTAATTATTACTAAATATTGGTAATTATTGGTAATTATTACTAATTATTGGTAATTATTGTTAATTATTACTAATTATTGTTAATTATTACTAATTATTGGTAATTATTGGTAATTATTACTAATTATTACTAATTATTGGTAATTATTACTAATTATTGGTAATTATTCCTAATTATTACTAATTATTGGCAATTAATACTAATTATTGGTAATTAATACTAATTATAGGTAATTATTACTAATTACTGGTAATTAATACTAATTATTGGTAATTATTACTAATTATTTGTAATTTTTCCTAATTATTGGTAATTTTTCCTAATTTTTCCTAATTTTAGGTATTTATTACTAATTATTACTAATTATTGCTAGTTATTACTAATTATTGCTAATTATTGGTAATTATTGCTAATTATTGGTAATTATTGGTAATTATTTCTAATTATTCCTAATTATTCCTAATTATTCCTAATTATTCCTAGTTATTACTAATTATTACTAATTATTACTAATTATTACTAATTATTTCTAATTATTACTAATTATTAATAATTATTACTAATTATTACTAATTATTCCTAATTATTACTAATTATTCCTAATTATTACTAATTATTCCTAATTATTACTAATTATTTGTAATTATTGGTAATTATTGGTAATTATTAATAATTATTGGTAATTATTGGTAATTATTACTAATTATTACTAATTATTGGTAATTATTGGTAATTATTACTAATTATTACTAATTATTGTTAATTATTGGTAATTATTCCAAATTATTGGTAAGTATTACTAATTATTGGTAATTATTACTACTTATTGGTAATTATTACTAAATATTACTAATTATTGATAATTATTACTAATTATTACTAATTATTGGTAATTATTACTAATTATTACTAATTATTCTTAATTATTGATAATTAATGATAATTGTTCCTAATTATTAGTAATTAAATGAATAATTATCAATAATTAGGAATAATTACCATTAATTACAAATAATAACATTATTAATATATTTTATTATTAATATTAAAATAATATAATTTTCTAATTTATATACAATTCTCCTTTCATCTGTGCGTTTTCTATCTCCACATACAAATAATACATGTGAAGACAGCAAACACACAGATGAAAAGTGAATTGTATATATATAAAAAATTATATTATTTTAATATTAATAATAAAACAGACTAATAATGTAATAATGTTATTATTCCTAATTATTGGTATTTATTACTAATTATTAATATTTATTCTTAATTATTAAAAATTATTACTAATTATTCCTAATTACCATTAACTATGAACAATACTAATAATTTAAATTTATTAAGTAATAAAACAATGTAAACATAATTAAATTACAACTAATTAAGAATAATTGAAACTAATAAAAAATTAAAAATAAATATTAAATTAAAATGAACATAAATACCTTGAAAATTGATCTGCTCTGATCGTTCTTCAAAACTTTAATATCAGCTCCGGAGAAAAAAAATAAACTGGAGAAAAACTGAACTCTAGAAATCTAATTTTGAGAGAAGGAGAAGATAGAGAATGAGAATGAAATGAAAAAAACGGATGGGGGTATTTATAGGTTAGATTATTCGCGACAGGCTCATTTGCGACGGGTATCCCGTCGCAAATAGTATTAGTTGCGACGGTACCCGTCGCAAATACCTTAGCCAACATTTATTACGGTCAAAGGGTAAATAGTTATTTGCGACGGGACCCGTCGCAAATACCTTTTACCGCCGCCGGTTATTTGCGATGGGAATATTCCCCCGTCGCAAATAAGTTTCCCGCGATTTGGCGCGCAAACCGCGCCAGTCCTTTTGCGACGGGGAAAGCTGTCCCGTCGCAAAAGGCTACTTATTTGCGACGGGCAAACAACCCCGTCACAAATAAGTTTTTAACAGGACTATTTGCGACGGGATTTATTCCCGTCGCAAATAACCCGTCGCAAATGCCCATTTTTCCCGTAGTGAACAAGTCCAAAAACGTACCACAAATGAAAAGAATATTACCCCAAACGTTGCTTTATCATGGAATTGACAAATGAACAGGTAATATGAATACATAAGTGAACCATATATGATATCATAAATATTATTATTATTCTGTTACAAGTTAATAATATGTTTAAACCAACTATACATGAGTCTTAGACACATACAGAAGAAATTGGACATAAGGTAAGGGATAACTTTTCCAATCTCGTTTTTATCCGAGATTGTTTATTCGTAAGTATTTACGAGGGTTATATTTATCATCCATGTCCCTATTTTCTAAAAATGGTTTCATGTATGCTTAAAGTATTTTTTACCCATTTTTTACTTTTAATACATGGTATGTAAGGAATCTTTCTTTTGATTACCATATAAGGTACTTTTTGACATTTCTGGCAAAAGTACGAGAAGAATGTTTTTTTAACTTATACGGCACAAACTGATTTTTACAGTTTCATAACGCCTAATTTTCATAAAGCTTCCTTTAAAAGATTTCATGATTATTTTCAAAAAAAAATCATTTTCTTTTAAAATTACTTGGCATTTTGTTAAAATAAAATGATTTTGAAAAGAAATGATATTTTCCCCAATAAATCATTTCAAGTGTTTTATCAAAACCAATTTCCATCTAAGATGACATTATTTCATATGTGTATATTTCAAGTATAATGTCTCTATGATTTACATGGTTTCACTTTTTTTATGATGAAATGATATCCATTTGTTTTATATGGATTATGTGATGATGGGATGATGTTTATGAAACTCATGTTATTCTTTGGGCTATGATGAATGATTTATGTATATTTTGTGGCACAAGTAAGAATGATTTAATTATGAGATGGGTGGGACCTATATCTCCCTCCAATGCATTGGGTAAAGATTTATATCTCATGATATAGACATGGATGGAATAGTAAGTTAATCCAGTTCAGTGATACAGGACTGGAATGAGGAGTGAACTCGATTCAGAAAGGGACTTTATCCACTAAGATGGTCTTGGCAGCAATGCATTGGCTAATATGGAAATCATATCATGTGCTTAATGGTTTTCCACAATTAAATGTTTTATTCCCATGCTATTTTATCATGATTGATGTTCCTTTATGATATATGCCTTAAGTACTTCCAAGATTTATGTCTTTTCTCAAGATTTTGATGTTTAGATTTTATGTGCAAGTTTTTGTATTCAAATGTTTATGGATTGTTTTATGTTATCTATGTTTACCCTTACTGAGCATTTGAGCTCACCATTTTTATGTTTTATTTTCCCCAGTATATAAAGAAAGGTTTTAGGTAAGAAAACCAAAAGGGGGAGATATCTATGGGAGATGTTGATGATCTTTCACCATGATTAGAAGATTATGTTCTGAGTTTCCAAAGACACTAAACTAATACAGTCTTTCGGAGTCTATTTTTTCATGCATCAAGTATTCCGCAAAAGTATTGTAATGTCCATGTACTTTAATCTTTGGGTCTCTACACAAACAATACACCCATTCTAGTCAGACCGAAAAGTGGCACTACCAAGTGAGAAGAGTATTTGATGAACCTTCAATAACAACCTAATAAACCCAGAAATATTTCCATATCAAAAAAAACTTTGGATTATCTCAATATATAACTATTTTAAACTTATTTAGTTCCACTGACACACCCTCCTTTGAGATGATGTGGCCTAATAAATTCACCTTGTCAATCTAGAAATGACATTTTGATAGCTTGGAACATAGACAATACCCTCTCGGTGTACTCAAGATTTTTTCAATATGTTGGTCATGATCATTGTGAGTCTAGGAGTAAACCAAGATTTAATCCATAAAAAAAACTACAAACTGATCCAGGTATAGGTGGAATATTCAGTTCATCAATTCCATAAACATAGCAGGTGAATTCATCATCCCAAAAGGAATCAAAATGAACTCATATAAACGTTACATACTTCTGAAATAATTATGTGGTATATCTGAAGGTATCACTCTCAAATGATGATACCATGATACGTTCTCCTCTATCCCAGAGCATCATCTCATCCACTATGACTAGTACATCAAGTGGAACTCTAACTTTCAGACTGATACGAGATACTAGATCCCTGACCAGTGCTCTACATCGGTCTAGCTACTCTATAATTTACTATAAATTAAGGGTTATTATAGAACCTCTATAGGTTTCTCATCCACCACAATATTGACACTCCACTAGTAATCCAAGGAACTAAACTTACATGTGGCTAGGCTTTCAACACAGATAACAAATCGCCTGAATGTTTCCCTAATAGGTCGATCCTATCCACTAGCCCCCCTTACCACCAATACCTTGGATAAAGCTATCATAATGTCTATTTTTTCCATCTATATATGTTCCATCATATTTCCCAACTGATACTACTTGTCCACCACTGTAATCCTCCTTTAGATTCCCCTAAAAAATGAGGTCTTGATTCACCACTTCATAAAACTTCCTCAGATAAAAAATATTTATCTAGGACTTGATGTCACATCTAAGCCTATCTTGAAAATGTTTCTCCGCTATTGCCTCATCTCCAACCAAATCTTGAAAAAAGTGATTCAAGTTAGTGAATTTTCAGCATAATCCATCACTAATATACTCCCCTAAGTCAAACACAAAAATTGCACATTTCTCCCTTTACTTAGTGTTTCAGGGTAAAGTGTTATAGGAACTTCTCCTGTAAATCCTTTCATTCCATACACTCAAACTACTCAGATTGAACATAAATACCCCACCATCACATCACTGGTGAACACAACATATAAGATTCCAAATTTACTCTCTTAGTAGGAAGAGTATCCAAGTGATCCAGAATCATTTGTATTGACTCAATGTAGAACTTTGATACCTCAGGTACACCCTCCCTAACAAAATTTAGAGGATACTTCATATGAAATTATCTAGCCAGGTCAAATATAATCATCATATCCCACCTTGGTACTCTCTCCCTGAACTACATAAAATATGTGAATTTCTCACAAAACTGTTCCTCCCATATTACTCAGAACCAATGGGGGATCTTATCCCACTACTAGAGGAGCACTATTAGTGATTTCATCCTATCTAATAATCATTATACATCATTATGATGGCATCTCTATACAATTAAAAATGTACATATCGAACACACATAACATATAGTGTCCAAAATTTACACAAAATAGGCTCACAACTATCTATAAATAACCCTCACTTCATATACTATCCCAAAGGATATAGTCACATATCTCTCATTATCCCCAACCATCCCCATCAAGGGTCATGGATAACATGGTGTAAAAAAAACATAAATAATCACAAGCATTTGATTCAAAACCATTTTACCATTTTTCCTTCAACCAACTTAAATATTCCTCATTTAGGCACCATTAAAACCATTTTTTAATTTATCACTTCTTAGTTAAAACCAATTACAACTCTTTATTAGGCACTATTTTCACTGAAACCAACAAGAAATAATTCTCATTTCCTTCAAAGAAACCATAACCTACTTTCTTGGGTGTGCCTAATATGATTAATATCACCTAAATCCAGTGTTCTTATCATTATTCATGCATATATTTTTTTCCCATGTTGTTCCATGAATAAAACCTCAAAAAACAATAACATCACACAAAAATTGTACAACTTAGTTGTATACCACAAACAGTGTCTAAAGAAATATCTAGTTTAATGAAAATGACAGTGTATTTAGAAGTAAAAGTAAATAATGAACATGGTAGATATATTAAATAGGTTTCACAATTAAACATTTATCAATTACCCATATATACCCTTTGGTTTTATCCTGAAATCCAAGCCTGCCAACCTTATTTGGCCATGATAGAAGTCTATTACATCAATATAAAAACTTTTATATTTTTATTTAGGAATAAATTCCATTCATTAATCATTTTAAATTCATATACTAAGGTGCACCAATCTATTTACACATAACACACAATTAGGCTTTAGTGCTCGAATCGCCATGTCAGTACTCTAGCCAAACATAAGGAATTCTATATCCATAATATCAAGTCTAAAATATCAAAAACCATGTCTATCCATCCTACATCAAAGATAAGGAACATAAAGTCCAATAATTATTTCCCATGGGCGGGATCCATCATGTCCCTCATCACTAACCATTTCATCAATTCACATTTTACAAGGTCCAACACACTTATCCTTTTCAACACATTACATAACAAGGGTTCAACTCATTAATTTAAAAATTATTATCATGCTTCATCACTTTCATTACATTTAACTCCATTTTATAACTAGCCCATTTTTTCATTCATTGAAAACCACAACCATTGAACCTATTTTTAGACCATTTTATAAAAAGGACATGACCCCTTTTCATTTATCACTTTCCCCCATGGTTATATCACAATGTAGTTAACCTTACAAATTAATCAACATAACCCTTTATTACAAGTTAATATGTTAAAAACAACTAAAATTGGTTTAATCTCATAAACCCTTCAAGTTATCTTCTAACAACTCAATTACTATGTTCAAGGAAGAGTCACACCCCATGGGGGTCCTTAGGCATCGTCTAATCCTCATCAACAGATCCAACAAGGTTTTTGAAAGGTCAGACATATCATTTAGACACATGAATCATCATTTCCTACCTAGAAATAAAATTCAAAGAAAAATAGAACATAATCAAAACTACATACACATGAATAAACTTCAAGATTATTGGATATAACATGTAGACCACCTACCTCAAGCTTGATGACAAGTACTCACTCAACCTTTCCCCTTGATTAAATCCCAAACAACCCTCAACGCTCAAACTAATAAAATACAATAAGAAAAGGTTTTAAAGGATTTGGAAGGATAATAAACAACACAAAATGGTTCTTATATAAAATAAAAGAAAGGGGAGCGGTATACTAACATGGAACTTTGATTAGTAACTAATAGTGCTTTAAATGACCAAGAATCGAGGGAGAATCGCCCGTGGGAAGCTTGAAAGGAAAGGGTTAATGCACTAGGTTTTTATAGGGGGTAATTGGAGGAAAATAAATTAATAATTCTTAAATCATAAGGTGGAAAATAGGAATTTACCTAATCATTAATAGGCATATGGTTTGGATGCACGGTTGTCCAAACCATGTGAAAACTATGTAACATCCACTATCCAAGAGGGGGCCTAGGTCAGATAGTTTTCTAGGTATCCTGCTCATTTTTCCAAACAATGTTGAGGTTTTGTATTTGTATTTTTCAAAGGTCACACAATTTTCAGGATCCCCCTTAAATGGGTTTTCAACCATGCGCCACCCCCTACAGGACACATGGTTAAGGTGAGCGGTTAGTAATAACCATGTTCTAATAGTGTTTCCTATACAATATGACCTATTTTATCCCTATTTTGTGTCTAGAACCCCTAGGACACCCCCGAGACCCATCATACTCTCATGAAACATTTATTTTACCATTTATAAGGGAATTTGACCAAAATTTAAACAAAAACAAACCTCCTTGAAGATAAATATCCTACAATTCCATAATTTTTTATAGAGATGAATTGGATCTCCAAGCTACCAAGGGGGAAAAGAATAGTTGTGTTGTATATTAGATACTTTTATCTCACATTATTGACTTTATTGATTCCAGTTTTAAATAACTTTTATTATATTATTGGTGCAACCAAAATAATAATATTTATGCTTGTTTCGGCATGGATAGCTTTATTTTCAAGTTTAGAAAAAGGTTTTATTATATTATAAAGATAACATATGTTATGGGATGTAACATTTGAATAACATTCTTTATATTCTAGAATATGAAAATCAAGGGTTGGAAATCGATAAAAAATCAAATTCACATGAATCATATCACACCCAATTGGGGCATTATTGTCTTGTCTGTGTAAACTATTTGCAAAAATTATATAAAGAATGATATTTAGAATCTTATTAACTAAAACCCTTGGATATATGTCATTCTTGTTTTCAATTTAAAATGATAAAATTTCTATTCAGTGGAAAATGATTAAGATCCATATATTTTCTATAATTATTTCATACATATGTGTGTGGACCTTTTCCAGTGGAATCCAAAGGAGAATAATCTTATTTCATAACTTCTATTGATGAATTTATCAGATAAGGATATGTATACTTAATGAGGTATATGTTTGATTACTTTTATAAATTTAAGTAATACAATAATAAAGTATAGAGTCATATTGTTAAGAAGATAAAGAAAATTTTCTCAGACTCTGGTAGGGAGTATCTTAATGAATATTTCATCGATAATATATAGGAGTTTGGGATACTATCACAACTAAATCCTCCTTATACACCATATTGCAATGTAATCAATGAAAGGAGGAACTACACCTTATTGGGCATGGTGAAATTTATTATGATTCATGCGAGTATTTTATTATCCGTTTGGGGATACACATTACAAACTATAGTACATATACTAAAAAAAGTTACAAATAAATTTGAAATAGGAATCCCATATTATTTATGGTGTGGAAGGAAATATATGTTGTCAAATATACCTATTTGGGGATGTGAATCATTTTCTAAGGATACTTTTAGAAATTAACTTACAACTTGAATAAAGAAATATATATTTTTAAGACATCATAAAGAAAAAAATGGATATTATCTATATATACCATAAAAACAGTAACAATAGAAAGACACACCATGTTTTTTCAGAGGGAGCACAACTATAAATGAGATAGAGGGGGTAAGATAGACTTTTATGAAGTTGAGGCCCTAGATACAGAAGAGTTGGCATAAGAACAAATTCCAAAATTCCTAGTGGAATAAGTTGTTTTAGAGACCCAAGTACTATATATAGTCACCATAGAGGTTAGATAAAAGTAGAGGTATGATTTTTTAGTCATCAAGAAAGGTGACACATTATTATTATAAGATAATGGACCTATCTCCTACAAGGAGGTGATAAAAATCAGAATTTATTAAATAGAAATAAGCCATGAATTATGGAATAGATTCCATGTACTAGAACGAATTATGTGTTTGAATAGATCCTCCGGTTGATGTAAATAATATTGGGTACAAATGATTATTAATGAAGAAACTAGACATGGATGGTAAAGTTAGTATCTATAAGGCATGAATGGTTTTAAAATGGTTTAATAAACGTCAAGACATAGACTATGATGAAACATTTTCATCAATCACTATTATAAAATTAATTATAATTGCAATTTAAATAACAAATCACCATGATTATAAGGTTAGTAAAATGGATTTCAAGACATATTTCCTTAATGGAAACCTTGTGAAAGATTTCTACATGACACAACCAAAAGGGTTTGTAACACCAAAGGATTCTAATAAGGTGTGAAAGCAATAGAGATACATTTATGGATTTAATTAAGCATAAATAACATGATTTATATGAATAAATAAGAGAATTTGGTGTCATAAATAATTAATGTATGACCTATGTCTACAAGAGGTTGAGTGGGAGTGAAGTAGTTTTCCTAGTAGTATATGTTGATGATATATTAATAATAGAAAATGCGATATTTGTTTTACAGTGAGTTAAGATATGGTTAAATAAATGTTTACCCATGAAATAACTTTGTGAAGTAACCTATATTATAGGGATAAAGATCAATTGTGATAGATCTAAGAGGTTTCTTGGACTAAGTCAAGGTAAATAAATTGACAATGTATTGAAGAGATTTAGTATGGAACAGTCCAATAGGGGATTGTTTTTAATGTTATGTGGTATACATATCTATAATAAAATGTGTCCTTATCCATAATAGGGGGAAATGGGGAGGTAGGTAAAGAGATAGAGAGAGAAAGAGATAGAGAGATAGAGTGTGTGTGTGTGTGTGTGTATAGAATCTATTAGGCTTCAGTGATTAGATATATCATGTATATAATGCTATGTACCAGGATTGATGTTTTATATGACTTGATCATAGTAGAAGGATATCAAGAAAACCCAATTGAGTTGCATTAGATGGTTGTAAAGATTATCCTAAAGTATCTGAGGCATACAAAGGATATGTTCGTAGTTTATGGATGAGGTGAGAAACTAGTTATTAAGGTATAAAAAATTATAGTTTCCAAATAGATCATAATGATATAAAATCACATCTAGAATATGTTTTTTACCTTAATGGAGGAGCTATGAATTGTAGGATTTTAAAACAGCCAGTGGTTGCTAATTCTACAACAAAGTTTATGTATATTTCATATTATGGTGAAACTAAATAAGTAGTTTGAATACAGAACTTCATCCAAGACATTGATGTTATACCAAGTAGTAAAGATGTTATCACTTTGAATTGTGATAATACCACAACAATGGTCCTAACCAAGGATCCCAATTCATATCAATGGATGAATCATATTCTTTGGAAATATCACAAAGTAATGTATTTTTCTCAAAGGTGTGAAGTTGCAGTAAGAGTAGTATCCATAAAATAAAATTTGTAGACTTGTTGACTAAATACTAATATCAGTAGAAGCATTAATATCATGCGAGATCTAGTTTACTTGAAGTTGTTAACAGTTCGATCTAGTACATGTGATAATCTATTAGATATAGTGCCATAGAACTAATTAAATTTTTTACTTTTGATTACCAGGATATTAATATTAATTAATATCTTATAACATGATGATTGTTCTTCTATGCAACATTAATGTGAAAATTTCCTTAAAGTATTTATTATATCGAATGGTTATAGAATTTCACCAATATAATGAGAACCTAATGATGTTTTTACAATATTTTTAAATATATGTCCCATGGTCTAAATAATATTCTTTGTATGGGATATAGATTATGTTTGATTATCATATGTTTAATGCTCAAAATTGGTTGATACTTCTTATCATGAAGTTCACACTTAGAAATATCCAATAAGGGGTGTTGTAAGGATAGACCCACCAGTAATAATTTCACATGTTATATGTTCCATTAGATATTTCTATCCGTGGAAATATGTATTGGTCATTAGACTAGGTATTATTATTATTATATATCATGAATCATGTACTTTGATATATGGGTGAAAATATGACGGCATATGATCACAGTGATGTAGAATGAGTTGGGTGCATCAAAAGTGATATGAGAATAATTGAATAAGTCAATAAAGGATTTATACATTCTGTGTTAATGGATAAAGATATCTCTAGCCATTTTATTGAAATAGAACTAGCTGATTAAATCTATGGCAATGATAGTTCATCAGCAATTTCATTTCAAATAGTAAAATAAATATAAATTAAGTGTCTAGGTTGGTGACATGAAGTATGAAACCTTCTTGATATGATATTAAGAAAAAGAGATTATATTACAAAATAAGGGTTTAAAATAGTTTATTTACATTGCAACATTAATGTATTTATCTATTGGGCACTTGATATGTTTCTAGACACTGAAATTGGACATTAGTAAAGTTGGCCTAATTCCATTGAGAAAGAGGTCAATATGGACAATCACTAAGTATATCTATAATCTTAACTAAATTATTTTGAATTGAATATTAATAATAAATATTATTCTCTGTTTATGGAATAATGATTATTCAAGTTATGTTGATCAAACAAATTTAATCACCAGATATTTTAGAATCGAATATATGTGAGTTGAATATTAAATAAATATTATTTATTAGTTATAAAATATAATATTTATTTTTCTATTTTTTATGATTCACAAGGTAATTAATAAATATTTAATATAAATATTTATTTAGTTAAATGAATATTAAAATAAATATTTATTCACATGTTTAGTGAATATAATATTTATTTATTTATTTATTGAGTAATATAATGATATTTATTTATGTAAATATTTATTATTCAGGATTCGATAAATGTCAATGAGGATTGATGGATAGAGTTAAAGGACTAGATGGAAATGGTATATTAATCTATAGTATAGTGGATGTCAAGAGAATAAAATCATAATTATGTTATTATTATTTGACATGGGGTTTATATAGAATAGATAATTAGATAAAAGGCCTTTGTTCTATTACTAATTATTTAAACCTAAGTTTATAGTCTTATTTATATCAATTTCAAGAGAGTGGAATTTTTGTACATAATGGATTCTCTTAAAATAATTCTCTAAAATCTTAAGGGAGACTTATAAATAACTATCTCAAGAATGGCACAATCCACCTCATCACTCTCAAGAATTAGAGAGAAAAAAAAAGATTATTCAATCAATCCAGTGATATTTTTTGTTGCGTTGAATGGTGAATGACACAAGGCAATTGGTTCCTCCACCTTAGCACCCAGAATACCAATGGAAATGTTCCAAGATTCATGGATCACATGTGGATATAACTAAATGAATTCTATTTTGGATTCTATATCACAATAACAAGACTATAAGATTAACAACCAAATTGATCAATGAAAAGAATAATTATCAAGTTGAGGTAATTCTTATTCTAAATTAATTATAAATTTAATGTTATAATATCCTATTTATGAATATTTAGAGGTTTATTTATCAATTTTTTCAGAATTTATCCATTTAAAATGATGAAAAATATTTTTGGGAACCACCACATCATATTCCTCTATTCCCCATAACATTTAAAAATATCATCAACAAATGACATAGTGTTCATAAAATTCATTCTTGAAGTTTATCCAGCTCAATTGGGATTAAGTTATTCTCATGGAGATCTCTAAAGAACATGAAAAATTAAATTATAACTATAGTTTTTTTATTACAAATTATAAATTGTTAATTTTGGTAATTGGTCTATTAGAATATGTGAGTAAAAACTTTTCAATCCATGTATTTCTCGATGAATCAAATCAACCCATTTTGAAATGGTACTTTAAGATCCATTAAGAACTTTAAATTTTTTTAATATTTGATGGAAAAAACCTTTTTTGTATTTTTCATTATAAAAATAGATGTTGGATGCTTCTTATTCTCATTTTCCCGTAGATAATACTAAAAAAATTGTCACACAGATTCTTCTCAATGTGGATAAAATCAAAACTATGGCATAAAAAATTAAATTATCAATCTAGAAGTTGAAAAATATATTAATTTTCGTAAATTGGTGTGTTCCACTTGTATTTTATGGAGTTTTATTTATTTTTCCACCTTCATTTAACTCAAACTATTTTTCAAACTCTGTAATGAAATCTGATAATTTTTCCAAGAAATCTGATCCAAATAACAATTTTGGCAGAAGGTTCAAATATATTTTTCTATTGATATTTGAATTTTTAAATTGAAATCAATGATATGTATCAAGGAATTGATTATAAAATAAAAAACACAAATTTTTTCTATAAGTTAGTCATTGAGGGTCAAAATTAAAGTTACAAACTAGTCAATCTAAACTTGTGTGTGTTCCAAATGGAAATATTTCCTAGTCCATAAAATTCATTGATATTCCAAATTATAGAATAATGAATTTTTTACCTTTTCATGGTAGATTCTTCATATGTTTCTACACCATTATTCCATAACTCCTACAATTCTTAGATAAGAGGATGAAGATAGGCATCAGTTTTATTTCTAGTTTTTTATAATAATAATAATCAATATGATGAATTAAGTTTGTTTCACACAAATATAGGGAGGTAAATTATAATATATCAAAACAAACATCCATATGCTATAATTACTACTTAAATTCACAAAATGATTGAATCCATTAGCTTCCAATCCCAACTTTTCATTTATAATATCATAATAGAAATTAGGATATAATGAATCAAAGGTCTTATATGCTTTTGAATATCCTAAATTCTGAATTAAATAGTCATTTTTTATTATCCAATTAATTCCACTTCATATTATTAGTGAATTTATATGTAATTGACAATTTTTTCCATCATATTTTTAAAGGAAACTAACAAAAAAACTTTGTTGTAGTTTTATTTTTCCTGTTTCTTAATCGTATTACATTGATTTAGAATAACATCATTATTTATCAAATTACATCTATAAGTAAAATATATTTTTCACTCTTCTTGGTTATAATATTCTCCCCAGTATGACATAAAATCATTTTGACATGCATATATCTTCATGTAATTGGGTCCAAGATTGAAAATAACATTATTAATATCATAAAATGATATAGGTATCATAGATTTATAAAATGAATCATGAAACAATTAAAATATCATGGATATTACTTTATTTAAAATTTCACATCATAACTTAATGTGTTGTACCTTTAGTAGAAGAGAAAGTTTTGAATACTTGGAAAATACTTCACATAATTATTTATTTCTCTCTTTTAATAATTTAGAAAAGTTAGTTTTTTTACTCAGTTAATTTTTCCATTATATTATTCTCTAAAACATCATCCACTAATATGTTATCATCTTGATCAAGTTATACTATAGTTTTGAAATAATCCTTAATATTAGTTCAACTAATGTGTTTTGGTCTTAATGGTGTCATCCTACAATGGTGAAAGAATTATTTATAAATTTTTTTATTTCATTATACACCATCAGAGCATGAATCTTTTCATTAGAATTTTGGGTATAACTACTTAAACTTTCTATAACATTTGATTCTATATGAAAATTCTACCACACATATTAAGAAGGACATTGTTTCAATATAAAGTGATCAAATACTTCATTTCTTCTGAACCATCATTTTAATTCACATTTAAAATATAGAAATTCTATTCCTCCATCCATGGATCGATTTTCAATAAAAAATATAAAAACATCTCCAAACCCATAATATACTAATATGTGTTATTAGGTAATGTAATTAAAATTTTGTCTATACATAATTTATTGACTAAACATTAAAATAAAAAATATTATTATATAAATATATAGGAATAAAAGAATAGATTTTAGTTAAAAATGTAAGACAATCCAAAATTTTTAAATTAAAAAATTATAGTTATATTGTAATTGAAAATTGAAAATTAAATCTAAATTAAAATTTAAGGTAGGGATTTTAACTAAAAATAGAAAAGAAAACGTATATTCATGAATTATAACCTTTTAAATGAATATAAAACAAATTTATTAAGTTTATACCACATAAATATATAATAAATAATCCACTTTACTAAATATGACCATACACACACCCAAACACCAATCAATGTATTCCAATAAACCAAAAACTATGACCTTATATCTTAAAGATACTCCCATTTCACTACACATGGTCAAAATAAATTCTAGCTACCCAAATATTACAAACTAATATTCTCAGACTAAGAATTAAATTATAAACTCTATTGTTAAACTAAGTTTTACCCTCACTAAAAAATATGACACCCCAAAATTATTTCGTCGTCTGGTACCAAAATAACTAAACAAAAATCACTGAAAACACTTACTCAAGGTTCTCAATATCAGACCTAAAAACTAGGGTATTCCCAAGTTAACCCAATCTATAAAAATTTGTAACTCTATAAAACCTAATAAACTCATATAAATTTATAATAAATTTAATTTGGAAAAGAAACCAAGTTATAATATATAAAAAACTAACATTTTTTCTAAATATGTAAATCGAAACAAATACATTTAAAGTCACACATCAATGTATTTTATAAAACTATTTTAAAGATTAAATATATTCAATAATACTCAACAAAAATGAAACATTTAGCTTTTGTTATGTGGGTTTATAGTGAATTTTAATTGGACATATTTCTTTTTAATTTACAAAAAACTAATACCCAAAACTATTAATATCAATATAATTCAAATAGTTAAATTAACACGCATAACACATTTAATGAACATGATTATAAAACATTAAAAATTGTAAAGATTGCCTAATTTTAATATGGGAGGTTGGTGATGAAGGAATCACACATGGATGGATAGGGCTTAAGATATCTGAGTTGGGGATAAGGGGAAAGGAAATTTGAGTGAATCATGGAAATGATGTGGAGGTCTATGAGGCAAGGGTGGTAGAGAAGGAGTGGATGTCAAAAAAAAATGTAGAGCATGAGGAATTATAGATGGAATACCAATATTGAGTCCCAGGGAATAGAAATGTAAATCATGGTTTTATTATAAAAATTAGCATCAGTTTTCATAAAAAAAACACCACTTAAAACATTATTTAGTTACACTTTTATTGAAAAGAATCACTAAAAAGGTGTAAATCGATGTTTAGTGATAGATTAGAAAACCAACATTATATAACTACTACTAAATATATATTTTCTATTAGTGTTCATACAAGGATTAATTGGTCTCAAGTTCAATAGGAGTTGATACCTCAATTTATTATTTGATTAGAAACATTTTTAACAATTTATGAGTGTAACAACCCATTTATTTATAGATCAGTAATTCTTGAGGGAATTTTAATTTTTGGTTCTAGTGTTGGGGGGACTTTAGAATTCATATTTGGATAGGAAATCCAAGCATTTTGACATTTTGGGGGTGTTTTGGGTGTTTTTTTGGAAGTTCAATAGGTGGAATGGGTGATCGGGAGAGCTTCGGAGTAGGGTCGAGGTGTCCATGATATTGAAATATACAAGATAAACCCATCACGTGACCATCCAGGTGAGTATGGGACCTGGTGTCCACTCTTATGGAGGATGTGACCTTATACTTCACTATCCACCCAATGAAGGTGTATTGGGTGGCCTATGAAGGTTAGGGTACCCAGTATAGCCTAAAAAGTACTCAACAGAATTTGGGTTGTTTTTTGGTAGGTCCAAAATAATAGTATCATTTTAAATATCCATATGTTCTTTAATGGGGGAGGTCTTGGGAATGACTATTTTTGTCCAGTCATCCCCCCTTCCTTTATCTTTCCTTTTGAAGTCCCATTTGATAAGAGGTGATCTGTATATTGTTTCCACAACATTTATAGGTATGATGTCTCCCTAATCCTTTTATTCTTATTCTTCTGAAGTGTTCACTAATTTATGGTGGTCTTATATTCGAGATTTAGGAGATGATTCCACCAGATCATGGTCGAATAATCCCAAACCTTTGGGATTATTCATATGGTGTATAGTGGATAATGAAGGATAATAAAATAATGTTTTTGGTCATTATTTTAGTGAAGGATTGTTTCTCATGAGTTTTCTATGGATTTCAATAATTTCCATTGAAATTGAGAATCGATTTTATAACGATCCCCATAAGGGGAGACATCTTGTTTTCTACCCTATAGGGTTTCCTATGGTCCTCCTTTGCGGAGATGAACTCTTCCCTTGACTTGGTTCCTCTTCCCTCTGCTGCTTCACATGCCCAACTACCATGAAGCCTCGATTCCTTCATGACTGAGTGCTGTGAGGATGAGGTATCATTCGAGATTATTGGTCTGGTCCTCAACCATTGGGGCTTGCTGGTGATAGAACTAGGTAGGGAAGTCATCGTCAACTAGGGCTATTACATGGATGTGGATGGTGACTATAGTAATGCTCAGTTCTAGCAATGTCCCCTTTCCCATCCTTTTCTATTCTATGGTGCTTGTGTATGGTTTCAGGTTCATCCTATGATGTTTTTCATCTCTCTCTTCAGGTCCAGATGTGGGCGAAAGTATGAATCATCATCCTAGTTCATGACCCTTAGTTCCATGATTGGAGTCCTTCCAATGAATCCATTCCCGTCATTCACCTCAATGGTTCTACTTGGTGGCTTTTAGCTTTCTGGTTTTCTCGCACCCCTGTTTCGGTGCGGTTTGGCCTAGTGTCATTCTGATTTTGTCTCCTATAGTTTGGTTCTTCCTACTGACGGTCATCTTATGATCATATTTCCTTATCCCCCCACATACAAACCCACTTTGGTCTGGTTAGAGGGTCTCTTTAAAGATTTGGGATGGTGCTGGTGGTATTGGTAGTGGTGGTTCTCTCATTGGTTTCAATGGTGGGATGATGATGTTTCTATATTAGGAGTGATGGGATGGGTGACGTGGATGTATGAAGGGTGGTGAATGGATGGGTTCTCAAGGTCTGACATCATCTATCGATTTCTTTTGGGGAGAGTCTGGAATTGGGTTGGGTTCCTGGGTCAGCACGTTGTTTTGTTTTGTTTGAATTATGGTTCAAACTGCTTATTTGGTTCTCACTTATCTATAACATGATTTATTTGAAAATAAAAAAAATGTGTGAATTGTATATCGATTAATGGGTTATTATCTTGTAGTGGTTATGATAGGGTTCAATGGACCGTCTATGTGTTATCGGTCATGGTTTCAGTGTGGTAGGGTTTCTTAGTGATTTTGGATAGGTTATTCCACTTTAGTTTAATTTTTTCAATTAATTATAAATTTATATAATTAATTGTCTTGGAAATCTAGTATGAGATTGATTCTTATGGAATGTATAGGTTTGGTATAACTTGGAGTAGGCTTGGATGAGGATGAGTGAGCTCAAATTAAGGGGGTAACTATAGTATTGAGGTACTGGATTTCTATAATACTTAACCATATGATTTTTTATACAATATTTTACATTTATTAATGGGGATTTAATTTTATATGAATTAGATAATAATTATGAGTTCCCTAAGTGGATAATTATGTGTAATTTATCCTCATAGACTAAGAATTAGTTATTCGTCATGTATCATGTAATTTAGCTCACCTATAGACTCCATCGCTAGGGGATGAGGTTTCGAGTTGGGTTTACGAGGATATAAAGTAGGTATTCAATTTCCGGGTGAGTTTGGGATAGCCTATGTAGGTTTTTCTAGGGATAGTATGCTAGGAATTGTGAGATTAGTCCATCATGTGATGATTGAGTCAGTTTTTCATCTTTCATATGGTTGGGAACACCCCGTAAAGGTGGGTAGTGGAATTGGTGCATGTTGTTATTGTGATAATTCTTCCCATTCTTGGTATAGTGTGATAAGGAAAGCTTATTTTGGATGATGGGATTAAGAGCTCTCCTCTGGGAGATATTAGATAGGACCCAAGTTTGGGTTGTGGTAATTACTTTTAATGGCCTAATAGTGAGTCTCTAAGGGTTATTGTGTGTTCTTGGCTTAGGATAGACCTTGTGTCATGTTGATGATAGTGAAGTGGGAGCTGGAAGAGGAATTGGACCACCCTAATGAGGCCTGAGTCAAATATAGTCTTCAGGTTGTGGGGTTACAGTGGGGTTATGAGCACTGGTTAGTAATGATGAGTAGATAACATATTGGGTCTTAGGAACTGAATGGTTGCCTCTTTTATTGATAGGTTAATTCCAATGGATGTTAAATATAATACACTATGGATTAGGTCTTTTAATGGAAAGGATAGTCAATGAGGATATGTGAGAATTGAGATATGCCACGGGTGGTTGGGTTGAATAATATGTGACTAGCACCCATTTTGTGAGTTGTGATACGAGATGGGTCAGATGTGTGGGAATCTAGTTGGTATTTATATCAAGGGTTATTTCTATCATGTTTATTATATTTATATAATTATGTTTATATAGGTATTTAGGAAATAGATACATTGGTCCTTTGGAATTAGGGTGTTGAGATACACTGTCCAGATACTTGTCTTCCCAAATGAGTCTCATTTAGTGTTTTTGGTCCAACTAATAGAGAGTCTGAGAAACCATGTGACATTTTACACGAATGATTAAAAATTATGGGATCCCATGATTTTATATGTAATTTAGAATCTATGGTTAGAATGTAAAGAGTTTGGTATGCCATATGATATTTTATACCTATAGTAATACCATACCAGTGATGGAGATGATATATGGAATTTAACATCTATCGTTAGACCATTATAGAGTCTAAGATTCCATATGGCATTTTCTGATCATGGTTAAATAAAATTAGAGCCTATAATTCTATATTATATCTAGATTCTATGGTCAAAATGGTAGAGTCTAGGAAACCATATAAAATTTGTTTCTTATAGTCAAATTGACCAAGAGTCTGGGATTCCATATGGTATTTAGAATTTATGATCAGACTGATGGAGAACCTGAGATTCCATATGACATTTGTCTCTTATATTTAGACTGACCAAGATATCAGGATGTAATATGGAATTTTGTAGCTATGTTCATACCAAAGGTTATTCTGGGACACCATATAAAATCTTCCTATTTTAGATATTATGATGAACATGGTTCACCAGAGTCGATCAGGCCATGTATAGTCGGGTGTCATGGAAGCCTACTTAGCACATGATAACCTGACACATATTATTGTATGTCGTGTTCTTTATTATTTAATTTTTTTTCTCATGAATACACATGTATATGATTGTTTATATTATGATAACTTTTTGAGGACCTAATGATATGTATTTATCATGACCTCTATGGGAACCCCGATACATATGAGACCCAATTTTTGGTATGAAAGTATATCCAAAGGTTGTAGAGTGAATTAATTTAGATAATCCTTGTAGTATTTTGAGATGGGGTTGAGGTGAGGCTATGGATTGGTAGTGGATCCTTTTTTATATTTTATTATTTTGTTTTATTTATATATGTGATTAGGCTAGTGGGAAGCCTGCTGAGATGTATAACTGTATGAATGCATTATTAATTTATTATATCATGGTGTGTGTTTATTTTATTATGGTTTCTATTACTTATAATTAAATATGTGGACTGCTATTCTTTATTATGGATCTTATCTAGTTGTTTATTATTGATGGTTATGGTATCTATGGAATAGTCTCACCAACATATGGTTCAAGCCTTTTCCAATAGTTAAAAACCTCTTGCGTATAGGGATGAATGTATGAGGTCATATGAAGACCTATTCTAGAGTTTCGTTTGGGAAATTTTATCTATGGAACTAAAAATAAGTATCAAATCCATGTTTTTTATTTATTTTACTACTTAGAGAACTGGTAGTCGGAGATAGGAATGTGTTGGGATTCAAATGGACCCCGGTCTGATGTGTCATGAATGAAATTATAGTGGGAGTTCTAGGTTACCATAGTAATGGGTTTTTGGTAAAAATTTTTATTTTTATAGTTCATATATTTATTAAAGTATGATGTGCTTGTTTGAGATTATTATTTTTGATTTTTCTATTGACCGGTTGTGGAAAGTGGCATGTATACATGCATCATATTTGGCATATAGGATTCACATGACATGCTTGTGACTATGTGTGATTTATGATCTGATTATGAAAAGGGTTCTAGTTGTTTAAAATATCAATAGTAATTTATATATAATTTTTCTATATATATTTGGTAGAATTATACTCAATTGGACCAGGGTTTTTGACTCATGATCAACTAGTGTGTTATGATGGCTAGTCATGTGGATCTTATTTTGGGATGTTCTTTGATGATGACTATGCAGTCTTAGTATGCAGGTGATATATGGTAACCCCTGGTGGTATGGATCAAGTATTTGATTCCCTAGTGATGGATTTTAACAGGCGATTTATTCATGAGAGATGGTTCGTAATTGGTATAATTTTACTTAGTGAGTTTAATACCCTTAATAAAGAATATAGGGGAATGTGGGATTCCTTTCACTTATTGGATGTAGTGCGCTAAGAGTGATTTTCGTATTTTGATCATGGTTAGAAAGAAAGATTAGTGGGATACCTAAACTTTTTGGATTTAGATGTGGGTTTTCATGGAATAGTGGTTGGTGATCCTAGATGGTTGGGTCTAGGATAAGTAATAAAAGGGTAGATGTTTTTTGGTTTGAAATGATACCTGATTCACATTGAGTGTGTGAATGGTCTTAGCATTAGTGATATTCCACAGGTTTTCTGAAAAGAGAGCACTGAAAGTGTTTCTAGGATTTTTCATTAACATATAACGGATGTGTGGATAGATTATTAGGTGTGTGGTACTAAGATGGACAAAATGAGACTCATAGGATCATGGTATGAATTATGTTATTGGGTAATATAGGAGCATACACCCACTTTTTTTAAGATGAGATTTAGTTATGTAATGGATGGTGGTAAATAACCAATGAAAGGGTTATTTCTGAGGTTCACTATTTCCTTGTAAAAGGAGAGTGAGTGGTTTTGTGGTCTCCCAAAGGAAGTTTCAGTATATAGAGGTTTATACACATTATTTACATGTGGTGACACTTTTGTATATAATTTATTGGGATAGACCGGGTGTGGGTCCCTTGAGAATGTTTTGGGTTTCAAGAGAACCCAATAGGATGGTAGTGATAGTGTGGAAATAAATACACCTTTGTTATGAATTCCTATAGGTGAGTTGTGGGACTTTAGTGGGTTTTAGGTAAATGTACACCCTTAGGGATGATATGACCAATGATTTTGGTAATACACATGTGTTCTTAGAATCCTAGGGTTTTGATGAAATACAAGGTATCCCTCTATTATAAGAGAAGACATCAGAGATGGATTAGATCATTGTTGTAAATAGATCCAAGCATGGGCCTTCATTGGGGGTGCTAGGGATGGGATGAGTGTGGATCGGGATAAGTGTTGCATGAAAGATGTTGGGATCCAACTATATTGGCGCTAAGGAAGTGGTATAGGGAAAATCATATGGTGGTGAGTGCACTATTAAATGTTCATGGGTATGACCCTCATTTGAGGATATATTTAGAAAATGTTGAGGGTGGTATTCCTAGTAATTTTGAATTTGGAAGTGATTGGTGTTTTATGTTGATGTCAATGTATGAGAAGGTTGGTCACATAAAGTAATTACATTTGATAATGGGTGGGATATAGGGATTAGAATTAGATGTATTGGTTCAACAAGATGATGGTAAGGATAATCCTATGGTAGAGAGCACCTAATCAACCACTTTTTGTATGATCCTCATGTCGGTGGTATCATGATGTTGTAAAATAGTTTGGTGGGTGATAAAACACTATTTTATTGAATATTTTATTGATAATAAATGATATAATTTCCTCACATTGTGTTAAATATGTTTATTTATAAAATATTTGGGATTTGATCATTCATTTGAAAATTTGGTGAAAATTCCAGTTTTACCCTTAATAGTGCACTGTATTATTTCAAAGATAAATATTTTTATATTTATTATTTGAATTTGAAATTTTGTAACAGTGTTCCTAAATTAATTATCTACAACTTTTATTCAGGACACTAAAGCTAAAGAGTTAATTTGGTTGTTGCAATTGGGCCATGAAGTCAAAGTTGGGATGGGCTCTCCAGAATGGAGAAGGTTCTGTATTTGGGCCATATCCTCTACATACGGGCTTGGATTGAGCCCAAATTTTGAGGAAAGCTCTGGGACATGATGTGGCACAAATAATCCTTCTGGAAGGCCGGTCAATTCACGCGTTTTGGAGGTCAAATGGGCGGTGCCAGTTTCATTAAAATATTTGGCCGAGATTTTGCATTCACACTTGAAACCACTTTAAACCTAGCCTCCCCTCCACTCTATAAATTAGTGATTTTCTCATTTGGAGAGGTTGGTTCGTGCATTGGGAGATTGGAGGCAGAGGAGAATTGGTTTCAACAATATTCTATAACCATTGTAAGAGAGGTAGCTCTTGAAGCAAGGATCCTCTCATCGAAGCCTCCTTCTCTCCTTCATGTTGTAATTGTTTTGTTTGTGTAATAAACTTCTTTGTTCTTCTTTTATTTCTTCTCTTTTCCTATGTTTTATTTAAATTTATTCTTCTCTTAATCTTCCTCTTGGGGCTGGAATTCTTGAGTAGAAGCGATATTGGGTTATACCCATTATAAACCTTTGCACATGCAAAACGCTTCTACGATGATTACGCCACCAATGGAAGAGTAATTTTTAGTGATCGATCTATCTTCTACCTTCTTCATTTAATTATTTTGAATCATTGAGCCTACTGTAATTCACTTAATATGATCCATGAATTATGTTTTTAAATTTTAAGAAACTAAGCAAGCAATTGAACAATTAATACAAAAACACGCGAGGTCGAGATTTTGTGTAAATTGTGAGAGTGCGAGCTTAATCGGTAATACAAGACCACTTGGGATAAATTTGTAGAGTTCAAATATAATCCCTAAACACAACTCATCCTCATTTCCAGAATGGATTTGTGCTCTAATTAACCACTGACCATAAGCTAACCTTAGAACAACAATCAAAGCAGGGTTCTGCGATTGCATGTTCCGAAGCTAGCCTAGGGTTTAAGTAATTCCATCTTTGTGGTTAAGTTAACTCTTGTAGGGTTCGAGGGTTAAAAAATTAGAGGATCATAATTAAGTGGATATTCATTTAAATGATAATGATTAATATGTAAATGAAGAGGTAGAGTTAGATCGATTACGCCTTTTAAAATATTTTCTAAAAAAAAACATCTTCTTGTTGTGTTATTTTAATCGGAATTCATTTCAAAACTAAAAACAAAAAAAATACAATCTTCTTCCAGCAAACTTCTTCTAGATTCATAAACTATAAACAACCCCCATACTTTTCTAGTAGTGTTTTTATTTTCTTTTATTTTATTTTTAGAATACCTCTAATAAGATGTTTTAATTCACATCCTCCTTTGAGAGACGACCTTGGTTAGCCCCCTATGCTACACCAAGTAAACTAAACATTAGCTTCATAGAGTGTTGTGCTTGGAGTTTTATCCAACGTAACTCACTTTTGAAGTTCTTTTGAGAGCGCGTGCGACAACGCTCTTTCAAATTGGCGCCGTTGCCGGGGAAGCAAGTAATTATTTCAACCAACTAGAGGTATTTATTTTATTTTACATTTTATTATTTTCCTCTCTTCTTTCTTCCTTCTTTACCCAATCTGATTTTTCATCCTCTTCTTTTATTTTCTCCTACTTCTTTGTGGACCATCAACTCAAACTTCTCATTTTTATTTTACTATGGTCCACCTTCTTTCTTTTCATTTTTATTTGATCTATGACACGAACTAATCCCGAAGATCTCTTAGATCTTGACCCTGAGATTGAACGTAGCCTTAGGGAACGAATCAGACATTCTCAGTCTACGGGAAGTTTCAACATTCAACCAGTTGGAGAATTACTCCAATATCAGAACATTGAAATTGGAAGCAATTCAAATTCAAACATAAAAAAGGAACCAATGGCTGATAATAATGGAAATGAACTTAATAGAACCATTCGAGAATTGGCTGCACCTGATATTAACTATCAACCAAATTGTATTGCATACCCAAATCTCGAATCGGACTTTGAACTAAAATCAGGGTTAATTCACTTACTTCCAAAGTTTCATGGCCTCTCTGGTGAGGATCCGAATAAACATTTGAAAGAATTTAATGTGGTTTGCTCAACCCTAAAACCTAAAAATTTCTCTGAAGATAAAATCAAACTAAGAGCATTCCCATTCTCACTTGATGGAGCTGCAAAAGATGGGATGTATTATTTACAACCTGAAGATGTAACTTGTTGGAACGATTTGAAACGAATTTTCTTGCAGAGATTTTTTCCAGCATCGAGGACCACTTCCATTCGTAAGGAGATCTCGGGGATCAAGCAAGCACAAGGGGAGTCCATGTATGAGTATTGGGAGCGATTCAAGAAGTTGTGTGCAAGCTGTCCACATCCCCAAATCAGTGAGCAACTCCTCATTCAGTACTTTTATGAAGGACTCACAGCTATGGAGAGAAGCATGGTAGATGCTGCGGCTGGAGGAGCATTGGTGGACAAGACACCAATAGCCGCACGTGCTTTTATTGACAAGATGGCCCAAAACTCCCAACAATTTGGCGATAGAGGTACACTACATGTCAGGGGAGTACATCAGGTAAGTCCTTCTTCTCTTGAGAGTCATTTGATTGATACCAAGTTAGAAGAATTGACAACTATGGTAAGGCAGATTGCTTTGGCACAAAAGACATCTTTACCTCCTCCTTCAAGGCCTTGTGGTATTTGCACTGAGACAAGCCACCCAACTGACTGTTGCCCACAACTCCAAGAAACAGAAGATTGTGCAGCAGTGTTCCCTGGGAGACCATATCAGCAGCAGCAGCAACAACCATATCCCCAGAAGAAGTTCGATCCAACATTCAACCAGGGGTGGAAAGATCATCTGGACATGAGGTATGGCTCTGGACAACAACAAAGGCCCCCCTTTCAACAAAACTTCCAGCAGCCTCCGCCTTACCAGCAGGGTTTCCAACAACCCCAAAGGAGATTTGAAGCTCAAACATCAACAAGTCAACAACAAGGGAATCATCCACCAAAGGTAGATTCTAATACTGATGATCTTTTGAAGCAAATTGTTCTTAATCAACAGAATGAGCTGAAGAGTCAAAGTTCAGAGCTGAGGGAGTTGAAGACTCAAATGAGCCAGATTGCCACCGCCCTCCATGAACTTGTGAGTAAAAATTCTGGAAATCTACCTTCCCAACCCACTCCAAATCCAAAGGGGAATGTTAGTGCCATCACATTGAGAAGTGGGAAGCAAATGAACGATACATCTGCACCTACCATTCCACCGGGATTTACCTCAACTTCAGAGAAGCCGCATTCCATACCAACTGATGAGCAATCCAAGGAGAAAGATAAAGGTATGAAAAATATTGATGATGTTCCTTCTAAACCTCTTACTTTTCCAAACAGGGTTGTTCAAACCAAGAAGATGGCTGAAGAAGCAATGCAAAAGGAGGTTTTGGACACATTCAAGCGTGTGGAGATCAACATTCCTCTACTTGAAGCCATTAAGCAAATCCCAAGGTATGCCAAATTCTTAAAAGAACTCTACACCAATCGAAGAGGGCTCAAGGGAAATGAGAGGATCAACCTTGGAAGGAATGTGTCGGCACTCATTACACCAACTCTAGCAATGCCAACAAAGTGCAAGGATCCCGGGACATTCACCATCCCATGTACCATAGGGGAGTTGCACTTCTCTGATGCTCTTTGTGATTTGGGAGCTTCCATAAATGTGATGCCTCACTCTGTATTCTCTTCCTTGCAGGTTGGTGAGTTGAAGCCAACAAGAGTAGTGGTGCAATTGGCGAATAGAGCTACGGCATATCCAGCGGGAGTCCTTGAGGATGTACTTGTTCGGGTAAGAGACATGATCTTTCCAGCAGACTTCTATGTGCTTAACATGGAGGATGATCAAGTAAGTTCTCATGCCCCCATTATCTTAGGTAGGCCCTTCCTCAAAACTGCAAAAACTATCATAAATGTCAATGAGGGTACACTTTCCATGGAGTTTGGAGATGAAGTTGTGATATTTAATGTTATGGATTCCATGAAGTACCCCTCAGAGGACCATTCTACTTTTGTTATCTCCCATTTTGAACCACCAAATAAAAACTCCATAGAATTTGATTGTCCTATGCTTAGGGAGATTATGAGTATTGGTTCTAGTTTGATGTCTAAGAATACTTCTACACCCATTTTTAAGGAACAAGACTCTCTAAGATTTGATTTTGAAATGGAATCATATTCTGATTTTGATCATGTGAACTCTGATTATGACATGGCTATTGAGTATGCTGATGGATTTGGTGCTTTATTCTCTGATTGTGATGATTTTTATTCTGATACTGATGTTCATTGTGCAGATATGTCTGTTGCATCAATTTCTCCATCCATACATCACCCACCTACATTGGAACTTAAGCCATTGCCACCAAATCTCAAATACTCATACTTGTTAAGTGGTGAAAAATTACCTGTTATCATTGCTAACAATCTCTCTTTTGAACATGAAGAAAAACTTTTGAATCTTTTGAGGGAGAACATCAGGGCAATCGGGTGGACCTTGGCTGACATATCAGGTATTAGCCCCTCCATTTGCATGCATAGGATTCTTTTGGAAGATGGAGCTAAACCGGTGAGGCAACCACAAAGGAGACTCAATCCAACCCTTCTGGAGGTTGTTAAAAAAGAGGTTGAAAAATTGCTCGAGGCAGGTATAATCTATCCCATTTCAGATTCTCAGTGGGTAAGTCCTATTCAGGTTGTGCCTAAGAAAAGTGGTGTTACTGTTGTTAAAAATGAGAAAGATGAGTTAGTTCCAATGAGGGTACAAAACAGTTGGCGCGTGTGTATTGATTATAGGAAACTAAATCATTCCACTCGCAAAGATCATTTCCCCCTCCCATATATTGATCAGATGCTTGAGAGACTAGCTGGGAAGACACACTATTGTTTCTTGGATGGATTTTCTGGATATTTTCAGGTTCCTATAGCTCCGGAGGATCAGGAGAAGACTACATTCACCTGTCCATTTGGGACATTTGCCTATCGGAGGATGCCATTTGGACTTTGCAATGCCCCAGGTACCTTCCAGAGATGCATGGTGAGTATTTTTTCTGATTTTATTGAGACCTGCATGGAGGTATTTATGGATGATTTTACAGTGTATGGATCTTCATTTGATGAATGTCTAAGTAGTTTGGAAAATGTGTTGAATCGTTGTATTGAGAAGAATCTAGTCCTGAACATTGAAAAGTGTCATTTCATGGTAGAGCATGGCATTGTCTTAGGGCATGTAGTGTCAAAACATGGGATAGAGGTTGATAGATCTAAGGTAGAAATAATTTCATCCTTACCCTACCCTTCATGTGTGCGTGATGTTCGATCATTCCTTGGACATGCTGGATTTTATCGACGCTTCATCAGAGATTTTAGTAAGACCGCTCTACCCTTATCTCGATTGCTTCAAAAAGATATTGACTTCAATTTTGATGATTCATGCAGGGTATCATTTGATGAGCTAAAGAAGTGTCTGACCACTCCACCGATCATACAGCCCCCACGGTGGGAGATTCCTTTTGAGCTTATGTGTGACGCCTCCAACTTCGCGGTTGGAGCTGTCTTATCTCAGAGGGTGGAGGGACGTTCACATGTGATCGCCTATGCATCGAGGACACTAGATTCAGCCCAATCAAACTACACCACAACAGAAAAGGAGTTTCTTGCTGTTATATTTGCTTTAGATAAATTTCGTTCATATTTATTGGGCTCTAAAGTAGTTGTTTTTTCTGACCATGCAGCTTTGAGGTACCTCCTAAAGAAGCCAGATGCAAAGCCACGACTTATCCGTTGGATGCTACTTCTTCAAGAGTTTGACCTTGATATAAAGGACAAGAAGGGGTCAGAGAATTTGGTGGCAGACCACATGAGTAGGATTACTCACACACTAGAGGGTGACACCTTGGACCCGGTACCACTTCGGGACACTTTCCCCGATGAGCATCTCTATACCATCTCAGGTAAGCATCCTTGGTATGCTGATTTAGTTAATTACATTGTTGGCTCTGAAATCCCAGTAAATTTGAAGAATCATCAAGTCCAAAAATTAAAAAGTGAGTCTAGGTATTATGTGTGGGATGATCCATACCTCTGGCGCATGTGTAGTGACCAAGTCATTAGGAGGTGTGTTCCCGATCATGAGTTTGAGTCTGTTTTGCATTTCTGTCATACACTTGCTTGTGGTGGACACTTTGGACCCCAACAGACAGCAAGGAAGGTTTTAGACTCAGGATTATATTGGCCTAGTTTATTCCATGATTCCCATGTATTTTGTAAGTCATGCTCTCGTTGCCAACACACTGGAAACATTTCAAGAAGACACGAGATGCCCCAACAACCCATTTTATTCTGTGAGATTTTTGACGTTTGGGGAATTGATTTTATGGGACCTTTTCCTAGTTCATTTGGTTTCTTGTATATCCTTGTTGCTGTCGATTATGTGAGTAAATGGGTGGAGGCCAAGGCCACCAGGACTGACGATTCTCATGTTGTTGTGGATTTTATCAAAGCACAGATTTTTTGCAGGTTTGGAGTACCAAAGGCCATCATCAGTGACCAAGGGACACACTTTTGCAATAGGAATTTTGCTTCCCTCCTTCGGAAGTATGGGGTGACACACAAAACATCAACACCATACCACCCCCAAACAAATGGCCAGGCTGAGGTTTCAAATCGTGAGTTGAAACAAATCTTGGAGAAAACCGTGCAGCCAAATAGGAAGGATTGGAGCAAGCGCTTGGATGATGCATTGTGGGCTTATAGGACAGCATACAAGACCCCCATTGGTATGTCCCCATTTCGGATTGTTTTTGGGAAAGCGTGTCATCTCCCCGTGGAAGTCGAGCATCAGGCATATTGGGCTATAAAGAAATGTAACATGGATTTGGCCCAAGCTGGAATTCAAAGGAAGTTGCAAATTCAAGAGCTTGAGGAGATTCGCCTGTCATCATATGAGAACTCAAGGCTCTACAAGGAAAGATCAAAAGCAGCTCATGACAAAATGATCCAACAAAGGGAGTTTCATATTGGAGAGAAAGTCCTTCTCTATAGTTCACGATTGAAGTTGATGCCTGGTAAGTTGCGTTCCAGATGGTTAGGTCCTTATATTGTGTCTAATGTTTTTCCTTATGGTGCAGTGGAGATCACACAAGAGGACACTGGAAGGAGCTTTAAAGTCAATGGGCAATGTTTGAAGAGATACATTGAGGGACATCCTACTGATGCAGTGGATTTTATCACACTGCATGACCCCATCATCACTTGATCACATCAGGCTGTTCCTAACCCTTTCACTTTTATATTATTTGTCCTATTTAAAAATTCTGCATTTCATGTGCATATATCATCTCACGGGTTCACATTGAGGACAATGCAATATTTTAAGTGTGGGAGAGGGAACCTTTTAGTTTAGTAATTTCAATTGTTTTCCTGTTAAAAAAAAAACCAAAAAACAAAAATTGTGTGTTTTTCAAAATTTGTGTGTTTATTTTACAATTTTCTGTGTGTTTTTGAAACTTTTGAGCTGAAATGATTCTCATCACCATTTTTAAATCCATATCAATAAGTGAAACAATTTACCCCTTGAAACTAAGCTTAAATGAATGCTGAAATGACTTTGTTTCAAGTTCAAATATTTAGTAATTTCATGCAAAGTACGCTGAATTTTGAATCCCATGCCAATCTAACTGTCTTTATATTTGAAATCACTTTCCTGTGAGGCTTCTAAACCATTATTTTCATATTCTTTACATTCACCTCACTTCTTGAGAGAGCCAAACCATACTTGATTTAACCAGAATTTGATCTATTCCTGTCAAAACTTGAGGGTTTGAGGTACTTGTGTTTAAATGATTGAGGCATTTGTTTGGTATTAAAACCCCTATTTCAAATAATCCTTTTTTTATAATGGAATACCTTGAATATTTAATCCTTGTAGCCCTTAGAATCCATGCACAACCTGTTAGGTTAAGCCACATTACAAGCCAATTTTCCCTATCCAACCAACTCTTGAAGTGAAATTGCATAATCTAGTTGAGCTTAAGTGTGGGGGAAGCTGTCTTGTGTTGTGCCACCACATTATGTGATACTTTGGGTGGAAAATTAAATTCTGAAGAGATGTGTTTGCTGCTAAAGAAAGTCATTATATTGAAAACTGTGCCTTTTCTGGAGCTTTCATGACAAGTGAAGCTGTGCCTTTTCTGGAGCTTCTAATTGAGGTGGAAAGCTGTGCCCATCTGGAGCTTTCAAGAAAATCATGTTCTAGAAGATTGACATTTTTTATGCTGAAATGATGAATGGTGTAAACCTTTCATGACTTTTCATGATGATGGAGCTGAATTGATACTATGGGGATTTAAGAGAAGACCATATTTAAGTGAAAATTAGATTAATGCAATTTTTCTTTAAAAGAGTCAAGCCCTCCTCATTCAGCCTCAGAGTTTTTCACATCTTAATCCTACCAACCGAAAGCCACAGAACAACCCTGAAAAGTCCTCATGATAAACATATGTCCTTGACTCACATCGGGTAGCGATGTAGGAATCTATCAAGCCTATGGTGACCCTTGTATGAGTTTGGATGAGAAAGACATTGCAAAAAAAATTGATATTTGAGTGATGAGAGAAAATTCAAGCGAGGTAAGTGTTTTGTGCATGGGTGGATAAATGAAGTGGAAATATATTGAATGATATAAATGGAGAACCTGAAATAAGGTTTTTTATGAGGCATGATATCTTTTTTATTCTTGGTGTGAAATTGATTGATCTTAAAGATATGTGTTTTAAAATTGGTTTTGATTTGATATTGATGTTTACTTGATATGAGGTTTTGCCCAGGTGTGCAAAAGGGTAAGTGTGGGGGAGTTGATAAAACACTATTTTATTGAATATTTTATTGATAATAAATGATATAATTTCCTCACATTGTGTTAAATATGTTTATTTATAAAATATTTGGGATTTGATCATTCATTTGAAAATTTGGTGAAAATTCCAGTTTTACCCTTAATAGTGCACTGTATTATTTCAAAGATAAATATTTTTATATTTATTATTTGAATTTGAAATTTTGTAACAGTGTTCCTAACTTAATTATCTACAACCTTTATTCAGGACACTAAAGCTAAAGAGTTAATTTGGTTGTTGAAATTGGGCCATGAATTCAAAGTTGGGCTGGGCTCGCCAGAATGGAGAAGGTTCTGTATTTGGGTCATATCCTCTACATACGGGCTTGGATTGAGCCCAAATTTTGAGGAAAGCTCGGGAACATGATGTGGCACAAATAATCCTTCTGGAAGGCCGGTCAATTCACGCGTTTTGGAGGTCAAATGGGCGGTGCAAGTTTCATTAAAATATTTGGCCGAGATTTTGCATTCACACTTGAAACCACTTTAAACCTAGCCTCCCCTCCACTCTATAAATTAGTGATTTTCTCATTTGGAGAGGCTGGTTCGTGCATTGGGAGATTGGAGGCAGAGGAGAATTGGTTTCAACCAAATTCTACAACCATTGTAAGAGAGGTAGCTCTTGAAGCAAGGATCCTCTCATCGAAGCCTCCTTCTTTCCTTCATGTTGTAATTGTTTTGTTTGTGTAATAAACTTCTTTGTTCTTCTTTTATTTCTTCTCTTTTCCTCTGTTTTATTTAAATTTATTCTTCTCTTAATCTTCTCTTGGGGCTGGAATTCTTGAGTAGAAGCGATATTGGGTTATACCCATTATAAACCATTGCACATGCAAAACGCTTCTACGATGATTACGCCACCAATGGAAGAGTAATTTTTAGTGATCGATCTATCTTCTACCCTCTTCATTTAATTATTTTGAATCATTGAGCCTACTGTAATTCACTTAATATGATCCATGAATTATGTTTTTAAATTTTAAGAAACTAAGCAAGCAATTGAACAATTAATACAAAAACACGCGAGGTCGAGATTTTGTGTAAATTGTGAGAGTGCGAGCTTAATCGGTAATACAAGACCACTTGGGATAAATTTGTAGAGTTCAAATATAATCCCTAAACACAACTCATCCTCATTTCCAGAATGGATTTGTGCTCTAATTAACCACTGACCATAAGCTAACCTTAGAACAACAATCAAAGCAGGGTTCTGCGATTGCATGTTCCGAAGCTAGCCTAGGGTTTAAGTAATTCCATCTTTGTGGTTAAGTTAACTCTTGTAGGGTTCGAGGGTTAACAAATTAGAGGATCATAATTAAGTGGATATTCATTTAAATGATAATGATTAATATGTAAATGAAGAGGTAGAGTTAGATCGATTACGCCTTTTAAAATATTTTCTAAAAAAAAACATCTTCTTGTTGTGTTATTTTAATCGGAATTCATTTCAAAACTAAAAACAAAAAAAATACAATCTTCTTCCAGCAAACTTCTTCTAGATTCATAAACTATAAAAAACCCCCATCCTTTTCTAGTAGTGTTTTTATTATCTTTTATTTTATTTTTAGAATACCTCTAATAAGATGTTTTAATTCACATCCTCCTTTGAGAGACGACCTTGGTTAGCCCCCTATGCTACACCAAGTAAACTAAACATTAGCTTCATAGAGTGTTGTGCTTAGAGTTTTATCCAACGTAACTCACTTTTGAAGTTCTTTTGAGAGCGCGTGCGACAACGCTCTTTCAAATTGGCGCCGTTGCCGGGGAAGCAAGTAATTATTTCAACCAACTAGAGGTATTTATTTTATTTTACATTTTATTATTTTCCTCTCTTCTTTTTCCTTCTTTACCCAATCTTATTTTTCATCCTCTTCTTTTATTTTCTCCTACTTCTTTGTGGACCATCAACTCAAACTTCTCATTTTTATTTTACTATGGTCCACCTTCTTTCTTTTCATTTTTATTTGATCTATGACACGAACTAATCTCGAAGATCTCTTAGATCTTGACCCTGAGATTGAACGTAGCCTTAGGGCACGAATCAGACATTCTCAGTCTACGGGAAGTTTCAACATTCAACCAGTTGGAGAATTACTCCAATATCAGAACATTGAAATTGGAAGCAATTCAAATTCAAACATAAAAGAGGAACCAATGGCTGATAATAATGGAAATGAACTTAATAGAACCATTCGAGAATTGGCTGCACCTGATATTAACTATCAACCAAATTGTATTGCATACCCAAATCTCGAATCGGACTTTGAACTAAAATCAGGGTTAATTCACTTACTTCCAAAGTTTCATGGCCTCTCTGGTGAGGATCCGAATAAACATTTGAAAGAATTTAATGTGGTTTGCTCAACCCTAAAACCTAAAAATGTCTCTGAAGATCAAATCAAACTAAGAGCATTCCCATTCTCACTTGATGGAGCTGCAAAAGATTGGATGTATTATTTACAACCTGAAGATGTAACTTGTTGGAACGATTTGAAACGAATTTTCTTGCAGAGATTTTTTCCAGCATCGAGGACCACTTCCATTCGTAAGGAGATCTCGGGGATCAAGCAAGCACAAGGGGAGTCCATGTATGAGTATTGGGAGCGATTCAAGAAGTTGTGTGCAAGCTGTCCACATCACCAAATCAGTGAGCAACTCCTCATTCAGTACTTCTATGAAGGACTCACAGCTATGGAGAGAAGCATGGTAGATGCTGCGGCTGGAGGAGCATTGGTGGACAAGACACCAATAGCCGCACGTGCATTGATTGACAAGATGGCCCAAAACTCCCAACAATTTGGCGATAGAGGTACACTACATGTCAGGGGAGTACATCAGGTAAGTCCTTCTTCTCTTGAGAGTCATTTGATTGATACCAAGTTAGAAGAATTGACAACTATGGTAAGGCAGATTGCTTTGGCACAAAAGACATCTTTACCTCCTCCTTCAAGGCCTTGTGGTATTTGCACTGAGACAAGCCACCCAACTGACTGTTGCCCACAACTCCAAGAAACAGAAGATTGTGCAGCAGTGTTCCCTAGGAGACCATATCAGCAGCAGCAGCAACAACCATATCCCCAGAAGAAGTTCGATCCAACATTCAACCAGGGGTGGAAAGATCATCTGGACATGAGGTATGGCTCTGGACAACAACAAAGGCCCCCCTTTCAACAAAACTTCCAGCAGCCTCCGCCTTACCAGCAGGGTTTCCAACAACCCCAAAGGAGATTTGAAGCTCAAACATCAACAAGTCAACAACAAGGGAATCATCCACCAAAGGTAGATTCTAATACTGATGATCTTTTGAAGCAAATTGTTCTTAATCAACAGAATGAGCTGAAGAGTCAAAGTTCAGAGCTGAGGGAGTTGAAGACTCAAATGAGCCAGATTGCCACCGCCCTCCATGAACTTGTGAGTAAAAATTCTGGAAATCTACCTTCCCAACCCACTCCAAATCCAAAGGGGAATGCTAGTGCCATCACATTGAGAAGTGGGAAGCAAATGAACGATACATCTGCACCTACCATTCCACCGGGATTTACCTCAACTTCAGAGAAGCCGCATTCCATACCAACTGATGAGCAATCCAAGGAGAAAGATAAAGGTATGAAAAATATTGATGATGTTCCTTCTAAACCTCTTACTTTTCCAAACAGGGTTGTTCAAACCAAGAAGATGGCTGAAGAAGCAATGCAAAAGGAGGTTTTGGACACATTCAAGCGTGTGGAGATCAACATTCCTCTACTTGAAGCCATTAAGCAAATCCCAAGGTATGCCAAATTCTTAAAAGAACTCTGCACCAATCGAAGAGGGCTCAAGGGAAATGAGAGGATCAACCTTGGAAGGAATGTGTCGGCACTCATTACACCAACTCTAGCAATGCCAACAAAGTGCAAGGATCCCGGGACATTCACCATCCCATGTACCATAGGGGAGTTGCACTTCTCTGATGCTCTTTGTGATTTGGGAGCTTCCATAAATGTGATGCCTCACTCTGTATTCTCTTCCTTGCAGGTTGGTGAGTTGAAGCCAACAAGAGTAGTGGTGCAATTGGCGAATAGAGCTACGGCATATCCAGCGGGAGTCCTTGAGGATGTACTTGTTCGGGTAAGAGACATGATCTTTCCAGCAGACTTCTATGTGCTTAACATGGAGGATGATCAAGTAAGTTCTCATGCCCCCATTATCTTAGGTAGGACCTTCCTCAAAACTGCAAAAACTATCATAAATGTCAATGAGGGTACACTTTCCATGGAGTTTGGAGATGAAGTTGTGATATTTAATGTTATGGATTCCATGAAGTACCCCTCAGAGGACCATTCTGCTTTTGTTATCTCCCATTTTGAACCACCAAATAAAAACTCCATAGAATTTGATTGTCCTATGCTTAGGGAGATTATGAGTATTGGTTCTAGTTTGATGTCTAAGAATACTTCTACACCCATTTTTAAGGAACAAGACTCTCTAAGATTTGATTTTGAAATGGAATCATATTCTGATTTTGATCATGTGAACTCTGATTATGACATGGCTATTGAGTATGCTGATGGATTTGGTGCTTTATTCTCTGATTGTGACGATTTTTATTCTGATACTGATGTTCATTGTGCAGATATGTCTGTTGCATCAATTTCTCCATCCATACATCACCCACCTACATTGGAACTTAAGCCATTGCCACCAAATCTCAAATACTCATACTTGTTAAGTGGTGAAAAATTACCTGTTATCATTGCTAACAATCTCTCTTTTGAACATGAAGAAAAACTTTTGAATCTTTTGAGGGAGAACATCAGGGCAATCGGGTGGACCTTGGCTGACATATCAGGTATTAGCCCCTCCATTTGCATGCATAGGATTCTTTTGGAAGATGGAGCTAAACCGGTGAGGCAACCACAAAGGAGACTCAATCCAACCCTTCTGGAGGTTGTTAAAAAAGAGGTTGAAAAATTGCTCGAGGCAGGTATAATCTATCCCATTTCAGATTCTCAGTGGGTAAGTCCTATTCAGGTTGTGCCTAAGAAAAGTGGTGTTACTGTTGTTAAAAATGAGAAAGATGAGTTAGTTCCAATGAGGGTACAAAACAGTTGGCGCCTGTGTATTGATTATAGGAAACTAAATCATTCCACTCGCAAAGATCATTTCCCCCTCCCATTTATTGATCAGATGCTTGAGAGACTAGCTGGGAAGACACACTATTGTTTCTTGGATGGATTTTCTGGATATTTTCAGGTTCCTATAGCTCCGGAGGATCAGGAGAAGACTACATTCACCTGTCCCTTTGGGACATTTGCCTATCGGAGGATGCCATTTGGACTTTGCAATGCCCCAGGTACCTTCCAGAGATGCATGGTGAGTATTTTTTCTGATTTTATTGAGACCTGCATGGAGGTATTTATGGATGATTTTACAGTGTATGGATCTTCATTTGATGAATGTCTAAGTAGTTTGGAAAATGTGTTGAATCGTTGTATTGAGAAGAATCTAGTCCTGAACTTTGAAAAGTGTCATTTCATGGTAGAGCATGGCATTGTCTTAGGGCATGTAGTGTCAAAACATGGGATAGAGGTTGATAGATCTAAGGTAGACATCATTTCATCCTTACCCTACCCTTCATGTGTGCGTGATGTTCGATCATTCCTTGGACATGCTGGATTTTATCGACGCTTCATCAGAGATTTTAGTAAGATCGCTCTACCCTTATCTCGATTGCTTCAAAAAGATATTGACTTCAATTTTGATGATTCGTGCAGGGTATCATTTGATGAGCTAAAGAAGTGTCTGACCACTCCACCGATCATACAGCCCCCACGGTGGGAGATTCCTTTTGAGCTTATGTGTGACGCCTCCAACTTCGCGGTTGGAGCTGTCTTATCTCAGAGGGTGGAGGGACGTTCACATGTGATCGCCTATGCATCGAGGACACTAGATTCAGCCCAATCAAACTACACCACAACAGAAAAGGAGTTTCTTGCTGTTATATTTGCTTTAGATAAATTTCGTTCATATTTATTGGGCTCTAAAGTAGTTGTTTTTTCTGACCATGCAGCTTTGAGGTACCTCCTAAAGAAGCCAGATGCAAAGCCACGACTTATCCGTTGGATGCTACTTCTTCAAGAGTTTGACCTTGAGATAAAGGACAAGAAGGGGTCAGAGAATTTGGTGGCAGACCACATGAGTAGGATTACTCACACAATAGAGGGTGACACCTTGGACCAGGTACCACTTCGGGACACTTTCCCCGATGAGCATCTCTATACCATCTCAGGTAAGCATCCTTGGTATGCTGATTTAGTTAATTACATTGTTGGCTCTGAAATCCCAGTAAATTTGAAGAAGCATCAAGTCCAAAAATTAAAAAGTGAGTCTAGGTATTATGTGTGGGATGATCCATACCTCTGGCGCATGTGTAGTGACCAAGTCATTAGGAGGTGTGTTCCTGATCATGAGTTTGAGTCTGTTTTTCATTTCTGTCATACACTTGCTTGTGGTGGACACTTTGGACCCCAACGGACAGCAAGGAAGGTTTTAGACTCAGGATTATATTGGCCTAGTTTATTCCATGATTCCCATGTATTTTGTAAGTCATGCTCTCGTTGCCAACACACTGGAAACATTTCAAGAAGACACGAGATGCCCCAACAACCCATTTTATTCTGTGAGATTTTTGACGTTTGGGGAATTGATTTTATGGGACCTTTTCCTAGTTCATTTGGTTTCTTGTATATCCTTGTTGCTGTCGATTATGTGAGTAAATGGGTGGAGGCCAAGGCCACCAGGACTGACGATTCTCATGTTGTTGTGGATTTTATCAAAGCACAGATTTTTTGCAGGTTTGGAGTACCAAAGGCCATCATCAGTGACCAAGGGACACACTTTTGCAATAGGAATTTTGCTTCCCTCATTCGGAAGTATGGGGTGACACACAAAACATCAACACCATACCACCCTCAAACAAATGGCCAGGCTGAGGTTTCAAATCGTGAGTTGAAACAAATCTTGGAGAAAACCGTGCAGCCAAATAGGAAGGATTGGAGCAAGCGCTTGGATGATGCATTGTGGGCTTATAGGACAGCATACAAGACCCCCATTGGTATGTCCCCATTTCGGATTGTTTTTGGGAAAGCGTGTCATCTCCCCGTGGAAGTCGAGCATCAGGCATATTGGGCTATAAAGAAATGTAACATGGATTTGGCCCAAGCTGGAATTCAAAGGAAGTTGCAAATTCAAGAGCTTGAGGAGATTCGCCTGTCATCATATGAGAACTCAAGGCTCTACAAGGAAAGATCAAAAGCAGATCATGACAAAATGATCCAACAAAGGGAGTTTCATATTGGAGAGAAAGTCCTTCTCTATAGTTCACGACTGAAGTTGATGCCTGGTAAGTTGCGTTCCAGATGGTTAGGTCCTTATATTGTGTCTAATGTTTTTCCTTATGGTGCAGTGGAGATCACACAAAAGGACACTGGAAGGAGCTTTACAGTCAATGGGCAACGTTTGAAGAGATACATTGAGGGACATCCTACTGATGCAGTGGATTTTATCACACTGCATGACCCCATCATCACTTGATCACATCAGGCTGTTCCTAACCCTTTCACTTTTATATTATTTGTCCTATTTAAAAATTCTGCATTTCATGTGCATATATCATCTCACGGGTTCACATTGAGGACAATGCAATATTTTAATTGTGGGGGAGGGAACCTTTTAGTTTAGTAATTTCAATTGTTTTCCTGTTAAAAAAAAAAACCAAAAAATAAAAATTGTGTGTTTTTCAAAATTTGTGTGTTTATATTACAATTTTCTGTGTGTTTTTGAAACTTTTGAGCTGAAATGATTCTCATCACCATTTTTAAATCCATATAAATAAGTGAAACAATTTACCCCTTGAAACTAAGCTTAAATTAATGCTGAAATGACTTTGTTTCAAGTTCAAATATTTAGTAATTTCATGCAAAGTACGCTGAATTTTGAATCCCATGCCAATCTAACTGTCTTTATATTTGAAATCACTTTCCTATGAGGCTTCTAAACCATTATTTTCATATTCTTTACATTCACCTCACTTCTTGAAAGAGCCAAACCATACTTGATTTAACCAGAATTTGATCTATTCCTGTCAAAACTTGAGGGTTTGAGGTACTTGTGTTTAAATGATTGAGGCATTTGTTTGGTATTAAAACCCCTATTTCAAATAATCCTTTTTTTATAATGGCCTACCTTGAATATTTAATCCTTGTAGCCCTTAGAATCCATGCACAGCCTGTTAGGTTAAGCCACATTACAAGACAATTTTCCCTATCCAACCAACTCTTGAAGTGAAATTGCATAATCTAGTTGAGCTTAAGTGTGGGGGAAGCTGTCTTGTGTTGTGCCACCACATTATGTGATACTTTGGGTGGAAAATTAAATTCTGAAGAGATGTGTTTGCTACTAAAGAAAGTCATTATATTGAAAGTTGTGCCTTTTCTGGAGCTTTCATGACAAGTGAAGCTGTGCCTTTTCTGGAGCTTCTAATTGAGGTGGAAAGATGTGCCCATCTGGAGCTTTCAAGAAAATCATGTTCTAGAAGATTGACATTTTTTATGCTGAAATGATGAATGGTGTAAACCTTTCATGACTTTTCATGATGATGGAGCTGAATTGATACTATGGGGATTGAAGAGAAGACCATATTTAAGTGAAAATTAGATTAATGCAATTTTTCTTTAAAAGAGTCAAGCCCTCCTCATTCAGCCTCAGAGTTTTTCACATCTTAATCCTACCAACCGAAAGCCACAGAACAACCCTGAAAAGTCCTTATGATAAACATATGTCCTTGACTCATATCGGGTAGCGATGTAGGAATCTATCAAGCCTATGGTGACCCTTGTATGAGTTTGGATGAGAAAGACATTGCAAAAAAAATTGATATTTGAGTGATGAGAGAAAATTCAAGCGAGGTAAGTGTTTTGTGCATGGGTGGATAAATGAAGTGGAAATATATTGAATGATATAAATGGAGAACCTGAAATAAGGTTTTTTATGAGGCATGATATCTTTTTTATTCTTGGTGTGAAATTGATTGATCTTAAAGATATGTGTTTTAAAATTGGTTTTGATTTGATATTGATGTTTACTTGATATGAGGTTTTGCCCAGGTGTGCAAAAGGGTAAGTGTGGGGGAGTTGATAAAACACTATTTTATTGAATATTTTATTTATAATAAATGATATAATTTCCTCACATTGTGTTAAATATGTTTATTTATAAAATATTTGGGATTTGATCATTCATTTGAAAATTTGGTGAAAATTCCAGTTTTACCCTTAATAGTGCACTGTATTATTTCAAAGATAAATATTTTTATATTTATTATTTGAATTTGAAATTTTGTAACAGTGTTCCTAACTTAATTATCTACAACCTTTATTCAGGACACTAAAGCTAAAGAGTTAATTTGGTTGTTGAAATTGGGCCATGAAGTCAAAGTTGGGCTGGGCTCGCCAGAATGGAGAAGGTTCTGTATTTGGGCCATATCCTCTACATACGGGCTTGGATTGAGCCCAAATTTTGAGGAAAGCTCGGGGACGTGATTTGGCACAAATAATCCTTCTGGAAGGCCGGTCAATTCACGCGTTTTGGAGGTCAAATGGGCGGTGCAAGTTTCATTAAAATATTTGGCCGAGATTTTGCATTCACACTTGAAACCACTTTAAACCTAGCCTCCCCTCCACTCTATAAATTAGTGATTTTCTCATTTGGAGAGGCTGGTTCGTGCATTGGGAGATTGGAGGCAGAGGAGAATTGGTTTCAACCAAATTCTACAACCATTGTAAGAGAGGTAGCTCTTGAAGCAAGGATCCTCTCATCGAAGCCTCCTTCTCTCCTTCATGTTGTAATTGTTTTGTTTGTGTAATAAACTTCTTTGTTCTTCTTTTATTTCTTCTCTTTTCCTCTGTTTTATTTAAATTTATTCTTCTCTTAATCTTCCTCTTGGGGCTGGAATTCTTGAGTAGAAGCGATATTGGGTTATACCCATTATAAACCATTGCACATGCAAAACGCTTCTACGATGATTACGCCACCAATGGAAGAGTAATTTTTAGTGATCGATCTATCTTCTACCCTCTTCATTTAATTATTTTGAATCATTGAGCCTACTGTAATTCACTTAATATGATCCATGAATTATGTTTTTAAATTTTAAGAAACTAAGCAAGCAATTGAACAATTAATACAAAAACACGCGAGGTCGAGATTTTGTGTAAATTGTGAGAGTGCGAGCTTAATCGGTAATACAAGACCACTTGGGATAAATTTGTAGAGTTCAAATATAATCCCTAAACACAACTCATCCTCATTTCTAGAATGGATTTGTGCTCTAATTAACCACTGACCATAAGCTAACCTTAGAACAACAATCAAAGCAGGGTTCTGCGATTGCATGTTCCGAAGCTAGCCTAGGGTTTAAGTAATTCCATCTTTGTGGTTAAGTTAACTCTTGTAGGGTTCGAGGGTTAACAAATTAGAGGATCATAATTAAGTGGATATTCATTTAAATGATAATGATTAATATGTAAATGAAGAGGTAGAGTTAGATCGATTATGCCTTTTAAAATATTTTCTAAAAAAAAACATCTTCTTGTTGTGTTATTTTAATCGGAATTCATTTCAAAACTAAAAACAAAAAAAATACAATCTTCTTCCAGCAAACTTCTTCTAGATTCATAAAATATAAACAACCCCCATCCTTTTCTAGTAGTGTTTTTATTCTCTTTTATTTTATTTTTAGAATACCTCTAATAATATGTTTTAATTCACTTCCTCCTTTGAGAGACGACCTTGGTTAGCCCCCTATGCTACACCAAGTAAACTAAACATTAGCTTCATAGAGTGTTGTGCTTGGAGTTTTATCCAACGTAACTCACTTTTGAAGTTCTTTTGAGAGCGCGTGCGACAACGCTCTTTCAGTGGGAGGTTGATATGATATTGGGATGTTGGTTTATATATAAATTAAATTTTATATGCTTCCTTGGTGAATTCCATATTTGGGATTCAGATGCAGTGCCAAATTAAGTCCATGTGCTAGTGGTGGACTCGAGGTGGAGTTTAGTGTTGATTCAAGAGTGAATTGAATCAATGCTGCATCAGTGCTCATGGAGAGGGTATGTAATTAGATTATTTGGGTTATGGATTAAATAGTGGAATTTCATTGTTTGTTGGTTTTATATTATTTTTTAGGATTTCAGTGTTTTTTCAGATACCTCTATGGGCTAATGAATTTTTATTAAGTTATGTAATGGTTTTTTATCACATGAGTTTGGGTATTTCATAGAATAGTTAGATAGAGGAGTGAATATTTGTGATTTATTAAGTAATTAATGCAGTGAGGTGGAGACTACATCAGGTGTTTTTTTCAGAATACTACTATTTTGTTTCAAGGATCATACCAAATATTTTATAAGTAAATCTGGTAAATCTGGGTTTCATGAAAAATCAATGGAGTTGCATCCAATTTACTTTGAAATTAAGGATTAGAAGTGGTATCATATTTTTATCAGTGGATTATAGGCCAGACATCATTTTTTGGTGCTTCTTGGGGATGAGAAGTATTATGGTTGGGAGTTTCTAAGGACCCATTTTGTACAGAACAATAATTCCATATAGAATTTAAATTTTTGGTTATGTATCATGGGTGATCTAAGAATTTGATTCAGATTAGAAATTTGAGAATTTAGACACATTGAGAGATTTTTTTGGGTGTGTTTGGAGGTTTGGGAGGTGGACTAGGTGATCAGTATAACTTAAAATTAGGGTTAGGGTGGACCTCTAACTAAAATATGTAGTAGGTAGGAATTGGGTTACCAAACATTTGAGTTCGGGTACCTGGTGTCCAATCCAGAGGAGTCAGTGCCCCTATAATTCCACCATCCACCTGATGAAGGTGCATTGAGTACATAGTGGTGGGATGGGAACCTAGTATATCCTAATGAATCACCCAGTAGTATATAGGTTGTTTTTTAGTTGGTTTGTGATGTTTATTTCACCATCGATCCCCACTTGTTCTTCAGTAGAGGAGGGATTGGGAATGGACATTTTTTGTTGGTCATTTTCTCATTTTCCCCATTTCCCCCCTTCACTCCCACTTAAAATTCCTCTTAATAAAGGGTTATATAAATGGTGTTTTCATGGTATTTATAAGTATGATATTCCCTTACTCCTGATATTCTCTTTCTAATTAATTCATAGATTTTTTGTGGTCTTATATTAGGGATTTGGGCATCAATTTCACTGGATATAGTGAAATCATCATGAACCTTGAGGATTTTTCATGGAGTGGATAGAGGATGTAAAGGGATAATGAATGCATGAATTAGATCATTTTTTTGGTAGGGGTTCACTACTTAATTTTTTATGGACTTCACTAATTTCTCTTGAAATTTAGTATAAAATAGAAGTCGTTTTATGGGTATTTTTCTCATAGTGGTGTCATGAATATTCTCTCAACCTTCTACATTTCATAGGTCAGAGTATCTGGGTGGTAGGGAGGCTCATTAAGTTTTCATGGGTTATGAAACTTTTATTTAAATTATTTAATTAATTATAATTAATTATAATTAATTATTTTGGTATATTTGTATGAGATAGGGTCTTCTGGCATGGTGGAGGATTAGGGTATCTTAGGGCATGCTTGGATAAGGACAAGTGAGGCTAGATTAAAGGGGTAACTCTGGTATCAAGGTAAGTGGTCCCTATAAAACTTAACCATATTATTTTTTATGCATGATTATTTATGTGAAGGCCCAAATCTTGAAGTACATGGACATTACATTACTTTTTTGTAATACTTAATACATAACAAAAACAAACACACAAGGATCGTAATAGTTTAGTGTCTTTGGAAACTCGGAACATAATCTTCTAATCGTGGTGAAAGATCTTCAACATCTCCCATAAAGATCTTCCCTTTTTTTCTTACCTAAAACCTTTATTTATATCCTGGGGAAAAGAAAACATATAAAGGGTGACCTAAAATTCTTAGTAAGGGTAAGCATGGAGAAAATAAAACAAACCATATACATTTGAACTTCAAAACATGAACATAATATTTAAACATCAAAATTTTGAGAAATGACATAAAACATGGCAGTACATAAGACATAGATCATAACGGATCATAAATAATGATAAAATAGTATGGGAATAAAGAATGTAATTGTGGCAACCATTAAGCACATGTTATGATTTCAATAGTAGCCAAGGCATTGCTTCCAAGACCATCTTAGTGGACAAAGTCCCTTTCTGAATCGAGTTCACTCCTCGTTCTAATCCTGCATTACTGAACCGGTTTAACTTTTTGTTCCATCCATGTCTATATCATGAGATATAAATCTTTACCCAATGAATTTGAGGGAGATATAGGTCCCACCCATCTCATAATTAAATCATTCTTACGTGTTCCACAACATAAATTATTCATCATTACCCAAAGAATAAAATGGGTTTCATAAACATCATCCCATCATAACATAATCCATATAAAAAAATGGATATCATTTCATCATAAGAAAAGTGAAACCATGTAAATAATTGAGACATTATACTTGAAACATACACATATGAAATAATTCCATCTTATATGGAAAATGGTTTTGATAAAACACTTGAAATGAATTCTTAAGGAAAATATCCTTTCTTTTTCAAAATAATTTTCTTTTTACAAAATGCCATGAAATTTTAAAAGAAAAGGATTTTTTTGAAAATACTCATGAAATATTGTAGAGTAATCTTCATGAAAATAAGGTGTTATGAAACCGTAAAAATCTGTTCATGCCGTATAAGTTAAAAAAACATTCTCCTTGTACTTTCAACGGAAAAGTCAAAAAGTACCACGTATGGTAAACAAAAGAAAGATTTCATCCATAACACAAAGTAAAAGTCAAAGAAGTGTAAACATGACTTTAGACATACATGTAAGAATATTAAACACTTTATGAAAAACATTTTATGGACATGGATGAAAAATATAACCCCAGTAAATACTTACGAATAACAATCTCGGATAAGAATGAGATTGGAATAGTTATCCCTTACCTTAGGTCCGATATGCTTCGTACGTATCCGAACCTCCTGTATAATTATTTAAATAATGCCATTGAATTATTGAAGAATCATATTCATTGTTATGATATCATATATGGTTCACTTATGACTTTATATTACCCGTTCTTTTGTAAATTCATGTTAAAGTAGCATTTTGGGTAAAATCATTTCATTTATCGTCTGTGTTTTGACTTGTAATTATTAATATTATTACATAGATCATGATTACTTAATTCCAGAATATAAAACATGATTTATATATAATATATATTCAGAATATACATATATATAATAGATCGATAAATGGAAAGAAATACACCGTTCATAGAGACGGTAGGTTGTACGTACGCATGAACGCTATTTTCGTTTCCTTATTAAATTGAATGGAATTAAGTAGATTAAATACATATATATATATATATACATAAATTCAGTATAATTATTATGTCATATATTTAATTATTATTTATTATATATACTTTATAATCATTCTTGAATTGTTAACATGGAAAATGAATCTCATCGCGTCGTGGAGACGATAATCCGTACGTACGCACGAGCGATGATATCATTCCCATATTTATTGAATGGAATTGGAGTGGATGATATAATATCTTAGAATCATTATGATGTTATAATAACCATATATAGTTATTCTTTACACCATTATACCCATCCAAGTAAGGTGGTGGAGGAAAAATAGATTACACCACGGCGTGGAGATGGTATTCTGTACGTACACACGCGTGGTGATTTCGTTTTTCGTAGGATGGATAGAAGCTGAAATAGAGTTGTTTCATATTTATAATAATATATCAGTATATAATTAATACTGATGTTATTACTTTATAATGAAACAAATAAATAAGTAGAAGTTGAAAAAGAAATAAACTTGAAAGAATCGGTAGAAGAGATTACCTCTTCTTCGACGCACCTCCTTTAAACTTATTCTTAGGGCACTATAGTTGGTATTTTGAAAAGACCAAAACGTCTATAATATAACTAGATAGTTTTATAAGAGGAATTTTCAAGGTTTGTCCTAGCTTCAAGGCTCAAAATGGTGTGAGGAGAAGAGGGAAGGGGTTCCCTTTTTATAAGGGAGGAGAGGAGCACCTTTGGTAACATAAGAAATATTAATTTATAATAAATTCAACCTCACTTAAAAACCTCAAAAAATGACTCAAATCCTAATATTAGATGATATAGGGTTGTAATATCATCAACCAATAAAATTTATACATGTTGGGAATTTATTTTAAACATTATCAACTTGATTTATCCTTATTTAATCTATTTAATTTTATTTGTGGTAATAAGATTCTAAATTTTAAATTGTTATAAATAATTACTTATGTATTGTGAATTGTCCATAATTGAATAATTTATGACATTTTAGACCATATAAATTTCAATTTATAATTTTTAAATATTTTTGTTATTTTTAAACAATTTTATAATATATTATTTTTATAAAATAACAATAGTGTCAAATTTGACACTATTCATTTATTTTACTTTTAATAAAATCCAAACAGAGGATATATTCTAAAAAAATATTTAATAGATTCCTAACGTGTAAAATTTGTCTATAAAAATTTTTTATAACATTAAATAGTTCATATAATATTTATTTTAATATTTTTAAAACCATTTATTTGGTATATCTCTTAATAAAATAATTAGTACACCATTTTTGAATAATTATTTAATATCCTTATTTGTTGCATAAAAATTAAAAATAAAATCCTATGATGAATATAAATCTCATATATTTTATAATAATACTTTTACTTGAATTTATCATCTTAAAATCACAACATGTAAATTGTTATATTTATTAAATTATGAAGGTGACAACTTTGGAATCATTTAAAATAAAATAATATAAGTGTCATAATCTCCTTTATAAGGATCCAAATTATCAAAAATTCGTCCATTTGATGATTAGGATTTATATATACACTACCATTAAGTTTTTTTCAGATTTGTTTTCCTTTTTTTATGCATTACTATTTCAATAAAAACTATATTATTGATTTTTCACTAAATAAATAATTTCTGAATCATTAATGTATAAGATAATAAGGTAATTAAATAACACTTAAAAATTAAAAATAAATTACCATGATAAAGAAAAACATTTTATCTTTCAAATTAGAATTTATAACCGAAATTATATTCTTTATAAACTTAAATTAAAAATACTTTAATTATTAAAGTTTGAGAGAGACATATTACACTTTCTTTTAAATAAAATAAACTAAAGGTCTTAATCAAATAAAAGTGGGTTCCATTAGATTCAATTTCGACCCAAGTATTATTTAGTTCAAAATATTATCATATAATTATATTAAGACATGTGTTAGGGTAATTTTATAATATTATATTTACCCTTAATTACCCGATTTACCTTTAACTATAGTAAATAAAATTTACCGTAGTTACTATTCATAGTGCCCAAAAATAAAAAATAGCCTATTAAAATAATTTGGACCTACTGATTCCAAATATGGAATCCATTTTTCATAATTCAAATCACAGAAGTTTCAGAAATTAATTTAAAATTAATCTCGTTGTTAACAAAATGAGTTTTAAAAGTTAAAACATTGCAAAAAATTGAAATGATTTTACCTATGAATTCAATGTAAAATCAATGATAATAACATAAGTTATATTAAATGGTAAAAATATATTATATTTATACTTTAAAACCACTCAATATTATAATATAACCATATAAATTATTGTGATGAAAAAAGTTGTTTTTATTTAAAATATAGCGTGTTTTTACTATTCATTAAAATATGAAAGTTATCAGAATAATATGAAAATTTTATCCAAAGTAAATTTTTATATCCTGATTCCAAAGAAGAATATTATTTTTTAAAATTTAACTTATAAACCCATAAAAAGTAGATTTAATGTGGGTGTTCCATCAAAAGGTGACAAAACTACATTTTTTGAAAAATACTTATTTTACATGAAAAATTTATCTTGTTCTCATACCATGTTCTAGAAAATGTGTAAGATGAATAATAATGTTATAAAATTCAAAATTTAGTTAGTACTATTCATAACGGCTAGTCCATAATAATATTATAACTATATATCGTTGTTTAGTGAAACCCAGTATTTTGTACAACACACGTTATCGAGGAAGGTCGTGATTGCGTTTAATGCAAGCCAAGTCAGGGATGCATGTAGTGCAAGACTCCTTTGTTATTGTGTGTAACAAAATCCAACCACATTTCATTTATACATTGAATATATATATATATATATATATATATATATATAAATATATATATACACTCAATGTTGCGTAGAATAACTACTATCAAACGAACTGGAAATAGTGTGTAACACAATCCAAGAATAGTGTTGCATATACTGCAAGCTAATACGGTGTTGCGTATAGCGCAAGATAATCTTGGTGTAGAGTACAACATAAGATATGAAATAGATTAAAAATAATATACCTCATAAAATCTTATGGTGTTATAATTCATGTTCTCATAGGTATTTGGGTTCAAATAAATTGGATAGGGACTCTAAGTTCCCAAAGTGAATAATTAGGTGACATAAAGCCTCCTAGACTTGGAGAAGGTACTCTATCACATATCATGTGATTTAGAATCACCCAAAAACATCTTCACCAAGGGTTGAGGTTACTAGTTGGGTGTATGATGGGTTAGATAAGGTATTCATGATTGTAGAGATTTGGGGTATCCTAGGTTGGTTTTCATGGGGATAGTATGGTTGGAATGGTGGGAATAGGCTATTAAAATATGAGTGGGATGATTTTTCATCTCGTGTATGGTTGGGAACACCCCATGAGGGTGGGTGGTGTCCTTAGTATAAATATTGAGTGTGAGAATTCCTTAAGGTCATGGTATGGTGTGATGAGGAAGGATTCATTTGGATAAAATTCTTAAGATCTCTTGTATGGGAGATGTGTGATGGGAACCCAGTGTGGGTTGTGTAAATTACATCTAATGGCCTGAAAATGAGTCTCCAAGTGGTATTAGGTATTCTTGGCTTATGATATCCCTTAGTTTCATTTCCAATATAGTGATTTTGGAGTTAGAAGAGGATTTGGGCTAACCAATTGAGTTTTAGGACTGGTAGGGCCTTAAGGTTGTGGGGTCACGATACGGTGACGAGCATAGGTTGGTATTGATGAGTAGATACTAAGTAGTGTATGAGGAAATGAATGGTTGACTCTTTAAGAGATATGGGTATATTGATGGTTGTGTCTTATCATTACCTATGAATTATGTATTGTCATGGAAAGGTAGGTTGATGAGGCTAGGTGAACATTGAGATATACTATGGGTGGCGAGTCTGAATCATGTATGCCGAGTGAATAGGTTGTGAGATCTGATTTGGAATGGGATAGTTGTGTGGGAAGCTAGGTGGGATTTATATCAATGGTTATGGCTTCCATATTTGTTATTTTCATCTGGCTATGTTGATGTAAGTATTGAGGTGATGGTGACATAGGTCCTTGGGAAGAGAGGTGTTAAGCTATATCGCCCAAGTGTTTGTTTCCCCATATGAGTTTTATTTTTCATTTTTGATCATACCAACATAGATTCAAGATGAAATATGAAATTTAATACCTATCAAAAGACTGAATGAGATCTCAAGTATCCATATAGAATTTATAATATATGTTCAGATAGAAAGAGATTCATGGATTCCATATATCCTTTTACCCTTAGTGTCATACTAGTCAAGAGCCTAAGATGCCATATGGAATTTATCATCTATGGTCAAACTAATACAAAGTATTGGATTATATATAACATTTATCACATGTTGTAAAAGTATTTGAGAGCTCTAGGCACCATTTAAAATTTAGCATCTATGGTGAGATTTCTAAATAGTTTGAGATGCCATATGAAAATGTTTTACCTATGGTCAGTCCAACCAAGAGCCCCAGACACCATATGGTATTTAGAATCTATGATCAGACCAGAAGAGAGTCTGGGATTCCATATGAAATTTTTATCATATATTCAAATTATATGAGATCCCAAGGCACCATATAGTATTTAGAATCTATGGTCATACCGAAAGAGAGCACATGATGTTATATAAGATTTTTTCCTTATGATCAGATCGACCATGATCCTGGGATGCCATATGAAATTTTTGAATCTATGGTCAAATTAGAAGTCATTCAGGATTCCATATAAAATCATCATACTTAGAAGACTACTATGAATAAGGTTAACTAGAGGTTATTATAACAGGTATGGTTTGTTGTCAAAGTTCTATGGTTATCACATTATAACAAGCCATGTATAATTGTATGTCACATGCTTTATTATTTATTTAGTTTTTCCTAATACATGAACACATATATGATAGTTAATTTTAGGGACACGTGAGACCCTATTGAGATGTACTTATCACAGCCAAAATGGTAACCCTTATGTGTGTTTAGATATTATGTTTGGAATGAAGGTCTAATCACAAGATGTATTGTGGATCAAAGATAAAGTATCCTAACAAGATTTAGAGATGCAATTGAGGTGAGGTTCAGGGTTGGTAGTTTATCCATTTTTTATATTTTATTTGTTAGTTTTAGTTATATATGGGATTATCCTAGTGGGTGGTATAATATGATATTTGATTGTATTACTACATTCTTCATTTATTATATCATGGTATATGTTTATTTCATAATGGTTTTTTGTTAGTTGTAGTTATTTGTCCATACTCTAATTATATATTGTGGATGTTATATAGTTATTTAATGCTATTGATGATTATGAGATCAAGGTAATAAAATATATAAATATATAGTTTAGGCCTCTATATCTATTTAACAGTATCTTGTGTATGGGGAGGAATATATGAGGTCATGTGGTGACTCAAATGAGAGTACAATTTGAGAAATTTAAGTCATGGAGTTACAACAATCATACTTTTCTTGAGAGATAAAGACATAACCTGATATGGTTGTGATTTGAAAACCAAAAATAACATCTCATAAAACATCAACATTTCAAAAATTCATTTCATTTTATCAGTAAAATACTCATAATTTTTCTCTTTGTTTTTATAAAAAATAATTTTAGCAACATACATAAACAAAATAAGCGAGTTTATGTCGTTTCCCTTGATATAAATATTATTATCCTCCTTATTGTTTTTCAAATTCATGCTATTTAACCTATTTTTTAGCTTCAAATGCACTGATCAGGGCACTTATTTAATCCCATATAATTCCTTCTTCATCTTGGAAACCCAAGAATCTTCATAGTCAAGTATAAACTCTTCTAATTGTTTAATGTAAACTTATTCCTTGATTTCACCATTCAATAACTCTAACTTTACATCCATTTGTAACACTTTAGTTCTTTTGAGCACATATCATTAGAAAAAATACAAATCATTTCAATCCTTGTGAGTCTATTCCCTTAATATGTGAGTTACCTTTTCAAACTAGGAAAGTTTTATTTCATGTGACTTCTCCATTCTCGTTGATATTGTTTGGAGAAACCCATTTTTTCTAAATAACATTATTATCTTTGGTTCATGAAACCAATTCCCATGTTCTATTCTTATTAATCCAATTTAGCTCTTCTCTCATCATTGATATGCAATCCTCATGTTAGAATTCATTGTAAAAAAATCGATTCAACTTGTGAAACCAAACTTATATGATTATAATTTCTCAAAATTCCCTAGGTTTAAATACCCTTGATATTCTCTCTAAGAAAATTTTCAATCTCAATATGAGTTTTAAGCATTTTTAACTTAAATACTTCTTTTTATGGGACTTCCACATCGCTATAAATTTCAGAATCAATATAATAATAAAAAAAATTTACTACTATAATAGTTTCTGTCTCATGTTGGCCTTCCACGGGAAATTATGTTTGTAATAAACCTTGATTGTACAAGAAAATAATATTATATTTATCACCTATCTTACGTGGATTCTTATTATAAAACTAATAACTTGTTCTACTTGGTTTATATATAAGAAATATCCCTTCATCAACTCACTCATCCAATTTTCCAAAAATTTGTTCCTTTAATACTGATGTAACATGGGTTGAAAAAACTTTTAAACTCATCAAGTTAAGGTTTATTCCAAACCACATCTCATAAATGGAATTGGCTAAATTTGGTTAATGTGAGAATTGATTTATGATATAGAATACTCCTATTATAGATTTTCCCCAAAATAATTTTTAGGTACCATTATCTGATAACATGGTACTCTTAATGTATAAAAAACTTTGGTTCTTCTACTAAGCTACTACATTTTGTTGTGGTGTATATAAAGCACTATATTCATGCTTAATTTCATGTTTTTTCAATGTGTTATTCAAAGTATTCCTTTTGTATTTAGGTCCATTATCAGAATGAAACATTTTGATAACACATCCAATTTGATTTTTAGAACACCTATGAAAGCATTTAAACCTATTAAGATTTTGTGATATACTCGACATAAAATAATTCATATAATTAAAATTATCAACAAAAGTAATAAAATACTTATCTCCATTGGTTAATTTAAAGATCATTGAACCACATAAATATGATTGTACCAACTCAAGAGGATTTTTCATTTTTATTTCTATAATTTTTTGGCTCTTTTCAACCACCTTTCATTTGTGAAAAAAATCACATGTGTTGCTCCATTCACAAATCAACTTTAGTAGGCTTATGAGAGCCTTGTATTTGACAAGTTTTTCCATGTTCTTCGACCCAAATGGATAAATATTCTATACCAAATCTCACTCTCATCCTTTACACTCATACAATAAGTTTCATTCTCATTAAAAATATGGAATAGATAGTAAATCATTCATTATACCTTCATGATGATTGTTTCTCCCTTCATCCTCAAAATAAAAAATTTGTTCTTTTGAAATATCACCTCATTCCCATTATCACAAAGTTAGGAGACACTCAAGAGATTTTTCATTATCCCATCAACAAAGAGAACATTGTTGGACTCACACTATGGGAAAACCGATCTATTGTGATGGGTCAGTATCTCGTCGAAAAATAGTCCTTCGAAAAAAGTTTTTACGACGGGAGAACTTGCCCATCACAAATAATAAGGTTTTTGTGACGGGTAGATGGTTCCCGTTGCAAAAGCTTTGGCACGCATTGTGCGCCAAAACATGGGAAATGGTATTTGCGACCGGATATACATCCCGTCGCAAATAGTATGTCGGCAGGTGATCTTTTTCGACGGATTTCGTCGCAAAAGAATTTTTTAATCAGAGGGTATTTGCAATGGGTCTCGTCGCAAATGTTACTATTTGCGATGGTTTTTCCGTCGCAAATAACCCTGTCGCAACTAATATGACCTATATATACCCCAACCTGTTTTTTCCTTCATTCCATTTCATTCTATACTCTTCTTTCTCTCTCTAGTGAAAAATTTTCCCTCAAATTTTTTCATAGTTTAAAGTTTTAATTTGGGCATTTTTCGTAGCTTATATCTTTCAAAAGCTTCAGTTTTAAGGTATTTATCTATTTTTTTATTTTTTAGTTAATTTATTTTATTTTAATTATAGTTATTGTTAATTAGTTGTTGTTAAATTAAATTAAAATTAAACAGTTTTATTTGTCATTTTTTATGTTTATTTTTACAAATAATTACGTGTGATTAGTATGAATTAGTATTAATTAATAGTTATTATATTAATTAGTAATACTTAGTATTAAATTGTAATAATTAATATTATATTGTAAAAATTAGTACTAAATTATAATAATTAGTATTAAGTTGTGATAATTAGTAATGAATTGTAATAATTAGTATTAAATTGAAATAATTAGTATTAAATTGTAATAATTAGTAATAAATTGTAATAATGAGTAATAAATTGCAATAATTAGTAATAAATTGCAATAATTAGTAATAAATTGCAACAAATAATAATAAATTGCAACAATTAGTAATAAATTGCAACACTTAGTAATAAATTCGAATAATGGGTAATAAATTGTAATAATTAGTAATAAATTAGAATGATTAGTAATAAATTGCAATAATTAGTAATAAATTGCAATAATTAGTAAAAAATTGCAATAATTAGTAATAAATTTTTATAATTAGTATTAAATTGAAATAATTAGTAATAAATTCTAATAATTATTAATAATTAGTAATAAATTCTAATAATTAGTAATAAATTCTAATAATTAGTAATAAAATCTAATAACTATTAATAAATTTGAATAATTAGTAATAAATTTGAACAATTAGTAATAAATTCGAACACTAAGTAATAAATTTGAATTATTAGTAATAAATTGTAACAATTGGTAATAAATTGCAACAATTAGTAATAAATTGCAATAATAAGTAATAAATTGAAACAATTATAAATAAAATACCAAAATTAGTAATAAATTGCAACAATTAGTAATAAATTGCAATAATTAGTAATAAATTTGAACAATTAGTAATAAATTCGAACAATTTGTAATAAATTGAAATAATTAGTAATAAATTGTAATAATTAGTAATAAATTGAAATAATTAGTAATAAATTGAAATAATTAGTAATAAATTGCAATAATTAGTAATAAATTGCAATAATTAGTAATAAATTGTAATAATTGGTAATAAATTTCAATAATTATTAATAAATTGTAATAATTAGTAATAAATTCAAATAATTAGTAATAATTGGTAATAAATTACAGTAGTTAGTAATAAATTGCAACAATTATTAATAAATTGCAATAGTTACTAATAGATTGAAATAGTTAGTAATAAATTGCAATTGTTGGTAATAATTTGAAATAGTTAGTAATAATTACCATAGTTAGTAATAATTAGTAATAAATTTGAATAATTAGTAATAAATTGCAATAATTAGTAATAAATTGCAATAATTAGTAATAAATTGAAATAATCAGTAAGAAATTGCAATAATCGGTAATAAATTGAAATAATATGTAATAAATTATAATAATTAGTAATAAATTGCAATAATTAGTAAACAATTGTAATAATTAGTAATAATTTTGAATAATTAGTAATAAATTTGAATAATTAGTAATAAATTTGAATATTTAGTAATAAATTTGAATAATTATAAATAAATTCGAATAATTAATAATAAATTCAAATAATTAGTAATAAATTCGAATAATTAGTAATAAATTCGAATAATTAGTAATAAATTCGAATAATTGGTAATAAATTTGAATAATTAGTAATAAATTCAAATAATTAGAAATAAATTTGAATAATTAGTAACAAATTCAAATAATTAGTAATAAATTTGAATAATTAGTAATAAATTGGAATAATTAGTAATAAACTACAATAATTAGTAATAAATTGTAATAATTAGTAATAAATTGAAGTAATTTGTATTAAATTGCAATAATTAGTAATAAAATTGAAATAATTAGTATTAAATTGAAATAATTAGTAATAAATTGCAATAATTTCAAATAAATTGAAATAAATTCGAATAATTAGGAATAAATTCAAATAATTAGTAATAAATTGTAATAATTAGTAAAAAAGTGAAATAATTAGTAATAAATTGTAATAATTACTAATAAATTGTAATAATTAGTGATAAATTGTAATAATTAGCGATAAATTGTAATAATTGGAAATAAATTGTAATAATTAGCAATAAATTGTAATAATTAGCAATAAATTTTAATATTTATCAATAAATTGTATTAATTTGTAATAAATTGTAATAATTTACAATAAATTGTAATAATTTGTAATAAATTGTAATAGTTTGCAATAAATTGTAATATTTTGCAATAAATTGTAATAATTTGCAATAAATTGTAATAATTTGTAATAAATTATAAAAAATTGTAATAAATTCTAAAAATTAGTAATAAATAGAAATTATTGTTAAAAATTAGTAAAAAATTGCCAAAAAATTATTAATAAATTGGAAGAATTAGTAATAGATTGAAACAATTAGTAATAAATTCCAATAATTAGTAATAAATTGCAACAATTAATAATAAATTGCAACAATTAATAATAATTATTAATAAATTCTAAAAAAATTTAATAATTAGAAATAAATTCTAATAATTAGTAATAATTAGTAATAATTAGCAATAATTAGCAATAATTAGAAAAAATTTGGGAATAAATTGTAATAAATTGGCACAAATTGTAATAAATTGGCATAATTTCCAGCAGATTAGCAGCTCCCTTTTTCCTGACACCTTATCTCCTTGAAATTTTCACCCATTGAAATCACTATGAAAAACATGTCCTCATGTACAGGTATCCATTTCGTATGCACGATAATGGAGAGTAGTGTGGTGAGGCCTTCCTACTCTCCATTATCGTTCATATGAAAATGGATATGCGTACGTCAGAGAAAATTTTTCACACAGATTTCATTCGTAGAAAGTTGTAAGAAGACGAGTCTTCAAGAAAAAGAGGCTATTTTCCCCGATGACACATCTCCACTGTCTCTGACTAAAATCACTATGAAAAAATCTACTTAGATGTACAGATATCCATTTCTGTATACACGAAGATGGAGAGCAGGGAGGCCTCGTTAGGCTTCTCTCCATATTCGTGTATAGAGTAATGGTTATTCATACATCTAAGCAGATTTTTCATAGTGATTTCAGTCAGAGGTAGTGGAGATGAGTCATCAGGAAAAAGAGTTGTCACTAATCCATTGAAAATTGTGTCACCAGTAATTAACAATTATTAGTACAAATTAACTGTAATTAATAATAATTAGTGTAAATTAATATAAATTATTATAAGTTAGTGTATATTAGTATAAAAGTTTAAAAATACTATAAATAAGTTCAAAATAATATAAATTATTATAATTTGATACAAAATGGAATTTAATTGTCTTCTCTTTTTTGGATAGTACTTTTATTATATCAAATTATACAAAAAAACTAATTATTTTATATTTTTAGAGAAATATGAAACAAGGATGTCGAAAATAATCATTATTAGATGACTACGCTTAGTTAAATCAGTGCAAGAATCCAAATGGTTTTTGTTTAAATCCTGTATATATTGAGGGTGTTGAAGATTTATTTTCATTTGCATCATTAAAACCCAAATTTATTTCAGAAGAGATAATTAAGTTTCCTTGTAAAAAATGTGCTCTGAGGATGTTTGACACATTTGACAATGTTGGAAGTCATTTATTAAATTTTTTGTTTTCAAATAGATTATATTTTTTGGTATCAACGTGGTGAATGTTGTTCCAGAGAAGATATTAATAATTTGGTTCTGGATCTAGTACAGTTTCAAAATTTAGTACATGATGTGACATGTCCATATTTTCAAAAAGCTAAAACTCAAGATGATATTAATTTAACTACTAAGTTGGAACCATCTCATTTTTATGAGTTATTGAGGTCTGCTGAGGATGCCTTATATCCTGGTTATAAGATAAGAAAAGTAAAAATCAGTTGATAAATTTATGTTTATTAAATTAGATAATGGATTTTCAAATAGCTATTTAGATCATATATTATCTTTGGAAAAAACACTTCTACCTGAAGTAAATGTGTTGCCTTAAAATTTCAATGATAGCAAGAGACTGGTCTGTAATCTAGATCTTGGTTATCAGAAGATTCTTGCATGTTCAAATGATTGCATGTTATATTATGGTGAAAATGATTCATTACATACTTGTCCCACATGTGGATGATCGAGGTATAAAGAGGCTCAATAAGGGAATTATGGATTGATTCCTATAAAAAAATTGATATATTTCCCGCTTAAACCCATATTGAAATGTTTATTTATGTCTCAAAACATAGAAGCATTGATGTCATGGAACAAACCCAATATTCCAATCGATAAAACCTTAAATCATCCATTAGATGGTGATTCATGGAAACATTTTGACCAAGTGCATCTGTATTTTACTTTAGAAGCCCAAAACATGTGATTGGGTCTTTATACTATTAGTTTCTATCCATTTGGTTTGTATGGTAGTCTGCATTCATGTTGGTTTATCTTTATAACTCCATAAAATTTACCTCCTTGGATGTTGATGAAGGAACCATATATTTATTTGACCTTATTAATTCCAGGACATCCAAAAAATAATATTTATGTTTATTTGAAACCATTTATTGATGAGTTAAATTCATTATGGAGTAATGGTGTCGGTACATTTGATGTTTCTATGAAACAAAATTTCTTTCTTAAAGCTGTATTGATGTGGAAAATTAGTGTCTTCCCATCATAGGGCATGTTATTTGGCTAGATTACACATGGTCCAAAATCATGTTTGTACTATATGAGAAGCAGTAAAGCATTTATGATTATCAATGGAAAACAACCTTGTTTTTTCAACTATCGTTGCAGATTCCTTCCAACTGATCATCCTTTTTAGAGGAACAAATATCATTTCAGAAAAGGCACAATTGAAAGAGATGGACCTCCAAAAATGATCTTAGATATATAGTTAAAATCAATTGTCTCTTTATTACCTTCTATCACATTTTTACAAATAATAAAACAATAGAAAATTTATGGATTTGGGAAAGAACACAATTGGGATAAAATGGATAATTTTTTGGAATCTTTTATATTGGTCTGATTTGCTGGTCCATCACATGTTGGATGTCAAGAATATTGAGAAGAACTGTTTGGATAATTTATTTCATACAGTTTTGGATACACTAGGTAATACAAAAGATAATGTATAGGCATGATTAGATGTTGCCCAAATTTTTAGGCAGCCAAAATTTAAACTATTAAAAAATGTAATATCACAGAAGTTAATGAAGTCAAAATCAACTCATACACTCTCCAAAGAGAATCGATTATTATTTTTTCAGTGGATTGTAGATTTGTGACTTCCATATGGTTATGCTTCCAATTTGGAAAGATGTGTCAGAAATGGTCATATTACGGGATTAAAAAGTCATGAATGTCATGTTATAATGGAAAGACTTATACTAATTGGATCAAGAGGTATGTTCAATTCTATGGTTTGGGATGCACTAACAGACATTTCATATTTTTTCCAAGATATTTGTGTGGAAACAAGTGACTATGATGCATTAAGCAGATTACAAGAAGATGTTGTTTTAATTTTATGTAAACTGAAAACAAAATCTTCCCACTGGCTTTGTTTGAATCAATGGAACATTTGATATTACATTTTCCACATGAAGAAAAATTTGGAGGTTTGGTATAGTTCTGATGGATGTAACCATTCGATAGATGCATGAAGAAATTGAAGAAAAATGTATGTATCAAAGAATTTGTTGAAGGTTCAATTGTAAAAGATTATTTATAAGAGGAAATTTCTTTTCTGTACTCTCATTACTTTCAATATTAATATCCCTCAAATAATAACTTTATGGGACATAATGAGGGAACTTTTAAATATAAAATGAGAAATCAATTTTCAACTTTCAATCATCCTGAACTTGGCTTCGGTGGAGTTCATGAATGATGGTTTTCATATGATAAACATCACAGAGCTCATACATTTGTTTTTCTCAAATATAAAGGAATGACACCATTTGTACAGTGAGCGCTCCTATAACTAATTCTATAATATTTGTTATAGTAAATTAATCTTATTTTATTTTTAGGTTATATATATCAAGAAATAACTTCCACAAATTACAGTTGCTGCTCATGAAGAAAAATGAAAAAAAAAACCTTTCATACTGGTTTCAAAAACTGGTAACATAAATTATTTTTGGTTTAACATATAAAATAATTTTATTATCTATTGTATTGAAATTTTTTAAAAAAAAATCAGTTATCTCAACATGTTGATAAAATTGATAATTGATTGTGTGTATTGAGTAACCCACTATAAAAAATGTTTAAATCTTATAATGAATATGTGGTGAATGGTTTTAAATTTCATACACATGCATATGGGGAATAAAAAAATAATGAATAGTGGTTTTTTTTCTTAAGAGGATCTCATTATAGAGAAACTGAAGATGACTTTTATGGCATGATGGAAGAAATTATTGAACTATGTTATCTAGGAAAACATTAGATAATGACATTTAAATGTTAGTGGTTGGATACTGAGAGAGGCTTGCATGTTCATACAACCTATGGAATCATTGATATTAAATATAAAAGTATTCTTGTAGTAAATGAACCATTTTTATTATCTCATCAGGAATATCAAATTTATTATTCAAAACATTGTGTTACTTAAAAAGGGTTGAGTGATTGGTGGATCAAAATAAAAATTAAATCTTGGGAAAATTAGTTTAATCAAAGGGAATGTTGTTCTACTGAAGTATAAGGAATTGAAATTTTTTAAGTGACTACTCCAAATCCATCTTTTTCATGAAGAGACACGAATATCGATGATGACACCCCACAATTAAGGGTCTATGGTGATGATGATGTTAATGATGTTACAAATGAATTTGAAATGATAAGATATGATGAAACTGAAAGTCATATGGAAATTTATGATGATGAGGGGGAATATAAAGACATTGACATCATCAAATATGAAGATGAGGATGAAGATGAACATTGATATAGTTAAAGGCTAGTTATAATCATATATAATATATATCTATATATAATAGTTGTTTTAATTGTTTGCTAACAACAATCATTTTGTGTTTCAGATGGACAAGGATTTGTATCGTCTGTTTCAAAAAGATGAGAAAACTTTGGACAAGAAGGATGTTGGGTCATCTAACACTCTGACTACTGGAGGTTCAGGGGAGACTCGAAGGGGGTGTTATCTTGCACGGTTGTTGATTCCTGACCCAACCCCCAAACAATGTCAACATCATTGCTTCGATCCATGCATGTATAGGTATGTTTACCTATATATTTTAGTTAGTTTTAAATAATTTATTTATATACTAATTGTTTGATTATTTTTTCTTTTTTCACAGCTTTATGAATATAGCTACTCGAAAGGGGAGTGCTATACTGTGCAATTATTTTAAGCATGGGTCTCATGGGATCAGATTCCCATTGATGTGTAGCACTGTATGTTCAATCATTGGATGGTACATGAATAAATAATATTTATTTTGAAATTAATTTAATTAATAATTTAATATTATAAATTATTTATAGGGTTTAAGGTATCCCATTGATTAGAGCATGTGTGAGGCTATTTGGAAGACATGGTAGGAGACTATGTGTCCGCATTCCAGTTAGTTTTTTCACAATTTGAGAAGTAAAGTAAGGGAGAAAGCAAGAGTGACAGAGTTTCATGAGTCTTATCACACCCACCAACCTAATTAAATTTCATCTCAGATTTGGGATGGGTTATGTTCACACTGGTTGGGTGATCATTTTTAGAGGATATCCTCAGTAGGTCGATAAAACCAGGGGAGATAAGAGGTGAAACATCGAGTCGGTAGTCGTACATTCAGTATTCATAAGGAGCATATGGTAAGTTCTTTTTTTTAATATTTTATATAACTTCAAATGTAAACGATTTATTTTATATTCATATAGTTAGTCAAACATCCTGATATTTCATAGTTCAATGTTTATTGGAGGATGTATAGTGATCTGACCACTAGAGAGATTAGAGGTGCTCGCCTGTGTCAGATTATGGTCAGCATATTTTCTTTTTGAGTTTAAAATTTAACTGTAAATAATATTTTAACTATTTTACTTTTAAATTGCAATTGAAGGAGTCATATGTGGCTGTGACATCTCAGACACAGACTGAGATTCAGGATGAGACCGATGCTCAAAGCAGTGCCCACTGATTTAATGAGACAACATGAATGTGGGAGACCTAGTATGCCTTCGAGAAAGGAAGAGTTGTTGGTATCGACTCTTTATTGATGCCTATGGATTATTATGGAGCTGCTACGATGTTGAAATCCAGTTTGAGAGGAGCTTGTGAAGAGTCATCATCGTCTCTTGTACAATATCATGAGTTGTCGTAAGCTCATAGTGAGCTTATAGAGAGTATGCATAGGGAGCAGGAGCAGATGCATCAATGGCAGTAGCGGCAACATGAAAAGTTCCTACGACAGCAACAGTAGTAGGAGGAGTTGCGTCGATGGCGGTAACAGCAGGATCAGGAGATGTTAGAGTACATGAGATATTTGACTCATGGTTTAAGGATGAATTTCCCCCACCATCTCCTCCAGATGACCCTCCCCCTCAATGATCTATTTATTTTTTATGATTAAAAATTTGACTGTAATTTTGTTTATAATATTAACTATTTACATTTTTATATAGTGTATTTTTATATTGTTGTGAATATTACATTTTTTATTATTTATTTAATTTTTAATTATTGTATTACTTTATTTAAATTTTTTATTATTTCTCTTATTTTATTAATTATAATTGTTGATTATTTTCTTTTTATTATTTTTATTATTTTTATTATTTTATAAATTATCATTTTTGATTATTTTCTTCTTATTATTTTATTATATTTTTCGTGAATATTGAATTTTTCATAATTTTATAATTTTTTATTATATTAATATTATTATTATTATTATTATCATATTATCAATATTTTTTTTATTATTATATTAATATTATTTAATAATTTTATAATTTAATTTAATTTACTAATATTAATATTAGTATTTCATTATTATTAATATTATTTTATTATTATTATTATTATTATTATTTTATTTTTTACACTATTTGTGACGAGCCTGTTTCTAATAGTATTTGCGGTGGGTCCCATCGCAAAAAATATTTTTGATGGGCCATCTCAATAAGGTATTTAAAAACCATGATGTAGCTATTTATGATGGGTACCCATCTCATTTCAAATATTTACTTTTTGTGAAGGAACGTCACAAAAACTCTTTTTGCGACGTTGTTTTCTACAATGGGTTATTTACAACAGGATCCTATTGCAAATGCCCCAATTTCTAGTAGTTCTATACTTCTCACTAATTTTTGAGATTCTAATTCATTTCACATTGATTTCTCCATCCCTTCCAAAAGTAAAAAATCATCATCATACCTTTAGATGTCTTTCAAGAGATATTTATTATAAAACATATGCGATGAGCAACCTATATCCAACATCCAAAGTTTTCCACATTTTTATATATTATAATCTATCTCAACCACTAATAATTTTTATTCATTACACTTCCTCTTTAAATATTTTTAAGTTATCCTTTTTTTCAACTATTGTGGTGGAATCATAAGATAGTTTTTTAGTGATGTGTTTAGGTTGATCACACCTCCCACAAGTTTGCTCAAGAGAATTAAAATAATTTTTCAACTTAACTTTATATTTTGGATGTTTTATCGATTGATTTATTAGAATTTTATATTATCTCCTCCTAGGATCAGAGAATCTATTATATTAAGAGAGTGATATATTATACCAACACAAGTAAACTTTTATTCAAACACTTTATAGAACCAATATCTTCCTACAAACCAAAATCTTGTCAACTAAAAATATTATTCCATAAAATATTCTCATTGATTTATTCTTATATTTAAAACTTGATTCTTCTCAAAAACTAATTCATGCTTAGGTAAATCCTTATTTATTTTGAATTTTCCCTTGGGATTAGCCTTAATATATTTCTTCTTTCACACCATACAAATTTTTCATTTTCAACACCATTATTTGAACAAAAGAATGGAGTTTCTATTTTATTTAGTTAAGTAATCACATTATTCCCTTTATTCTTGATGTTCTTACATTTTTTTTACAATATTGAGTGTCCAACACAATTTTGTATGGTTTTTTATGGCATTTAAAAGGTTTCTTAGTAGCATAAACAATTTTTTCCTGATTTAGAAGATTTTCATATTTCCTTTACAAAATTATAAAACTCAGATTAAGACTTTCTCAAGGAATTTTCAACTTCACACATTTTCTATCCAAGATTCTACCTCTCCTAGTTCTTGTTAACTAAATTCTCTATTAAAATCTTAACTATTTTATCTCTTGCTTCAATAATTTCATTGAGATCACCCAAATTTCTTACAAACATCATTTTCACTATTATTTTATTTATCACGAGATTTATTTAATGAATTATTCTCATTATTAAATACTTTTTTACCTTTCAATATTTATACTTTCTTTCAAATTCACTAAGTGTTCCATCCTCAAATTAAAATTTTGTTTGTGTTTCCCCGTTATTTCTCTTTTCTTCACTGTTTCCTTCTTCTTCGCTAGAGGGGTAATTAAAATATTTATATTTAGCTATAAAATGTTGAGGTTTTTCATTATTAAATTCCACTTTCACTTTTAAAATTTCCTTAACACAAGACATCATATCATGTTTTGAGAGAAAATTACTTTTCTTTGAAGTGTTATCCTTTACTTTGTTGAATAATTTTCCTTCACTTCGAGTACTTTCCACCATGGTTCTCCTTGATGATATTTTTGTTTTATCATCCTATTCATCACATTATTACTTATTTAGGTAAATATCTGTAAAATTTCCAATCTTTCTATAATTTAAACAATTAAAGGAAACATTACCTTTGAAATTATCATTTACTCATTGCATGAATTTATTTAAAAATGGTATAAATTCCTTAAATTTAATTTCAACATATTCAATACTAGATACCTACTCATGAGACCATTTAGATTCAATGATATTAAAACCATTAGATTATTTGAACAAATTATACTTTTATGTTTTCCCTTTTTTACTCAAGGTTAGACTCACCCTCATAATATATAATTATTATTATTGATTATCGACTCATCTAATACTTGATCCTCAAGGGTATAAATTTTTTTATCAAAATTGTTAGATATAATTATCATAAATTTATTCATGATAATATAATTTTCAAAAACTTTTCTATTACTTCGAATCAACCTAATAATTTAGTTTACCTAAATGAATAACTCATCAATAAACTCACTTCCCCCATTTTAATATCCTAAAATTGAGTTTGAAAAGTTTTTAATCATGAATCCTATACCTTTTTATCTCCCTCATGTATATCATAAAGTTATATTTAAATTTCATTTTATATTTTTATGCCTATAACTTATGTCAAATATTTCTCCAAGAGGGATGAATGTAACACATTGTGTGATCATCCATTGACTTTTAGTATTCTTCTTTCCATGAAAATTATAGTTTTTCCCAAATTCAGAAATATGTATATTCTTAGTGATGTCAAGAACATCTAAACAATGAAATAAAAGATATGAATTCATACTATTCTTCTAGAGATGAAATCATTTTCCATTAAAAATGGTGACTCCCTTTTTGTTTATAAAATTCATGTTATCCATAAAAACTCAATAACAAATGTGATAGTTATCGAATACCTTAGATCCTCATGAAATATTTCTTCTCTAATATTAATTGAAGTGCTCTAGGAAAGAATGATGAGAAACAATGAGATGGGGAATGATGAATAAATGCAACAAAAAACACAAACGTTCCTTATTCTAATCTCATTATTTTTCTCATACATATTAAAGTTAATATGCACAAATAAAACCAATTAGTGATGATGTGAGATATAGATCAAGATAAATGAAAATGACATGATAGAATTTTTACAATGTTCAAACAATATTTTTATCAAGTGTATAATACTTTGAATCTAAAAATTGTGATCCTTCTATCCATGTTTTTATATTATTTTTAGTAAGAAAAAATATAGGAGAAGGAAGATGGTCCTGAATTATAAGAACAAGAAAGATCAAAACGAGCATCAATAATTTGATCAATAATTCTCTTTGCTCCCCAAGTGAAAACAATGTTAGATCAAGTTTTAACTGTAATTATTCTCCTCAAATACAACCAAATTATCTCTAGAATACATGGACTACTATCTCAAGGATTAATTATCAATTATCATAAAAACACGTCATTTTTTAATTGGCATAACACCACCATAACATAGCGGGTTTCTCCATGATGTGGTCTAGATGATTATAGATAGATCAAAAAAATATGACAATATAACTTATTATCTCCCCATTTTCTAGATACCATCACGGTCCCCATGAACATATCCTTGTCATGCGTCACAATGTAGCACCAGATGAACAGGTCATTGTGCTCCTCAACTCTAGATGAAATAATAGTCACCACGAGTATTTTCCTCTTGGGTGTAGTGTTAAAAAATGCAATGAAAATGGATATCATATTATATTATATCCCCTGAATTATATATAGTGATATCTAATGTATATTCCTTTATCCAAGGAAATAGTCAGTATCTATCATAGTGTATGATAGGTTAATGATGTGGGATATTAAGTGAATGGACATTGACACATATTCCATATGGTATACAATCGATTATGGATAAATAGTTTAATTCATTTATAATTATATATAAATTATATAGTTATTGAAACATTCAATGATTATAAACCACAATAGTCAAACGTTATCATAACGTATGTTGAATACCATCGCATTGAAACCTGCATTTAAATATTTCATTGAATGAAGGGAACCCTATATAAAGGATATGATCCTCATGTTGGTATGATTGGGGAATGCACACTTAATATGATTAAGCCATAGAAAAATCTCTCATTATCCTAGTTCTCTATTTATTATCAGGGTGAAGGTGTTAACAACCTTTAGAGTCTGAGGGTTATCAAGTTATAAATGAGGATTCTAGTTTTTGGTGTACCACTTTTGAAAGAGAGAGCCTTTTGGCTGTCTCTTTGTGATCTTTATCAAGTGTACTATATTAATATTGATATATATAGATAAAAATACATAAAAGATACTCCTAATTATATATGTTTTCTTCATAACACATGTTGATTCATAATGTCAGACCAGAAACTTTAAATGAGTTCCTAACACTACCATGATCTTATGATGATCCTCCAAAACAAATAAATGAAATTAAAGTCCCATTCATCAATGAATTAATAGGTTATTTTACTAGTTTTATGAATAAAATATGTAATATAATCTGTTTGAGGGAATATCGTAATGTATGATATGATGTGTTCGAGTGTCAGCCACCAGAATGCTCTTCCTAGATTTACGATATAGGATATTATAATGTGTGATTCTATTTTTCTTAGTCATATGGTATGTATGATGTGTATAACAAGGTATGATATTTTGAAAACCTTTAGTTTTTATTTTTACTATAAACTATAATATTGGTGGTATCATAGGATATAATAGAAAATTAGGTCACATGAAAATAGAGCATCGTATTATAATGAAAATATAGTAATTATCATCAAATATGTCTAGATGCATAAAGGTTACACTACTAGAGCTTTATGATATGTAAAAGTCGATTTTCACATGCATAAGATTTTTTTATTCCCATATGTAAGAGATTTTCCTTTACTTTAGTATTGAAAATATCTTATATATAGGTTACTCGATATGTAAGGGTTATTTACCTTTTGTGATATATTGTCTTACATATGGTTACTCTCTTATGTATTGGTTAAAATTTATGTAAGATATTTTACTTTTCCATAGAAGTAGTAAAATCTCTTTCGTATTGTTCATTAAATTATGTATGGGTTACTTTATTTGTCTTTAAGGGGGGTGATGAGACTTTTTTATGCTTTTATTGAAATTTTGTTACCTTTGGACATTTAGATCCATGTTAGGGCCTTTAGGTTGTGTTTTTTAAGGTATATGTGCCTCTACCATGTAATGGGTCCCCTCTTTTCCCAGTCTTCAAAAGGGGTTTTCATTTTTATGTTCAATAAAGAGGGATTTACTCTTAATCCGTTAAAAAACTTATATATGGGTTACTTGATACACAATATATTTTATTTTTCAATAAGAATGAAAACCCTCTATAGATCCAGGTAACCTTTACATATAAAATAACATTTACACTTGCTTTTATCATAAAAATAAAATTTAAGGGTACTTTGTGATAGGTAAGGGTACTTGAATATTCCAATCATGGATTATAAATGATAATTCCTCTATTGGTCATAAAATAAAATTCAATCCCAAAATGATGAAGTTTAATATTATGGCTAAAAAAATACCCTAGTTTCTAAAATGTTTATAAAAGATAACCATTGGTCATTGTAAATAGGAGATCATTAATCCTAAATTAAATATGAAATGTTCATATTTATATCTCATGTTTGGAAAATAAAAAATCTTTTTTTTATTTTTTATATATTTTAAACATTCATGTATATAAATAATTTATATAATTTGGATATTATGTATATCTTAGTATAATATATAATTTAATACTTATAGATCATTAAGAATGCATAGAGGAATAAAAAATGAGACAATAAAGATTGCATGGGATGTAATAGTTATGAATTTCATATGCATATGATGTATATTAAATTGGTGAATTCTATATGGCGTGGCTTATAGTTTAGATATAAAGTGTTTATATTGAAATTATAAGTATGATTTAAAAAAAATTATAATAAATCTAGATATAAAAGAGTTTAAATTTAAAATTATGAATTGTTCCTAATTATTAATTTCAATTATTCAAATTAAAGGCTTTATTTGAGAAATTATTTTAAAACACTTCAAAAGGAGTTTTAATTATTGATTTGATCAAGTTTTAAATAATGATTGATATGTGATATTTGGATTATGTAAATAGTTTACATAATATAAATTAAAATATAAGGTGTTTATATTTCATATAATATAATATATTTAAATTAAATGTCATATTAAGAATAATATGAAATAATTCATATTATGAAATGAATATAAAGTGTTTACATTCAAAATTTTGGAATGTCCATAATGTTGGCTAATTTATAAAGTTTTTATTTTTAGCTTTATTTGTGAATTTCTCATGAATGATTATCTCATGTTTAAAATTGAAAATAGTTAATTTATTTAAAATTTATTCACTAATTTATACATAGATGTAATTTCTATATTATTAATTTTTAAATATTCTTTAGTTTAAATTGTTAAACTACTTCTAGATATTAGTATAAATGTATTTAAGGAGTTACATTCTAGGAATGATAATGGATTTATTTTTCTTCTACCATGACTTCATATTGTATTGAGTGATAGGATTGAATTAAGTAGTTAATTATTATTTGTGAATATTAGGTGTTAGAATTATGATGTAATTGATATATATCTTAAGTAAAGTATCCATGGGCAGTTGGAATTTGGTTCATACTTACCACTATCCTAGAGGCTTATGCATTGTTCTAAAAAGGTGGGGGTTAACATTGTAGCTCCAATATTACTCATGTGGAGATTATTGACTTCATATAATTATAATATTCTACATGAAATAGTTATATATACCCTATTCATGGGATGAATTTGGATATGTATAAATACAATTAGCTTTTATTTTGGGTAATTAACACAAGCTATGAGTTATATAAAGAGTTACACATAAATATGTTTTGAACATACTAGTTTGGTGGAAGGAATAAGATTCCAAAATAAATCATTGAAATCATGCACACATGTAAATGGAATAACATAAGATAAGACGGTGAGAATTAAATCCCCTTAAAATAATAAGAGTTATATTCCCTTCAAAGCAGCACATGTTAAGACCTCAATCATTCAACTCAGTAGGTAATGATAATGTTGGGTTCCAATGGATTATCTTGTGTTAGGAAATAAATTAATGGTTAATACTAACAATATTAAATTATTTTTATTGGTGTTTAATTTGGGTTACACTAGTGTGGATACCCTAATAGAATTAGGCTACAATAGGGATAAATTTAAGTTTATTCATGTGATGGATTAGAATAAATATTCTTCCACTCAACAATACAAGAGTCATATATAATATGATTGGGATGATTACCTACTTATTTATCTAAGTAATGGGGGAAAATCTAAAGAGACCTAAATCTCAATGATATATGGATCTTTTCCGACTAATGTATATGATGGATTTTAAAAGGTCTCATTATTTTAGTGGGAGAATATTTAATAAAATTCCTTATTAAATGTTTGTAAAAACTGATACTCATCTGATACAGTTTTTTATGGATAATAAAATCATCATCAACAAACTTAACTTTTAGATTAACCCTTGACAAAGAGAATATTAATGTAAGAAACTTATTAAGTCAAATAACATAAAAAAATTTATTAAGAGAAATTCTATGTATTGGAGTAAACCATTCCTAAGTAACCAACTATTGAAGTAATTAAATAAATGAATCTACATGCTTATGAGAAATATAGATGGATTCACCTAAGGTTTCAAAGGTATTAGATGTAAAATGACCTAAGAAACTTTAGTCTCCACTCATAATCTCAATATGATTGATCATGTGAATGACTAAGTGAGACTAGAGGTTTAATTAAAGATATATATAGTTAAAGAGTTAATTTTCTTTCCATGTATAGAATGTTTTGAAAATGTGAATGAGTTTAAGAAATGTTTACACTGTTTTCCCAATGTGTTGAGAAAGTATGAAATGGGATATATGATGTTTATATTCTAGTTTTTTTAAGTATTACAAGTGGGTAAAAGTTTAAATTGGAAGACTAAAATTTAGTTAAAGAGTCCAATGATTATTCTTATATAATCCATTATAGGTAATTAAAACCTAAAGGTGTTATTAATAAGTAGGATTAATGATTCTATAGGATATAATTGTTCATAAAACCTAAAGAAGTTCAAGGAACTTCATAAAATTTCTTTTTCATGTATCAAGTTTATATAAATTAATTATTTATTTTTAAATAGTATATTATACCACATGTATATTTTAAAAATGTTTTAACTATATAGGATTTAAAAATAAAGGGAAGAATTTGTAGATTTTTTAGTTTTCATTCAAGAGATGATGAAAAGAGTTGTTGTGTCAAATATTTGAATTCAAAGGAATATATCAAGATCATATGGATCTAACTAAATTATGTGTATATTCATATAATTAATCTTATATTTTTCCCATTTTTGGTTGTGTGGGGTAAGGTTTTAGTGGGTGAGGGGTTGGTCACACGATCAAGTTCCCGATACTACGTGTTTAATATAATTTATTTCATTTTTTTGTGTTTCACAATGGTAGATGTAATTGACTTTATATATAATTACTCTTATATAAAAAGATAATATATTTATCAAAAAAGTATTTTTTTTAATAATATGATATTAATACATGTGGTTTATTATTAATAATATTCTATAACATATTTTAAGAATAAGATAAGGATAAAAATTGTTTTATCTAGGATAAATTTTTCTATACACATGTCTGTAAAAATATGATGAGATGAGATTCTGCAACCATCAGTGGAATATTTTAAGGAATAATATTCTTTTCAAAAAAATTCTCTAAACACAAAGAATACTATATATGATATGGATACAATAGTTTATTTTTTAAAATATTCATACTAAAATTAAATAGAGTTATTTCTAAAACATGAAGGAGTTTTTGTATTTTATCATGATATTTTGAAGAGGATAGATTGTACAAGAGGATATTGGGAGTATATTTTTGGACTTGTATAAGTTTAGAGTTAAAAAATAAAGTATTTTTTATTAAAAATTTAAATTGAATGTCACTTTATATCCTAAAAGGTTTGGGGTATATTAGTATAAGATTAATGTAAATAGTTGCATTAGTTACCAAAATATTTTAAGGAAAATTTTTATAGAAATGGTTCTAATAATGATGGTGATTATCTTAAAAATATTTTTAAGTATACAAAAAAATTATTAACACTATAATATTTGATTTCATGGAGTTAAAGAGTTTTAATATGTTTGAGGAGTTGAACATTAGGAATATGATTCCTAAATCTAACCATTATTAAAACTTGTTTGCTTCATATATGTTACATACTAATTATTTTAGTGGGAGGATTTTATTAGGTGCTCACATAGTGATGAGGTAGTAATTTCATAAAATTTTAATGATTTAAAAAAAACCTAAAAGTTAAAAAAACATAATTTTGATTAAACTACATATCATATATGATATGTAAGATAGGTACATATGGATGGTTTTTTTAATTATTCATAAAAAAGTTAAAGAATATAAAATGTATCATGTTATATAAAAGGTAATATCCAATTTATCATTCTTTCACATTGGATTTATATTTTTACATGATTTTAAATGATAGTTATCCCCTAAAAGTAAAACTTTGGGTTATCCTTAATCAAGGATCCTCATGAAGTATTATGGTTTGTGATGATATGTTAAAATTAGAATGAGTGTAATATTGTACTTGATATAAATATTTATATATGTGATAAAAATAATATAATCATGAGGTAATATGTCAAAGAATTTTATCTAGATTGACCTACCATGATATATCACATGGAATGACATATAACCGTTAATATAATTAAAAGTGTTTTATTATTATGAATCTCTATTAATTTAGGTTAGTGAGATACCTAGAATGATAACCTTCATAATTTAATACCTTTATTACAAAAATCCCTTTGGGTTAGCTAATCAAGGATTAGTTGGATATGTTGTTGATCATGTCAATGATTAGAGCTCAACCAAGATGGGATTTGTAAACTTTTATTATGAGTTAAAGGGATATAGGACCTTGATTAAATTAGAATTTGGAAATTAAAAAACATTATTATTTGGGTTACATGTGATGTGCTCAACTACCTAGATAAGGGACATGTGATGTGCTCATTTACGATATAAATGACATGTGATATATTCAGGGATATGGTCAATCCATTTCATATAATCATGAATGCATGATTTATCCTATTCTAGATTAACATGTTCTATATCTACTAGTCACTTGATATCATATAAAAATTGATTCTATAGGTATAAATATGTTGTATATGATACATATTGTAGTGAAGATGTTCATATGAAGATAAGAATATATTTGATCAAGATCAAACCAAACCCGTTTATATATTCAGCTGAAATGATGTTTTTCTAGAGGCTTCTCTTTGTTTACATCTTTGAAATCATGATTTAATATTTTCTTCTAATGTTAAAAAGTCTTGTAGGGTGGAATGTGTAATGAGGGGGAGTTATTCAGGTACATTACACTTTACTATCAATAATTTTTTAAGTTTTATTTAGTTATGATTTGTTTGGGTGAAGTATCGGGCATCTTATGATTTTTTTGGAGGGTTTTAAAGGCCTTTAAGGGGGTTCATAGTTGGTGGAAAATTAAGTTAAACCATGTGATTCTTTATAGGAAACCGTGAAACTTGTTTGGAGAAGGATAGTGGGTGTCGCATGGTTAGAACATGGTTAGATCTAACCAAGTGAATTTTCCTAGAAAACCATGTGATACAAGACAATGGTTGAGCTTGTGGAGTGTGATCTCCTAGTTTTGTATGTTACCTTTCGAACCTTTGGTGAGAATCCTGATGTTGGATATGAGGTTGGGACCTCATGATTCTCAGTGATTAAAATGAGTATATATGGATGTTCTTGGTATATTTATGGGCATATACCTATGTTGAGATGATTGTATCTTCTTGGTGGTGTTTCCTTTGTGGTCTTTTACTTTTTGGTTTTTGGGGTCCCTTATTGAGTATTGTTTTACTCACCTATGCATGGGATTTTCCCACATGTTTCATGTCTTGTGCAAATAATATATGCTTTGGTGGAGCCCTAGGAAAAGAAAGGCTAGGACTAGGACTGGGTAGTTCCTTGTGAGATCAGACGAGCCGAGGTGTTTCTGACAGCTTCCTATAGCACCTTCAGTGCCCATGTTTATAGGTAGACCTTTCAGTTGTCTTTCTTTTAGTAGGATTGTATTCTAGCCCAGTTGTACTTTATTATTTTACTTTCTATCATACTTTTTTGTTAGGTTGTAGTGATATGAATGCATTTTCTTTAATTAGTGTTTTCACTCCCCAACCACTATGGATTGGAGTTTCATGTGTGTATACAAATTCTTTAGAAAATACCTCCCATTTGTGATATATTTCTACTTGGTGCAAGTCACCATCCCCTATCCTATCATATGCGATTTTGGGGTAGTCACTACACAGGCCCCAGGGGACGGGTCATGATAGATTGGTATCAAAGAAAGGTCCAGTTCCACATTGGGACCAGAAGTTTGTGATCTTAGTTTCGTCTATATAGTGGTATTGTTAAGATGTTTCGAGTTCAGTTCACAGGCCAGAGGTTATAGTGTTGGTGTGGAAGCTGATGTATCTATTCATTGGGACTCTGATAACCTTCTTTTAGACTCGGTACATTAGGACATTGGTCACTAAGAAATAAATGGTACATGAATCATATAGTAATGGTTTGTGTTTTCTATGCCCTTCTTGAGCCAGCTCTCCAGATATACTCTATTAATCGTGGTTTATCTTGATTCATTTCAGGATGCCTCAATGACGATATGCAGATAGGATTCTACAGCATGATTATGATTATGATCCTCCCTATGAGGAGGCTTCAATGTAGGGTGTTGGTTCTGAGGCATTGCCTCCGGGTGGTCTGTCGGTGGTACCACCACCCATAGAGTAGTATGTTATACTAGAAATTCAAGCCGACGATGCACGCATACTGATTAAACTATATGAGTTCCAAAGGTAGAGACCTTTGAGATACCATGGGGATCCAGACCCCTAGGCAGTAGATTACTAGATCTAGTAGGTCACTTGAGTTTTCCACTTAGTGAGGACAACACCCGATCAGATGGTGGTTCTAGCGTGAGCCTTCTTCAAGGCTTAGTGGAACTATGATGGAGCTTGATGATATAGTCACATGATAAGGAAACACTCACTTGGGAGGAGTTCTAGTAACTCTTCAGGGAAGAGTTTTAACCAGACACTTTGAGTTCAGTGCATTTCCAGGAGCTTATGTAGCTTCGGAAAGGCAACATGACAGTGGTTGAGTTTTCAGCGAGGTTCACAGACTTGTCGTGATACTCCCTGGACATGGTGTGAGACCAGTTTTTTAGAGTTCAGACTTTCAAATAGGGATTACATTAGGATATTTGGGTGTCAATGATTCCTATATGAATTACCACTTTTGATAGAGTGTTGGACAGAGAAACGGTGGTGGAGAGTTTCCTGACAGTGGAACAAGTGGATGTGACCTGCAGAAGAGGTCACGAGTCAGAGGCGTCGCAGGAGCTAGCAGACGACAGGTTATGGGATCGCGGCATAGGAGTAATACCCATGCCCAAACTCATATGTGTGGTACTTTGGCATAGGAGCAACACTGAGGAACTGATCAACCGTAAGAAAGGCGGTGTTATGCTTGTGATGGCTAGGGACATCTTACTAGAGATTTTCTGACCCACTGTGTTGCTAAGAGGGAGCCAATTGATGAGCTGCATTGGTAGAGATAGTGCTTGGAGAAAGGATTTCTGTAATATATAGGGCAATGAAGAGTTTCTAGAAGAGTAGTAGGAGGTGGAAGATTGTTTGCAGTGTTTCCCCCACCACCCCTAGGTGGTCCACACTAGGCTCTGGGAGCTGGAGGATACAGGTGAGGACAACTGCATGCAGTCATGGATTATGAGCTAGAGGCTCCAGGAGAGATTTGGGGTATGAATTGTGTATTTTCTTTTTTTTTCTATTATATTCATGGAAACAGGTGCTAGTTTTTCTACTTTTTCTGTGAGTTTCATTTGAGACATATAGGTTTTAGTCAAATCGTGGACTTGACCCTCACTCTTAGAGACTCCTGCTGGAAGAGACCCGATAATCAAACACTAGTGCTGATAGTGTGACCCAACTCTTGGAGGAAAAAGTGGTGATTGGGATCTCTAGGTCATAGTGTCTAGGACTTACGATGTCATCCTTGGTATGGACTACTACCATTCATGCCTAGATTAACTGTTTTAGGTGAATGGATTGGTGTGTCTATGATGATGAAACAAGGTTTCCTTGTTGGTTAAAGGGAAACCTAGAAATCACAGGGTGGACCCTCGCAAAGGGATTATTGAGAATGGGGTTTTTAAAACCCAGTATTGAGGTACGGTGGGTGAATCCCTTGGTCTTGCATATTCTTGGTGAGGTTTTTTGATGACGTTTCAGATTAGATCTTGGACCTACCAATGGAGTTTTTTTGCTTGGATTCTTTTTCTTGGGATCATTTCTGTGGTGGCAGAGTTAGACCCCAGGATGTTTCTACAATATAGAATGGTTTCTTACCATACATACTTTATTGGGATTCCATTAGTGGGTTTGGTAGTGTTTCCATTTTAGCAATCTATGTAGTAGTTGAAGGTTGTAGATAGAGGGCCTAGTAAGACCCAGTGATTTCTCTTAGGTAGGCCTATTTTGTTCATAAATACCCCTATGCATTTAGCGTCAAACTAGAATGCATAACACTTGTGGATTTTGTTGTACAGTTCATCCAAGGGTGAATGTGAAAATATGGAGTTATGTCAGTATATTTTCTAGGTTAGTGTGGAGGTGAGCCTCTTGACCCCATGACAATTGGTGGACTGTGGTGCTTGGTTCTTTCCCACTTTTCACAGTTAAAGAGACTTGTGCCATTGTTGCATGGTGTTATCCTAGCAGAAGCTAGACATGAGAGTGGTTGATCCAAGTGGTTCCTCTGAGTTCATGCTTGTAAGCAACATAGGGACCCTTGATAAGATCGCTAGCATGGGATCCCAATACGAAGCTCGTTTTTTCCTCCCTTGAGTGTACTATTTTGCTTTTTGGGGAAAGAATCCATAAGGTGGGGAGAATTTAATGACCCATATTTTTACGGGATTTATTTTTATAAATTATTTGGGAAAATTTCAAGACCAGGTACTGAGAAAGCATGTGATTCCGAGGCCTGGTGTGCCTAGAATAAATCTTGAATAAAGCTCAGTTTTTGATTAAAAGTACCCAGGTAGAAAACTTTGAACTTTAATATCTTTTAAATGGATGCTTGAATCATAAATCTGAGGACACTATAGGGTTTAAAATAGATAATTTACCTTAGGCGAGGCCTAACCTTGACTAGAGTTATAACGACCCAAATCCGGAGCCACTCAACTAGCGCCCCATACCCGGTTCACCACATGACCTCAAGCGCGTTTCCCCGAACTCCAGAGGATGCCGACTAGCAGCGAGGTCCTTGATGAGTCAGTGGGGAAACTATGCCCTCATTTGGTAAAGTATGCAGCGAAAGGAAATAATAAACAATATCGGAAGCAGTAAACAGCACACAACAACTGAAACTAAACAGCGGAAGCAATGTATAATGTAATAATCATGCAGCATGGAACATGTTTCTATGGAAATAAGTAAACAAAACAACGTTATGAAATACAACTGAAACCCAAGTATCAAAAGTAAACAGTAAACTCCAGCAACATTGCAAGCCTAATCTCGATCTCATGCTCTCCAGTTCTAACCGGCAATCAAGCACCTGAGGTAGAAGGGCCACAATTTCTATCCACACCTGCAACCATATAACCTGTTTGGGCCGAAATGCAGGACCCAAACAGGGTTTGAGACTAATCACAGTAGTCAACCACCAAAAGATCTATTCCCTACTATCAGTGAGCAATATAGAAAAAGTAATGGAAATAAATGCAGCAGAGAAACAGGGTAAACTAAAGTAAACAATCCTACAATTCTCCATTCACATTTATTTATTAATTTAATTCAATCATTTAATCATCAACCAAATAATCTAGAAAAAATCTCTATAGTCCAAAGGCATAGCAAGTAACACAATAGGTATCTCAATAGACTACCTAAACTACAAGCAGTACAAACCCAAGCTTGTTCTTTGGCTTGGTGGACTCATCACAACCAACCAAAAATATTTATTACACTGACCCTCTGGGTGGCTCACATGGGCAGGCCCTTATGGTCAAGCATTCGAATAAAGGAAAAGACACTCTGAGGAAGCACTCAACGTCAATTCCACCTATGGTCTTGCAGTGATACTAAAGACTCTCTGAGGAAGCCCTTATGTCTAATTCCACCTTTAGTCTCGATTCTATAATTATCAGACCCTCTGAGAGATCACAAAGTCAATCCCCCTTATGGTCTCATAATGGTAATAATTAAGCAAGCCCTCTTAGAGAGAACTCAATGTCAATTCCCCCTATGGTCTAACTACACCAGGTTCCTGTAGCCCTGAGTAAAAGCAATCATACGTAAACGATTCGTAGCAGTGCTAAGTATGTTCAGAAACTACTTGGCTAATAGATACAATGCAAAAAAAGAATTTAAATAGTAGACGATACATGCAAACATTCATACCAAGGCAAACAATCAATGCAACAAGGTTTGCCTCATAGTCAACCTAAGCCAAACAATGATAAACAGCCAAAATGAAGGAAAAAACCCATGGGGTGATCCTTGAACATGCTAATAAGAAAACATTATTCATCTAATATCCTCAAAAACATAGGAAATCTAAGGAAGATAAATAAACAAGTTCAAAACCCTAACCCGAGATACCCGATACATGGATATCTGACACTTCTTCACAAAAACTCAAGGACATTCAATGTAGGGCATCAAACCACCTACCTCGATCCTCATAGATTGATATACTTGAACCTCATACTGTGAATCAGCCTAGAATGGAGTAGATATAAAAAACATCTAAAAAATTCAACCCCAGATAACTCACAGGAGAGGAATAAATAGGAAACGAGGCCAAAGAAGAACCAAGAACTCACTGTTGTGATTTTATTGCAACTGAAGGTGTTCGATTCGGAGAATTGGTGACAAATCGGTGGCTCATAGAAGATTCAGCCTCCTCGTATGCCCTGTATGGAATCAGGTGGAGAAGAAGATGAAAACAGGGTTAAGATGCACCCCCGGTCCGATTAATGAAATAAAAAAGAAAAGTACATGGTGTGTAATTTTAGAGTACACAGAATGTACTTTGGTTTTCCGTACTCCACATTAAGTGGCCTCCACGTCACCACACACGGCCATGTGTGTGAGCTGGACACGGCCAGCACACGGCCTCACGCGGCGTCGAAGTACACGGTGTGTACTTACAAAGTACAGGGTGTGTACTCTGAAAATTTCCCGATTTTTCCCTTTTTCTCAAAAATGACCAGAAAAGGAAAAACATACCTGAAAAGAAGGTTTGGGTTCTTACAAACTTCCCCCCTTAAAGAAATTCATCCATGAATTTCCTAACAAGGCATAGAAGAAGAACCCTTAAACAACTCCGGCCACTGTGATCGCATGTCAGCCTCCCTTTCCCAAGTCTCATCCTGTGCATGGTTGTGCTGCCATAGCACCTGTACCAGAGGGACAGACTAGCCACGAAGTACCTTTTCACTGCGATCAAAAATCCTGATAGGATTCTCCTCGAATGATACATCATGCTCCAACTCAACCTCCTCAGGTTGAAAAACATGAAATGGTTCTGTGAAATACTATCGAGGCTGAGAAACATGGAAGACGTCATGCATAACCTGATACCTCTGAGGTAACTAAAACCTGTAAGAAACCAGCCTGAATCTCTCCAGAACCTCAAATGGCCTAACATATCTCGGTGAGAGATTTCCCTGTCTCATAATCCTCTTATGTCCCAACCTCGGGGCAACTCACAAGAAAACATGATCTCTGACCTTGAACTCTAAATGTTATCTCTGCTGATCAGCATAAGACTTATATCAAGACTGTGTAGTAGCCATCCCCTTCCGAATAAACTCCACCTACTCTGTGGTCTCCTGAACAAGATGAGGTCCCAGCACAGCTGTCTCTCCCACCTCCAGCCAACACAAGGGTGCTCGGCATGACCTACCGTATAAAGCCTCATAAGGTTCCATCTGAATAGGTTCTTGAAAACTATTATTATAGGTGAACTCCACTAGAGATATATGTTTCTCCCAAGAACCTCCAAAATGGAGGATGCATGCTCGTAGCATGTCCTCCAGCACCTAAATCGTGTGCTCTGAATGACCATCTATCTGGGGATGGTAATCTATACTCAGAAGTACCTATGTAACCAAAGCCCTCTGTATCCCCTGCCAGAAATGCAATGTAAAGTGGGCATCCTTATCAGAAATGATAGAACTCAGAACCCCATGAAATCATATAATCTCATGGATGTACAACCATCCAATCTCATGAACACCAAAGGTATCCTTAATCGGTATGAATTGAGCAACCTTCATGAGCATGTCAATGAAAATCCATACCGCATCATTCCCTTGAAGTGATCTTGGAAACCCTATCACGAAGTCCATCGTGACATCATTACATTTCCACTCAAGAATGGGTAACTGCTGTAGAAGCCTTGCTGGTCATGCTCTGCCTTCACTTGATGACAGGTGGAGCACCGCATAACAAAACCTACCACATCCTTCTTCATACCTGTCCACCAATACTGACGACGTAAGTCTCGATACATCTTTGTGACACCAGGATGAACTACCCAAGCTGAAGCATGAAACTCCCGCATAATCCCCTCACATATGTCTGCTGAAACCCATACACGGCCATGAAAACATAAAACCTCATCATTTCCCACTATCCACCTCAGATTAGGGTCTCCATCTGACATACCCTCCCATATAACTAGGCCTTCTGGGTCTAATAGTTGCCTCATTCGAACTCGATCTAGAAGAGTGGAGGTAACAGCTATAGAAGAAAGAATCTTATGTCCCTGTCTATCGTGAACCTCCAAATGCATCTCAGAGAATAGAGCCATAAGCTTCCACTTGCTGATGGCCTCCCGAACTGCCTGTTACTAAGTTCTCCTGCTCAGTGTGTCTGCCACAACATTGTCTTTCCCAATCATATAGGCAAGCTCGAATTCAAAAGACCGTAGGTACTCAACCCACCTCTGATGTCTCAAATTTAAGTCACATTGTGTGAATATATACTTGAGGATCTTTAGGTCAGTATATACCACAATATGCTCTCCTAGAATATAGTGTCTCCAACAACTCAAAGCATGAAAAACAGAAGCCAACTCCAGGTTGTGCGTAGGATAGTTTTTCTCATGTGGCCTCAGAAGCCAAGATCCATATGCAACAACATGATCCTCATTCATAAGCACTTCTCCAATCCCAATTCTAGAAGCATCACAGAAAACTGTATAACTCTTGGCCGACTTTGGTAAAACTAGAATTGGTGCTGAATTCAATTTCCCCTTTAGCTCCTGAAAGGCTGAATCACAGGCTTCTGACCAAATGTACTTCACACCATTCTTAGTCAATCCCATCAACGGCACTGACAAGCGTGAGAAGTCTTGTATAAACCTCCTCTAGTAACCATCCAGTCCTACAAAACTCAGTACCTCGAAGACATTCTTCGGTTTCTCCCAGGTAACTACTGCTCTCACCTTCTCTAGGTCTACTGATACTCCTGTCTCTGAGATTACATGACCCAATAAGTGAATCTCATCCATCCAGAAGTGGCACTTAGAGAGCTTAACATATAACTGATGCTCTCTCAGTGTACTCAATACGATCTTAAGATGGGTAGCATGGTCGTGTCGAGTGTGAGAGTATACCAAGATATCGTCCATGAAAACCACCACAAAGGAATCCAAGTAAGGATGGAAAACTCTGTTCATCAGTGCCACGAAGACTGTTGGCGCATTCGTGAGACTGAACGGCATAACTAAATACTCATACAGACCATACTTGCTCCAGAAGGCTGTAAGAGGTATATCAGATGGTCTGACCCACAATTGATGGTAGCCAGATCTCAAGTCAATTTTCGAGAACATTATTTCTCCTCGAAGCTGATCAAAAAGATCATCAATCCTTAGTAAGGGATACCGGTTCTTGACCATTAACTGGTTCAGCTTCTAATAATCCACACAAAGCTGTAAAGTACCATCCTCCTTCTTCACAAATAAAACAGGCGAACCCCAAGGTGAAGTACTGGGTTACATAAAACCCTTTTCCTGCAACTCCTCTAATTTCTTCTTGAGCTCTTGAAACTCAGGCATAGACATCCTATAAGGAGGTATGGATACTGGTGCTTCTTCTGGAACAAGATCAATAGAGAAGTCTACCTCACGCTCCGGAGGCAACCCTGAAAAGTCTTCTGGAAAGACATATAGAAAACAATCAACCACTGGAGGATAATCCATCTAAGAAGTTCCCTGATCGTCTAGATATAAACTAGAAATCGGGGTTGTAACACCGCCCAACCCATGGTGCTCTGGTCCATCTCTTCTTTCCTGGACATCCCATTCTCCCTTGTGAAGAAATGATCTGCCCTCTGGTGACGTTAAACTCACCCTGTGGTGATAACAATTGACAAGGGCCTAAAAAGGGACTATCCAGTCAATTCCGAGAATGACATCATAACCTATCATCTCTAGGAAATAAATATCCCACAAGAAGTGACACCCACCAACCTCAAGGGGGCACTCTTTGCACAGATGCACACTAGCAGTTCGAAGTCCCAAGGGAGTGTATAGTGTCATCATATCCTCAGAATTAAAGATAGTAAGTATAAGGCTCTCCACAGTGTGCACAGAAATAAAGCTATGAGAATCTCCTGTATTGAAAAGTGAAGAAGATAAAACTGAGGCTACTAAGATCGTACCTCACATTGTGGAAGGTCTATGATCCTGCTCCTAATGAATCTTCTCTACCACAAACATCTGGCCAATACCACGGCCCTATGTAGCAGTCTGATATCCCTGAGATGATCCTCCTTGAGCCTAACCACTGTGTCCACGGCCTCTACCCTGGCATGAACGGCCTGTAGAGCTCCAGCCCCCAGTTTTTTTTGGAACTGGTAAACCTGCTCTTATACGTGGAGTCGAAACTGATCCTCCTTCGCTAGCCACTGGAAGAAGAACCTTGCAAAACCGCTGAAGATGACTCATCTTGCTGCAATATAGGCACTCTATTGGGTCCCTTGGGAACTGTGGATTCTTATTCCCATCCTTCCCACACTGGTATCACAAAACCTTACTACCTAAAGGAACATCTTGCTTCCTCAAGTCACCTCGTGTAGACGCTCGGCGGCGCTTCCTGCTGTCAGTAGAAAGAGTACTGACTCTGAATGCTGAACCGCCCTGGCTCACTGCTCGAGTATCCCTCAGATTCCTCTCCGTGATCAATGCCTGGTTGACTATCAAAGAAATAGAAGTCAACTGGAAGACTTTTACCTGCAATATGATCTCTGGTCTGAGGCCCTCCTAAAACTTCCTCGCTAAAAACATCTCGTCATTCCCCAGAACCGGAGTGAAACACTGTAACTCATTGAAACGTGAGGAATACTCCATAACTGATAGAGTACCCTACTGCAGGTTCATGAACTCTCTATCTCTATCGGCCCTCAGCGTCTCCGGGTATAAGTAGTCGTAGAACGTATGCTGAAACTCGTCCCATGCAACTATTGGTTGACGCCCTGCCTGAGAAACTACATCCTACCATCTCTTGGCGGAATCTCACAGCATGTAAGTCGCGAGCTTCACCCTTCTGTCTGGGGGTGTCTCGAGATGATCAAAGATATAAACCATAGCATCGAACTAGGATTCAGAATCTGGAGTTCCTCTATCCCCTAAGAACGTGGGAGGATGCTGCTACTGGAAGACTCGCGTAAGCTCTGCCATAGTCTGGGCAGGTTGCTGAGCTCCCTGAAAGGTCTGTATGAACCTCATGAATCCCTCACAGAATTGTGTGTATGCACCAGTATCCGGGATAACTACCTATTCCATATCTAGCATACGATCATCATCAGATCCCGGACATGAAACAGGAGGACGTCTTGGCGGCATGACTCTGTAAAGTCAAAGCACACCTTTATTAACAACGAGCATAGTTGCAAACTCAAAAGATTGAAAACGGAACAGAAGAGGAAAACTTTTAAAACTGGAAAAACATAGTTACACAGCATGTAGTTCCCACACATGGCGTGTTCCAGAAAGATTTTTCTTGGGCATGTACACCGGCCAACCTGGTTGTGTAAACCCCAACTACACAACGTGTTCTTTTAATATACACAGTGTGTACCGTTCTTTTTCCTCCTGCCCGGTTACTCCTACACGACTAAGTCACACGGACTGTCCTAGACGAGGACCACACTGCGTGTCTATACACTACATGGAGTTTCCTTAAGGTTTTTCCCCTATCCATGTTGTTAGTCACACGGACTGGTATAAGGACAAAAACTACACTGTGTGTCAACAATGTACATGGCGTGTTGTCCCTAAGGTTTTCCAACCCATGTATTCAACTACATGGCTGGGTCATACGGACCATTACTACATGGCGTGTCAACGTGGTACACAGCGTGTTGTTCCTGAGATTTTCTAGCCCATGTATTCAACTACACGGCTGGATCATACAGAAGAAGAGTACACGACATGTAATTCAAAGTACACGGTGTGTAACCATGAAAGGTAGTTCATCCCGAACATAAGAACACATGGCATGCGTTCATAAGGCCACACGCCATGTTATCTGGGTTTCTGGGCATTAGGCATACAAAACTCCCCAAAACCACTGAAAAACACTGAAAACCAGCACCTATGTGTCAAATTCCGATCAGTGAGGGCCCATACTCCTCGCGAATCAAAGCTTGACATCATAACAATGCATATAACAAGTAAACAGTATGATAATCCCATGATCCACCAAATTCCGATCCTCAAGGACCCATAACACTTATAAAACCAAAGCTTGGCGTCCATGCTAAATAAGCTGTAAAATAAACAATACCCTATCATCATAGCAGGTATCTCTATCACAACAACTATCACAACATCATGCATAATCTACCACGACATCTATCACAACAACATGCAATTTCTAATTCACCCTAGATGGCATGGTAAAATTCATGACATGTGATTTTTCTAACCAGTGCCTATATGATGCATGAGATGGCATACTGTCATCTCATCAGGTTGCAACAAAATAGAACCACAATTATATAAACTGTAACAGTACAAAACAAGTGCATCACCCAATGGTGAAATATAATCAACTGTAACACTTGAAAAAACTAAAAAGTGCAATTACGAGGTAGTATAGCTTTTCCCTGTACATGGGTTAATTACTCCTGAGCATAGTTAAGTACCTACTACCCATTCCTACCTATCCATGTCTATTATTTCCAAACAGTAAGGAAATTTAAAAGAAAGAAAATCTCCTCTAATACCACTTTGTAATGACCTAAATCTGGAGCCACTCAACTGGATCTCGTACCAGATTTTCCACATGGCCTCAAGCACATTTCCCCAAATGCCAGAGGCTGCCTACTAGCAGCGAGGTCCTTGATGAGTCAGTGGGGAAACTATGCCCTCATTTGGTAAAGTATGTAGCGGAAGGAAATAATAAACAATAGCGGAAGCAGTAAACAGCACATGACAAATGAAACTAAACAACGGAAGCAATGTATAATTTAATAATGATGTAGCATGGCACATGTTTCTATGGAGAGTAGTAAACAAAACAACGTGCTGAAATACAACTGAAACCAAAGTATCAAAAGTAAACAATAAACTCCAGCAACATCGCAAGCCTAAGCTCAGTCTCATGCTCTCTAGCTCTAACCAGCAATCAAGCACCTGAGGTAGAAGGGCCACAATCCCTATCCACACTTGCAACCATATAACCTGTTTGGGCCAAAACGCAGGACCCAAACAGGGTGTGAGACTAATCCCATTAGGAATCCACCAAAAGATATGTTCCTTACTGTCAGTGAGAAATATAGCAAAAGTAATGGAAATAAATGCAGCAGAGAAACGAAGTACACTAAAGTAAAAAATCCTACAATTCTCCATTCACATTTATTTATTAATTAATTCAATAATTTTATCATCAACCAAATAATATAGAAAAAAGATTTATAGTCTAAAGGCATAACAAGTAACACAATAGGTATCTCAACAGACTACCTAAACTACAAGTAGTAAAAACCCAAGTTTATTCTTTGGCTTGGTGAACTCATCACAACCAACCAAAAATATTTATTACACTGACCCTTTAGGTGGGTCATGTGGCCAGGCCCTTATGGTCAAGAATTCGAATAAAGGAAAATACACTCTGAGGAAGCACTCAAAGTCAATTCCCCCATATAGTCTTGTAGTGATACTACAGACTCTCTGAGGAAGCACTTAGGTCAAATTCCCCCTTTAGTCTCGATTCGATAATTATCAGACCCTATGATAAAGAACAAAGTCAATCCCCCTTATGGTCTCATAATGGTAATAATTAAGCAGGCCCTCTGAGGAAGCACTCAACGTCAATTCCCCATATGGTCTAACTACACCAGGTTCCCGTAGCCCTGAGTAAAAGCAATCATACTTAAACGATTCATAGCCACCCTAAGTATGTTCAACAACTACTTGGATAATATCTATAATGAAAAAAAAACATTTAAACAGCAGTCAATACATGAAAACACTCATACCAAGGCAAACAATCAATTCAACAAGGTTTGCCTCATAGGCAACCTAAGCCAAACGGTGATAAACAGCCAAAACGAAGGAAAACACCCATGGGGTGATCCTTGAACATTCTAAAAAGAAAACATTATTCATCTAATAGCCTCAAGAACACAAGAAATATAAGGTATATAAATAAACAAGTTCAAAACCCTAACCTGAGATACCCGATACATGGATATCCGACACTTTTGTACAAAAACTCAAGGACATTCAACGTAGGGAATCAAACCACCTACCTCAATCCTATTAGATTGATATACTTGAACCTCATCCTGTGAATCAGACTAGAACGGAGTAGAACAGCAAAAACATCTAAAATGTTTAACCTTAGATAACTCACCCTATAGGAAGAAATAGGAAATGAGGCCAAAGAAGAACCAAGAACTCACCGTTGCGATTCTATTGCAACCGACGGTGTTCGATTCGGAGAATCAGTGATGGATCGATGGATCGGAGAAGATTCGGCCTCCTCAGACGCCCTATAAGGAATTAGGAAAAGAAGAAGATGAAAACATGGTTAAGACGTGACCCCAGTCCTATTAATGAAATAAAAAAAAAGTACACAGTGTGTACTTTTAGAGTACACAGCGTGTACTTTGGTTTTTCGTACTCCGCTTTAAGTGGCCTCCACGTCACCCCAAAAGGCCGTGTCTGTGGCCCGGACACGACCATCACATGGCCTCACGCGGCGTCAAAGTACACAGTGTGTAATTATAAAGTACACGACGTGTACTCTATAAATTTCCAGATTTTCCCCTTTTTCTCAAAAATGACCAGAAAAGGAAAAACATACCTGAAAAGAAGGTCCGAGTTCTTACAGGCATGGGTCAAGTCTGTAAGTTAGAATTTGGATGTAAACATCATTAAAATATTTAATAAAAATATTTTTAAATAAAGCAATGTTAGATTTCATTTATTTGACTTTTTTTATAATTCTAGGGTTATTGGAATAATCCTGGAAATCCTCTGAGGTAAGGATAATGATTCACCTTCAACGAACGCTAACAGATAAGCGGATCAATATTGGAACTTAGATTGAAATAGAGGTGGATCCACGATCAACAACGACGCAACTTCTCTCTTCATCGACAATTGAACCTAATCCAAGTATGGGTTGTTATTTAAATTTTTTATTTCCCTATTCTTGGATTTAAACGACGAACGCAGATCAACCTTCGAACATGTTGAACCGCAGTTTGATTGTTCTTGCGGGAGTTTCTTGACTGTGGGAGGATTTTGGGGGAATTTAAAATCCTATTTTTGATTTCATTCTTGATCCTTATAAGGAGGGAGGATCAAGGTCATAATAAACAATGGCTCAAGTTTGTTCCTTGTTTTTTTTCTGGTGGTTCTTCCCCCTTTATCCTCGTGCATTCTTCATTCTATATGGGGAGAAAAATTAAGGATCATCATGAATTCATTTTGTGGCGTAATGATCCGAAATTGAAAATTTTAGATGGACATGGTACGACGGAGGTATGACAATGATGATGATAGATGGATCAACACGGCACGTGAGATACCATCAATCGGGCATTTTCCAGTAGAAGGGGTTGTAATGGAGATTCATGACCATAGAGATGAAGAAAGAAATACAGGGGTTGTAAGAGTTCTTTAGGATCAGAAAATGGACAACTGGAGTGAGTGTGGTTGTAGAGACCCCAAAGATTGACGTACATGGACATTAAATTACTTTTTTAGAATACTTAATACATAACAAAAATAGACACACAAGGACCGTAATAGTTTAGTATATTTGGAAACTCCGAACATAATCTTCTAATTGTGGTGAAAGATCTTCAACATCTCCCATAAAGATCTTCTCCTTTTGTTTTCTTACCTAAAACCTTTCATTATATCCTGGGAAAAAGAAAACATATAAAGGGTGGGCTCAAATTCTCATTAAGGGTAAGCATGGAGAAAATAAAACAAACCACGTACATTTGAACTTCCAAACATGAACATAAAGTTTACACATCAAAATCTTGAGATGTGAAATAAATCATGGTAGTATGTAAGGAATAGGTCATAAAGGAACATTAATCATGATAAAATATCATGGGAATAAAACTTCTAATTGTGGAAAACCATTAAGCACATGATATGATTTCCATATTAGCCAAGGCATTGCTTCCAAGACCATCTTAGTGGACAAAGTCCCTTTTTGAATCGAGTTCACTCCTCGTTTTAGTCATGTATCACTGAACCGGATTAACTTACCATTCCAGCCATTTCTATCTCATGAGATATAAATCTTTACCCAATGCATTGGAGTAAGATATAGGTCCCGCCCATCTCATATTGAAATCATTATTACTTGTGCCACAAAACAATCATACATCATTCATCATAACCCAAAGAATAAAATGGGTTTCATAAACATCATCCCATCATAACATAATCCATATAAAACAAATGGATTTCATTTCATCACAAGAAGAATAAAAATATGTAAATAATAGATAAATTATACTTGAAATATAATCATACTAAATAATGTCATCTTATATGGAAAATAGTTTTGATAAAACACTTGAAATGAATTCTTGAGGAAAATATCCTTTCTTTTTCAAAATCATTTTCTTTTCACAAAATGCAATGAAATTTTAAAAGAAAAGTATTTTTTTGAAAATAATCATGAAATCTTATGGAGTAATCTTCATGAAAATAAGGATTTATGAAACCGAAAAATATCCTTTCATGCCGTATAAGTTAAAAAAACATTCTCCTCGTACTTTTGTCAGAAAATTCAACAAGTACCTCGTATGGTGAACAAAAGAAAGATTCCTTACATACCATGTAGTAAAAGTAAAAAATGGGTAAAAAGGAATTTAAACACAAATGAAACCATTTTTATAAAGCATGGACATGGATGATAAATATAACCCCAGTAAATACTTACGAATAAACAATCTTGGATAAAAACGAGATTGAAAAATTTATCCCTTACCTTAGGTCCGATATGCTTCGTACATATCCGAACATCCTTTATAATGATTTAAATAATTTCATTGAACTATTAAAGAATCATATTCATTGTTATGATATCATATATGGTTCACTTATGACTTTATATTACCCGTTCTTTTGTAAATTCCATGTTAAAGCAGCATTTTGGGTAAAATCGTTTGATTTATCGTACGTGTTTGGACTTGTTGTTCTTGATATTATTATTACCTATATCATGATTTACTTACCTCCAGAATGTATATAATTATTTATATATCATATATATTCATTATATATATATATATAATAGATATACGAATGAAATGAAATACACCGTTCATGGAGACGGTAGGTCGTACGTACGCATGAACATTGTTTTCCTTTCATTATTGACTTGAATGGAAGTAAGTAGATGACATATATATATATACATAAATCCAGTAGATTAATTATGTCATATATTTTATTATTATTCATTATATATACTTTATAATCATTCTTGAATGGTTAACATGGAGAATGAATCTCATCGCGTCGTGGAGACGGTAATTCGTACGTACGCACGAGCGATGATATCATTCCCATATTTATTGAATGGAATTGTAGTGGATGATATAATATATTAGAATCAGTATGATGTTATAATAATCATATATAGTTATTCTTTACACCATTATACCCATCCAAGTAAGGTGGTGGTGGAAAAACTGATTACACCATGGTGTGGAGACGGTATTCTGTACGTACACACACGCGGTGATTTCATTTTCCGTAGGATGGATGGAAGATAAAATAGAGTTGTTTCATATTTATAATAAAATATAAGTATAGAATTAATACTTATTTTATTACTTTATAATTAAACAACTAAATAATATTAAGTAGAAGAAGAAAGAAACTTGAAAGAGTCGGTGGAAGAGATTACCTCTTCCTCGACACACCTCCTTTAAACTTCTTCATAAGGCACTAGAGTTGGTCTTTTGAGAATAAAATAGCCTCTATGATGTAACTAGAGATGTTTAGAAGAGTAATTGGTAGGGTGTTTCCGAGCTTCAAGGCTCAAAAGGGTGTGAAGAGAAGAGGGAAGGGGTGCCCTTTTTATAAGGGAGGAGAGGGGCACCTTTGGAAAAACTTAAAATATTATTTTATAATAAAGTCATATTCGGTTTATAATAGCTCCAAATTGATTTATTTAGAAGCTAAAGTGGGTATGGGTAGAAATACTCTCAACCAATATGTTTCATACAAGTTTATGTTACTATTTTAACATTATCATTTAGATTTAACACTAAGTTAAATAATTTAACTTTTACCGTGTCTTCTTGTTTTCTTACACTACATGGTTAATAAACTTACTATAACAAGCCAAAAGAACCCCAAGTGGTTCATTATTAATATATATAACCGTATCTAAGTCATTTGGATGAACCTTATATTTTTAGGAGTATAATAACAATTAATAATATAATATTTTTTTTAAAAACAATTTTATGTCAATTTTGACATTATTTGGTAATTGATTTTTGTAAACATCATAACAGAATTATTAGTTCGAAAAAGTTAATTAAATCAATACTAACATTTCATATTAACCAATAAAATTAGTGTAATTCATAAAAAGTCACAAATTACATTAATTTGGGTATTTATAATATCAATTATTTTAATATTTCATTATTTAGGTAATTACTGTATCATCATTGTATCATAAATAAATTACATTATTTAATGTCTAAAAATTATAAATAAAATAAAATTAGGTAGTAAATATTTTTATCTTTCTAATGAATATTTATAGTCTAATTTATCTTATGTATAACCCTATATTAAAAATGTTTTTGTTATTAAACTTTGATTTTAACTATTTTAACTCTTCTTTAAATAAAATAATAATAAATGTCCTAATCTAATCCAAGTGGACCTAAAGGGAAATATTTTATTCCTAAGGTTGTTTTTTGGTCGAATTAAACTTATCCAATATAATTAGGACATGTGTTAGGGTAATAATAATATCATTTTTACCCTTAATTACCCTATTTACTTTTAACCATGGTAAATAAAAGTAAAAAGTTACTATTCACAAAAAATTATTTTTATCTTATTGAACAACATTTTACTCCTTTATATTAACCATGTCTATTTTATTTTTTAAATTCAACTCACAGAAGCGGTAAAATTAAGTTTTATGTAAATTTTCAAATTCTCCTAGGAGGTGGGTAAAAGACGGTAAAAAGTTCAATAAAATTATTATATATCTAAAATTATTATAAAATGACTATAATAAATTACATTGAACTTATATAGGTATTATGTATCAATTTTGACCTAAAATAAATTTAATTAAAATAATTAATTATTTAAATAAAAATTCGGTTTTTAAATAGTAACCCAGTGTTTTCATTATTCATAAAAAATTGACAGTTTTCAGAAAAATACAAAAAATTCACCCTAGGATAATTTCGATATTCTAAATCCAAAAATGAAGTCCATTTTTAAAGATAAAATTTATAAAATTTCAAAAAGTGGGTATTAATATTCATAACGACTAGTTCATAATAATATTATAATAATATCTCGTTTAGTGAAACTCGGTATTTCGTACTATACACGCTATCGAGGAAGGTCTTGATTGCGTGAAATGCAAGCCAATTCAAGGCTGTGTGTAGTGAAATCTCTGTTTGGTGTTGCGTATAACATAATCAAAACTTATTTCATTTATACATTAAACAAAATCTATACTTAATGTTGAGTAGAATAATTTCCACAAAACAAACTTTAAATTGTGTGTAACACGAGCCATGAATAGTGTTGCATATACTACAAGCCAATACGTTGTTGTGTATAGTACAAGCTAATATTGGTGTAGTTTATAATAGAATACATCAAGGAAATTAAAAATAATACATCTCATAAAATCTCAGGGTGTTACATTCTACCCCCCTTAAAATGAATTTCGCCCTCGAAATTCATCAGGGTTATAAATTGTTTACTACTTGAAAGTTTCTTTCATAGAAACCTACACCGTAAAAAGGAATACCAAAACTTATCTTTAAAAACTAAAGTATGAAACATAACAGTTACCCAAATTAACTAATCACTGGGTTTCCACATATCATAACATAGGTGAAAATATGGATATGGAAGACAAATCTAACCATCATGTTCTGATGGAGAGTGGTAGAGAACATGGCTATGAAAAAGCCAACAATCAAAAAGCCATAGATTTGTGATGATCTAAGGTACCATATGATTCATTGGAGATAAGGGCACTAGGACAACATTTTTTTTTGGTTTTCAAGATCATTTCCCTAAAGTTGAAGAATAATTAAAATAAATACTTACTTGATTTTGGTACAATCTCACTGTTGTCTGTGACTTGAACAATTTCCACATAATATCTTAAAGAAATGAAGTTTAATTTGTATTCTATGAAGTGTTAGCAGATCATGCGATAGAATGATGGGTCATTCCATCTGTCTCAAACAAAAGGTTAACAAAAGTTATCAAATATACATAAGTCCATCTATGGTGAGGTTAATCCTGTATGATTCCAAAAATGGACTTATACTTCATCTATCATACCACTTAATATAATAAAACTAGTTTCTACTAACCAGGGACTTCCTGTAGGTTAGTGGTAGGCGATAAAGTCCTGTCACACTTCAGTTATGGGTTCGATTCCCACAGCCTTGTCTGACGCGACAGGTTGTTTCCCATCCTGCAAGTTGTCCTTTTTCTAAAACTACATTATTATAACATTCCATCAATAATATCGAAAAATGTTCTAGCCTTAAACAATACTAACTTATGTCTAACATAATTAATTCCAATCTTTAGTCTTATCCAAAATATTGTGGTCTAATCTCATATTATAGTGAAAAATATTACCAGAGAGGTCATATAACAAGCATGTGAATACCATCATTTATCCCCATATATCATAAGATATGTCTTGTTGGTCACATTCCAAACGTTCAAAGTCCTTAATCATGTATTCTCTTGAAAAATGAATACCCATTGAACCTTAGTGAAAACATGAATGTAGTTAAAAGTTAACACTTTCCACATACCAAAATCCCAAAAATTCTATATACTCAAAACGTGATATCACTTAGTCCTTATATCAATCATGAGCTCATGAATACTATCAAACATATTATTTTCTCCTTATCCATTCATTATTCACATATCATCAGCTTTCCAAAATATTTCAATCACTTTTCATGGTTACCAGTACCATATAATTATTGAAAACCATAATAAACCAATACATAGATATTAAAAAATTCCATGATGACATAAATGAGTTTACATGATACTATTTTGAAATCCCATTACATAAACACTTAATCATTAAACAACATCATTTTCATACTCAACATCACAAATAGTGATCACATGTTACTTCTCTTTATCCTTTGACTTAAGAGGTTTCTCACATTGATCATCACTAACCCTTGTATTAGGACATTGATTAGCATAATGCCCCATTTCCTTGCACTTGTAGCATTGAAGTCTTGGTGGTGCGTTTTCTGCAGTCTGTTATTTATTCACATCATTAGCAAACCTTTTTCCATTACTTTGACACTCAGATACTCTATGAACTTATTTTCCACACTTAAAACATTTTCTATTCCCTTTAATACAATCTCCACCATACTTCTTTCCACACTTTGAGCATAAAGAAACATTCATATTCTTTTCACTATTATTCTGAGATTTCTCCTTGAACTCCATCTTTCGTTTCTTGTCAAAACCATGAGATGGATATGTTACACCAACTTCTAGTTCTACCTTGATAGCACAACTCAAAATTTATTCATAGCTACTGAAGTCTCTTATAGCTAAAGCCCTTAGAAGACTTGGTTTTAAGCCACTGAAAAATCAATCAACTTTACTTTCAGGTTGGATGATAAAACCAGATGCATACCTTGCAAGTCTTGTAAAATTCACTTCGTATATACCAAAAAATTCATCATCCTTCTGCTTAAGCTCAAGGAACTCCTTTTCCATATTTGTTCTAAGAATATGAGGGAAGTACTTAATGAAAAATAAGTCCTTGAACTCATTCCATTCCATGGATTAAATTTCATCTCAGGGCCTCATATTCTTAATTAGAGTCCACCATTGATCTACTTCACCTTCTAAATGGTAAATAGCCAGAATGAATTTTTCATGTTCCGAACAGAAAAGTATGGGAAATATCTTTTCAATGGTACTGATCCATTATTCAGCAACAAGTGGATCAAAAGACTCACTGAAAGAAGGTGGACGTTGCCTCATGGATGACTCAATAGAATATTGTTCCCTTCTCTGCTCATTTGGAAGTCCAGAATGATTCATAGCTTGTGTAAGTATAGAAATAATATTTTTCACTCCATCTCCAATAACATTGGTTTGTTCAAGAGAACAATCATTGCATTTTCAATTACATTGATCAACACGGTTCTTTCGGGTTCCAGCCATCATCTAAAACCCAAAAAGAATAGTGTGAGAGGAAAAAATCATGCTAGAGAAAACAACATAATAAAGGGGGAGTACCATAAATATATAACATCTTAGGTTTAATTCTAATATTGTTATCATAATTCTAGTACTATAACCTATACTTATACTTAACCTTAGGGACATCCCTAGACATACCTAAGAAATATCTCTAGGGTTCTCACTAAAGTTTTCGCATCCTAGTTTCCAAAGTTAACTAAACATTTCCTCTGATACCAACTGTAGAGACCCCAAATCTTGACGTACATGGACATTACATTATTTTTTTGGAATACTTAATACATAAAAAAAATAGAAACACAAGGACCGTAATAGTTTAGTGTCTTTGGAAACTCAGAACATAATCTTCTAATTGTGGTAAAAGATCTTCAACATCTCCCATAAAGATCTTCCCCTTTTGTTTTCTTACCTAAAAACTTTCTTTATATCCTGGTGAAAAGAAAACATATAAAGGGTGAGTTCAAATGCTCAGTAAGGGTAAGCATGGAGAAAATAAAACAAACCACATACATTTGAACTTCCAAACATGAACATAAAGTTTACACATCAAAATCTTGAGTTGTGAAATAAATCTTGGTATTACATAAAGAATAGGTCATAAAGGAACATTAATCATAATAAAATAGCATAGGAATAAAACATTTAATTGTGGAAAACCATTAAGCACATGATATGATTTCCATAGTAGCCAAGGCATTGCTGCCAAGACCATCTTAGTGGACAAAGTCCCTTTTTGAATCGAGTTCACTCCTCGTTTCAGTCCTGTATCACTGAATCAGAATAAATTACCGTTCCAGCCATGTCTATATCATGAGATATAAATCTTTACCCAATTCATTGGAGGGAGATATAGGTCCCACCCATCTCATATTTAAATCATTCTTACTTGTGCCACAAAACAATCATACATCATTCATCATAACCCAAAGAATAAAATGAGTTTCATAAACATCATCCCATCATAACGTAATCCATATAAAATAAATGGATATAATTTCATCACAAGAAGAATCAAACCATGTAAATAATAGATACATTATACTTGAAACATAATCACACTAAATAATTTGATCTTAGATGGAAAATAGTTTTGATAAAACAGTTGAAATGAATTCTTGAGGAAAATATCCTTTCTTTTTCAAAATCATTTTCTTTTCACAAAATGCCATGAAATTTTAAAAGAAAATGGTTTTTTTGAAAATAATCATGAAATCTTGTGAAGGTATATTCATGAAAATAAGGCTTTATGAAACTGTAAAAGATTCGTTCATGCCGTATAAGTTAAAAAAACATTCTCCTCATAATTTTTTCAAAAAAGTCAAAAATTACATCGTATGGTAAACAAAAGAAAGATTCATTACATACCATGTAGTAAAAGTCAAAAATTGGTAAAAATTAATTTAAAAATACATGAAACAATTTTTATAAAACAGGGACATGGATGATAAATATAACCCCAGTAAATACTTACAAATAAACAATCTCGGATAAAAACGAGATTGGAAAAGTTATCTCTTACCTTAGGTCCGATATGCTTCGTACATATTTGAACCTCTGGTATAAGGAATTAAATAATGTCATTGACTTATTACAGAATCATATTCATTGTTATGATATCATATATGGTTCACTTATGACTTTTTATTACCCGTTCTTTTGTAAATTCCATGTTAAAGCAGCGTTTTGGGTAATATCGTTTTATTTATCTTACGTGATTGGACTTGTTTTTCTTGATATTATTATTACTTATATCATGATTTAATTACTTCCAGAATGTAAATCATTAATTATATATCATATATATTCAGTATATGTATATATATATAATATATAGATGAAGGAAATGAAATACACCGTTCATGGAGACAGTAGGTCGTACGTACACATGAACGTTGTTTTCCTTTCCTTATTGACTTGAATGGAAGTAAGTAGATGACATATATATATATATATAAACCCAGTAGCTTAATTATGTCATATATTTCATTATTATTCATTATATATACTTTATAATCATTCTTTAATGGTTGACATGGAGAATTAATCTCATCACGTCATGGAGACGGTAATCCGTACGTACGCACAAGTGATGATATCTTTCCCATATTTATTGAATGGAATTGGAGTGGATGGTATAATATATTAGAATCATTATGATGTTATAATAATCATATATAGTTATTCTTTACACCATTATACCCATCCAAGAAAGGTGGTGGTGGAAAACTGATTACACCACGACGTGGAGACGGTATTCTGTACGTACGCACGCGCGGTGATTTCATTTTCCGTATGATGGATAGAAGATGAAATAGGGTTGTTTAATATTTATAATAACATATAAGTATATAATTAATACTTATGTTATTAATTTATAATGAAACAACTAAAGAACAGGAATTATAAAAAGAAAGAAACTTGAAAGAGTCGGTAGAAGAGATTACCTCTTCCTCGACGCACCTCCTTTAAACTTCTTCTTAGGGCACTAGAGTTGGTCTTTTGAGAAGACCAAAACCTATATAATGTAACTAGGGAGGTTGATAAGAGGAATTTTTAGGGTTTTTCTGAGCTTCAAGGCTCAAAAGGGTGTGAAGAGAAGAGGGAAGGGGTGCCCTTTTTATAAGGGAGGAGAGGGGCACCTTTGGAAAAACTTAAAATATTATTTTATAATAAAGTCATATTTGGTTTATAATAGCTCCAAATTGATTTATTTAAAATAAAAAGTGGGGATGGGTCTAAATAATCTCAACCAATAGGTTTTAGACAAGTTTAGGTTACTATTTTAACCTTATCATTTAGATTTAACACTAAGTTAAATAATATAAATTTTACCGTGTCTTCTAGTTTTCTTACACTACATGTTTAATAAACTTACTATAACAAGCCAAACGAACACCAAGTGGTTAATTATTAATATATATAACCTTATATAAGTCATTTTTCTTAACCTTATATTTTTAGGAATATAATAAAAATTAATAATATAATATTTGTTTTAAAAACAATTTTATGTCAATTTTGACACTATTTGGTAATTGGTTTTTGTGAAACTCATAACAGAATTATTAGTTCAAAAAAAGTTAATTAAATCAATAATACCATGTCATATTAACCTAGAAAATTATTTTAATTCATAAAAAGTCTCAAATTACATTTATTTCGGTATTTATAATATCAATTATTTTAATTTTTCATTATTTAGGTAATTACTATATCACCATTGTGTCATAAATAAATTAAATTATTTAATGTCTAAAAATTATAAATAAAATACCATTAGGTAGGAAATATTTTTATCTTTCTAATTAATATTTATAGTCGAATTTATCTTATTTATAACCCTATATTAAAAATGTTATAGTTATTAAACTTTGATTTTAACTATTTTAACTCTTCTTTAAATAAAATAATAATAAATGACCTAATATAATCCACGTGGACCTAAAGGGAAATATTTTATTCCTAACGTTGTTTTTGGTTGAATTACACTTATCCAATAGAATTAGGACATGTGTTAGATAATAATAATATCATTTTTACCCTTAATTACTCTATTTACTTTTAACCGCGGTAAATAAAAGTAAAAAGTTACTATTCACAAAAAATTATTTTTATCTTATTGAACCACATTTTACTCCTTTATATTAACCATGTCTCTCGGATTTTCGAAATTCCACTCACAGAAGCGGTAAAATTAAATTTTATGCAAATTTTCAAATTCTCCTAGGATGTGGGTAAAAGATGGTGAAAAGTTCAATAAAATTTTTATATATCTAAAATTATTATAAAATGACTCTAATAAATTACATTGAACTTATAAAGGTATTATGTATCAATTTTGACCTAAAATAAATTTAATTAAAATAAATAATTATTTAAATAAAAATTCGGTTTTTAAATAGTAACCAAGTGTTCTCACTATTCATCAAGAATTGAAAGTTTTCAGAAAAATACCAAAAATTAACCCTAGGCTAATTTCGATATTCCGAATCCAAAAATGAAGTCCATTTTGAAAGATAAAATTTATAAAATTTTAAAAATTGGGTATTAATATTCATAACGACTAGTTCATAATAATATTATAATAATATCTAGTTTAGTGAAACTCGGTATTGTGTACTACACACGCTATCGAGGAAGGTCTTGATTGTGTGTAATGCAAGCCAAGTCAAGGCTACGTGTAGTGAAATCTCCGTTTGGTGTTGCGTATAACATAATCAAAACTTATTTCATTTATACATTAAACAAAATCTATACTTAATGTTGCGTAGAATAATTTCCACAAAACAAACTTGAAATTATGTGTAACACGAGCCATGAATAGTTTTGCGTATACTGCAAGCTAATACGGTGTTGCGTATAGTAAAAGATAATCTTGGTGTAGTGTATAATAGAAGACATCAAAGAAATTAAAAATAATATATCTCATAAAATCTCTTGGTGTTACATTCTACCCCCCTTAAAATGAATTTTGCCCTCAAAATTCGTCGGGGTTATAAATCATTTACTACTTGAAAGTTTCTTTCATAGAAACCCACATCGTAAAAAGGAATACCAAAACTTATCTTTAAAAACTAAAGTATGAAACATAACAGTTACCCAAATTAACTAATCAATGGGTTTCCACATTGGATATCATAGGTGAAAATATGGATATGGAAGAGAAATCTAACCATCATGTTCTGATGGAGAGTGGTAAAGAACATGGCTATGAAAAAGCCAACAATCAAAAAGCCATAGATTTGTGATGATCTAAGGTACCATCTGATTCATTGGATATAAGGGTACTAGAACAACATTTTTTTTGGCTTTCAAGATCATTTCCCTAAAGTTGAATAATAATTAAAATAAATACTTACTTGATTTTGGTACAATATCACTGTTGTTTGTGCCTTGAACAATTTCCACATCATCTCTTAAATAAATGAAGTTGAATTTTTATTCCATGAAGTGTTAGCAGATCATGCGATAGAATGATGGGTCATTCCATCTATCTTAAATAAAAGGTTAGCAAAAGTTATAAAATATATATAAGTCTATCTATGGTGAGGTTAATCCTATATGATTCCAAAAATGGACTTATACTTCATCTATCATACCACTTAATAAAATAAAACTAGTTTCTACTAACCAGGGACTTCCTGTAGGCCAGTGGTAGGCGATAAAGGCATGTCACACTCCAGTTGTGGGTTCGATTCCCACAGCCTTGTCCGACGCGACAGGTTTTTGCCCGTCCTGCAGGTTATCCTTTTTCTAAAACTACTTTATTATAGCATTCCATCAATAATATCGAAAAAAAATTAGCCTTAAACAATACTAACTTATGTCTAACATAATCAATTCCAATCTTTAGGCTTATCCAAAATACTGCGGTCCAATCTCATATTATAGTGAAAAAGATTACCATAGAGGTCATATAACAAGCATGTGAATACCATCATTTATCCCCATATATCATAAGATATGTCTTGTTGGTCACATTCCAAACATTTGAAGGCCATAATCATGTATTATCTTGAAAAAATAATACCCATTAAACCATAGTGAAAACATGAATGTAGTTAAAAGTTAACACCTTCCACATACCAAAATCCCAATAATTCTATATACTCAAACCATGATATCACCTAGTCATTATATCAATCATGATCTCATTAATACTATCAAACATATTATTTTCTCCTTATCCATTCATTATGAGCATATCATCTGCTTTCCAAAATATTTCAATCACTTTTGCTGGTTACCGGTACCATATAATTATTGAAAACCATAATAAACCAATACATAGATATTCCAAAATTCCACGATGACATAAATGAGATTCCATGATACTATTTTCAAATCCCATTACATAAAAACTTAATCATTATACAACATCATTGTCATACTCAACATCACAAATAGTGATTGCATGTGACTTCCCTTAATCCTTTTCCTTAAGACGTTGCTCACATTGATCATCATTAACCCTTGGATTAGGGCATTGATTAGCATAATGCCCCATTTCCTTGCACTTGAAGCATTGAAGTGTTGGTGGTGCATTATCTGCAGTCTTTTCTTTATTCACATCATTAGAAACCCTTTTTCCATTACTTTGATGCTCAGTTTCTCAATGACCTTCCTTTCCACACTTAAAACATTTTCTAGTCCCTTTAAGACAATATCCACCATGCTTCTTTCCACACTTTGAGCATAAAGAAACATTCATCTTCTTTTCACCATTATTCTGAGATTTATCCTAGAACTCCATCTTTCGTTTCTTGTCAAAACCATGAGATGGATATGTTACGCCAACTTCCAGTTCTACCTTGATAGCACAACTCACAATTTCTTCATAGTTACTGAAGTCTCTTATAGCTAATTCCCTTAGAAGACTTGGTTTTAAGCAACTGAAAAATCGATCAACTTTAATTTTAGGTTGTATGATAAAACCAGATGCATACCCTATAAGTCTTGTAAAATTCGCTTCGTATATACCAATAGATTCATCATCCTTCTTCTTAAGCTCAAGGAACTCCTTTTCCATCTTTGTTCGAATAATACGAGGGAAGTACTTACTGAAAAATAAGTTCTTTAACTCATCCCATTCCATGGATTCAATTTCATCTCGGGGCCTCGTATTCTTAATTAGAGTCCACTATTGAACTGCTTCACCTTCTAAACGGTAAATAGACAGAATTAATTTTTCATTTTCTGAACATCGAAGTATGGAAAATATCTTTTAAATGGTACTGATCCATTGTTTAGCAACAAGTGGATCAGAAGACCCACTGAAAGAAGGTGAACGTTGCCTCATGAAGGACTCAATAGAATATTGTTCCCTTCTCTGCTCATTTGGAAGTCCAGAATGATTCATAGCTTGTGTAGTTATAGCAATAAGATTTTTCACTCCATCTCCCATAACATTGGATTGTTTAGGAGAAAAATCATTACATTGTCCATTACATTGATCAACACGGTTCATTCGGGTTTTAGCCATTGTCTAAAACCCAAAAAGAATAGTGTGAGAGGAAAAAATAATGCTAGGGAAAACAACATAATAAAGGGGGAGTACCTTCAATATATAACATCTTAGGGTTAATTCTAAAATTGTTATCGTAATTATAGGACTATAACCTATACTTATACTTAACCTTAGGGACATCCCTAGACATACCTTAGAAATATCTCTAGGGATCTCACTAAAGTTTTCGCATCTTAGTTTCCAAAGGTTAACTAAACCTTTCCTCTGATACCGGCAGTAGAGACCCCAAAGCTTGACGTACATGGACATTACATTACTTTTTCGGAATACCTAATACATAACTAAAACAGACACACAAGGACCGTAATAGTTAAGTGTCTTTGGAAACTCGAAAAATAATCTTCTAATCGTGGTGAAAGATCTTCAACATCTCCCATAAAGATCTTCCCCTTTTGTTTTATTGCCTAAAACCTTTCTTTATATCCTGAGGAAAAGAAAACATATAAAGGGTGAGCTCAAATTCTTATTAAGGGTAATCATGGATAAAATAAAACAAACCACATACATTTGAACTTCCAAACATGAACATAAAGTTTACACATCAAAATCTTGAGTTGTGAAATAAATCTTGGCAGTACATAAGGAATAGGTCATAAAGGAACATTAATCTGGACAAAATATCATGGGAATAAAACATTTAATTGTGGAAAACCATTAATCACATGATATGATTTCCATAGTAGCCAAGGCATTGCTGTCAATACCATCTTAGTGGAAAAAGTACCTTTTTAAATTGTGTTCACTCCTCGTTTTGGTCATGTATTACTGAACCAGATTAACTTACCATTCCAGCCATATCTATCTCATGAGATATAAATATTTACCCAATGCATTGGAGGGAGATATAGGTCCCACCTATCTCATATTTGAATCATTCTTACTTGTGCCACAAAACAATCATACATCATTCATTATAACCCAAAGAATAAAATGGGTTTCATAAACATCATCCCATTATAATGTAATCCATATAAAACAAATGGATATCATTTCATCACAAGAAGAATCAAACCATGTAAATAATAGATACATTATACTTGAAACATAATCATACTAAATAATGTCATCTTATATGGAAAATAGTTTTGATAAAACACTTGAAATGAATTCTTGAGGAAATCATCCTTTCTTTTTCAAAATCATTTTCTTTTCACAAAATGCCATAAGATTTTAAAAGAAAAGGATTTTTTTAAAAATAATCATGAAATATTGTGGATGAATCTACATTAATATAAGGCTTTATAAAAGATTAAAAGATTCATTCATGCCATATAAGTTAAAAAAAACATTCTCCTCGAACTTTTGTTAGAAAAGTCAAAATGTACATTGTATGATAAACAAAAGAAAGATTCCTTAAATACCATTTAGTAAGAGTCAAAAATGGGTAAAAAGGAATTTAAACATACATTAAACCAATTTTATAAAACAGGGACTTGGATGATAAATATAACCCCAGTAAATACTTACGAATAAACAATCTTGGATAAAAATGAGATTGGAAAAGTTATCCCCTACCTTAGGTCCGATATGTACTGTATAATGATTTAAATAATGTCATTGACTTATTACAGAATCATATTCATTATTATTATATCATATATGTTTCACTTAGGACTTTATATTACCCGTTCTTTTGTAAATTCCATGTTAAAGCATCATTTTGGGTAAAATCGTTTTATTTATCGTACGTGTTTGGAATTGTTGTTCTTGATATTATTATTAATTATATCATGATTTACTTACTTCCAGAATGTAAATAATTATTTATATATCATATATATTCAGTATATATATATATATATAATAGATAGATGAATGAAATGAAATACACCATTCGTTGAGACGGTAGGCCGTACGTACGCATAAACGTTGTTTTCCTTTCCTTATTGACTTGAATGGAAGTAATTAGATAACATATATATATATACATAATTCCAGTAGCTTCATTATTTCATATATTTCATTATTATTCATTATATATACTTTATAATCATTTTTGAATGGTTAACATGGAGAATGAATCTCATCTCATCGTGGAGACGGTAATTCGTACGTATGCATGAGCGATGATATCGTTCCCATATTTATTGAATGGAATTGGAATGGATGATATAATATATTATAATTAGTTTGATTTTATAATAATCATATATAGTTATTATTTACACTATTATACCCATCCAAGTAAGGTGGTGGTGGAAAAACTGATTACACCACAGCGTGGAGACGGTATTCCGTACGTACGCACGCGTGGTGATTTCATTTTCCGTAGGATGGATAGAAGTTGAAATAGGGTTGTTTAATATTTATAATAACATATCAGTATATAAGTAATACTTATGTTATTACTTTATAATGAAAAAACTAAATAAGAGGAAGTAGAAGAAGAAAGAAACTTGAAAGAGTCGGTAGAAGAGATTACCTCTTCCTCGACGCACCTCCTTTAAACTTCTTCTTAGGGCACTAGAGTTGGTCTTTTGAGAAGACCAGAACCTCTATTATGTAACTAGAGAGGTTTAGAAGAGGAATTTTCAAGGGTTTTCTGAGCTTCAAGGCTCAAAAGTGTGTGAATAGAAGAGAGAAGGGGTTCCCTTTTTATAAGGGAGGAGAGGGGCACCTTTGGAAAAACCTAAAATATTATTTTATAATATAATAAAGTCATATTCGGTTTATAATAGCTCCAAATTGATTTATTTCAAAGCTAAAGTGGGGATGGGTAGAAATCCTCTCAACAAATAGGTTTTAGACAAGTTTATGTTACTATTTTTACCTTATCATTTAGATTTAACACTAAGTTAAATAATTTAACTTTTACCGTGTCTTCTTGTTTTCTTACACTACATGGTTAATAAACTTACTATAACAAGCCAAAAAAACCCCAAGTGGTTAATTATTAATATATATAACCTTATCTAAGTCATTTGGCTGAAACTTATATTTTCAGGAATATAATAACAATTAATAATATAATATTTAAAAAAAACTATTTTATGTCAATTTTGACACTATTTGGTAATTGATTTTTGTGAAAATCATAAAAGAATTATTAGTTCGAAAAAAAGTAACTTAAATCAATACTAACATGTCATATTAACCTATAAAATTAGTTTAATTCATAAAAAGGCTCAAATTACATTTATTTGGGTATTTATAATATCAATTATTTTAATATTTCATTATTTAGGTTATTACTGCATCACCATTGTGTCATAAATAAAATAAATTATTTAATGTCTAAATATTATAAATAAAATACCATTACGTAGGAAATATTTTTAGCTTTATAATGAATATTTATAGTCTAATTTACCTTAGGTATAACCCTATATTAAAAAAGTTTTAGTTATTAAACTTTGATTTTAACTATTTTAACTCTTCTTTAAATAAAATAATAATAAATGTCATAATCTAATCCAAGTGGACCTAAAGGGCAATATTTTATTTTTAAGGTTGTTTTTGGTCGAATTAAACTTATCCAATAGAATTAGTACATGTGTTAGTGTAACACCCTGAAATTTTATGAGAATTTTTTTTATGTATTATGTTATACACAACACCAAAGGAATCTTTCACAGCACACAATACGAACTTGGCTTGCATTACACGCAATCACGACCTTCCTCGATTGCGTGTGTAGTACGCAATACCGGGTTTCACTAAACAGTGATATATTATTATGAAAAATCCATTATGAATAGTATTAACTACATTTTGAATTTTATTATTCATCTTACACATTTTCTAGAACATGGTAAGAGAACAAAATAAATTTTTCGGGTAAAATAAGTATTTTTCAAAAAATGCAGTTTTGCCGCCTTTTGATGGCGCAACCAAATTAAATCTAGTTTTTGACATGTTTATAAGTTAAATTTGACAAAATAAAATTCTTATTTTGAATCAGGATATAAAAATTTACTTTGGATAAATTTTTTATATTTTTCTGATAACTTTCATATTTTGATAAATAGTAAAAATACGCTAATTTTTAATTAAAAACAACTTTTTTCATTGAGATAATTTATATGGTTAAATTATAATATTTAATGGTTTTAAATTATAAATATAATATATTTTTACCATTTAATATAATTTATGTCATTAGCACTAATTTCAAACTGAATTCATAAGTAAAAACATTTCAATCTTTGGCAATGTTTTAACTTCTAAAACATGTTTTCTTAACAATGGGATTTATTTTAAATTAATTACTACGACTTATATGTTTTGAATTTTGAAAAATTTATTCCATATTTGGAATAATTGGGTCCAAATTATGTTAATAGGCTACTTTTTATTTTTGGGCATTATGAATAGTAACTACGGTAAATTTTATTTACCATAGTTAAAGGCAAATCGGGTAATGAAGGGTAAATATAAGATTATAAAGTTACCCTAACACCTTCAAAAATCTCATTGAATGACTAAAAATATACCCATATCACCTAAGGGTCGGATTATATTCATTTAATGTACTTTTTTCCATGAAAATAATTTAATTATTATTAAAACCAAAGAATGTGACAACATGTCACTTTCTTAAATCTTATAAGTATAATAATTTTAATTTAGTGATAAACTTAATAAAACTTCAAACATGAATATTCTCCAGAAATATAATACAATTATCTACATCATAGGAATTTATTTATAATTTTTAGGGATCAAATAATTATCATTAAGTATGCCACAATATTGATGTTGAAATTATTTTATTAATTAAAATATCAAATAAATGGTTTTAAAAATATTAAAATAAATATTATATGAACTATTTAATGTGATACACTAATTTTCTAGATACATATGAAATTTTATGAATCTATTAAAGCTTTTATTTAGAACATATCTTCTGTATATATTTTATTTAAATTCAAATAAATGAATAGTGTCAAAATTGACACTATTGTATTTTATAAAAATAACATATTATAAAATTGTTTAAAAATCACAAAAATATTTAAAAATTATAAATTAAAATTTATATGGTCTATAATGTCATAAAGTGTCAAATTATGGAAGATTCACAACACATATGTAATTATTTATAATAATTTAAAATTTATAATATTATTACCACAAATAAAATTAAATTGATAAATAAGGATAAATCAAGTTGATAATGTTTAAAATAAATTTCTAACATGTCTAAATTTTATTGGTTGATTATATTACAACCATATATCATCTAATATTCGGATATGAGTCATTTTGGAAGTTTTTAAGCGGGTTTTGGATTTAATATAATCTAATATTTCTTATATTTCCAAAGGTGCCCCTCTCCTCCCTTATAAAAGGGCACCTCCTCCCTCTCCTACTAACACCAATTTGAGCCTTCAATCTCGTCCAATCCCTGACCATTTCACTTCCCCACTTCCCTAGAAACATCCTAGAGGTCCTGGTCTTCTTCAAAGACCAATTTTAGTGCCCTAAGAGGAGGTCTCAAAGAGGCGCTTCAAAGAAGAGGTAATGTCCGTTACCAATTCTTTTAACTTTATTTCTTCTTCCACTTCTTCTTCTTTAGTTGTTTCCTTATGAATTAATAACATCAGTATCATTAATATACTGATATATTATTATAAGTATGAATCAACCCTATTTCACCATCTATCCATCCTATGGAAAACGAAATCACCGCGCGTGCGTACGTATGGAATACCGTCTCCATGCCGTGGTGTAATCTATTTTCCATCACCACCTTACTTGGATGGGTATAATGGTGAAAATAAACAACTATATATGATTATTGTAAAGTGTTATTTATTTTGAAATAGTATACATACACTCCAATACAATTCCATGATCATGGGAACGATATCATCGCTCGTGCGTACGTACGGAATACCATCTCCACGATGTGATGTGATTCGTTCTACATGATCTTCATTGCATAATGATTATATAAATGAATTGAATGAATAAATATGATATATAGTACACTAATACCATTCTGTAAATGAGGTATATATAACCTAAATAGAAGAATAAGAATTTATTCGACAAAACATGCATAAGAACAAAAAGTAATAAACACCCGAATAACAAGTAGTAATGAAGTATTACTAATAAGAAGCTAATAATATGACCATATATGATATCATAACAATAATTATGATTATAGAATAAGTCAATAACATTATTTAATCATTATACAGGAGGTTTGGACACTTACGAATAAAATCGTACCTAAGGTAAGGGAAAATATCACAATCTCATTTTTATCCGAGATTGTTTATACTTTGGTATTTACTGGGGTGTATTTTATCATCCACATACATGTTACCTAAATATGTAATATTGTTTCCATCCACCTAAAATTTTTTAAATCCAATTTTACCCTTCGGTGAGTTTTTAGTAAAGGATATGAAAGGAATCTTTTATCGTTTTTTGTACGAGGTACTTTTTGACTTTTCCAACAAAAGTACGAAAAGAATGTTTTTTTAACTTATACGGCATGAATGGATTTTTTTAAAAAATTATTTCCAAGAAGCTTCCTTTACAAGTTTTTATGTTTATTTTTAATCAACTTCTTTTAGTTTAAAATTGTATGACATGTTAAGAAAGGAAAAATGTTTTTGAAGTAGAAAGGATATTTTCCTCAAGAATGGAGTTCAAGTGTTTTATCAAAATTATTTTCCATCTAAGATAATATAGGGTTCTGTTTCTATCCCTATTATTACATTGATTTGATTATGTTGTTATGGAATTGTTTTTATGAATTCCTTTATCTTATATGAATTGTTTTATGATGTCATGATGTTTAAGAATCCCATTTTTATTACATGGGTTATGCAATGATGTATGATTTATGATTTTGTGGCACACATAAGAATGGTATCATTATGAGATGGGTGGGACCTATATCTCCCTCCAATGCATTGGGTAAAGATTTTATATCTCATGAGATAGATATGGTTGGAACGGCAGGTTAAACCGGTTTAGTGAAATAGGACCGAAACGAGGAGTGAACTCGGTTCAGAAATGGACTTTGTCTACTAAGATAGTCTTGGCAATGAGTCTTGACTAATAAGAAATGATTCTCTATGATTATGTGTGTATGAAACAAAGTTTTATGTTTTAAGTTATGATTATTGGGATTAAATTTCACTACCATGATTTATCCCATGTTATGAAATTATGATCTCTTTTGCAGGGTAAGATTTCCAAAATGTTATGTTCTTATGAATTTGATGTGATTGATATTTATTTTATTTACCCTTACTGAGCATTTGAGCTCACCCTTTTGTATGTTTTCTTTCCCCAGGTCAGGAATAATGGTATTAAGTAAGATATGCCAAAAAGGGACTATAGATATGATGAAATAAATGGGAGACAGTGTAGATACTTTATGAACCAGTTGTTTATGTTTCCCAGTTTCTAAAGACACTATACCTATACGATCCTTTCATGGTTTTGTTATATTTTGTAATAATTATGCTTCAATTTTGATGTATTAACCATGTATGTAAAGTATGGGTCGCTATAGTTAGGGTAATAATAATATCATTTTTACCCTTAATTACCCTATTTACTTTTAACCGTGGTAAATAAAAGTAAAAAGTTACTATTCACCAAAAATTATTTTTATCTTATTGAACCACATTTTACTTCTTGATATTAACCATGTGTCTCATATTTTCAAAATTCCACTCACAGAAGCGGTAAAATTAAATTTTATGTAAATTTTTAAATTCTCCTAGGAGGTGGATAAAAGGCGGTAAAAAGTTCAATAAAATTTTTATATATCTAAAATTATAATAAAATGACTATAATAAATTACATTTAACTTATATAGATAGTATGTATCAATTTTAACCTAAAATAAATTTAATTAAAATAAATAATTTTTTAAATAAAAAGTCTGTTTTTAAATAATAACCCAGTGTTTTCACTATTCATCAAAAATCGAAAGTTTTCAGAAAAATACAAAAAATTCACCCTAGGATAATTTCAATATTCTGAATCCAAAAATGAAGTGCATTTTTAAAGATAAAATTTATAAAATTTCAAAAAGTGGGTATTAATATTCATAACAACTAGTTCATAAAAATATTATAATAATATCTAGTTTAGTGAAACTCGGTATTGCATACTACACATGCTATCGACGAAGGTCTTGATTGTGTGTAATGCAAGCCAAGTCAAGGATGCATGTAGTGAAAGCTCTGTTTGGTGTTTTGTATAACATAATCAAAACTTATTTCATTTATACATTAAACAAAATCTATACTTAATGTTCTGTAGAATAATTTCCACAAAACGAACTTGAAATTGTGTGTAACACAAGCCATGAATAGTGTTGTGTATACTGCAAGCTAATACAGTGTTGCGTATAGTATAAGATAATCATAGTATAGTGTATAATAGTAGACATCAAAGAAATTAAAAATAATATATCTCATAAAAAATCGGGGTGTTATAGTGGTGGCCTGCAAAAGAGGTCAACGGTGCGCCGATGCTGGCAGCGGCACATGGTGGTGGCCACCACATTTACACGGCTGCCCATTTCAGAGGATCCATGGCTCAAAGCCATGATGGTGTGTTGGACTTGCAGTATAAGGAATCGACCTTGAATATTACATAATCTTGAATTAAGTTAATAATTCACATTGAGGATATTTAAAGGTTTAGAGCTTTAGAAAATTATCTCATAACTTATACATAACAACTTGAATAATATATGTAGACACTATTACTCAGTATCCATCTTTTTCATAAAATAAAAATTCTTAAAAGAAAACAAGAGTTCTTTTCTTGATAAAAATCTTCTTGAATTATTTCTTTCTCTTACCCTTCCTTATATCCTATGAAAAAAATTTCAAAAACATGGGATGAACATAAAAAGCTCAATAAGGTTTAGAAAATAAGGAAAGAAAACATTAGTCCATAAATACATACAAATCAATGAAATCATACTTTTCAATCCTTAACTTACCACACAAAATCATAAGATTTATGAATAACAAATGGATATCATAAATCATAAAGGTAACTTGTGGAATCCATAACATACTTACATTATAGATTTCACAACTATGTAGGGAGTTACATTTGGAATACCCATCACAATATATTCCCTAAATCTATTAGGAGAAACATTAATGTTTACCTTTGTCATGTTACCCAATGCATTGGAGAGCTATCTCGGGATCACCCGCCCTAGGTTTATCATAGAAACACCCGTATACATAAACAATGCCTGATAACCATAACATATACATAACACATAAAACAAGCATAAAGGAAAGATAACATTTCCACATCGCAATCACAATATATCATTTCAAGATATTGACATAATCAATGATTTATCAAACCATTTTCAATAGTATTTAAAACATTTAATAAAGAGATTTTTTATATCGAAGTATCCCATACCACTTTGAAGCTTTTGAAAGAAATTTTAATTTCAAAAAATTCATGTCCATATAAATAAATCCTGAAAACCATTTCTAAAACATGGACATTAATGAGAAATATTTAGAAGAATAAATCTTTAAAACATTTAAAATGTTATTTTAGTTAAAAAGTTCCTAACCAAATGAGAGACACTTGTATACAAATAATTGAGGAATAACATTAATAAAAGATTATAATATCATGAGAATAAGAAGATTCATGATATAATATGTCAAAGGGAAGTATATACACCATATAAAAGTGAATTGGGGTATAACAACAAAAAATCTAAATGGAATGTAAATTGATACAAAGTCCTTTTCAAAGATCATATCCATATATTAAGGACAATTCAATGAAATAATTATGTGTGACAAATAATAATACACCCAATATAAGTGTATATTAAGTGTAAAACAATCAGAGGTCATTCACACATATTCATAGAATGATATAATCAAGAATTATAAGTTTAACCCAAGGAATTGAAATTGGGTTAATAAGTTCCCTTACAAAAATTTGGCACCCTAACAGATTCACTTAAAAATTCAGAAAATGAGTTGATGAGAGAGAAAAGAGTTTATCATAACATGTACATAAAATTTATAGAAATAAGGATATATAATAACATCTCCCAACATAAGAAAATGTAAATTAAAAGATATAACATAAAATAAGTATTTTACTAGGAGAGGAGGATGAAAGGTCCCCTTACAAAGATTATTTTGTAAATAAAATAGATTGATTATGTGTATTAAATATAAGTAAAAATAAGTAACATATAAATAAAATAAAATATATAAAAATTCATTTCTCACATAAACAAAGAATTACATAAATAAGAAATATAATATCAACCCAAAGAATGGAAATTGGGTTAAGAAGTTCTCTTACCTCGTGTCCGACTTGACTTGTACGTTCTTTAATCTTCTGAATAATAAACTAAATTTAATTTTTACTTGATTAAGAACCTTTTTAAAGTTTATTATTCCTTTTATATTACTTATTACCACATTATAAACATTACATAATCATTTAATTTAATAATGTTCATTTTGTCGATATTTGGTACTTTAGTTAAAAATGAACTTCTTATAATTAAAAGTTATCCATGTGGTCAAAAGTCGATTATATCTAGAATGATATTAATGATTTATATATCATATATGTCATATATATCTAGTATATATGTATTTATAATATTCCATAGCATTTGGATATAAGAAATGAAATGCAGCGTTCATGGAGACAGTAAGTTGTACATACTCATGAATGCTACTTTCATTTCGTTTTTTTCATTTTCAAGAGAATAAAAACCAAATGATACATAGGTATATTATTATTGAAGTATAATATAATATTTTATATATGTTACATATTTTCATTAACACCATATTTTATATGTTCTATGTATGGTATTAACGAGTCATATCACTTTGAGGGGGTGGTAGTCCGCACTTCCTCAAATGAAATTATCGTATTTACCAATTATGGAAACCATAAAGGTATGATATAAATGAAAAATACAGAAGAATAGAGAAAATATAAATATAATATATATATATATATCACGTATAAATATAGTTCTATATTAATGGCCACCATAAGAGGTGGTAGTATAAGATTGAACAATTATCGTTTTGTGAGGCAGTAGTTTGTCGTCCACAAAAACAGTATGTTTGTATCCATTAGATGGAGGTGTGTGGAAGTTTAGTTTGAATAATTATCATAAAAACAAACTATTATATTGATTATACATGTTTTTTTATGTAAAAAAAGAATAAGAAGATAATAGGTAGTGAATAAGTAAAATAAAAGAAGAGAACTTGAGGGAAGACATTACCTTTAAATCGGGTAACTCTCTTTGGTTTGAACCAAAAGGATTTCTTGAAGTGCCTTCTGCCTAAGGTAAGGATTCTAGGAATAATATAGGGATGTTGGGGGCTTATTTGGTCATGTTTTGGATGGGCCAAGGGGATTTATAGGTGTGTTTAATGGGTTAGAGGAGGTTGCCTTTTATAAGAGGAAGGAGGGTCTCTTTAGGAAAGTTTGAAAGTATTATTTTATTATAAAATGATTTTTAGTTTCAAAATGTCCAAAACTTATTTTATTTGAATATAATGTGAATATAAGTATAAATAATATCATTAAAAAATAATTGGATAGGTTTTGGATATTTTTAATTCTTATCTTTTTTATTTAACCCTTTCTTACTCTTATTTAACATTTACCATGTCTTCTTGTATATCCATACTATATGGTTAATATATTTACAATAAAATGAAAAGATACAAAAAGTGTATAATTAATGAAAATTTTAACATCATGTATGTAATTTGGCGGAATCTTATATTTTTAGGACTATTTTATCATTTAATAAAATATTAAATGATTTCAAAACTCATTTATGTCAATTTTTATACTATTCATATCATGACTTTTTAAAAAATCCAAAACTACTTTATTATTTCGAAAAAACTTCATTAAATAAAATATAACAAGTAATCATAATCTATAAAATTCTTGTATGGTATAAATAGATTCAAAATAAATTTATTTTAACAATTATAATATCATTTATTTGAATCCTTTATTAATGAAGCAATTTCTACATCACCATTGTGTCATAATTAAATTTCTTTATTTAATGTATAAAAATTATAAATAAAATACCGTAATGTAGGAAATGTTTTTATATTTCCAAATAATATTTATAGTTGAAGAGATAACTTATATAACCCCATATAAAAATTGTTTTAGTAAAAAGATTCATGTTTATGATATTTTTATTTTCACTTTAAATAAAAAGTTACTAATGTAATTATCTTACCCAAGTGGATTTCAATGGAAAAAAGTCCCACAAAAGGATTTTATTGGTCGGTCTTTACTCATCCAATAAGGTTATGACAAGTGTTAAGGTAATTTTATATTATTATAATATTATTTTTACCTTGAATTACCCTATTTAACTTTAACCGCAGTAAGTAAAAATCAAAAGTTACTATTCACCAAAAATTATTTTCATCCTATTGAACCACATTTTACTTATTAATTACAACCATTTATGTTGTATTTTTGAAATTCAATTCACATAAGTAGTAAAATTTCATTTAAATGAAAAATTGGTTTTTAACTACTATGCAGTGTTTTTCACTATTCATAAAAAATTTAATGTATTGAGAAAAATTAACCTAAAGCTAATTTTGATATTCCAAATTCAAAAATGATTCCTATTTTACCAAATTTAAAAAATATATTTTTCATTAATTAATTTAAATTTAATTTCCGTTGTCAAAACCAAATGGCGTGTTTTTAAGAAATAATAACTATCAAAAGATTGACACTTGTTTATGTCCAATTTCAAAGTGATATTACTTACAATGACCAACATTTGATTAAATGGTAAAAATATAATTCAATTACACTTTAAGACCAATAAAAAATATAATCTAATCATATAAATAAATTAGATTAAAAGACAGTTTTGAATTAAAATGCAGTATTTTTCACTATTCATTAAAAAATGAACTTTATCAGAAAAATACCAAAATTTCATCCAAAGTAAATTTTGATATCCTGATTCTAAAGAAGAATTTTATTTTGTCAAATTGAAAATATAAAAGTGACAAAAACTATATTTAAAAAGGGTTCTCCATAAAAGGGCGGTAAATTGACCTTTTAATGAATATTATATTATTTATTCTTAAAATTGGATTCATTCACATTTTAAGTCTCAAAATTTTATTGGATAAATTTTAAAACATTTAAAAAAAATGTGTAATCATATTTTAGTTAGTTATGTTCATTCCCGCCAATACAACGGTTATGCGTTAACTACCATTTAAAATAATAATAACATTATATTATTTTTCGGTATATCTCAATGTTGTGTGTAACATAAGATTTCAAAGAAACCTATTGTTGTGTATTGAGTATGCTATCATACATAACATCCCATTTAAAGTAAAATTAATACTCAATTCACAAATATTAATAAATATAAAAATTTTATATTCTTTATTTACCTAAGATGTTACATCCTTCCCCTCTTTTGAGAATTACATCCTTGTAATTTTAAAATTGGGCTTGGAAACTTCCTTGAAAGTCCCACATAGAAAAAAGAGTGAATAAAACTGTCACTTTAAAATAATTAAAGAGAAGTACAAAGGTCACCCGAGATAACCCATACTAGGATTCCATGTACGAAAACATGGATACGGAAGAAAAACTAACTCTCATAGACTAAAAGTGAGTGATAGATAACCTGATCATAGAAATTTAACCACCATAATACCATAAATTTGTGGTTGGGTAAAATTGTGTTGATAAAATAAAGCATATAACATTTTTTCTTGAAGATTATTTTTATAGAGTTGAAAATTTTTATTACTACCAAGAATAATATCATAAGAAAACATGCATACTTTTCATGTAGAGTGTCATCCTTTAATAAAATTATACCACAAACTCATGTTTTCTCCAAATTATGAGTATTCAAGATGACTTGGTCACATCAAAAGTGTTAGAATCAACTTCTAGAGAATCACATAACCCACAAAAGATGAACTATATATTTCCCCTGTCTTTAGACATTAACCAAAACCAAAATGGTTAGTATAAGATCGGATAATCCCCAAAAAGAAAAATCATTTATAAAAAAGAAATACTACTCTTAATCTCTAAAATTAAACAAACAATCCCCAAAGTTCAACAAATACCATTCAATACACAATTGTCCTTAAAATCCTTCAATATAATTCAAACTAATATTCAATCCCAAAACTCAGAAGAATTTAATCACATAGTCTTCCACAGTAAATCTTAACATTTATCTCCAAATAACATCGACTACTCTTAAAGTCTCATACAAAAGTGTAATTAACCTAATAACATATTCTCTATGATAGGTTAATCATTTCCATAAATAACTGAAATCATCATATGTCCACAATAAAAACATAGATTCTTCCAAAATAAAATTTCAACCATTACTCTACAAATGAGATCCCATAGTATTCTATTTTCCTTAAATATATAGTGTTCCCAAAAGAGATAATGTATTCCAAAATAACCTTTATCATGTAATCACCAAATCATTTTTCTATACTAAGGATATCCATTTGATAAAACATAAGTTTCCAAAATAAACTTATTCTTGATCCATAAAATTATTCAACTAAAAAGAATAATTCATACTAACTAGGGACTTCAGGTAGTCTAATGGTAGGAAATGATACCTTATCTCCCTTCGGTTGTGGGTTAAATTCCCACGGCCTTCCCAGACATGAAAGGTTTCCACCCTTCCTATAGGTTTTCCTTTTTCTAAAACTATATAATTTTATAACATTTCCAAAAAATGAGATAAATTCCTAAAAAATAACCATAACATATTTTAACCACAAGAGTTATCATTAAAGCTCCCATTTCATTCAGTTTCTCATTAAGAAAACCACCACAGTTTCCTTCACATCTATTGTTACATTGGTTCCAACTAGATCCATCCATTTACTAAAATCAAAAATACCCGTGTGAGTATATTAGTAAAATCATCATATAATATCTTATGAGGAGGGTAAACACTAAGACATTCTTATTCATGTTATCTTAAACTCATTCAACTTATCTAAAATTACTATGACTCTTTCTAATATTCTAACCATTTAGGTTATGTCACTTTTTCTTAAATAACACCCTAACCTCAAAATTTATCTAAACCGACCTCTGATACCAACAATATGGACCCATCCTTTAATATTACATAATCTTTAATTAAGTTAATAATTCACATTGATGATATTTTATGGTTTAGATATTTATATAATTAGGTCATAACTTATACATAACAACTTGAATATTACATGTAGACACTTCTACTCAGTATCCAATTTTTTCATAAAATAAAAATTCTTAAAAGAAAACAAGAGTTCTTTTCTTGGTAAAAATTTTCTTAAATTCTTCCTTTCTCTTACCCTTCCTTATATCTGGTGAACAAAATTTAAGAAACTTGGTATGAGCATAAAAAGCTCAGTAAGGGTTATAAAATAAGGAAATAAAACATTAGTCCATCAATATATACAAATCAATGAAATCATACTTTTCAATATTTAACTTACCACACAAAATCATAAGATTTATGAATAACAAATGGAAATCATAAATCATAAAGGTAACTTGTGGCATCCATAACATAATTATGTTTTAGAATTCACAGCTACGTAGGGATTTACATTTGGAATACCCATCACATTATATTCCCTAAATCTCTTAGTATAAACATTAACATTTACCTCTGTCATGTTACCCAATGCATTGGAGAGTTATCTCGAGCTCACCCTCCCTAGGTTTATCACGGAACCACCCGTATGCGTAAAGAATTCCCAATAATCATAATATATTCATAACACAAAAAACTATCATAAAGGAAATATAACATTTCCACATTGCAATCACAATATATCATTTAAAGATATTGACATAATCAATGCTTTATCAAACCATTTTCAAAACCATTTAAAACATTTAATAAATTGATTTTTTAAATCAAAGTGTCCCATACCACTTTGAAGCTTGTGAAAGAAATTTTAGTTTCAATACATTCATGTCCATATAAATAAATCCTTAAAACAAATTCTAAAACATGGAAATTAATGAGAAATATTTAGAAGAATAAATCTTTAAAACATTTAAAATGATATTTTAGTTAAAGAGTTTCTAACCAATTGAGAGATGCTTGAATAAAAATAATTGAGGAATAACATTAATCAAAGATTATAATATCACGAGAATATGGAGATTAATGATATAATATTTCATAGGGAATTATATACACCATATAAAATTGAATTGGTGTATAACAACAACAAAAATCTCAATGGAATGTAAATTGAGACAAAGTCCCTTTTAAAGATCATATCCATAGATTAAGGACAAATAAATGACATAATTATGTGTGAAAAATAAGAATACACAAAATATAAGTGGATATTTAGTGTAAAACAATCATATTTCATTCACACATATTCATATAATTACATAATCAATAAGTATAAGTTTAACCCAAAGAATTGAAATTGGGTTAAGAAGTTCCCTTATAAAAATTCGGCAGCCTAACAGTGTCACTTAAAAATTCAGAAAATGAGTTAATGAGAGAGAAAAGGTTTTATCATAACATGGAAATAAAATTTACAGAGATAAGGTTATATAAGAACATATCTCAACATAAGAAAATGTAAATTAAAATAAATAACATAAAATAAGTCTTTTACTAAGAGAGGAGGATGAAAGGTTCCATTACAAAGATCATTTTGTAAATAAAATAGATCGATTATGTGTATTCACTATAAGTACACATAAGTAACATATAAATACAAGACAAGATATAAAAATTCATTTATCACATAATCAAATAACTACATAAACAATAAATAGAATATCAACCCAAAGAATGGAAATTGGGTTAAGAAGTTTACTTACCTCTTGTCCGACTTGACTCGTTCGTTCTTTAATCTCATAAATAATATACTAAATTTAATTTATACTTGATTAAGAACCTTTTTAAAGTTTATTATTCCTTTTATATCACTTATTACCACATTATAAACATTACATAATCATTTAAGTTAATAACAGTCGTTTTGTCGATATTTGGTACTTGAGTCGAAAATGAACTTCTTATAATTAAAAGTTGTCCACGTGGTCAAAATTCCATTATCTCCAGAATTATATTCATTATTTAGATATCATATATATCATATATATATATAGTATATATTTATTTATAATAGTTCATATCATTTGGATATAAGAAATGAAATGCACCGTTCATGGTGACGGCAAGCCGTACGTACGCATGAATGCTACTTTAATTTTATTTTTTTCATTTTAAAAGAATTAAAAACCAAATTATACATAGGTATTTTATTATTTGAGTATAATATCATATTTTATATATGTTACATAAGTTCATTAACACCATCCTTTATACTTTCCATGTATGTTATTAACGAGTCATATCACTTTGAGGGGGCGGTAGTCCACACTTTCTCAAATGAAATTATCGTATTTACCCATTATGTAAACCTTAAAGGAATGATATAAATGAAAAATAGAGAAGAATAAACATAATATAAATATAATATATATCACATATAAATACAGTTCCATCTTAATTTCCACCATAATAGGTGGTCGGAGAATATTGAACAATCATCGTTTCGTGGCAGTAGTTCACCGTCCACAGAAACAGTATGTTCGTATCCATTAGATGGTGGTGTGTGGATGTTTAGTTATAATAGTTATCATAAAAAAAACTATTATATTGAGGATAATGGTGTTTTTATGTAAACAAATAATAAGAAGATAATTGGGAGTGAAGAAGTAAAATAAAAGAAGATAACTTGAGGGAAGAAGTTTCCTTTAAATTGGGTAACTCCCATTGGTTTGAACCCAAAGGCTTTCTTGAAGTGCATTCTGCCTAAGGTAAGGATTCTATGAGGAATATAGTTATATTGGGAGATTATTTAGGTAGGTTTTGGATGATCCAATGGGCTTGATAGGTGTGTTTAATGGGTTAGAGGTGGTGGACTTTTATAAGCAGGAGGAGGGGATCTTTAGGAATGTTTGAAAGTATTATTTTATTATAAAATGATTTTTGGTTTCAAAAGGTCCAAAACTTATTTTATTAAAATATAATGTGAATATAAGTTGAAATAAAATCATCCAATAATAATTGGACAGGGTTTTGATATTTTTAATACTTATCTTTTTTATTTAACCCTTTTTTACTCTTATTTAACTTTTACCATTTCTTCTTGTATATTCATACTATAAGGTTAATATGTTCGCTATAAAATGACAAGCTACCCAAAGTGGATCATTAATGAAAATTTTAACATAATTTATGTCATTTGGAATAATATTATATTTTTAGGACTACTGTATCATTTAATAAAATATTAATTTATTTAAAAACACATTTTATGTCAATTTTTATACTATTTATATAATGACTTTTTTAAAAAATCAAAACAACTTGATTCATTCAAAAAAACTTCATTAATTTAAAGATAAAAAGTCATCATAATCTATAAAATTATTTTATGGAATAAAAAGGGTCAAAATAAATTTATTTTAACATTTATAATATCATTTATTTGAATCCTTTATTAATGAAGCAATTACTGCATCACCATTGTGTCATAATTAAATTTATTTATTTAATGTCTAAAAATTATAAATAAAATACAATGATGTAGGAAATATTTTTATATTTAAAAATAATATTTATAGTTGAAGAGATCACTTATATAACCCCATATAAAAAAAATTAGTAAAAATATTCATGTTTATGATATTTTTATTTTTACATTAAATAAAATGTTATTAATGTCATTATCTTACGAAAGTGGATTTAAAAGGCCAAAATTCTCACCCAAGGATTGTCTTGGTCGGATATTACTCATACAATAAGTTTATGACAAGTGTTAAGGTAATTTTATATTATTATAATATTATTTTTACATTGAATTGCCCTATTTAACCGCGGTAAATAAAAATCAAAAGTTATTATTCAACAAAAATTATTTTCATCATATTGAATGAAATTTCACTTACTGATGACAAAAATGTATGTTAGATTTTTTAAATTCAATTCACATAAGCCTTAAAATTTCATTTAAATGAAAAACTCAGTTTTTAACTACTATGTAGTGTTTTTAACTATTCATAAAAAATTTCACGTTTTCAGAAAAATACCAAAAATTCACCCAAAGCTAATTTTGATATTATGAATTCAAAAATGATTTCCATTTTACCAAATTAAAAACATAGATGTTTCATTAATTAATTTAAAATTAATTTCCATTGTCAAAACCAAAAAGCGTGTTTTTAAGAAATAATAACTATCAAAAGATCGAAACTTGTTTATGTCTAATTTCAAAGTGATATTACTTCCAATGACCAAAATTTGATTAAATGGTAAAAATATAATCCAATTAAACTTTAAAACCAATAAAAAATATAATATAACCACATAAATAAATTATATTAAAAGACAGTTTTGAATTAAAATGGAGTATTTTTCACTATTCATTAAAAATGAACTTTATCAGAAAAATACCAAAATTTCATCCAAAGTAAATTTTGATGTCCTGATTTTAAATAATAATTTTATTTTGTCAAATAGAAAATATAAAAGTGACAAAAAATATATTTAAAAATGGTTCACCATCAAAAGGTGGTAAATCGACCTTTTAAAAAATATTAGAGTATTTACGCTTAAAATTAGATTCATTCAAATTTTAAGCCTTTAACTTTTATTGGATAAATGTAAAAACATTTAACAAACATGTGTAATCATATTTTAGTTAGTTTTTTTCACTTCATCCAATACAATGGTTATACATTAACTACCATTTCATATAATAATAATATATTATTATTTTTTGGTATATCTCAACGTTGTGTGTAATGCAAGATTTCAAAGAAACTTGTTGTTCCGTATTGAGTACGCTATCAGACATAGCATCCCATTTCAAGTAAAATTAATATTCAATTCATAAATATTAATAAATATGAAAATGTCATATTATTTATTTACCTAGGATGTTACATGCAGCTCAGGCCATGGGGCACATGTTGGGTCGGCGGCTGGCCGAGCCGACGGCGGGGTGCAGAGGGGATGTGGTGATTGTCCCGTCGAGGGTGAATGAATCGGACCAATTCCAAGAGGTCGGGATGGAACCAATGGGTTGGGCCGGGACCAATGGTATGGGTTGACCTAGTGGGTTAGGTTAGACACAGGTCAGGTTGGCAGACCATAGTCCGGGTCGGGTCGGACCGGACCCAGACCCAATTGGCCCCTTCTCGCTAAAATGCCTCTAACTTTTAAAAAAAGCATCTGTTTGACGAGTAGTCTGGAGGGTTGGGACCCTTGTGATGAGACAGTCCTTCTGAGATACTTCAAATGAATTTTGTATAAGTTTAATGGCGACCTAATGGTTTTAGGATTAGGTCCTCCTGGTACAAGCATGATTGAGTAGGAATCGGCATGTTTCGTAAAGTTGGGACTACCCACGTCATGGGAGAAGGTTCGTTTTCTTTGTGTAGCTTCCTCCAGGGGTGTTACTCCTCTAAAGTACTAGGGTTTGGGTTCCCAGAGATGTTCTTGAAGGAAGAGTAGGTACTCCCCTGTGGGACCAGGGATCGGGTCCTTTATCCGTGGAGTCAGTACTTTTCTATGAGGCTAGGGCATGGGCACTACATATCAAATGTACATATAGTCAAAACTACCCTACTGGGTAGGGTGCATATCCTATATGATAAGAGTTGGTACTTTATTGTTTTTCCAGGGCACGAGTCTTCCACACATGAACTGACATGGTCGGTACTCCCCTATCGTACCAGGGCATGGGTCCTCTACTCACTGAGTATTACTCCCCTACCATGTAGGGTACGGGTCCTCAAATTAATAATTCATACTCCCCTATGGGATCAGGGTGCAGGTCCTCACTTAAGGAGTTTCACTCCCCCATCCCGAGTAGCGGCGGGGAGCGGGTCCTCCCTTGGATTTGGAACTCCCTCAGCCGTCAGACACAGTTTTGAGGAGTGGGCCCATCCACTTTATAAGAATGATACCAAGATTGGAGATAAAGATCCCTCGATGTAATAAGGTGTGGGCCACTCCTTATAGAAATGATGGAGGTTTCACGAGATGTTTAGGATCACGACTCACTCATCTATGTATAGTGGTGAGGGACGACCTCTCTACTTGGATTCTCTTAGTCTTACATTGGGCATAAGACTATGATGACTGAACCTCAAGTGTTGGGCACTAGATCTGGACCTAGTAGAATGTTCCTGATATAGAACATTCTCTTGTACATAACATTGGTAATGGTAGAGTGATTCCCAATGGAGTGTATCTCTCGGATGGGTGTCATCATTGATGGATGAGCTCATAGATTTTGATCTCTTGGTTTTGTGTGTTACCTTTCGAACCTTTGGTGAGAATCCTAATGTTGGCTATGAGGTTGGGACCTCATAATTCTTAGTTTCTGGAAAAAGAATCTCCAGATGTTCTTTGTATATGTATGAGAATATACCTGTGTTGAGATAATTGTTTCTTCTTGGTGGTGTTTATTTTGTGGTATTTTACTTTTTGGTTTTTGAGGTCCCCTACTAAGTATTGTTTTACTCACCCCTATATGGGATTTTCCCACACATGTCATGTCTTGTTTAGACAACTGACTCTTTCGTGAAGCCCTAGGTGGGGCAGGACCAGGACCAGGACCAGGACCAGATAGTTCCTTGTGAGATCAGATGATCCAAGGTGTTTTTGGCAGCTTCCTACTGAAGCTTCAGTACTCATGTTTATAAGTCAGTCCTTAAGGTTGTCTTTCTTTTAGTGGGCTTGTATTTTGGTCTGGTTGTACTTTACTGCTTTACTTTCTGTCATAATCTATTGTAGGGTTTTAGTGATATGCATGCATTTTCTTTACTTAGTGTTTTCTCTCTCCAGCCACTATGTCTTGGAGTTGGGTGCATGTGTACAGGTTCTTAGGAAAATGCCTCTCATTTGTGGGATATGCCTACTCAGTGATAGTCGCCAGCCCTTGGCTTATCAGAGGTGGGCTTACGGTAGTCATGGTATGGGTCCCGACGGATGGGTCGTGACACTTCCTTTTAAAACATCCATCTTTTTTAAAATGAAAACCCACTATTATTTCAAAACATTTCACAAAATTCTGAAAATATTCTCCAATTTCTATAATTAAATCATCCACTTGAAAACATTTCAAGATACTAAAATTTCAATTTCAAGAATACTACAACACCTGGTTCCAAAAATTAACACATTTTATATAAACCACTTTTTATTTCAATACTAAAACTTCCAAATAAAAATTAAAGGATAGAAGAAACCAAATTTAAAAAATTTTATAATAATAAAAATTATTTTATTCCCTCTCTAAAATTGTTTTTGAAATCAAATCACTCTATAAAACCCTTTTTCCATTTAAAAAAACAATTTTCAAAACATAGAACCAACCTTTTCACAGCATAAAACCAAATAACACGACATAAACACCTACTAAAATATTATTCAACAACACCAACCACTATAAAACCCCCTTAATAAACCTCACACTAATGGTAGGCACTATTAATATTGATTTGAAAATCAAGTGATCTAAAACATCAAATCAAGGGTGAAAGTATAAATGTGCATGGTTTGGTCACATGGGTTGATTAATTTTGCGCCAACTGTGTAACAACCACGGTCATGGTTATAATCCTATTAGTTTAAATTTTTTTGATTTAATTTTTTTTAATATGTCAATATTTGTTTTTAAAAGAAGATACTTGGATAATTTTGAGAGAATATAATCACTTATTTTGATCTCTAAAGATTATATTATTATATGATGTAAACTTTGTAATTATAGCAGAAGGAAGGTTTTCAGAAGTTCCAGATATAGGATATATTGTTAATAATATTGTATGAAGAAAAATATGGGCTCACTAAAAAAACCTTAGTGATTCAATGGGATAGATAAAATCCATGCAGAGCACTGGATGAGGAAATATATTAAGCTACATCAGATGAAGAGATATATGATGTCGTTAGAAAGATAATTATGATGTGATTGTATAGATAGAATGAAAAGTTTTATTGGGAAAATGTAAGTATAAATTCAATTAGATATAGAGTGAAGATGATCATAAAATGAAGTTTTATTGGATAAATTCTTTAAATATAATTGGATTGAGAATATCGGATGGACTCTCGAAAGATCCATCGAATAGAGTAAACCATGCATCAAACAAATGAGACTAGACATAGAATTTTGTACATCAAACAAATGTTTGGGGATATTTACAAAACATAGTAAATTAAAACATTATGATGATGCTGAGATTTTATTTAAGCTATAATAAACATATTAAATATTTTAGGATGATTTAAAGAGATCATTAAGATCAATATTTCAGGAAACTTTGATGAATAATGTTGAATATGAAGTTTCAAAATATTTGAAGGTAGTCAAATAAAGTTTGAGTTAAGTGGGAAATTCAAATTGGTGTCTATGCTTATTCATTGATTTGAGGAGTAAGTATGACTATATAAATAGGTATTATATTATTAATATGGTGTTTCTATTGATTTAATAGAGTGAAATTGTTGAAGTTTTTTAGAGTGCATGACATGATTTTATGACCAATATTTTACTTAATTGATGAATATAAGTATCAGATATAATATTTCCTAAAATAAGTCTTCCAAATAGAGAAGAACCGGAGGTACTGGGTACTAGATTAATAATTTGTATTGTACATAGGTAAAACAAATAAAGTGAATTAGAAATATGAGTACTATACTGAGGAGCATCATATAAAGAACATAGGTTGGAGTATTACCAGATGAAAACTTACTGAGAAATATTTCCATACAAAGTTATATAAAATTAAATAGTTGAGTTTATCTAGGTTTTTCAAGATTTGGAAAAAAACTTGCGACTAGTAGTCTATTTAGAGAGTTGTTGAAGATATTGAAGAAGTTTTACATAGGATAAAGTGATCCAACTTTCTTATGGAGGAAGAAAATCTGAAGAATAATATCTTTCTATACTATATTAATAAAGAATAAGTAAGGTATTATAGATAGGGGTATAACCATTTTTTTAAAAGTCTTATGGATGGGGGTATAACCAGTCATAAAGGAATAGGGTAAAATAAGAAAGTTGTGGGGTATAACCAACTATGGAAAAATAGTCGATTGATGGGTGTAGAACTGGATTCCATTAAAGTAATGATTCATGGGGTGAAAAACTAGTTTCTATATATTTTATTAATACTAAAATAATTTAGTGGAGGATTCATGTTGTGATTATAACCAATATGTAAATGGGTAGTTCTTTGTACCGAAACTTTTAAATATCATGTTTTGATCTATTTTTTATATTTACTACATACAAGGCGAGGTTGAGAGGTATCTTTGAGTGGATTGATAACTCTAACAAGTTAAATATGTCAATTTCTAAGAATAATTCATAAAAAAATGATTTTTGATTCACCCTCTTCCCCTATCAGTGATCTTACACTAATATGGGAACTTCAATTGGTATCAAAGCAAAGGTTACATCTAAAAGATCTGTCTATCTATTAAGGATGGAGAATATAAATTTAGTGAAAAATAAATGTGTTCCTATATTTGATGGAAATAACTATAATTATTGGTGGAAGAGGATGTTACCCTACCTTTTATCACTTTTCCTAGAAGTTAGATATGTTTCTACATTAGTATTTACTCCCATTAATGAGGTTGTTATGACGCCTGGTAATAAGAGAAATCTAAAATTTAATGGTAAATATTAGATTTTTATTTTTATGGCTCTCTATTATAATGTTTATACAATGATTATGGTATTTAAAAATACTAAAGGAATGTTATATAAGTTTAGAAGAATCTATGAAGGAAATTTTAAAGTCAAGAAGGCTATGTTAAAAATCTAGACAAGCGAATTTGAATATATCAAGATGGATGATGATGAAAATATTGATGATTACTTTTCAAGGGTAAAGGATATTGTCAGGAATATCATAGGTTTAAATGAAAATATAGAATATTATAATATTATTAAGAAACTAATGATAAACTTTATTAATAGATTTAACACCAAGGTGTCAACTCTATAAGACCGATAAGAACTATCTCTAGATGAACTTCAGAATATTTTCGTAGCATATGAAATAAGAAAAGAAAAATTATTTAATAATGAGTCTAAGGAATAAATATATTTTTACGTTATGTTGAAATTTAATTTTATATATAAATAAATAAAAGAATAATAAAGTGATTCTAATGGTGAGGAGGATAAATAGGACTTTAAAAAGACCATTGATCTTCTTTCTAAGAGATAAAAAGATGGTAATTAGAAAGTAAAAGGTAAACAATATCTTAATTTTTGGAATTAAAATGATAGTATACATTTTATATGAAGTTTTACTAAGAATAAAATCAATGATTCTAATTTATAACAACAATATAATAAGTCTTTAAAATATAATTTTAAGAAACATAATAAAAGGTTCTCTATTAAGAAAAAGAATTTTTTGAGTAGAGAGAGAAAGATGATTCATCATCCAATAATGAATTTGATGGTCAAGACAACTTCATGGTTCATGTTAAAATTAAAATTGATTCATCAATCAGTTATGTTGATTAATAAATGATAACATAATTGGAATTGATTCTAAAATAAAATTAAGAAGCATCACTTAAGAAAATTTCACAACTCAAGATTCATAAGATAAATTTAAATAAAGAAGATAAGGAGATAAATTTTTGAGAATGGTGAGTGTGTAAAAAATGAATTGGAATTACTTAATAATATTAGATATTATAAAGTTAAATTTATTTATCTAGAAAATAAGTTAAAAGATAATAAAGAAAAACCATCTAAATAGGAGAATCCCAACAAGGAAGAAATAACACTTATTGAAGAAAGTAAAAAAATTTGGTTGAATTTTTTAGAATTAAAAATGATTGTAAAATATTTTGAGGACATATTGGATGAAAATTATTAATATTTTTTGAGACAAAATCAATGTGTATTACAACATAAAGTGATTTAAATAAGATTATAAAATACATCACTAAAATAGTTGAGGTTAAAGTTTAATCTTCCCAAGCTATTGAAAAGAAGGATCCATAGATGTAGGCTGATTCTAATCCTAAGAAATATCAAAATACATATACCTTTACTAAAAATATAGGTTCAAAAGATAATAAAAAACAAGTTCGGAACATTAATAATGGTGAGAAATCATCTTCTAAAAAGAAAGAGTGGGATACTTAAAGAATATTTTCCCTTTAATAAATTCACCCATTGTTTGTAAATAGAAAACTATAACAAACATCAAAGAAAAAATATTATCAATTTGAAAGATCAATATTTAGAGTTCATTGTTAGTTTTGTGGAGTATTTGGGAATAAATCCTTCTCTTGGTAGTATAATATGTCTCTACCTAAAAAGATTTATGAATCAAGGGAAAGCTATAATATGCAGATAAGAACAAGATTTTAAAGAAAGCCAGATGAGGAAGAAAATAAATTTTAAAAGGTGAAAATTGATAAACATTTGAGTGATTCATGTGATAATATCAATAAATTTGATCAAATAAATAAATATTACATAGTTATTTGTTCATATCAAATATTCAAGGCAAAAAAGATAGAGGAATCACAAAATCATACTAAAGAAAAAGTGAAGATACAAACTTTATAATATGATAATAAAGATGATAATAAGATACCTACAAATGGTGGTTTTGAGGTCTAGAATAAATATAAGAGGTGTGAGAAATATAGGAATGGAACTAAAAATCGTATGACTATATTAATATCCCAAGAGAAAAGAATGAAAATAATATTTTAAACTCAAGGGGTTGTATATATTTTGAAAACTAAAGAGAAGGTGACAGCTTCATCTAAAGATTCAATAGTTGAGAACAAATCCATTAAAAATATGTGAAGGCTCATCATAATGAATAAATCATATACCTTTATATGTCTAAGTAGAAGAATAAGAATAAGCCTAGACTGAGAGAATACTCATAGTATAAATGTTACTTCTAAGGAGAATTTAGGTTTCTCATGATTCTCATTATTATTATTTATTTGAACTATCTTTAAGGAAATTAAAGGAGAATAACTAGATGAGATGGATAAGTGTTATAGTAGTTTCATAGAAAGATATATTCATCATCAAAAATTACAATCACCAGGATGATGGATGAATTGTTACCCTTCAGGGGGAGAAAATCTAAAGCTAAGTTTTGACTATCACACTTTCTTTGGTTGTGTCAAAATGGTTTTCAAAGAAGAGTAACAATTTTTGAGAAATCTAATATATAGGGGGAGTTGTGTTTATATGATTGAATTTGTTTGACATGTTTATTGAGATGGGTGTAGGTTTTATCTTAACAAACTTTTTCAGATACCCCCTAACATAAAAATTATGGAATAATCTTGAAGAAACTATTACTTAAAAGAAGTGTTATAGAAAACATTAATCACCTTGATTATAAACTCTTGATTTCTACATCGGGTTCACCCATGTAGACTTAGAGTTATTTTATTATAGAATATTTTTTAAAATATTAATGCGACACTATTCTTCTCTCAAGGATTTTTTCAAGATTTTGAAATAAAAAATATAAGCAGAGATGACCCCTATGTTTCCCTTTTAATTTTATTTTCAATAAGGGAAGAAATAAAATAAAAACATTATACATTAAATAAATAATTAAACACACATATTATCTTGAAATATGTTTGGGGATATTGACAACAAACACAAAGGGGGGATTGTTAGAATAAATTTTATTAGTAACATATTTTTCAATATTTCAATGTGTTTTTATAATAAGTTACTTGTAGACTTTTGAGAGAAGAGTTGTTGATTAGTTTAGAGAAACATCATAAATTTGAATGATTCTTTACTAATCTTCAAAGTACCAACCATCGTGAATATTTTCTTAATTCTAGATAAGTTTTTCAAGTTAGAATATTGGAGTTACATTCATACAAAATTCAACTTATAAATTCATGAAGTTTCAACTATATGAAGTTTGATATTTGAATAGTATATTATAATTGGATGGAGACTTTATAATTCTAGTAGAAGGAAGGTTTGAAAATTTTTTGGATGGATGATAGATTGAAAATACTATTAAATGGAGAAACTTATAAATTCATAGGATTAAATTTTGTGAGTCTACCAGATATATGAAACCCATATATATAATTGGATGGATAAATCCACTAATATTAATCAAACATAGATATATATGATGTCATCAGATAGAGAATTGAAATTTCATTAGATTGAAGGAATATAAAGTTTTACCATATAGAGAGAAGTATGAAGTATACCAAATAGATAGAGTTGGTGATCACCAAATAGAGTTATGTCAAATATATAATATTAGATATACTCTCAAAAGATACATTGTATAGTGAAAACCATGCATCATATAGATGGGATCATATAGAGAATTTTATACATTAGACGGATGTATGTGGAGCTTTACAAAACTTTGTAAAGTCAAACACTATGATGAAGTTTAGTTTTTATTTAAAAATTCATAAATATAGCTAATATTTTAGGATTTTTTGAAGATTTATTTGACATTGGTATTTTAGGAAACTTTGACAAAGAATATTGACTCTGATGTTTCAGAAGCTTTGAATCAAATAAAGTTCGAGTTAAGCGAGAAATTAAAATTGGAACCCATACTTCTTCCTTAATTTTCAGAGAAATTATACCTATATAAAGAGGAGAAATATAATTAATAATATTATTATTCAAATTATATATAGTTAGATTTTTGAAGTTTTTAAGAGAGAAAAACATGATTTTCTAAACAAGATTATACTTCGTTAAATAAGAGGAGTATCAAATGGAATATTTCTTGGTATAAGTATTTCAGACAAATAAGCACAAGATGGATAGGGTACTGGATAAAGAAGGCATACTGGACAGAGGTGTAATAGATGAAGTTAATCATAAAAATTAGTACCAAACTAAGTATCATAAAAAAATTACATTGGTCTAAGTATTACCGGACAATCAATTTCTAAGAAATATTTCTGGAAAAGGTTTTGAAAAATTAAAGAGTTGAGTTTATACAGGTCTTTTAAGATGTGGAGGAAGTTTTTGAGACCAGAAAACACTTAAAATAGATATTTAATATCTTTAAGAAGTTGTACAAAAGAAAATTTTATCTAACATTCTTTTGGAATAAGAACATCTAAGGAAGAAGATATTTCTACACTAGATTAATAAATAAGAAGGAAGAGATTGTAGCTAGGGGGTATAACTGGTTAATGAAAATGCTTATGGTTAGGGGGTATAACCAATCATAAAGGAATATGAAAAAGAATGAAATTTTATGGTATAACCAAATATGTTAGAAGAGTTGTTTTTTGGTGTTAGAACCAAATTCAATTAGAGGAATGATTATTGGGGCATAAAACCAGTTGTTTATTGTTCCCTTTTAGTCATAAAAGAAGTTGGTGGAGAATCCATGTGGGGGGTATAAATGATATGGAAAAGAGTAGGTATTTGTAATTAACCTTTTAAATATCATGATATAATATCTCTCTATAATTACTTCATATGAGGTGAGTTTTAGAGATATATTTGAGTGGGTTGAAAACTCTAAAAAGTTTCAAAGGCTGAGTTATGAGAAGATTTCACAAATTAAAGTGATCAATGAGTCGCCCCTCACCATTTCAGTGATCTTCCACTAAACTGGTAACTTAAACATCTATTTAAATGGGCTCTATAAGGTTTTAAAACCCATGTGATATAATCATGAAACTCTTTTTCTCTTCCCATTTTCACCCAAAAAGCCTCAAAGAACCCCCAAAATCCCTGATACACTTAATAGGGATCCACATGCCAATATATAATATCAACGATAATCAAAATCAAACTCAAAATCAAGACTCAAGTACATGTTTCCTATGGTAACTCAAGTATCTAGGTGAGAAAGAGATCATGACACTCTCATTTCACCTACCTATGAAGTCTTAACATCCCTATCTCCAAACTACCATACTTACCAAATAATAATAGGGATCCTCGTGAACATATGCCTTTAAGAAACCTAGGATCTATTGTACTAGTGGGTTCCCTAAAACCAACTTAAACAGTACTTTTTTATTACCATATCATGTATAAATTGAGTTATTCAGGACGTATACTTACCACAATATTGTTAATATACTACAAAAAAAACAGGGTGATTGGAGGGGGTTTTAGAGGGGGTTATGCAATACCCCATCTAAATTCATTTTCTGTATAAATTAGAGGGGGTTAGGAACAACCCCCACTAATCATAGAATTTATAGGGGGTTCACAACCCCCTATGAAATTTTTAGTATTATTTTTTCAATATTTGGTTGGATATTAGAGGCGATTATGTAAAAACCACCGCTAATTTAATAATTAGTGGCACTATATGTTTGGATGGATTTTAGAGGCACTATATATATAATATTCATTTGGAATTTATAGGAGAGATATATATATATATTATTCATTTGAATTTTAGAGGAAATATATATATATAATGGAATTTGTTTTTTAAGGAAATAGTGGGTCACAACACCCGTTAATCACTTAAATTAGAGGGGGGGGGGGCTGAACCCCCTCTAATATAATAAATTAAATGGGGTTCATGAACTTCCACTAATCCCTTTGATTTGTGGGGGTTTTTAACCCCCTCTAATTTATGACATTAGAGGGGTTCATGAACCACTGCTAATCCATTGGAGGGTTTCTACTCTTTTTTGCATCGGCTTTGGTGGTGGTGGGAGGTTGTTTTGGTTCTCGAGTGCGGGCTTGAAGGAGGTGATGATATGTGAATATGAATTGAAACAATGCCATTTTCTTCCATATGGATACCATTCGATGATGTGTTTCTATTTATTGATGTTTGATTCTGTCTGGTTTTGGTTGCGTTTGGTGTCAAGTGCTTCTGTTTTTGTGATGTTGTTTTTTAGTGTTCTGTGTCATTTACTACTTTCTAAGGATCCACGAATGATTTGGATGATTTTTTGCGACAGAATGATGATTCTGTTTTGGTGGTTTTCTATTGGTGGTCCGGTGTACTACTCTGCAGGTCCTTCTTTGAAGGTTTTTCTGATTTTGGTTCGGTGGCATCGTTGGTATGGTTGTGGATCCGCTGCTCATGATGGTTTTTGGCGTGGTTGAATTGATTTTGGTATGCGGAGTGTCGAATGGCTCATGGTTGTGCTGCAGTGTCTGCAGAGTAGGGTACGATGTCCGGACGGCCTGGTCTTCCTCGTTCTGGTTTCTTCATCGCCCTTTGTGGATTTCCTTTGGGTCATCTCACATCGTTGGAGGGTTGGGTGAACTCCAACTAGAGTCTGCCAGTGGGTTTGTGGATTTGGGTTGGTGTCGACAGTCGCACCGGTGGGCATGTGAGGAAATTAGTTTTGTGGTTTGTCAAGCTCTTCTGATGCTTGTCTTTCCTAGTTCGTGGTACCTCGACCTTCTCCTGATGATTTCAACTCAAAATTTGAAGGTTTATTAGTTTTAAGGCTTGAATGGATTTTCCATCCATTGTGATTGAATGTCGTTTGTTGTGAAGGCTTGTATTATTTTAAGTGGGGAAGTGGGGAAGTGGTGAAATGGGGAAGTCATGTATGGTTTCTCACTTTTTCCTCAAAAGTGTTTTCATAATAATAATAATAAAAATCAGTCAGTTGTAATATATCATATTAATTATAAATTAATTTATAAAATATATATATATATATCATTTAATTATATTATATATATCCAATTATATGAATGTATTTAATTTTGTGTGTGTATATATGAGTGTATACATGATATAATATAAATGTATATAATTACAAACATAAATATATAATATAAATGTATTTATTATAATATATGTATAATATAAATCATAAAATATATAAATGTATAGTATTTATAAAACTAACATATTATTTATATAGTTTAAAAATATGTGTAATATTAATAATAATAATTAATAATATTTTTGTTACACACACACACAGATATATAGATATAAGTACATAAAAATAATTATATAAATATATATATAATAATTATATTATATCTATAAATATTATATAAATACATAAATATATACACACACATATAAATATAAAAATTTATTTATAAATATATGTTTAAATATGAATTATATATGTATATATAATTATTTATATGTATTATATATACATAGATATAATATATATATATATATATATTATACACAAATATATTATATATTATCTAATATTTATGTATCTAATATTATATATATATATTATACACAAAAAAACATATTATATATTATACACAAATATATCATATATAAATATTATACACAAATATATTATATATACACAAATATGTTATATTATTTACATTTCTATACACAAATATATATATTATATAATAGTTTTGTATCTAAATAAATTAAATTTATTGTATAAAATATATAAAATATAATGCATCAGAGTGGTGAAGGTGCACAGAGGTATACCATCGACCCAAGGTTTTAATCCCAATAGGTGTAATTTTTCCACCTAATTTGTGCGAGGTGGGGAACAGGCACACTGGTGCACGTGATGGGGTGTCCTCCAATGGCCCAGAGGCCTTTATTTTTTATAGATTTTTGATAATCCACCTTTCAAGGGGTGAGGTGGAAGCCTTACAAGGCTCATAGGCGTAAGTATTACATGGGACGTAGGCCTTAGAGGAATTCATTGCCCATAGGCTTCAAACATTACATGCAACCCATACTCACTACTTGGAACTTCTCCTCCCCAGCATCTTCATCATGAAATCAGCTCTCCACCTTCGCACGGCTGATCGGCTAGGCTTTCCTATGCATGCACAGGCTTGTCCCGATGGCAGGTTCCATACCCTCTCATTCTTGTAATCCATTTAGCTTTTTCTATGGTGAAATCTCATTGCTCCTCCTTTTGACGCTTGTTCTTTATAGGTTGTTTGGTTTGCATCTGCACTTAAGGTGGCCCGAAGGCCTTAAAGGACTCGGCGACCAAATCGGCCACCTGAAGGCCCAAACAGGGGAATATTCCCGGCTGCTACAGTGCCAAACAGTTCCTGCTACAGTTCTGAACAGTTCCTACTACAGTCCCTGCTACAGTACCTGCTATAGTACCAGAAATTAGCCTCCACCTGGATTTGATCCCAGGTCTCTTGGATGCACTTAAGGAGTCCTCACCAACTAGGCTGAGGCTCATGTGCTGATGGAGTTCCAAGGTGTACTTGGGGGTTTTGTTGGGGGTCTGTGAGTCTCACTTGTTCTTAGGAGTTGTCTAGGTGGGGTCTGGTGGGTTTTCGGGGGGGGGGGTCTTGGGGTGGGGTCTTGGTGTTTGTATCGGTCTCTAGAGGTTTTTGGGGGTGGAGTCTGGGTGGTTGTCCCAGGTGTCTGGTGGTGTGTTTGGTGGGGTGTCCAGGTGGGGTCTTGGTGGTTTTCCCTGGTCTCTAGGGGGTTTAGGGGTGGGGTATGGGTGGTTGTCCCAGGTGTCTAGTGGTGTGTCTGGTGGGGTATCGGGGGTGGGGTCTTGGTGGTTTTCCCTAGTCTCTATAGGGTTTCAGGGGTGGGGTATGGGTGGTTTTCTCGAGTTTCTAGTGGGGTGTCATGGTGGGGTATGGGTGGTTTTCATGGGTGTTTGGTGGGGTGTCAGGGGTGGGTCTGGTGGGTTGTCATAAGGTCAGGGTGGGGTATTGGGGATTGTCCTGGATTTGGGGCTGGGTTGTGGGGTGTATAGAAAATTAAACAAAAAAGTGAGAGAACTTTAAGTGAATTTATAGGATAATTGTCCCTAAATTTTCTCTTTGTATGTTAATTAGGGGTGATTCTACCCACCCCTAATTTGATATTTGAATTAGGGGAAATTAAAACCAACCCTAAACCAACTATTTTTTTGTGAATTTTGGGTGAAATTATAGAGGGTTAACCCCCCCCCCCCCTCTAATTTAACCGCTGCTAATTTTATCACCATTTTACCAGTTCTTAACTAAAACCACCTCTAATCAAAGTAGGTAGCCACTTTTGTAGAATTTATGGGTAACTATTGCTAAAGTGTTTAGAGGGGTTTATAACCCCTCTAAATGAAAAAACAACCCACTCTAATCACCCTATTTTTTGTAGTGATATTTTTGTGTCCATTATTTAAATGGTAAGGTACATAGATTATTTTTCATATTAAAAGGTTATAGAAGTTCCTAGTCTATAATCATAACCTCTAAATACTATGAAATTAATCTTAAACATATTTTGTGTGGTCTAGGTACATCATTCTGACTTGAGATAGATGGTTTTTAACCATCAGGTGTTGGGGGCTCATAAACATTGATACTTCTTCTCATGAAACTTGCACTTGGTGATCTCGAGTAGATGAGATCATGAGGACTAACCCACCAATAGAAACACTATATTTTTTAGGAGTCATTGTTTATTCCTATCTACGAAAATGTTTATTAGTCTCCTAACTTGATATATTTATAAATGTGTACCATTTGATCATGTACTTCTATGCAGAGAAAAAAATCATGACATTGAATTCATGCTGAGGTAGCTTGTGATGGGTGTGTATTTGGTGGTATGGTATTGGTAGAATGATCAAGATAGAATTTGTCACTTTCAAGTTGAGGAATTGATATATCGGGCCTATTTGATCAGGATGGTAGGACCTTTATCAAATCCATGGTCATGGTAGAAGAAGGTAAGTCCATATAATGAGTTCAATGAATAATAAATCAAGAAAGTATGATAACACAAAGTGTGCAACCTACTTTGTAAGGAACTGGTCTTAAACATTACTTAATCTAGTGTATTTTGACTAGATTTCATTTTATATCATTTTCAAGGTTCTTTTAGGTTTATGAATTTATATAGTTAGGTCATAACTCTTATATATAAATTAAATATACATACAAAGTGGAAAATTCTAATAAGTATCCATTTTTCCATAATATAAAACTTTTAAAATAAAACATGTTTTATTTTCATGAAAATATTTATAACTTTAAACTTGATATCTTCCTTATTCTTAACCATCCTTAAACCCTATGAAAAAAATTTAAAATGTGGGATGAGAACAAAAAAATATTAAGGGTCATAAAAAGAATAAAATCATTAGTCCCGTGAAAAACATAAAATGCGTGAAAATTTTACCTTTATCTCAATGATCTTGGAGTAGATGAAATAAATCATTTCCACATGAAAATTAAATGAACTATTTGATCAAATACAAGCATTAAAACTCATAATAAGAAAATAAAAACCCTTTCTTGAAAGTTAAATCATTACATTCATCAATTAGGTTACAAATAAATGGAGCCTAGTTAAATCTATAGGAGAAACCTCCTTGATAACTCCCTCTATATTGTCTATTCAGAAAAAGATCATTACCCATTTCATTGGTGCTATCTCTTAGAGCGCACATTGTATAAGATATATCAAGCTCACCTGGTGCTATTTGGTTGCACAAAACATATAAGATAATCACTTGTGAGCTACAATAGGGCTCAACCCATCATATAAGTTGTATCGAGCTCAGCTGTTTCACATATAATTCTCAAATACCATATAAAACAATTTATGTTCACAACTTTTCATCATAAAACCTTTGAAAAACTATTTTAAACCCATATAAAGAACAAATTTGGATTTTAAAATACCCTTTAATCTTAAAAACTCATTTTCAATACCAAAATACCCAAAAAATTGAAAATGAGTTTTTCTTTGAAGAAAATATGAAATCTTTTAGAGGAATAAAAACTTGAAATAATAGTTATGGTGGTAGAAAACGTAATTTTTTCTGTATATGTTAAAATATAACATTATTTTTTTGGAAATAAAGTCAAAAATTCTATAAAAATATTCCTTTTAAAAACCATTAAAAGAGATTTAAATAAATTCATTTATTAAAATATAAAAAATTCACACATAATAAAGAATCAATTTTATTTGAAAATAAATACTTAAACTTATAAAGTAAATTTTAAAGTATTGTGGTTTCATGATGGCAGGAAATTTTTTTCCCACTATATATGTAAAAATATACATTCCTTTTGACCTTTGTAAAAGGATTTTAAAGAGTAACTTTAAAAAAGGATTTTAAAATGAAAGTCTCTTACCTTGAGTCTGACTCATCACATACGTTATTTATCTTCATGAGTAACAAAATTATGTTAATTTTCTACTTGATTAATAACCTTTTTTCATTTTCATTGTTCCTTTATTTCATTTAATTCCTTGTTATATATAATTATTTAATCGATTTAATTATCATCAGGTGTTTTGATGATATTTGGATCATATGTCTGACTACGGTAGGTTGACTATGGATAAAGAGGTAATTATTCCATCATCTATAGAATAATAATAATAAAATAATAATAATTTATATAAATCAATTATACTTTTAAATCCAACCATTAAATATTTCTATGAAAAATGAAGTATGTTGCAGTCATGGAGGTGGTAGGTCGTATATATGCATGAGTAACATTTCTATTTTTCAATGATAAATATAGAAAGAGTATAAGTATTGTTTTATATTTATAAAATGATAAAAAAATCATAAATATCTTATTAATCCTTTAAATATGCTTATATATATCATCCATACGATGTGGTGATGAAAAATGAATTCCATCACTTCTTGGAGATGGTAATCCACACGTACGCACGAATGATGTTATCATTTTTCTATTGAAAGGAAAGGTAAAAAAGTTAAATGATATATTATATTTTAATAATGATAAATATTACATTAATATAATATATAAACATTAATTCCATCATTATAATCTATCCATGATAGGTGGTGATGGAAAAAAATTATATCAGTTTGTAAGGTGGTAGTCTATTATACACACGAATGATGGTTTCGTTTCCCATTTTATGGAATAAGAGATGGATATGGGTTATGATATTAACATAATTACATCTAAGTATATGAAGGATATTGGTGTTATTATTTTATCATAGTTGAATAAGATTCAAAGGAGGTGAAATAAGAATAAAATAGAAACACTCGATTAAAAATGATACCAATTCTTCAAATAAACTCTTTTGATTAAAACCTTAAGACCACTAAGGTTTGTGTTATCCTTAAATCAAGACCTCTATAATGAGGGAAAGGATTATATGAAGAGATTTTTTTTAGGGATTGATTAAACCAAATGAAGGAACCCTAGGTGAAGTAGAAGTATGAAACAAGTGAAATTTAAAAATTTTGGGTTTAGATTCATGTTAAAAACATTAAATCCACAAAACCCCTTTCCTATATTTCTTAAAGGATCATGTGTAATTAAATTTAATCCTTAAAAATAAAATTAAATTAAATCTTAAATGGTACCTTGTATGTTTTAAGTCACCAGTTTGATTCGCTAATCGTTGACGTGTTGTGGCTCAAAATCACCAAGCTAGGAAACCTATAAATCACCCTCATGTGCACAAAAACTCCTAAATCATTGATATATAGTTCATGGGTGATATCACATAAAATCAAATATCTTAATGAAATATCTTTGATCGTGTGAAGAATGTGAACTCAAACTAGAAAGCAGGGCCGATATGACCCATTTCTTCCTTCAGAATCTCTCTCTAAGAACATGATAGGAGAGAATAGGAGATATTATCTCAATAAATTATTGAAAATGGTGTAGATATATATTAAATAGGATAAAATGAGATTTTATACCTAGTTTATACTTTCCAAAAATTTCACTTTGGTCCTTGAAAGTAATAACCTTCATTTTAGACCTTTTCATACACATATAACTTAATAAAAAAGTCATAAATGTCAAAAAATATTTAATCACTCACTTGTAACACTATAAAATATTACATGGTAAAATAAGAACCATTAAATCAGCTCCTATTCTCCCTAAATTGTTTAACAAACCTTGAATATCCTATGTTTTTTCAAAAAATTATATTTTCTCATATTCACTTTTTTTATCAAAAAACTTGTAAATACCTTGAGAAATAAATTCAATAATCATTATTCTAAACATGAATAGTATAATTGAACTATTTTTACTTGTGATTGATCATACTAGGATGTTCGCTGGACCCCACCCATGGGGCCCACTTCATCCTAAACTCTTATTCATTAGAATAGGTGGAACTTGTGGATACACTTAGTGTGTGACCCTCTATGTCTTCATCTCGATAACAGTGAGTCTAACCCATAGACTAAAAGAAGAGTCTAGAAACCCATAATGGTCCCTAAGTGGATAATGAATTTTATAGTTATTACTATCTCGTATGAAAAAGTTTAATTTAATGTATTCTCTTTATCTCATGATATATCATAAAATCAGGATGCACACTTGTGTCTTCATCATTTTTGTTGATTTATATATTTTATTACCTTACTAGATGGAATTACCTTCTTGTACCATATCTATGTATTTAATAAAGGTACTACCATCCTGGTCAACATGGTCCCATGAGATATTTCTTCCTCAACTCATAAGTGGAAAATTCTATCTTGGCCATTCAACCGATTCCATACCACCCATGACAATTCCTACACATGTTACCTTACCAAGACTTCAAGGTCATGGTTTTTGTATTTCATCAATGTATGCAATTAAATGGTACACATTGATAACAATTAAAAGTATAGAGACCAATACACATTTTTTTAGATAGGAACAACCAATAACACCTAAAACGTATAGTGTCCCTATTGGTGGTTCTGTCCTCATGACCTAATCTATTTGAGATCAACAAGTGTAAACTTCAGGATAATAAGTCTCAATTCATATGTGACCCAAAAAACTTATAGTAATACATTATGTGTATCCTATCAATATGATGTATCTAGACCATATGATATATGTTTAAGATTATTGTTATAGTATCTTTAGTTTATCATTATAGTTGGGAAATACTATAACCTTTTGACACAACATATAATCTAAGGAAATTACCAAGTAAATAATGTATGTAGAAGTATCGACACTATTATGGTAAGAATAAACACATTTATATATCAAATTTTATACATGTAATGGTTATAAAAGTACATAAATGGGTTAGGTCTAGGGAACCCACTCACAACACTCCCACTTTCACTAGAGATAACTGCTAACAATTCTCAACCTGATAGCTCTCACATGAGTATAATGATTCTCAACCTGCCAAGGTGTATGCCAAGTTATTCTCTATAGATACTATAATAACCACTAATTTACCTCTATGAGTAAAATTCCTCAAGATATGAAACTTATGAAGTATATAACTTGTCCGCTGATGTGACATGGGATCCTTGACAAGAACCATTTCCATAGTATTATCTTAGTATAATGTAATAAAGGTAAAACAATGAGCTCAGAAACAAATATTTATATCCAAAACTACATACTTGACTGTATTGGTACTCACTATATACCCGGACTCTTCAATAGAATCAAAAACCATGGAAAATTTTGAGCTCCTCCATCTCACTACACCACTATTCAGGCCAAATAAATATCCTGATTATGATTTCATATCATCAAGATCTGTTTGGAAGCTATAATCAACGTATCCCCTCATTAATAGCTCCTCATATCCTACATACACCAAGAACATATCGTTTGTACATCTCAAGTACTTTAAGATAGTTTTTACACCAACTCAATGCAGCTCTCCTAGATTGTATTTATATATTCCTACCATGGCTAACGAAAAGGAAACAATAAACATAATATATAGAATGAAATACATGATATGACCCACTACTGAAGCATAATGGATTCTACTCAATCTATCAATCTCCTCCTTTTTTTATGGACACATCTTCTTAGAGAGATTAATGTCATGTGACACTTGCAATAATCCTCCCATGGATTGTTCCATATTATACCATTTGAGTACATTATCATTATATATACTTTGAATTAGCCTAAGAATCATTTGAGGTAAATATAGATATATCTTGATCCCTAGAATATATACTACTTCACCTAATTCTTTCATGGATAAGCATTAATTTAACCAAGTACTCACTGACTATAAGACTTTCAATTTGTTTCCCATTAATAATATGTCATCGACATATAATACTTGAAAAAGGATGGAACTTACACTAACCTCCTTATAAACACATGGATCACTTTCATTATTAATGAAACCAAAATCTCTTATGGCTTCATCAAAATGAATATTCCATCATATTGATGCCTGATTTAATCCATAAATGTACCAATTTAGCTTTTTCACCTTATTAGAACTATTTGAAATGATAAACCCTTAGGGTTGTGTCATATAGATGTCTTTAACTAACATCTCATTTAGAAAAAAAATTGACATCCATTTTCCAAATTTCAAAATAACGGAAGGCTATTATTATAGGTAATATTTTGATGGATTTCAGTATTGCAACTGGAAACAAGGTTCTATCATAGTTGATTCCTTGACATTTCCCAAAACCCTTCACCACTAGGCATTCCTTATAGGTGCTCACTTAACCATCCATATAAAGATTTGTCTTGAAAACCCATTTTCACCTAATAGGTTTTACATCTACTGGTGGGACTACTAAAATCCAAAATTTATTTTAGTATATGGACTCCATTTTATAAATCATGGATTATTTCCATTTAGAATCATCCTTTCCATATACTAATTTATTGTAGGTTAGATGTTCATCATTCTCTAGGAGTAATGTGTCACCTAACTCGATGACAATAAATACATATATCTCTAGTTATCTAACCTCTCTAGAAGATATATGTAATACCTGTATCTTGGGAATATATTTGTCCCCCACTATCTCTTATAGATATTGTTCTCATACCAACTCTTGTAAATATAGAGCATTAACTTCATCAAAGTCATTATTTATCTCAATATTTACAATGGAAATGTGTTCCATTTCTAGAAATATATCATGTCGTGCTACAACCAATTTTCTATCTAAAGGGTTATATATTCAATATCCTTTAGTATCCTTAGGATAACCTATAAAGATATACTTCATGATCTGATATGATAATTTTTCGTTAGGTATAGTCTTGAAAAAAAGACTCACATCCTCAAACATAGAGATGTGATAGACTAGATTTCTTTCTATTTCACAACTCATATAGAATCCCAGCTTATTATTTATTTGGTATTTTATTTAGTGCATATGCAATAATCTGAAGTGCATATCTCCAAAAGGATAATAGTAGAGTTACATGACTCATAATTGATTTTTCCATGTCAAGAAGGCTATGATTCCTCATTTCACAAAAACCATTCCACTAAGGTGTAAAAGGAGTAGTGAGTTGAGAAACAATCTCTTACTCATTTAAATGATTGATGAAATCTTTCTTAAGATATTATCCATCATAATTTGAGTGGAGTTTCTTAATATTATTACCAAATTGATTCTCTAATTCATTATTATATTCCTAAACATGTTAAGTAATCTAACTTATAACTCATTAAGTAGATATATCCAGATCTACTACAATCATCAGTAAAAGTAATGAAGTAATAAAAACCACCCCTTACCTCAACTAGAATTGGACCACATAAATCAGCATGAACCAATTCCAATGGTTCTTTGAATCTTTCTCATTTCACACTAAAATTTTCTTTAGTCATTTTACCTTGTAAATAAGAATGAAATATATCCAAGGGTTTTTAAACGCTTCTTGTTTACATGACCAGGCCTGAAGTTCCATAGGTGGGTAGGATAAGATTCATTCTAACTGAATTTTTTATTGATTTCTAATACTGTATTTTCTCATTCAAGTACATACAATCCATTGTTAAGAAGTAAAATACCTTAACATATGTTATTATCAAGAACGAAACCAGGTCTATCCCAAAGTGGTCACCCAATCTAGCTTACGACATGGCCTGAGAGGCATTCCCGATTCTCCTGGGCTAGAAACTAGTGTTGAGGAATCATAAATAGAGATAATGGGAATAATTTATCCCAATATAGATGAAAAAGTAGCCGAAATAATAAAATATTGGCCCATAATAAATAAAATATCCCAATATAATAACTAAACATAAAAAGAAAACCAAATCAAAGCAAACATGACAACCAGGCAGATCTAAGTGTGACCCCGTGGGTCACACACCAAACCCAAAACCCAACACCATTCCTCAACGATCAAACCAAGTTTGAACATGTACTTAAGAATAAAAATAGTAAGGCAGTATAGGCATGAGAATTAAAACTCAATAGGAATGCCCAATTTAATCTATTCCCAATGAATTTCTATTAAATAAAAGATTCATCAATTTCATATTTCAAATACAATATATAAAATTATGTTTTTTCCCACATTTTCTCTTTAAAGTAAACCACGTTCCATTTCCCTTCTCATTTAAAACATGTTTCTTTCCAAAATATGGATGTTTTACCTTTTTTAAAGAAGGAAAAGGAGGGTAAGAAGAGTTTTTTTGTTTATCATAGGAAAATATTATAAAAATTTATTAAAACATTTCTAAGAACCATTGAAAAACCACTTTATTATATTTATCAAGTGGAACACCATAATAGGGATCAAAATAAACAATCACACAATAAGGGAAATAATAAGTAGTATGCCTAATTAACTTAACCAAATAAGGAAACTAGATTATCCACCGTAGAAAAATAATTTCCAAGAACATGGGAGTACCTAGGATATTAGGTAAAATTCTAGAACATACTGATAAGTGATTCATCTTGTAGGGATGCTTAACCTAAATCCATAAACCATCCCATACACTTAGTCTTACCCTTCTTGTCCTAACTAACAGACAAAATTCCGAAGAAGAGAAAGGTTCAAAGTAAGGGCCACTAGATAGTGTTTAATCTAAACTAGTTCAGAAAACATCCATGGGAAATCTTCTAGATATTCTAGGTTCCCATGATAAGTCTAAATTGGGGGTGATCCAAACAAATCAACCATAAATAAAACACAAGCATAAGACACTGCATGAACCAAACAACAAATATTTACCCCCTGAATAACCCTATAAGTATCCCCTTGCCTTCAAAACATCAATACATGATGTAAATCACATTCCAAAGACCTCAAAATCCCATTAGTATTAAATAATACAATAATAACACCCCTAAAGGAGTTTTCCAAGAAGAACCTTTGATTTAAAAGTACCAATCAGGCCTCTTCCAATATTTGAGTAACAAACCATTTCCAAAGTATCCAAAATCATTTTTAAATCCATTAAAGATGATCAAATCACCATTTTTCAACCAAAACCCATTTACCAAGTCCAAAACATCCTTTAAGAATAAAAAATAACATATAAAGTCCAACTGGGCATTTTCACAAAAATTTGCTCAGCAAAGGTTTATAAAACAATTTCGTACAAAGAAATACAAAAAAACACTTAATTTCACATCAAAAAATTATTATAAAATCATAAATCACTATTTAACATTAAATATAGGTGAAAAAATAAATAAATCATCATTACTCAATTTAAAGGAAAAATGGAAAGTTAAACCTACCTCAATCCACAATAACTTAGACAACAGAAACTTGAAACACCTCCAAAAAGTTCTAAGAAGGAAATAACATCCAAGAGGAACCTTAAAAACACAAAAACCCCAATTTAAACCCAAATAGACAAGAACCCTAGACCTATAGAACCAAGGGAGAAAAGAAACCAATAATAAAATGAGAGGAGAATGAATTTGGGGAAGAGAAGAGGGAAATACCTTGAGAAATCAACCTAAAACTTGAAGAAACCCACTTGTATTCACCCTTGGAGAAGGAGGGAGGAATGGGGAGAAGGGAGGAGTGCCTTTTGGGCCAAATGATAGAATAGAGGTGGAAAATAGGTGTTTGAGGTTAAAATACTAGAGGGTAAAAAGTTTAATTTCACATTTTTAATGAACTTGGAAATTTTTCATGGTTTGGCCACACAGTTTCAGAAATCGTACACCAATCGTGTGACCCTCATTGGACACACTAGACACCTACATTATTTGGAAAGATAGTTTGGAGAACCGTGCAACATGGTTCTATCAAAAAATGCAGATCCAGGCTCACACCTTCTACACGGCTTGGGATAACTATGTTCTGATTGTGCACCCTTGACTAGAGACACCCAGGACCCACACAAATTCTCATAGGAGCCACATGATTTGGATTAAACCATGAGTAACCCATGAAAATCACCCTATTCAATTTCAAAATGAACTAAAAAGATACCCATCTATATAAGGCTGTATGGTTTCCTATTAACTGTTCACCTAAACCATACAATAGAAGGAAAACAGCCAAAAACTCAAAATTTTGATCTGAAACCTCCAAAACTCATGAGAAATACCAAATAAAAAATGATCAACCAAATTAAAAGAAGATAATAAAAACTATATTGTGAAAATTATCCCCACCATTATGTTTTATGCCCCCCCAAAATCCTCAAAGGTTCTAGTTGATCGACCAAAAGAAAAAAAGTTCACACACTCACACAATTAAAATCCTCCAACTAAAATAAACCTTGACCACCACTTGAATGAAGGTACACACTTCCAAAAAAACCATCAGACTCTAAATACTCTTCAGAAAAAAAACCCAACCCACTAATATAAAATATTTCCACAACCAAAACCACTGAGACTACTCCAAGGGATCAATATTTAAAAAGGGAAGTAAAACTTGAAATTGGACATCCCAAGAGGATAGAGTTTACCCCCTAACAACTCTATAATTGATAACATGGAAATAATAAAGCTAGAAACATGGGATTACTTCAACCAATATGGAGGGCATGGTGGATTCCCCACCATTTTATAACTCTAGCTGAACACCCAACCAACACCACCCTTCAAACACCAAAACTAAGAATAAGAGAAACCACACAAAAATCTAGAATAAACTAAACTACAAGAATAAGGAAAATAATGAAACATGCTTCAAATCAAGATAAAATAATTTAAAAATTCACAAAAGATGCTTCCATTAAAATAGGGGTTCCCAAAAGCTTCAAATATTCTCTCTCACCCAAACAAAAGGGAAAAACCACAAGACACAACCATTACAACAAAAGGAACCTTTATATCCAAAAATGGGCTTTAAGCTAAACCAGAAATAGCTTTCTACTCTTGTAAATGGGTTGTGGTGTCTTCCAAGGGGGTGGTTCTAGCTCCACATTGCTTCCTAGAAATGCCCCAACAAAACCGTTTCAAGTGACCAAAGCATCCAAAAGTCTGAAAGGTATTTGAAGAATTTGGACATTAAAACTTCTTGTGACCTGACCTACCACATTGATGAAACACTAGGGTCATATGCCTTGAAGAAGATGATAAAAGATCTGGTGGCCTCTTAATTCCACTACCTACATCACCAACTTCAGGCCGCTCTTAATCGTCATACTAAAATTCACTTCAACACTTCTAGATAATGGAGGAATATTAGTTTTTTTGAGCACTATAATTGATATAGTTTATCCTAAACATCTTTCCTTGCCATTTTAGGATAGGAGGTTAAACCAAACATTGATACCCTCGACTGGAGGTTCAGAAGAATCCCATTTCATGAAATGATGAGTGAACTCCAACAATGATCCATCACATTACTAAAGTTAGCACATATCCATTGACTTAATCACCTTTATAGCCTTGTAAAATTATTTATGGATGAAAAAAGTATTGAAAAATTCCTATGAGAGGTTTTCCTGATACTTAGTCCTAATGAATAACTTCCACCACTTCCAACTCAGACCTTCGAGCACAAGTGTAGAAAAAAGTAACTTTTAGAGACTCGTGAAACTGAAGGAAACCAAAGATCCTTTATATTTTTTGTATCCAATATTCTCCTTCAATATGATCTGCCTAACCATAAAATAGAGGAGGATTCAACTTCTGAAAGTCAATGAGGAAGTATTTTGGTTGATCAACTGGAGGTTCTGCTAATGGTGAACCACCCATAGCTACACCTTGAACATCCATAAAATATTTTGTTGGGGCGTACACTAAACAAAAATAAAACCAATAACTCAATCAAAACCAACTCACCAACAAAAACTTTCCATATGAAGATATCAAACATAAAAGGGAACCAACTCACAAATATCCCAAAATCATTTTTTCAAAAATACCTCTAAACACCACTTCAAAACCATTTTTTTTCAAACCTTGATTTCTAATCCACTTACATACAAAAATCCCATTAATTACTCCCAAAACCTAATTCTACCCATTAAAACCATTTCCCTTATCTTTAAACAAACCTTATCTCATTAAAATCATTTAATTAAAAATCTATTTCATTAAAAATAATTTTATTTTAATAAATATTTCCGAAAATTTCTTTGAAATAAATCAAAAAATTAATTTATCATTTTCAAAAACCAAAACATTTCTTCATAAAATAAGTATTTCACAATTTCAAAACAAAACATTCAAAATGATCTAAAAATAAAGAAAACACAAAACAAGCTCACAAAGGGAGAAATTAGTCTTGATGGGTGAATTGGTTATATGGTTGGAGGCCATAGTCCAATCACACCACCATCATTGAGAGTATTTCAGAAGCATTACCATGGCACTACATAGCTTTCCAGGCCCTTCGAGCACACTAAGACCACTATACCAACTCCAAATTCACTTCCCCAAACACCAAACAACCCACAATAACCAAATAAACCAAACAAAACCCAACTTCCCATGGAAACCCAAGGTTCGGAATAGAAAGTGTTGGCTAGAAACTTCCTCATACCTACACCCCAAGTCTTGATAGTTCTACTCCTTCTATCTTGACAACCCAAATTAAAATGGCTTTCTTACATCTAGGTCCTCTAAAGAACCTATCCTCTAATAAAAAAATTTCATGAACCAACCTGAGTCGACCCCAAACCGGTCACCAAACTCAGCCTGCGACATGGCTTGAGAGGCATTAATAATCTTCCTAGGCTGAAAACTAATTTCAGTGAATAACATAGAGAGATGATGGGAACAATTTCATCTAATATAAAAAAAAGATTCATAAATAATAAGAGAGCAACCCAAACTAAATAAAAGATCCCAATAGAACAACTAAACATAAACTGAAAAAAAAACCAAACCTGACAACCATACAGATCTCAATGTGACCCCACAAGTAACTCACCAAACCCAAAAACCAATATTGCTCCTCAGTGATCAAAGAAAGAAGGAAGATGTAACTAAGACTAAAAATTAGAAAGGAGTATAGGTGTGATCATTAAAACTTAGTAGGAATAACCAAGATAATATATTCCCAATGCATTTATTTTAAACAAAAGATTCATCAATTTCATGTTTGAAATACAATATATAAAATTAGTTTCTTCACACATTTTCTTTTTAAAGTAAACCAAAGTCTATTGACATTCTCATTTAAAACAAATTTCTTTCCAAAATAGGGAGGATTTAACAATTTTAAAGATGTAAAAGGAGAGTAAGAAGATTGTTTTTGTTCATAAGAAGAAAATATTATAAAACATTATTAAAAAATTCCAAGAACCATTGAAAAACCACTTTATAATATTTATCAAGGGGCACACCATAAGAGGGATAAGAAGAAATAATCACATAATAAGGGAAATGATTAGTAGTACACATAAGTAACTCAACCAAACAAGGCACCTGGATTATCCACCGCATATAAATAAGTTCCAATAAAATGGGATTCCTAAGATCTTAATGAAAATTATAGAACATAATGATTCCTGATTCATATTATTGGTGCACCTAACCCATTTCCGTCAACCAGCTCATATGCTTGGTTTTACCCTTCCTAGCCTAATTGAGGGGAAAATCCCAAATAATATCAAGGTCTATACTAATAGGCACTAGCCATTTCATAATCTAAACTATTGCATCAAATTTTCTCATAAAATGTTCTAAATATTCTAAGTTCCCATGTCAAGTATAAATTGGGGGTGATTAAAACAAATCAATCATAAACAAAACACAATCATAAGCCACCATATGATCCACACAACCAATAATCACCCCTAAATCACCCCAATAAGTATCCCCTTGAATAAGAACCATCAAAACATGTGGGAAATATCATAACAAGGACTTACCAATCCCATTAGAATCAAACAAGATAAAAGGCATAGCCTAAGAGGAGTTTTCCATGAAAGTTATAATCGGGACTCTTCCAATCTTTGAGTGACAAACCATTTATAAAGTATCCAAACCCATTTTTAAATATATTTGAGATTCTCCAATCACAATTTAGAAACCAAAACACATTTACCAATTTAAAACAATATTTTAAGAACCAAAAATCACTTATAAATGCCAATCGGTCATTTTTACAAATACTTGGTCTGCAAAGGTTCATAAAACAATTTCATACAAAGAAATAAATGGAGGGAAACTCTTCATTTCAAATCAAAAAATTATTATAAAAATAATACATCACTATTTAACATTAAAGAGAGGTGAAAAAAGTAGGCTATCAATGTTTCTTTAATTTAAAGGGAAAATTCAAAGTGAAACCTACCTCAATCTACAAGAACTTTGACAACAGAAACTTGAAACAACTCCATAAAGGTCCAATAAGGTTAGAACATCCAAGAGGAACCTTAACATCATAAAACCCCCAATTTAAACCCAAATATACATAAACCCTAGAGTGATAGAACCAAGGGAGAAGAGGAACCGATAAGAAAATGAGAAGAGAAGGAAGAGGGGGAAGATAAGAGGGAAATAACTTGAGAAATCACCCCAAAATTGGAATAAATCCACTTGGATTCTCCCTTAGAGAAGGAGGGGGAGTGGGGAAGAATTTAGGAGATCCTTTTAGGCCAACAAGATAAAAGGGGACGGAAAGATGTGTTTTAGGGTTAAAATATGAGAGGGAAAAAAAGAATAATTTCACATTTTTAATGAACCATGTCACTATGAACGGTTTGGCTGCACAGTTTGGGAAACCTTGCACCCGTTGTGCCCTCTTCACTAAACACACTAGAAACCCACACAGTTTTTCCACAGAGTTTTAAGAATTGTGTGCCAACCATGCGATATGGTTCTATCAAAAATTGCATATCCATGCACACACCTTCTATGCAGTTTGGGATAACCATGATCAGGTTGTGTTCCCTTGACCGGAGACACTAATAACCCACATGGTTTATCCTTGGTGCCACATGGTTTTGGATCAAATCATGTGCAACCCATACAACTCAAACTGTGTATGTTTAAAATGAACTGAAACGAGACTTATTTATAGGAGGTTGTATTATTTCCCCTTATTCATGAACCTAAACCATGCAATAGAAGAAAAGTATCTCAAAACTCAAAATTTTGATTTGAAGACTCTAAAACTCATGAGAAAACTAAAATAAAAAATGATCAACCAAAGTAAAATAAGAAAATAAAAACTGAGGTGTGACAATTATCTTTATACATAAGACAATATTTATTTACAAACTGTAAATAAAATCTCATAGTGTCTAAAATCAACACAGATATTATGTTTATGGTAAGTGATGGTACATAATAACAATTATTTAGTACAAGAACCATCCCACTAGGAAAAATAAGATGATAATCTCCCACTATTTACATCTCGGAGATCTACTTCACCTTTTTCAATTGTCTCAAATATACTTGGTTCCTGTATTTGAATAAAAATTTGTGAGACACATTTAGTATCTAATACCCAACTTGTATAAATAGATAGATTTCATTCAATGAAAAATATATATGAAGTATAAGAATCAACTTTCTTCTTATTCCCAGCTATTAAATTCTTCTTTCAATGGAATTTCCTGCCAAATGCAAAGTAGAAAACCTCCTATTCATTTTTCTCCCTCTGTATCTTTGTCTTTTTGAAAGGGTGGTGCATTGGTTCCCATGACATAGAATTATCCCTTGATACTTTAGACTTTTATTTTCTCCTCTTGTTCTCTATAAGGACTAAAGAGTTTTATTTCTTCATATCCTTATTTACTTGAAAAAATAAATCAAAAAATCTAGGAGTGACTTATTCATGTTATTCATATTGTAATTAACAATAGAATTCGATAATCTATATGGTAAATAGAAAATAATGATATCAATTGTGATATTTTTGTTCAGTTTGAACCTAAAGGACTCAAGTATCTCAATGTTCCTGATCATCTTGAGCACATAAGGTCCTTCTTTATTTCCTTTTTATATCATGTATCTATATATATCTCTTGATATCTGATATATTTCGTTCCAATCTCTCTCCTGGTATAACTATTAGAGATAATATCGCATTTGGAAAGAATCTTTGACCTCATGCATTTCCTAAAACTCATTGGAAATAGATGACAACATGAAACACTAAACATATAAGGAATCATCTATAAAATTCATGTATTTATCTTCATCTACCTTGCTTTCTCCCTAATGGGTCTTAGCAGTAAGTGGGTATCACATTACATAAAGCTTCCAATTTGGGCGTAGTACTATCTGCAAGTTCTTGTACTGCTCCTAGAAGTTATATATGATTAGGATATTCTCTTTATCCAATATTGATTATAGTGAAATTGAATTAGTGGTGGTTTTTATTTTGATCTACAATAAATAAACTTAGTAGATTATTACTTTATCTTGATTACCAATATATATTTTCACATTATTAATTTTAAATATCTCCCACTATTTTACAAAATCCTAGTAGACCTCAACTACTAAATTCAAAATACTCCTTCTCTTGGGTATTCTAGTGGAAAGTATTATTGAAACCTCTCATCATAGTCTACAAGCTATGGCTACACCACTTCTCATAGAATTTCATGGTAGGAGTTTGACTATCCAACCACATTAACTCGCATCTCCTTAATTTGTTTATTGGAGTCTCATCTCCTACAAATAATTACTTTTCATTACTCAATGCCTTTTCTCTAAAGTTTCAAAAATCTATCTATGACTACTCCTTTGTAGCTAACTTTAGTTAATTCATCCCACTACTCTCATAATAACTCCCTGATATCAATTTGAACGCCCAACTAGGGTTGATGGGCACCTCAAAAAATCAGTTGTTCCCAAATTCGATAGATTGAAGGTATTTAATAGATTAATTTTTTTTTAGGGATTTGGTAAATTTAATCTCGACGAATGAAATCCATTTCTATTTAACATTATTTTTCTAAGTGTTTTAACTAACAAATTAACCATGGTTTTAAATAGAAAACATTCACTACACATGTTTATTTTATCTTTACATTCTTGTTTATTGTTATATTATGTGATAGTGAGTAATAAATCCACATTCATAAAATAATAAACCATGCAAGAGACAAAATAAATAAATAATGACATGATCATGATCCATTAATTATTGGTTAATACATTGAGAGAATAATATTTTAACTAATACTTTAGGGTAATTTATTAATTCAATACTTTACATGAATTGTAACACCTACAACTCCCATGCATTTCACTTGTTTGGTTTATGCCAACTCTTGACTTAAACCAATTTTCCACAAACTCATTTGGTCTTTACAATGTATACTCACATGTAGGTGATGGGAACTCAGGGTTCGAAATTACATTTAATCACTTAAATGTGGACATGATGTCCCTTATAAAAATTAAATATGGAGGGATAATGTACAAATCATCAAAATAAAACATTTATTACATTTTAAAAAACATAAATTCAATAATTAAATTAAATTAAAAATAAACCAAACATGCACGGGTTGGTATCAAATCATGATCAGTCAACATGCAATTATACGTCATAAGAAAAAATTAAATTTTCTAAAATTCAACTTGAGGGTATTTTTAATGAATTAACTTTTATTAAAATAGTTTTAATGAATTATCGATATGTCCCAAAATATAAAAAATAATTATTTAAATCCCATACAATTAAATTTTATTTTTGAAAATTTTTCATGATTTTTATAGTCTATTTAGACCTAAAGTGGATCCCTAAAATTAATTTAAGGCTTGCAATGAGTTAAATAGTTCATACTATTTGTACCCAGAAAAAATTGGTCCGACCTAGGATGGGGCATCCTTTTAAGGGAATATATATATATAGAAACACACACACAATATATATATATATATATATATAAACAAAAGTAAAAACACATCATATTTTTTAATTTGTTTTTTATAAGTTTTCCATGGAAGCATTGTGTAAGCTTCCCATTGAATCTTTGGGTAAGTTTATCATGGAATCTTTGGGTTCTCTTTTATTTTTATTTTTATTTTTTATTTTTGGAAACTAAATCAAACTTCCACAGAAAGCTTATATTTTCAATGAACTACCCAAAATAGATTTTGTTATATCCATCTATCATGCAACCTACTCACATCATGCTTCAGAAAAACATTTGTCACGCCAATATCCATTAAAGTTAAGAAAAAAATAAAACTATAATTTTTGTCACAATGTTTACGCAAAACTCATCGATCTTCGATCGGTCATATCTTTGTGGTACGAACTTGTATCGATGAAATTTAAATTTATTTAGGGCCATATTGAAACAATATTTCCTAATAATGTAAAAATTATTTGAAAATTCAAATTTTTTGACTTAAATAATTACACATTCCCACTAATACCAATTTAAGGAACAGGGCGCATCAGAAGCGTGAAACACAAGAAATTTAATTTTTTTGGGTTTGGATTCATGTTAAAACTCTAAATTCATAAAATAACTTACTCATATTTCTTAAATGATTTCATTTAATTCAATTTAAGCATGATAAATAAAATCAAATGAAAAATTAAATGGTACCTTGTTAGTTTGAAGTCTATGGTTTGATTTATTCAATATAGACGTGTTGTGGCTCAAAGGTGACAAGATAGGAGTCATATAGATCATACACACATGAAAAATAACTCCTAGATAATTAATCAATATTTATTGAGTGCTATAGTGGGAAATTTAAGATCTTTACAACATCCCTTCAATCAGGTGAAGAACGTAAACTGGATCGAGAATGCGGGATCGATCCAACCATGATCGACCTTCAGAATATCTCTCTAAGAACTTGATAGGAGAGGACAGGAAATATTATATCACTAATTTTTTTCAAATGGTGAATATATCTATCAAATAGGATAAAATGAGAATTTATACCTAGTTTATACTTTCAAAAATTTCACTTTGGTCCTTGAAAATTAATAACCTTTATTTTATAACTTTGCGCACACATATGACTTAATAAACATGTCATAAATGTCACAAATATTTTACCACTCACTTGTAACACTGTAAAATGTTATGTGATAAAATATTAACCATTAAATCATCCTGTAATCTCATAAAATAATTTAACAAACCTTTAATATCCTATGTTTATTCTAAAAATTATATTTTTTTGGTATTCATTTTTTTGATCAAATAACATGTGAATGCCTTGAGAAATAACTCCAATCATCATTATTATAAACTTTAATAATATAATTTAATTATTTTTACTTGTGATTGATCATACTTAGACATTCACTGGACCCTGTATATGGAAACCACTTCATCTTAAACTCATATTCATTAGATTAGGTGGAACTTGTGGATACACTTAGTGTGTAACCCTCTAGGTCTTTATCTCGATAGTAGTGAGGCTAACACACTAAAAAAGAGAAGAGTCTAACAACCCATCATGACCCCTAGAGAGAAATAATTTCATAGCTATGACTACCTTCTATGAAATTTTTTTGTGTAATATAATCTCTTTTTATCATGATATATCATAAAGCTGGATACACACTTATGTCATCATCCTTTTTGTTGTTTTATATATTTCATAACCTTAATGGATGTATTTACCTTATTGTACCATGTATATAGATTTAATGAAGGTATTATCATCCTGGTCAACCTAGTCCCATGAGATATCTCTTCCTCAAATTGGAAGGGACAAATTCTATATTGATTATTTAACCAATTCCATATCACCAATGATGCACCCAACATAAGATACCTCGTTATGACTTTAATGTCATGGTTTTTTCCATGCATCAAGTACGTGATCAAATGGTATACATTGATAAAAATCTCAATTCTAGAGACTAATACACATATTTGTCAATAGGAACAACCAATGACACCTAAAACATGTGGTGTTCCTATTGGCGGTTCTATCCTCATAATCTAATCTACTTGAGATCACAAAGTTTGAACTTCATGATAAGAAGTCTCAATGCTTATAAGCCCCCAATACTTGATAGTCAGACATAATCTGTGTCCCGTGAGTATGATTAATCTAGACCATAGGAAATATGTTTAATATTACTTTCATAGTATCTCTAGGTACTCATTATAGATTGTAACTACTATAACATTTTGATACGATACGTAATCTAATGACATTACCATGTAAATAGTGGATGTAGAAGTAAAAACACTATTATCGTAAGAATAAAAACATGTATACATCAAAATGTATACATGTAATTGTAATAAAAGTTCATAAAGTATTTGGATCTATGGAACACACTCACAACACCAAATGGTATTTTATGTGTGGATAAATGATAATAAGTGGTTCCCTTTTATAAGGGGGGTCACTCTTGGAATTCCTGAGAATATTAAATTAATATAAATTAATTTTCAATTCCAAATGGTTAAAAACTGGTTTATTTAAAATATAGGATGAGGATGGTTTAAATTAATCTCATAAAATAATTTTAGGATAATTTTAGGTCACATTTTTACCCTTATCATTTGGTTTTAACCCCACATTAACCCCTCTCACTCTTACCACGACAACAAGTAGTTTTACTCTTTGAGAGTTAATATAGTTACTATAAATGGTAAAATGACCCATAAATAAACCACAGTTGATATTATAAACCATATCCTAATTATTTTTATAAATATAATATATTTAGGACTTTTATATCATTTAATAGAATATTATTTATTATAATATATCATCAATGTCAATTTTCAAAACTATTCATTACTTTGATTTTAATAACATAAATACAAAAAGTAAAATTCGATAAAAATATTAAATAAAACCCTAAAATGTCATGGTAATATATCAAATTTGTGTAACACACTAATTATCTTAAATTATATTATTTCAAATATTTTTAATATCATTTGTTTGTTTTTCTATTAATTGAATATTCACAACATTGGCGATGTGTAAATATTTGAGGTAATTATTTATTCACTAAAAAATAAAAATAAATTAAAAATATGAAGATAAATATTTTATATATCAAAAAAAATATTTATAAATGAACATATCCTCTAGTTATCCTTATGTAAAAAATATTGTAGTTATTAAAAACAAGAGTTTGACATTGTTTACTTTTCTTAAAATAAAATATTATCATGGTAAAAATATCATAAAAATGGTTGTAAAAGGCCATATATTGGACCTTTGGATGATTAGGGATTATATATACTCATATAATAAAATTTAGGAAATTTTAGGGTTATTTTATAGTCCTTAATATTTATTTTTAATCGTTAATTACCCGATTTACACTTTACCGTGGTAAAAAAAAATATTAAGGTAGCTATTCATATTGACCAAAAATAAAAGGGAAAAATTTAAAAATATGAAAACACTAATTTAAAATATGGAATACATTTTTGAAAAATCAAAACACATTATTGGTATAATTTAAATTTAAATTAAACTAGAAAAATGCGATGAAAACAGTTTTTCAGAAAAATACCATTTTTAATCAAAAATTATTTTATGATAAATTCAAGTATAAAATCAATTAAAAAACCATAATTTTATTATTTAAAATAAAAATTAACTAATTATATTTTAAAACTAATCCAAAATATAATTTTACTTTTCAAATACCTTAAAATAAAAGTATAATTTTCAATAAAAATCAATTTTTTCACTATTTATTAAAAAATAAATAATTTCATAAAATTCTCAAAAATTTATCCAAATGTAATTTTGAAAAGATGAATTAAAAACTAAAATCCATTTTATCAAATTATATTTAATAATTTTAAAATTAAACTTTTATATAAAACCTTATAAGAAATGAGTTTAACAAAACAATATCTAATATTGATTTTCAAAATGACTCAATATATTTATATTGAATATAACTATCTTATTAAAGAATAATAATAAACATGAAAATGATTTATTCTACCATTACCTTGGTTGTTACATTCCCCCTCCCTTTTTGGAATTTCATCCTCCTAATTTTTATTCACTAATTAAAAAAAGTGGAAATATATTTCCCTCATAGCATTTTCATATCCCCATGTTGCTTGTTCAACCACGTGGTTTCTCCACAAATCCTTAACCTACTAAATTATCTTATTAATAAATAATTGATCTCTATGGTCAAGAATATAAATAATTTATTTTCCATAATAATTTTTATCTTCCAACTAAAGTATTTCATGGTTCAAAACATGAGATGAATCTAGCATATACTTTCTTAACATAAAAACCTAAAAAGAATTATGTGTATGGGATAAAATCAAAGGAAATGCCACTAAATAGGAAACCAATCCAAATTCCTATAAGGTCTCATATATTACAATGAACCATGGTCTTAACTTTACCTTTTTACCAAAATTCAAAACACTTTTCCATGGAGATACTTTAAGAAAAACATGATTACTTACCTCGAAAAAAATATATTTTCCTCAATTATCTACATAAATTGTGTGCCTACTATAAGCTATCCTCATATTTTTATAAATCATTTTCACCTTATCAACCACTTACTCTACAAATTATGGACCCATATGCTTTTTTCTTCTAGTTAATCCCAAAAATATGGAGTCTGGAATCATTTTACATATAAAGATTCAAAAGATGTCATCTATATACTGGAATGAAAACTGTTATTATAAAAAAACTCAACCAAATAAATATGTTGATAGAAAATTCCCTTTTAATTCATTAAACAAGCATGAAACATGTTTTCAAAGTTCTTAATTATTCATTCGGACTATCCATCAGACTATGGATGAAAAGATGTATTGAAATTTAATTCAATACCCAATTAATTCTGATGTCCTTTCCAATAATGAGAAGTAAATATAAGATCACAGTCAGAGACAATAGAAATAGGAACTCCATGTAACCTGAATATATCCTTGATATATAGTCTATAAAGCTAATCCAACGATATATTATCTCTAATAATAAGGAAATGTTTAAATTTTGTTAATCGATAAATAATAACCCAAATCACATAGTTACCTTAGGATATATTTGGAAATCCTTCCATGAAATCCATTGATATATGTTCCCTTCCAATCTGTCACTAGAAAAGGTTGAATAATTCCCTTTGGTAATTTGAGTTCTTACTTAATCTATTTACATGTCAAACATTTCATGGTGAATTTAGTAATCTCTTTTTATTTCATCCCACTAATGATACTCCTGAAGGTCTCTATACATTTTAGTGACATAAGGATGAATAGAAAATGGGGAACTATAAGCTTCACTCAACAATTCTCTCATTAAGTGGGAATAACAAGGCACACATAATCTCTTTCCATATCTCAAAAAACCTTATTTTTTAACATTAAAATTAGGAAACTTACCCTTTATAACCAACTCTACCTTTTTCTTTAAAACATGATCCTCCTTTAGAGAATGCCTAATTATTTTTAACAGAGATAATTGTACTAACCCCTAAAAAATAGAGGAGGTTCTTGTGTCCATAGATTCTAGGTCAAAATTCATCAAATCATTAACCAAGGGGTTGTATTCCAAATGTAACATGGTTAATGATCCATAATTTTTTCGAATAAAAGCATCATCTAATTTTTTTATTTTTGATGATGGAAATGAATCATGAAGACGTAATACTTGATCAGTTTCAACCATCTTCTTTTCCACATTTTAACTATTTTTGAGTGAATATATACTTCAAAATTTTATTATTAATATATATTTCACACTTTACTCCATATGAATGATCCATATAAATTTTCAAATAAAAAACCACAATAGATAATTCCAAATCACATGTAGGATAGTTTTATCATAAGGTTTTAATTGATGTGAAGCATAAGAAATTATCTAATCATTATAAATCAGGACAAAAACAAGTCCTTCAAAATAAGAATCACTATAGATGATGAAGTCACCATCCCTTAAGGGAAGGGAAAAACTGAAGCATTCAACAATTTTATTTTTAGTTCCTGAAAACAATCGTCACATTATTTTTTCCAGATTATTTTTACTTCATTTTGAGTTAACCTAGTAAATGGGCTAGAAAATCAAGCAAAGTTTTGAAAAAACCACAGGTAGTAACCCACCAATCCAAGAAAACTGTGAATATTTATGAAATTTTTTGGTCTAGTTTGTTCTTTAAAAAATTTAGTTTTATAAGGGTTAATATTAATTCCATCTTTAGAAATAAAATTTCCAAGGAAATATATTTTTTGAAAACAAAATTTACATTTTCTAAATTTTCCATACAGTTTCTTTTCTTTTAGGGTTTTAAAAATAATCATTAGGTGTATTTCATGTTCCTCATTAATTTTAGAGTATACCAGTATATAATTAATAAAAATAACCACAATATTATCCAAGAAATCATGGAAAAATATATTCATTATATTAATAAATACAAATAGAGAATTGGCCACCCTAAATGGCATAATAATAATCTCATAATTCCCATATCTAGTCCAAAATATAGTCTTCAGAACATCTTCCTCCTTCAATTTTAACTGATGATACCTTGATCTTAGATCAATATTTGAAAAATATTTCGCTCATTATATTTGATCAAACAAATCATGGATATGTGGAAAATTGTACTTGTTCTTAATAGTTATTTTATTCAAATCTTTATAATCATTGAAAACCCTTATTGAACCAACTTTATTTTTAATAAATAAAATAGGTACACCCCAAGGTGAAGTAATTTGATGAATAAAATATTTACCTATCAACTCCTTCTATTTTCTTTTCAATTAAAAAAGTTATACTTGTTCCATTCAATAAGGGTTTTTTAAAATTATCTTAGCATTAGGCACTAAGTCAATATTAAAATCAACCTCTCGATTAGGAATAACACTATAAAAATCATTATAAAAAACTTACATATATTAATTAACTACTTGAATATCACTAATTTGAAAAAATTCATTCTTTTCAATAAATTGAGTTATGAAATTTTCATAACCATATCTAATTAATTTCTTATCTTCTTAGTAGGCTATCAAAGGTATGAAATAATTTAACAAACCTTCATTGGATTTGAAATCTATATTAGTATGATAAACTAAAATTTAATCCATACCCAAAATAATATCAAACTCTACCATGGGAAGTTCAACAAGATTTGTTGGAAAGACCATCCCACTAATAACAATATTAATATTCCTATAAATCTTGGTTTTTTTTAATATTTTTACCAAAAAATTTCACTAAAATTTCTATCTTAACTTCATGAGGTGATATTCCCAATTCACTTGAAAATTTCTCAAAAATTAAGGAATGTGAATATCTATAGTCAAATAAGGTATTTCCATAATTTGAATAAAAAAGAAAAATACATCTCTCTACTTCATTTGATGGCCTAAAATCAACCATGGTAGTAGAAAAAGATTTTACCACACCCTTCTCTTTCTGATATTGGTGATTTTCACTCTATGTAACTAATTTTGGATACACGTTAGCATAATTTTCCAACTAATTAAAATTAAAACATCTCACCACTTGATGAATATCTGTTACCCCATTCTTATATTATTTAGAACTATTTTATTTTTAGTCACGATCTATATAACCAAACTTACTACACCAGTAACACTTTCCAGAACCTGTTAAACATTCCTTGAATTTTATTACCACACTTGGAGCATTTTGGGTTCCTTCTTTTAGATATTTTTTGGTTTCTTCTCCATTTCCTATCACTTTAACCATTTATTACTCTTATAATCTTGAGGAATATAAGTATCAACAAACTACATCTCATATTTCTCATAAAAATGAATAACTTTCTCATAACTTTTAAATTCTCATGTTGCTAAATATCTTCAAAAAGTTGTTTTCAAACCAGAGTAAAATCTATTAATTTTACTATCAATGACATGAACAAAATTTGGTATGTACATGACTGGTCTTGTAAATTTGGATTCATACGTAGTCATATAATCTTCATATTTCTACCTTAGTTCTAGGAATTTTTTCCCTATTTTGAGTGGAAAACCCTTATAAAAATATTTCTCTAGAAAAATATTCTTAAATTTTTTCCATTCCATAGAATCAGGATGATATTTCTCTCTAGTTTTCCTAACCATAGACCACCATCAATCGGTTTTTCCTTCAAAATGATATACTAAAAGGGTTTCCTTTTAATGTTTCGAACATCCCATGACTTAAAATATCTTCTCTTGGGAATTGATCCATCCCTCAGCTACCACTAGGTCAGAATATACAATAAATTATAAAGGATGTTGCCTCATAAAATTCTTTACTATCATCATGATTCTTTGTGGTAGATCTAGCTGATCTCTATCAAAGATTACACCACCAATTATATCTTTGTAAACTAATCCATCACCACAAAAAAACTACTCCATTACAATTTCAGCCATTCCAGGATGCTGATTCGAGAATATATTGTCCCCTTAGATCCTTCACAATAAAACCTCCATATTAAATCTACTAAAAAACATTCTAAACAAACATATTTTAAATGAATCAATATAAAAATATTAAAATTCTATATCATCTTAACCATTAATTAATTTATTTTAAGGTTATTCTATTGTAATTATCTTAACCCCTAAAGTTTTCAAACCCCTCCTATGATACCAACTGTAAGTACCTAGCCTTAAATACTACTTAATCTAGTGTATTTAGACCATATTTCATTTTATTTCATTCCCAAGGATATTTTAGGTTTAGAGTTATATAGATTTAGGTTATAAATATTACATAACAATCCTATATATATACGAAGTGGACACTTATAATTGGTATCATTTTTTACATAAAATAAATCTTTTAAAATAAAAAATGATTTATTTTCATGAAAAATATTCATGGATTTTAATTTGATTTATTCCTTGTTCTTACCCATCCTTAAACCCTATGAAAAATATTTTAATGTATGGGATGAGAACAAAAACTCAGTAAGGGACATAAAAAATAAGAAAACCATTAGTATATTGAAAACATAAAAAGCATGAAAATTTTATATTTATCTCAATGATCTTTTAGCAGATGAAATAAATCATTTACACATAAAATTTTACACAAACTTTTTGATAAAAAACATTAAAACTCATAGAAATAAAATCAATACATTTTTTGGAAACTTATAGAATTACATTAACCACCCATATCAAAAATAACCTGGATCCTAGTTAAATCCATAGGAGAAATATCCTCGATAACTCTCTCCTTATCAATAAAGATAAGGAACATTAAACAATACATTAGAGTACTATCTGGGATCACACATTTTATAAGTTGCGTCAATCTCACCCTATGCTATTTTGGAACATCTAATGTATAAGTTGTATTATTCTCACCTGTGATCTATAATGGGGCTCAACTCATCGTATAAGCTATATCGATCTCACCCATTTCACATATAATACTCAAGTACCATATAAAAAATTATGATCGAAACTTTTCATCATAAAACCTTTAATAAAATATTCTAAACCCATATGAAAAAAATTGGATATAAAAATACCCTTTCTTCTTAAAAATTCCATTTTTAATACCAAAATACCCAAAAAAAGGTAAAGAGGTTTTTTATTTGAAGAAAACATGAAATATTGTAGAGGAATCCAAACATGAAATAACATTTTTGGGGGTGGGAAATTTTTTTATTTTCATATACATTAAAATAGAACATTATTTTTTTTTAAATAAAGTAAAACACTCTATAAACAATCCTTTTGAAAACCTTTGAAGTAAATTTAAATAAAATCATTTATTAAAATCTAAAAACTATGCACATAATAAAGAAACCATTTTCTTTGAAAAGAAATATGAGAAATAATAAAGGAAATATTAAACTATTGAGTCATCATGTTGTTGAGAAATTCCATTCAAGTAGTATATGTAAAAATATACATTACTTTTTACCTTTGTAAAATGAGTTGAAATAGGAACTTTAAAAGAGGATTTTTAAAATAAATCCCCTTACTTTGAGTCCAACTCATCACCTATGTTCCTTATCTTCTTGAATAAAAAATTTATGCTAATTTTATACTTTATTAATAACCTTTTTCGTGTTAATTATTCTTTTATTTCATTTAATACCATGTTATATATAATTACTTAATCATTTAAATCCTATATCGGGTGTTTTGATGATATTTGGATCATATGCCAGAAATGAATTTGGTAGGTTAACTATGAAAAAGGTCATTATTTCATCATCACCATATTAATAATAATAATTAATGGTTATAATTTTTATAATTTTTATAAATCAATTATAATTTTAAATCCAACCATTAAATATGGTTTTGATAAATGAACTATGTTACAACCATGTAGACGGTAGGTCGTACGTACCCATGAGTAGCGTTTTCATTTTTAAACAATCATTATGAAAATAAGGTAGGTATTATTTTACCTTTAAATATTTATCATAATATCATAAATACAATATTACATATTTAAATATACTTACATATATCATCCATTTTATGTGGTGATGAAAAACGTATCACATCGCTTTGTGGAGGTGGTAATCCACATGTATGCACGAAGGACGTTATCCTTTCTCAGTTGAATGGAAAGGTAATAAAGTAAATGATATATTATATTTTTATAATGATAACTATTCCATTTTTATCATTTATAAACATTAATTTCACCACTATAATCTATCTATAAGATATGGTTAAGGAAAATTAATTACATCGGTTTGCAAGGCGGTTGTCCACCGTACACCCGAACAATGGTTTTGTTTCCCATTTAATGGAAGAGAAGATAGATATAGGTTATGATATTAACATAATAAAATATAAATATATGGATTATACTGATTCTATTATTTTATCATGTTTGAATCATATTTGAAGGAGGAGAAAGAAGAAATAAAACAGAAACATTTGATTAAAAACGATAACTCTTCTTCGAACAACCTCCATTGGTTAACACATTAAAACCACTAAGGTTAGTTTTATGTCAAAAAAAACCTCTAAAATGAGGTTAAGGGTTTTATTAAGTAATTTTTGTTGGTATTTTCCGAACCAAATGGGTTTTTAAGTATGAATATATGAGAATAATTGGTGTCTTTTTATAAAAGAGGGGAGGGGCACTCTTGGGATTTCTCAAAATATTAAATTAAAATAAAATAATTTTTAATTTTAAATGGGTTAAAACTAGTTTATTTTGAAGGTAATATTATTTTGTGTCATAATAATCACATACCATAATTTTTGGACAAGTTTAGCACACATTTTTACCCTTATAATTTGGTTTTAACACATTATTAACCTCTTTCACCATTAACATGATAATAAGGATTTTTATTCTTTGAGGGTTAATATAGTTACTATAAATGAAAAAAAAATCCATAAATAGACCATGGTTTATATTATAAATCATATCCTAATAAATTCTTTAATCTAAGTTTTTTATAAATTTTATATAATTTACTAATTTATTATTTATTATAATATATCATCAATATCAATTTTAAGAACTATTCATTACTTTGATTTTTATAACATCAATAAAACAAGTCAAATTAAAAAAAATATTTTAATACAACCCTAAAATTTAATTTTAATCTAAAAAATTCTTGAATCACACTAATTATCTCAAATTAAGTTATTTTTAATAACATTTATTTAATTTATCTATTAATTGAATATTTATTGCATCAATGTTGTGTAAATATTTAAGCTAATTATTTAATCAATAAAAATTAAAAAAAAATATCCAAGATAAAGATAAATCTTTTAGATTTAAAATGTCTATTTATAACCAAAAATATCCGCAGGTTATCTTTATGTTAAAAATATTATAGTTATTAAAAACAAGAGCGTTACATTTTTTACTTTTATTGAAATAAAATATTAAATGTCATAATATTTTTAAAATGGAAAAAAGGATAAATATAAGATATTTGTTTTATTATCGATGATATATAATCATATAATAAAATTTCTATGATTTTTAGGGTTATTTTATATTCTTTGTCATTTTAATTTTAACTCTTAATTACCTAATTTAGCATTTACTGTGGTTACAAAAATTATTAAAATTAGTATTAATATTAACCAAAAATAAAAGATATATATTTACCAAATATGGACCCAATGATTTAAAATATTGAATCCATTTTTTAAAATTTAAGACACATAATTGATATAATTTAAATTTAAATTAAACCATTAAAACGGGATGGAAAAAAGTTTTCAAAAAAATGCCCTTTTTAAATATAAAATGTATTTATGATAAATTAAAGTATAAAATCCATTTCCAAAAAATAATTGGATTTTTTTAAACAATAAGAAACTAATATTATTTTAAAACTAATTCTAAATAGAATTTTAATTTTCAAATACTTTAAAAAGAATGTATATTTTTCAATAAAAATCAATATTTTTCACTATTTATTGAAAAAACAATATTTTCCAGAAAATTGTCAAAAATTCATCCAAAGATAATTTTGACAAGTTGAATTAAAAAATTAAATTCATTTTTTCAAATTAAAATTTAATAATTTGAAAATTGAACTTTTAAATAAAACCTTATAATAAATGAGTTTAATAAAACTATTTCAATTTTTGATTTTCAAAATTACTCAATATATTTATAATCAATATAACTATCTTATAAAATAATACTAATAAAAATTAAAATGATTTATTCTATCATTACCTGGCTTATTACATACTTTATGAGATATCGTGAGACAAAGAGATTATATTACAAGATATGTGTTCGTAGGGAAGTTTGTTGTTGTTATGACTTTTACTTGTCTCTTTAGGGGACTTTATGGGTTGATAGTCTATTCTCCTAGTCTATGAATAGTATTACATACTATTGAGATATGGTCCTAGAGGGTTACTCACTAATCATATTAAAAATTTTAAATTATTCTAATGAATAGGAGTTTAAGACATAGTGGGCCCCACTATGGGGTCCATGATGTGTCTAAGAATGTATGATCGCCATGAAATAAATAAATACATTTTATTAGTGCTTATAATAATTAGAATTGAAATTATTTATTAAAATTATTTACAAGTCTTAAAGTAAATACATGGAAAAAATATTACATGAATGATTATTATTATGATTTTCAAGTTTTGTTTAATATTTATGGGAAAGATAACTCGAGCTAATGGCTCAACTTTATGACATAATATATTTATTATATTACAAGAAAATGATAAAAATATAAATGATATTTATGACTCATTAAATAAATCATAAGATGTCATTTATACTGAGTAATAAATATTTGGAGGTGAGGGGCCCTTTTTTGGGTATTTTTGAACCTCGTTATAAAAGGATGAGGAGGATCTCATAAAATATACTATTCTCTATGAGTTTATGAGAGCCTCTCTCTATCTACTCCTTCTTCCTATAGAAAGAAGTAGATAATTGTGCTCCTGATCTGAGTTCATATTCAGGGATCGGTAGATCGTCATTGTGGTGATTGTCAGTACATCGAAGGCATTGTTGGATTTCCATGCTAGCACCTAGGTTGCAATAATCAGTGATCTCGTTGACTTTTGAAGTGTGTGTGGGTGATTTAGAGGGGTTAAGTTTTGGATCTATCTAGAAATGATCACTAGTGTTGAATTATTTATGAATTCAACTTCATATCAAATAAGGTAACTGTTCATTTTATATTTTTTACATCAATAAATTAATGTGTGATCCTCATACCTTACTGGGGATCATATCGCTAGATATAAAGAAGTTAAGTCACTTTGATGATGAATTTTTTTTAAATCTTTGGCTTTCCCAAATGCCCTAGTACCAATAATTGGTATCCTAGGGATCGCATAAAATTTATGATCCAAGAAAAAATAAATTTTCTTTAAATTAAGTATAGGTATTAATTTTAGTCCCAACAGATTCGACTGTGCATCATTACAATATCATACAGACAAGTTACAGTAATCAAAAAAAATAATACAAATATTTTGTGGTTTTTGTGAGTATAAATGGAACAACATATATTTATATATATGTTATTTTTACTAAGTTCTAGGTTCTAGTGGTTTTTCTGATGAAACCCATGTTTTTTCATTCAGTTCCAACTAGATTTCAGTGGCTAGAACTATACCATCCAGATACGCCTTTTATAAGTTTTTTTCGAAAAGGTTTAATCACATTATGCTTGATTAAATAGAAAATAAAAAAGAAAAAAAAATTAAAAATGGGGAAAGGGGTAGCTAGTATTTTGAGTAAGTATGGAAAAAAAATTAAAAATGTCTAAGTGGCAGCTGATTGAGGTACTAATAGCCAAACACTAAATTGACATGGCATATCTAACTATCCAACAAAGGTATTTTAAAAAATAATTTCAAAAGGTTTGATGACTTAAGGGTAATTAATAAAAGGAAAAAAGTTATCCTAGGCTATATGTCACCACCTACCCCACCTTTATCATCCTCCTGTATAATAGGAACCCTTTTTGCAGACTTGGTCAAGACCTCCTGCCAGGCTTCCCCATCTTTTCACCTCACTACAGATCATTACACACTGCCATGTTCCAACCCCACTCCACCGCATTGTTTGTGCTTCCCCCTAGTTCTACCCCAGTCACATTTCATCTGTTGTTCCCATCTCCCTGTCTAGAATTACCTCCTCATCATCTCAATCTATTCCATTCCCAGTGGTGGCAACCCCACTAACAATTTCTCCCACACTGGTGACCTTATGTATTGTTTTCTTCATTTCTTCGAATGGATTGTACCATCTTCAAACAACCTTTACCTTCCATCAAATGGTTTCTTCCAATCCCCTTATTAAATGACTCTTCTCCCTATCAATAAACCACCACTATGGCCTCCTTTCATAGTTTTCCTTCTCCCAATGCCACCACCATTCATGCACCCTCCTATATGAATAGACTCCCCTATTCCCACGGTCGTTTCCACTTCCATATCAATCGAGCTCCCTAGACAATCATGCTACCATCCTGAATCCACCTCATGTGGGCCTCCTTCTTCAAACCATCCAACCCACAAGTCATACCAGGTCATCCTAACCCAGTATGGGTTGGGGTGAGTCTTTCCCAACCTAGTATGGACTTGTGTAAGTTATGCCTGACCCGCAATGGGCATGGGTGGGTTCTATTTCTGGGGAAAATGTTTTATATTTACAAAAAAATAATTTAAATTATTGAATTAAATACAATAATAATTTTAAATTTAAAAAAATTAATTTTGGATTAAATTTAAATTACTTTTGGGACTGAACGAAATAAAATTATTTGAATTTAAATAATTAAATTTATTTATTTAATTGACCTCAAACTTAAAGTTATCACATTTTAATTTTTAATCACATGTTTATTTTACTTATATAGTGGTTTTGATCATTGTTTGACCTTTTTTAAATGGGTTTATTTTTATTTAATTAATTATTTCAACTGTGTGAGATGACTGTAATAATTATTTATTTATTTTTGATGGTATGTGCATCGTATTTATTATTTTAATATATATAAGGGAATGTGCATCCATCAGTATTATCTTTATGTATTTTGTGCTTCCTGAGACCCCGTCACCTTCATATAAGTATGTATATATTATAACTATGATGCTCTAAGACATAGACCATGCCAAGACGAGTCGATATCCTAGAGAGACATGGAAACATTGGACTGGGGTGCAATCTGTGACACAAGTTAAGACCTAACTCGGGTATTAAACCCTTAGGTCATGATTTATACATTAAGTTTAAATAGATAAACCAATACTATATGATCAAGAACAGTCAGATATTTTATTTAATTTATGCGTTGTTTACTATTTTGTGAAATGTATGTTTATGGGAACACATAAAATAAAAAAAATAATGTATACAGACGTAATGAATGTTTCCTATTAAAACATCGTTCAATTGTGAGTGTGATCACATGAAATGCACATATTTAATATAAAAGGATTACATTCATCAAGTAATAATAAAAATCCTTAAATTAATATTAAGTCGTAATCCTTCCATCGTTCGAATTTAAAAAAAATTGGGTGTACGGGGTGCTCGTCAGCCCTAGTTGAGGGTGGATCCTACTATTGGGGAGTTCTTATAAAATGATGGGTCAACTTAAATGAAAATGGTAGAGAATAAGTATATAAATATATCTTATTTCATCTTTAGAGAAAAATCATTGAGTAAATCAAGTTTATGATTTATAGAAGTTGAGAGTTCACTCGAAAGATCAAGGAGTCTTGAGTTAATACAGTTGGATAGTCAATTCCTAACTTAAAACTCTTTGAGTAGTGGTGTAGCCATATCTTATACTATGAGGAGTGGTTTTAGGGATCCTTTACACTAAAATAATTTAACTACTAAGTATTTTGAATCTAGTAAAGAGGGCAACTAGAGTTCGATAAAATAGTGTGATACATGTAATTATTTAATTAATCAATAATGTATAATTGGTAATCAAGATAAAAGTATCAATCTACAAGATTTTATTTTTTAGAATAATTGAAATTAATACTATAGATATACTATGATCAATTTTAAAAAATAACATGTCCAAACTGGCTTGATTTTCCAAGAGTAGAATAGACACTTACGCAAAGTACTATGATGTTGTAAATTCAAGGTACTGAATTCCCCAATACCTATTAAGCCACCTTAGAAAGTAAGGGTGTAAAAGATACTTTTTGAGGACTAGTGTGTGATGCATTTAATGTTTTCATCATGATTATATCATCAATATCCAATTATTTGAGGATACATCATAAGGACGTTGATGGTTTTACATTTTATCTCGTCTTTGAAAAGATTTTGAGGAGAAAGTGAAGTGAGATATAAATGGGGTGATGATTACATTAGATATGTGTAAATTGAAAGATAGATCGTGATCTTTCAATACATCCCATTATTATATCCTTTAACCCATTTAATAAAATTTCATTTAATATTAAAAAATTAATAGTATGGATAAAATTATTCATTACCTTTTTGGAAAGGTTCTCCAAGTTGATAAGAAATTAAGGAATAATTAATATTTCGTTGTTATAGTGAACAAGTTGAAAGGAAAGGAGAAAAGGCTAATGGAAAGTGTGATACCAAAGGCACCTTCACAACATCCTTCAATGAAAATAGAAAAAAATTATATATCAGACTATTTTCTTCACATTTCACGAGATAAGACTATAGAAGTTTAAATGCATTGAAAGAATCAAGTAGTCACTTATTCTTAAGGTATATACATCTATTATATATAATATTTTTGAAATAATTGGGTATCAAATAAAATATAACTATAATATATTTTTATTTTAATATAGTAACCATTTAATAGAATAAACATTGAAATAATTAAGGTGAATTGTCCAATATTCTAAGAAAGGGTGGTTCCTAAGTCAGTGGTGAGAAGTACACAGCTTCTATTTTCCAAGTTTAATGATTTTTGTTAAACTTTTATTGAGTATAAAAAACATTTATCTCACTTTCCATTGGACACAATGATACATTATTCCAATTTTGGAATGAATTTTGTTTGTGGTGGCTAATACTCAACTAATAGTTCATTAATTCAAAAATCATTGGCAATAACTGATGAATATAAATTCAAGACTCTAATACCCAGTTGTGACAAGATAATTATTTTTCCGATTGAACTAAAATTATTTTTAAAGGATATACCTAGTTTGGTATTTGGACTCTTTCTAATTGAATACCGTAGGTATTATTGAAACATTAACTCATTTAGTTTTAGATAAATAAACCTTTAGAAATAAAGGTAGGACATAAAGCATTTCAGATTTTTTCAGCTAAAGAGCACAAACTATTCCAAGGATAATCTAGATGTAACCCAATATAATTCATGATATTCCATTAAGAATTTTAATAAATGTAAAAATAAATTATGAAATATGCACGGTTATAATATATGAGTAGCATTAGGATCGAATGTCAGAGAATATCTTGACCAAGAAAACATTGATCACTAAAATGTATTGTGGAGTAATTCTTAAACACACATCTCCTTATACACATCAAATATATGATGTTAGTAAGTATTATCGATGATGTGTCTTTAATGAAAACATTGATCATTAAAATTTAGCGTGGATTAACGCCTAAGCACACATTTCCTTATACACGTTAAAGATATAATGTTAGTAAGGAGGATCAATGATGAGTATTTCACACAAACATTGAACATTAAAATATAGCATGTAGTAATTCCTAAATTCACATTTACTTATACACATTAGATTCATGATGTAAGTAGAAGGATCATCAATGTTGAGACTAATAACCATTATAGGAACTTCCATTATTTTCAAGATATGCTTCACAAATAGCGGAATTATCTTATAAACATATGCCAACTATTATGAAAAAAGGATATCATATGAGTTATAGTGTGATATAAATCAGTCATTTTATAATTAAATGTGTTTAGCTACAAAGATTTTGTTAATTATATAAACAAACGTTCATCAAGAAAAATATATTGTGAATCTAATGTAATTATCCTAATGGTTTAAAGGATTTTACATGAATCCCTATGATATAAAATTTATAGTCAAGTGATAGACTATATTTATATAAAAGGGTGCACATATCTATTTGAAATAGTGATATCAAGATTGAATTGGGTTTAGCCAATGCTGAAGATGAAAAAATAGTTGACAAAGGGACAAGTTACACAAGATCTTATGGAAAAGTAATATTCTAGGGACACATACCGCATAAGAAGAATGAAAGCATGGTAATTATTTTACATTCCCCATGGTTGGTGATACTTTATTCATTGATAAAAATAAATCATATAGGTAATAAGTATACAGAAATTATCTAAGATTGAAAAGATCAATTAAAATTCAATAATGGATCCATGTATAAAATTATAGGGGATTTTTATTTTAATATTATGGTGCGTATTCAAGTGATCCTATACATGGGTTGTACAAGCTTGTTACCATTAAGGATTGATTGGTTATACCAAATCCTTATTCCTAAAGACATTAGAATTTTATTAATCATAGCTACTTTATTTGATCATTATATTGGTTATTAAATGTCAATACCACCAATCTTGGAATGTTTCTATACAATGAGACCAGAAAGGGTTGTTGAACCATAGAATGCTAATAAAAGGTGAAAGTTACTAAAATTAAATTTTGGATTAAATTAAGCAAAGTGATCATATAATATTCATTGGGAATGATTTTTTTACACATATATATAAGAGGTTAGTGGGAGTGCCACTTTTTTCCAAGTTAAATATATTTGATAGCATATGGAAAACAATTATTGTTTTTATAATTAGCTAAGATCAGATTGAAAGAAACTCTCCAAAGATTGACTTAAATTAGCAACAAATGTTCTAGGAAAAAATATCTACTCGTTTTGATCTAACCATTTCTTATACCAATTCAAAAGTACATATACTGAAAACGTATTAAAAAATACTAGTTGGAATAATTTGAGAGATAATTTTTACCAATGTCACATGGAATAAATCTCTCCAATAAGACATGTGTGGGACATAAAAGGTGATTAATTTTGTGAGTTAAATTATATAATCATATATAATTGATCAATCACATATGCCATGTTATGTACTGAATATGATGTTTCCAACATATATTTTATGGTAGGAAAATATAGGTAGTATCCATGAGAACTGCATGGGAAGTAGTCAAAACTATACAATTGTACGTGAGGAAGTATAAAGGATATGTACCTTGTACATAGAGAGTAAGAGACACTAGTAATAATGGGATACAAACTAATCTTCCTTTAGATCAATATGATCTAATATCATAGTAATTATAAGGTAATAAGTAATATAATCTCATTCAAACCATTGGTATCAAAATCTATAAATATTGAGTTCTTTTCGGATTCTGAGGAAGCTAAAGAAGAAGTGTATAATATGTAATGATTTTTTCTAGTTCTTGGAGCCACACCTAGTAAGTAAAGTTTTATCATAAGATAGATTATTATAATCGTACTACATGTATTATCCAAGATGTAAAGTTTTGATGGTGGAAAAAAGGAATATACTCAGGGATATTATCTCTTGAGGAGTATTGCTCAATGAGCTGAAGTTGCAGATAGTAGAGTAGCCACATAGTAGAGACGTTTATAGCCCAACGAATAAATCCATAACTCAGAAGATAACATGATATCATCATGTGAGAGCTAATAATTATAGTTAAAAAGTTGGATATAGTTCAAGTTGGAGGGTTGTACTAGTGGTTTCCCAAGACCTAACTAAAAAAATACTTTTTAATTACCATATCATGTATACAATGAATTATGCATGAAGTATACTTACCATAATAGTGTTAATATTTCTTCATCCACTATTTCAACGGTAATGTCTATATATTAATTTTCATATCAAAAGGTAATAACAGTTTCCAAGCTATAATAAGAACCTATAGATACTATGAAATTAATCTTAAACATATATCTTATGGTCTAGTTACATCATTATGACTATAAACAGATGATTTTTGACCATCAGGTGATGGGGGGTCATAAGAATTGAGAATTATTCTCATGAGGTTCACACTTGGTGATCTCAGGTTGATGAGATCATGAGGATTGACCCGCCAATAAAAGCACTATATGTTTCATGTGTTATTGGGTGTTCTTATCTATTAACATGTTTATTGGTCTCATGACTTGATATCATTATCAATGTGTACCATTTGATCACATACTTTGATACAAGGAAAAAACCATGAAATTGAAGTTGTAGAGAGGTAGCTTTTTGTGTGTGTCTTTGGTGGTATGAAATTGGTTGAATGATCAATATATAATTTGTATCTTTTGAGCTGAGGAAGTAATATCTCGGACCTAGTTGATCAGGATGGTAGTACCTTCTTGAAATATATGGACATGGTAGAAGAATTTAAGTATATCTAATGAGTTCAAAAAATAATAAATCAAGAAATAATGATGACACGTTGTGTGCATCCTACATTATGAGATATCATGAGAAAAATAGATTATATTACATTTCGTGTGTTCACAAGAAAGGTTATCATTACTATAACTTGTCTATATCTCTTTAGGGGGCTATATGGGTTGATACAATCTACTCTCGGTCTATTAATGGTATTCATAGCTATTTTGATAAGGTCTTAGAGGGTCACACACTAAGCATATTCAAAATTCTAGCCTATTATAATGAATAGGAGTTTAGGACATGGTGGAACCCACTATGGGGTCTGGGGTATGTCCAATAATGTACGGTCTCCATGAAATAAATAAATCCATATTATTAGAGTTAAAAATAATTATTATTGAATTTATTTATTAAAATTATTTACAATGGTTAAATTAAATACATGGAAAAAATATTATATGAATGAGTATCGTTATAATATTTAAGGTTCATTTAATATTTGTGTGAATGACAAGTCGAGTTAATGCTTTTGTTTTATTATATAATATACTTATTATATTAAAATAAAGTTATAAAAATATAAATAATATTTATGACTTAGTAAAGCAGTCATAAGATGTCATTTATAGTGAATAATAAATATTTGGCCATCAGGGGCCCTTTCGATATTTTAGAACCTCACTATAAAAGGAGGAGAAGGATCTCATGAAACATACTATGCACTACAAGTTTATGAGAGAATCTATCTACTCTCACACTTCCTAGAGAGAGAATAAAATAATCAAGCTCCTGAGATGAGTAAATCTTCATAGATCGATGGATCGTAGATGAGGTGATCGTCAGGACGTCGAAGGAATTGTTAGATTTTTGTGCTATCACCGAGATGTTGATGATTGGCGATCCTATAGGATTTTGAATCATGTGTATATGATGTAGAGTAGTTTGGATTTAGATCCTATAAGAAAACATCACCAATGATGAATGTGGATTTAGATTGAATGAGGTAACTGTTCATTTAATATTTTGTAATTCAATAAATTCATGCATGATCCTAGGACCTTACTAGGAATCAGATCACCAAAGATGAAGAAGTTACATTGATTCGATGATGAAAAATTTTAAAATACTTATCCCACTGGATTCCATTGCATACCTTGGTACCAACAGGCTCTGATACCATTTTATAATGAACCAACCTGGGCTAACCTGACCCAACCCACCACATGTCCCAAAGGGGTTTTCTGGTCCCCATGGTCTATAAACTTGTACATGGGAATCAAGAATGTGAAATTGGAAATTATTTCACCCTTTAATGAAATATAATAAAGACAATAATCCCACCTGAAAATCTAGCATGACTATTTCAAACCGATTCGTGTTGTAACAGGGAAGAAAAAATGGGCTGATAGATAGTAACCAATTGTCTATTATTATGAAGGGTTTCATGTCAGGTTAGCAATTTTTTGACCCGATTCACATCGTACTAGGGAAGAAAAAATGGCCTGATAGATAGAAACAAATTATCCATTATTATGAAGGGTTTCACGTCAGGTTCACCATTTTGTTTTGACTCAATTTGTGTCATACCCTGTGTGACATGGGATTTTCATGTCCAACCCTACGGGGACTAAGTAGTGTATCCTTCTCATATTGTGAAGGAGGTTCTATAGTTGAGTGGTCCCCATAGGCGATTACAGGGGGTTGAGTATGTGTGCAATTAGTCCACATTAGGTACGATGTCATCAGATGGTCTCCGACGGGTTTATTCATGGAGCCAGAAACACCCAAAAACCCTTGTATCCATGATTCATAGACCTTATTTCCAAGTTTAGGTGCTCTTTGGACGTTGATTTGTCCAATGACACTTAAGGATTCCATTGGTTGAGAGGATGGGAGATCGGTCTCATCACACCCTTATGGGGGGAATTATTACCTACTTCGGGACTCTCTCATAGATTTAAGCAATGTTAATATGTTTGTGAATCCTTGGTTCTTTCCTAAGCATGTGTTTGTGGATTAACCCGAGGTTTTAGAATCAATCATGGATATGCATGGATTAGGAATTACTGAGATAGTTCTAGTTTAAGTTGTATGTCAAGGAACTCTGGAGTTTATCATCATCTAGGGGGGACAGAAGTCATTTCCCAATCAGGATTGAACCCATAATATGGGTTTCCTACATATCCTCATGAGAGGAATCAAAACCTATGTAGTTCGATGCCACTTAACTGCACACATCACTTCTTAAGGTCGTGCGATGAGGACTCATCCATTCAGTTTAATGTCATGCAGCTAAGACATCTAGGTGGAAGATTCCTAGTCAATATTTCATGTGGGAATTACACTGAAGTGGCCCAAGACACTCAGGAGATGCATGGTCTCCTGGGTGGATATGGCCCTACTAAGGATATGGTATGGTGAACACTAGGGTGGTTCGGGTGTTTTGTTTGGACCTCAGTGAGGCTTCCTACGTATCTCAGTTATTTGGGAATCAAATCCCTTTTATTTTGATTTAATTTGAGGATTATTTCATAAAATAGTCCTTGTTTATGGGGGCATTATAGGGTATTAACCTTTAAAAGGATCCCCTTTGAGCTCGGGCCTCTAGACTAGATTCCTATGTATCCTATTTAGAGCATGAATTAGAGTTCTCATAGTTAATTTGGGTGGGGATTACATGTGGAATCTACCCATTTGAGAATACATGGTTGGGGCTTACACCATAGAGGAGGCCTTTCTTGAAAGAGTCATGTTGGGGATTATTACTTAAGAGGATTCCCTAGTGAGTCATGGGGGAAATTATTATTGGGACTGAATTTTAATGAGAATTTCTCTTGATATCAGGCCTTAAGTAGGCACCCTATGTATCCTAGTTAGAGCAAGAATCAGATTTATACTAGTTCAATTGGGGTGGGGCTTACACATGGAAGATTCCCACTTGAGCTCAGGCCTTTAGATAGGCATCCTACATATCCTTGTTAAAGAATGAATAAGAGTTATCATAGTTCATTTCTAGATGGTGTGTATGTTTTGATCATCATTAAACTCTAAGCCCGAGTGAGACATTCTCGGTGTGAGAAACAAGAGGAATCTGTAGATCTAACAAACCATGTGTTTTTCCTTCTCCTTTTATGGAAAAGGAGGACGAAGGTGGAATAGGTAATGACTTTTATCTCAAAGGGAGAGAGGGTGGCTTTGAATGTGCCAGCTCTCAACCATGTTGATATCTAGGATAGTCACATTTGGTGATCTATTTGGACACATCTCGGGCTGAGTTGAAGAGGAGAAATAACACCCCCTCCTACAATAAGGTTAGGGGGTTTCCTCAGTGGGAGTTCCCTAAAATGGGTTTTGAGAAAGGGGTGGAACATTTATCCTATTCAAAAGGAAAGGTAGGAATTATTCCTTTAACTTATCATTGTCCCTCATCGAATGGAAAATCTAGTGATTACCCTTGATCCCTATAATGGGGAGGTACATGTTAGCATCCCAAGGTTGGACCCCAAGTTACCACGATAATGTAGACCTATAAACACTTTGAGGGTTTGTATCATTGTGGTGATTACCCACATGTCTCTTCTTACCATAGGTATGTAGACTCAGAAGGGCATGTTGATTTTCTCGATGGTCTATTCATACAAGTCTGTTTTCTTTGGAGGAGGGTTTGGCCTGATGCCTTTGGAATTTTTTGTGAAAGATCCATGGGATCATGATGGTTATGGAAGGACATGATCAGAACCAGAAGGTGGAATGCTCAAAGGAACCCCATTCCATGTACTATTTCTTCATGCAGGATAGGGATCCCTCTGTGTAGCGTACTGCTATGTATTTAGAGGATTCATTCGTGTACCAAAGTGGTTACTAGACCTAGTTGTGGTCTTCTTACTATATTGGTATGTTTCCAAAGGTTTCGTCTACATACTATGGTGGTATACAGCGTTGAAGTCCATCTGGGTAGTGGAACGATATGCAAGGTAGGGTTTCATCCGCATAGTGATGTGCTATGCGGTACGTTGGATTGAAGAAGGGGAATTGGTACTTCAGTTCAAGGGAAGTTCATACATGAGGGGATTATGGTTCATATTTCTCCAATTAGGTTCATGGTTTTCTCATATTATTATGATTCCTTCTTTTTATGTTTCACAGTGGGTTTATACCTGCTGTAAACAGTTCATAATTCCATACTTTGTAGATTATTTTCCTTCAGAGTCTTCTGTTCATAAACTCCAATATCTCTAAAAACCTGATACTTCTTTCCTTTTTCTTAAGCTCACCTTGAGGTCATTTAATAGAGTGTCGAGGAGGATATATCTATGAGTCACACAACACCTTTTGCAGAAGCCCATGGGGAAATCATCTAGCCTATAGACGAGTCGGTCAACAAAGATTTTCGGGGCTGCAATTCGCAGTGGTGGAAATCACCACCTCAATCTCAAGAACAATGCAAATCACAACACTCCACTGACCTTTCCTTGTCCATGAACTAGGTTTTTAGGGACATAATGAGGGGGAATACCTCTCTATTGTGTTTTCCCTAACAACGTGGTTCGCTAGGCTACAGTTCTCAGGTTTATAGTTCGCGGGTGGAATTTCTCTACCTCTATTATACCAACGATTTGGTTCACAGGGGATTGGTGATGTTCCTCATTTATTATGAAAACTATACAATTCACTGGCCAATTCTTCATAGCCCATCATTTCATGGGCTATCTTCATACTATTTGGTTTGTGGGAAATACCATCCACGTGCCATTCCCAAAAAACAATACACAGACCAATTTTTTCCTTTGTTGATATTATTTCTTCACTCTTCTTATCAACTTTTTAATCGATATTTTGTCTTCTTACTTAATAAAATTTGTGGTAGTATTTTCTTTCCCTTTATGGAGTTTTTAGGACTTTATAAATTCCCCCCATTAGAATAGGTTCCAATCAGGATGAAGAGGATGTTATTCCGATGTAAAAGGTAGTCCTGAACTGAACTATTTTGTGGTAGAAATATTTAATCATTAGGGGGACCCCACAAATGTATAGGGGGGCCATGCCTTTTTTCGTTTACAAGACTTCTCAACAAAAAGTTCTCCACAAAGTGATATTGTCTTTCCCTACTTCCACATACCAGTTCCTTCACGAAATCTATCATCCATGATCCGTGCGTCGCATTCCATGAATCATGAACTCTTCTTGGTCATTCTCATCAGCGAACTGACCTTTGAATCCACTAACTAAACCATGAAAATTAAAACATAAGTTTTAATTGTAGCGTAGTAATCCACTATACAGTTTTCCTACTCCGCAGACTAAACCTCAATTCAAAGAACTAAACTTTAAATTTAGAACTTTAACTTTTAATTATTCACATTGGATGACCACATAAAATGGCTCGTTACGTGGATCACCTAGTCTGTGAACCATTCAGTTCACTGGACAACATCTTTCGGAGCGTTCTATGAACTGTTTCCAATGTTTAGTACATGGAGCATTACTATAAAGACTTCTTGTAGTCCTTTTCCAATTTTTGGTCTTTTTTCTAATAATTTTGTTGGACTGAACCTTTTGAGTGGTCTTTTTAATGCAGGATAATGGATCTTCCTCTTATCTCAGTAGAAGCGACTAGGAGGAGGGAAGCTATGGTTGAGAATTATGAATACAACCTTTGTTTCTACATCATTCCTCAAGAGGTTATTCTCATAGTCCCCCTTTTTCCAGAGCTCATAGACTATCCATTGTCTATTCAGTTTCCATTTTACAACTCTGGAATCCTAGATAACATTCCCTTTCTATTGGTCAATCATAGTACTCAGATTATTCGAATCGAGGCATCCCAAGGGCGTGATCGGGCCAATATTTCTTTAACGGGAAAAATTGTGATTTCTTTTACTCAGGAGAACATGTTCAAACTGAAAGGATCTACATGGACTCAGAGTAATTTTTGTCATCATAACACCTCTTTGAGTTCGGTCATCTAGGAGTAGCAATACAATGTCAATATTTCTTGAGAGAATCTCAATGGTGGATGGAGTGCCAAATAGGACTTGAGATCCGGTGGATACTTCTCTGATGAATTGGTCTAGGAATTCTAGGTGCATCAAATTTGTTTAGAATCCCCTGGATAGTTTTAAGTAGTAAACTTGTATCATTCAGCACGTGTTTTCCAATTTTCAATCTATTCACTAGGTGAGATATTGCCCAAAATTCTTATCTGTTGGTGTTCAAGCACCGATACCTTTCACCTATTGCATGTGGAGGTGGGTATTAGTTTATGGGACATCAATCAACTCATAGGGATTCCCATTCTAGGAAACATGTATGATGAGTTTCTTCCAGCAACCAATTCCTGGGGTAATTTTGATCAAGTATCTCAGCTGGAAAGGAATTTATTGGTCATGGAAGAGGGATTAGTCAATCAACACCTCCATGATCATTCTCTTATTTCATTAAAAGATTAGATCAGGCTATTCTTGTAAGTGAATGGACCTAGGCCAAGGGTTCTCCATAGTCAAACTCACCCGACTCAATAATTATGGTGAATCCTGAGCCCATACTGCAACAACCTCAAGGCAGGTTGATACACCACCTGGGGGTATGGAATTTGCTCAGACGTACCTCTTGAGATTAGATTGGAAGGTTTCTTTGCTATGTTCTTGATTGGATGTCTCTTCCCCTATCATGATGTTTATACCGGTGTTATATATTTCATTGTGATGATGGAAGACACATTGGTAGAGGGATATCCCAATAACTTGTTCTTTCCTACCCTCACCCAAATCTATGAACTGTTAGGGAAGATGCATGAAGGTAAACCCCCACATCATCTTAGAATTTCATTTCAATTTTTGTATGTTTGGATGGAAGAGCATTTCCCCTATGAGTATCAGCATGCTATAAGGGTTCCTCATTCATACTTTCACCCAAATCTTCTCAATATTATCGTCATTCGTCCCCAATAATTGAGTATTGATGATGCAATAAAACTATTGAGTGACATCTCTTAGTTTTCTTTTTCACCTTACGTTGCACCCCATGGATCTATGATGGATAACATAAGAGTCTCTTCAGAATAGAGTTCTTATATCATTGTTCTTTGGGATATAGTTTTATCTATTCATATAGATAGGGTAACCATCTACAAACCCTACACTCCTTATAGGTTTGTCAGGAAATTTGTATTCCTTCAATAGCTCGCACCTCTTTTGGATATTTTGGTTAAGAGGGAGTCTCATCCTGTGATTATTAGCTAATTTTGGCTGGCCATGATGCGGTAGAATGTTAATATGGAAGTCATTATTCCTATAAAAATATCCTTAACTTAATTTTCATTAGAGTATACCCGATTGTGGATATCTTTCTACCTTGATAGGGTGTTCAAAAGGCCATTTCAATGGGTTTAGAGACCGTTGGTTGTTTCTGATCTTTTCCCAACCATGATAGTTGCACAATCTATTATCGTCCCTATGGTGAGAAGAAATTCTACCCACCATCACATGAATTTGGAAGGGGTTTCACCCACATAACCCATATCCATGGAAAGAGACTCATATCCCGTATCTTTGGATGATATAGTCTGTGGTCCTACCATAGATGGTCTAAGTGGGACATCACCAAGTGTTCATGAAGTTTCTACCAGTCCCCCTCATTTAGTATCGAAGGATGAACCATCTATTTAGAGGAAAATTACCCCTATTTGGGTGACTTAACTCAGGGTGCTTCCATCTATTGTAATTATTCTTCCTGATTACATACATGTTGTAGTGGAGGAGGACCAATATTATGATGCCATTATGAGGCATTAAGTTGTGTGAAAATGGGAATGGTGTCAAATCCATACTCTTTCCACATAAACACCCCTGAAAAACTTTTCCAACTCAAAGGATAACTTTTGATGACTATTTTTCGATCTAGGTTTGGTTGGATTTGATTACTGATGCCTGCATCTCTTTTCATACCAAATTTTTATAGCTTGAGAGGATCTTGCTACTTATGAAGGTGACCTCACTCAGTTCAACGCTTCTCACCATCAATGTTAGACGACGTCTCTTCCTCCTCCACTAGTCATCGAGAGGGGGGAGTATCCTCAGCATCCTCATAATGGACGGTGATGCATCTTTAATACTGTCACCAAACCTGATTCGATTCTGAGGTTTCCCTCGATTAAACTGGATCCGAAGGTCCCTGGTTTTTGAGATGGCATGCCAGTGATTCCATTATTAGCTTTGGAGTTTACAGAGGCAGAGAGCCTCTTTAATCTTATGCTGGTTGCAAGGTTTAGGAGTAAACGACCATCGGTGGATGACTTCGATAGGTTCGTCTTAGATTTTTGGGGGCTTCAAGATCGGGCGGTTGTTGGCCTATTAGATAAGAATAACTTTATGGTGCGATTTTCTTCAATGGAGGACCTTGTTTGTGCTCTGTCAAGTGCTCCTAGGAAGTGCAGTGACTGTGGTTTTCATCTATCTCAGTGGTGCTATGATTTCTATCTAAATCGCGACTCTCCTACAGTTCTAATTTGGGTAAATCTTCCTCATATGCCTCTTCCATTTCAGAATCCTTCTATTATGCGCATGTTAGGGAATGTGGTGGGTCAATTTCTCTATGTTGATTCATGTACCACCACTGTTTTTCATCCGATTAATCCATGAATGTGTGTGGAGGTAAACGTGTTGAGAGCACCGTTTGAATATGTGTGGATTGAATTCAGTGAGCAGATCTGGTGTAAAAAACCAGTTGTCTATGATCAGTGGGTGAATTTCTGCTCTTCTTTCCAATGGTTGGGTCATGCGAGTGACACATGCAGATGGGGTGGTCACCAAGGGAATAATTTAGAGCTGGTGAGGAAGGAAGTAGCTGGCATGATACAGTTCCAGCCTTTGGCAAGAAAGGGTGTTGAACCCTCAGTGTCAGGAGTCTCGGATCAGATCAAGGAGGATTTGAGGAGCCATGATAGGGGTAAATCAAGAGCAGTGCGGGTTGAGGAGACTCAAGAAAAATGTGGGAATTCACATGGATAGGAAATTGTTCTTTGGATGGAGGGATTGGTGAATGATCCGAAGAACACCATAAACCACAGTGCCTCAACTTCAGGGGCCCCCAAACAGCAATTATTAGGGTAGGGATCTGTTTTTGATGGTATACAAACTCACAATTCTTTTGTATGCTTGGGCACTGAGGTGTTTACATAGGAGATGGACTATGATACTGATGGAGGCACTTCAAAAGGTGTGGAGTCCGATGGGGATGTCGGAGCTGCTAAGGTTCAGGAGGAGGGGAAGATCTCAAAGAGGAAGAAATGGAGTGGGTGTAAGGACTACTCCAAATTGCCAAAACTGATGGAAACACAGTCAGGAAAAAATCAAAATCTTGGAGATTTTAGTATGCATGATATTTACACCAACCAGCCATCAAAGGTTGAGGGTGTTGCTAAGGGCAAGGAGCCCCTTGAGGGCCAATAAAATATGGTGTGATGTCTTGTTCTGATAGATATTAATTTGCACACAAAGTTAATTGGAAGTGAAGAGGGACTCAAGGGTAATGACTCTATGCACACGATTGACAAAGGTGGAGTGCCTTTAGGAATGATAAAGAAAATTTTAGTGGTATTTCCAGACCTTCATATAGTGATATTGTTAAAAAAGGAAAAATAAGATTCTTGAATGTGAAGGAATTATGCCAGCTACTTTAGGGAGAAAGATGAGGAAGTACTATTCTTACCTGCCAAAACCAATGAAGACCCAATATTCTTCTATGAGGTAAAGAGGGGTTGTCCTCGCTTTTAAAAAATATTTTGTGGTCAATCATCCATTTCTGGCACTGCTCTCATTGGAGCAACCGAAGTATACCAATCTCTTGTTGCAGTATAACACAATTTCTGAGTGGGAATCAGCCACTGCGAAGGAGGATCCTTATGATGGATGTGGTGAATGGTACGGTTATTATGATATGTAGCTGATTCTTTTGGTTTTTTTTGGTTTGGGTTCATGGTGTTTTTAGGTGGTATGTTTTGTAGTCATGTTTGGTTTATCACTTTTCCTTAAAAGTGTTTGTTGGTTTCTCACTTTTTCTTCAAAAGTGTTTGGAAAATAAAAATTTTAATTTTCAGCATCATTTAGAGGATGAAGAAGCTAGTTCTCATGACTAGGTTATTTCCTAGATAGAGGAACTATGCAAGTACGAGGATCATATGGATAGACTAAAAGTGCAACTATCATCATCAAGTGCTAATTTTGAGGCTGTAAAATAGAAAGGGAAAGACCTCTAGACTATTATGAAGTGAGTACACCCAATGGTTGAAATAGAATCTAAATGGAGGGATTCTTTGGAATAGTCCCTTGATGGCCCTTGTCGGGTGGTTATCAACCTGATAGAAAGAGAAATTCGTGCCTCATTTTAATCCATTAGACTTCCCTATACCATCTTTATTTTGACATTGGGAGATACTTCGAATTTTGGATGTCCCTCCCTCTCGTACTTCTTTTGATAAAACAGAAACATTTTGATTACTAGTGTTCTTATTTTACTTTTTCTTGAAATATCAATCATTTATGATCAACTGTAATTGAAACCATAAACTCAACCAGATATTAATTTGAGTCACGATATGGGATAAAGTAAATAATCAAATCATTACCTATTTTTTACTTGAGTGGTGGGACTCAACGATCGTAGTTGGACTCTTTCTAGGGTCACATGGAAGACCCTAAAACCTTTGTTCCTTTTTCATTTTCACCTTAATTTTTTCCTAAAAATGTTATGGTGTGGGCTTATCAGGTATAAATTTACTTTTTATTAGGCTATCCTTTGTGGGTTTTTGACTTAACAAGCTTTTGCGTCTCCTAATGATTTTTTATTGTTCGATGTTTTTCCTAAACCATATGTAGTATAGGTTTAGAGAGCTTGTACTCGACTTTTATCCAGTGTTCCCTTTGGGGGTTTTCACCCCGGTGGGTGTTGTGTCTTTTTTCATTGGCACTTTAGAGTCTTTAAAACTATACTATCATCACTGATGTTTTAGGTTGAATATCTTTGACCATGACTTGCAGTGTAAGGGACACAATTTAGGAATCATTAACCGAGAATGTCCCGAAAACTTTCAGACATGGATGAAGGATTTTTCTTAACCCTGACTTTTGATTTCTGGATATAGGACATGATATGGGGCATGGAATCCATGGGGAATATGGAAGTGTAAAAGGCCTCTCCTAAGGATGAATTTTCCTTTGGTTGATAGGCCATTTATGTGGTCAATGTATGTAGAGTCATCGGGGCATTGTGTGCATAATAAAATAAAGGATTCTGCAGGACTTTGACCTTCCATTTCCAATGGCTAGGAAATTTTATAGAATTTTGTTTTTTTTTTGCTGTTGAGGGCCATAGTGGGTGTCCTATTAAGGGAATAATGTCTAAAAGTATGGGGTAATTTATATTGGTTCTAGTTTAGAATCCATTCATGCGCGAATTTAACTTGTGCAAAGTAGGTCTAATGCATGGTGAAGTTTAACATCGTACAACTGAGACTTTTGAGACTTATGGTTTAAAGTATTTTTATTACTCTAACCAGAGGGGGGAAACAATTTTCCTTTTCCATGACAATTCAGCCAGCAATGTTCTATCACCTTTAGGAATGAGGGGGGAAATATGTAAATTATAATCCAAGGGGTTTCCAAAACTAGGGAATAAGGTGAGACATAGATGTCACAGGGGAATATGGAATAGGAAAATCCTCTCTTGAGGATGAATTTTCCTTTGGTTGACATGCCATTTTTTTGGGAAACATATGTAGAGCTACGGGGGCATTGCGTGAATAGTTAAATATAGGTGTTTGTAAAACACTAACCATCCATTTTTAGTGGCTAGGTATGGTTATGAGGATTAAAAACTTTATTTATATAGAGTATGGTGTGTGAAGTGGGGTGCCTGATCATAAAAATGGGGAATTTCAAGTTGAAATTTACCGGGAATTGGTGGAGGCATTTTTGTCCCATCCATGTGTCTTGTTTCCTTAAGAAAGTTTGACCCTTAAGCAGGTGGGGATGGGACAATAATGTTTCATGGATGGATCAAACATATTATATTTGGATTCCACTATGCATATTGTGATGATAAGATTCAATATTTACATACTTATTTTAAGGATCATTCCTATGCAGATCTAATTTGTGCATATGGATGTGGAATTTTTGTTTTGGATACGGATTCATCAATAAGGCAGGGTGTATGTCAAACTTTCCTATGCAGATTCATTTCTTGTACACGATCATGAGGGGAAATATCCTTTTGATGTGACCTGCCCTAAGGGTGAATGTTGGGCATCAAGTATTGTGCAATTTAAACATCATACAATTTGGACATTGATATAGAATCCCTGAGTAATTGGAGGGTAATTGAGCCAGGATGTTCTAACATGTCCAGGACATGGGTAGGGAGGAGAGTGTAAACCATGGTTTTAAGGGCTCTTGGATCAGGAGAAATGAAATGGGGCTTGGATGTTGTTAGGCATATGAAAATAGGAAAAGCCTCTCCTGGGGAAGAATTTGCCTTTGGTTGACAAGCCATTTTTTAGGCAACATATGAAGAGATATGAGGGAATGTGTGCATATTCAAAAAAAGGTGTTTATAGGAAATTGATCTTCCATTACCAATGACCATTAAGGATTATGATGATCCAATATCACTCAAATCAAGGAGTTTGATGAATGGTGAGAGTTGGTTTGGACATATCAGAAACACTCGGGTCATGATTATTCAGGAAATTGGGAGTATCTCTACATAGATTTAAACTATAAATGAGGTGTGACATTTTGATTCCCCTATCAGATCAAGGCCCAATTTTGAAGATCTAGGTGTCCCAAGATCAGATTCCCTACACAAGTTTGGTTTGTGCACAAGGAGTGGGGGAATTTTAGCTATATTTGGGGTACCTTGTAGTTTAATGTAATATGGTTATGAATTTAGGTTTCCCATTATGGAGATGAAAATACTAATATTAATTTTAAATTCATGCTAGTAGGATCAGTCATTGTAGATTTATTTGACCTGGCTCTGTGAGGAATCCCCGATCAAAATTCCTAAGCCCGCATGATCTATGCTCAGCGTGAGAAACAAGGGGCGGCAAGGGTTTCACTCAACCACCTAGGGATGGTAGGATTAAAGAAAAGAGAATTGTTGGTCCATGCAGTTTAATGTCACGTGGTGAGGACATGGGTGACTAGATGTGAATGAGATAGCTATTATGGTCCCATGCAGTTTTAAGTCTTGTGGAAAGGAAATTGACAACACAGTTTAACATCATGTTGTAGGGATGAAATATCAAAGAGATCATGTGTAAATATGAGATAAATAGGTTGGGATATTCCTCATACACCCCAGACATGAGTGGGGGAAGGTGTAAACTATGTTTTTGGGAGCCCTTGAGTCAAGATAGATGATGTGAGTCTTAGGTTTCAATGGGAATACAGAAGTAGAAACAACCTCTCTCAGAGATTAATTTTCCTTTGGTTGATAGTCCATTTTTTGGGAAACATATGCAAATCTGTCGGGGCATTGTATTCATAGTTATAAAAAGGTGTCTGTAAGACACTATCCATCCATTTCTGATAGTTATGGTTGATTATAGTGATATGATACTTCCTGGGGTATGGAGTTTGATGGATGAAAAGGGGATGTCTGGGTATATGAGAAATATCTAGACCATGATTAGTTCTGAGGTAAAAGACCCTCCACATAAATATGATTTATATATGAAGGTAAAAATGGTCTATTGACACTTTCTAAATTTAGTATTATAGATTTTAAATCCCCTATATCTATTTTCATTTCACATGTAGAAGATTGGGGGCATTTTTTGGTTTTATTCTGCAAGTATGGATCCAGGATTTACAGCCCTAGTGTCGCTACGTATCTCGTTATACCAAGAATCAAGCCACATGTAGTTCTTGAGATACCTTACAGTTTAATATTGTGTGGTTAGGACTTCTTTGGTCATGCAGTTTAACATCATGTGGTTAGGACTCATGAATTTCCCAGTGTAGGTCTGGCTTATATGCAGGGGGAGATATTTTTTTCATGGCGACTAAACCTGGGAAGGCCCTGGTGTCACTACATGTCCCATTGATGGATGGGAATCAAAACACACATATTTCTGGTCTCCTATGTATTTTAACGTCATATGGTAATTATGAGAGTGAACTAATGTGAAAAGGATGAGGTGAGTGAAGTGTTGGACTTGAAACTCATGGAGGTTTCCTACGTATCCTAGTTAGTTGGGAATCAATGTACATATAGTTTTCAAAAAAAAATCCATGTGGGGGTCTAACCCATACACAAGAAAGGAGTAGTTTTTTTGAATGGTGGATAGAGTAGGATAAAGGATTTGGGTGTCACTACATATCCTATGAGGTAAAGAATGAATCCACACGTAGTTCTTGAAAACTCTCTGTTCCAATCTGACCTGTGCACAAAGAGGGTAAATTTGTATCATATGGTGGATAGACCAAGACATAGGTTCAATGTGTCTCTATGTATCCTGTGAGGGAAGGAATCAATCCATATGTAGTTCTTGAGGTACCCTGTAATTTAACGCCATGCAGTTATGAATTTTCATGGATTCCCATGTGCAAGCATGACTTGTACTCAAGGAGTGGAGCATTGTTGACTTTGACTGGTGGATAGAACAGGATTTTGAATCTAGGTGTCACTACATATCCCATTTATTAATGGGAATCAATCCATACATAGTTCAAATATACACTCTCTACACTGGTCTGACCCATACACAGAAGGGGGGGTTTACCTTTCCCTCAAAAAGATTTGATTTAATCACAACAAGACATTATACCATAAAAAATGATCACTATGTAGTTTAACATCTTATGGTAAGTATGAAGATTCTAAGCAGTCTAATGTCGTACAACATGGATGCATATGTCATGAATTTTAACATCTTGCAGCTAAGACGAGTTCATCATGCAGTTTAATGTCATGATATTAGGACCATTTCTATATAGTTTAACATCGTGCAACATAGACGTAGGTAGTGCTATGAAGTTTAACATCATGTATCTAAGATAAGTTCATCATGCAGTTTAATTCCATGTGATCAGGAACATTTCCATACAATTTAACATCGTGTAACATAGACTTAGGCGGTGATATGTAGTTTAATGACATGTAGCTAAGATGAGTTTGATATGATTACACACAGTATTTCTTCCAGAACCTTGAATTAGTGGGAGATGTGGTGAGATTTCCATCCATTGAAATTGAGTCATATACTCCATTAGATTAGACCCTATGTATAATATATGGTCCTTCCCATTTTGGATCCAACTTTGGAGGTTAATTTTTGAGTATTATTGGGGTTATAAGGACCAACACCGTTTATTCTTAGAGGAAAGATTGGAGGTGAAACTTATTATTTAAGTCTCATGAAATCAAGTTTTGGTAAACTTCCAAATGGGGAAGAGTGTGCAATATTTTATCATCCAACTACTCCATCTCATTGAACTATTTTTGAGACTGCTCATCTGTGGACTATTGATCACAGATAGCCATGCGAATTGATGGTAATTGAACTTCAATGGGTAGAATTTCCTCTGTCCCATATACTAATGAGTACGAGGTTTCTTGATTGTCATTGCAGGTCATGGTCTAGTAAGCCCACATGGCACAAAAAATCATATCCAGGCTTGATTTCTTGTCTTGGTCTACCATCTTCTAGATTATATTGTATAGGGTCTTGTTGAAGGACTCTATCTTCTCGTTGGTCATTTCATGATAATGGGATGAACGATTAGCCTTGATGTCATGCTCCTGATATAGCTTGTCCAGTTCAATAGAGTAGAAATTGGTGTCATTGATTGTCAGTATTGTATGAGGGACACTAAACCTGGTGATGATGTTGGATTTCACAAATATGACAATGAATCTTTTCATGACATCTTTGAGAGGTAGTGTTTCTGCCCATTTTGAAAATAATTCAGTTGTTGTGAGAATATATTTGAATTGTATGGCTATAGTGGGAGGGTATAGTCTCACCACATCCATTACCCATATAGAAAATAAACAGGAGTACTTGTATTTATGAAGTAACTCCAGGGGTTGGTGTATGAAATTTTCATTAACTTGGAAGTAATGACACTTCCTGGTGAATGTGGCACAATCATGCATCATGGTGGACCAATAGTACCAAAGCCTTTGAATATGATGTGAGATCTTGGACACTGATTGATGTGTTTCGCAAGTTCTGACATGCACTAATTTTATGAAGATTGTGGTCTCTTCTCCATCAATGCACCTAAGAAGGACTCTATCAAAGCATTGCTTATAAAGGACCTTATACCAGTTTGTGTCATCATACATCATGAAGTTGATTGCCCATCTATGGATTTTCTCCCTTCCAGCCCTATTTGGTGGGATCTCTCCCCTTTTAAGGTAATCTACAATGGGATTCATCCATCCAGTGGTAGGACCATAAGTCTTAGAGATGGGAATTAATTAATTAATTTCTTCTGTTTTGGTCTGAATGAATGGTAAAACCATCTGTTGGGGGGAAGTGTCGATGACTGTTTCATTCTGATTTGGGTCAACTAGAGCTTTGGCTACATTTTCCAATGCATCGGCTTGCAAATTTTGTGGCCAGGGGACATTAGTCAATTTTGGATCTGAAGGGAATTCTTCCATTAGTTCTCAAACATGGTTCATCAAAGGGATTGACTCCTATTTCTTGATAGCATAGTCACCATTTACTTGATTGATAAGCAGTTCTGAATCACCTTTAATCTTTAGGAATTTTTCTTGTTCTTGAAGTGACAACTCTAGGCCTACAATGAGGGCCTAGTACTTTGCTTAATTTTTCATGAATCATATTGATAGTAGGAAGGAATAGGGAAGAACTTCTTTTTCTAGGGATATGAGTATGACTCCCAAACCTACTTTTTTGAACTAGGAGTCTTTCATTATTTTTCCTATCAGGCTTCTGGAGGCACCATCGAAGTGCATTTCCCACATCTGGGAGTTATCTTGAATAGAGAACACTTCCTCATTAGGTAGATCAACATATAATGGGGCCACCTCTATTGAGTAATTATCTTCCATGAAATATTCTAATGCCTAGCCTTTGATGGATTTTTGCGGTATGAACTGTAAATATTGGATGGCTAATAATATACTTGATCGAGTTTCTGCGTGATACCAAGTAGACTTCGTGGTGCTATATGTAATTCCTTAGCTTCTGGACCACAAATATTAATGTAAGTAAACTCTTCTAGATATTCTAATAAATATTCTTAGCATCGATCATGGTTCAGCTAAGGTAATAGAGACTATTCTCACTATCGGCATTATTCTTCTATGTGAGGAAGGCACTTAGGGATCGCTTCAAGGAGGTTACATACAAAATGAGTGGTCTTCCTTTAATAGGAAGAATTATCACCATTGGAATTAATAGATATTTCTTGACATTTTTTAATTCTTCTTGATAGTCTCCAGTCCATTGATATTCTACCCCTTTCTTCATCAACCTAGTGAAGGGAAATCATTTTCCTACAATGTTGGATATAAAGCACCGAATATAGTCCATGTGTCCTTGGATTCCTCTCAAATCGTTGAGGTTTCAAGGAGGTGACATTATAAGGATGACATTTTTCTTCTTAGGTTCGACTTTGATGCCTCAGTGGCATACGATGAAGATGAGGAATTTTCCCAAGGTAACACCGAAATAATTATTTAGGGGGTTCATTTTTAGACTTTTTTTTCATAGTTTATTGAAGATGGTTTCAAGATCTATTAGATGATCCAAACTTTGTCCTGACTTAACAACCAAATCATCCACATAGAATTCAATGAAATTTCCCAAGAAGGGTTGGAAAATGCGGTGCATGGTGCACTGATATGCAGCACCAGCATTTTTCAAATTGAAGTGCATTACCTTGTAGAAAAATACTCCCTGAGGAGCCCTAAAGGTGGTGGCTTATTCATATTCTTTGGCCATTTAGATATGGTTATATCCTGAATAGTCATCCATAAAAGAGAGAGACTCATATCCAGTAGTTACATCGATCAGTAATTCTATGATTAGGACTTGGAAATCATCTTTCAGGCAGTGCCAGTTGAGGTCCCTAAAATCGATGTTAACCCTGATCTGACTATTTTTCTTCTTGATGGGGATAATTTTAGTTATCCATATGGGGTATTGGACCTCCCTAATGATGTAATATCTAATGATTTTGTCGACTTTAGCCTCTATCTTGGCAGCATGGGTCAGGTGCGTCCTTCTAGTAGCTTGCTTATAACCACGGTGGTCTTATGGTAGGCCTGGGTGGTGAGTTGAAACCTCTATATCAAGACCTGGTATTTATATATAATTAAAAGAGAAAAAATCTCAATTACTCATTAGGAAAGAGGACTATACCTCTTTCTCTTCGAAATTCATGGTTTCACTAACCAAGCTGGGACGCGGGTCTTCTTCCATACCCAAGTTTATTTCTATGAGTTTATCAATGGTGGTAGAGACACCTTCCTCAAATTCTAGAGGGTAATACCTTAGGTCTTTTTATTCCTCTTTTGTATCCTCATCATCTTCCTCTTCATCTTCTGATATGTAAACAATCCTTGAAACTATTTCTCCATAGCGAAGGGAAGAATTTCAATTTTGGTGTTGATGAGGTGAATCCATCTCTTCTGCCTCAACCATCGGTGGGGGGTTCTATAGAGAAAATGTAGTGAGGGGTAAAATAGTTTCCTTATCTTCTTTGAGTGATGAAACACTTCCTCCATCCTTAGGGGGTGAGGAAAGTATTTATTAGAGTTTTGATGATGGTTTGGGGGCATTTCTATCTGATTCCTCACCATTATCTTAGGGTTCTGTGAGTTTTTCAATATTATCAAGCTCGACGACCATGACCAAAATCATGAGGGTTGTTGAATACACATCTGAATTTGGAATTGTGATTTCAATATGATTGTTGGGCAGTATGTATCCTTCACCGAGATTCTTAAGGGGATCGTTAGGAAACATTTCCAAACCATTTGGGGCGGTGACCCAATCAATTTTGTCAGCTGAGGGTTGTTTCCCCTTTAGTTTATAGAACCCATCATTAATATAGTGTGATTCACATAGGTATAATGGGGCCTTATTGGAATTCAGTGACCCACTCTGTCCATTAATTCTATATTTCAGTCATTGATGGTACGAGGATGGGATTTCTGCGTGTTTATGCATCCAGGGCCTCCCTAGAAGGGCGTTGAAGGCTATATTATTTCAGACCACCAGAAATTTTGGGTGATCTATGAGGTCACCTAATTGGGTTTCAAGATTAATTTGTCCTAATGAATTCTACTCTCTCTTTTTGTATCCCAACAGGGTCATGGTGAAGGTTGTCAGAACATCCTCATTGTAGCCCAGCTGACGAAGTATCTGCAGTAGGTGGATATTAACCCTAGAGCCATTGTTAATGAAGACTTTTTGGATATCAATAAAAATTATTATTCCAAACACATATAAGGGTTTCTTGTGTCCTTTAATGATGGATTATTCATCTTGATTTGTAAAGGAGATAACTTTATGGCATTCTGTAGGATTGGTCTCTATCTGGTAGACTTCTGTGGTGGCCACCTTAGCTTTAAACTCTTGGAGACTTAGAAAAGTTTTGATGAGTGCTTCCCTGAGATCTGCTGATAGATTCATTGCATCCATGATTGAGAGATTAGCTAGTACTAAAGATAAATATTTTATAATTTCATATTTCTGATCTAAAATAAAGTTATTCCTAGCTTGGAGATGCTCTTTTATAGGATTTTTAGGGGGTTGATCATTTGATGAAGACGGGTCGACCCTTGGGATCAAAGTCGGAGGAGCTTCCATCCTTTGTGAAATGGGTTAGTCATGTCTGCCCAGATGGTGAGGGAAATTATTCATATGTTCTACCTCTAATAGATATTTTAGAAGTATTGGAATAGGGTGGATTTTTTGTGGGGCGGGAGAATTTTCTTGTCCCTTTCAGATCCTCTATAGGATCCTTCTGTGGGTTTCTGCAACACTGATGGTTTGAGCGGGGGTATGACCATAAGCTTGATTTATATCATGGATACATATCCCTTAATATCCCTAGATTCTATGGATTCTTCCTCTGATAGATGTTTCTGATGGATTGGAATGGGTGGATTTTTGTGGGGGTAGGAGAATTTTCCTATCCCTATCAGATCCACTAGAGGGTCCTTTCGCGAGTTTCTGCAACACTGTCAGTTTGAGTGGGGGTGAATCCATAAGCTTGATTTCTTCCATGGATGTGTCTCCCTTTATATCCATGGGTTTTGTGTCTTCTTCCTCTGAGCACCCAATTGGTCATGGGGAATTCTGGTTTATAATCATATTCATTGTCAAATAAGGGATCCATCGAGTGGATGACATGGATGGATCCAAAAATTAGATCCTCTTCTGATGACGACTTTTCCTTATTATCTACCCCTGGTGGTGCTATTTGTGGGGTAGTGCCCATATTTTCGGATTCGATGGCATGAAATAAGATAGCTTCAAATCCAACTGTGTATTTGGTTCAAGTTCATCTTCCTACTCTTTCTTTTATCCCTTTTGATTGGGTTTCTTGTTGGGTGATCTGCCTTTGGAGGGTTATGGGGACAAGGATGTCGACCATGTTGAATCGGGAGCTGTCTGAGGCATAGTCAGTTACTTCAACTATGTTTGGAGGATACTATGGGATCATTTGAATATTTTTTGAGTCATACAACTATCAAATTTTTCTTCTTTTTGTTAAAAACTTTTTTCCACTTCCCTTCTTCATTCGGATTAGTAGTGGAAACATGCACCGCTTCCACTGGCAGTGGTACCAGCTTGACTTGTCCAGAATCTATCATCTTTTGTAGGAGGTCTTTAAAGAAAAATAATTCCCAGATGTTGTGCCCCAATATTTGGTGTAAGGGAATGTAATATGGCCGATCATCAAGACCTACTTCATCATCCCATTTTGGATCTGAAAGCTGAAGCAAGTTGAAATTCATGGAAGCTAAAAAGTGTCCACATACTTGATCATCTGAGAATGAATGCACTTTATTTCTAAATTCATCAAATTGAGTTCTTTTTTCCCCTCCCCACTCATCCTGTCGAGGTGGGGTGTGGCTACTAAAGTCTGGAGGGCCCTGTATGATTTGGTGGGGTCCTTGGAGCTGGATCTGGTACAGGGGGTAACTTAAGCGTGATAGAAGCTGCTTCAACTCTTCCTGCTCTTTTTACTGGGGATTATGGGGCTTCCCGAAACATGAGATTAGTTTTTTTCAAGGAATATTCTATCCTTTTAGTGATGGTGGAGAAGTCCCAGAACCCACTTGTATATTTCATCAGAATAAGTGGTGTTCACAGCTCATTACAGAGGTTGTTTATGCACATAGACAACATCTCATCTTTGGGGAGTGGTCGGTTCAAGGAGTAAGTAAGACCATTCCATATGAAAATTAAGTCTTAAACTCTCTCATTATCTCACTATTTTTAGTTCATGATTTCAATGACTATTATTTTTGGCAATGTTGAGCTGAATTATAATAGTAACTAGCACCATAGATCCTCTCATCCTGTTATTGAGTTGGCTTGAAAACCAGTGTACCATACAAAGGCTGAGCCTTATAGGGTTCTCACAAAGCATCCGAGCTTCATAGCTTCTTGTTTCTCTAGGGTTCCCATCATGGGATCATAGTAAGAAGAGTAGTGCATTGGATGCTGATTTGGCTCCCCTGATCCATTGAACACGAGGAATACGAGGTTCCCAAAATTTGGTGGCAGGGGACGTTGCTTACCCAATCGGAGCAGGGCTTCCATTCTAGTTGTATCGAAGTGTGTCATCATCCCATTACTTCCATTAAAGTTTTGAATAACTCAATGGTGTTCAAGATCCCTTGATGCATGTACTGTTGTACCTTATCATGAGTGAGTGAAATAGGGGGAATTATTTGATGTGACGGCACTACTGGAACTTGTGGTGGACACCTAAATGGGGGAATACTTTTTGGATTCACCTGAATTTATTCTAGTTGCTTCCTCAATGGAGGTAAGTCTTGATATCCTTCTGGAATTTGGTTCAAATAGACTGATGGTCCCAGAACTTCCTTGAATGATATTTCCATCCATGCTCCATCCGTCGGGATGAGCCTGTGAGGAAGAGGTACATTTTATAGAAGAGTGTGTTGATTCTCCAACCAAGGAACATACCTAGTAGGATGGTTTTCTCTTATAATATCATCATTGATTCACCTTACCTCTTTCATTTCTTACTCATGTCAAGTGAATATCTCCTCAAGTTTGGGGGAATTGTTTTCATGAGGAGGAGGAGGTGGTCCATAGACATTGTTCTTATTATTATCCTTGTTGTGTATTTTTGCAGGAGGTGGTGGTGAATTGATTGAGGGGGGTGCCCAAATTAAAGATAACTATTTGGTTTCTAGTTTTCACACCTCCAGGCTCGGTGTGGACCATGTCTGGGAGGGAACCCTCTTCTCCAATTTATATATTATTTGTATCATTTTCAATGAGGTATGTGGGGATAATATCTACAACATTCACCAATTCATACCATATTGGGGGTATCGTACCAGGTGTTGAATGGTATGAGTGCTTCTTACGTCCTTTTTTATATGTTCTATGGTCATTATTTGATTCTCTTCAGGTTTCTTGGTTAAGAGTGACTTGAATAGATCCCTGATATGAACTTATAGTATACCTCTGTTCTAGGGGATGTGAGTCACGGGACAGGATGGAATGAGTGACCCCTCTATCCATTTTTCTCCCTAATCAGGAGAAGAAAAATGTCTGTTGAGAATAAATTTGAGGTAAAAGTGCCCCCATCCCTATGGGATGGGGTTTCTCTAATTCTTCAATTGATGTGCCTCATCTCGTATTTACTAGTCATATGGATAATTTTGTGTTAAAAATGCCCATATCCCTATGTTATGGGTCTAGTCATGTGTTTTAGTGGATGATGATACTATTTTCACCTTCTTGATCTCATGAATTCCAATGCAGGCATAAGCTATATATGGTGTTGGTTCTACACGTGAATTGTTTGCTTCCGAGGACATGAGAAATACTCCTAGATTGGATTCCCTTATATGAGAGGAATACTGGATGTTCTCGCTGGCATAGCTCAGGAGCTTCTCGATGGATTACTCTCATTGGGTCTAATGTTTCTGAGACTTACTCAAGGCTGGTTCGTGTCGATCCTTCCACCTTTCCTATGTAGGGACTTTATTTGATTAATGTCTAGGGATGATGACATTACAGGATGTAACTTTTAGTGGGTTCTACTGGAATAGAAGTGGGGTGGAGTGTAGAGCTCTGTGTTCCCCCCACCCCTAGATATGAACACCAAATAGGGTGTTGATGATAAGGCAACACAACTTGTACAACGCATGGAGGCAAGCCATCTCAAGGTATTTCTTTCACCTTTCTGATGGTGTTCACCATGAAGAAGTAAGGGATTCTAGTTATATTTGATAGAGAAGCTCTCCTAGGACATTAACATGGTCTTCATACCCATTGTAGGTAAATCATGGATTTTAACTAGCGGAGAGCTTCCCAAATATTGAGGTGAATGTTGTATATACATTCTTCTGAAAACTCTCTTGTAATTTTGAACTAAGAAGTGGGATTGGTCCAATACATCACTTGTATTTCATCCCTAGATAGTTGTCTTCTCATAATCAAAACATCATGTTGTTGTTCCGTAAGGGACCCTTCTGCTTGATCCTCTTGATTTGACTGCTCCTTAATGATTTCGTTCGAAGTAGCGGGGTTAGTGGGAGTCTCATTGACATGTGAATGGTATAAGGGTGGATCAGAAGATGAGTGTGGACCTGGGCCATACTATGGTTTAGAAAGGATATCACTTTTCATATAGAGAGTATCCAACATGTCGTACTCCATTTTTCCAAGCACCTCAGCATATGAGGACTTTCTTGTATTTGACCTGATGAGGGGAGGACCTTCTCACCGAAATAAATTTTGACTGTGGGGAGGACCTTCACATTAGATGTTGTGATGGAGAGGACTACCATTGTGGCTTATTTTTTGGCCATAGATAGGACTTTTGTGGTGTATACCCTGGGGAGGACCTTTAGGGTGGACCATGGAAAGGGGAGGACCTTCTTGATGCTTGGCGTCATTGAGGGGAAGACCTTCACAATGACTTCTATCATGGAAAGGAATACTATCATAGCTCTGCCTATATGAAGAGTATATGTACTGTACATTATGAATAGGGCCTTCAAAATGTAATGCAATGATAGGAGGACCTTATTGTTTCTTGATTTCACTACAGGGAGGTATTTCGTAGTGACTTATGTCATGGAGAGAACTACCATCACATCTTGACATCCAACTATAGGGAGAATCATAACTACAGCATATACCCTGAGGAGGACAATCAGGACGGACGACAGTAAGGGGAGGACCTTCTTACTGTTCAATCTTCTGGTCAAGGGAAAGGCGACCATGAAATACATCAAGATATAGGATCTCTTGATCGATCATTTATAAGACACGAAGTAAGATACTGTGGGTGCTCTGGAGAGGACCTTCAAAGTTGTTGGTAGAAACATTATAGGGATTACCATCGCAACTACTACTGCCACTTCCATAATTTGGTAATGGAAAGATAGGATCTTGATCCTCTATTTATAGATGTTGGATGGCATCAAGAATTCCAGCTTACATCATAGTATAATCATGAATGTTCTCTTAATTTTCTGGTTACCTTTGGGGCCTTTCATGTTTGGGTTCTCTCTTGCGAGTAACTAGGGTTTCCATCTATTGGTAGAATCCTTCATATACAGGACCATGTTTGGTTGGTTCCTGCAATGTGTCTGGGATATTCCAACAAGAATCTTGAGTTCTGGAAGGGTTATATGCCTGCCCTAGAGTGGCCACCTTGTTGGACCAGTATTCCCCTATTAGAATGTGTTTTTCTTCCTAGTCTATTTTTCCTTGTATTTAGGAATATGGTCATAGACCCTCCATAACTGGAGTAGGTTTGTGGGTCTACTCTGGGTTGACTATCTAATTATGTGGATGAATCACACCACCCGAGGATATAGAATCATGGGATCGACTCCTCACTTTTTCTGTTGATGCAATGACATCTTGACACGTCTAGAGGATATAGTCTGGGATCGATTTATGATCCTCCATTATGGACAATATGTGTTAAGATGTGTATTCAGCTATAAGGGTTATGAATTCCCATTTCGATGTCAGATTAGGAGTTTGTTCCTATTTCGGTCCTCCATGGGTTGCTAGTGGGTACTTTCAGTTCTCTGGTTATGGGGTAGAGGAATGAGTCTACCACTAGCTATCTTCTCTGGTTGCCACTACATTTGGCTGGTGGGATTTGTGTGCATATTCAAAAATTTGAATCTACTCATATTTTATTTCCAGTGTATTTGACTAGTGGGATTTGTTGTGGTAGGTAGGAATTTGCATCTTCCTGTGGATTGCCACCATATTTCACGGGTGGGTTTCATATGAATTGGCAGTGTTATATGAATGCCCATGGTTTACCTCCCTATTTGGATGGAGATCTTGGTGTGTGTCAGTAGGGATTTGTGCCTGCTTATTTCTGGGTTCCATTCTAATTGGATGATAGGATTCTTAAGCATTAGTAGATATTTTTATCTGCCTAGAATTTCCCACTCTATCTGCATGGTAGGACTGATGAGCACTAGAAATAATGTGAATTTGATCATATTATGCCACCCTATTTCTATGGTGGGCTTCAGCAGGAGGGAAAGAATTGTATTCCTTCCCATTATATGCCACCAAATTTGTGTGGAAAACCTCCTCCTTAGGAACCAGGGTGATAACCTACTCCTGATCATGCATTTTCCACCCTTAGTGGGAATCTCGAGGGTCCCATGTCTATTGGACTTCAGCAGTTTCCCTCAGAATAGTATCCTCTTCAGAGCAAGGATATCAAGTTTCACACTACAGGTGGAAATTCCCTCTAGCAGGATCCCTCAGGGGGTCCCATGCATCTGGGATGAATTCATTGGTATCAACTTCATCTGCCTCCCTAAGACAAGGGAGGTACTCATTGTCGCATTCATGGGACAGGCTCCCAAAATGATTTGAGATGGCCAATGGAGCCATCCTATGCTAGATTGTTGGTCACGAATGAAGAGACGATTGGTGAGATTTCACTAATTCGAGGGCCTGCCTTGTAGCCTCCACCATAGGGAGAGTACCATTTTTGGTACTCTTTGATCAGTGTGTTTGAAACCCAATGTTGAAGATGCTAGGTAGGTGAGGGAATTATGTTCATTATTGGGGATCAAGCTGCCTATGTGGTCACTGACATGCGTGTCTAAGAAAATCGTCATAATTCCATCTGTACTGAAGTGAGATATGAAAAATTCCTACAATATATATATATTACATATACATACAAAAAAATCACCATCCAATTATCATCTCATGATCACATGCATAATTGATAACCTTTCTTGGACCTCTTCATTTTTTGGATGAAAGGGGATTATATTGGGATAATACCATCACCTTGGATAAGAATTCACATTGGGTTCACCACTTTTTTTGACTCAATTTGTGTTGTACTAGGGTGGAAAAATTTCTTGACGGATAATAACCAAGTGTCCATTATTATGAATGGTTTCACATCAGGTTCACCATTTTTGTTTCGACTCGACTCACATCATATCAGAGTGGACAAAATGGACCGATGGATAGTAACCAATTGTTCATTATTATGAAGTTTTTCACATTGGGTTCACCATTTTTGTTTCAACCCAATTCGCAGCGTACCAGGGTAGAAAAATTTTCCCAAAGGATAGTAACCAATTGTCCATTATTATGAAGGGTTTCACCTTGGGTTCAACATTTTTGTTTTGACCGGATTCGCATCGAACCCTGGGTGACGAGGGAATTCTAGGACCATTCCTATGGGGACTGGATATTGTAATCATTCTCATATTTCAAAGGATGTTCCACAGTTGAGTGGTCCCCACTGGTGATTGCAGGGGGGTTGAGTATGTGTGCAATTATTTCACATTAGGTACGATGTCATCAGATGATCTCCAATGGGTTTATTTGTGGAGCCAGAAAAACCCAACGGCCCTTGTATCCATTATTTGTGGACCTACTTTCCAAAGGTAGGTGCTCGTTGGATGATGATTTGGCCAATGAAACTTAAGGACTCCATTAGTTGAGAGGATGGAAGGTCGTGATTATCACAACCTTTTGGGGGGAATTATTTCCTACTACAGGACTCTCTTATAGATTGAATAAATGTTCATGTGTTCTTGAATACTTGGTTCTTTCCCAAGTATTTGTCGAAGGATTATCCCAGGGTTGCAGAATAAATCATGGATATGCATGGATTAGGAATTACTGAGATAGTTCTAATTTAAGCCATTTGATGAGGTGCTTTGGAGTTTATCATCATCCAGGGGGTGGAAGTCATTTCGTTGTTGAGATCAAACCTATAAGATGGGATTCCTACATATCCTCATGAGAGTAATTAGAACCCATGTAGTTAGGTTCCGCTTAACTGGACACATCACCTTTTAAGGTCATGTGATGAGTACCCATCCATGCAGTTTAACATCATGTGGATAAGACATCTAGGAGGAAGATTCCTAGTCAAGATCTCATGTGGGACTTACACTGAAGTGGACCAAGATGCTCAGGAGAGGAATGGTATCTTTGGTGGATATGGCCCTACTAGGGATATGGTCCAGTGAACACTAGGTTGGTTTGGGTGTTGGATTTGGGCCTCATGGGAGCTTCCTATGTACTCCAGTTAGTTGGGAATAAAATCCCTCATAGTTCGGTTTAAGTTGGGGCTTATAGCATAAAGGAGACACTGTTTGTGGGGGGCATGATTGGGGATTAACCTTATAAAAGGACCCAATTTGAGCTTTGGACTCTATACAGATTTCCTACATATCCTAGTTATAGAAGGAATTAGAGTTCTCGTAGTTCATTTTGGTGAGTATTATGCATGGAAGCTTCCCATTTGATAAGACATGGTTGTGGATTACACCGTAGAGGAGGAATTTATTAAAAGAGTCACATCAGGGCTTATTCATTAAGAGGATTCCCTAGTGATTTGGGGGGAAATTATTATTGTAACTGACTTTTAAGGAGAATGTCTCTTGATCTCGGGTCATAGTTAGGCGTCCTACGTATCCTTGTTAGATCAGGAATCAGAGGCATGGAAGTTTCCCACTTGAGCTCTGGACTTCAAACAGGCATCCTATATGTCCTGGTTAGAGAAGGAATCAGAGTTCTCATAGTTTATTTATAGATGGTGTGGATGTTGTGATCATTATTAACCTTTAATCCCACATGATTCATGCTTAGTGTGAGAAACAAGAGGAAGTTTTAGATCTGAAAAACCACATATTTTTCCCTTATCCTTTGATGAAAAATTAGGGCAACAGTGGAAGAGGTCGTGATTTCTAGCCCAAAAGGAGATAGAGGGGCTTTTAATGTTCCATCTCTCACCCATGTTGATGTCCATGATAGTCACATCTAGTGATCTATCTGGACACATCCCAAGATAAGGTGAAGAGGAGAAAGATCCCCCCCCCCCTCCCGCAAGAAGGTTAGGAACTTTCCTCAGTGGGAGTGACCTAAAATTGGTTCTAAGAAAGGGTAGAATTATCGATCCTCTTCAAAATAAAAGGAAACCATGATTCCTTTGACTTATAAATACCCCTCATTGAATGGAAAAAGCCAGTGATTACCCTTTATCCCTAGAAGGGGGAGGTACATGTGAGAATCCCAAGGTTGGATCCTAGTTTAACATGGGAATGTAGACTTAGAAACACTCCAGGGGTCCATATTGTTTCATGGATTACCCACATGTCTCTACTTACCACAGGTATGTAGACTCAGAAGTGTGCGTTGATGCACCCAATGGTCTATTCATACGAGTCTGGTGGATTTGGAGGAGGCTTTGACCCGATTCCTTTGGACTGGTTTGCAGAGGATCCATGGGGGTGTGATGGGTATAGAAGGACATGATCAGAACTAGAAGGTGGATTTCTTGAAGGAACCCCATTCCATGTACTCTTTCTTCATGCGGGATAGGGATCCCTCCACATAGAGCACTACAACCCAGGTAGAGGGTTCGCCCGTGTACCAGAGTGGTATGCGGACCTGGGTGTGGTTCGCATAATGTGGTGGTATATAACCTGGGGTTTTATCTATATACTGTGATGGTATGTGGCGATAGAGTCCATCTAGGTAGCGGAACGCTACATAGTATAGGGTTTCATCAGTATAGCGATGTTCTATGTGGTGTGCCGGATTGAATAAGGGACATTGGTCCTGTATTTCATGGGAAGTTCATCCGTAAAGGGATTATGGTTTTCAGTTCTCTAATTAGATTTTTTTTAATATTATTATGCTTCCTTTTTTATGGTTCGTGGTGGGTTTATACCTACTGGAAATCGTTCTCGATTCTTTATTTTGTCAATCATTTTTCTTTTGGAGACTTTCGTTCATAAACTCCAAGATCTTTGAAAATCTGATCCTTCATTATTTCTCTTTTGGCTCCCCTTGGGGTCCTTTTATAGAGTGTCGAGGATTATGTATCTATGGGTCACATAACACCTTTTGAGGAATCCCATGGGGAAATCATTCGGCCTACGAACGACTCGGTTAATAGAGATTTGCGGGGCTACAGTTCGTGGCGGTGGAAATCACCGCCTCAATCCCACGAACGGCATTTTTTGCAGGATGTTTCCAGGATCTCCTTGTCCATGAATTGAGTTTTTGGGTATGGTATATGGGGGAATACCTCTCTATTATGTTTTAACTAATGATGTGGTTCACAGGGCTACAGCTTGTAGGGTCTCGGTTCGAAGGTGGAATTTCTCTGCCTCCATTCCGTCAATGATGTGGTTTGTAGGTGATCAATGACGTTCCTCGTTTATTCCATGAACTGCTAGGTTCACTAGCCGATGCCTTGTGGGCCAGAATTTTGTGGTTTGTCCGCATACCATTTGGTTCGAGGGAAATACCATCCATGTACCATTCCCATAAATCAGTATGCGGGCTACTTTGGCCCTTTTCAAAATTTTATTTCTTCACTCTTCTTCTCAAATTTTTAATCAAGCTTGTATCTTATTCCTTCATCAAATTTGTGGGAGTATTTTCCTTATCATTGTGGAGTTTTTAGGACCCTAAAATGACCAATTCATAAGTTAGACATCACGCCATCAAAGTAAATAGATACAATATAAAATACTATAACTGAATCAAATCATAATGCAGCATTAAAAATAATTACTCATATATGGCATTAGGTAGATTAACTGATCATATAAATACATCCACATATAAAAATAAACTTTAAGATACGTCTAGGCTGACAAGAATTATGTGTAACAATATCAAAATAAAATAAACAAAAACCAAACCACTATTATTCATCTCCTCATAACCAACAGTCACTCTTCATATCCCAATACTGACCATTAACGGTATAACTCAAACATAACTCTCACAAAGACCATACCAGGGAACCTAATAGAAAATATAAGAGTTGTATACACTGATTGGTGCATAAAGGGTGTGACAAAAACCCACCCAGTATGATTTCACAAAAGATTTTGTGTCATTTACTTTCAAAATTCCATTTCATTAATACTAGTTTTTATATAAATAGAAAATAGGTTCTTTACATACATTTTGTATAAAACCAACTATTATACCATAATTCATTTCAAAAAAAATTCCTCTTTATTTAAAAAAATAATGTATTGACCAAAATCATTTTCCTAAAACACTTTTAAATCACTAAAAGAATATCCTTTATAAAAATCCATAAAAACAATCCAAAACCCTTTTTCCTTTTTCAAAACATTTATAAAACACCTTTTTAAGTAAAATCCACCACCTCTATTTCAAAACACCCATTCAAAACCATTTTTCGAACCCTTCTAAAAATTTAACAATAACTATAACTAAAACAAAGAGAAAACACACATGGAACCCAATATAAATCAAGCATGCTAAAGTATCCAAAGTAAGAAATGGTTCAAATATAAAATAAATGGGTAGGGGATACATACGAATTGTAAAATAGGGTCCCCTAAGTTATTATAAAAAGTATCTAGAATAATGGGTAACTATCTAGTGTAATATCATGAGATTTTAGTTTATATTTTAAAATAATGATATATTCACTGGCATATACCATAAATAATAATGAACTTAAATGAACCACAAAATAATATTATTTAAATATGATCATTATAACCTAATTTTTGTTTTGATAGGTATGAATACGAATAAATTTATTATGAAATATATATATAATTTTTTTCTTTAAAAATTATTAATCAATAATACATTGATTATAAATTGGTTATAAATGAAGATAAAATATTTTATAGATAAAAGATATATTTTTCATAAAATTATTTTTATGTGTACAATCTATTTTGATTTATTTTGATAAATGATTATAATGAAATAAATATATTATATATCCAATTAAATTAATTAACTTCATTTAATTCTTTTTATTAGGTAAGTGATGATAATAAATTCATTTTATGCTTTAGAAATACATTTTCTTCAAAAATGGTTTTTATTGTATTTTGTGTGTGGATATTATAATTAATTTCTTATACATTTATAAATATTATTTGAAAAAATTGATATTATTTTTGAAATCATCATTTCCTAATAATATTAGGGTGATTTTTTGTAATAATTATGAAAAAATGATTTTTTAGTGAATAGTGAAAAAATACTAATTTTTGTAAAACTATCATTTATTTGTATTAAATAAAGTAATTAAAAAGTTAAATTATGTTTTAAATTTTATATTAAATTAATATAAGTCTCACTTAATTATAAATGATCTAATTTCTTACATAGTAATTGTCATTATACTTAATTTTTATAAGTTTATTTTCTGGCTTAAAACACATTTTTTTTAAAAATTGTTTTACATTATGCTTTACGCATATATATTAAAATTGATTTCTTATGATTATAGAAATTTATTATTATAAAATGGATTCAAAATTTTGAATCATGAGGTTAAATTTTTTAAATTGGTCCCTTTTATTTTTAATTATTATGAATAGTGACCATGGTAAATATTTGTCACATCAGTAATGGTAAAATAGGTAAAACAGGTTAAAACTATGTGATGAGGCATTAAAATCTCTATAAAACTTTATTTTATCCTATTTTATGAGTGTTTTTTGGACCAAATAAGTTCTATATATGAATATATATAAATATCCTAACACTTTCCTTTGATTATAACATTTGTATTATTTTAAGAAAAAGACAAATACAAAATGTCACTCACGATTTTAATTTCTCCCATATGGTTTCATAGGGATAAAAGGAATTTATAAATGAATAAAAAAGGTTATTTTAAACATAAATAAATTATTTTTACAATTTTAATTTTTATTAATGGTATAATTACCTTAAATGCTTGCACAACACTGACACGGTGCTTTTGAAAGTAGTTGAAAAATCAAAGTAAATGATTTTAAAAACAATAAAGGTAATGTGTTTTGGATGAATTATGGTATTCCAAAAAATTTATGGTTCATGATAATTTTTAATTTATGTTAAAAGATTTTATATTCTAATTCCATTGTTATATCGATGACTTAAAATTCAAATTAAATGAATAGTCCCAAAATGACTTTAATGATGTTTTATGCTAAATAATATTTTATTAAATGATTTAAAAATAAAAATAATATTTAAAGGTTATATTTGGAATTTTAAATGGTCTAAAATATCATACATGGATCATTTTTTAGACACTTTGTACCTTATAGGTAAATTTGTAACCATTAAAATCTAAAAAAAATGTGTTATCGTGGTTAAGGTTAAAAGGGGGTAACTAATGGGTTAAAGAAAAATATAAGGTTTAAAATGACACCAAAACCTATTTAAATTTAATTTTATGATTATATTTTGACCTTAGACTCTTTTTATTATAATACATGTCCATTTGTAAGCATTATACTTGACCCCCTTTTAATTTCATGTTCTTACCCTAAGACCATCCTAAAAAGGATTGAGGTGTAAGCTAAAGGAGGTCTCTCAAAGAAGAGGTAATCATCTTACCTGACTCTTTCAAAGTTTATTTCTTATTTTACTTAAAAAAATACAATGAATACATCATAAAATAATTAATAAATTATCATTAATATTATTATATGTTATTATTATTATGATACATCCATTTTACACCTCCTTTACATCCTATGGAAAAAAAACATCGCTCATGAGTACATAGGATCTACCATCTCCACATAACAGTGTAATTCATTTTTAATCAATGTTCTACTTGTATAATTATGAGGGTGGAATTAATTAATATATATCATATTTATTACATAATTATTATTCTATAAATATAATATATCATCTACCTTCTTGCCCTTCCATCTGCTGGAAAATGATAATGTTGCTCGCACGAACGTGTAGACTATCACCTTCATGAAGCAATGTGATTCGTTTTTATATTACCATAATGAATGAATGATTATAAAATTTTATATAATTAATAAATATTTTATTAATAACATTATTAAAAAAAATAAATGATGGAAACATTTCATAACCTTTTTAACCATTGAAAATATACCAAATTAATTTTGTAGAAATTGACCAAACAACCTTAAGTGGTCGGCATAAGTAAGAATTATTCAATAAATAGATTTAAAATTATTATAAAAGGACCTTAAAATATAATATAGAATAAAAGTTTCTTAATAAATTATTTAATAAATTTAAATTCATTACACATGAGGATCAAACATATACAACTAAGTGAAGACCCAAGGTAAGGGTTTCTCCTATCACTTTTATTTTTGTGAGACATATGTCATATTCACCACTTGACTATTTTGTGTGGTGTATATATTACCCCTTTGATATTTTATATCTTTAATATATTTATATTCATGGTATTCAAAGTTTAATTTGAATTTATTTATTTTATAGGGGTTATGGTTCAAAAATTACCTAAGTGTTGAGAGATTTCTTTTACAATCTCATTTTATTTCAGGATTGTTTAAGTTTAAATTTACTTTGGGAAAATTATATGATCCTAATATAATAACCCAATATATTTTATTCTCCTATGAATATTTTTAGGGTTTACATGTTTTTATTCCATTTATTCTCTTATTTTATTAAGAATCAATAAGTAAGTTACTTGTAAGGAACTTTCTTCTAAAAATATTTTTTTAATGTATTCCTTATAACTTTTTATTTCATCTCAAGTTTCACTTAAATTTATCAAGAATGTTATTATTTAAGATTAAAAGGTTGATTAATTTATTTTTAAACTATATTTTAAATTGTTTACAAATTATTAAAAAGGAATATTTTTAATGTTTTCTATATGGGATATTTTTTACTTTTTATAAATGTACAAAATAATGTTACTTTAACATATATGACTTGATCGCCCTTTCTCTACATCATATTTATTATACATTATCACCATTAATTTAAAATTTTACATGGTTATTTTAAAATAAAATATTTTTTTAAATATTTTTAGAATTATTATTTAAAATGATATCAAAATAAATGGGTATTATTTTACTAAAGCAATGAAAATAATTTTAAAAGTGATTTGTAAATATATTCTTAAAAAAAGTTACAAGGAAGTTTTTTAATGTTTTTATTCTATTTTCTTTTCTAAAGGATTTTTTTTACTAAAAAATCCCTTCATTTATTATGAATTTATGGAATTCTATCATCCTTTACAGGTTTATGGATTATACCTTATTTTGAGATCATTCAGTTTATTGTGATCATGTTCTCCATCACTCTATGTTATTAATTAGAAATTATTTTTATACTTCATGTCTATATTTTCAATATCATGGATGAATTAAATATCATTTATATTATATTAATGATTTTTTTAACCATATAATATTTTTTTATATGGTATTAGTTTAAGGAATTTTATTAAGAAAGTTATTTCATTTATTGGGGAAATATTGATGTTATTTATTTTTTATTCAATGTTGATAGTTATTGAATTATTATGAATTTTGAGAATAGAATGTATTATTTATTAAAAATATGATTAATTCATAGTAAATTAAAGTTAAGGGTTGTGCTTGGGTATATATAGTCCTTCGATGCATTGATGGGTCTCATGAGACAAAATAGATGGCTACATTAGATGGGAATTTGGATTACACCTACCCATTTATTAAGAATTATATCTTGGTTGAGAGTCCTTGATGGTAAGATTCATGATAACTTGGTCAAGGTATTAATGTAAAGTTCATGAATGTCTAGATTTATGTATTTTATTTATTAAGAATTTTTTTTCATTATCCATGGGATTTCTATGTTGATATTATCCATGGATATACTTTGAAATCATGTTATATATTGAAATTGAATATTTTTTGATTATCCACTCTGCCATATTGATTATATCTTATGTACTCTATATATTTCATTCTATGATTTCCTTTACTAAGAATTTGATCTCACCCTCTATTATGTTTTATTTTCTCTAGGATATAAAGATATAATATTTGAATGATCTTCAAGGATATAATAAAGCTTTTAATATTATGTTTTATTTTTCTAATGTAATATATAAATCATGTGTGTATCTAGTCAATAAATACTACTAAATTGATCAATTATTCATAGTATTATCCATTATATCTTCTATAAACATAATAAGTAAGCATCGAATCTAGGTTACTATAGTCTAGGCTAATACTTTTGGTATAAAAGGAATTTTAGTAGGAACCTTGGAAACTATATTTTAGATTAAAATAGATAACAAGATCATTATGATAATCCCTTAGAGTATTTGATAACATTTTATGGTTTTTTATTTTTTTACTCAATATTCATGATGAATTTGGGATAACTAGGTGGTGTTGTTGTTTAGGGATGGTTCCTAGAGGAAGGAAGGGAATTAATACCTGTAGTCGGTATAGGGATTACCATGTCTAGAAAGGCAATAGTGAGTATTGGAGTTGGGAAGATCAAGGACATATTAGGGAAGTTGAATTGGGTTATGATTGATATTCTTAATTTTATGGAGCAACCAAACATGAGAGAATATAGAGTGAATTATCTTATGATTATGCCTAGTCAAATATCTTGAGTTAAGAAAAACAACCTTAACCTAAATGAATTTCATAATAATAAGATAAAAGTTTATTTTCATGAATACTCAGGTGATAAATACTATGGAAGAAAAAATATTAAACACCTAACATGTCAAGAATATGGGAGAAATAACTTTGGTTAATGCTTAAATGGAATTAGAATTTTTATAAGTGTGTAAAAAAGGAAATCAAGCTCATAATTGAAAAGGAGATAAGGAATCTATTAATTTTCAGTGCTTTAACTATAATGAGATAGGTCATTATACAAAAAAATTCCCCAAGAATCAAGGATTTACTTGATGATTTTGTTATGGTATTTATTAATGATATCTTGAGATACTCTAAGTATTATGAATAGAATAAGAATATATTGAAAATAATTTTTGAATCTTTTATAGGAAAATATTTTTTATGATAAATTTTTTAAGTGCGAATATTTATTTCAAGAATCTTCTTTTCTTATTAATATTTTCTCTATGAATAGATTATCTATTGATATTTCTAAGATAAAATGAAATAAAATAATAGCCCTCATTGATGAATGTAACCTTTAAGGATTTGAATTTAGTGTAATTATAGTTAAATAAGAGAATATATAATTATAATTCGGTAGTATTTAACAATGGTGGTTTTTTATGAGGATTAAGATAAAACACCCAAGTATTATTCTAATAATATTTAGTTTTATATAAAATTTGTAAAATATGAATTTTGTAAATATATATTGAATGGTATCAATCACCCTAAAAAGTGATGCAATGTATTAGGAGATATTTATTAAAGAATTTATAAATTCCCTTTAAGTTTATAATGTGATATAAAAAGGTGATACTTGGTGAAGTTTATTTCATTTTGTTATAGTTTATTTAGTAATATGTAATTTGGTCATACACATATTTGATTAATAAAGGTTTTTTGGGATTTAAAAATGATATTATTTTGGAAGAATAAGTTAGAAAACCTATCTGATTATTTGGTTAAAAATTAATAAAGAATATTTGAATTTTTTTAAATTGATCTTTGGTTACTATTAATATTTTGGAGTTTAAATTTTGTAAATGTTTATTTATATTGATTATTATTTTAGTTGTGCTAACCATTTTTATTTTTGATAAGAGTAATAACTTTTCATAATTTTATAGATCTTATAGTTGATTTAAAGTTGATTTTAGTGATTCAGGAATGAAAATTTAATCATGATCAATATTATTCAAATCTAAGTATGAAATCATTCTTATATCATGGGAATAAATCAAGTAAATATTATTATATTTTATATCCCAATAGTAAAGTAATTTCTCAACCTCAAGAAAACTATAGGTAAATCTATAGATTATTATGTGGAAAGTAACCCTAATATACCAAGGTATGTTTTCATAAACTCATTTTCAAGTATGAAGCTTATATAGGTACATTCATAATAATTTTCTCAGTCATAACCTAGAAAATAAAGTTCTTAATAAAATATATATCATGTTTTATTACTTTGTCACGATATTTTCAGTTTAAAAAAGAAGAATTAAAATTTTTAGGATGAAATTTATATAAGTAGGTGATAATTTAATACCCTAATATTTTAGTTTATATTTTAAAATAACACTATGTTCGATAGCTCACATCACACACAACCCCGAGCTTAAACGAAACATGAAATAATATTATTTAAATATGACTATTATAACAAAGATGTTTCTTTGGAATGTATGAATAGGAATAAATATATTATAAAATATATGTTTATAATTTTTCATTAATAAAATTAATAATCAGTTATGCATTTATTATCAATTGTTTAGAAATGAAAATAAATTCTTTTTTAGGTAAAAGATATATTTTTTTCATAAATTTTTATATTTGTGCAATGTATTTTTATTCTTATTTATAAATGATTCTAACAAAATAAGTATATTATATATCTAATTTAATGAATTAATATTCATTAAATAATATTTATTAGGTAATTAATGATAATAATGTCATTTTATACTTCAAAAATACATTTTCTTCAAAAATGGATTTATTGTATTTTGAGCATGGATATTATAATTAATTTCTAGAAATTTTATAAATTATATTTTAAAAAATGTATATAATTTTTTAAATTATCATTCCATAATATTATTAGGAATATTTGTTTTTAATATTTCTGAAAAGATTGATTTCTAAGTGAATAGTAAAAAATACAGATTTTTCTAAAACTGTCACTTCTTTTGATTAAATCAAGTAATTTAAAAGTATCATTATGTTTTAAATTTGATATTAAAGTAACATAATTATTTTTTTTAAAATAATATAATTACTTTCATAGGAATAATAATTATACTTTATTTTGGTATAACTTCATTTTTGGGATTAAAAACACATTTTTCTAAAAAGTGATTTTCGTTGTATTTTACGCATTTATATTAAAATTGATTTATGAAACTTATGTAAATTTAAACTTTAAAAATGAATTAAAATTTTTTAATTATGAGGTTAAATTTTATAAAAAAGTTCCCTTTTATTTTTTTTCTTCATGAATAGTAATTATAGTAAGGATTTGTCACCATAATAAGGGTAAAAAAGGTAAAACTAGGTTATAACTATAGAGTAAGGAATAAAATCTCCCAAAAACATGAATTTATCCTATTATATTAGGTTTTATTGACCAAATACATCCAATATATGAAAATACCGAAATTTATTTCCACTTTCCTTTGATTATAACATTTAGATTATTTTAAGAAAAGGATAAATAAAAAATGTTACTATTTTGATTTTAATTTCTATTCTATATTTTCATAGGGATAAAAAGGATTTATTAAAAAATATAAAAGGTTTTTTTACATAAATAAGTTTATTTTTATAATTATAATTTATTTTTAATTTTTACTAATGGAATAATTACCATAAATTCTTATGCAGTACAAACACGGTGCTTTTGAAAGTAGCAGAAAAATCAAAGTAAATGAATTAAAAATAATAGAATTAAGATACTTTTTATTAATTATGGTGTTTCATAAATTTCGTGGTTAATAATATATTATAATTGATTTTAGAAGAGTTTATATTCAAAATACAATGTTATCTTGATGAATTTATAGTTAAATTAAATAAAAAGTTCAAAAATGACTTTAATGATATTTTATGTTAAATAATATTTTATTAATTGATTTAAAAATCAAAAAAATCTAGAAATAAGATATGTGTAATGTTAAATGGTATAAAATTTTATACATTGACCATTTTTTATCCACTTTTTACCTTATAAATAAATTTATATCCATTAAAGGACAAAAAATGGGTTACCACTATTAAGGTTAAAAAGGGGTAATGAAGGGGATAAACCAAAAGATAAGGTTTTAAATGACACAAAAATCGGTATAAAATTGATTTTATGATATTATTTTGACCTTGGACTCTTTTTATTTGAATACATTATAATTTGGAATCATTTTACATTATAAATATATTAATTATATTTAAATATGTTAAGTAATTCCAAGTGTGTCCTCTCCTCACTTATAAAAGGGAACCTCCTCTCATTCTTTATTAAAAAATTTTGATCATTATAGATTTGAAAATTACTATACTAATAGATTAATATATTTATTTCCTTCATTATTGATCTCATGTTATTACCCTAATACCTTCCTAAGATGGACTAAGATGTAAGCTAAAGGGAGACTCTAAAAGAAGAGGTAATTGTCTTACCCAACTCTTCCAAAGTTTGTTTCTTCTCATTCTTACTATAAATCTATTTTATATATCCTAACCTAATTAATCTAGTATCACCAATATACTTATATATTATTATGATTATGGGGGAACTATTTTCCACCTACTTTCCATCCTATAGAAAATGAAAATATCGCATGTGCATACATATGGCCTACCATCTCCATATAGCGGTGTGATTCATTTTTCATAATTGCTTTAATTAGATGGTTGTAATGGTGGAATAAATTAATGTATATTATATTTATGATATAATTATTATTATTTAAATATTATATATTAACTATATTCTTTCCCTTCCATCTATTGGAAAATGATAAAGTTGATCATGCATACATGTAGACTATCACCTCTATGAAGCGATGTGAATCATTTTTCTATTACCACCATTCATGGATGATTAAAAAATTGTATATAATGAATAAAAATAATTTTCATGAAATTATTAACATTATTTACAAGATTTAACCCTTTTATAACTCATTAAACCACATACAATATATTATAGTAATTTTTGAGAAATTGACCTAACAACATTAAGCGGTCGATGTAAGCAATAACTATTCAATGAATAGATTTAAAAATATTATAAAAGGACATTAAAATTGAATATATATGAAAATGTTTATTAATAAATTATTTAAAAAATTTAATTTTTTTTATACAGTAGGATCAAACATGTATGACTAAGAGAAGACCCAAGGTAAGGGTTTCTTGTCTCACTTTTATTTCTATGAGACATATGTCATATTCACCACTTATTTATATTTTGTGGTGTACATACTACTAATTTGATATTTAATATCATGAATATATTTACATTAATGGTATTTAAAGTTTCATTTTAAGTTATTTATTTCATATGAGTTATGATTAAAAAGTTACCAAAGTGGTAAGGTATTTCTATTACAATCTCTTATATTTAGATTTAATTTAGAAATATCATATGATTGAAATATCATTAAAACCATATATTTTATTATAATATATTTATTTTTGGGATTTATATATTTATATTCCATTTTTTTCTATTGTTGGATTAATAATCAACAAGTAAGTTACAGATAATGGACTTTATTTTAAAAATATTGTTTTAAAATCTTCCTTCCAACTCTTTTTATTTATTATCAAAGTTCTTTACAAGATTTCAATAATTTTCTTATTTATGATTAAATAGTTAATAAATTTTATTTCAAATTATTTTTTACGTTCCTTACAAAGTATTAAAAATTAATCTTTTTAATATTTTCTGTATGGGATATTTTCAGATTTTTACAAAAGTAAAGGAAAAATAGTGTTGTTTTTAATTTATATGACTTGAATGTTATTTCCCACCATTATAGTAATTATAAATTATCAATATGCCTTTAAAATTTTCCATTTTTATTTTTAAAAGAAAATATTTTTCTCAAAATTTTGTGATTTCTTATTTAAAATGACATCAAAAGAAAAGGTATTATTTTCTTAAAGGAATAAAAATAATTTTTAAAGTGATTTTCAACTCTATTCTTAAAAAAAATACAAGGAAGTTATTTTTAATGTTTTTATCCTATTTTATTTTATATATTTTTTACTATAAAACCTTAATTCATGATGAATTGATGGTCTTCTATTATCCTTTACTGATTTATGGGTTATACCTTAATTTGAGATCATTCACTTTCTTATAATCATGTTCTCGTCACTATCCATTATTATTGGGAACTATTTTTATCCTTTATGTACATATATTAAATATAATGTATGAATTTAGTATCATTTATATTAATTTGATAATGTTTCAATTGTATACCATTTCTATATACAATATCAGTTGAAGGAAGTTTATTAAGAAAGTTATCTCATCTATTGGGGAAATATTGATGTTCTATATTATTGATTCAATATGGATAATTTTTTACTTATAATTCATTTTTATAATTAATTTTATTGATAATTCAAATTATAAGGAATTCATAGGACATGTAAGTGATGGGTGGGGCCCGGTTACAGATATCCCCCCAATGCATCGACATATCATGAGATAAAATAGGAATCCACATCATATGGGTATTTGGTTTACATCTAGCCATTTATTAAGAATTATTTCTTGATTAAGAGGCCTTGGCGGTAAGATTAATGATAACTTGGTTTAGTCCTTGATGAAAAGTTCATGAATGTCTAAATTTATACATATCCATTATTTAGAATTCAATTTTCATTATCTATGTGATTGTTGTGTTCATATTATCCATGGATGTACTTTGAACTCAAGTTTTTGATTGAAATGGAATGTGTTTTGATTATCCACTCTTCAATATTGATTATTCCTTATCTAATAATGATAGTTTTTTATACTCTTTCCCTTATTGGGTATTTGATCTTACCTTTTATTATTTTTTTCTTTCTACAGGATATGAAAAAGGAATATTTGAATGATCTTTAAGGATTTAATAAAGTTATTTATGGTATGTTTTATTTCTAAAATGTAATATAAAAATCATGTATGTATCTAGTATCTAAATACTACTAAACCAATTGATCCTCCATGTTGTGATCCCTTATATCATGTACCAATGTAATAAGTAAAAAATGGATCTAATTTACTGGAGTCGGAGCTGCTACAAGTAGACTATGACTAGAATGATACTAGACCTAGTTCATTAATTCAATGGTCCCATGTATATCTCATAACAAGATATCATATCCAACATTTCCATTATGAAGTATCAAGGACCAACCAATACCATCCCCTAGGTGGTTGGAACTCTCCGTGGGTATTATCCATCTTGTGCACACTAGAACAACAAAACACGCATCCAAAACATATTTTTCTACCCAGGTTCCCATGATAATCCAAAGTCGATGTGAGAAAAAAAATCAAAATAATAATCATTTTATCAAAAACAAAACATTTTCAATAAATCTCACAGCACCTCCTACACCCTTGTAAGAAACAACCCCTTTAACAATATAATGACCCATGAATTTATTAAATATTTATCTTTGAATAAATATTGTATTTAATAGATTCTTTCATATGAAACATCTAAATAAAATTAATAATGATATATTATTAAAATAAATTATTTAATATGACTATTATAATATAACTGTTGAATTGGTAAGTATAAATAAAGATAACTAAATTATGAAATTTATATAGAAAGGAGAAAAAATAGCGTCAAGTGGTATGAGCATTCCATATGAATCTCATTTTTATGAGATTATAAAGGAGGTATCATCTCTAGGGTTTTTTCTAGACCAATACCAATTTGAACTTCAATAAGTACAACTTGAGAGAAATCATATGTGGGATAAGTTCAAGCTCGTGGAAATCATTATGAGATCCATGCTAGCTAAACCACCACTTGAGACTAACACCACTACTTGTATTACCCTCATATATCATATAGATTTATTAATAAGATTTATAAGTATAATTTAGGATGATATATACATATAAATATTAATAAAATTTATATTTTATCACATTATGCATTTTAAAAAAGGTGTACTATTACAAGTCATTTTAAAAATATTTTTGTTTTTCACATTATGTTTCCTTATATTAAATTTAATTCCTATAATTTTTAGAATTTAAATTTGATAAAAGAAGCTTTATTTTTCAATTATGATATCAATATTATCCTAGGTTTAATTTTTGGTAATTTTTCAAAATGGATGACTTTTAGGTGAATAGTTAAAAATACCATTTTTTAAAATAAAATAAATTTTATTAAATTATTATGATATAAACATGGATTAAAAATATTTTAAACCTTTTTATCAACCAAATATGTGTTTAAGGATTAAAATTAATAATTTAAAACTATTATGTTGAATTTTGGAACTCATGCTTGACTTTTTAGAACCTAAGTTGTATTTTATTATAATAAAAAAATATTTTGGTCCTTTTATTTTAATTAAGTATTAAAAAGTTATAATTGTGTTTAAACTAATTTTAAATTTATAAAACTCTATTATGGTTAATAATAAACCAATTAATGTCATGAAATTCAGTAACCTTCATAATTTTTATCCTAAATTAATTTTTATGCTTAGAAATGTTTTTTATAAAAAATGTTTTTAATGTGTTATATATTTATTAATTTAGAATTATTTTTTATCAATTTTATAAGTTGAATATATTAAAATTTATTTCATATATTAAATAATAATTTTCAAATTAGTTTAATTTTTCTATTTCATTTTTAGTCATAAAAATAAATTACTTAGGTAAAAATATGTTACTACGGTAAAGGCTAAAAATGGTCGAAGTATTAAATCAAGGTTAAAACCCTAAAATATCCAAAAAAAACTTACCTTAAAATCTGTGTATGAGTAATTTATATACAAACCCACTTATTTTTTTCATTCTTAGTAAATTTTTTATCCACGTTTCTAAAAAATTGACTTTCTTTTTAGATTAAGTTTTAATTATTTATAAGAATTTCACTACCTTCACTTATAAAAAGATCCTTCCAACACCGATTCAAATACACTATATAAATTTGAATTATACCATCTTATAAAACTCATTTTATTCCCAAATAATCCTTTCCTATGTTCTTAATCTTTTGGTAACTATATATTTCCCAAATCTATTCTAAATCAAGAAGGTTTCCAAGAGAAGATTAAATTCTTCTATGTAAGTATTTTCTCCTCTCTTACCATTATTTCATTTGATATTAATTTTACTATTATTAAATATTATTTATCAAAATATTATGAAGTTTTTGTAATAATTATTCCAATTGAAAAATATTATTATCATTATTAAATAGTTTTTTCTTATTCATTTAGTCATTATAACACACTTCTATTTAGGTAGGTTTACCGCCTATTTGAACGGTGTTATAATGACTATATCATGAATGATTAAGAAATATTAAATAATTTAAATATTGTATAATAATTATAAATTTTTATGTTCTGATAATTATAGAATTATGATACTATAATAAAATCATTCTATAATCATACTTATCCAATTAATCCTAGCATGTTCTTGTTTCGGTCGGTTTAATCGCCTACATGAACGATGCTATGAATTGTTATCATGGATGGTTATGGAAAATTAATTTATAGTAATATATGACATTAATATACAAAAAAAATATTTTGTTTTTATAAAGGTAATATTAATATTTAAGCTCAATATTCATAAACATCCTTTTGTTCAAAAAATGTCACTAAAACAAACACGTTTTAGATTTTGTCTTTACAAATCATAACTTAAAGTTTCATAGAATGAACATGAAACTTACTAAGAAATTATAAAACTTATATTTCCAATAAATTTACCATTAAACATATGAAATTATAAACATTTATTGGAAATCAAAAATGTTATACCAAAACCAACATAGCACGGTTAAAACCAATAATTACCCATAATTAATACTAACTAAAAACAAGTAAAAATAATGTAATAAATGGAAATAAAATATTATTAAAATGTAATAAATACAAATTTGGTTCTATAATATATTATTAATGAGTCTAAATTTATTATACATGAATTTATTACATGTCTGATCGAGTCGAAATCCACAATAAGGGTTTTTCATGACTCTACCTCTTTTCTTGATCCATAATTATTCGTTTTTTTATATATTTTTGAAATATTGTTTTATTTTATCCTATGATGGTATTAAATTGACTTTAATTCTTATTTTATATGGAATTATATTTTTATAATAAAATATATCTACTTTGATGAATTTCTTTCTTTGTAAAATTTGGTGATGTTAAGAATAATTCGCATCCCCTAAATGAGCTCTTTTTCTTCCATATCCATATTTATTCTTCCTGCTAATGTTATAATTTACTATTTTGAAATCAATATATGTTTTTTTATCTTAAAATTTATCTTTAACTATTTTAAATTGGAATATTTATTATTCTTTTTATGATGAAGGTTTCAATAAAGGTATTTTTAATATTGAAAATATTTTGCCCCTTTCAAAATTATATAGTTAATATTCCACTCCACATTTCCTTTTGAAAACACATATGTCTTATTATTGTACTAATTTTTTATATTTATTTTAAAATGGTATTTTAAAAATATTTTCAGGAAACTTTATTAAAAATAATTCTTGATGGTGACTCATAACTTTATCTTTTTACAACAAGGTTAAAAAATGTTTTGTGAAATATCTTTTCATGATTTCACTTCCATTTTTAAATTTATATCCAAAATATATAACTTATATAGAGTTTTTTTTTTGAATAACCCTTTAAATTAATTTATGAAATAAAAAATTTTTGTATTAATTGATTTACTTTTGATATCACACTATGTGATACCATTTTGAAATGATATGAAACCTATTTTATTTCCATGAGTTCTCATGGAATAATGAATGATTGGTATCTTATGGAACACATATGTATGGATGTTGATGATTGGTATCCTATATAACCCTTAAATTCATTAGTTAAGGTTTTTTATCTCATGAAATAAGGATATTATGCATTGATATTTTGTTTGTTCATAACGTGATGTGTGGACATCTTGTTTGTTAACAATGTGATACATGAAAATTTTGTTTATTCACAAATTAATGTGTGGGAATGATTATATTTTCTCATAGTGATATAATTTACCTATGATTATATTTGTTTCATAATCCGTTGTTTTGATAATTTTCAATGACATAACATAATTCTAAGTTATATACCTATGATTATGATACATGACTCATGTTTACTATCTCACACAATTATGTCATGGTGCATGTTTTTTAATATAAAATTACATGTTCTTATACCATGTCATATAGAAAAATATTATTATTTCACATTCTTTAAATAATATATTTCTCCCATGCTCTTGCTTTCTTATATGATTATAATCTTCCCATTAATTACATGCTGAAATTTTTTCCCTTACTGAGCATTTGATCTCACCCCTTTCTTATATTTCCATTCCCTAGGTTGTGTAGATAATTATAACCTATTATGATTCTATAATTGTGTAGTGTGGTCTAATTGTAGAAAAATATTCACAGTTGTTATAAAACATGTCATTTATGTATTTAATCATCAAATACACTAAACCTTCATCCATCCAATGGCCCGAATGACTTCATTTTTTATTGATTTTTGATAATCCACCTTTCAAGGGGTGAGGTGGAACCCTAACAAGGCTCGTAGGCATAAGTATTACATGGCTCGTATGCCTTAGAAGAATTTATTTGCCCATAAGCTTAAAACATTACATACAACCCAGACTAACTACTTGGAACTGCTACTCCCCAGCATCTTCATCATGAAATCAGCTCTCCACCTTCGCATGGCTATTCGGCTAAGCATTCTCGTGCATGCACAGGCTTATCTCGATGGAAGGTGTCATACCCTCACATTCTTGTAATCTGTTTAGCTTCTGATGTGGTGAAAGCTCTTTGCTCATCCTCCTTGTAGATCATGTTCCTTGTAGGTCATATGGTTTGCATATGCACTTAAGGTGGCCCAAAGGCCTTGAGGTGGCCCGAAGGCCTTACTGACCCAAAGGCATGGGTGGACCTAAGGCCTTAAAGGACTCAGGGATCAAATCAGTGGCCTGAAGGCCCAAACGGGGGCATATTCCTGGATGCTACAATTCCAAACAGTACCTGCTACAGTTCCCTCTATATTACCTACTACAGTACTGCACAATTCCCACTATAGTACATGCTACAGTGCTGCTACAGTACCCATAAATAATGTCTCCGCCTGGATTATAAGATTATTTGTGAGTAATAATGTTCATCTTATAAAAATTATGTAAAATAAAGATATGTTTATCTTGGTATGTTTCCCACAACCATGCATGAGTGTAAATAAATATACCACAATACAAACATTCCCTAAAGGGTTCTCAATCCATAACCAAAAATCAGATGTGAGGGGCATAATTAAGAGTTTCACACTTTTAATAAAACACCTTAGAAGTGCTAACCAGGCCTTGAAAACATTATTTGGATGTAAATTCATTTCACACCACTTGAAATATAATTTTAAAACATCACTTAAAACTATTTTTTAAAAACATAACTTGAAATCCACTTGGAAATAAATTCAATAACCAATTCCCTTTTATATTTAAAACTATTTATATTTTAAAAAACAATTTATTAATTCAAAGAAACTACTTAAAAAAATAAACTATTTTCGTTTCAAAGGACCAAACAAAGTTAAAAAACCTTAAAAATTCACCTTAAATTTGATCAGGCCTCTTAGGAATCATTTAAAAACACTTTGCATTGAAACCATGTTTTATAAACCATGAAAACTGTTTAAATTACTTTATGCTAAGTAGACCAACTGATGAAAAATTTATGAAACCCATTTCAACTATCACATATATCTTTAATTTAATAAATAAAATCATTTGAAATCATCAATAAATAAATGTAAATTCATTTAAAGTAAATTTAAAAAATTGACTATGAAAAATTAGGTGAAACTATTATAAAACATGTGACCTTCGATGGTGAATTCTCAACTAAGAAATAACGCACCCTTCTAAATCCCTAGAAATAAAAACTTCAAATTATAACCCACCTAAAACCCTTATACTCATCCAAACATCCCTAAGTTTCATGTAAATAATTTAATATAAGAATAAATAGTAGAATAAGATAATAATAAGGAAGAAAAATACCAAATGAGGGCTTACATATAAGGAATACACTTGAAATTAAGGTATGAAGGCCACAAAATCAAATAGAGGTAAGGGGGAGGAGATCCACTTTGTGTTACCTAAGTCATTTGATCAATAAGAGAGTAAAATAGGGAGGAGGTAAAGTTAAAATCAAAGGGGTGGAAGATTAATTTCACCCTTTTAATTAAATATAGGAAACTCATATGGCAAGGATATAATGTTTATTTAACCATGTATCAACTATATGTAATAGATCTATTTATAACTGAATCATTATTCACACTTATTGCATGATTTATACTAGATGTGATCAAGTCAGGTGTCATTGCCCTTATGTGAAAAAGACTCTTATGGTTTCCTCCAGGACTCACCTCATACCATGCATTACCCATGTAAGACAAAACATTCATGGATAAAATGAATTAAAAAAGGACCCTATGTAAAGGTAACCCTGTAAGGTTTGATAAATCATGAACTTAAGGAAATTACCATGTAAAATTCATTTGCACGGTTTACTAAATTGTGAAGTGACCATGCATTGAGTAAAATTTTCAAAAAATAAAAATGAAAATATCTAACAAAACTCTTTAAAAAAATTAAATCAATCAAAAATAATTTTAAATATTAGGTAATGATGACATGTGTGTGTCATAACCAATAAACTGTCAAATTAAAAGTCCTGTGATTCTCACCTCTAAAGTAGGAAACACCATTTCTAAACCACTTAGATAATTATCTTTACTTCTTATAATTTTTCTTAACTTCCTTGGTTTTTATATTTAGATATAAATATGGAATTAATTTATTACAATTAATACCTAAGAAGTAAAGAAGAAATATCACATTCGATGATGAACATATCTGAATTAAAATATTTTTCTTTCATCTTCTTCAATTAAATATAATTTATTGTATAGTGTCCTATATTTCCACATGGGAAGAAAATAGCCTCCAATTTAATTCTCTCTCTCTTTATTAGTTGTTTCTTATAAGGATATTATGAAGGTAACAAATTAATTTTCACCTTTCCTTTATTTCTATTTACTATAAAAAATAATTATTTATATTTCATTATGTTCTTATCTTCTAGGAGAACCTTTCCCAAAATATATTTAAGTGGTTTCTTTATACTATATATTTTATAACTCTCAATAAAACCAAAGAAAATGGGTGGTAAGGATGAAAGAATGAGATGTATTTAAAGTTAATTATTCATCTTGAATCTTGATCCTTATAACTTATAATATTCTTTCCTTATAATACATTGGAATATTTTAAGGAATATTTTCAAAGTTAGTAGATGATTCAATATGGGATTCTGGGGACCATAGAGACTTGATGTGGATATATTAAAAATATTAAATATATTATATCACATGTGTGCATCTTAATGGAATAAATGGTTTTCCTATTGATAGGGGCCTCATATGGGAAATATGAGAGCAATTTTGTTTCTATAATGTGGGGTTTACCCTAGGCATGAATTAAATTTGTTCGGCGTTAGGTGTTCAATTAAGGGAGATGATTGGAAGGTGCATTAAGTGAATTAATTATTTTAATTAATTCATTTATTTAATGGATAAAATTAATTGTTGGAGTTGGTACCCAAGAAAAGTTTTGTATTCTTTATGATTAACTATATTCATTATTTTTAATATTAATAAAAACCTAATCAAATCATTATTGTTCTTATGTGTGATATGGTATATAATAATGTCCTAAGAGTAGTTGTTGCACTAAAAGGTCATAGCAGTTACCTGCTATGATGAGAACCAATAAGTACCATAACATTATTCTTAAATATAAGTTATATAATTAGATTAAATCATTTTTGGGACACAAATGATATATAATATTAGGGGTGGAGACTCATGGGACTTTGAGGAACCTTCTCATAGTGTATGTCCATATAAATTTACAACGTAGAAAATTATAAAAAATAAGACCTGTTGGTAAGAAATCCACATTGATATGTGTCATTGGATGTTCCTGTATATGGATGTTTGTATTGGTCCTTATAATTTGATATTATTATTAATGGATGTTATGAGTTACTTAATTTGATTTATTGACAAAAACTGTGATGACGTATGTTTGTGGTGAAGTAGGATATGTTGGGTGTGTCATAAATAATATTTATTTAATGAATAATGAAATAAAGGATTTTTCCCTTATATTCTTTAATGTAATTTGATATCTTAGGCCCTTTTATGGAAATGATATAGCCTAAATAAATCAATTTCCATGATTTTTGTAGGTAAGTTCAATTTCTAAAAAGTCAAAGAATGTGTCATTGAGCATATAGATTTATAGAACTAGCATGAAACTTGATTAATTTGAGATATCAAGATAAAGGGATTATATTACACGGTAAGCATTTATATGTGGTTTTATGTCATTGTGATATTAACTTCCTTCTCTATGGGTACATTGTTGTATAGAAAGATACTAACTTTGTAATTTGGACAGCTTCACCTAATGCCACTAATAAAGATCCCTAAAGGTTCACACACTAAGTGTATCCAAAACCTTAGTTAAATAATAATATTATTTATTATTTAAAAAATTAAATAAATTTTATTTCCACACATGTTTTAATAATAATTCATTCTTTTTTATCACATATATTTTTTCACGTGTTATTAGAGAGAATATTTTTGAGAAAAATATTTAATAAATATTTATTTACTATTTAGTGAATATAATATTTATTTATTTATTAGTGAATAAAGTAGTGATATTTATTTATTAAATAACAGTCATCATTAATGGTCTGATAAATATCGTGGAGAAATTTTGGACAGAGATTAATTGTTTAGTGAAATAATAATATATATTTAATATTGTTTGAATAAATAATATTTAATTTAATTTGAGAGATTGGTGCATGTCAATAAATAATAATATTATTATTATTATTGACATGGGGTTCCATATGAATTAAAAATAATAATAATGTTTCATTCATAATTAATCATTTCTAACCCTAGTGTTATATAAACCTAATTATATTATTTTATTAAGTGTAGTCAATTCATTTGGTTGTGCACAATGATGACGAGAGATAATTCTCTTAAATCCCTAGAGAGACACCTCTATAATAATTCTCTCAAGAAAAAATAATGATCCACCTACACCACCACTATCAGTTCTAGATAGTTTGAAGATAACCCATCCTTTAATAGATTCTCAAGGTGATCAAAGTCGAATAATGCAAGCATCTGGATCTACCATGCTAGCACTCCGAGATTCCTAAAAAGATTTTCAGAGGTTTATGGAACACGTATGGATCCCTAAGGGAGGGAATCTACTCTTGATTCCTACAACCCAAAAATAATACAATTTAGAGATGTTAGATCCATCAACAAAGAAATAATTCATCTCAATGTAATTATTTAATTATTTAAATTAATTATAAATAATATTTGATAATCCTGTATCTTGGTTCTGGTGTTCCATCATCAATTATTCTTTGATTATTTTTTGTTGATCATGAAATTTATTATCATGTAAATATCAAATTAATCCTCGATTATGAAAAAAATTACAAGTTAGTAATACCCTATTTGTAACTTCCACTGCACTCAGAACCTTCATATGGTATAATAGGGGTCGCATAATTATTTATAATTATTTAAATATCATCGATTTATTTATGCATTTAGTATTATTTTTTCAATTCCTATTTAATAGTTATTTAATCTAGATTATTTTATCTACTCTTGTTCTTCTTTGTTCTTAAAAATATAATAAAATATATTAATTTTATAAATGAAATACAATTTAAGAACTCATTAGGAGGTTCTAAGGATTCTGGTCGGTTAACATAATATTACATTCCTTGTAGCCCATTGGTATACATCGTGTACCCATGTTCAATGTAACAAGAATTAACTCAAAATTAATTAGAGGAATGTGCATTTATTACATGAAATTTTTATTTAAATACACCACGTATTGACTGGGCTAGGCTGGCGCACGGTCAGCCAGAATACACAGCGTGTAACATCTATAAACAACGTGTAGAACATTAGTCAAAGATGGGTTGTGAATTCTATTAGATGGATTACCTGACTAGTGACTGTGTACCTCTGATATCACACACCATATAGACCATGTACACACCATGCACTCCATTATTTTTAGGGCATTATTACATATTGAGTGCCTTGGTGTGTGTCTTGGATATACAGTGAGAAATATACACATCGTGTAGCTGGATAATACACATCGTGTATATTACCAAATTATGGAAAATTAAAATTACTTTATTAAAGTACTTAAACCTTATTCAAATGTGTTACTTGTGGTCATTAAGTTGTCAGTACACATTATTTAATAGGTTTTATATATATATTAAATGTCTAATTAATTTTTGAAAAATGTTTGAAACCACATATCATGTATATTTCATAATACAATCATTAATCCACACGTATTGAAACATAACATGCTACATAAATGTCATGTGTTATGTTTCTTTATTAATTTTATGGTACACACCATGAAATTATGTGTTAATATGTGTATTCCACATATTGCATGAGTAAATAGTATCTGAATATAATACGCTTTGGGTAGTTCATGTAACACCACAAGGTTTTCTAAAAATAAATTGAAATTCTTAGAATTTTATTTAAAGTAGATACTTATAAGTATCCTTTAAACATAATTTTACTTCTTATATGTTTTGAATTTCGAAAAATGGTTATCTACAATTGTGTTCAATATGTTATTTGGAGTCTATTGGAACCAACTTGTTTTTTTGGTGAATAGTAGCATACCCTTATAAATAGTAATATGAATAGTAATATGACCCTAATGAATGGTAAAATGTATTATTATTTTATTTTCTTAACGCTTTAAGATAATTACATATTGATTAATTTTTTAATATGATATAAAAGCAGTTATAGTTTTTAAATAATTAATTTTTGAATTAAGTATGATTTTATTTAAAAATTAAATTAAAAATATGTATAAAATTATTTTCAAAAAAATTACTTCATTTTTGAATTCTAAAAATCAATAAATGGTTAGGTTTAATTTTTTAAATTTTTCCGAAACAGATGATTTTTCGGTGAATAGTAAAAAAATACAGTTTTTAGTTTCAGTGTGTTAATGACATAATTAATGATGTAATAATGATTTCATAAATATGGTAGACTTTTTTAAAGTTAAATAAGATGTGAGGTGTCCCAAGTGGCTTATACTACGGGAAAATACCATGGGAAAGCCCATGGTTTTGCAAATACCACTCATGAGGTGTCCCTTGGAAATTATTAAAATATTCCCTTACTTTTCCTATAAATACCAACCCATTCCTTCATTAACTTCATTAACAATTCCTCATCAATGAATCTCTGGCCTCCTTAACATTCTAGTAGTCCTACCAAGGTTTCCTCAAGCACCCAAGGTCCCAACCATCAAGTTCTAGGGGTTACTCTACAAGGTAAGAAAATTCTCAATTGTTTTCTTTTTCTATTCAAGTTCTCTTTTATGTGGTATAACTTTCAAATTTTCCATAAAATGTTCTTATATCCTTATTATTATTGATATATTATATATTATTATTCATTTATGGATGGGTTACCATTTTCCCCTCTCTTTTTAATGTTTTCTAAAACCCTATTGCATAGTGGTTGGGCTGCCGAATTTTTGTAAGGGATTTCTCACTTATTCTTTTATCTTGAGTTCATTTCTCATTATTTCTTCATATATTCTTACCCAAGAGGCATGAAATCTCCATAAATCATGTATATTATGTATTTTATCATGTTCATATAAAATTAATCATCATTATTTTTATCCTCTCCCACTTATTCAAGGAATAAAAACATTGTTTGTGATGTGTTGAATTACCAACATCGTGGACGATGTGATTTCAATTTTCATTAAATCTTTCAAGTATGGTTATGAAACAATTTTTATGGTTGATCCAAGTTATAATATATGTATTATATCTCATATATGTTTCTGGAATTCTTTTTTTTTTACTCATGGTTTTAATTTATAAGACAAAATGAGGTTGTTATTATCAAAGAACCACCAAAATGATCTAAACGAACATCATTAATGTTTTTACTTATGAATCATCATCATATAAAACATCAAATTGATAAATGGTATAAATTATGGTACTATAAATATGTAAAAACCTTTCCATTACAATCCTATAGTTTCACTTCCATTCGACAAGAACATCTATCATGAACCAATCATGAAAATCATTTAAAGAACTCACCCTAAACAATGCAAGGAACAAAATACTAATAATTAAAAAGTGAAATGAAGCTATGAAATGATCATATAAGATGTTATAAACAAGAAAATGTTTCTGTAAAATATTAATAACACTCTTTTAACCATTATACAAGAGGTTTAAACAAGTTGGAAGTTAGAAAAACCCGATGTAAGGGAATTCTTAACCCGATTTCCATTCTTTCGGTTAACTTTCTAATTCATTATTTGTGTGATATTTAAATTGTTTTTGTGATGGTTTATATTTATATTATGTTTTATTATGTGTATTTACATTATATATACATACTACATCCACTCCATTAAGTCTATCTTCAATTGTATGATATTTATAAGGGGATTTTCTTTAAAAATCCTCTTTTTAAATTTTGTTTTACAAAATTCAAAAGTAATGTCTTTATGATATTATTCATGTTGTATGGTTATGTTTTGGTTCTTGGGAATTTTTTATGATAAAGGTTGGGACCTATATTTCCCTACAATTCATTGGTTATGTGTAAGTTGGAGGTTGGTCGTTTGGTTACTCCGAGTGTAACTGCGATGGTTACACAAATTGTAAGGTAGTCGTGAGGGTTACAAATTATAAGGTAGCCGAGAGGGTTACAATATTATGTAAGTAATTCCCAAAGATAACTTTATGGTTATACTTATGTTATTATGTATTGTGGAAATCACATATTTCACAAAGTAAGTTTATATATATACAGGTGATAAGTATGTATTTTGAAAATGATTTCATACGACTAATGTGTTATTCCCTTCTTTTTATATCCATTAGTGATTTTTTGTGATCATCCCAAGTTTTAAATGATTTTCACAGGTTAATGGATGTGTAATAAAAATAAGTAATCCATGTTAAATTTTAAATAATTCTCAAGGAGTCATATTTTAAGTTTTAATGTTTTATAATTTGATAAAAATGGAAACTGTTTTTATGGTATCCACTCTGTAACAATGTGTAATGTTATGAATGTATTATGTCCCAATTCTCTAAAGATGTAAACTTGAAAAGATCCTCAATGTAAAGGAAGTTTTTTCTTGGCTAAATTCAAGATTATGTATGTAATAAGGTTAGGTCCTTATAGTTCATACGGGTACTCACCGTGTTACCTCTAAGGTACATTTTTGTACACAAATAATTTTAAATAAATTTATTTAATTTTTTTAAAATAATGATGTATGATAATCTCAATAAATTTTGATGATAATTAAGAAAAAAGAATTTATTAATTAAATAATATAATTAATTTATTTGAGTATGATTTATCTTAAGTAAGAATGAATTTAATTGAATGTTATTTTATTAAATGAGTAATTCATTGCATATATGTGGATGATCATGAGAATAAACCATACCATTTTATATTATTAGTTTACTTTTAATTTATTATTAAATTAAAATTTTGGCATGAACGTGATCTATCCTCTCATTATGTAAGGGCCTACAAGACCATGGTTTATTTTATTTCAACTCATTAACCAATCCTTTGGTTTCCCTCACCTATGAGTGAGTTAAATTATATGTAATGGATTGATCTCCCAAGCTAGTGGAGGTGGTTCAAGTTTGGAGCCAAGGTGAAACCAATCCAAGATGTACATGATTGGATAGGTGGAAATCTGCAACATGAACCATAAAATGGTTCAAGGTGTTTTTTCCCTATGTCGATGGTTAGTTTATCATCCGTTAGATAAACTAACCATTAGTAAAATCTCATAATCACACCACTTTATTATTTTATTTATATCAAATTTCATTGTTATTTAGTTATAGATGTGTTATCATGATCACATGAATTAATGAATCAACAATAATGCAAGATAAACTAAAATAAACCAGATTATGCATAAATTTTATCTAATACATGGTTAATCACGTAAGTAAATCTTCTTAATATGTAGAAGAATGTAATAAATATAAAATGGTAAATTAATGCATAAATATAAAATTCCTTAATTATATATACTAATTTGGTATATCATTCCTCTAATTAAGTTAAAATTGAATCATAGTTCTAAGTGTTTGATCAGCCAAAGTTGAAGTGAATTCAATTATCAGGGAATTATAAATCGAAGTTTTGGGATAACTTAATTTAGTTCAAATCAAGGTTTGACTGTCAAATAAATACACGGTGTAACTAAGAGGCAAATTTTAAGGAAATATAATTTAAGGATTTTAGGATTGAGGAGTCCACGCAATAGATCAAGGAACTGTGAGTTAATGTAGTGGGAATTTGGAATGCCTACCTAAAACCCTTCAAATTGATTAACTAGAAAAATTTAGAGTGATGATAAGGGTTATATGGATCCTTGCCATTATAATTTCCAAGAAACATGATATTTTGAATCCAATGGTGATAACTATTGGGTTTCGATAAAATAATGGGGGATTAAGAAAAATAATGTTTATTTATTTATCTAATTTTATCAAATAAAGTACTAGAATTCTATTTTTATTATTTATTGAAACATAAATAAATATTAATTCAAAAATATCACTATGAACCATACTTTATAATGATAAAATTTTCACCAACATAAATTTTATATAGTGAAAAAGGATCTTACAAGTTATACTACACCATGAAAGGAAATTGTATGTGCTATAAGAACCTATTCCTAAATCACCTGGTAATGAGGTTAGTGATAAAGAGTTATCTCTCTATTAAAAACATTTCAATTATTCTATATATATTCAATGTTTCATTCTATCATCCGTGACCAATGAGATTCTAAAGAAACGTGAGGACATGGATGTGTATATCATGATGTCTTTCCTTCATGATCTCTATCAAGAGAAGGTGAGAAAAGAGAGATATGAGATCTAAAATTCTCTATTTACAACCAAGATTAGATATTCATCACTATCTAGGCCTCATGTAGTCAAGATTATTAGATACATTGAATTATTAGACATCTTAGGTATTAAATTCCCAGATGAGTTTCACACAGATCTTATACTTTCCTCACTAGCCAAGACTTTCTCTAGTTTTATTGTTAATGATAACATGAATAATAATGATAAGAGTCTTATAGAACTTATCAATCTAATTTTCAAAGTGTACAAGGACATAGGGTAGAAAAAACTATATCCCTTATGGTGAATAAGAAAAGGAAGAACAGGGAAAAGGGTCCCAAGACTCATAAAAAGTCTAAATATCCTAAGAATCATCCTTCCAAGAAGAGGAAAATATATAGGTGGGGAAAGGAAAAAAGAATTTGTATGTTTTTCATATGAAAATAAAATCCATTCGAATAGAAGAAACACCCAAAACCAAATAAAACCTAAAGGTGTATTCATTATCAAGTTTAGTCTTTCAATATCTACACATTAGGTATTAGATTAAGATTTTGGTTCTCATATCAGTATCCAAATGCAGGAACCAAGTCAATTAAAAAAATTTCTATAGGATAGGTGGATTTTCGAGCTTCCAATGGTGTGAGGTTTTCTTCTCTAGACATTAGAGATTACCACCTTTCATTTAAAATGGGAATGATATTAATTTTAAGATATTTTTATTATGTACTGAATATTACTAAGAACGTGATTTCTATATCCTTCCTAGATATATATGGTTTTATTTTCAAGTTTTAAAATAAATGTTGCTTCTTTTATAAAAAACATATGTTATGGCATGGAACATTTAAATAATAGTATTTATGTATTAAATTATGAAAACCAAGTATTGAAATTTGATAAAGAGTAATGTTTTCATGACTCATATAACACCCAGCCATGGCGTCACTATCTTGGTCATATAAACAAGAAGAATTTGACAAAGATCTGTAAATATGGTTATTTAGACGCTTTTGATCTAAAACAACTTGAAAGATTTTGTGGTTGTTTATAAGAAAAAATGACCAAATGAACATTTGGTGGATAGGGTGAAAGGGACATAGAGCTTCTAGGACTGGTATAAACTAATGTGTTTTTACCATTTCTAGTAGAATCTATAGGTGGGTATTCTTACTTCAGAACTTTTACTAATGACTTGAGTACATATGGATATGTCTACTTGATGATATATAAGTCTGAGTACTTTGAGAAATTAAAATAATTCAGCAATGAAGTAGAGAATAAACTTGGAAATAATATAAAGAATATTTTATCATATCGAGGTGGTGAATATATTAACTAATATTTTATCAATTTTCTACAATATTTTTAGATTCTATATCAACTCACTCCATCTTACACACCACATTGGAATGGTGTTAGTTAAAGGATGAATCATACCTTTCTATACATGGTAAGATTAATGATGATTCATGAAAATGTTCCATTATCCTTTTGACGATATCCATTACAAACTATGGAATATACATTAAACTAAGTACCAAATAAAGTGGAAAATAGAATTACATTAGAGCTATGGAGTTAAAAGAAACATTTTTTATCACATACACATGTATGTGGTTACGAGGCATTTATTAAGGCCTTGTCATGGAAAAAACTAACACCCCAGGGTAAAAAGTGTATCTTTATAGGGTATCATAAATAAAAAAGGGATACTACCTATAAAAACCCTCATACAAGAAAGTGATTTTTTCTAGAAAATCCATTATTATTTAGAGTTAGAACATCCTCAAGAAGGATAGTGGGATTAATATTGACCTCAATGTAGTTGATGTTCAAGATTCACTAGAGTTGGTACATGAACATATTCTATAGGTCCTAATGGAAGAATTTTTTCCTAAAACAAAAGTACTATGTAGGAACACTAGATAGATATGGTTTTCTAGTCACTGAATATGGTGAATTAATATTAGTCGACAATAATGAACCTCTCTCCTACAAAGAGGCAGTAGAGAGCTCATAAGATATAATATGAAAAGATACCCTGAATTATAAAATGGATTCCATGTATCATAACCAAGTTTTGGTTCTGCTCGATCTTCTAGTTAATGAAAATCCTATTGAGTGAAAAAGGGTATTTAAAAGAAAACTAGACATGGAAGGTAAATTAAGTACCAATAAAGAAAGGCTAGTGGATAAAGGGTTTAAACAACATCAAGTAATTGACTATAAAGAAACATTTTCACCAATTTCCATGTTTAAATCCATCAAAATTCTATTTATATAGCATCTTACCATGACTATAAAATTTGCTAGATAAATATAAAAAATTTCTTTCCATAATGATAAATTTTAGAAAGATGTATACATGACACAACTAGAAGGATTTTTGGCTCCAAGTGATGAAAAAAAGATATGAAAGTTACAGAGATCCATTTATGGATTTAATAAAGAATCTTGGTTATGGAAAATTTGATTCAATGATGCTATAAATGATTTTATTTTCATTAAGAATTAATGTGATCCATGTTTTTATAAGAGTTTTAGTGGTAATGTGTTCATTATCCTAGTAGCATATGTTGATGACTTATTACTTATTGGAAACGACATACCATTCTTATAGTCTATTAAGGAATGGTTAAATAAGTGTTTCTCCTTGAAGGAATTAGGTGAAGTAGCCAAAATTATAGGGATCAATATCATTCATGATATATCCAAGAGATTTATTAGACTAAGTCAAGGTACATACATTGACCAGATACTAAAGAGATTTAGTATGGAACAATCTATGAGGGGTTTGGTTTTAGAGTCACATGGTATACATATTTCTAAGAAAATGTTTCATCATGAACAATAGGATAAAGATAGAATTATTAATATCCCATATGCTTCAGCAATAACATAAATAATGTATGCCATGATATGTACTATATTTTTTGTTACCAATTCATTGAGCATGGTAGGAAGATATCAATTTGATCCAATAGAATAGCATTAGTCTTCTATTATGGTTATCCTTAATTATATGAGAAGAACAAAGGATATGTTCTTGGTGTATGGAGTAGATAGGGATCTAGTCATCAAGGTTTATACTAATTCTAGTTTTAAAATATATCATAATGATCTTAAGTCATACTCATGATATTTTTTTGTCTCAACAGAGGAGTTGTGGGCTGGAAGAGTTCAAATTATCCATCTATCATAGATTCTATAGTGAAGTCCAAATATATAGTGGCTTATAATTCTACCAAATAATTAATTTGGATACAAAAAAATTTCTAGGAGCTTGATGTGGTACCTGGTATTAAATACTTTATTACATTATATTATGATAACACTGTAGTGGTGGCTCCTTCAAAAGAGCCAAGGTCACACCAACAGACAAAGAATATATTCCAAAAGTATCACCTCTTGATGTATTTTTCTCATAGGGGTTAATTTTAAATAAGAATAGTTTCCATGGATGAAAATATGGAATATTTAAGCATGAGTATCATGTGAGATCTAGCATACTGAAGGTTGTTAGTAGTTTGATCAAGTTCAAGTGGGAGTATATTTGAGTTAGTGCCCTAGAACCAAATTTCGTGTACTTTATGATAACCTATGTTCATTGTTTTTAATATTAATAAACTTATTATCATATCATGATTATTTTTCTATGTGACATAGTATGTGATAATTTCTTAAGAGTGGATGTTGCACTGAAAGGTCATAACAGTTCCCCGCTATGATGAGAACCCAGAAGTGTCATGAAAGTATTATTAAATATTTTATATATATTCAGATAAAATCATTTTTTCAACTCAAATGATACAAGCTATCAAGGTTGGAGACTCATAGGACTTTGAGGCACCTTCTCATGGTGTACGCCCTTGGTAATTTCCAATGTAGAAAATTATGAGAATATGACTAACCAATAAGAGATCCAAATTTATATGTTTCATTGGATGTTCTTATCTTTGGATGTGTGTATTGGTCCTTAAAATTTAATATTATTATTAATGGATGTTATGTGTCACATAATTTGATGTATTGATGAAAATCATGATGAAATATACTCACAATGAAGTAAGATATATTAGTTGCGTTGCAAGTAATATTTAATTAATAAATAATGTTAGAAAGGATTATTTTTCTTTATTTCTTTAATAGAAGTTTATATCTCAATCCCTTTTATGTAAATGATATCGCCTAACTAAAACAATGTCCATGGTGTTCTGTTGGCAAGTTCAATTTCTGAAAATTCAAATAAAGAGACATAAAACACATAGGTTGAAGGTTTAACATCCTGGATTTTCTAAAAGGTATGGGCCATTAATATTTGGTTATAATTTATTTAAAAATCCCTAATTATGATGAACAATCAAGTTAAGGAGGTATCAGGTGCATCCATGGCTCGTTCAGAGCTTGGAGCCCTAAAATGGGGTGAAAATATTGGGCCACATGGTTAGAAGAAACCATGAAGCCCACCCTGAATGGTTTCCCTAAACTGTGTGGTTGTGGATAGTGGAGACCTAGGGGTCGCATGATTTTTCTACAACCGTGCAACCCAGGTCTCATGGACTTATGGTACTTCAGACCTTTTGGTATAGTGGATTTTTTACGGTTTGTGCATGGTTAGATAAACCATTCACCTAACTATGTGGTGTTCCCATTTTAAGCAGTAAATGGAACATAGTTATCACACAATTTAGCAAATTGTGCAGACAAACTATGCATAGTTATAAGTGAGGGTGAATTTACAAAACTTCCCTTATTTAATGTTTTAAACCTATTCTTTCTTCCTCACCTCTCCATTCCAGTGGATCTTCTTCTCCTCCCTTATGTGAGCTCTCCTCCTTCAAGAGCTAGGGATCTTGATTGATCCTCCATTTGTTTCCTGAATCACTCACCATTAGAAGTATAAGATTCATAACAATAATCTCTTTGATCCTCTATAATCTATTTCATGTTTTTGATTTCATTTGTTGCACTATCTTAGTGAAAGATCATTTTCTCCATTTTTAGGGAATTTGATGCTTTTTTTGATTTCTTCCAACCTTGCTTGAATCAAAGGATGAGGTTGGATAAGGGAATATTCATGAGGATGAGGTATTTAGTCTAGGATCTTTCTCCTCGTTTCATTGTGTTATATAAAGTGAGTTGGTGTGTTGCATGTTGGGCCCTTCTGGTTTTGCCTCTAAATTTTTTAATTAAGTTTAATTGAGGGTTTTACCATGCTAGTTACAACCCGAGATAGCAATGGATCAACCCCTTAGGTTGATCACCTTGATTAAAGTCACCCAAATGGGTGATATCCATTTAGGTATTTTCCCCTTTATTCTAAAATGGTTTACCCTCCACCTTGAGGTGTGTTTTCATATAACCAATTCCTTGATATGTTAATTGAATTGTTTGGGGTGTTGAAACTGGTGACAAACCCTTGCCCTTGTGCCACTTATAAATGGTTAGGATCATTGAATTATCCAAGGGATAATGCCTTATGACTTATTACTTAAATTCAATTTCCAACTGCTTATTCCTTGAGAAATATTCCAATTTTAATTTAAATTCTTGAATAAATGAATTGATACGTTTCTATTAATGTTATATATGTATGCTTGGATTGTTTAGCTGCTTCATCTTAGTACTGAGGGTGAAATAAGGGGTTCTATTTTAAGGACCCCTTGGACGAACTCTCATGCCTTTTTGTTAAAACTTTTAATGTTTGGTAAATATAATGGGGTGATATCAGGTATGCCTAATATGGGATTGTTGTTCATTATCTATATTTTCCTCTAGATGAGTGACACTAGTTCCCTAGGGTAGACCCCTTAGATGGGTTCAATGGAACGATTAGTTATATTATGAAACAATAGAGACCCATGACCCTACGTGTGATACTAGGTATGGTCTTGTAGGTCAATTATTCTTTGAATTTTATCACACCATGTTAGGATTGATACATGAGACTTCATCTTTGGGTCACCTTAGATGGATTCCTTGGAATTGGACCTTATACTGAGCCCTTCGAGCAATACTTATAAATTACCATTGATTTTTCACGGACGGGCTCAAGGTGTATTGATATATTTTGTAATGGAATTTTAGAAATTAAATAAAATTAAGATACAATTTTACAAATGGGAATCGATCTGTTGGTTTTGAAAACATAGGGATGTGTCCTCTAAGACTAGTCACAATCTTGGGGACTGTCCAGCCTATGGCCCTTTATTTTACTCACTTTACCATTTTAGGATCTCTTGGTTTAGACTGACTAACTTAGGCCGAAGAAGGTAGTTTGGATGGGTCTCCAAGTGGAATCCAATCCAAATAATTTATTTATTTATGCTCTAATTCATTTAAACTATTAAGGTACACTGCTCCATTTATAATGCATGTTATAGAATGTCCTAGACATCGTGGGTGTTGGCCTACTGAGATTGTATCCCACACCCTACGTGGGAATCATTTAGTACCACAAGTATACTTTATGGTTGTAGGTATGTACAAAGGAATAAGCTAGCTTCCAATCCTTGATTAACTTTCTTTTTTAGGATGGAGTTGGGAGCAAAGGACCGAGCCTATACTCGAGATGCTATTTTTAGCAGTTTTTTTCTTTTTTGTATACTTTTATAGAATTTTGTATATGTTTTCATCTCTTAAACATTGCATCCATTTTTTAGCTACTATACCATCATCATCATATTGTATCTCTTTATATTATTCAGCTTCTACTTATTGTTTATTTGGCTTTCATGTTTTTTTCTTACTGTTCCACTGACATATGTTCTTATTTCTTCTTGCGCTTATTATTATCATTGTATACTTCTATGATCACTCTAATAAATGAGGTAATAGTCTCTCCACAGACACACCAAGGACAACACTACTAATTGACAACCTCTAGAATACAGGGAGGCGATCTTGAGGTCTTGTGGCCATCGTCTCGGGGCACCATGAGTGGCATCTAGGGCGAGGTGCTACAAAATGGTATTAGAGATTTTTTACTATTTGTATTAATATTTGGGTTATACATGAGACTAGTATAGAATAATTTGGTCTTGAGCCTATTCCTGGGAGTAGCTACCCCACGTTCAGGAGAAACCCAAAATTACCTGGGATGGGTAAATGATGTTATTGCTTATGCTTGTTACATTTTCATAGGATTTACCTATAGGGTGACACAAATTATTTGCATTGTTATTATTTTTTTGAGATACCTATTACTTTATCCCAATGATATAAGGGTATAAAAGGTTCATATATCATACTAGTCATAATAGTATTTAAAATTTCATGTGTTATTCCATGCCATATCTATTTTCTGCGTGCATTGCCTATTTTGCATGTGATTGTTGTATGTGACTTATTATTTATGATTTGCAGTGTGATTTTATTTTCAATAATGGAATAATTGGTTTAATTAACTAATAATTACAAATTATTTGGTTTGATTGGTGAGTTCCATTAGCATATTTTCTGATCAAACCACAACTATGGACTATTACACCTATTGTCAAGTGTAAGTAAGGATCAGGATACAGTTAGTTGGCATACCAATTTTAATTTATAAGGTATATATGCCCTTATGAATTGGAATTGGTGACACAATTAACTTGATCATGATGCTAATAGTAAATTAAATGATAATGAATCAAAATTAATTAAAATGAATGCATTTTTAAACTGAAACACTTTCCCCTTTTATGTTGGTATGTGAAACCTTAGCCTGACCCAACCTTTATAGTGGCATGTGGGTCATGTATCCTTCATCATTCAGTTTCTCATTTTTAACACCCAGACCTGACTCCTAGAGTAGGAATAGGGGTATGAATCTGATATAGTAAGTCTTAGTACCTAATATATCTTTAACTCTTTCTCTATATGTTATAAATCCTTTTTGAGGCATGCACTTGTCATTGTAGAGCTACGCCAATGACAACCTCATGTTGTACACTAGAAGAGTGGTGATGAGCATACTCCTAAGGTGGTGGGCCCTGATCCACCTATGAAACCTCTTATAGTTCCACATTAGGAACATCCTATAGATCCTCCACTAGGTTAATATGCCCAATTTTATGATATTTTCCTTCATTTTATGCAATCAGTTCAAGGTGAACCTCAACCTGTCCCTTTTATGGCAGAGCTAACCCATAAGTTCCAACAACAGCATCCTGCCACCTTTTGGGGGGATGAAGGACATCCAGATACTAAGTCTTGGTTAGAGTTTATTGTGTTAATATTCAAGCACATTGGTACATCTCCAGAGTAGAGGTTCATGCTCATGACCTGCATGTTACGTGAATCTTCAAAGAAATGGTGGGATGTTTTGATGTAGGTTGGTTGACACCAAGTTATGGTCTAGTTAGACTTCATAGAATCCTTATTTGACTACTTCTTCCCTCAGAATTTAAGAACTGATCGTGTTTATGTATTCATTCACCTTGATCAAGGTGACATGTCAGTGATGGAATACTAAACTCACTTCACCGAATTGCAGAATTTCACACCAACCTTAACCAGTGATGATCTGACTACTATAAAGTGATTCAAGGATGGGATTTCTTATGTCATCTAATCATAGGTTAATGTATTTTGGTTGACCACTATTTCTGAAATAGTAAACTAGGCCCTCATCACTGAGAAGAACCTGAGGTAATCAGGAAACATAAATCAGGGCAGTTCAACTTCCAAGGAGAGTAGTGGTTTATCCAGTGGAAAGAATCAACGCTTTGGGGGTACACGTGAGGGTAGTACCATCCAGGTGAAATGCACTAACAAATTTGTGGTGTGTCACCAATACAGAAACCAGAACACAAAAATCCTCAGTGTATGAGGAACCTGATTGAGCATCAGGCTTACGGTAGGATGGGTCACCCCCATCATTTATGTTGGTCTTTTAATCTAGTGCTAAGTGAACAGGGTTATATACCAACACCACCCTTAGGTGTAGGGTCAGTGAAACCTCGACAGGCAGGAAGATATTCTTCTACAGGTCGTTTGGGCCGGCCAGGTGGTTGTGGCTGAGGCAGTCAGGATTCAGAGTTCAATCATCAGCAGAGTGAGCCTACTCAGGCTATTTAGGCAGCATCTCAGGGTTACAGTTCAGGAAAAATATATGATGTATAGTCTACACTAGAGGAGCAGAGTCTAGGACCATCTATAGTTAGAGATATTATTTTGGTAGCATCAAATTTAGTATCTGCCTTATTCAATATAAGTGAATCAAACTCTTTCCTATCTACTGTAAACATGGGATGTTTGGGCTTAGTAATAGAGTAATCCAATGGTTTTATAACCCTTAACACACTGTTAGGAGTTTGGTATGAGGGTATACGCCAATACAAGGAGTGTTTCCTTAAAATTGGTGGGTACCATTTTTTGTGGAGTTTCTTTATTCTTGAGATGACTGACTCCAACATCATTCTTAATATGGACTGAATTGTGCCTTATCGATCCTAGGTGGATTTATATCATCACATATTATCTCTCACATAACCCAAGATCATCACGTATATCCATAAGGGAGAATTGGATCTCTAGGTGAGTCGAGATGGACTCAAGCGTACTAGGCTAGTGGGATGAAAACTCAAATGGTCAGTATCATTATGAGAGAGCAGGGAATTCTTTTAGAATATTTCCCTACAATAGTGGATCATTTTAAGGAAATATTCCCTGATGATTTCTCTATCTTACCTCCTAATAGAGAGGTTGATTTCACCATGGATCTAGTTCTAGGTGCGGAACCAATGTCCATTCCTCAGTATAGGATGGCACCTGCAGAGCTCTAAGAACTTAAGAAGTATCTTGAAGACTTAGAGGCTAAGGGTTTTATTAGACCCATTATATCACCATGGGGTTCACCAGTACTCTTATCCAAGAAGGAGGATGGTACCCTTAGATTGTGTGTGGATTACCCCCAAATGAATCAACTCACAATGAATAATCAGTATTTGTTGCCTTGTATTGAAGACCTATTCGACCAGCTCTAAGAACTAACTTTTTTCTCTAAGATTGATTTGAGGTGTGGCTATGATAAAGTTTGTGTGAGGCCATCAAACATACCATGTACAACATTCTAGAGTAGGTACATCTTGTATGAGTATCCGGTCATGATGTTTGGTTTGATGAATGTACTGACAAAATTAATGGATCTAATGAATTAGGTTTTACACCCGTATCTTTATTCCATTGTGGTTATCTTCATAGATGATATATTAGTGTATTAATGAACCAAAAATGACCATTATAATAATATTGAGATCATGATAAGTATATTGAGAGAGAACCAGATATATGTGAATCTCAATAAATAACACTTTTGGATTAGAAAATTTCACTTATTAGGTCATATTATATCTGAAACAGGCATAACTTTTAACCCAGATAAGGTGAGAATTATGGTTTCCTAGGAGAATCCTAATAATTTGTTTGAAATACGTAGCTTCTTAGGTTGTATGGATACTACATTAGTTTCATCTAAGAATTTTCATGCCTATAAATGCCACTTATGGGATTGACCAAGAAGGGTGAGAAGTTCTACTAGAATAAATCTTAAGAGATATCTTTTTAGGAGTTAAAGGAGATACTCACTTAAGATTCAATTCTGATTTTGTCCAATACAATCAGAAGTTATATAGTCTATAGTGATGATTCAGGAATTGGGTTGAGAGTATTTCTGATTTGAGTTGATCGGGTTGTAGCATATGGATCCTGTCAGTTGAGTCCTCATGAGTAGAACTATCTTACACATGAACATGAGATAGAAACTATGGTTAATGCTCTATATTGTTAGAGAAACTACTTATTAGTTGAAATATTATTTGTTTACATAGATAAAAAAAGTCTCAAATACATCTCTACTTAGTGATACTTGAATCTGAGGTAGTGCAGGTGGGTGGAATACCTGAAGGTATTTAACTTTGATCTTTCTTACACACCTGGAAAGGGTAATGTCATGGATGATGCTTTAATCTGAAAAACTCATATGAAAGCTATCAAGGAGGCCAGTAGTCAGTGGAAATTGATGTATCTATTCTCTGAGATGTATATTAAGGTTTAGTAACAGCATAGACATCCATTTTTAGCAGCTCTAGCAGTGACCTCTTCCCTTCTAGTACGAGTTTGGATGAGGCAGTTATCAGATTCATAAGGCCTCATTATAAGGGAGAGACTCACAAGATACAACCCACCACCTAGTTGGGTTATGGATGCGACTGAAACCTTACTCTTCTATGGTCATGTATGGGTGACTTTTGGTATATGGGAAGAGCTGATGAGGGATTCACATGACTCTGTATGGGAATTTCAACCTGGTCTCACCAAGATGTATAGAGATATATGTTTTCAGTACTGGTGGTCAGGTATGAAGAGATGGATAGTGGGATTTTTCACTCAGTGATCCACCTATCAGCAGGTGAAGACAGAGCATTAGTGAACTACTAGAATTATAAAGCCTCTCTTTATTCCTCAATGGAAATGGAATGACATCACCGTGTATTTTGTGACGATATTGTTGAGATCCCATCGAGGAAGCGATGCAATATGGGTGATCTTCGATAGGATGTCCAAGTTCACTCACTTCTTACCGATATGGGATACCTTAAATGTTGATTATTTAGGAAGTATATACATCTAAGAGATATTTTGACTTCATGGCATGCCTTTTTCTATCATTTTGGAAAGAGAAGGCCACTTTACATCATGGTTCTAGAAAGGGTTGAAGAAAGAACTCGGTTCACATGTTCTCTTGAGTATAAATTGTCACCCTCATACTAGTGGGAAGTTCAAACATATGATACAAGATTTAGAGGGTATGATATGGGTCTGTATCCTTGATTTTGGAGGTTCTTGGGAAAAGCATATTCCTCTAGTTGATTTTTCCTGCAATAAAATTTTTAGGCAATGATTCAAATGGATCTGTATGGGTCCCTCTATGGTAGACCATTATGTTTACCTCTATGTTTTCTAGAGGCCAATGAGGCATCTCTACTGTGTCCTCATATTGTTCAGGAGACTTCAGAGTAAGTCCAGATGATTCATAAGTGTATGGATACAGCCCAGTCTAGGCAGAATTCATATACAAATCATCACCATAGAACTCTAGAGTTTTATGTGGGACATCAGATCTTTCTACATTTATCACCTAGATTGGGTTATAGATGAATTTGGTGATAGTTCAAGTTATCTCCTTGTTATATTGGGCCCTTTAAGATCATAGATAGAGTTGGGTCGCTGGACTATCAGTTATTATTACCTCAGAGGTACCATGTCATGCACGACATCTTCCATGTATCTTATCTTCGATATTATCATGCCTACCTATCTCATTTTTTTGACCCTAAGAATATTGATCTAGAAGAGGATGTGTCCTTCAAGGAGCATCTGATATGTATAGTTGACCAGATCATGAAGTTTCTTTGAGGTAGGTCAGTTCCTATGGTCTGAGTGCTATGGTAGCACAAACTTATACAGTATGAGACATAAGAGAAGGAAGTCAATGTACATGTGCAGTGGCTGGAAATCTTCTCAGATAATGTTCTATTACCCTCAGAAGGGAAACTCAGGGACAAGTTATCATAATAAGGGTAGGTTGTAGTGTCCCAGATTTTCTCAAAGGTGCAGACCATTAATCTTTTGTTCTAATTTCTTTAAATGTCACTAATTATGATGCCAAATAAAGTTAAGGAGGTCTCGAGTGAGTCTTAGGCTTGTTTGGAGCCTGAATCCCCAAAATGGAAAGAAAAGTCTAGGCCATACACTTAGAAAAAATAGTATAGCCAAGCCCACATGGTTTAACTAAATTGTACGGTTGTAGGAAGTAAAGATCTAGGGGTCGCATGGTTTGTCTATAACTATACGAACTAGGGTGTAGGTATATACAGTGTTTCAAACCTTTTGGTACAATGTATTTTTCATAGTTTTCACATGGTTAGATAAATCGTGCACCAAACCATGTGGTGTTCCCATTTAAAGAAGTAATTACCACATGATTGGCGCACGGTTTGGCCAACCATGTGTCCAAATCTTTAATAGTTATAAGTGAGGGTGAATTTACAAAATTGAACTTAATGAATTTTTTAAACCTATTATTTCTTCCTCCCCTATCCATTCTAGTGGATCTCCTTCTCCTCCCTTGAATGATCTCTCCTCATTTAAGAGAAAGAGATCATGAGTGCTCCACCATTCATTTCCCAAATCACTCACCATCATAATAATAGGATCTATAATGGTAATATGTTTGATCCTATTTAATATATTCCAAGTTATTCAGTCCATATGTTTCACTATATTGGTGTAATATCATTTTCTTCATTTTTAGGGAATTTGATGGTTTTTTTAATTTCTTCAAACCTTCCATAAATCAAAGGCTGAGGCTAGATGAGGGAATCTCTATGAGAATAAGGTAGGTGTTCTAGGCTCTTTCCCTTAATTTTTTTTCATTCCATAAAGTGATATGTTGTGATGTGAGTCGGACCCTTCTGGTTTCACCTCTAAAAGTTTAATTAAGTTTAATTGAGGGTTTTACCATGCTAGTTCTAACCCAGGATGGTGTAGGATAAACCTATCGGGTTGTCACCTTGATTAAAGTCACCCCAATGGGTGATCTTCATTAGCGACCTTTTCTCCTTTATTCTAAAATGGTTTACATGCACCTTAGTGTGTGTTTTCATATAACCAATGCCTTGAGTTGTTAATTGAATTATTTAGGGTGTTGAACTTGGTAATAAACGCATGCCTCCATGCCACTTATAAATGAGTGGGATCATTAAATTGGATAAGGGGTCATGCCTTATACCTTCTGAATTAAATGAAATTTCCAAATGGTTATGTCTTAACCAATATGCATATTTTAATATAAATGCTTGAACAAATAAATTGATACATTGATATACATGTTATATATGTATGCTTGGATTGTTCATCTACTTCATCTTAGTGTCGAGGGTGAAATAAGGGGTTCTGATTTAAGGACCCCTTGGACAAAATCTCATGCATTTTGATTAGAATTGTTAATGTTTGGTAAATACATCTAGGGATATATCATTTATGTTAGAGATGGGATCAATGTGAGTTATATGCCTTTTCATCTAGATGAGTGACACTAGTTCCATAAGGTATACCCCTTGGACGGGCTCAATTGCACAATTTTTTATACCATTCCTTGAGAGAGACTTGGACCCATACGTGAAATACTAGGTAGGGACTCAGAGGTAAATTAGTCTTTGACTTTGATCACACCATGCCAAGAGTGATACATGGGACTTCATATTTGGGTCACCTTGTACAGACTCCTTGTCATTGGACCTTATACTGAGCCCTTTGAGCGATACTTGGAAATTACCATTGAATTGCCATGGATGGGATTAAGGTGTCTCGATATATTTTATAAAGTCATTTTAGAAATAAAATCAATGGAAAATAAATGTTTTTAAATGTTAATTGGTCTATTGGTTTTGAAAATGTAGGAATGTGTCCTCCAAGACCAATCACAAGCTTGGGGATAGTCTAGACTATGGCCCTTTACCTTACTCACTTTAACATTTCAAGATCTCTCGGTTCAGAAACATCAGTGTAGGCTGAAGCAGGTAGTTTATATGGGTTTCTATGTGGAACCCAATCCAAATAATTTATTTATGTATTCTCTAACACATTTAAACTATTAAGGCACACTACTCCTTTTATAATTCACATTATAGAATGTCCTAGACATCGTAGGAGATGACCTATTGAGATTGTATATCACACCCATCTTGGGAATCATTTGGTACCTGAGTAGACTTTATGGTTTTAGGTATGAAAAATGGAAGAATACAGCTTCCAATTCTTGATTTACTTGCTTTTCTAGGATGGATTTGGGAGTAGAGGACTGATCCTATGCTCGAGGTGCTAGTCTTAGCAATTTTTTCCCTTTTTTTATAATTTTATAGCATATTGTATATGCTTGTATACCCTTCCCCTTGCATCCACTTTTTTATAGCTAGTATACCATCATCAATATATTATATCTCTTTTTATTATTTAGCTTATGATTATTGTTTATTTTTCTTGCATGTTTTATTCTTACTATTCTACAATCATTTTTTCTTGACTCTTCCTATATTACTTATTATCATTATCTACTGATGTGCTCACTTTAATCAATGAGGTCATAGTCTCTCCATGGACACACTAAAGGCCCTCGTTGCTAGTCGAAAGCCTCTAGCGTATGGGGAGGTGAGATTGAGGTCTTTTGGCCACTGTCTCATGGCATCGTGAGTGGCATCCGGGGCGGGGCACTAAAAAAGGCAACAGCATGAAACTTATTTGATTATAGATGTTGAGATAAAGGTATTATATTAACATAGTAATCATTCATATGTGTTTTTATTTCATTGAAACATTAAATTATTTCTCTATGGGTTCCTTGCTGTGTTGATGGATGTTAACCTTGGAATTTGGGTTTCTTCTCCTAATTACACTGAGAAAAGGACTTATAGGGTCACACACTAAGTGTATCCAGAACCTTAGTTAAATATTATTATTATTTATTATTTAAAAATTTGAATAAATATTATTCTCACACATGGTTTAATAATTAATCATGTTTTCCTAATTGCATATATTCCATCACCAGTTATTCGAGAGAATATTTTATTATCAGAATATTTAATATTTATTTATTTATTTATCAGCGAATAATGTAGTAAAATTTATTTATTAAATAAATATTCAATATTAATTGTCTGATCAATATTATGGAGGAATGGATGACTGATATTAATAGTCTGTTGAGAAATAATATATATTAAATATTATTTGAATAAATAATATTTAATACAATTTGTGATTTTAGTGCATGACAAGAAATATTATTATTATTATTATTTTGTTATTGACATAGGATTCCACAAGAATTAAGAAAAATAATAAGGGTTCATGCACAATTATTATTTTTTGACCCTAGCGGTATATAAACCTAATTATATTATTTTATTATATGAAACCAATTAATTTGGTTGTGAACAACAACAACTAGAGAGAATTATCTCAAAGACCTAGAGATATCCCTCTCCAAGAATGTTCTCAATAATAGAAAATGATCTCTACCACCACTCTTAAGTATAGATAGATTGAAGATAACCCTTCCTTGAAGATATTCTTAGGGTGATCAAAGAAGAATGATGTAAGTATCTAGATCTACCACGCTAGCACCCAGAGATTCCTACCTATGGTGGTGTTTGGAGGTTCATGGAGCACATGTGGATCACTGTTGGAGGTAATATACTTTTGATTCCGATAACACAATTATAGTATGACATAGAGATGTTGTTATATCAATCAATGAAGAAATAATTCATTGAAATTTATTTTTTAAAATTAATTATAAATAAAATGTGATGATCCTACATCTTGGTTTTGGAATTCAATAATAAATTATTATTTGATTCATTTCCATTGATCATGTAATTTATTATCATGTAAATCTCATATTAATCATCAATTATAACAAAAAATTGAGTTGATCATACCCCATATGATGCTTTTTTTGTGCCCGGAACCTTCACTACTTCTCTCCCTCTATTTAAGTATCGTTATGGAAAACACCCAGAGTCAGCCTCATAACCTTGGTAGATTAGAGAGGAGGAGGAGAGTAATGATGTTTTCAACTCCAGAACATGGATCAGCAACATGCGATCATGGATAATTGAGAGAAAAATGATGAATGTAGCGAGATCGTCACCTTCATCTTTAGTGGGCGTGTTCTTCACCAATGATAAATCTGTTCTCAAATTAAGACTCATTATTTTTATTAGTTTATCCATTTTTCTTGGATTTTAGATTCCAACATAATCTTCAAACACCCTAAATAACCCTATTTTTTCATGTGGTGATTTTTTAATTAAGTCATTTCAAATTTATATTACCAATGATTATTGGATGACTGATATTTACACTCACCATTTTTTCTCATTTTTATTTCTCCATATAATGTTAAATAATTATTAATCACTGCTTGAGTTGGTTCAACTTTGGGGGATGATTGTTTTGACATGATGGAAATTCTAGGTAAAAACTATTGGAGCTTGTTCTTTTCTAACTGTCTTGGTAGATGGATGGTGCACCAAATCCACTCACCATGGTAGGTGGAATCCATGGGATAATTCCATGGTAGGTGGGGGATTAGTGGGAGAGTTGTTTCAAACTTGAAACCTCCCACTATTCCTATTTAAGTTCTATCCAAGAAAGCCTTGAGATCTCCATGTGTGATAAATAAAGGGAGGTGTGTGGGAGGGGTCTCTTGTAACATTTATTCATGTTGAAATAAATCTTTCTTTCCCTCAATTAATCTCTCTTAGTGGTCATCAAACCACAACAATTGGTATCAAAGGGATTTCTGGTGCAACGATGGTATGTAGTTGAGTTTTTACAATGACAGGAAAATTCAAGTTGTTTAGAATCCTATTTTGAATGTGGATTCTGAAAGTTTGTGGTGATCTGATTCCAATAGTGAAAACGGCATTGAAAATGGATCTAAAATGATCTTTCTAGTCTTGGTCAAATTTCGGTCAAACCTCAGGTGCTACAATACCCCCTTGCCGGAGAAGAAGGTGTGTCGGTCACATTTTCAGTGACATTTTCAGCAAGTTTCCAACATCTAATTCAGTGCACAATGTCATCACCATGTCATCACCACATCATCAGTTGATCTCAGTCATTGATACTATTTTGATCATATCTTGATCAATCAGTATTCGATTTTAATGATACAAGAGTCAATTCCATCAGTTTTTACCATTTCAGACACAATGGTGAGCTCAATTTTTCCAGATTCTGCACTAAAATTTTCATAATTAAAATCCAATGGAGGGACCATCCACGGGAGGTGGTCAAGGGGCCAAAAATGGACACCAAATCCAAAGAAGGTCTATAGATGGAAGGAGGCTAACATAAAAATGTTACCATTGTGGCATGTAGGGATACATGAAGAAGAACTATCAAAAGCTTCTATAAGAAAAGGTTCAAAGTAGAAACTAGTAAAAATTAAATGAATGTTTTCATGTGAGCATCATTAGAGAAGTTGTTCTTTGCTAAAAATATGAATAAGAGACATGTTTTTATACATCAATACAAGACACATAATGGGTGGTCGATACTGTAGCATTGTACCACATCACTCCACATCGTGAGTATTTCTTGACTTATCAAGCTGGTGACTTTGGTGTAGTCAAGATGTAAAATAGCAGTTTGGAGGATATTTTTTTCATGGGTGATATCCAAGTCAAGAATAATGTTGGATTCACAATCACCCTAAAGGATTTTTGATATGTTTCAAGCCTTTGAATCAACCTGTTATCAGGTATAGGCTTTTATTAACAAGAATATGACAACATATTCAGCAATGGATCATAGAAGATGAAAAAAGGATCCATTATCATTGCCTGAGGACACATATGTGGTACATTATACAAAACCCATGTGAAGATATGTTCATACAGCCTTAACATGGTGGAAGGAGGGACATCATCCAATATGTGGAATAGTAGACTCAGTGACATGAGTGAAAGAGGGTTATCTAGCCTAACAAAGAAGAATGTTTTGGGTGTTCTTCTTGCAGATGAAAGACCAAGTACTGGACTACTTCAATATGTTCCATGCCATAGTGGAGTGTGAAACTTAAAGGAAGATAAAGTGTCTTTGTTCAAACAATAGAGGAAAGTACACATCTAGAGAATTTGATGCATATTCTAGGAGTCAGGGCATTCGACATGAGAGGATAGTCCCATGCACCCCACAACACAATGGAGTTGTAGAAAGGATGAACAAAACCATCATGGAGAAGGTCAGAAGCATGATGAGTTTGGCTAAGCTCCCTAAGCCATTTTGGGGATAATCTATTCAGGTTTCATGCTACCTCATCAAGATATCACCATCAGTCCCATTGAATTTTATGATTCCACAGAATATATGGTCTGGTAAACATCACTCTTACTATTATTTATGAGTATTTGGATGTTTGGAATTTGCACATGTATCCAAGGTGCTAAGGCATAAGCTAGATAGGATATATACTCCATGCATCTTCATCTATTATAGTGATGAGGAGTTTGGATACAAGCTTTGGGACCCGAAGGAGATGGAGGTGATCAGAAGCAGAGATGTCATGTTCCATGACAACCAGACGATCAAGGATATTCAAAATCCTAGAATGTATCGAAGGTAAAGTGTCAAAGAATAAATTCTTGATCCAACACCTATACCAGCACCACCTGTCAATGAAGAGGAGGAGGTGCAATAAGACTCATCAGCAGCAAACTAAGAGGCAGTGGAGGAGGATATTGAGTAGGGGGAGACTCAATCCTCTCCAAAAGAAGTTGCAAAACCATCATAGGAGTTAGGTGATGTTGTTCCTCCCAAACCTTACATTTCACAGGTTTGAAGATCTTCATGAGGAGGTATTCTGTTAACAAAATATCCAGAGTCAGAGTACCTATTATTGAATGATGAGGGGGAGCCTAAAGGATATAAAGAAGCATATCAACATTCACTATCATTGGATATGTGAAGTGATGGATTGAAAATTAATGAGACTTGTGAAGATCCACAAAAAGGAGAACCTGGCAGATATGTTGGCAGAGGTGGCTGCTCAAGAGAAGTCATACCTTTACAAATGCTCCAACAGATTTCAGCTGGAGGGGGGAATTATTGGAGATTGTTCTTTTTCAGCTGCCTTGGTAGGTGGCTGGTGCACCAACTCCACCCACCATGGTAGGTGTAATCCATGGGATAAGTCCATGGAATATGGGGAGATTGGTGGGAGAGTTTTTTCAAACTTGAAACCTCTCACCATGACTATTTATGGAGGGTCATGAGAGCTTCAACAATCATCATTTGATCCAAGAGATCTCTTCCATCCAAGAGAGCCTTGAGAGCTCCATGTGTGAGAAATAAAGGGAGGTGTGTGGGAGGGGTATCTTATAATATTTATTCTTGTTGAAATAAATCTTTCTTTCCCTCCATTAATCTCTCTTAGGGGTTAGTTAACCACAACAAAAACATTGGTAACTAGGTATGGAATCGATGAATAATGTAAGCCAAAATTTCCCCTCCCTTATCTCTCTCTCTCTCTCTCACTTAAATCTCTTTCACAATGTCAATTAGAATTTATCATCCTTGAGGGAAGTCTGATGGTGTATATGCATGTAGGGGTAACTAATCAGTGGTGCGTGACTAGATAGTGTGTGATGGTCATGAGTGAGTGGTGGCCAGATGGTAACGGACGGTGCGACGAGGTCACGCGGTTGACGATGGCACTAGCTGGGGAGGCCAGTACCAAGACTTGATGATTGTGAGGGGAGGTTCCACATATAAGGTGAGGCACTTCTAGTGATATGAGGTACTACTAGTGATGGGGTTCTAGTGTATTCGGGTTTCCAGTGAAATTTATGGAATAAGATAACCTAGAAAGAGGAATTATTAAAATAAATTAGTTTAAGAAGAATTCAAGGGGGTGGAGAGGCGTGTGGATCACAAGAGGGGGATTATGGATCCCCTTTATGTATGGTCAAGAGGATAAATTCTTGGAAATTAACAAATATATTAATATATATTATAGTAATAATAATGATATTGTTATTATTATTATTATTATTAGTCCATGATCCGATTGTATCTTCTTCATACGATGTCAGATTGATGAACTGTATGTGGCATCATGATCCTAACATCAAGATAGATGATTTAATACCCTTGTTGGTTATTTAATTCTAACTCATGGCTTGGGTATAAAATCTCTCCATAAATAGACCTTTATATGTGATATGATGAAATGAATTTTTTCCACCAAGTGTTCATTTTGGGAAAGTAAATATCCTATATTAAGTGTTTTTATGCATAGATCACAATGATATGTTTTGTGTGTCCATTCATGACCATTTTCAATGGTAGTTTGGTAGATTTATGTTTTATTCTATAATACCAATGACGAGCCTCACGTGTGTTCACCGAGCTCTTATGAGATTCAGATTTGGACACATGAGTAGTCTATCCTGAGCAGTTTTCCATGTAAAACGCAATGGTGACCATAGATTTGGAATCATAGATATGACACAAGGTGATTTAAGTGGGATGCTTCTTTTAGTGACTCTTAGCTGGTGACAGTGATCAGGTGTGAACATTAGTGTGTTATCATGGTTGGCATCCCCTATCTCTCTAGGGTGCAGGTCCCCCGTATCCTTTATATAGGTAGAGATGGTGCTCTTCTACATTATAGAGGGTGTTAGACCTCTATATGTGGAGTGGACTCCTCATCATTGATCTTTGGAAATGGGAGAGTCCTTTATTGGAGTAGTTCTCCCTCGTTTGTGTTGTGTAGTGGTGAGGTGTAGGGAATCCATATTCTTAAGAGGTTATGAAAGATACATGGGTAGGAGTCAGTGCTCCCTCTATTTTGATACACAGTAGCAAGGAGCAGGCTATCCACTCCATATCTTATGTGGTTAGATGGTTTTTTTGACATATTGGACCTTTGGAGTTAGTACACCCTCAGTTGTGGAGTGCAGTAGTGAGCAGCGGGCCCCTCCACTCAGATTCTCATGAGGTTGCATGTGGTTATGGGTATCAGAGTTAGACCTTTGGATCTGTAGGTTGACTCATTGTTCTTATCTAGGCTTTCGAGATAGAGATCCCCTTTCTCTCTCACTTGAGATTCATTATGAGGATATCTAATGATTGGGTTTCATTACCCACTTGCATTATGGGATGAGATGATTACTGTTTATTGCTAGTTCTTTCCCTCACTACCATAGATCCAGGCGAGGGATGTGCCAGGTTTTATCAGTGCTAAGTAGAAAGCGCTGATAAAATTATCAGCACTTTTTTTAGTGCTGATAAAAGTTTTTAATAAAAAATATTATTAATTTATATAAAATTATTATATTTATATTAAAAAATAATGTTTATTTGTATACATTAAATAAAAAATGCATGTTTATAATTAATATATTTTTTTTAATAACTCAAATATATATATAATAAATTTCATTAAATAATAAATATATTTATTATATTTATTATATATATTATATTTATTATATTTATTATATTTATTATATTTATTATATTTATTATATTTATTATATTTATTATATTTATTATATTTATTATATTTATTATATTTATTATATTTATTATATTTATTATATTTATTATATTTATTATATTTATTATATTTATTATATTTATTATATTTATATATTTATATGTTTATAATTATATATAAATACTTTTTAAATATAGATAAATACTTTTTAAATATATATATTTAGAATTATATTAAATATGTATATTTATAATTATAATCATAATATATATATATATATATATATATTTCCAATGAATTTGGTCAATTGATGCGTGAATATAATTGATGTTCATATATATGATATGCATTCATCATGAATATTAATTTATACATTACACCCTCATTACTATTCATGTTGGTCATATATATGATGACCCGTTTTTATGATCTATACTTTACTCAGTGTATATGATTCATTCCTGTTCTCATAAAGCTTTCTCATAAATACTTAAAATCAAGATAAATATATTTAAATAATACATGTCTTTATTATATTTATAATTATAAACATTTAGTTATATATAAATACTTTTTAAAATATATTTATAATTATATATATATATCTAAATATATATATATATATTTATTTATTTAAATGATTATAAAATCACAGTAATTTTTTTAAATGATAAATATGTTTATTGTATTTATAACTATATATGAATACCTTTAAAATATATTTATTTATAATTATAATTATAAATATATATGTGTGTGTGTGTTTTAATGAATATATACATATACATATATACAAATATTTATACATATATACAAATATTTATATTTATAAGTATAAATAATATATATATGTAAATAATTATAAAATTATAATAAATATATTTGTTATATTTATAAGTATAATTATAAATAAATATTATTTATTTATATTAATAAATATATATTTATTTATTTATTTATTTATTTGAATACTTTAAGAAATTAAAATTAATATATTAATTATATATATTTTTTATAATTTCATAATTATTTAAATAAATATATATCCATATTTAAATAATTATAAAATTATAAATAATATAGATATTTTAGTTTCATAATTATTTATATATATATTAATATTTATGACTATAAATAAATATTTATTTAATTATAATTATAATTATAAATATAATAAATATATTTATTATAATTTTTTAATTATTTAACTATAAATATATCTGTGTGTGTGTGTTTCTGTGTGTGTGTGTGTATGTGTGTGTGTGTGTATTTAAATACTCATGAAGTTATAAAAATATATAAATAATTAATATATTTATTTTAATCTCATAATAATTTAAATATATATATGTATATATATATATATATTTATATTTATAATTATGACTATATAGAATTAATATATTTATTTATAAATATTTATATTTATTTATTTAATTATATATATTTATTTAATAAGTATATTTATTATAATTTTATAATTATTTAAATATAAATATTTATTTATTTAAATAATTATGAAATACTTATGAAATAAATGTGAAATAAATATATATTTATTATAAATATATATGTAATAAATATATTTTTATAATAAATATATATTTATTTCATATTTATTTTATAATTATTTAAATAAATATACATTTATATATAAATAATTATAAAATTATAATAAATATATTTATTAAATATATATATATATATATATATATATATATATTTATGAGATTAAAATAAATATATTAATAATATACATTTATAAAATTTTAAATGTAATAAATATATTTTTTATAATTTTATAATTATTAATATATATATATATATTTATTTATTTATTTATTTATTTATTATTATAACTATAAATAAATATTTATTTATTATAACTATAAATAAATATTTATTTATTATAACTATAAATAAATATATATAAATTTATAGTCATTAAATAATTATAATATTATAATAAATATATAAAAATATTTACAATTATAATTCTAAATAAATATAGATATATTTAAATAATTATAAAATTATAATAAAGATATTAATTATATATAATTATATATAATTATAAATATAATAAATACAATTATTATAAATTTATAATTATAAATAAATATATAATTATAAAGAAATACATATTTATTATATAAATAAATATTTATTTATTTATAGTTATTATTATAAATAACTATATTTATATTTATTATACATATAATTTTATAAAAATATAAATAATTTAATATCATTATAGTTTTATCAGCGCTTTCTAATTTAGCGCTGATAAAACCTCCCTTTATCAACGCTTTTTAGCTAGCACTGATAAATGTTTCCCTCAGTTTTATAAAAAAACTCTAACAGTCTCCCCCTTCCTTCGCATGCCTCAAACTCTCGCGGAAGCCTTACCCTGTCACCATGAATCCTCCTCCTCCTCCTCGCTGCCACCGCGAATCCTCCTCCACCTCTATTGTTGCCGCTTCTCCTCCTCCTACTCCCTACCACCATGAATCCCCCTCCTCCTCCTCTACTACTACTACTGACTACTCCTCCTATTCGGTGATGTGAAATTTCATCTTCCACCACCGTGAATCCCTACTCCACTACCTCGTGATCCCTCCTTCACCCTACCACCGTGAAGCTCTCCTCCTCCACTACGTGAAGCTTAGATACTTTTTTAAATCTCTCTACATTTTGAGCTCCCTTATGCATTTCCTTCTGAGTACCCTTACACATTTCCTTTTGAGTTCCCCTGTGAATTGACTTTAATGAATTTTGATAACCCTTATGTATCAAGAAACCAACTATTACATATCAGAGTGGCACAATTAATTTTTCAAATTTTATTATATCCATAGATTACCTTTATGAATCCTTTTGAAGAATTTTTTAGTAATGGTTGGAGATGTACAACTCATTTTATTTTAATATACATGAAATGTGTTACAGTAAGGTCAACATGTATATTGTTCAGGGTGAATTGGACACTAAAATTGCTAGTTACATCTTTTTTTGGTCTCCACGTGGCAGAGTTGTATGGCTTGGATTTGGAATGCTGGGAATTTCAGCTGTTATCCATTTATTCCACATGGTGGGTTTATCTAATGCTAAAAGATTTGGATGGGAGTTATTACAGTTTTTCTTGGGAACTTTTATTGTGATTTTGTTTTTGTCAAGGAGTCATCCCCTTTCTCTTGTAGGTAGATGATATATTATAGGTTGGTCTAGAAATTAGGATGATTTTTGAATTGAATCGTGAATTATCCAGTGAAAGAACACTAGAAAGGAAATATGTGTTTTATATAGTATCATAATGATTTTAAAGATATTAATCTTTACTTTAGGATGAACAATTTTGTGAAATGTAACATTGATAATGAATTTTTTGGAGACTTGGACACCCCAAAGAGTATTATGGGTTTTTTATTCACCTATAGGGTAATAATAGTTAAATATATATTATGTTTCTAACTAGTAGTTACAATATCTGTAATGAACATTGAGTACATGGCTACAATGCATTCTTAAAAATAATTGGTTGGATGATGCCTTGTTTTAAAGATATTAAATTGATTCAAGGGGGAGGAGTGATGTTTTTTGATAATTATAATGCAATCCCTTTGCATCAGAAAATTATGATTCCCCCATGGATTAATAATATGATCCTATAATACAATTTCATCTAGAAATTGTTTGAGGAATGACTACATGAGTTCTAAAAGATAGTTTAAAATACTATGTGTTGTATGGATTGGATATTTATCTTGTGTTTAAGAGTTATATGATACTATAGTCTCCATGAATTGTTCATCAAACATTAAAAATATTTGGAATATAAATCCTTTCTCATTTTTTGATTAATTTTAACCAAAAGGAGAGGCTCTAGAACATAGCCTCAATTTTTTTATATAGGAAGTAGTTACTAGAGGGTCAACCAGGATTCTTCCTAATTGGAAGCACTAATAAGGCCTTAACCAAGAATGTGGTATGGTTCCTTTGCTTAGATGTTCTTGAGAGATCCTTCTAAGATCTTAATGAGAGATTAATGAAAACACCAATATTTACCATAAATGAGATGGGTAATGAGTATGGCTGATATTGTGATGTATTAGGAGTTAGTATTTGAATAGTTATGGTCCATAATGGTCATGTGGTTACTTATGGGTCCAAACAGTTAATAACACATAATAGAAACTTCCCAAATCCTTTCCTAGATTTAGAAATAGTGATGTTTTCCAAGATGTGTTATTGGAATACACTAAAAAATGTTTGAAATATATTTAATCAGAAAGTTAAATTAACCATTGATAGTGGAGAAGGTATGAGTACCTGTAGTCCTTTAAATTTGACTTAATGTATACCCTCAATAAGTGGAACATCTTTTCTAATGTATTGAATTGGAAGGATCAAGCTTAGGTCGTATATGATTGAATCATCAAGTGGAATATGGTTTCCCACTTTGAATAGATGTGACTTTATGTTTGAAAGTATCATGGCCAAGTGACACGTATGTCTTTATCTATCACTTATTCACTCCTTAGTAGTATTGTGGGATTAAAGTATAGGATTCATACCATTTATTCATGAGATACATGATAAATCTTTTATAGCTTCATATTTTATAAAATTTTGCTTATTTTTTATTCATATATCCTTTATAAAGTGCCTCTCTTGGGATTTATGTCTTTGTAAAAATGCCTAAGTGGCTCTTTTAAAATGATTCAAGTGTTTTGAAATTTTTCTTAAAAAATTATATGTGTTCAACGTACCTTTTTTGGTTTTTAATAGCTTTAAAATGATTTAAACACTTGACATGGACTTAGGTTGCATGCCAAGTATTTTTCAACTCACTTGATTGACTTTCATAATGGGATGTGAATGTTTTGAAATAGTATGTAATGATGGTTTAATTTTATCAAGGGTTGTGTGAAGTTTTAAAAAAAATTGCAAAATATAGAGGGTTGTCATTCATTTTAAAGTATTAAGATTGTTGGGTCATGAAGTTGACTTGAATGCTTTAAAAAAGGAATTGGGGATTTGAGAAAGAGTGTTTGAAACTAATTGGTTTATTCTAAAAAGGACATGTTATTTTAAATAGTAATTTGTGTAAATGGTTGTTTTTTTAATCGGATTTCAACTATGATTTTATAAATAGTTTTCAAATGAATATTAAAGTCTATAACTCTTTTTTCCTTGTTTATTTTTTATCAATGTTTTGTGTATTTATGTTGTTAAATATTAATATCATTGAATCAAATAGGATGGATATGAATAAAAAATGGATGGATGCCAATTGTTTGACAAAAGAGTATAAAGATGGAGTGAAAGAGTTCATCAAGTTTGAAAAAGATCATTCATATGACCTTTCTCAAATACTTTGTCTGTATTTATATTGTTGTTATTCAAGACAAGTTTGTCCATAGGAGCTGAATAACACTTGATCTATTAGAGAATAGATCGAAGTTATAAATGTTGGAATAAAAATTGGGAAAAGAGAATATATCTAGTCACTTGGATAGCACTACGTTTTATGGATCATCTGATATGATTACATGTGTGAACAATGAAGAAGACTATATCAAGGGAATGATTATAGATGTGAATTATGATGAAGATCGTATTGAGTAAATGATAAGGACAGTTGAAGATGAACTTTGTGATTTCACAAAATTGTTTGAGTAGTTAAAGAGTTGTGCAAAAATGTCATTGTATGGTGGTTTCACTAAATATACAGCATTGTGAGCCATATTGAAGCTGTATAATTTGAAATCAGGAAATGAATTGAGTGGTGCCAGTTTTATGGAATTAATTTCTCTCTTGAATGACATGCTCCCAAAAGATAATGAGATACCAAGATGAACATATGATGCCAAACGAACGCTATGCTCGATGGGTATGATCTCTGAAAGAATACACACCTACTCGAATGACTGTATACTATTTCTAAAGGACCACAAATTACTTAGAGAATGCCCAAAGTGTGGTTCTTCTTGATACAAGAAAGATGAATCCGGTCCTACAAAAGTTATATAGTACTTTCCAATCATTCTAAGTTTTAGGTACCTATATGAAAGTGAAGAGACTATAAGGACATTAATGTAGAATATAGACACAAGAAATAAATATGGGAAACTATGTCACCTAGAAGAATCTCCTCAATGGAAGAGAATTGATCATGATTATCCTGAATTTGGAAGAAACCTAAGAAACCTTCGTCTTGTGTTATCTACAGATAGAGTGAATCCTTTTCATTTTGAAAGTAATACTCATAGTACATGGCCAGTTATGTTGGTAAATTATAACTTATCACCATGGTTATGCATGAAATGAAAATACATCATTTTATATATGCTTATATTAGTACCAAAACAGTCGGGTAATGATATTGATGTTTATTTGGCTCTAATAATTGAGGATTTGAAATTATTGTATGATTCAGGTGTTACATTGTATGATGCTTATAGAAATTAATATTTAACCTTAATATTCATGTTGTATGGGATGATAAATGACTTTCCTACATATATAAATTTTTTAGGATATAGAATTAAAGGAACTCAAGGGTGTATCATCAGTGAACAAGGTATATAGTTAATTAGGTTGAAACATTCATTGAAAACTGTATTTCTAGGAAATCACATATTTATACCTCGACAAAATAAGTACCGATCTTGGAAGAAAACATTGTATGGAAGTCTATAAGAATGTACAACACCATCTCCACTAATAGTTGATAAACTATTTGACAAAGTAAAATATTTGGACACTGCTTTTGGTAAACCATTTTTGAAAAAGATTTCAAAAACCAGTTGGAAAAAGAGATCAATTTTTTTTCATTACCATACTGAAATGTTTTATAGGTCATACACTTTCTTGATGTTATTCATACTGAAAAAATTTATGTGATAGTGTCATCGATACATTACTAAATGAACCCAAAAAAACAAAGTATAGAATTAAGGTTAGTTTGGACATGGTTGACAAGGGAATATGAGAAGAGTCAGTGCCAGTGATGGGTGATAAATGAACTTTTCTTCCTCCAACTTCTTATACTCTATATACAAGAGAGATATTAGTTTTTCAACTTCTTGAATGATGTAAAGGTTCCATAGGGGTATTCATTGAATATCCAGAACATCATTTCAATGACTGATTTAATGTTAAAGGGTATGAAATCACATGATTTTCATGTTTTGTTGAAAGATATAATTCTTATATCTTTATGTTGCATTTTTTGAAAGAATATATATCATACATTAATCAAGCTCTCTTTATTCTTAAAAGGTATATATAGTAAAGTTATAGACCCAGATAAATTTCCAAGTATGGAAAGATAAATTTTTTAAATGTTCTTCCTACCAACATTCTTTGATATGATGGTTCATTTAATGGTTTAATTGGTAAGAGAGATTCAACTATGTGGTCATGTACACGATATATGGATGTACTCCATTGAATGGTATATGAAGATTTTGAAAGGGTATTTCAAAAATAGAAATTTTCCAGAGGGTTTTATTTCAGAACGATATATTATTGAGGAAGATATTGAATTTTGCACTGAATACCTCTCTGGTGTGGAAAGAATTAGTCTACCAAAATCTCATCACACTGGGTGGCTTGTAGGTGAAAGAATTTCTAGAAGAGATGTTTTCACAATCAATATTACAGATCGGGAGCAATCCCACTTTTATGTTTTGTATAATAGTTTGGAAGTTTCCCCGTATATTGAAACACACAAAGAAATCATTAGGAATTTGAATCCATTAAGGGATGAAATATGGATATCAAATACACAAAATCAACAATTTATAGGATGGTTTCAAAACCATATTTTAAATGAGTCAAATGAAAATATAGATTCAATTTCAGAACATCTTTGATGGCTAGATGGAGGACCTGATGTGTATGTATTATCGTAAAATGGTTATTTAATTAATAGTTATACATTCTATACAAATAAGCATGATGAATACAATACCATGAAAAATAGCGGAGTTACACTCGTGGTTGAAGTGATTCATGTTTCTGGTACTAAGGACATAAATCCAATTTACGTGAATATGTCATATTTTGGCATCATCAAATAAATATGGGAGTTGGATTATATAACATTAAAAGTGCCAATTTTTCAATGCAAGTGGGTTGATAATAGAAGTGATATTAAAATGATGAATTGGGATTTGTGAAAGTTGATTTCAGTAAGGAAGGGTATAAAGACAAATTGTTTATAATGGCATCATAGGTAGTATAAGTATTTTATTATCTGAATCTTGTAAGCCTAAATTGGTCAATTGTTCTATTATCAACCAAAAACATTTAAGGTTAGATGAAAATTCAACTAAGTACAACCCTTTAGTTGGGACGTCGCAATCATTTCATAGTGGTCCCAATGTAGATGGTGTTTTTTATGTCAAAGGAGACCACAATAAAGGGATTTGGATCATTGGTAGAGGGGTCAAATCCATTCATCCTTTAAAAAAGAAAAGTAGAGTTAAATAATTAGGTTACATTTTTTTTAATATATATCATGTTACCTCATGTTATTATCTATTTGTTGCTGCATTTATGTACTCTAGATTAAATGTTAAACCACTTCTATAAATAATGAATTCTGCATGTGATGGTGCTCCCAATCCCAACGAACAATAGGTCTCTCAACCTGCTGCTGCTTGTAGTAAAGAGAAGCAGCCTTCTGCACATACTGGTGCTCCCATTCATAAGGAACAGCAGGTCTCTCAACCTGCTGCTACTTGCAGTGCAGTGGAGTGGCCTTTTACACATGTTGGTGCTCCCAATCCCAAGGAATAGTAGGTCTCTCAACATATTACTACTCATAGTGTAGAGGAGTGACCTTATACACATGTTGGTGCTCCCATTCTTGAGGAACAATAGGTTTCTCAACCTATTGTTTCTCCTAGTGCAGAGGTACAATGACCATCTACACATGTTGATGCTACCACTCCATAGGAACATATTGATAATGTTGATTCTAAGGAAATGGTAGGCAACGAAGGACAGACGTCACAGAAAAAATAGGATCGTTGTAGTGTAATGGTGTTAGAAAAAATAATTAAGGCAAAAGTCAAAGGCATCAAATTTGAGGTAGGATGAAATGTGAGGGGTCAGCATGTTAACCCCAACAAGGCCATGTTTAGTAGTTATATTGGAACCGTTACTCAAAAAAACATGCAGACTGATGTAGATTCATGGCACCATGTAGTTTCTGGGATGAAGACACTAATTTAGGAACATATTACGGTAACATTATAATATAATTTCATTATTTTACTAAAAAATAAAATAATAAAACATTGAATTACTCTTCATCATCCATTGTAGAGTCCATTTATAATTGATGACTCCAACAAGAAGTATATATTAATGCTTGGCGGAAGGATTCAAAATAGATTTTGAAAAATTCTAACAAGAAATTATCTTAAATATGCTGAAGGGAAAATAAACCCACACTCACTAGTTATCTATACACACCTAATAACCCAAGAATCATGGGATGCATTTATTGGAGTTCATACAGATGCGTCTTTTCAGGTACATTGTGTCTAGTAATACATTGTTTGATGATACGTGTATTTATCACTTTGATTGAATTTTTTTATGAAACAACAACTGAGTGTTGGAAATAAGGAAAGGGAAACAAAACCAGCATACCCCTATCGTAAAGCAAGGATGGGGTACGCTTCACTCAGAAAAAAATTGGTACGTATTTTAAATCGACCGTAATAATTTTATGTGACCTAAAACAACACCATAATTATGTTCCACTATTTATATGAAGATTGATGACTTGAAATCCAAATCCACTTCCATCCCATGCCATGTGCTATGGAAGGAGGAACGTGTAACTAAAGACGGGATACTAATATATGAAAATACACAAAAAGTGTGGGAAACATGTGTAAGTATTACATAATAAAAATGTGTTTTTTATTTAAATCTCTATTACTTAACAATGATAACTTATTTTCCTATATTTTCTTTCTGAAATAGTCATAGAAATCAGAAAGACTTATACCATATGAACACATACTATCAACATCCTTGAAGCTTCTTGAATAGTATGGTTGCGTCAAAGGTGTGGGTTTTGGGTTGACACCTCGAACATATTTTGAGAAAAAAACAAGAGGATGATCAAATTGAATTAATAAAATAGATTATAGAAAGAATATCTACCCTTGAAGGACAATCCTAATACCATAGATAGATGATGGAAACTTTAATGGTGGAGAGGAAAAGAGAAGAAACAACTCAAGAATATCCGCTGAGTGGAGATCCCGCCCCACCCCCCACTAGCTATGAGGATAGACATTCCCATGAAATATATATCTTAGAATAGGTAATCAATGTTCTAATAAATGTTTCTATGAAATGTGAATTAGATATACACTGATACCTTTCCTGTACTGATATTCTATAGGGTGATAATGACTATGATTTATATTTAGAAACACCCACCCATCACCTTGTGGTGAGGGTTATGGTGTTCAATATTTAAAATGAAACGCTGCACACCATACCACTTCCAACAGGGAATGTGTGAGTATTGATTAGTGTATCCCATGAGCCGAGTGCTGAGCTACCAATTCCAATTCATGAAGATGATACTAATACAATCAAAAAATCTATTGGAATATTAATCACATGGCCATCAAATCTTGTAAAAAACATGTTGACAAATATTTATTCATTTCCAATTTACTTTTCGAGTTAAAACTATAAAAATTAATGAAAAAAGGTCTGAACCAATGAATTTCATTACAGAAAGACAAAGATAATTGGATAAAATGAAAGGTTGTCTCAAAACCATCTAAATGACCGACCAACCAATCAAAATGATCTACTATTTTCACCATTACCCCACCTATTTTATACCCACATTTACTATCATTCAAGGCTCATGTGGATACAAAGTTAAAAGATGATGGAAACCACTTACTTGAATTTGAAAAAAAAATATGTATGAAGAACAAGATCAGTACTTCATTAGTCTTGAGAGTGAAACTAGAATCCTCAACTATGATTGGATAATCACCTCATTTGTAAATGTATAAATGAGGTATGTTTTCAAGATTTTATTTTCCAAAATCTGAGATACTGTGTTAATTATGACTAAATACATTTCATATTTTTGGTTGGCATATATATGAAAAACAATTTAAGGTATTTTCCCATGAAATAAAATCTGGACTCATTAGTCCTAACATATCCTCTACAGAATAAATGAAAATAAAGGCAAAAAGGAAGGTTGAAATAGTGAAAGCTTTGATCAAATCGTTTGAAAGAAAAATATTAGATGACCAACTCTTTTTAATACTGATAATTTAGGGGTAAAACTCTAAAATTTAATCATATCAAATATATTTTCATTTATTTCATTAATTATTCTTTTTTGGGTTTTTAGGCAGCATTGGATGCTCATTACGGTAAATTTGGATACTCCAAAGATTTATTTCTTGGATTCAATTCATGGATATCCAACAAATCGTCCACACATGATGGAATTTATCAATTTTTAATACACTACATCCAATGTTTTAGAACTTAACATCAATTTATATAATTTATATTATCTTTTAATGAGGAGTCCATTATGATAGGTTGGTTCATCAATATCGTCTAAAAAAAGGAATGAGGCTAGGGGATAAGGACTAGGATGAAGAAAAGTACTATGATTGGATAAGTATTAGGGTATATATAATAAGATTTCACTATCCAAACACATATCAAAACAAATTAATTATCCTCCTCAATGTTTCTGAAGTTTCTAAAACAAACCAATGGAAAAGATTGTGGTTATTATGTTTGTAAATTTATGAGAGAGATCATATTCCATGAATAAACCAACATCCCTGAAGTGGTATTTTTGAAGATAATTACTATTTCATTTAAAATATTTATTAATACTTTGTGTATTTATATTTTATAAGTACTATTATGACTATAAAAAAGACTCATATTCACAAGATGATATAGATGTGCTCAGAAATGAATAGAAAGAATACCTTATGAAAGAATGTACACAAATATCTTGAATATGTGAATTGAAGTATATGTTTTTAGTTTATAATATTCTTTGATCCTTTAATATTCATGTCTTCTAAACTACCATGCTTTGATCCATGACTCATGATTATGCTTGAATGTCCTGATGGACTTATTTTTTTTTATTTGATGTTTGGATAATCCCACTTTTAAGGGTTTAAGGGGAACCCTTACATGACCCATAGGACCAAGGCACAAGGACCATACATGACTCAATACATGACCTCGAAGGCCCAATACCTGATACACTTGAAACAGTTCCTCCCCAGCATCTGCATCTTGAAGGTGTCTAGCTTCCCACCTCGTATGGCTGATTGGATAGCATTGCCCCGTGCAGAGTTGCACAGCACCTGGTCCCGATGGCAGTTGTCATACTCTCACATTCTTCCAATTCGGTTAGCTCTACTCTGGTGGTTGCTTATTTTGATCTGAATCCTCATCTGGGCCTACTCACATGTGGTCTATTCTTCTTTGGTCTTTTTGTGGCCTGAAAGCCATGTGGACCAATGGTCATTACTGGCCCGAAGGCCTTGTGGCCCAAAGGCCTTTAGTGTCCTGAAGGCCCGGAGACCTATAAGCCCAAACTGGTGGCCTGAAGTCCCAAATCATATGAATAGTTTTGTCTACTATAGTACTGAATAGTACCTACTATAGTAACTAGTACAGTATTGCTACAGTAACCCAGAAATTCACCTTCACCCAGATTTTATCCTATGTCTCTTGGTCCCTTTTTTCACTAATTGAGCATCTATAATCACCCTTTCTTATGTTTCATATCCTTAGGTTATTAAGAATAGTTTAAGAAATGATATGTCTAAGAAGGTTTCTAGTAAATAATAACTTAATGAGAGACTCTTATGAACTAGTTCGTTATGTTTTCATGTTTCCAAAAAGCACAAGACATAAATTATTTTGGCATGGATCATTATGTTATGTAAGTAATATTAATCAACTAAGATGTGATATCTATGTATGAAATGTTTAGGTCAAAATAGTTGGTATTAGAGAAAATCACCTACTCAAAATTGAGAAAAAATAACAAGTAATCGGTATCACTCAAAGTGTCTTTTTATTTAAAATGACATTAATTTTAGTAAAAAGAACAAGTGACATACTAAAAACTTTGAAAACACGTTTTTATTGATTTTATATTTCAAGAAAATGATCCATGAGTCATTTTTTATGTGTAAAAATCAACCACACCTCAATCTGATGCATGGTGTGGATGATATGACTTTAAGTGTGTATTTTTATATTAAATTGACATTAAAATGAGAAAAAAGAACAAGTGACGTACTGAAAACTAAGAAAACACATTATTATTGTTTTTATACTTTAAAAAAATGATCCATGATTCATTTTTGACGTGTAGGATCCAAACACACCTCAATCTGATGCACGGTGTGACCGGTATGACTAAAAGTGTTTATTATCAGTTTAAAATTGACATTTTAGTTCAAAATGTGTCACTCACTGAAAACCAAGAAAATGTGCTCTGATTTTCTCTATAATTTATTAAAGTGATTCATAAGTTATTTGTGACATTTATGAAGTATTCTTACATAAAACCGATGCACGGTGTGACCAGTATGACTCATAATGTATGTTTCCAGTTTAAAATGATATTTTAGTAAAAAAACACAACTGACATACTGAAAAATAATCAAACATATTCATATTATTTTGATACTCAAGTGAAACAATCTATATGTCATTTTTGATGTGTAGAAATTGTCCTCACCTCAATATGACGCACGGTGTGGCCGTTATAACTCAAAGTGTCTCTTTTTATTTAAAACTGACATCAATTTAAGTAAAAAAAGTCACATACTGAGAACTAATTAAACTTTTTCATATTGTTTTTATACTTTAGGAAAACGATCCATAAGTCATTTTTGACTTTTATGAGTCAACCGAACCTCAATCTGATGTATGGTATGATCGGTATGACTAAAAGTGTCTCTTTTTATTTAAAATTGATATTAATTTAAGTAAAAACAACAAGTGACATACTAAAAACTGAGAAAATGAATTCAGATTGTTTTGATATTTTAGTAAAATAATCTATTAGTGATTTTTTATGTGTAGGGATTAGTTGCACCTCAGTACAATTCATTTTGTGTTCAGTAGAACTCAAAGTGTCACTTTCTATTTAAAACTAACATTAATTTAAGTAAAAACAAGTGACATAATGAAAAAAAAAGAAAACTATTTCATATTATTTTGATACTTTAGAAAAATGATCCATGAGCCATTTTTGACAAGATTCAACTTTGCCTCAATCTGACGCACGGTGTGACCGGTATGACTAAAAGTGTCTCTTTTTATTTAAAATTGACATTAATTTGAGTAAAAAACAACAAGTGACATACTGAAAATCAAGCAAATGCATTCAGATTGTTTTTATATTTTAGTAAAATGATATATTAGTGACTTTTGACATATATGTATTATATGAACATCAATACGACACAGAGTGTGGTCGGTTTTACTCAAAGTGTCTCTTTTTATTTAAAAATGACATTAATTTAAGTAAAAAAAAGTGACATACTAAAAACTGAGAAAACAAATTTATATTATTTTGATACTTTAGGAAAGTGATCCATGATTAATTTGTCACATATAGAAGTCAACCTCACCTCAATCGGATGCATAGTGTGACCAATATGACTAAAAGTGTCTGTTATCTATTTAAAATTGGCATTTTAGTTCAAAACATGTCACTCACTGAAATCCAAGAAAACGTACTCCGGTTATCTTAATAATTTAGGATAGTGATTCATAAGTCATTTGTGATTTGTATGAAGTATTCTCATGTCAAACTGATGCATGTTGCAACCGATATGACTCATAATACGTGTTTCCAGTTTGAAATTACATTTTAGTAAAAAAACACAACTGACATACTAAAAACTGAGAAAACATATTTGAATTGTTTTAATACTCTAGGAAAATGATCTATAAGTCATTTGTGACATGTAGTAATTAATCTCACCTCAATACAATGCACGGTGTGTCTAGTATAACTCCAATGGTTTCATTATTTAAAATTTACCTTAATTTTATTATAAGAACAAGTGACATACTCTAAACCAATCAAACGCATTAATATTGTTTTTATATTTTAAGACAATGATCTATAACTCATTTTTAATGGGTAGGAATTAACCTCACCTAAATAGGATGCATGGTGTGACTGGTATAACTCCAAATGTGACATTTTTATTAAATATTGACATTTTATTAATGTGTTCTTTCATATTAATGTTTAACTTATTTATTTATAGTATTATTAGAATAATATTGTTTTCTTAGGTAGGTGGAATCTTTTGGTTTGGCTGAGATGATTTGTTTGGAAATTGATACAATGGGTGGAGATTCTTGAGAGGGGATCATGGACATCAAAATATGAAATATTAATGTTTTATAATGTTTGTTGGAAAATTGTAAATGTAATTAAATAAAACATTTTGTTTGAAATGTAAATAGAAGTGTTCATTTTTGTATATACCATGGGTGGATAGTTTTGTATTCATAATGTCAATTAAATTTATATAATTAGTTTGCTTATGGTGTGCTATTTAAATTGCAGTTTGATTCTGGGTGTGTTATGTTTAAATTATAGGTTTTCTTCTGCTGGGTGTGATGTTATATAAACAGCACACTATAGGTGGGTCGCCCATTAACATCACTAAATATTGCACTAATAAAGGAGGCCTTTATCGGTACTAGAAAAGTGCTAATAAAGGGGATTCTTTATCAATGCTTTTCTTAGCACAGATAAAGGAACCCCTTTATCATCTCTATGATTAAATGTGCTTTTTTAGTGATATTAAAGGTCATTTTGTGCACTGTTAAATACCATATCAGTAGTAGTGCCTTATTGATTTTTAGGGCATCCTACTGGGTATGTATAAACCCACCCCTGTATGGGTTATGTGGACATTATTTTATGTGTTTTTTCACATCACTTTTTTATCTTTAATGTATATTTAATGCTAAAATAGTTCTTTAAGAGATTTATTTTAATTTTTATATATATTTTTTATTAATTTTTAAATTATTGAATTTTCTGTAAAAAAATATTTAATGTAATGTCTAAATAATGATTGGGTTGAGACTTGTTTATTTTATTTGTTTATTTCATTTTCAACTTTTCTTCAAAATATTAATTTTAAGTCTTATAATTTAATCATCTTTATTATTTAATTTTATTTTTTTATTTTCTTTGTTTTTGTTAACAATTAAAACTTTAAATGATTCAGTTCTAATTTTAATTTATCATGTTAATGAATTATTGTATTTTTGATTTCTATTTTCAGTGTTGATATGTTTTTTTATTGTTTCATTTTTAAATTTCAAATTTTTTTATATTTTATATGGAAGCGTCCTCATAAGATGATTCTGAAAACAGAACTGTATAAGAGAAATTCCAAAAAATCCATAATATAAGTATTAAAAATCTATGTAAGAGAATCTTGTGGGTTTTTTATAAAATAATTTGGGTCTGTGTAAGATAAATTTTAATTCCCCTATAATATTTGGTGAAGAGGCTCTATAAGATAAATATCTCCTAGGATAATTTATCCTACACGATTAAAACCCAAAATTTGAGACCAAGCATACACAATGAATATCTCTATTTAAGACCAAATAAAATCATGAATTAGGGTTGTTAAGTAGATGAGAATTGTTATATGATTGAACCATAGGGTGAAGAGATTTCGATCCACCACTGAAGATGATATAATGAAAAAAAACTAGATTTAAGTTGTTGATCTAACCTTTTTTCTCAATTGAATATAGAGATTCAAATGTTGAGAGGATAATTGAGGCTTATGAATTAATTTTGGTGATTTTTTTGTGATGCCTTCACCATCAGTAGAATCTTATGAAGATGTTTACTAATGAGTCCTGACTATTGTGGAAGAGAGAAATTTTTTTCCTGATTGAATTAGACTGTATCTGAAGCGCTAAATAAGATGAATCAGGAAAACTTTGTGGGATGATGACGGTTGGGAGCTTGTGAAAAATAGGAACTGGAACCAAGGATAAGCCGATGAGGTAACTAAATCATGACATTACCATCATTGTGATTTAATTTGGTTCTCTAGTGTTGAAGTGAGTAAGGCTTCCAAAATTGAAGTTGCACCTTAAATTCTTTTCTGAAGATTTCATGAATCAAGGTTTTGGGATTTTCAAGCAATCACTGAACTAGGGTTCTCGGAGAACCTTCGTGGGATGAAGATGACCAATGGGTCGTACCTTAACCTAGATAATAGATCCAAAAAATTAGACTAAGATCTCTTATTTGTTCAAGAATTTTTTCCCAAAGAAGAGTGGCTGAAGTCTGGTAGTCAATTGGAAATAATCCAATCTTGGAAGTTGTGTTTGAAATTTTATGATCCATATGAATAAAGCTTAATTCAACAATGTAAGTATGTAATTATCTGATGAACCTGATATTGAATACAAATTTTGTTAGTAGGAATTGTTTCAATGAATGGATGATGACATTTATTCAACTGAGGCTGGAGATTTGTAGACCGAGCTCGACCGATTCTCCATCGGTAATGATGATTTGTGGCAGAGATGTTTGAACTAGATTATAAATTTATTGTGGTTTGATGATGATGTTGAACCAAAATCTAAGATCAATCATTGGTGAATAATAATGATGTTGGTGATGGATTAAAGATATGTATAATGGGATCTTTGCTGAGTTTAGGTTGTTGATGAGGAAGATACTGAAGAAGCATTATCGAAATTGAATTTGATGTTGTGAGTTGGTATTTTTTTGTATTTGATTGGTTAATGAAGGGGCATCCGTACTTTCATCATTTTTATTTCTAGGTTAGTTTTTTTTTGTAGTGTTTCATAAAATTAGTTAAAGGAAAGCAGAGAATAAAGGTGTGAGCTACCAATCCAGAATTAAGCTTCAAAGAGTTGGACTTATGCACTTATTTTTTAAAAATGGAGGCCTATGGGGAGATAATGATGTCATGGGATATCATATTAAATATTTAATGTTCTAATGTAGGTGGAACAGTTATTTGGAGAGTTTTATTAAAATTATGGCATAGGTGATGAAAGGATAAATAAAAAAATACTACCATTAATGACAAACTCATCAAATTACAAAAGTGAGGCAGAGTTATGAATGGAAAAATAAATAGAGGGATTTGATAAAAAAGAAAAAGGTGGATCTGCCATATCATTGATGCATGCATTCAGAGATGGAGACTAAGACTAAAACTCTAGATCCCAAAGCAGATGATCTTTTTAGGGAGCATGAGTAGAAGCTTCATTGGATGTGAGAGATGGAGCTAAAGTGAAGAGAGACTGACTTCAACTCGAGAGATGATATTTTTTATCTCCTTCACTTTTTCTTTGGTTATTTCTCAAATTCATGAGCTTAAGTTTTTTCATCTATTAAAAAATGCATTGTATTTAATTGATTGAGGAAAAATTAATTATTGAATCTTTTCATTAATTTATTATTCCTGATTTCTTCCTGATCAACTACAGTTCATCAGTTTGATCACATGTCATGATGAATCATGATACATTTCAAGGGAGTAGTCATAATTATCAAGGGAGATTATGATACTTTCAACAATTCATTTTATTTTTGAGTAGAAATTATTTTATTGAACAGTAATTTTCTTAAATCTACTTTAATCAATTTTCCCTAGATAATATTATTACATGTCACTTCTCTTTAACATGGATTAGTTTTTTTTAATAAAAATTAACTCTTCATTTTATATCATTATTGTTTAAGCATTGATCATCTACTCAATCATCACTTAAATTATTTTTTAAATAGTTTAGGACAGTTATTAAAGCTCTAGAACATTTCCCTAGCCTTTCCTATGGATCGACCCTACTTTCTACTTTCTAGTAGTGATTAGAAAAATATAAATTATAATTTAAACAGTGCATCAGAGACCATGCCACAATCAAATTTTAGCATCTTTCTAGAGAAGGCATGCACTGAGTGTATAAGGTTTTAAAAAATATTTTATTAAAAATCAAATAAACAAAATTAAAAAAAAAGATATCTATCGTTGAATATGTTTCTTGTGACGACTTTCAAAATTTTCTCCATCTTATCTATTTTGATATTAAGTCATCTAGAATTTTATATGTGATGTTTTTGAAGTTTCTAAAACTTGTTGTGCTACTTAAAATGGAATATCAAGGAGTCTAGGGTCAGAAAAATAATTTTTTTGTGTTTAGAGTGGATATTATAGGCACACTACCAGGCAGTGTGTCTATAAACAGCCACAAAAATTTAATCACCTTGAACTGAACCAAGGATTTTATGAACCTGAACCCTATGATGAATTAGGTTTGAAAGAAATGTTGTAGAAAATTCTTGATAAATTTTATAAAATTGAAGAAGACCATGTAACCATAATTAAAATATTACAAACTGATTCATGGTAGATCCAAGAACAATTTTAAATTTATATCTAAGAAAATGGATTTTTAGAAAAGGATAATGTAAGTATAATGGGAAGTGAGTATGAAATTAATGAGAATCTCATGAATCTAGAAGAATTTGAAAATCATGAAGAAAAAAATTATAATATAAACAACTCTCTAAATGAAGAAAATAATTTTGATAAACATGTGAAAAACCTAATGGGAGTTGAGTTGGAAATTTTTTTAGAAAAAATAAAATTTATAGAAGAATAATTCCCTATTCTTTACATGGTTCTTAGTTTTGAAAAGGTACACAGTTATAATATATTTGAGAATGAAATTTATTGGGTTGAGTAGAAACTAGAAAATGAGAACTTAAATGTTAAAAATTATTCACCATGTCTTCCGGAAATTTTAAGCAATGAATTTGAACTTGAAGTTGGGAAAATTTTGGAAGAGAACGACAAATATAAAATTACTATTTTGATAATTTTTAAACTGTTGGTAAGTGTGATATTCCCTTATTTTAAATCACGAACCAAAAAATCTTTGAACTGGTGCTTGATGAAACTACTAAGGGAGATCTCTTTGAATAAAAATTAATAGATGAAATTTCACTCTCATGTTCAATAAATTTTGAATAATCTTAAGAATTTTCAAATGGAAAAAATATATATTGTTGACCTGCTAGGGGAATATTATCAAAATATGGAATCTCTTGAAACTATTCTTCATAGATCTGAATTGAATAACATTTCCCATGAAACTAAACTAGAAAATTATATATAATTTTTCTTAGCGGAATAATTTTTAGAGCTTGAAAATAAAGGAATGGTTGAACAGGCATGAGAAGGATTTAGAAAAGTTAATTATTCAAGGGTAGTGGATGATAATTTTCAATTTTTAGATGAGGAACTTTTGGAATAGATTTATAATATAGTGAAAACTGAGCTTGTGGATAATCAAATATCTTCCCTATTTTTCACATCATTAATCAATTGGGTTGGGTGTTTCATGTCATTTTAAAGATGATAATAGTTTTTAAGAGGAATATTTTTTATTTTTAATTCAAAAAATGCTCAAATAACTTTTTAAAAACTTCTTTCTAAATATTTTTGTGAAAGTAAGTCATTTTCAACCTTGATTATAGAAATTTTGAGGTTGATTTTAATAGAAAGATTTGTGAGGATAATTTCACACCTCTAGAAACACCTAGTTCACTACTTTCCCTTCAAGAAAATTCTAAATTTTTAAAATCTAAATTAATTCCAAAAGTGGAAAGCGCACCCGTAAAGGGTGATTTTGATGATTCATTCTTTGTTGATTCACTTAGGAGTTTCTTTGTTGTTTCACTAAGAAAGTGGTCTTGAGTTATGAATTTACTACTCCACTTTAATACTCCTTTAATCAATCCATTAATTATGATTGGTGTTTTATAGGGGTATTTTCAACTGTTGAGATAGTAGTGTGTTCTCTTGTAAGTCTAGGAGCCTATAGAATTTATATTGTTTTTAATAATGCTTGGGAGAAGTACATGTAGTGGTTCTAACTTGAGAAATTGTGTCCTCATAGTGACTATGGTTAGCTGTTAGGAAATTATGGATGGGGACTATAAATCTAGCACTACATGGGAGGAAACCCATGATTAGATAAAAAATTAGTTTGTTCCTTTTTTTAGTAATAAAAAAATTCCTCATCATCTTGGTTAGTGCTTATTCAAAATTTTATCTTGTTTACTTGTCCTGGTACCTACTAACACACACTCTCACCTTTTATTGGTCTCATATTTTTTATTCTCAATGTATGGGATTATTGTTTTTTGTTTAAACTTTGAATGTACCTTCATGGAAAAGATTAAGTGTTGTTTGAAATGATTAAGGATGGTGGTTTTTTATCTGATTTGTGAGAAAGAAAAATAACATTTTTATGGGAGTTTTCTCTCTCATTTTTCAAAAATAATTAATTGTTGAAAACATTACTTGTTTCCATAAAAATTGTTTCTTAATTGGAAATTTTGTTTTTAATTATGCCTTTTATTGTTAATTGGGTATGGAGGAATTTTTTTGTTGTTTGAAATTATTTAGTGATTCTTTGTGAAAATTTTGGGTGTCAAGATTTATTTAATATTTATTATTTAAAATAATTTTGAAAATTAATTTTAACCTTTATTTATACCCATATAAATATATTTGGACTCCATGCTTTGTTTGAAGTGAAATAATTGATTAACATGATACATTTTTTATTTTAATTGGAAAAAAATTTATTTTGTTACAACATCAAAGGATGTGAATTTTTAAATTATATTTTCAAAAATTGTAGGAATTTTGTGGCAAACATATTGTTTGAATTTGTATGACCCTTAAAACATGTCATTGAACTATTTCATTGAATTTTTTTTTTGAAACTAAATTATTAGTTTTTTTCCTTCACTTTTGAATTAAACTTTAAGGACAAAGTTAGGTTTTAAGTGTTGGGGATAGGGTCTTCTTAAATGATATAAATTGTTTCTTAATGTTTAACCCATCAATAACCTCTTTTAAATTTTCCAAAATTGGTTGTTTTTTAAGATTTTTCCTTCATTTTCAATGGGTCAAAAATTTTCTTGAGTTTAAAGATCATGATGACACTTTGATGTAGTTAATCTCTATTAATCCATGGATTTAATTGAGCACATAATTTTTTTTTCCCCTTTGAAAGAATTTTTTTATGGTAAAATTTTGTTTTAATGTTGTACAACTATCATTAGTTTAAAACTTTTTGGTTAACACATTAGATATGCATCCACATGGGCTATGAAATGAAAATATAAATCCAAGTTGAGCCTCTATTATTTCATTCTTAAATTCTTAAATCTATTAGATGATTTATTTATGTTTCTTTGTAATTATTAAACTTTATCATCAAAATAAAGTGTCTTATTATCATGAATTTTAATTATGTGTGTCAGTTAACCTAGAGGTAAAGAAAATTTTGGAAGTTCCAGTTGGATGAAAATTGAAGTTTGTTTGATTCTTTTCAAAAAAAAGTATAGTTAATTGTTTTTGTAAAGAAGGAGACCAATTTTTCACTAAAGTTGAATGGTGTTTGGTGAGTTGTTTTTGCATTTTTGTTTTTTCAATGTCTAAGCTAAGAACAAAGGCATGAGCTTCCAAGACATAATTATGCTCTAATGAGATGGACTTCTATACTTCTTTGTTAACAATGGAGGTAAAAGGGGGGACAATGATGTCAAGGGATATCAGATGAAATATTTAATGATCTTATGTTAGTGGTATATTTTGTTAGAGAGTTTTACTAAAATGGCGTTATAAATGATAGAATGCTAAATAAAAAATATATTTTCATTAATGACAGACTCACAAAATTATCAAAATGGGGTAGTGTTATGAATGGAAAAATACAAAGAGGGACTAATAAAAAGGAAGGGGGGACTCCACCATAACATTGATGCACGCATTATAAGATGAAGACTAACATCGATTCTCTAAATCCAAGAGGATATGTTCTTTTTTGGGATCATGAGTTGAATATTCATCGAATGGGAGATATGGATTTGTAGTGAAGAGTGACTGAGTTCAACTTGAGAGTTGATATTTTCTCTCTCTATTTTTTCTTCTATTATTTCTCAAATTCATGTGCTTATGTTTTTTATCTGTTAAAACATTCACTATACTTAATTGATTGGGGAAAAATTAATTGTTTAAGCTTTTCATTAATTTATTTTTCTTAATTTTATACTAATCAACTAAAATGCATCTGTTTGACCATGTTTCTTAAAGAAGTATGAGACATTTCAAGGGAATAGTTTTAATTATTGAGGGATATTATGATACTTTATATGATTTAGTTTATTTTTTAGTAGAAATTATTTTCTTGAACATTAATTTTCTTAAATAAACTTCAATTTATTTTATCTTGATAATCTTGTTACATGCCACTACTCTTTAACATACCTCAGTTTTTTTAATAAAAAAAATACTTCATTATATATCACCATTTTTTCACATATTAATTATCTAATCAATCATCACTTCCATTATTTTTTGAATATTTTATAACAATTATCAAATCCTTGGAACATATCTCCAACCTTCCCTATGGATTGAACCTACTTATCACTAATTAGTAGTGGATGGGAAAATATAAATTATAATTTGATCAGCACGTTAGTGACCACACTACGATCAAAGGGTATTCTTAAATGAGATAAATTTTGTCTTAATATTTAACCCATCAAGAACACCTTTTAATTTTTTCCAAAATTGGTTGTTTTTCAAGATTTTACCTTCATTTTCAGTGGGTCAAATTTTTTCTTAACTTTTAAGATTATGATGACACTTTGAGGCTATTAATCTCTATTACTCAATGGATTTAATAGAGCACATCATTTTTATTTCCCCTTTGAAATATTTTTTTATCATTGAAATTTTGGTAGATTTTTATACAACTATCATTGGATTTGAAATTTTTTGTTGGAATTAAACTCATAATATATATATCCACATGGGATATGAAACAAAAAATCCTAATCTAATTTGAGCCTCTACTTTTTCATTCTAAAAATCTTAAATTTATTGGATGAGTTATTTATGCTTCTTTTTAATTATTAAACTTGTTTATCCAAATAGAGTATCTAATTATTATGCCTTTTTAATTATGTGTGTCGTTTGACCTAGAAGTAAATAGAAGTTTGGAAGTTCTATTTGGATGCAAAGCGAAGTTTGTTTAATTCTTTTCAAAAAAACTAAATTCAATCATTTTTTTAAAATAAGAAACTGATTTTTCACTGAAACCATTCAATTTTAAGGGGAAAATCACATTTCAACTAGATAGAATCCAAGGGGGAAAATATTTTTGAAGACTATTTCTTTGTGGTATTCCAACTTTTCACTCTTGAGATTTATTATTTTCCACTAAAATTGATTAAGTAATAGTTTGAGGAAAAGCAATATTTAGTGTGGCGGAATTTGATGTGGCCTTTATTTCATATGTTTTTTCACATTTATTTTTTTTATTTAATTTATATTAATGCTAAAATATGTCTTTAAGTGTTTTTTTTTAATTTTTAGCTTTATTTTTTGTTAATTTGTAAATTATTTACTTTTGTGTAAAAAATGTTTAATTTAATGTCAGAATAATGAGTGTGTCGATCCTTTTTTATTTAATTTGTTTATTTCTTTTTAAACTTTTTTAAAATATTACTTTTAAGTATTATAATTTAATATTATTTATTAATGATTTTTTTTAACAATTAAAATTTTAAATGATTAAATTTTTATTTTAGATTATCATGTTAATGTCTTTTGTATATTCAATTTTTATTTTTAGTGTTAATGTATTTTTTATTTTTATTGTTTCCATTTTAAATTACTCATTTTTTTATATTTTATATGAAAGAATCCTTGTAAGATGATTATGAAAACAAACTTGCATAAGAGAAATTCTAGAAAACCCATAATAGAAGTATTTAACATCTATGTAAGAGAATATTTTTGGTTTTTCATAAAATAATTTGGGGCATCATAAGATAAATTTCACTTCCCCCATAATATTTGATCAATGGGATACATAAGATAAATATACATGAGTCGAACCCAAAATTAGAGTCCAAGATTGCACAATGAAGATCTCAATTTAAGACCAAATAAAAGCATGAATTAGGGTTCTGAAATTGCTAAGAATTGAGATATAATTGAACCAGAGGATGAAGGAGAATCAAGACACTATTTAAAATGAAAGAACAAAAAATTCTAGATCTGAGATGCTTATCCAAACTTCATTCCCAATTTAAGATGGATATCTGAATTCTGAGAGTCCAACCAAGGCTTCTGAATGAAGTTTGATGATGTTTTTGTGATGAAACCACCACCAACCAAATCTGATGAAGATGTTCACTAAGGAGTCCTGACCACTAATAAAGATAGAAATTTTGATTTATAATGTCACACTTGATGTATATTCTTCAACTTCCATGGTTGGTGGGTGTTACACCAACCACACCCACTATGGAGGACTTCCATTTTGGGGGATTCACAAATCACATGTGAAACAACTATTATTTTGGACACCATGGAAGTTGTAAAAGGTGTTGTTGGTATCCATATTTGAATTCCAATTTATGGTCGGGATTGGTGGAGGAGTTGTGTCACACATAGACTCCTCCCACCAAGGGTATACAAGGATGACTTGGAGTGCCTCTTGCAATCATCATTTTAGGCCAAGAGAGATCCATTGTTAGAGATACTTGAGAGGTCCATGTAAGAGAAAGAAAAAAATGTGTGGGAGGGGTATACTGTAACCTTTATTCTTGGTGAAATAAAGTCCAATTTCCTCTTCCATTTATCTCTCTTTGTGGTCAGAAAACTAAAATAAGTTGTATCAGAGGGATTTCTGGTGAAGTGTGGTTAGCAGTTTAGTTTTTCCAATGATTGGAAAATTAAAGTTACTTGGAATCCTATTGTGAAGTCAGATTCTTAAAGTTCATGGTGATCTAATTCTAATGGTGTAAACGGCGTCGTAAATGGAGCTGAAATGAGCTTCTTAGTCTTGGTCAAACATCGATTAAACCTTAGGTGCTACAGTACCCCCTTTCCAGAGAAGAAGGTATTGTTCTAGAACTGGTGATATTTTTGGTGAGTTTCTAATAGCTGCTCTGATGTGCTATATCAGCACCATGTTATTTCCACGTCAGTGCCATGGCATCGGTCAATCTCAGCCATTGACACTGTTTTGGTCATATCTTGATCAATCGGTGTTCGATTTCGATGATCCAAGAGTCAATTCCACCATTTTCAATCGTTCCAGATGCAAAGGTGAGATCTATTTTTTTAGATTATACACCAATTTTTCATAATTGAAATTCCATGGAGGGACCATCCATGGGAGTTGGTAGAGGGTCCAGAACCAGATGCTAAAACAAGAGAAGGTATATCGATGGTAGGAGACTGTCATACAAATGCTACCATTATGGAATAGAGGGTCACATGAAGAAGAACTGCTGAAGGTTGTTACAAGAAAAGGGTCAAATTATCAACTGAAAAAAAAGGAAATAGATACACACACGTGACAGTCTCTGGAGAAATCACGCTTTTCTCCAAATATGAAGAAGAGACATACTTTAATACATCTGGCTAAGATGCGGAATGGGTGGTAGATAATGCATCATCATACCATTTCACTCCACATTTTGAGTATTTCTTGACTTATCAAGATGGTGACTTTTGTGTTTTCAAGATGGGGAATACCATTTTGGCAGAGATTGTTGGAATGGGTGATATCTAAGTCAAGACGAGCATTGGATACACAATCACCCTGAAGGATTTTCAGCATGTTCCAAGCCTTAAACTCAACCGATTATGAGGTATAGAATTTTATCAGAAATTTTATGACAACATCTTTTGTAATGAAGCATGGAAGATGAAAAAAAGATCTATCATCATCACCTGAGGCCACATATGCGGTATGTTGTAAAAAACTCATGTGAAGATATGTGAATACAACCTCAATATGGTGGAAAGAGAGACATCTAGTATGTGGTAAAGGAGACTGGGCCACATGAGTGAAATATGGTTATCTACCCTAACAAAGAATAAGTATATCAGTATATACAAGGATGCATCACTTGATCTTTGTAAATACTACTTGCATGGGAAGCAACATAGAGTCTTATTCAATACTGCTTCGTTAAGGAAATTAGAGTTGTTGGATCTCATGAACTCTGATGTATGAAGACCCTTAGAGGTATATTCATTGGGAGGTAACAAATATTTCTTATCCTTTGTCGATGATGCATCTTGAAGGTTATGGGTGTTCTTATTGTGGACAAAGGACCATGTACAGGACTACTTCAAGATGTTCTATGATATAGTGGAGTGTGAAATTGGAAGGAAGCTTAAGTGTCTTCATTCAGACAATAGAGGAGAGTACACATCCATGGAATTCGATGCCTATTGTAGGAGTTAGGGAATTTGACATGAGAGGATGGTCCCATGCACCCCACAACACAACAGATTTGCGGAAAGGATGAATAGAACCATCAAAGAGGTGATCATAAGTATATATATTTTATTCCAAGAGAACCAAATGATTGAGGAAATTCAAAATCCTAGAATGTCTTGAAGGGAAAGTGTTAAGGAATAAATTCATGATCCCACACCTGTACCATCACCACTTGTCAATGAAGAGAAGGAGGTTTAAGAAGACTCAACAGAAGCAGACCAAGAGGTAGTGGAGGAGGATATTGATTAGGGGGAGACTCAATCCTCTCCACAAAAAGTTTTAGAACCATCACAGAAGATAGGTTATGTTTTGCCTCCCAAACCTTACATTTCACAAGTTTGAAGATCTTTAAGAGGAAGGATTCCATCAAAAAAATATTTGGAGTCAAACTACCTTTTACTAAATGATGAGGGGGATCCATAAGGATACCAAGAAGTAGTGTCTTATCCTGACAAACTCAAGTGGATTCATGCAATGAAGGATGAGATAGAGTCTTTGATGAAGAACCAAATATAAAATTTGGTGGAACTACCCAAATATAATAATGCACTAACAAAAAAATGAGTGTTTAGGATGAAGAAGTATGGAAGAAAAAAGGAGTTCAAACAAAAATCTTGGCTAGTTGTCAATGGATTCCTTCAGAAGAAAGGAGTTGACTTTGATGAGATCTTTTTACTCATGGTGACGATGGCTCCAATATGAGTCATTTTCGGATTAGTAGATAGATTGGACTTGAATCTTGAATAGATGGATGTGAAGATAGCTTTTCTTCATGGTGACCTCTTCGAGGAGATATATATGAATAATCCTGAAGTTTTTGAGGTTTCTGGACAAGAAAAAATTATCTGCAAATTGAATAAGAGCTTGTACAGACTAAAATGAGATCCCAAACAGTGCTACAAGAAGTTTTACTCATTCATGGTGAGTTGTGGCTACAAGAATACATAGGTGGGAAAATGTGTTTACATCCAGATATTTTAGGATGATAACTTTGTTTCTATTCTACTTTATGTTGATGACATGTTGATCATTGGGAAGAATGCAACAAATATTAGCCAGTTGAAGGAGTTATCCAAGTATTTTGATATGAAGGACTTGGGAAAATCTCAAAAAAAAATTGGGGATGCAGATAATTCATGATAGAAAGAGTAAGTTGTTATGTCTATCTCAAGAGAAGTATGTTTAATGTATTTTGAAATGCTTCAACATGGACACAGCCAAACCTATGAGCATTCATCTTTCCGACCATTTGAAGTAGAGAAGGAGTTCATAACCATCATCCAAGGAAGAAATTGAGGTGATGGAGATGATTCCATACTCCTCAACAGTTGGAATCTTGATGTATATTATGGTGAGTATGAGACCTAACATTTTCCATGTAATGGAAATCGTGATCAGGTTTCTCTCCAATCTTGGGAAGCAGCACTAGGATGCAGTCAAGTGGGTTTTGAGATATCTTAAAGGTACTTCAAAGCTATGTTTGTGATATGTGGGAGATGAACCTATATTGAAGGGATATATATATACAGATATGGATATCCTAATAGTAAGAAGTCTACATCAGGATACATATATACTTTTTTAGGAGGAGTTGTATCATGGAAGTCAAGGTTGCAGAAGTGAATTTCTTTATCCACAACGAAAGCATAGTAAATTACTACTTTAGAAGCTAGAAAGGAGATGTTGTGGATAAAGAATTTTATCCAAGATCTTGGATTCATCCAGAAGGAGTACTAAGTTCATTGTGATAGTTAAAGTGCTTTGGAATTGAGAAAGAACTCCATGTACCATTCCCTGACAAAGCACATAGACATTCACTATAATTGGATACGCAAAGTGATGGATCGACAACTACTGCAACTTGTGAAGATCCACACAAAGGAGAAATCGGTGGATATGTTGAAAAGGGTGGTTGCTTGAGAGAAGCTAGTCCTTTGCAGATTCTCTAGTAGATTGCAGCTGGAGGGGGATAATTGATGGATATTCTCCAACTGCCATGGTTGGTGGGTGTTTCACCAACCACACCCACCATTGAGGAATTCCATTTTGGGGACTGCATATTTCACATGTGAAACAAATATTGTTTTCTCCACCATGGGAGTTTTAAAAGGTGTTGGTGGAAGCCATATTTTAATTCTAATGGATGGTAGGGATTGGTATAGTATGTATGTCAAACATGGACTTCTACCACCATGGGTATATAAGGAGACCTTGGTGTTCCTCTTGCAATCATCAGTTTGGGACAAGAGAGCTCTATTGTTATAGATACTTGAGAGATCCATGTTAGAGAAATAAAATGAGGTGTGGTATGGGTATATTGTAACATTTATTCTTTTCTAAATAAATTCTAGTTTCCTCTTCCATTTATCTCTCTTCGTAGTCAGCGAACCAAAACAACATTGTCACTAAATGTTTGTTACCAGTTGAGGATTAGTCCGATTGAGCTAAGATTTCTTGATCCAAGATCACTAAAGATGATTCAACCTGAGGATATATTAATGCATCCCATGATTGAAGTCAACTAAATATAAATTGATGAAGAAAATGAACTTGGAAACCTTCATGGGATGATGATAGCTGGGAAATTGGACATTATGGGGACTAGAACCAAGGCTAATTCAATGATGTACCCAAATTTTAACCCTATCATCATTGTGATCAAATGAGTTTCTATATTTTTTAAGTTTGAATGGCCACTAAAATCAAAGTCACTCCTTAAATTGATGGACAAATTTTTCATGAATCAAGATTTTGGGATTTCTAAGCATCTGATGAACCAGGGTTCCTAGAGAACCTTTATAGGATGAAGAAACCTAATGGTTTGTGCCTTAACCTAGTTGACTAAACCAATGAATTAGACTGAGATATCATCTTTTTTATAGAATTCATGCTCAAATGATATTGGTCAAAGGTCGGTGTTCGATCAGAAATAATCTAAGATTGGCAGTTCTATTTGAACAATTCTGAGGCATCTGAATGAATCTTGATTCAATAATGTAAGTATGTAATTCTCCAATGAATCTGAGATTGAATACATATTTTATTAGTAATAAGTGTTTTAAGGAATGGATACTGACATTGGTTCAACTGAGGCTGAATATTTATAGACTGATCTCAAATGATTCTCCATCATCCATGATGAGTTGTGGATGAGATATTCAAACTGGGTTGGAAATTTATTTTGGGTTGATGTCAATGTTAAAACCGAATCCAATCCCTACCACTAGTGAAGATGAATAGTGTCTATAATGGATTAAGGAGATTAATGATGTAATCTATGTTGATTTTAGGATATTAATGAAGAAGATGTTAAAGATCCATTGTCGAATTTTAATTTCATGTCATGTGATAGTATTTTTTTATTTCAATTGATTTATTGATGAATGTGTATCTTGAATTTCACCATTTCAACTTCCAGGTGAGTTATTTTTTCAATGTTGGGTGCATCAAGTTAAAGGTGGTTTCTAAGATAAGAATAAATATGTGAGTTACCAAGCCAAAATTAAGCATCAAATAGCTATATCTTTGCACTTCTGTTTTAATAATTGAGACCAATGGGGAGAAAATTATATCATGGGATTTCATATGGAATATTTAATGATCTTTTAAAGGTTTCAAAGTCTATGGAGAGTTTTATTAAAATGAAGGCACAAGTGATAGAAGTATAAAGAAAAAAAATACTATAATTAATGATAGACTCATTAAATTAGCAAAGTGAGGCAATGTTGTGAATAGAAAAATAAAAAGAGGGATCTAAAAAATGAAGTGGGGATACCATATCATTGACACACATATTTAGAGATGGTGATTAACACTGACACTTAGGATACAAGAGTAGAAGATATTTTTTGGGAACATGAGTATAAAATTCATCAGATGGGATAGAGAGAGATAAATCAAAGAGAGACTGAATTTAACTTGAGATATGATATTTTCTCTCTCATTAACCTTTTCATCTGTTATTTCTAAAATTCATGTGATCATGTTTTTAAATCTGTTAAAACATTCATTATACTTAATTGATTAGGGAAAAATAAAAATTTTAAGAGTTTCATTAATTTTTTATTCTTGATTTCTTCCTAGTCAACTGCAATTCATCTATTTGGTCACATATCTTGAGGAAGTATGAGACATTTCAAGGGAGTGGTTTTAATTATCAAGGTTTATTATGATACTTCTAGCAATTTAGTTGTTTTTTGAGTGGAAATTATTTTCATGAACATCAATTTTCTTAAATATACTTCAATCGATTTTCTCTTTATAATCTTGTTACATGTCACTGTTCTTTAACATAGCTTGTTTTTTAACAAAAATTAAAACTTCATTTTATATAACCATCTTCCACACACTAATCATATAATTTATTATCACATTCATTATTTTTAAAAAAATAGTTTCGGGAAATTTTTAAAACCCTATAAAATCTCTCTAGCATTCCCTATAGATCAACTCTGCTTGTCTCTATCTAGTAGTGAGTAGAAAAATATAAATTTTAATTTTAATGGCGTGTAAATAATCATTCCATGTTCAATAGACTTTGACCACACATGTTGTGTATTATACAGTCGACAAACAGATTATCAGTGACTATAGTGGACCTAGTATCAGTGGAGTTTATTAGTATGTTTTGGCACTGACTGTGTTTGGTGGTCAGACTTTGGGATCTAGAGTTGGGCTCTCCTCCACTCTACTCTACAGTTGTTATAAATTTGGTTTTCCCCTAATAATTCTAGTTGGACATGTATTTTTACCCCTTATATCATTTGTATTGCATTATTTTACTCTGATATGTATTCCTAGAAGTTAATGTATACATTGTTTGCACTCTAGATGTTCGTTATTTTATTATAACTCTGCATTGTTTCATGGATTTATTTGTGTGTGTGAGTACACGTACTTTAGTATAAAGCCTCCCATTTCATTATTACAATTACTCAGAACTTTTTTCCATCCCCAAGACTATTAGAGGAGGTCTTGGGATGTCACACTTAGCTTACCAATGGCCAAGTGGGCCCCGATGGGTCGGGTCATGATAGAGTGGTATCAAAGGTAGTTTTTCCTCTATTTGGATTATGGAGTTAGAAATGTTGTGGTGATTGGTTTTGGAACTTAGGTAAATAGTGTCAGACTGAATCGAGTATAGATCACAATCTAGGTAACCCATTGTCGGTGTAGTGGTTTACATATCCATTCACCAAGACTCTAAATACTTACTTGTCAACTCATCATAACAAGGCATCAGTTTTAGGGAAACCAATTGTACATGTATCATATATGATTGAGTCTTTTGAATTAAAATTACTTCTTGAGTCATCATCCCTAGATATGAAATTTGACCATGGTATATATTCATAATTTTCAAGATGTCTCCATGATGAAAGACAACTAGGATTTCAAGACAATGTCATAGTGATGACTAGTTGAGTGATGAGGCCTCAGTTCATAAACCGGTTCTTGAGGTTTTCCCTCTAGACAATCATGGAGTACTATTTTCTCTCGATGATTGGTGCATGGCCCTCCTCTGGTGGTACAAACATATGATCATCCACATGTTGAGTATTCAATGGATCTAATAAGATAGGGTGATGGTTATTATAGTCTTAATGCATTATATGAGTTTAAAAAATAGAGATTGATCGGGTTTTGAGGTGATCCAAACCCTCAGCCAGTGGAGGATTGGATCAAGACAGTGGTTCGGGTTGACCCTGACTGATCAAATGATTTCACTCACAACCAGTATTCTTTATGGAGTATAAGTTAGTTTAGGTGGTTCCATAATATGGTTCATTGGTGTTGTGTGTGATTCACAAGTTTCAAAGATAGATATTCCTCAAGTTTCATGGTGAGATATACCTTATTATTAGGTTTTATAGGAATGTAACGAGCCTATAGTACCAGTGTACCCCTTATTTAGGACCCCTCTTAATGGTGGTCCTCATGGTGATACATCTCCATGGAAACACTGGGTATTGGTTGAGCCCTGTTTTTTTAGTTTTTAACATCACTCTGTACATGTAAGGAAGAGAGACACTTCCCACACCAAGATGTGTTTTTGTAATGATCAAAAACTATGCATGTGAGTCAATTCCTCCCAAAGTGGATCATTTTGAGGTGTGGTGTATGAGTTATTTTGACTTGTATGTTTGAGGTTATTCTAATGTACTATGTTTTTGGAGAAAGTCCTGGTTTTAGTGAACAGAAGATAAAGGTAAAGGATAGTTTTAGGTGGTGGGATCTTTTGAACTAAAGTCTTTGAGTGTGGTTTGGGGTATGAAATGTGTCTTCACTCCTCTAGCTGCAGTTTTAGCACAGATTCATGTGACACATTTCCCTGAACGTATTCCCTATTTGAGTCCAAGTTATGTCAGTAAATCCTTTATGCTTGACCCTTGTGTTTGGAGACTCCTAAAGAGGAGGATTAGTGATCACACACTTCTATCAATAGTGTGACCTAACTCTGAGAGAAATAGAGCCTTGCATGAAATCTTTCCATAGGGGCAGTGAGACCCTGTAATTGTTTCCTTAGTATGGACTGGTTGTCTACCATCCATGTTTAGATAACTATTACCAGCATGGTTTTCAGTGTTTCTAAGTTAGTGGGATGGAATTTTCCTTCTTTTTTGAGAATAGATCCCATGCTTAGAAGGATGTGGTCATGTGCAAGAGGGTATATATGATTTCTTATTAGTTGGATAGTATGTCCCTTGGAGAAATAATACTATTTCCGACGCTTTTACGTCGGGGCGCGCGCGCATGTCCGTCATGCATGGGAGGACGCATGGCTTGTTTCCCCGCATTCCCGCTTTCCAAAGGTGGGCGGCATTCGTTCCTTGTTCAGGGATGTCTGCTCCTTGATCGAAACTGGGATGATGGGATTTCAGTTCTTCCTTTTGTGGATTCCTCCTCGGAGCTCGTCACCTAGTCCGGGTCTCCCTCATAGATTTAAGACGGGTTTGTGAAGCTCGTTCCCGACTCCATATCTGCATGGATGCCAGTTAATTACGCTTCTTTCGTCGATACGCTCCAAGGGGTCTTGTCGAGGCAGCAACCTTTGGTGAGGAGAATGGTCACGTTGGGGTGTTGTTGGCATGTCTTGACGCTGGGGATCGGCATGTCTGTCTTATGCCCCTTATCACAGGGCTTCTCGAGGGTGCGGAAGCCCGAGGCATCCCACATCGAACGTGGGGAATTGTGTACCATCTGAGGTTTTCCTCATCTTTCCATGTTTAACACGGGTTATGACTCGAGTTTAACGTCTTGCGGAGATGGATCGGACTGATCGGAAAACTAAGAGTGGATCAGATTAAAGAACCCCCTAGGGGGAACACCGATGTTGGGGCCAGCATGTGGGCGGCTTCCCGAATACTATGGAGTGGGATGGGGTGGCATGATCTCACCGGGATGTGGCGGCCCGGGTAAGGATCGGGATGGGTGATGGAGTTACGGGCTTGAACCTCATGGAGACTTCCTGCGTATCATGCGTTAGCACGGATCAAAGTCCATGTAGTTCAGGGAATACAGTTTAACGTCGTGTGGGACGAAGGCATACAGTTTAACGTCATGCGGGACGAGGGATATAGTTTAACGTCATGCGGGATGAGGGATACAGTTTAACGTCATGCGGGACGAGATACAGTTTAACGTCATGCGGGACGAGATACAGTTTAACATCATGCGGGATGAGATACAGTTTAACGTCATGCGGGACGAGATACAGTTTAACCTCATGCGGGACGAGATACAGTTTAACGTCATGTGGGATGAGGGATACAGTTTAACGTCATGCGGGATGAGATACAGTTTAACTTCATGCGAGATGAAGTCATTTGGGGCTTACGCTCTGAGGTAGCCCATGGTGTTGGCGAACCGACGTGAAGAATTCGGAAGGACCGGGTGGTGGGATTGAACCTCATGGAGGCTTCCTACGTACCATGCGTTATCATGGATCAAAGTCCACATAGCTCACTGGTATGGGGCTTACGCTCTGAGGCGGCCCATGGGAGGGTGTCATGGTTGATACGCGCTCTAAGCCCACATGAGTCATGCTCGGTGTGAGAAACAAGAGGCAGCAGGGACCAGACGATCACGTCGCAAAGGGTGCGTCTGTGAGAACCGGAAAGGGGCTTACACGTTGAGCGGCCCAAAGAGGAAACAGGGGCTTACGCGTGGTTAGTGGCCCTGGGTGTCGGGTCTTACTCCAGGATGGAGGCCCGTGGTGTGACAAAGCACAGTGGGAAAGGGACTCCACTGGCTTTGGTATGAGGGAAGTACAGAGGTGCATGGGTGCAACCTTCCGTAAGAGAGGTTAGGGGATTACGCTCTGAGGCAGCCCTTCCCCCATGGACAAACTCCACTCCGACAAGGAGGATCTCATTCCATGCGAGGAATATTCCATTCCCGTGGAGACGAGAGCCATAAAAAATGTCCGAGCTGGGGGGACCCTGCGTGTGAAGCACGGGGTCGGACCACAGTTTAACGTCATGTGTTAAGGATGAGGTGCTTAGCAGTTTAACGTCCTGTAGCTTGGATGAGGTGGGTTCACTCCACACCCCTAGGGCTTACATGCCCAATTCCCTCTACCCCTTGTGGGAGGTAAGGCATCGGTAAGGCCGTAGTGAAGGGGGCCGCAGGGCAAACCATTGAGGGGTCCACGTTAGCGTGGCTATGCGGAGAAGCATAAGGCAAAGCAACACAATGGGAAACACTGCCCAAGGGACCTTGAGGTTACTTCGTACGAGCCTGAAAGGTCGTACGGGAAAAAACGCATGGCGCGTATGCCCGGTAGGGGAGAGATCAGGTTCCGGCACGGAAAGGCATCCAAGGGGCGTCAAGGTAAAGGGGTCCTGGGTGTTGCATGCAAAAAGAAGGTTTGCGCGCAAAACACCAGGATGGCGCGCAATATGACCAGAGGATTGCCCGGAGACGTGATTGCACGAAAAGGATAGGGATTTTGCACACAGGAGGGGATTGCGCACATGAGGTAAAGATTGGGCACAAGGGGGGAACCTGGAGGAGTGATCAAAATCACTTAAGCCAGTGGAGTTGCGCGGAAAGGCGAACCCCGGGGCAAGGTTGCGCGAAAAGAGGAATTACCTGGAAGTCATCTTGCGAGCGGGGGAGTCTGAATTGCGCACACGGGAGCCATTCTGAATTCCGCAACCCCCAAACCGTCAGGGGTTGCCTTCTATTTATAAGCATCATCCGGCGTAGAATCTAGGCAGTGCGTGAAATCTTTCGCGCCAGGAACCGTCGACGCGCAAAGCTTCACCACGCGAAACCGGGGCGCGCAAAATTGCATGCGCCATTGGCTCGATTACATGAATCTCGGGAATGCTTCGCGCACACCTCATTATTTCGCACCATCCCTCCTTAATTTTGTGCACCACATCCCGGGCCTCCAGACCAGGCCTCTGATTCCGAATATGACTTCTTTTGGTCATTTAGAAACTTCCTCTAGGAGTTACGGACTTTTTAGACGTCTAAAAATACTATGGTATTTTAGATTCCTATGGTGTTGGTGAAGTGTGAGGGATTCTTCCCTAAGGATGTTACATTCTTACCTCCCCATAGAAGGTTTATTTTTATGAATGGACCTGCACTAGGTGTGATCTGATATTTGTGCTAGCATATCAGATGGCCATATGTAGCTATGAGAGCTAGTGAAATTGGATAAATCTATATAGTAGGGGCTTTGTTGGACCCAATGAGTTCACCTGGGAAACCCTGTGTTGTTATCCTAAGAGGAAGATGAGATATTGAGGTTAGGTGTGGATTGACATGACCTAAACTAGGTGACATTCATGGAGAAGTATCCACCCCCAAGAATCGATGACTTCTTTGACCAATGTATTGGGAGAAGTGGATCTCATAGTTTTGACCTTAAGAAATTTTATTATCATCTTTGGGTTCAAGAGGATACTATACCAAAGGTGTATTTTTAAAGATGCTACAGTATCCTTGACTTTATGTTGATACCCTTTGACATGATGGATTCCCTAGCAGTGTTTTTGAGACTCATGTACTAGATCCTTAACCCTTCTTGGATCAGTTCATGGTAGTCTTCTTCATGACATCCTAGTGTACTCGGCATCTTAGGTAGAGAACATGAGACATCTATACATGCTCTAAGAGTACCAACTTTGTGGGAATCTCTTGAATTATTGTTTCTAGATTAAAGAGGTGTCCCCTTGGAATATGTATTCTTGGATGTGGGATTGATAGTGGACCCAGTAAAGGTTGATTTAGTTCTCGATTGAGAGCCACCCAAAGGTGTGTTCATGGTAGAGATGCTCATAGTAAAGTTTTTTATCATTGTTGTTGAGCGAGGTTATAGAGTAGTTTACCTATTTATAGTCGGACCTTTAGGGTGAGGATGGTGCATTATATCTCTATTAGATAGTTGTTACCCATTTTCTTCTTTAGAAATCCAAGGATTCATAACTTGTGGATATCTATTGTGAGATCTTGCATAACCAGATATCTATTAGACATGTTTTTGATGGATTTTTTGAAGGTGGGGAGCATTCCATACTTGTTTGAGGACATACAATGACACTGGCCATGCTACGAGGGGAAGTGCTATTGAGGTTTTATGCTTTCTATTAATAGTAAATATAAGTGTGGTGAGGATATACCAGGATAATTTGGAATATGTTTGGGTAGACAAGGATGTTGTGGCATGTTTCAAAGTTATCTCTTGACAAGGCCAAGGTGCCCGGATGGAAGTGGAAATTAGATGGTATATTTGTGGTTCTCATGAAGGGGATTACACAATCAGTGAGAGGTCATGAAACTATCTAAGTGCTCACATACTTACTTTCCAAGTTAGACCACTTCCAAACCATATAATATCAGAGCATAGTAGAGAGTTTGGGATGCATGTGTGTGTAGGAGGTAGTCTAGATTCATGGAATTCCCTAGACAATCATTGAGGGTGGAGTTAAATTTTCATGGTGCCCAGTGGATTTTGAGAACTGGTGGGGTAAGACCCTTTGTGGTCAAGTGTTTCCCATGGGTGTATGTTTTTTGGAAGCACAAAACCTCCAGGAGATCTCATTGGAGCATAAAATCCTGGCACGAGCTTAGTATATTCACTTGTCTAAGTTGGTTTTCACTTTTCTGGGGAAAATACTTGAAGATGGGGATAATTTAATGACTTTTTTTACCTTGTAATATGTATTATTATTTTAAGGAATATTTTTGAAGCCATATGTTGAGTCATCATGGGATTTTGGGTTCTAGAGATCCTCAGTGTGGATATATTAAAAATATTAAATATGTTATATCATGCACACTTATATTTATAGAGTAAATGGTTTTCCCATTGATTGGGACCTTGGATGGGAAATTTGAGACTGATATTGTTTTCAAAACATGGGTTTTACCCTGTGCATGATATAAAGTCGGTTGGCATCAGACGTTCGGTTGAGAATGATCATTGGCAGGTGCATTAAGTGAATTAATTAATTTATTTATTTAATTTATTTAATGTCTATACCAAATTACCTCCCACTATTTAAGTATCACTATAGAAAATCCTCAGGCTTATCCTCATAACCCTATAATATTAGAGAGTAGGAGGATAATGATGGTGTTGGAAACTTGGTAAATGGATTGGTAATAGGTGATCGTGTGGAATCGATAGATGAATATTGAACATAATAGGTTTATCACCTTCATCACTAGTAGATATATTATTCGCCAAAAAGTGATTCATTATCAAGGTATGACTCATTATTTTTATTTTTTTCCCTATTATTCTAGTATTTTTTATTTGAAAATAATATTTTAACACCCTCGATCACCCTTTTTTATCATGTGGTGATTTGTTTAATTAATTCATTTCAAATTTATGTTGCCCATGATTATTGGATGATTAGTATTTTCACCAACCCTAATTTATCATTTTTATTTCTCCATATAGTGTTATATCATCATTAATCAATTCTTGGGTTGGTTCAAATTTGGGGTATGATCATTTTGACATGATGGCAATTCTAGGTAAGAACGTTGGTAACCAGACATGGCAGAGATGAAGAGTGTAAGACAAAATTTTTACTCTACCTTATCTCTATATCCCTTCACTCTCTTTCATAGGGTAAACTGAAATTCAATGTCCATGGGAGCTATCTAATAGTGGATACATATGTAGGGGGTCCAATTTGTGGTGCATGACTACATGGTGTGTGATGGCCTTGAGCAAGTGGTTGTTGAACAGAAATAGTCAGTGTGATGGGGTTATATGGTTTAGGGTGGCACTAGCTGGGGAGGTCAGCACCGAGGCTAGCTATGTGTGATGGGAGGCATCGAATGTTAATAGAGGTGCTTCTAGTGATATGAGGTGTTTTAAATGAGGGTAGGTATTGGTGTGGTTAGGGTTTTCGTTGAAAAAACTGGAAGAAGATAACCTAGAAAGAGGAATTATTAAAATAATTTAATTTGAGAAGAGTATAAGGGGGAGGTGTGTGGTGAATGAGAGGGGAATTATGGATCTTCTATACACATCGTAGAGAGGATCCATTCATATACCTTCTCAAATATATTAATATATATTATATTGATAATAATGATATTATTATTATTATTAGTCCATGGTTTAGTCATATCTTATTCATACAAAGTTGGATTGATGAAACATCTATGACATCATGACTCTAACATAGAGAGAGAAGATTTAAGATCAATTTGGGTATTTAATTCTAAATCATGGATCAGGACTAGAATCTCACCACTGAGCGACTTCGATATGTGATATGATGAAATGCGCTTTTTTCACCAGGTGCCTGTTTTGGCATGAAAATAGATTATCTTGATTTTTTTCCCACATAGATCGCAATGATGTGGTTTTTTTGGACATCCATGCCCATTTTTTGTGGTAGTTTGGTAGATTTATGTTTTATCCTATATGACTGATAATGAGCCTCATGCGTGTTCATTGAGATCTTACGAGATTTAGATTTGGACATGTGAGTAGTCCATTCTGAGAAGTTTTCCATGTATAATGTGATGGTGACCGTAATTTTGGAATCATATATATGAATTAAGGTGAAGCAAGTGGGAAACTCCTTTCAGTAATGCTTAGTTGGTGATAGTGATCGGGTTTGATCATTAGAGTGTTACCAGGGTTGTCAACCACACTTTCTCTCTAGGGAGTAGGTCCCCCATATACTTTATGTAGGTAGATATGGTGATCCCCCCACATTACAGTGGGAATGGGTCTTCTATCTATATATTAGACTCCTTGTCATTGAGATTTAGCGGCGGGAGATTCCTTGATTGGAGTAGTGATCCCTCAGTTGATCTACATAGCGGTGAGGTGTGGGACATCTATATTCTTAAGAGTTTATGAGAGATTCATGGGTAATAGTTAGTTCTCCCTCGGTTGTGATACATAGTAGCCAAGATTTGTCTCTCTACTCTATATCTTATGTGTTTATGTAGGTTGTTCAACATCAGTGATGGGACCTTTGGAGTTAGTACTCCCTCAGTTTTGGAGAACAGTAATGAGGAGTAATCCCCACAACTTAGATTCTCATGAGGTTGCACGTGGTGCTGGGTATCAGAGTTAGACCTTTAAAGTTACAGGATAACTCATCATTCTTAGTTATACTATAGATATGGAGATACCCTTTCTCTCTCGCTTTATTTTTTTATGAGGATATCTGATGATTGGGTTTCTTTATCCACTTTCTTTATGGGTTGATCTGACTTTCTAGTGCTTCCCCTTCTTGGTTTTTAGGGTTTCTTATTGGGTATGTATATACTAACCCCTTAATGGGATTTTCTTACATGTTTTGTGTCTTATGCAGTCGACAAAAAGATTAACAGTGACTATAGTGGAGCTGGTATCAGTGGAGTTTAGTAGTATGTGGTGGAACTGACTGTGTTCAGTAGTCAAAATCTATGATCTAGAGTTAGTCTCTCCCCCACTATACTCTTTATAGTTTTTTTAAATTTTGGGTTCCCACTATATTTATGATTGGGCGTGTATTTTTACCGTTCATATCATTTGTAATATGTAGTTGTACTCTGATATGTATTTTTAGAGGTTATTTCATGCATTGTTTACACTCTAGATGTTCAGAATTTTATTATACCTCAGCACTGTTTCATGGAGTTAGTTATTTGCGTGCATATAGGTACTCTAGGATAATCCTTCTCATTTTAGTATTATACCTACCCAGTGCTTGTTTCCATACTCTAGCCTATTGGAGGCAATCTTGGGGTGTCACACTTAGCTTATCATCAGCCAAGAAGGCCCCGGTGGGTTAGGTCATGACATAATCGGTCAATGTACTCTATCATCTTGATTATATTAGGACTATCCTAAATTACATATTTCAATATATATATGATTAGTGTAATAATAATCTCATTGATCTCTCAATTCACCTTCTCCTTGCTTACTTCTCGAAGATGAGACAACATGGTATAACCATATATGTCCTTTATTGATTTTGAAATTTATATAATAGTGATGATAGAATTATGATGTAAATATCATATGTGTTGTCCATGAATCTCCTATAGGATTCCTTTTTATCCTCACTTTCTTTTATAGGTGGATCAACATGTAGTGGGGACTCCGGCATATGTAATTTCTATTTAAATTGTTGTACTATACGCAAGATCATGTACCAACCTTAGAAATTAGTGACACTAAGGTCGTGTTCATTGTTTAGTATTGATCATAGTTTCTATATGGTATTACTTAATATTTTATATAAAATAAAACATAATCAAATTAGTTCTTTTACCTTGATTACTGATTATTAATCATTTTATATTTATTAATCTTAAATGTATCCCACTATTTTTATCAAATCTTAGTAGCCCTAAACTACTAGATTCAGAATATTCAGTCACTTTATTATTATAATGGTAAGTTTCATGTTGTGGAAATTATAAGATTAATAAAAGTTAATGATTACAAAAATAAGAGTAAAAGGGAGAGAAAACAAAAGAACAAAAAATAAGAAGAAGAACGCAGAGATTTATGTGGTTTAAGAATATCCTTACATCCATATAGAGGAAAAAAATCACTATGTTTTAAGAGAAGAATTACTATTAATATTTTTTAAAAAGTTCTAAAAACCCTATCTTGAAAGAGATAATAAATCAATATGATAAATAGTAACCCAAATTGCAAAAATGTTCATATAGTAAGTCCATTGTGCTATATTAATGATGAAAATAAAGATCAATGAACTACAATGCTCTGTCAGTGTCAACAGTCTTCCCTTCTATAATGATTATTATATGATTGATCTACTATAATCTTCTATCATATATTGTTACAGTAATTCCATACTACTATAGTACCATGTCACAATATTTAGTGAGCTCTGCTATAGTGGTCATCATTTCTATAGTAGCTCCAAATTTTGGGTTGGGGTAGGGGAATCGAACCCCTAAAACCCCCAACATACTCATTGAGGGAGTTATTACTTGGTGTGAAGTACGTGTAATGGACCATACTTCCCGAATCATTACTTTTTGGGAGTTCTAATGTTGTATGTTTCTAGGGGGAGTCCATAAGAGTTCGAGATTAGAGGAGAGGTTGTAGTTGGAAAATACAGCCAGAGGAGTCCTAAAACATGGATCCTTAGGCTTTGTCATAGGGGTAGCTGCTATGGAGTGGAGGAGATGATTGAAGAGTAAGAATGTTGGGTATTTGTTTTTTAGATACTTACAAAATCATTATAGCAACATGATGGAGGTGTTGGTTGTAGCATAGTGGCCCGATGTAGAGGCTACAACAGTTATTCCTTTTTAGGCACTGCTAATCCATGAAGCATGGTTGTGGCATAGTCCCTTATCAGAGGATGAGAACTAAAAAATATGCATATTGGTTATGGTATAGAGTACATGGGTGAGTGTTTGGGTGGTTATTTCATTTTTAGTTGTAGTTTCATTGTGGAGTTGGGGTGGTGTCACATCCTCTTCCTAGTTTCTGGGGGTATGTGGTGTAGTGGTCTTGGCTATATCATGGTCACCCACTCTTTTATAGGATCTATAGTGTAGAAATATCTATAGATCTAAGAGGTCAGTTTGATCAACTAGGTTTTAGTGTGATCTTCCCCACTACATTATAGTCCTCTCCCTCTACAGCAAGGTGGAGAGTGGTTGTGTCATGGTATTGTATTTTCCAAACCAACTATAAATTCTTAAATACCTTCAAACCTAATCACTTTTCCAATCTTTCTCTAGTTTCTTGGGAAACCTAAATGCATACTTTGAAGGCCTTTTATCCCCTAATCAGTGTATTTTTTATAACCTTTGTGTTGTTTTTGTGTTAAAAAGGTTTTTTATTTGTTGAAAAATGACCTTTTATAAAAGAATGTTTTTGTTATTTGGGATCAGACCCAGTACATCATAATGAGATTTGTAAGAAATTTGAAAGTTTCTAAAAGTTTAAACCCAAAATTGAAGGGGGAGAAAAAAAATTTAAGAATTATTTTTTCTAGAATCATAAGATTGGACTGAGAAGAAACAGACTCAAAGTATCAAACCAAGTAGCCCCAAATAAAAAGGTGGTCAAAAATATGAAGTTGTTGATCAGACACACCATCAGTCTTAGGTCCATCGGTATGAAGTTCAAGATCCATCATAATCAACATTTTTTAGAAAGTAAGAAGTTTCTTAGTGAATAAGTCATATTGTTTCTGAATAGTTTCTGAAAGAATATAGTAAAGTCAGGAGTTAGAAAGTTTTCATAATTTCTAAATAAATTTAGATTATGCTTTGATAGTCATGCGGTTCTCAAAAATCATGAAAAATATCCTGATAAAATCTTTTGAAGAAATATAGGAATTGTAAATTTGTATCGGTTCTAGAAACCCAGACACAAAATATCAGATCCTAAAGTACTGGGATCAAAAATTTTCATAAGTTAGAATTCGTAAAGCAGATAAAGTTTGAAGTTTTTCAAAGTTACTAAGTGGAGTTTTCATTGGATGTAGAACATCATAATAAATAATCCATCATAATGATAATTCCATCATTATGAGAATTCCATCAGACTGAATCCGAGGAGGAAGATCAATCAGATCATGAACATGCATCAATTCATCAAATGAATGCCTCACACTGATAACACATTAGATGAAAAAAATTGGAGTGATCAGATTTGTTAATGTTGATCTATCAAAGTAAGATTAGTTATGAAGAAGAAGTTAATATTATAAAAGAGTTTTTTTTTTTGCTTTAGAAAACAAGGGGGAATTAATGTTTACAATCATATAATATTTTGACACTAATAAGTCATCTTCTAAAGAAGTTCATCAGAATGATCTGAGAAAGAGAGGCATATCATAATAAGAAAAGGAAGATGAAGGTGAATAAGTTTCATCATAATGAGATGAGGTGGTTTCTTCATACTGAAGAAAATATAGGAAGTTCAAGAAGGCTGATTACAAAGAATAAATTTGAAGAGTTGAATTGGTCAAACTTGTTATTCAATTCAGTGTAAATCTTGAATATTTCTGAGAAGGTTTGAAGGTGTCAAAGTTGAAGTTTAAATGCAACTATTTTTCAAAGTTTTGACATTTGAGTAAGTGTATAAAGTTTTCAAGTATCCTACATTTTCCATTCTGGGTTTCCTATAAATAGTTTCTCAGATCATTCATTCATTGTAACTTTTCATGTAATCAGAAAAACTGGAGCACTGAAGAAATCAAGTGAGAGTTATTTCTATACAGATATCTCATTAGTTGATTGGACATCTATTTTTTTGTTAACTAGACTGATAAACATTATATTAAAAATACTGTATTTAGTTTATTATATTGAGGAAGATAAGAGTAAGTTTTTGAGTAGAGTTTGAGAATTAGATATTGAGAAAGGGTAGATCGTATTGATTCGGTCATATTGAGTCAATCATACTGAGTTCATCAGACTAAAGTCCACTTAATTTAGGGTCATTAGACCCAAGAACTTTTGTGGAGAAAATTAAACAATGTATTTATTCATTTTTTTGGTTCAATTTCTTATAATAAAAATTTTTAAACTAATAGGAATCAGTATAATATTTCTTATCAAGGGATAAAAGGTTTCTAAAGGGAGTTGGAACAAATTGTATTCACTTATTCATAATAGTGAAATTCCATATACCCAAAAGAGTGACTATAGAAAGGATGTAGGTTCTCACACTAAAGCTGAATATTGCAAATCTCATGTTCTATACTTTATTTTCTACTTTTCATACATGAGTGATTACTAAAAGTTAATAAGGATATAAAATTTAACTAGTTTCAATGATTAAGTTTTAAAATTATTGAAACTTATAAAAATTAATCAACTAATTCACCCCCCCCCCTTCTCAGTTGATTTCAATCCTTTGGAACTTCAATTGGTATCAAAGGATAAGGTTCCCTTATTGAATCCCTATCATGTATAATATCAATTCTATTAACAGTAAAGGAATTACAACATTTTATGGAAAAAATTATTATGGATGAAAAAAATATGATGATTATTTATCTCCTATCTCTTGTCCTAGAAGTTTTTGATGATACTTCAATTGGGTTTCCACCTATTGAGAAGTATAATCCAATGAATTTTTCTGATAATAGAAATATCTAAGTTGATGGAAAAACTATAAATTTTATCTTTATGTCCTTATCATAAAGTTTTTATATGAATTTTATGGGTATAAAAACTTCAAAAATTATGTGGGACAAGTAGGAAAGTATTTTTAAAGGTAATACTAAAGTGACAGAAGAAAATCTAAATATTTGGTGTAGTAAGTATGAAGACATCCAAATGAGGGATGAAGAAACTATTGATCAATAATTCACCAGATTAAATGAATTTTTTTGCAACATCAGTGGATTCAGATATTTCCTGGAAGATTATACAATTGTAAGGAAACTTTTGAGAAACTTTTTGAATATTTTTTATTCTAAAATTTCCTCTTTATAAGATAAGGATTATTTATCTCTTGATGAACTTCATAAATTTATTATTGCTTATGAAATGAGAAAATTTCTAATGTTCAAAAATAAGATGAGAGATGAAACAAATTTTAAAGCTATAATAAATATTAAAATACAAGATATTGAAGATGTTGATCCTTGTGATTATGAAGATAAGTAAAATGACGAGTTTAATGGTAAAAATATGTCTCTTATTACTAAAAACTATTACAGAGTAAGAGGAAAGTATGGAGGTAAACTTCCTCTCAAATTTTTTGAGTGTGGTGTAATCATACACTTTTCTATGAATTTCCACAAGAATAAATTTTTAGAATATCAAGATAATTCTTATGAAAACCCTCTATGTAAGAAGTGGAACAAAAATTATAAATAAGAAAATTCTTCTAATAAATTTAAGAAGAAGGTGTCCATATGAGATAAAAGAAGTATGCTAAGTAGGAAAGATGAATCAGACTCAACAGAAAACAATTCTTCAAAATATTAATGTTTATAAAAGGTTAGAACCTTCATTGAAAAAGTTAATAAAGTTGAAGACTTCCAAAATAGTGAAGAAGAAGGAGGTGAAGAATCCTACTGATAGTATCAGGTCAGAACAGAACTTCTTGCATGTCTTGAGTAGGAAAAATCTATTAAGAAAGAAAAAATAATGATAAATAAAGATATTGTAAAATATACCAATGGTGATAAGGATGTTGTAAAGAAATATAAATAGTAAATCCATGATATCTTAAGTGACAAACTTGTAATTGATGAATAAGGAAAGATGGTTAAAGATATCAATACAAAGTTTTCTTCGAAGGAAGAATAATTTAACAAGTTTCAATCAAAAAATTTTGAATCCAAAATTACTATGATAAATATGAATAAAAACTTTAATAAATCCTTAAAAGTAGAATATGTGACTTATAAAGTTACTGAGAAATATCAAATCAAGAATCCTGTGAAATCCTCACCTAACAAAAATAATGTTTTATCTGATTTTTTCTAAAATTTAAGGTTCCAAAAAAATGTTGGGAAATATTGGGTGGATAAAGGATGTGAGAAACCTATAAAATCTACAAATTTTGAAAACTCACCCTAGTAGAAATATGGTCCATACCCAGATGATGTTAGATCAGACAGAAGCTATCAACCTTAATAAAGTTTCCATAGATAAAGATATTATTTCAATAAAAAATCAAGATTTTATGGTTATTATTGGTGTTTTGGAATCTATGTGAATATAGAATATAATTTTTTGAACAATTTATCTTTACCTATAAGAATATTTGAGTAAAGTGGAATAAATAGTGGAAGTAGAATGCGTAACTTTCCTAACTTACAAAAAGTTGAAAAATTGAATTCTTAAGATGTTAGAAACTTTACAACAAGAAATAAATTTGAATATCTGGAAGAAGTTTTTATAATATGTGATAAGGCTAGTCATCATGCTGAAAATTGTATGAAAATACTTACAGAACAAGTTTCTTGCAATAGAAAATAAAAGGAATCTGGAAAGAAGAAAGTTTTGGAAATATCTTTTATTGTTGATACAACTTTGAAAGAAAGTAAAAAAACCATAGATACTTGATATTGGTTGTTCGTCACACATGAAAGGTGATTTTAAGATCTTGAAATATGTTGAAAATCATGAAGGTGGCTATTTTACCTTTATAATGATAGTTCTTTAAAAATCAGAGGAATTGGAACAACTGAGATTTAAGTAAAAAAGTTTAAATCCAAGGAAGTTTTTTTTGTTATTGGACTAAAACATAACTTACTTAGTGTAAGTAAACTTTGTGATGATGGAAAATAAGTTATATTTAGATAATTGTCTTGTGTTATCAAAATCATGAAATAAGGAAAAGTGATTACAAAAGGATAAAGAACCAGTGGGAATCTTTTCCAAATAGGAGAAATTAACAACTCATGTAACTTAAGTGTTGAAGATGAAAATAAATTGTGGAACTGAATACTTTTCCATCTTGGGAAAAAACCATGAATATACTTTCTAAATTTGATTTTTTTAGAAACTTTATATAATTAAAAATAATATAATAAGATGTATTTATTACTTCTTAGGGAGGAAATATGGATAATAAAAGTCATAAGAGTGTTGAGATTCATTCTACCAGACCTCTTAAACTTATTCATTCCAATTTATATGGGCCTATGATAAATCAATCAATAAAATGAGATTTATAATTTATCACTTTTATTAATTATTTCACTCGAATGAAAAACATCATGTTTATAAAACACATGTCATAGGATGTGGAAATGTTCAAGTTTTTCAGAAAATAATTTGAGAAAGAAATGATGGTTTGTATAATGAAGTTGGGAATGGATAATGTTCCCGAATTCACTAGAAATTCTTTTGAATATTATCTAATAAAACATGGTATAAAACATTAGTATACTACTCCCTATACTCTAAAATAAAATGGAGTAGTATAAAGAAAGAATAGAATCTTGGGGGAAATGGGAATAAGTATGTTAGTAGAATATAAACTTTAAATTTTTTAGTAAAAAGAAGTTGTTAGTACTGTTGTGCATGTTCATAATAGATGTTTTCTAAGATTGGAATCCAACATGACTTTTTATGAAATGTGGTATGAAAAAAAATCTTCATTTAAGTACATAAAAGTTTTTGGAAATCCATGTTTACTTAAAATAAAAAATTTGGATCTAGGAAAGTTTGATGAGAAAGCTAAGGAACTTTTATGGGGTATTCACCCAATGGAAAAAGTTACACATGTTGGAACAAATGTTTACAAAATTTGGTGGACTCATATGATGTGAAATTTAATGAAAATAAAACTTCCTTTACAAAAGTTTCTAGGAATACTGAGGAAGAAAAACTGAAAGTTTCTAAAAAAAAATAAAGTTATCCAAAACATCATTATCAAGATTTAGGAGAATTTTGTAATGAGGAAAGTTTATCTAAAATAGGAACTCTGAAATTTCAAACTTTACAAAAACATTTTGAGACCAAAAACATTATTGGGAATCGAAAGACTCTGATTCATACCATAAGGAATTTGAAGTTAGAAAATAAAACTTTACTTGTCTCAATAGTTAAAACAAAATCAGTTTCAGAAGCTATTCAACACAAATAATGGTTAAATGCTATGAATCAAGAGTTGGATTAGATAGAAAAAACTGAAACATGATAACTTGTTCTATGTCCAAAAATTAAAAATGTTATCAGAACAAATTGGGTTTATAGAAAAAAAAATTAATGATCATGGATAAGTTTTAAAAAACAAAGAAAGACTGGTTTGTAAAGGCTATGCATGGGTGGAAGGTGTGGATTTTGAAGAAAAAATTTCCCCAATTGAAAGAGTATAAACTATTATAATGTTTTATCAGTTATCGCTCTTCTTAATTACAAATTTTATCATATGGATATAAATTTATCTTTCTTAAATAGTGATATTGAGGAATAAGTTTACTTTTAAAAACCTTGTGGGTTTCTACTTGATGAGGATGAAAAAAAAAGTTTTTAAACTGAAGAAATATTTGTATGGGATGAAATAATCTCCATGTACTTGGTATTAAAAACTTGAAAATTGTTTTAGAATGTTGTAATTTTTATAAAGGAAAAGTTGATAGAAACTTATATGTGAAATATGTCGACTCGAGAACTTTAATTGTAATTATTTTTTTTAATGATATAATTTTTGTCAGAGATAAATAATATGTTTGTAAAACATTTTTTTAAGAGATAAAAAATAATTTTGCGATGTCAATGTTGGGATAATTAAAATTATTCATTGGCTTAAAAGTTAAAAAAAATAAAAGTACATTTTCTTATCTCAAGAAAAGTATATCGGGGAATTGTTAAAGAATTTTGGGATGGAAGAATCCAAAGAAGTTTATACTCTTATATCAGTGAACAAAAATTTGAGTAAAGATGTGTCTTGAAAAAGTGAGAATCAGAAATATTTTTGGAATTTGATAATAATTTTACTTTACCTTACATCCTCAAGGATTGATATTTTTTATGTTGTGACTTTGTATTCTAGGTATTAAAGTAATCTGAAAGAATTAAATATGTCAGAAAAAAAATTCTGAGATATTTAAAAGGAACAGCTTCACATAGGTTGTTATACAAAATAAATAGTCAGATGAAGTTTCATGGTTATACAGATGCCGAATTGGGATGGAGATTGTAATTAAATAAAATCAACCTTGAGAGGAACATTTTTCTTGGGTTAATGTTGTGTGAGTTGGCATAGTAGGAAACAAAGTTTAGTAACTTTAAGCATAGATGAATCTGAATATGTTATAGCTACTTAGGCTTGTACTCAAATTTTGTAGATGCAAGTTCATCCAGAATAATTGAAAGACAGAGTTTCTAAACCATTGAAGATACTTTTTGATAATCAGAGTGAAATTTATCTTTCCAAAAATCCTATCCAACATTAAAGATCAAAACATATTGATATAAATTTTTAATTTATAAAAGATAAATTTGTTTTTGGATATGTTTTGATGGAATATATCTTAATAAAGTATCAAATTGTTGATATCTTCACAAATTCAATGTCGAAATAAAGGTTTGTTGAGTTGAGGCTAAAACTTCAAGTTCATCCTCCTCCCATGACTTCCTAAACCTCATAAGGAAGAACCTCATCATGATTTTTATTATGTTGACAAAGGTGGAGAGAAAATAAAAACTTTGTACTTTGTAAGAAGTTTTTACTTATCTTTATTTTATGAATCTAAAGGTGTGGTTATCATAAAATAGGGGAGAGAAAAAGAAAAGTGAGGAAAGATGAAAGTGAGGGGATTTATCTTAACATTTCCACAATATTTTCTTGCCATCAAGGGATGTAATTCCTTCAAAAAAATTACTTTATCTAGTATAATGGTGTTAATACACTCTATTTTGAGAAAGTTTTTGTTTTAGTAAAAAGTCAAAAATTGATTTGTAAAAATTTTCAGTGTTGAAAAAGTTTTAACAAGGGTTGTCAAAAAGTCTAAAGGGGGTATTGAAGAACCTTTGTGATGTTTTTATGTTAACAAGGTTTTTGATTTTTTTAATAACTAACCTTTCTATAAAAGAATGTTTTTTCTATTCAGGATCGAACCAAGTCTATTGTAATAAGGTTTGTAAGAAATTTGAAAGTTTCTGATAGATAAAACCCAAACTTAAAGGAGGTGAAAATATTTTTTTAAGAAAGATCTTTTCCTAACTCAAAAGATTGGACTAAGTAGCACCAGACTCAGAGTATCAGACCGAGCAGCCTCAGATGTAGTGGTGGTTAGAAATATGATATTGTTGATTGAACATACCATCAGTCTTAGGTCCATCGATATAAAGTTCAAGATCTATTGGACTCAGCATTTTTTATAATGTCAAAAGTTGTTGAGTGAAGAAGTTTTTTTAAGAGTTTTTTAAAGAAGATAGTGAGGTTAGGATTTAAAAATTTGTCATACTTTCTAAAAAAATCAGAGGATTATTTGATAGTCATGAAGTTCTCACAAATCATGAAAACTATCATGATAAAATATTTTGAATAAATAGTGGAATCGTAAAGTTTTTATCAGTTCTAGAATCCCAAACACAGAAGATCGGATCCAAAAGTACAGAGCTCATAATTTTTCAGAAGTTAGAATGTGTAAAGCTAATAAAGTTTGAAGTTTTTTAAAGTTGTTGATTTGAGTTATCATCAGTTTCAAAAAATCATAATGAAGAATCCATCATAATGATAATTCCGTCATGAGGATTCCATCAGACTAACTCTGAGTAGGAAGATCAATCAGATCAAGAAGAGGAACTGATTCATCAAATGAATACCTCACACTAATAACACATCAGATGAAAAACATTATAGTGATCAGAGTTGTTTATTTTGATCCATCCAAGGAATATTAGTTATGAAGAAAAAGTGAAGATTCTAAAAGAGTTGTGTTTTCTTTAAAAAACAAGGGGAGAGATCAAGTTTCAATCAGATAATATTGTGACACCAATAAGTCAACTATTTTGGAAGTTCATCATAATGAGATGAGAAAGAAAGGCAGATCATAATGAGCATGGTTATATGAAGCCAAGGAATTTTCATCATAATAAGTTAAGGAGGTTTCTTCGTACTGAAGGAAAGATTTAAAGTTCAAGAATCATAATTACAAAGAAGAAATGTGAAGAGTTGAAGTGTTAAAACTTGATATTCAATTCACTATAAATCTTAGAGTATTCTTGATAAGGTTTGAATAAGTCAAAGTTGAAATTTAAATGTGAATTTTTTTAGAGTTTTTAAATTTGATTAAGTGGGGAAAGTTTTCAAGTTTCTCACTTTTCCATTCTGGTTTTCCTATAAATAGTTTCTCAAATAATTTGTTCATTTTAACTTTTTATATAAGAATAAAATGCAGAGCACTGAAGAAATAAAGTGAGAATTATTTCCAGATAGAGATCTCATTAGTTTATCATACATCTATTGTTTTGTTAATCAGACTGAGAAACATTGTATTGAGAATATTTTATTGATTCAATCAGAATAAGGAAGATTAGAATGAGTTTTTTAAGTAGATTTTGAGAAGTGAAGATTGAGAAAGGTTGGATCATATTGAGTCAATCATATTGATTCAATCGAACTGAGTTCATCATAATAAAGGAAATCAGATTTAGGGTCATCAGATCAAATAACTTTTGTGGAGAAAATTAAACAAAGTCTTTATTATTTTATTTTGGCTTAATTTTTTTATAAGAAAAATTTGTAAACTGGCAGGATTTAGTATAATCTTTCCTATCAGGATATACAAAGTGTCTAATGAAAGTTGGAACAAGTTTTATTCACTTATTCATAATAATGAGTTTTCATAGACCCAAGGGAGTGGATATGGAAAGGATTTGGGTTCTCACACTAAGTTTTAACCATGTAAATCTCATGTGCTTTACTTACTTTCCTAATTTTTCATGCATAAGTGTTTACTAAAATTTGATAAGGATATAAATTTTAATGGGTTGTATGGGTTAAGTTTTAAAAGTATTTAAGCTTATAAAAATTAATCAACTAATTCACCCCCCCCCCTACTCAATTGATATTAGATCCTTTGGAACTTCATCTTTCGACCCCAACCTTGGAAGATTTATCTGTGGTGGTTTAGGAGAGTTTCCTTCTTATCATCCCCCTATTTTCTATCTCTTTTTTCATATAAATAGGTTCTTATATTAGTTAAATCATAATTTTTTTATGTTTTTTCAATGGGATAATGATTCTATTTTTGTGTTCTAGGTTGGTAAGGGTTCTCTCTTTCATTGTGGTGCCTAGTGGTGGCCTTCCTCTTACTTCAACCTTGTGTAGTGGATCAGAAAGCCTTGTTTAAAGTAGGGGATCCTTCATTTATCATTTAGTAATATCATGAGTGAGGGGTTATGATCTTCTTTATATTTGAGAGAATATTTTACATTATCCTAATGAAGATAATAAACTATTAATTTGAAATTGAAATTGAAATGGTGGGAAATCTCATGCTTTAATAGCGTTTTGATATTATTGATATTGTGATTGAATAGGATAGATGCCTCACTGAAAATTGTGGTTTTCAGAAGATTTTTTGTGTTATATTTGATGATTTTTGGAACCCTTTTTGTGTTATTGATAGAAATAACCTTGAATATATGGATAACCACTTATATCATATTAATAATTAGTTGCACATGGAAATTATGGCTTGTGTGAGAATACCCTTGAAATAAATAAGTGGAATATTATGAAATTCCCTTAATAAATATGAAAATATTTATGTAAATGTGATGTGAAAAGTGCGTGATGTAGAGTTGTGATGTGGGGAAGTGATGTGATGAGAAATATATGTTTTATGTGGTGGTTGTGATGTGTGGTTGTGATGTGGGGGGTGGATGTGATGATTTGTGTGGTTATGAAATGGTGTGGTTATAGTGGAAAGTTGTGGTGATGTGGAAGTTGTGACAAAGAGGTGGTTGTGGCTATGTGGTGGTGGTAGTGTGAGATAGTTTTCATGGGGATGACAGGTTGTTTACTATTGTATAGTGTTGTGATATGATAGTTTTCTAGGTCATATTGAAATTAATTGGTTAATAATGAATGGTTATGGCATGGGTTGAATGGTTAATGAAATAAATGGGCTGAAAATATGAAATTAATGGATTGTTTAAATGGAATTTGTTGGTAATGAGAAATATATAAAATGGAATAATTTGAAAAAGAAGCTAAAATGTGGCTTGTGTCTTGTGTCTTGTTATGTGGTGTTGTGCATTTAGTAATGGTATTAAAAGTGGCAGTATTTTGAGGTTGGGTGATGATGTTGTGAGTTAGGATAGTACCCTTATTGTGAACCCATAGGACGGTCTTGTGTATAGGTATATATATACATTTTATTTTCTTTTGATTTATATACATTCCCCACCCATGTTGATCACTTCATGCTAACAACCAAAAGTTTTGGGGGTGTGTTTCCCAATATCCCAATGGGATGATGGATGATTTACTACCCACTATTTCCCACTCTCTCTCTTCCAGTTGATGTTGACATTCATGGGTTGTGGTGTTCAGAATTTGAAAGCGAATTATGGTGATGATGGGTGATTTGATGAGATATGTTATGGTGGGAGTCATGAATGGTTTGAGGAGGAAACAAGGTTGATGTACAACATGTTCATGATACCCTACTACTATGGTTATGTGGTATGATGTGATGGACCAGGTGTCTTTAAGAGATATGTAGTGTGATGTGATGGGTCAAGTGTCTTTGGGCAAGATGTGGTGTTATGTCTAGTTATATACAGGGTGTTTGGCATGATGTGATGGACCAAGTGTATTTGGATGAGATTTAGTGTGATGTACAGTAGCATGTGGGGTTCTTATAATGATGTGATAACATAGGTTTCTTCAGGTGAGATGTGATGTGGTGTGAGATACGGAAGAAATCGGAGCACTAATATATACGACGTTGGGGTGTGAGAGAGGAAAACTAGTGGTAAAGCGATGCGGGGTACCCTTATCAACATACTTCTTACTGTGTTACTATACTTGGATGTGGTATTTGGTGAGATAACCCTGGTGAAAATGGGTTTGGTTATTTAACCTTTTTAGGTGTTGTTGGTTCTTTAGTTTTCTCACTAGTGCATTAGTATGCTTGTTTCACATGTAAATGAGAGACTTTAGAGTTCCTACTAAGTATACTTGGATTATCACCATGTGTATAAAAATCAATTTTCAAGTTTCTAGGAGGAATACATGGACCATTCCAAACATAACTAGCTCAGACCTTTGGAGTTTTTATAGAGTTGATTCCTTGGTACCTTATTTTGGGAATTCATTTGGAGACTTTTATATGTATCTATTTTATTTATACATTAATTGTGGGATCGTTTTGGTTTTATTTTTATATTATTTCATGGAGTTTCTTGTGGTTGATTTATCATATCTTCTAATCTTATTATTATAGATGGTAATGCCTCCCATTTGTGATATTTTTATACCCTTGATGCTAGTCATGAACCCGAGGCCTATTGGATGAGGGACTCAGGGGGTTCATTATCTCTCTTACTTCATTATCGGCCTAGGAAGGGTACCTTTGGAGGGATGTGGTCATGATAGAGTGGTATCAAAGGATTTGTTTGAGGGATAGGATTGATTTTGGAGTTAGGTTTAGTGAGTATTTCATGGGTTGTTAAGGCAATGACGTTAGTTGATATTAGTTCAGGGCATAGGCCGGGGAAGACTGGCTAGGAAATGGGATTTTAGGGCCCCCCATGATCCAATCCAAGGACTCGAATCCTACCAAATGACCAAGTGAGGCAGCTTCGCTTGCATGTTGAACCCACTCTTCTAGTGTTTTCTTCATGATGACATATGATCTCTTTCATTCCCTCTCTTCTTATTTGGGAGTGTTTTGAAGGGTGTTTATTTCATTGGATATTAAATATTAACTACTGAATATTTCTTTTTACACTTCAATTTTAGTTTTCTTTCTCATAATTATTTGTGATCTCCTATCTCTTTGTTCGTTCTATCCCATATTTCTTCCTTTGGTTTCTAGATGATGATGGTTGTGGCACTGTGTTTTCCGGCATTGTTCGATGTGATTTCTGATCTAGTTTTGTCCAGATCTAGTCATCTTTTTCCCCTCTTAATTTTTGAAAGACCAGTGGAGGAAGATTTTTTGTAGAGGATGTCATCTTGAGGTTGGGAGGGAGCTGAGGTTTGGACATATCCTTGGATCAGTGTGTTGAGATGATCCATGGATGGGCATCGGCGGGTGTTCCTAAAGGAAAACAGGTGTAGATCTGGCTTTGGTTTAGCAGACAGTGTTGGAGTTGATCTAATAGTCATTCAACATCATTGTTCTCAACTTATCATCATTGTTATTCTAATCAGAAACCAAGAGGGCATCATGTGTTGATGGTGGCTTCAGGAATTGTTCAATAGAAATCCATTATGTTATGGGTGTTGTTTCACCTTTTAGTGGATGTTGGGTTTTTTCCCTGTTGTTTTCTTCTTTATATTCCCATTCTTAGTGCTTCAAATTTCCTTTTCATGTGGCTTTTCTCGGTTCATTTTCCTTTCTCTCAGATTTTTGGCATCGTGATGCACTCCTCAACTACTTCGGGGTGACTTGGCTACATGATTTGCTTATCAGCTACTCTGGTGTGATTTTGTTTCATGATGTGCTTCTATGCTACTCTGGTGTGATTGGATTTCTTGATGCATCTATTAGTATTTCCATTGATATTTGGCTTCATGATGTGCTTCTCAATTGCTCCAAAGTTTGCAAATCGGAGAGCATGCTTAAACCGGCTAGCTTGGTGGCAGGCACTTGGAGGGTGTTGTTCTAGTTCTTTTGGTGAAGATGCTTGAAGATTGCTTCATGGAGTAGGTATATCATTTATTATGGATGTGGTGCATGTTTATGGTGTAGTTCCTCTTGTCTGGTTTTATCTGGCCTTTAGTGACGGTGATGGGTATGCTCATCAGACGTCGATGGTTTGGAGGTGTTTGGATCTTGTTTGTTTGATTGTTTTCTGATGAATTTGTGAGCATTAGATTCTGACTCATTTCATCTATATGGCATTGATTCATCCTTATTATCCACTGAAAAAGGATAATATTCATTTTTTATATTATAATATTTATGTTCTTCATTATTCATAAACACCATTTTTAGTGCATTTTACAATTTGAACAATATTTCACATTATGATTATAATTATTTATTAAAGTGAACTATTACTTGGTACATATTTGAAAACCTCCTAAAACACCAAATGGTCATGATTTTACTTTCATATTTAATTTTCAGGTTTCCCATTCCATTGGGAACAATTCATATTTTTGGAGTACTTGAAGATTCACATTGGAAGACCACCAAAGTGGGCCTTGAACCAACAACATTTTGGACAAAATGAATTGGACAGTATTACAATAAAATTATTATATAGGAAAATATCCAAGACCAATTATTCTCAAATTTTAATTGTAGATAGAGAAAATCATGGGTAACATTTCATTAAACATTGTGTAGAACTAATTCTGATGTTTGAATGGATTTTTAGGTGGCCCAAGTTGAAGATACAATTTTGGGCCAGATTCTGTAGCCTAGAAAAATAGTCCACCATTTCCATCATATCTTGAAAACAAAAAATAATTTTGAGATGAAATTTTACAGGATATCTAGGGACATTCGTATATAAATTTTTTTTCTTCTATGTCCCACCCAAATTCATCCATACAGAATCTCATTTCTGCGCCACTGTTTGGTAGATTCAATTTGGCTTCCATTTTGGGTCAAGGGTGGAAAAGTCCAAATTACACAAACTTTCCACCACCCTAGGCCTACCATACTCAAGTGGGAAGACATTTACTATTGGGGTCTCAACCTATTCCTCTTAAAATTCTTATTTAAGGTAGTTTTTGTGAATTATTTAAGGATCTTTGATCTTTGTTTAATTTTAATGTTATGCTTCCAATTTGATGTTGTAATCACATTTCTTTAATTGTAAGCTTATTTAATTACCTTAGTTCTTAATAAAATTTATTCATCTTCCCTTATTATGTTCTTCTTCTTATCACATTGATACCATTTTCTCAATGTGTGAACTTATTCACACTAAACCTTGTGAAATTATTTCTTACTCAATAATCATTTAACAATTTCTTTTATTTGAGTTCTTCATTCAATGGTCTTTTCTACTCCTTTTACTTGTAGAATTTTATCACCCCACTTTTCAAGTGATAATAAGATCATTTTCCTATTAGTGCTCTTGAATATGATCCTTCAAGTTTATAGTTGATTAGCATGTGTATGTGAAGGTAACAAGTAAGTAATGAGGTTACATTTATTTCACTGAATGAATATTTCTCAAGTTAATTAAATTGAAATATTCTATAAAGGAATTTATCCAGTGCACCCCCAAGCGATAACCTAGGATCAACACATTCTCTTAATTTGAATTCACTTACATATTTTTTTCTCTAGTAATCCAACAAAAATTCAACCCCAAATTTGGTCACTTCATAGCCAAAAACAATCCCTAGAATGTACATGTCTGTAGGTTTCCTCTTAGGTCTCTGAGGATTCGATAAACCAAGTTACACTACAAGCTACTGCTTAACCCTAAAAACTTGGGTAAATTTGGGTGAGACCAAATTTTGGTGACATTGTCAGGGACCCAAGAAATTCATCTCAACACTCATTCTATTCTCCCCTATTTATCTTTTCTCACCTCAACTTCCCTTATCTTTTCCTTTTTTTTCACTTTTCTTGGCTCATGTCCACCTATACCCATTACCAATAAAACCATCTAGTTAGGGTCGATAGTCCTGGGGTTTGGGAGTCAAGTACATTAATGGAACTCTTTCTATTGGATCCTAATCTTCTTAATACTCTGGATTCAAAAATTGACCCCATTTCAATGGAGGGTCTTCAAAGAAACCAACTCATAAACCTGGGTGGGAATAAAAATGGAAATCGAAATGAGGCAGCCCCAAACTTGGGGAATGTAGTCGATCAAACCATGAATGACTACCTCACGCCTTCTTGGACCAATGCACCCACTTGCATTAGGCATGATTCCCTAGGATAATCCCACTATGTCTTCAAACCTCATGTCTTAAACCACCTTCCAACCTTCCATAGGATGGATTTGGAAATCCTATACCTTTATGTCAAAGATTTCAATGACATTGTTGAAACCATGTGCCCACCACATCAACTTGAGTCAGCTAAGATGTGGCTCTTTCCTTTCTCACTTAGGGTAGAGTAAATAATTGGTTAAAAATTTGATACCTACATCAATCCACTCCTGAGACCAATTTCAAAGATAATTCTACAAAAAATACTTCCCCCATTACAAAAAAACAGTTAAAAAGAGTATCCAAAACTTTTTTGAAAGATAAGGGGAGTCCTTTTATAAAACATGGGAAAGGTTCAAAGACACACTACACATGGTACCTCACCATGGTTTTTCAATACCAGAACAAGTTAGAATTTTCTATGAAGGGTTAGGTATGGGAAAAAAAATTCATTGACATGATGTGTAATAGAACCTTCAAAAACAAATCCTCAAATGATGCTTATGAGTATCTAGAAGTAATAGCCGAACCAAACCAAAAATGAGGAAAATCACCTTACTATGATAAGCCACCCAAATCTTGTGGAATCCACACTCTTAGATATAAATAAATTATCTAGGAAAAACTTTTTGAACTCACTAGTAAGGTTGAGGAGATAGATATTAGGAAGTTCCATGAAATTCAAACTGTTGACCCTATTTGCACAATTTGTGACAAACATGACCACAATACCAACAACTTCCCAACTATCCCTTATGTTAAAGATGTTATTTTATGAGGACCACCAATAGAGGTCAATGATCTGAACTTTTAGAAGCCATAGTACCAAAACACTTTCAATTCAAGGTAAAATGATCATCCAAGATTCCATTAAAAATATAACCAGTAACTCAACCAACAACCTATTCATCCACAAGGACCAAAAACCAAATTTGTCCACTTCATATCCAAAAAAATCATAGAATGTATTTGTCTGAAAGTTTCTTATTATGTATTTGAGTATTCAACACCCCAAGATACACTACAAGAGACCACATAACCCTAAAAACTTGGGTAAATTTGGGAGAGACCACATCCTACAGTTGATGCCAGGTGGGTGACCTCAAAAAAGTGATGAGTGTGATGACACCCATCATCATCAATCTATTCATTTTGATATATGGGCACCTTGATAATATTTTTCACTATGTTTTTTTTAGTTTTTCTTTGCATCACATTGACTATGAAGGTGTATTCTCATGTACCATTGGTTGGGTGGCTCGAAAGAGAGATAGGTGTGCTGACACTTATTGTCTAGTCCTTCTCCCACATGTTAGTGTGGGTAGGATGAGTGCTCCATCACATTTTGTTTTTCCAACACAACACAGTTTATTAGAAGGGGAGAGGCATATCCACTAACTGATCTCATTTTTCAAGGTTTATTAGGGGTGATGAGGATTTCTATGTTGCTTTTATTGAAATATGATTACCTTTTTACATTCAGGTCCTTGTTTTCTTAGGATTTTGAGTCCTGTTTTTAAGGAATTTATGCCACTTTCATTTAATGGGTTCCCTCTTCTCTCATTCTTCAAAATATGTTTTCCTTTCTTTTTTCTCTTTAATAAAATGGGTATTGAACCTAAACCTTTTCAAAAAAATATATACTACTTAGTAAATCCTTGTTTCCCTTTTAGTTATTGATCTTGATCATCATCTGCATGTGGTTTGGGTAGTAAAGGTTTAGTAGGATGATCTAATTGATCTTCAAAGGGTTGATATGGTTAAGGAGGATGATCAGTGGTAGAAAACATTGCATTATTTTCAGTTTTAGTATTTGTGGAAGTATGAGGGTAGCATTTTTGATTTAGAGACATAGAGCTGATTGGATGATCTTAAGATCACCTTTAGTTTGATTTAGTCCCTAGTGAAGTATTAGGTCCCATTGGTAGTTAGTTGTATGTGGGAAGTTGTGAATCAGTGGTGGAAATTTTATCTTGGTGATTGGATGGAGGTGAATGTTTCATGGGATGACTTTCAGAAAGAGTATCGAGCATAGTTCCTTTCATTGACCATGAAGTCAGTAAAGAGGTAGAAGTTTCTTGCTCTTTAGTAGGAGAGTTTGTTTGTGTAGGAGTTTGGGATCAAGTTCAAGGACCTCTTTCATTTCACCCCTGAACTTTTTTCTAATGAGGAGTCCCAATTTCAGTATCTTAAGGAGGTTATCCATCATTCTATCTAATATATAGTTACTTCTTTTACATTGAAAACATATCTGGAGGTACCAAATAAGGTGGATGTGATCAAGAATATAAATTCATAAATGTGTTTACCATGAGAGAGGAACCAAAAGGGTTACTCAAGGAATAGAGTTTTTAGTGGAAGATCTCAGGTTCTAGGGCCTTCTAGGTTTTGACCGATGGGAATTTGACCCCAACAACTTCTGTTTTGGCCTTCTAAGGACAGTATTTTTCATGTTTTTCTTGGGTTTTTTGGGCTAGTGGGTTTTATATGTGTGTATTATGTCCATAGTCAGAATTATTTCGTAGTGGTTCTTTGAGATTAGTGTGGTGTAGGTATATTGGTTTGGCATCAACCTCTATAGCAGTTTCCGGTGAGACTATTTCAGCAGTAGGGGGAGCAGGCTTATGCTCCGCTGATAGGAGATGGGGAAGGTGGAGGCCAGCCTCAAGATGTTTCTAATCTATATGGACCTTGACCTAAGTGTGTCCATAGAGTTGTGTGTCAATAGATAGGTGGAGTATATAAGCATGGTTAGTTGCATGTAGTAGAGATAGAAACTCCAAAGTGGTCATAGATCATTCAAGGCATTATCAGTTTATCATCTACCCTTTTTGTGATTTTTTTATTTATAAACTTCACACTCCTTTATTTTACCTGCTCTATTATATGTTCTAAGACTATATATAGAGATTCTTCACATTCCCCTAGTATTGACTAGGCTATTTGGAGGCCATACCATCTAGTTTGATGTGTGTCAAGGATGTATAGACTAATGATGGGGCCACATTATTCATGTGGGGATCTATTATTAGTTTAGATGTAGTTGTACAATGTCATCCTAAGCATTGACTAGTTTTATTTTGTTTGTTCTATTATTGAATGCTTCTGGAGGAGAGACGTGTTCTAAGATGTGGATAACCAGATTATGGTTTTTGTTGGTGAGTGGAGTTGTTAGGTGGGAAGTAGACATGTGTTGCCCCTTCTTTATTCGATGGTTGAGTTATCCATGGAATCAATGGATTCTAGGATGTAGGTGTTAAGTCAAAAGTCTTCTTTTGACTTCTATATCATGTTTTGGAAATCACAAATATATTCTATCATATGTTTGTAAATTACAATTGTCTTTTATCATGTTTATCGTATCGTACGATGTTGATCGTACCGACCAAATCGTATCGTATTGACTCTGTCAATCGTATCGTACTGACTCTGTCAATCGTATCGTATTGACTCTGTCAATCGTATCGTACTGACTCTGTCAATCGTATCGTACTGACTCTACTATTCAGATGATCATTATTTGTTTTGGTACTTTGTCAAAAACTCTCTCTGCATATGAATCGTACTCATGTTTTACTTTTCTATATATCTCTTGTCCAAACAAAACGATGTCGTTGAGTTAGTTACAAACTAATCAAAATGATGTCGTGCTTTCTGTTTCAATATGACCGTTGGAGGCAATATGATCGTTGGAACCCGAGGCCTATAAATAGGAGGTCATTTGAAGCTGAGAACACAACGATGAACAAAGAGATCGAATGAAGAGACTCTGTGAACTACAAAGATTCTAGAGAGAGACACTATGACTTCTCTCATCAGCCTTGTGCGTCCGATCATCGTATCGAGGGATTTCAAGTAATTGAAAGACAGAGGTGCCGATTACCTGCAAAATCGAGGGCTGCCAGGGATAGGCAGACAGACGAGCCGATCATCGTATCGAGGGCTGCCGGGGATAGGCAGACAGACGTGCCGATCATCGTATCGAGGGCTCACCAAGGTGTTGGTGAGACAGACCTTTTATCCTAGGTGAAAGGATAACCCTTCTCTTTGGGTTAAAAGAATTGTATTACTTTTACATTTCCGCTGTTACTTGTATTAGAAAGGGATTTGTATTGTTTCCTTTCTTCTTTACATATTCAATTGTAATTGTTTCAATTACAATCATTCTATTACATATTGTATTGATTGGTTCTATACGCTTTAAGGTAGAATCATTTATATCTGTATTACTCTGATTATTGTGTTCATCTTGAATACAATTGTTTTACTTTACAATAGTATTACAATACATCATACCTTTTACATTCAATACAATTGTGGGTGTTTGTATTTGTATTAGTTTAAGATCATTTAAACTAATCTCTTTGTTACTAAAACTCAAAAGTTTTTAAACCTACAATTCACCCCCCCTCTTTTATTGTTCCATCTAATAGACTTTTATATCTACTATTCGATCCAACAGTAGGAGTCTCCTAGGGTTGTCAAGGAGTTTCTAGATATTTTTCTTGAGGAGGTTGTAGCACTACCCCCTCGATGTGATGTTGAGTTCTATATAGACTTACATCTTGGTGTTTTTTCAATTTTGATGGATCCTTATCAGATGGAACCCTCGGAGCTATGGGGCTTGAGTATTCAAATAGATGATCTGATTTAGAAGGGTTTTATCCATCCTAGTGAGTCATATTGGGGTGCTCTAGTGTTATTCGTTAATAAGGTGGATGGTAGTTTGAGGTATTTTATAGATAATCATCGGTTTATTTAGGTGATGATAAAGAATCATTAACCTCTTCTGAGGATAAATGATATTTTATAATAGTTTAGGGGAGAAAGTTGGTTCTCTATGATCAATCTATGGTCTGGGTGTCACTATTTAAGGGTAAAGGATGATGATTTCATGAAGACTTCCTTAAAATATAGGAATGGGAACTTCAAGTTTGTGGTCATGTCATTCGGTGTCATAAACACGTTGATTGTGTTCATGGGGCTCATGAACTCTTTATTATAAAAATTCTTGGACCAATACATAGTAATGTGCATTGATTCCATAATGATTTACTCAAAATCAAAGGAGGAGCATGTTAATAATCTCATAGTTATCTTTAAAGTTCTTTGACACCACTATCACTATATAAAGTTGTCCAAGTGTAAGTTATAGACATGAGAGGTTCATTTCCTTGGGCATGTGGTGTCCCAATAGGGTGTGTTTTTGGACCCATCAAAGGTTAAGGTAGTTTTTTCTTGGGAAGAACCCAATAATTTTGTGGAGGTTTATAGTTTCCTTAGTCTTGTGAGATATTACTAGAGGTTAGTATCTGATTTATCATGGATTGTGGTCCCATTGACAGCTTTGACTGGGAAAGGCTAGAATTTTATCTAGACTTATCAATGTCAGATAGCATTTGACTACCTGAAGGGTATATTTATCATTGCTATGGTGCTTCAGTTTCTAGAGGAATAGGTGGTGTTTAAGGTGTTATGTGACACTTATAGACTGGTATTGGTATGTTTCTTAATGTAGTAGGGAGTGGTGATCTTTTATGGGTCTAGGTAGAATGTTCCCATGAACCTAACTATGCCATCCATGATCTGGATCTAGTAGTGGTTTTTTTTTTGCTGAATTTATGGTGACATTACCTCAATGGGGGCACTTTTTTGGTCTTTTTGGATCATAATAGCTTGAGGTATATCTTTTTTTAATGTGATCTGAATCTGTTATAGTGGAAGTGGATGGAGATTCTTCTGGACTATAACTTTTAGATATCCTACACCTTAGAAAATAGAAATTTCATTGCTAACGCTTTGAATAGGAATTTACAGAAGGGTGTTGTTCATGAGTCTGAAGATTCTTGGAGGGAAATGGAGGAATTATTATGCCTTCACTTAGATTCAAGGTTGGTTGATGATGGAGGTTTCTTTTTTTAGATGATAGTGTAGTCTTCTTTGGTAAAGCAGGTGGAGGAGTCTCGGTGGGGAGACTCTAAGTGATAGGTGATTAATTGATCATGTTAGATATGGTGATTCTTTAAAGGGGTGGTCTAAGGATGGTCATAACCAAATGTTGTTTAGAGAAAGGATGGTTGTTCTGATGTAAATTCATGAGGGAGTCCTTTGTGAATTTCATATCTCACCATTAGTGGTACACCAAGGGGTATCCAAGATGTATTGTGACCTAAGGATGTAGTTTTTTGTCCCAAGATAAAATGGGTAGTGGAAAAGTTTGTGGCTTGGTGTTTGGTTTTCCAATAGGTAAAGGCATAACACCATGTTTCTGATGGTTTATTACAACCCTTGGATATTACCTGGTGGAAATAGGATGATATCTTGATGGAATTCATCATAGGGTTACCCTAAGATCATGGATTTTATGATACTATCTGGTTAATCATGAATAAATTGATGAAATTGGCTCACTTACTAAAGATCAAAGAGTCATGTATCATGGATTTTTTAGTGAGGTGGTATATGATTGAGATCATGCACCTTCATGAACTTCTAAGGTCCATTGTCTTGGATCAGGATGCAAGTTTTACCTTATGAGTCTGTAGGGGATTGAAGTATGATTTTAGAACTTAGTTATGCCTCAATAATTCTTTATACCCTTAGACATATAGAAAAACAAAGTGGACCATGTCATTCTCCATTGTGCTTGGCCAAGGTTGTAGAGTCTTTAGTTCTCACTCATGATGTGGTGTAGATCATGACAGATAAGGTTCAGGTTATTCATGAGAGGATGAAAGTAGTACAGGATCGGAATAAGTCTTATATCGATCATAAGATGAGTCCCTTGGAGTTCAAGGTTAGAGAAAACATGTTCTTAAAGGTTTTCCCTCAATGTGGGTAGCATAGGTTTGGATTGGTAGTAATCTCCTACACCGGTTTGTTGGGCCTTTTGAGGTTTTAGGACATGTTGATGAGATGTCTTATCGGTTGGCACTTACACTATGGTAGGATCGAATTCATGATGTCTTATTCATATCGCATTACCATCAGTATCTTTAGTATGAATCTCATTTCATTGAATAGGTATGGTTATATATTGAGGATGACATGATGTTCATAGATTGGATAGTATAAATCCAAGATCTTTTGGAGAAGGTGTCATACAAATGAATTATTCCTTTATTTTTTTGTGTTGTATATGTATATCATCTTGGAGGATATTACTTAGGAGCATGATACATAGATGTGTTCATAGTACCCAGAGTTGTTTTGAGTCTTTCATTGATCTATTTTGATATGATGTTGTGTTTGTATCTTTTTAGTGATGATATGTGTTGTTTTCTTGATGATGTGACATGTGATTAAGACTTCAATCATATGAAGAGGGGAAAACCTAATTCCTAATTGAGATATATTATACTTTGACATGATTAAAACTATGTGGTTGAGTAAGTTCTATCTAAAGTGGATAATATCTTGAAATTGGATAAAGAATTCCTTGATTTTTTTTCTTGGGGAAGCAATGTGTGTTGATTGTGGTCATTTTCTTGGGATTTGTGAGGGATGAGATGGTGAAGCAGGTAGAGATGTGAAAAAGGTGTAATATTGTGGTTGATTTAGAATAGTGTGGTGTTATTCCTGATGGGGAGGAGGGTAAATTGGTGTGGTGGTGTGGCTATGTGAACTATTTGGTGAATGTTTTTCATTATTTTTGGTTTGTTTAGTTGGTGTTGGTGTTTTGGTTGTAATGAAATCCTTGAGAGGTATCTCTAGGGATGGTTATTTGACCTCTTACCTCTTTCCATATGATTTGGCTCTGATTTTAGAGGTTGAGAATAGTTTTATAGGTATCTGATGTAATATCCTAGACCTCATGGACCATTACTTTATGGGAATTCTGGTGGTGGAAATGTCAAGGGGGATCCTAAGGAGTTAAATAGTAGAGGAAAGGTTACAGTTGGGAAATATAGATAGAGGAGTCCTATAGTTTGAAGCCTTAGGTTTCACTATAGGTGTATCCAATTTATCATGGAAGAGATATCTATGGAATAGGGATCCTAGGGATTTTTTTGTAGATATTTCCAAAATCAGATTAGTTGAATCATGGAGGTGTTGGTTGCGGTGTAGCAGCCCAGTGTAGAGAATATAGAAATTTTGATTTTTTAGGAACTAATGCACTATGGATCATGGTTTTAATGAAATCCCTTCTAAAAGGATGAGTATTATAATCTATAGATGTTGTTTATGGTTTGGTTTTTGGGGTTATTATTTGGGTGGTTATATCATTTTAGGGGGTAGTTGTTCCATGGATCTAGGGTTATGGTGCAACCTCCACCTAGTTACTGGGAGTATGTGGTGTGGTGGTATGAGATATGACATGATCATCCCCTATTTTATAGGATCTATGTTATATAAATAGACATATATCTCATAGGATGGTTTGATCAGCATGGATGTAGTATGGTCCTCCCCACTACATTGTAGTCCTTATTGGAACCAAGTATTTACATTTCTGGAAATAAAGACTAGTTTTATTTTTGTTTTAAATCCATAGTGGGTTGATTAAGGAGTTTGTAAGGTAAGTTATCTTATAGTTCAAGATGACTACAATGTTGAAGGTGGATTCATTTCCCAGTGTTTTCCAAAATTTTGGGCTCAAAATCAGGAGTAAGAGGAAATTGTTGCAAAAGGTAGTTTTATGGGATTGGCTCTTCATAAATATGGTAAAGGAATGGGTTTTTTGAAGACTAAAATTTCAAAAAAGTTTTTATTCTCAATGATGTAGAGCATTGTGAATAATCATCGCAAACAGCATGATGGTTTGATGGTAATCTACGAGACTATGAGAAGTGGAGCATTGTGAGTGCACGAAGTGTTGACATTCATCTCTGTGACTACAAAAATATTTGTGAGAATATTAATTTTCACTGGAGATTTGTGAGTGAATAAGCTCCACGAATAGGGTTTTGGAGTTTCATGAAAAAATAGCTAAAGTCATGGGATCATTGTGAAAGGACAAACCTATAAATAGGCGACTACCCCCACTTCTTGACACACGAAAAGAATCAGAGAAAATGATAAATCACTCTAAATTCATGAAGACTAAGAGCTTCACGAATCAAGTATTCAAATTGAGATTGGGCATCATGAAAATAATGTCTATGTATTGAACAATTATTAGGTATCTAGGAAAAAGGAGTTTCATGATGATGGAGTATTCCATTATGAATCAGTGAGCTTCATGAAGGAAGTTTGCTCCGTGAAGGTATTTTGCTTCACGAAGGTTGTGAGATCCATAAAGGAACTTCACAAATGGAAGTTTTGAACAACTGGTTTAGGTAAATAGCTCTTTTTAGTGTATCAACTCATAACTACAGTGCAATCATAGTCTCATTCTATTTAGGGAAAAAGACTTAAATGCTAATCTACTGAAGTGACCTTCAAGTCATTAAATTGAGTAATACCTCTCCCAAAGAAGTGATCTAGGGGGAGTCGACAAAATTGTTCTGAGGGAGGTAGTATGATATCCTTAAAATCTTGTAAAGGTATTGTTCTTGGAATAGAGTGACTATGTATAAAATTCTTTATTCCATAAGCTAGTGAAGATTATTGGATTTAGGTATGACCGATGCACTGTCATTATATGCTCCTTGGACTATCTCTTAGTGTTGAACTAAGTAAAACAGTTGTGTTTTATATCAACATGTGAATGTTTAAATTATTTAACATTACCATTAGACTATTTTAAAAGTTTCCTACTAATGTGGGAATAAGATCCTTCACTTTATAAGAAAATTGTTTCACCCTAATTCACCCCTCCCCTCTCAAGGTGTTAGGTGGTCCTACAGTCCTCATCCTCTATAGCTGGTGATGGATGGTTGCATCTTGGTCTTTTATTTTCTATAAAACCTATAAATTATTAAATATATTATAATCTTATCACTTTTACTACCTTTCTATCATTTATTGGATGATCCAAGTGCATCCTTTGGAGTTCTTTCATCCCCTAATTAGTAGATTTTGACCCTAACCTTTGGATATTAATCTGTAGTGGTTTATGTGAGTTTCCTTCTTATCCTCCCCCTATTTTCCTTATGTTTATTCATCTATAGAGGTTCTTCTATTAGGTAAATTATAGGTTTTTGTGTTGTTTATATGGGATAATTACGTGGTTTTTTGTTCTATTTTGGTAAGGGTTCTCTGCTTCATTATGGTTCCCAGTAGTGACCTTCCTCTTTCTTCAAACTTGTGCAATAGATCAAAAAGGCCTATTTTAGGTATGGTATTATTTGTTTCCCATATATTTGTATCATTTTTAAGGGTTTATTCTCTTATTTATCTTTGGTAAGATAGTTTTCATTAGTTTAATGAAGATAATAAATTGGTTATTTTAAATTTAAAATGGGGGAAATGAAATCACATGATTTTATAACATTTTGATATTATTGATATTATGATTTTACAGGTTTGATACCTTACTAAAAATTGTAGTTGTTGGGGTGGGGTTCAATTTAGTTAATTATTTTTGGTACCCTTTTTTTTGATTGATTGGAATCAAATTCAATAAATGGTTAGCCAATTATATTTTATTAATAATTATTTGTACATGGAAATTATGGCTTGTGTGATAATTCCCTTGAAATAAAGAAGTGTATTGTGGTGAAATCCCCTTGATAAATTTGAAAAATGTTATTAAAATGTGTTGTGAAAAGTGTGTGATGTGTGGTTGTAATTTGGGGTGGTGATGTGATTGAAATGGATGTGGTATATAGTGGTTGTGATGTGTGGTTGTGTTGTAGGGGTGGATGTGATGATTTGTGTGGCTTTGAAATGGGGCGGTTGTGGTGTAAAGTGGTGGTGATGTTGTTGTTGTGATGAAGATGTGGTTATTTCTATGTAATGGTGTAAGTGTGGGCTAGTTTTCATGGGGATGATGGTTTTTTTATTATTGTGTGGTGTTGTGTTATTTTAGTTTCCCAATTAGTATCAAAATTAAATGTTTAATAATGAATGGTTATGGAATGGGTTGAATGGTTAATGAAATAAATGGGATAGAAATATGAAATTAATGGAGTATTTAAATGGAATTTGTTGGTAATTAGAAATATAGAAAATTAATTAATTTGAAAAATAAGATGAAATATGACTTGTGTCTTATGACTCTTGTCTTGTTGAGTAGTTTTGTGCATTTAGTGGTGGTAGAAAAAGTGGCAGTGTTGTGAGGTTGGGTGGTGATGTTGTGAGTTGGGATAATACCCTTGGTGTAAACCCATAGGATAAGATTTTATATGGATATATATATATATATATATATATATATATATATATTTCATTTCCCTGTGATTTCTACATGTGCCCCACCCATGTCGAGCACTTTGTTCTGACAACCAGATGTTTTGGGGGGTGTTTTCCCAATATCCTAGTGTGAGGATGGATGGATAGATACCCACTCTTTCCCACTCTCTCTCTTTTAAGAAATGCTTACATGAATGGGTTATGATGTCCAAAAGTAAAAAATGAATTATAGTGATGGTTTTTGAGTAGATTAGATGGCTTGTGGTGGGGGTCATGCATGGTAGGAGGAGGACCGAAGTTCATGTCCAACTTGTTCATGATACCCTACTACTATGGTTATATGGTATGATGTGATGTCCTAGGTGTCCTCAAGTGAGATTTGGTATGATTTTATGGACCGGGTGACTTTGGGTGAGATGTGGTGTGATGTATAATTGCACGTGGGGTGATTGGTATGATGTGATGGACCAAGTGTCTTCGGGTGAGATATTGTGTGATGTCCAGTTTCATGTAGGGTGCTTGGAATGATGTGTTGGACTAGGTGTCTTTGCGTGATATGTGATGTGATGTGAGATATGGAATATATGGGAGTGACATGATGTATGATGTTGGGATGTGAGAGAATAAAACTAGTGGGAAATAAGTGCTAGGTACCCTTATCAATATGCTTCTTACTATGTTATTATACTTGGATGAGTTATTTTATGATTGATCCCTAGTGAGGATTATTTTCATTATTTTACCTATTTAGGTTATGTTGGTTCTTCTGTTTTCTCATTGGTTCATTAGTATTCTTATTTCACATGAACATGAGAGACTTTGGAATTCCTACCGAATATACTTGTATATTCACCCCATATATGTAAATTGATTTTCAAGTTACTAGGAGGAATACATGGACTGTGATGGATATTACTAGCTCAGACCTTTGGAGCTACTGTAGAGTCACTGCCTTAGTACCTTCTTTTGGGTATTCATTTGGAGACTTTTATCTGTATTTTTTTTATTTATACATGCATTGTGGGATGGTTTTGGTTTTATTTTTATATTATGTCATGGAGTTAATTACAATTGATTTATCATATCTCTCAATCCTATTATTATATAGTAAAATACCTCCCATTTGTGATATTTTTATACCCTCGGTACTAGTCACCAACCTGGGGCCTACTGGAGGTGGGACTCAAGGGTCATTATCTCTCTAACTTCATTGTCATCCCAATAGGGGTACCTTTGGGGGAGGGGTCGTGATAGTATGGTCCCTAAGTATTCTACCCAACTTCATCAATAGGATCAAGATCCACCAATCCAACAATCCTACATGTTAACCTACTTTGACGCTAATGACTTATAAAAATTAATTAATTTGAGTTTTTCCACTTTTCCACTCACCAATGGATGATTTCCCATAAATGCTTCATTTTAAATCTTAATATTCATGAAATGATATTTTTTTCCTTTTGTTATCCGATAGTGTTCTCCCATATTCTTTCTCTCAACCTCTATTCTTCAATGAAGACCAAAAGAGGAACAATAATGCCTTAACTTCTCTATCACTATTAGCTTCATTAACATGTTTGTTGGATTGTTGGTTTTAAAAATATTCTTCAATGTTGGTAATACATCCTCTATAAATCATATGATAAAATGGTACTTCAACTAAATATGATTAATTTGGGAATGACATACTTTGTTCTTTGAAATATGTATAGAACTCTGAATATCATAGTGTAATAAATTTTCCTCTCACTTTCTAGCTAACTCATCCAAGAAATTATTCATCCAAACCAAATCCTTCCCATCTTCTATTATAACAATGCATTATAACTATGTGGTTAAAAATTACACCACCATCTATAGTTGAGATATCCAACTTAGTACAGTTCCTCTAAAAATAAATGCATACCCTTTGGTAATCCTCTTAGTTTCAAAATAACCTCCAAGGTCAAAATCCACATACCCCTATAATGAATTTCTTTAAGAACATAAATAATTTCTTAGTTCCCTTCATGTATCTTAATATCCACTTAACAGCTTCCCAATGTTGTCTTTTAGGGTTATCCATGTATCTTTCACAACTCCCACTGCCAGAGCAATATTAGTCTAGGTAAAAATCATTAAATACATCAATATTCTAACAGATAATGAATATGGAACATTTTTTATATACTCAAAATCTTCTGCTATCTTTTATTCTTTCTCCTTTGACAATTTAAAATGAATTTATAGGGTAATAGAAACCTGATTTTATTTCAGCATACTGAGTCTACTCAAAACCTTTCCAATGTATTCATCTTATGATAACTTCAATATTCTAGTTACATGATCTTTCTTTATCTTCATCCTAAAAATTTTGATAGATTCTCTAAGATATTTCATCTTAAAATCCTTTTCCATCTTCCTTTTCAACTCATCAATCATTTTCATACATGATCTTATAATGATCATGTCATTCACATATAGAAGCGATATAATATATCATTTACCAAAAGACTTGAAATAGTATCATTGATCCATATCACACCATTTGTATTCATTTTTACTCATGAATACATCAAACTTAATGTTCCACTATCTGAGTGTCTGCTTTAACCCATATAAACTTTTTTGTATTTTGCACACTAAGCCTTCATTTCTTAACCCAAAAAATCATTTAGGTTGCTCTATATAAATTTCCCCCTCTGACTCTCTATGAAGGAAAGAAGTCTTGACATCAATAGCCTTGCCTTGTATCGATTCTTACCATCATGTTCTTACTTGACCTGGTATACCCATTTATTTCATAATTTTTTCTTTTCTTCTAGAAAAGGTGGTATCTACCAAGTATTATTATCAAGCAATAAATACATTTCCTCCTTAATATCCAACTCCAACTTTCTACATACTTTTAACTACATTTCCTCTTCAAAACATTCTAAATCTTCACCATTAATCAATAGGAGATAGTATAATTATTATGAATACCTCTACATGGTCCTTCTTACCCTTATTTATCTCCTAAAATCCACTTAAGGAGTATGATATACTAGTTTTAGTGTTATATACTCAGGTAAACCTTCAATATTCACTTTCTCTTGGTACCTTGATTATTTGTTACCAATATCAACTTTGGCTACATGAGGGGTGGGAAAAAACTCCCAAACCAAACTGAAATGATGATTTTTTTTGTTTGTTTTATAGAGTGGATTGAATAGACCCTTGTAGTTTATAATCTGGTTTAGGTGACAAATTAAACCTCACATGTTAAACCAAACTGAACTAGTTTAAAAATATATATAATTTTCTATGTTTTTATCATCTTACACCATGAATCAATTACATGATCCAAATTCTATTTCAAATTTTATTTTCAGTCATCATTAATGAACAAAAGTTTTATTTTGATAAAAGGTCAAGGGTAATCTTATGTCATTGTGTCAATGATTATGTATAAATTTGGTTAAAATTATTATCCAATCATTATAAAATATCATGAAACTATTTAATCCTTTTTTTATTATCAAATATCCACTTTATGGTTTAGTGAGAATCACATACAAACAAAAATTTAAAGAACAAATAACCACATTTACCCAAATAAGAAAAACCAAAGAAAACTACATCAAAACGCTATTAAAGTCAACTTTGACCTAGGATTCTACAATTACATCTATTATCTAGATACCTTTCCATTGAACTATCCATATCTAATGTTCAAGATATACTAATTTGAATAAAAAAACCTCATCAACCAAAGGTAATACACCTCCATCAGTTGCAGTAGGTCCCCACTGACTTTAATACACTAGTCACAAAATAATTTTTCAATGACACAAATAGATGCACAAGACACCTTAAATGTAAAAGAGTTGATCTCTAAGTGAAAATGGGAACCTAAAAATCACCGACCTCTATAAATAAGTCTAGAATATGAACTTAAACTAAACCACTAAAAACACAAAACTAAAGTGGTAAGGGCTCTTGCTTGGCATCCAAGAGAATCGAGTTCAAAACCGGGTAGAGGTGAATTTCTGGGTATTGTAGAAGTCACTACAGTAGTACCGTAGAAGTTACTGTTTGGTACTGTAGCAGCCGGAACTATTCACCCTATTTGGGCCTTCGGGCCACCGGTTTGGGCCTACGGGTCTCCAAGGCCTTCGGGTCATCAAAGGCCTTCAGGCCACAGGGCCTTCAGGTCACGTAGACCATGGATTAGACCAGTTCACACAGAACAGTCCCCAGAAGAGGATCAGAGAAACAAGAGTAGCAGCCAACAGATGCAGAGCTAACCAGATTAGAAGAATGAGAGGGTATGGCAGCCGCCATCGGGACCAGGCACCATGCAACTTTGTACGGGGAAATTCTAGTCGATCAGCAATGCAAGGTGGGGAGCAAGGTTAACATAGAAATCTGGGGAGGGGCAGTTCAAGTGGACCAGGCCTACGGGTCATGTATTGGGCATGGTATGCCTCTGGGCCTTCGGGTCATGTATTGTGGGTTTGTCGGGCCTTGGGCCTTGGGCCTACGGGTCATGTATGGGTTCCCCTTCAAACCTTAAAAGAGGTATTATCCATAATAAAATAAAAAAGAAGGCCTTCGGGCCATTCGGGCCATAATGTAAAAGGGATTAAAATAGAAAATACTTCAAATAGAGAATTATTACAAACCCAAAAATTAACATCATTTGGGTTACAAGATTCCTGTTGCAACACACATGCTAATGAATTATGAGATTTTTGATCTTAATGTTGTAATTCAGATCATCATGCATCCAACTATCAAGCTACAACACTGGTTAAAGGATGGTAGACCACCCAACCCACTAACATCTTCAACCTTAAATCTTCATCACTATGAAGAAAAAAACATAATAACAAGACATATTGAGGTGGGGAATTGATTAAATGCTTCTCAGGGCTAGGATAACCAATAAAAACACCAAAAGATTTCACTGAAGAGTGGACCTAAGATGGTCAGTATTAAAATTTCTACTTTGGGATGGAATCCAAATCGACCAAGACCAAGGAAGAATCACCTCTGAAGTAAGACACCATATCAAACCCAGAAACCATAGGGATGGGAAAAAAGAATGAGGGTCTAAAGAGTAGAACAAATGAGTAGTAATGTATAACATGATGTTGATGAAACCTGAGGAATACACTATAGAAGGAATCATGCCAAAGTTGGAAGGTAAAAACATCTTCCTTGAAGGAAAAGTAGGATAAAACCTCACTCGCCACTAAGAAGAAAGGATAGGAAACTCTATATCCCTAGGGAAAATCTATTGAGAGTAAAATAGATGACCCATATAAATCCATATCTAAGATATTGTCAAAAAATAGGTTAAACTAAAATCCAAACCGAACCAAACTGTAAATTAATGGTTTAGAAAATTTTTAATCTGAACCAAACCATTATTAAATGGTTTGGTTTTTTATGTATAAAAATTTAACAAAAAATTGTGGTTTGGTTTAGGTTTTAGTCAAAATTGAACCAAAAAAATCCATTTCCCACCCCTAGCATGATGGTTTGTGTATATGACACTTTCATTAAATATCACATGTTGGTTTCTAATGATAATTTTTCCCTCATAACCCCATAATCAGTATCCAAAATCCCCATCACCATATAAAATAAAGAAACATGATTTAGACTTAGCATCAAGCTTGTCTATTCCATCAGAATTTATAAGTACATATTCCAAACAACTAAAGACTCTTGATATAGATATTCATACCTCCTTTCCTTACCATAGATCCTCCAATAGACATTCTCCCACTAGTAAAAATGGACATAATATAATTTGACATATCCACTACCTCTAATCAGAAGGTCTTATGAAACCCTAAGTGTGGTCTCATATGATGGAACATTCATTCAATGTATTATTCATCCTATCATCCACATTTTTATTTTGTATTTTACTTGGAGTAGTCTTTACACATTGAATTCCATTATTAAAATATAATTACTTTAACTCCTTACTTTCATACTCTCCTCCATTTTTAGACCTTGAGAATTTTAACCTTGATCATGAATCAATCTCTTCCAAAGTCTTCTAAATATAAAAAACCTTAAATACATCAGATTTTATTTTTAGAAAGTAAACTCATACCTTCCTTGTTTATTCATCAATAAATGTCACATAATGTAGAGATCCTATAAAGGAATGTACTGGTGTAGTCCCCCATACATCAGTGTGTACCAGGTCCATCTTTCCATCCTTTGGTGTTATGGACCCTTTTTTAAAATATACGTTCTTATGATTTCCAAATTTATAGTTTTCACACAAGTTAATTTCCACTAACTTCATCCCTCATCACACTCCTTTCATTATCATTACCTTCATCCCCATCTCACTCATGTGGAAAAACCTATAATGCCACAATTGTGAATCCCTAATAGAATTTTTTATTGTAATTATGTCCATTAAATTTTCAATAATATTATATATGGTTCCATTCTTTACTCTAGTAGACATGAACATATATCCCTTTGTAATATTTCATGCACCACTAATGAATGTGATTCTAAATCCTACAACATTAAGTTGGATGATATAAATAAGTTTCATCCTCATTCCTAGAATATAACTCACATTCTCCAAAGTAAGAAAGATCCAACTATTGGTTTTGATCTAGGCATCACCCTTTCCCACAATCTACAAGGGTTCATCATCAGTAAGATGTGTCATGCCAAATTTTCTAGAAATATAACTATTCAGATAACTCTTATTTGATTTGGAATAAAATGATTCCCTTAAGTATAGAATCCAAGGATATATAGGGTTTTCCACACTCAACAACAAGACACATCGGTTCCTTCGTCTACTATGTTTTCTACATTCATTTCAGGTGCCTTCCGTTTTTATCTACACTCCTTCTTAACATGTCCTTTCTTCCCATAAGTCTAGTAGGTGGGATCAGGCCCCTTTTCCTTGTCTTGGATCTTTACTCTTGATTTTGGGTATTATTTATAATTATCTTATAACATGTATCTACCTATTACTTATATGTTTATAGTATAACCAAATAATCTTCTTGATTCTCTTCTCATAATATCCTTACTGAGGATCAGGTCTCGTGCTTATTTTAGAACCAACTATGTATTCCTTGAAAAACCATTCACAGTTGTTAAAGTCTCTTACCAACTATCAGGTAACAAAGGAAATAGAACTAGTGCACATACCTTATCATCTAGGTTAATTTATAATAATGTCAACTAACTTGTGATGGTGTTTAAATAATTGACATGTTCATTATCAATCTTCTCATCAATCATATTCATATTAAACAATCGCTAAATCAGGTAAAATTTGTTCGATGTGGAAGGATTCCCACACATATTCATAATACCTTTCATCAACTCAATCATCATATTCTACTCTATATTATTGAACACCATGTTTTTGGAAAACATAAGTCACAGAAAACCTAGAACTTTTCAATCCATAAGCTTTCACTCAGTCTTCTCCATCATTGTTGGTTTTTCACCTATAAATGGAAAGTGAATATTTTTCTAATAAAGATAAAATTAAATTTTTATCCTCTAGTAACTAATATTAGTTACATAAAAATGATTGATATTCACCTTGAATTATTCTATAGTCATTGATCAAATCAAGAAATCTAACCTTGATCTTCCAAACTCAACCATTTATACTAGTTGTTGTGGAAATATCAAGAGTAACAACGACAAATTATTCTAGAAATAAGTGTAAATGGGAGAAAAAACAAAATAATAATATGAATATGAAAAACATATATATTTAAATGGTTCAATAATATCCATAAATCCATAGATAGGAAAAAAATTCACTATGTCTTGGGACAATAATTATAAGGAAATTTTTTTAGAGTGTCAGAAACCCTAGCTTGAAAGAGCTCATAAAGAAACATGATGAATAATAACCTGTGTTGTAACAGTTCCCATATATTCAGACTGCTATGATACAATATTTGTGGTATAAATAAAGAAAAAAATCTAAAAATATCATAAATAATACTTTTATCCCATGATTTAAATAATACATCTCACAATAGTTACACAAAAAAAGGACTGAAAGGTTTAGTGTCTTGGAAATTAGCTATATAAAAATCATATTTTTTCACTTGTGAACATTTATCCATATTCAAGTTCATATATAGTCTTTTATAGATATATCACATGATATAATCATCTTCATACCCTGGGTATTGGAAACAAAAGAAAGGGGTGATCTCAAACACCTAGTAAGGGAAAACGTATCATAACATGACTTAAAGAATGAAGGAGACATAAATATCATAATAGATGATCAAAATAACTTTGATGATAATAATAAAGCATTTTAGAGTAATATAATATCTTAAAAATATAATTAAGGAAGCATAAAAGATATTACCTGGATCAAAACACATCACAATAGTCATAAAACATGTGAGCATGACATAAAAGTGTAGAATACTTTAAAAATAAGTCATAATCTTGAAAACATGGCATTTCATGGAAATGAAACGCATCGTGAAATTTTATCATAATATGAAAAATAAATTATAAAGGTTGAAAAACCATAATAATAGGAAATCATGTGTTATGAAACTCATTAGGCCCATGATTATGTGAACAAACTCTTTATATCCCCACCTGAAAATGTGAGCAAACCCATCCTACCTATGCATGTGTGAACAAAATCATTATTTACATGTCTAACTATATCATGATATATAAACTTAAACCAATGAATTTGAGGGTTATATAGGACCCCACCCTTCATCATCCATACATATGTGTTCCACTTGAAATCAACCATCATCATATCTTAAATGACCCATGGAAAAAAGAATAGTTTTCTTAAACTTGTCATATAACATGAACTTAATAAATCATAGGATATAAAAATCACATTTCCAAAAGGATTAATAACATAATAACATATAAAGGATTATCAAAAAATAACTTTATTAGAGGTATATCATTTGAATATAATGAGAACCAAATCATGAAAATAGTTTTTTAAAAACATTTTTTATTCATCATTATAAAAGTCATAGTTATGAGTACCTTTTCAAATAGTCTACTTTTTCCCAATAAAAATGAAGATAATACCTTTAATGAAAATTAATTTGGTTCAAAAAAATATTTTACCCTGTAAATAAGTAGAGAAAATATAAATTCTTGTAAAAATGATGTTCAATAATGAATTATATAACTCAAAGAAGGTATTTTGAGTTAAAAATTCCCTTACATTTACCCTTGATTTCCATGAAAGTGATTTAAAATAAAATATAATAAATATAAAAATATTAATTAACTATTTAATAACCTTAATAATATACATTTACATTTATAATCCTCATCTATAACAATTATCTTAATGCATTAGATTATTGTAATCTCTTTTCAACATCAAGTGTTAATATCTTTAACCATTTGTGCATGATTTATAATGATAATATCATTACCCATTATAATATTCAAAGTTATATCATTTAATATACTATAATATATAACTTATATTGATTTGAAAATCTCTTATATCATTCCATAATTTTTTTAGTTATGCTGCGTGAAAATTGAATCGGTGTTAGATTATTTAGGTGATTTTGGAGAATGAAATATTATTTTAATGATACCTTAAATAATTAATAAAATATTTCAATAATATTATAATAATTATTATTATTTGATTATTATATTATAATATTATTATTTTTCATGTTCTCATATCCATCCATGATAGATTTTAATAGTGTCGTTCATGTAGGTAAACAGACCCAAACTTGAACACGCTTTAACTCGATTGGTGAATATGGTTAAGGAGGAGTTTCTTTTGACATGATATCATTATAACAGAAGAATAAAGATATTTTTAATTTATTTTTTATGATTTTGAACTAAAATTTAATATTTTTGGATAAATAATTAAAACTATAAGAAAAAATAAAAAATTATTCTTTATGGAGGCAGTAGTCCACACACACGCACGATTGACATTCCTTTGTTTTTATATGTGGATAGAAATGAATAAATAAGGGTTGTACCAATAATATGAAAACATATAATTATAATAATTATACTGAATTAATAATTTAATTATGGTAATAAGATATTTTGAAGAGTGATATTAAGAATGAAAACTTAAGAAGGAGATAATACTAACATTGGAGACATGGTCTTTCCTTGTAATACTCCTTGGAATCAAAGGAATTAGGATAAATATGGGTGGACATGGGATTATTTTTGTGGGATAGGTTTATAGGGAGAGTATAATTTCATATTTTCAAATATTAATTTTAATGATAATTTTATCTTTTTAATGGTGGAAGTGGTATCCTTTTATAAGGGGAGAAAGGGGGCACTTTTGGAAACACTCATCGTTTTTCAATAATTCCATGACATTATTCAAGGGTTAATGGTTAAAAATGGAATAAATTGGAGTTTGTATTATTTTTGGGTCAATAAATTCTCAATAAATTGTTTCTACACATTTTTTAAACATGTTATAGGTTTTTTACCATTAATTTTTTATATTTCACTCTTTCACTTTTAAACTTTGTAACTAGTTTTTAATTAAGTGATTTTATGTTTTATTAAACATAAAACATAAATAATATTACCAAATTTTGGTGTTATGGAACTAAATTTATATTATATTTAATCCAATTATATTTCTAAATATTATAAAATTTAACTTTTAAATTAAAATATATAATATATAGAAAAACATGTTTTAGTAAAACAATGATGTTTTGAGCATTATGGATTCTTAATATTATTTAGTATTGATTACCAAATATTTGAGTGTTATTAAATTTATTTATGTGTTTATAAATCATATTATATTAATTATTTAAATTATTTATATTTAATTGAATTGATATATATTCCTTAATATTAATAAAATAATAATTTTAACATAATTGTTTCAACATTATCGTGGTAATTAGCATTAATCCTAATAATCTAAATTTTATACCTCAAAATGAAATTGTCCATATTAAATAAAATTAAAATAATCTTATCCAATAAATAATAATTTTATCAAATTAAATTTCTATATTTAGGTAAATTAATCTTAACATTAGCGCATGTAACGCATAAAAAACATTTTTTAAAAAAGTTTATTTTTAAGAAAAAAGATTTATGGTTAGGATAGGATTACTAATTCCATTTATTCCAATTAATTTAAAATAATTATTACCATTAAAAAATATTTATTTAACAATAAAATAAATCAAAAACTTTATTTCATCATGTTATAATTAATTAAACAAAACAATTGAAAAATGGTTTCCATTAAAATACTATATAAATTTTTAAAATGTTGTGCATGGGTTTAGAAATTCAATGTGATATTTTAAAATGATTAATTATAATTTATAATAAATAATTTAATAGGAAAATTTTTTAAAAAAACTTTAAATGTACTCATATAATAAAATAAAATTTAATAAAAGTGATGACATTTAATAAAATCAGTATTTTCACTATTCACCTGAAATTCAATTACTTCAGAAAAATACCAAAAATTCATATAAATATAATATGACCATGATAAATCCAAAAATCATGTTTAATTTTTCAAATTCACATAATAAAACTAATAAATTTTATTTTTAATTAAAAATATAAAATATAGCGAAAAAAAATTTTAAAGGAAAATGACTAATCAACTAGTGTTAATCTTTTATTCATATCAAAATATATCATGATTAAAAAGAAGTAAATTTTAGGAAAGATATTTCATTAGTTTCTTAACTATAATATTTGATTTGATATTTAAATTGAACTTTATTTTGTGTTTGTATGTGTATTCATAATTTTGTTACAATTGTATATACTTACCAATTTTACGGCTACCTTACAATGGTACATATTTGTTTGGTTTCAGTGTTGCGAGTGGATAAATCAATAAAACACAATATTTAATTAAGGATTAAAAACTTGGATTAGTACATTCTACCCCACTTAAAATAATTTCATTCTTGAAATTTCTTTATATGGAAGAAAACGAGTGAGGGTAATTTTCTCTCATGAAATCCCCAGGTTCACACATAGCCTCGTTAAACTTGTGATTTAACCATAGAACATTGACCATATGAGTGGTTTTATTCCACAACACCTTATCTATTTGATCTATATTTTCAACAGGTTGTTCCTCATATGATATATCATGTTACAATTTGATATATCCTGAGCTTATCACATGTGAAGGGTCTGGTGTGTAATTTCTCAAAATTGATACATAGAACACATCATGAACTTGGGAGAGGTGTGAAGGGAGCACTAAGTGATAATTTATGACCCTGAAATGATCAAGTATCTCAAAGGGACTAGCATATCTAGCAATCATCTTCCCCTTCTTCTCAAATATCATAACTCACTTCTATAGATATATTCAAAAAAACTAATTCTCACCAGCTTCAAACTCTAGATCTCATCAAAGATTATCTGTATAAATATTCTATTGCCTTTGTGCCACTTTTCTATGCCACTAAATGGTTTAAAACTTCTCCATAATTTCTTGGACAAGGTCGGGATGAATCATCTTCCTCTCTTAGACTTCATCTCAGCATGTTGGAGTCCTACATATCTTCCCATACAGAGCCTTATATGGTCTCATATGAATTATATAATGGAAATTATTGTTATATGAGAAATATTATGGGGGAAGGTGTTGATCCTAACATCCTTGGAAATCTATCAAACAAGATATCAACATATCCTATAGAGTATGAATTTTCCTCTCAGACAAATCATTTTTCTGATGAAGATATATAGTATTAAATCTCAACTCTTTCTCCAAATATTTCTGAAGACTTCTCCAGAACCTCAAGGTAAACCTCATATCTTAGTTAGATTTAAGGGATGGTGGTACTCCTTATTTTCTCATCACTTCCCTTATGTATATCTTCTAAAGTTGGTTAAGGGATAAATATTATTTTATGGATATAAAATGTGTTAACTTTTTAAGGTGATCGACTAAAACTCAAATAGCATTATGGCCTTTAGACATTTTGGGGAGTCCTACAACAAATGCCATAGTGATGTTTTCCTATTTATATACTAGTATGGGTAATGGTTCCAAAATACCCTTATAATTTTTTTAAACCTTAACTTTATAACATACAAAGCTTTAATATACATATTCTGCAATCTCTCTCTTTATACAATCCCACTGGAAGTTTTGTTTTAGGTCTCTATACATCTTATTAATTCTTGGGTGTTTAGAGAAAGATGATTTATGTGCATCTTAAAAAATTCCCTTCTTCAATTCTAATTTTTATGGAACATATATCCAGGTTCTAAACCTTATAACTCTATCTTTATCAAATTTTAACTTTAAAATATTTTTTACCTTTTTCTGCAGCTCTACATCATCTTTTTGGGATTTTTGATCTGTATGTGAATAAAAGGTTGAGAAGTAATTTGGGAAAGATAAAATTTATCTCCCCCCATTATTACTTCAAGACTCACCCACTACAAATCTATGAGTATTGTGTCTTTTTCAATCCTCATCATGGATAGAGTAGCATGATATTTCCTACTCAAAGCATCAGCTACCTTATTTTCCTTCCTTGGGTGGTAATGTATTGAGAAATCGTAATATTTTATCAACTCTAACCATATTCTTTAGTTTATATTTAGTTCTATCTTTGTGAATATATATTTCAAGCTCTTTTTATTCATAAATATATCACAATTTTCTCCATAGAGAGAGTTTTTCCATATATTTAATGAAAAGATCACTACTACGGTCTCTAAATTATGTGTTGGGTAATTTTTCTCATGATTATTTAATTGTAATTAACCATAAGAAATTACCTTATCATTCTACATAAGGAGACAACCAAAACCCTTTTTCTGAGTATCACTTTATATTACAAACCCTTCCCCACTGTAGGTTAATGTAAGTACATGAGTAGTGATTAATGTCTTCTTCATTTACTTAAAACTTTCTTCTCACTCTTCTATCCAAATGAAATTTATTACCTCCCATGTAAACTTGGTTAGTGGATTTGATAACCATGAGAAATTTCTCACAAAGTTTTAGTAATATCCTATTAGCCTAAGAAAACTATGGATCTTAGTTTCAGTGGTCGATTTAGACCACTGCTTGATAAATTCCATATTTTATGGATATATTGATATGTCCTTTATTTGGATTACATAATATAAGAATGGTACTTTCTATATTTAGAATTCACTTTTTCTAAATTTGGAATACAACTTCTCCTTTATCAAGGTCTTTAACAAAAATTACAAATGATTTTCATGCTCTTATTTTATATTTGAATATATAAGAATATAATTTATAAAAATAACCAAAATTGATCAAGTATCTAGAGAATCTATTCGTTAGATCTATAAAAGTATCAGGGGAATTGGTAATTTCAGACAGCATCACTATAAACTCATAGGGACCATACCTCATACAAAAAGTTGTCATGGTAATATCCTCCCTTTTAACCCCTAACTGATGGTATCTAGATAGAAGTTCAATCTTCGGTAAGTATTGATCTATTTGGAGTTGATCAAATAGATCATTGATATGGGGTATAGTATTTATTATATCCATAAGGTAATTTAGTGATAGATTCCCTAAGAGGGGGTGAATCAGGGGATGAAACTCATTCACTTTTCCCCACGTACCCAAGAATCTCTCACTATAATAACTGATATTAGGCTCACTTATTAGTAGGGACACTTTTATGTTCACCTTTCAATTGATTATCCAATTAACTAGTGTTATTATCTTTTCCTTATTTAGATAAGATCTATGATTTCTCAATACACATGCACTGATTGTCATCCTACAAAATGTAAGTAAATCCCACAATACATAAGAATTTTACTTGGTTCACCCGCATTGGGATACATCCAAGGATCACACAGTGACATTGTGTTGATGTTCCAAAATCTATTAATCTTTACTAGTCTTGTGGATAAAATTATTTGACTATGGTCACTCTATTCTAGGCTCGCTGCCTTTACAAGATTTAAGGTCTGGCTCACTGCCTCCCAAGTTTTACTCTCTTTATCCTTTACCTTTTCTCAATCCTTCATGAGGGAATTATTTTTTTCTCACAATATAATACATGTATTCACCATCTGATAGTTGATGCAATGATTAGTTCTCATTGATCTCCAATCTAATATTTTATAAACTATTTTTTAATATCACCATTGAATTATCTTCACTTTCCCTATTGAACTTGTCTTTAAGGAATACCAACTTCCTTTGGAAAAGTCTTCAATAAGTGAAAATGAATTTTTTTGTTGTGAAACTTAACACTTTATTATAAACTTTTCGCCACTTTCATGAAATTTTTCTCATGTTCACAAAAAATTCATACTTTTTTGTAACTCACAGTATTTCATGAAATGCCTTTCTCAACTTTTTTTAAACTACCCAATTCTTTAAAAAACTTTTTGATTTCGTGAAACCCACAAATTTTGTGAAACTCACAACTTTTTAAAATCTTATGTTACTTTCAAAAAACTTCCTTTCTTAAAAAAACTGATGGTCTTATAAAAACCTTCTTGTAATAAAAATCCTTCATGAAACACTTTCATGAATTCAGAGCCTTCGATTTTTTTAAGGCTTCCTCTATTCAAATGAGGGGGGTAGCCACCTATATATAGATTTTGCATCCCCTTGGTGAAACTTTCAATCTCGATGCTTCCTTTTCATGAAACTATTTATACCTGTTTGAAAAACTAATTGTCTTCATGGAACTTTAGGTATAATTTCCATTCATGAAACTTTTCATAATCTTGTAACATACTACCTTTTTTCATTTATAAAATTTCTTATAATCATGTAACTTATCACATTTAGTTTCATGGATCAACATTATTTCATGAAACATTCTTCTATGAATCCCCAAACCTTCATGAAACCAAAATTTCATGAATTATATGCCTTTTACATATTTTCATGAGTTGGTCCTAAAAATACATCTTTCATGAAACTTGTCCCCTACTCTAAATTTTAAATACTAAAAAATTTGAAAACACTGGGAAATGATTCTACCTTGTATACTCAATTTTCTATACCACTTTTAGAGATTTCATACCACTATATTTAAGATTTCTCAATATACCTGGTCAACAATCATGTTGGAACTCCACAACTAACCTTTTCATTATGCATACCTATCTGGGTGATCCTCATTCTTCTATAGCTTCAACCTATATATTCATATTATTATGATAAACATTCTAGTATCACACATTGATTCATTAACTCCACTACATTCCCTTTATTGGGAATATCACCGTTTCATGTAGTCTTCAACATTGTGAACAGTAAATCCAACCTACTTCACCACACCATGTCAATGGAAACACTTCATCCAACACACCATCTCACCAAGAATAATAGTGATAAGGTTGATAATGAACACAATACATAACACATGGAAACACCAATTCTCATTAGTTTCCAATGAGATTCTTGTTTTTATCATTATTTTATTAATCTCATGATAATCAATGAAAATATGCATCAATCTATCCTTATTTTTGATAAATAGGATTGGTTCACCCCAAGGTGAAGCACTGGGGAATATAAAATCCTTTTCTAAATTGTATTATAGTTTCCTATTTAACTCCTCTAATTTAATGGGATCCATTATATATGTACTCTTTGAGATAGGAATGGATCCAGGTATGAGTTTGATTGAAAACTCAACCTCACACTCTGGGAGAAGACCAGGCATTTCATCTAGAAATACATCAATATATTCCCAAATTATAGGCATGTTATCAATATTTACTTCCACCCCAATCATTTGATCCAAGAGTAACTCATTATTGGGTACTATAACCCACATTATATAATTCACTTCCACTAGGAGTTCATAATCATCCTTGTGTTGATACATGATAGTAAGATGGTTTGGGATATGAAATGAGACTTCTTTATCCAGATAGTAAATATATTATTTATGTAGGTAAAACCAATCCATACCCAATATTATGTTAAATTCAACCAAAAGTAATAAGAATTATATTTATAGGAAGTAACTTCCCAAAAATATCAATCAGAGTAGACTTGTAAATCTTAGACATGATAATTGTGCCACCAGGAGTTTTTAGTGATATTTTAATATCCATTGTTTGGGGTGGTGATTCCACATTCATAGAAAACTTGAGTGATATAAAAGAATTTTATAAACTAGAATCAGATAAGGTATTAGAATATCTATAAAAAATATCAAGTTTACCTCACATCACTTCACTATTATGATCAACCTTAGTGGTGGTGATCATGAATTCCCTTCCTTGTTCCCTATATTTAGGAGGTTTTTGGGGAATATTTTCTTCATTATCCTGAGGATTATGGAATATATTCATATAATTTATAAACTCCTTGAACTTATATCATTATAGTGCGAGAAAATCATTATCAGTGGCCTTATTCTATTAGATTGTGTTAATCGGACTCTTAGCCTTGGTTTGATAGTTGTGGTCCTAGTGTCTTATTTTACCACACTTAAAAAACATCCTTGATCCCTTGAGACAATTACTCAAGTTCTTTATTCCAAATTGATTGCATGTAAGAAATTTGTCTCTCTTCCCACCATGTGTCTTATAAATAGTGCTTACATGATACTCTACTTTCCTTTTCTTTTACCTAGAAAATTGAGAGGCTTCAATTTCCATATCAAACTTAAGAGAACATTTAACAATAAATTGATATATTTAAAAGTATCTTATGGATAACACCCTTTTAATATTAGGATTTAATTCAGTAAAGAAGATATTTATTTTACTCTTGGTATCATAGATAAAATATTAGGGATACCTCAAAAGCCTTGTGAAATTTTCTTCATATGATCCAATAGATTCATCCTATTTTTTCTTAAATTACAAGAATTACTACTTCATTTTTTTGTGAAGAGTCTTTTGTAAAATAATTAGTGAAAAATATCTTCTTGAACTCTTCTCATACCATAGTGTCTATATCCTCCTATTTCATGGTATTCTTAATGAGACTCCAATACTGGTCAATATAACCTTCTAGATGATTGACTACCAAAAATATCTTCTCATGGTCTAAGCACTAGAGAACAAAAAAAATATTTTCCCTTACATTAACCCACTATTCAATAACCAGTGAATTAGAAGACCTGCTAAAAGAGAGTGGATGCTACCTCATAAATGAATCAATAGAGAGTTTCTCCCTCCTTGATGTATTTGATAGATCAACATGATTTGGGTAATTTCCCACAACTTGAGATAGTTAGGTGATCATTTCCATAAGGTTTTTCATTCCACCCCAAATCTCATTAGGTTTCTCATTGGGATAATCTCCACATTTTCCATTACATCCATTATTAACTCGATTCTTTTGGGTTCCCTCTATTACATTGAATAAAGGAAAACTATGAATAGGTATAATTAAATTAATGGTTTTACATAAAAGGAAACTATAAAATTAGTACTTCATAAATGATGTGCATATGTTTAATGTCCCCCAATTTGGAACTCTTTCGCATGGCCAAAAGGGGTTGGTTACAAGACCTCAAGCATGCCTCCCCATATTCCAGAGGCTATCAAATAGTAGTGGGGTGTAAAATTTATAGTGGGGAGACTATAAACCCTAGTATGATGTGTCATAGAAGAATAATTAAACCATATAAACAAAAGAAAACAAAGTATATACATAGCATAAATGATAATAAGAGCCAACTAACCAATTCTATAAATAATAAAGCAATAATGTAATGAAATGATAGAATGTAACTAAATTTCATTCTAGAAACAATATAAGAAAAAGACTAGTAAACTCAAATAAAGACTAAAAATTCCATGGTCCCAAACCTGATGTTGGTCCCACCTCCAAAATTCAGCCCATCTAGTAAGAAAATAATCAATAGAAAAGCCCTTTTACCTTGTCCAAACCTGAATCCACGTAATCTACTCGGGTACTAAATGATGTCCTGAATAGGGTGTGAGTATTACTCAGTAGTTCAACACCACCATGTCTAAACAAACCAGTCTGATATGAAGTTTATGAAATAAAGTGGTAAATAGGTGTATTGATTAATTCAACAATTAATAAAATACAACTACAACCTGCTTCGGCTCTGTGTTGGAATATCTATAAGCATGTCTTACAACCATGCCAACCACAACCATATAACCATGGTAAAATAACCTACTTCTATGACATACTATAATATCTTAGAGCACGTCTTATGGCCATGACGGCCACCACCATATAACCATGGTATAGTCACAATAATCTGATTCAAATCCCTATAAGCATTACATCATCTGAGTCAAATCCCTATAAGAATTACAACATGGGACTAAACTGATCCCACTCAATATCATCATTACAACATATAAGTGTACACATGTCATGGAAAAGCCTAATATATAAGCATTTAAACATGAAACACAAGTCCTATCATACAGTATGGATATCATAATATCACATCATAAATCTCAATGGTTAATTATGTGAATTACCATTTGTCCTTCATATACCATTATCAATTAAATCAAAATTGATTAATAGTCATAACAATAAGAAAAAATCCACATATTAGGGATTCTATATCAAGCAATCACTTAGGTTCATATGTCATGCTAAATAAACTTTAAACCATTAGCCAATTTTATTATATTCATGGTTTCCTCACCCCATGGGTAGCCATAAGCCAGGTTAGAAGCCAAATGAAAATACAAGACTCCAAGGAATGATCTCATTCTTTACTTAATTTATTTGGGCACACGTTACATTATCACAATCACAATATTTCATAAATATGGAAATTATCAAACCATGGGGTTAAGATTTAGACCCCCTACCTTTAAATGGAAATCCAACAACACTTCCAACAGAAAACACCCATGAGGAATAAGGTTTGGATGATCTCCAAGATAATCATAGATGAAAATAGATCAAGATCAAAAACAAAAATTCACATGGTCAAATAATTTCATTGAAATGGTTGGAGAACCAAGGAATATAATGGAGGAACTTGACCAAACCAACTTACCAGTGATCGAGGGAGTTATCAGGATATCCAGAAGGAAGTTTGGAACTCCAAAATTTCCTAAAAAGTACCCTAGGGTCGAGATTAGAAGGTAGAAGTGGGTTAAAAATAAATTTCAATCAAAATTTATACTTTAAAATATTAGGTTGGAAAATTAAATGGTGTGTAATATAGTTAAACATCATGTAAATATTTTTAATGGGATATTCCAAAAAACCCATTGCCTATGGTTATTTTATTAAAACACCTAAACATTACACAATGTGTAATCCATTTACACAGCATGTAAATTCTCAAAAGATGGTTTGTTATCCCATTCCCTTTAATCAACCTGAACCCCCTTTAAAACTTATCTACTTACCAAGAACCCATGAAACACTTAACCCATTTATACCCAGACTCTATTAATTCAAACAAACATACATCCCTAAACTTTAAGTCATCTCCCCCAACAAAGATATCCATACGGATCCTCTCTAGTTTTCCCAAGTTTTTTTTAAATACAAGACAAAACTTACCCATAAGAAAAGTTAACAAAAAACTTAGAGAGAGACATACCTGAAAAAAAGATGGGATCTTGCAACCTACCCACCATATAACATATCATCCTTGAGATGCTCCAAGAATCATTGTGAGGTCTCAGAAAACAATTCTAGAAACTATGTTCACATATCAGACTCCCTATCTTGGGTCTCCTTCTTAACTTGCTCATGCTAACACTACACTAAAACCAATGGTATAATCCTACCCCAAAGATATTTATCACTATAATCCACAACCTGTATCAGATGCTCCTCAAAGGAAACATCTTCACAAATCTTGACTTCTACTATGTATATCGCATGGGAAGGGTATAAATGATATATATGTAGCTGTGAAACATAGAACACGTCATGCATGGAACTATAATAATGTGGAAGTGATAAATAGAATGCTATTGGACCGACCCTTTCCACTATCTCAAACGGTCTGAAAAACCTGGTTGTTATCTTTCCTTGTTTCCTGATATGGAATTGCCCCAACCTAGGATACACTCAAAGGAAAACATGATTACCAACCTCGAATGACATAGGTCATCTCTAATGGTCATCATATGATTTTTTCTTGCTATGTGTGGTTACCAACCATTTTCTGATCAACTGAACTTGCTCAGATGTCTCTTGCATGAGACTAGACCCAACAAGTGCTGACTCACCTATCTCTATCCAACAAAGAGGTGAATGGAACTACCTTCCATACAAAGCCTCAAAAGGTTCCATTTGGATCTATTCCTAGAATCTATTATTATATGAAAAATCCATGAGTTCCATATGTTTCTCCAATTAACCATGAAAATCCAAAACATAGGTTCATAACATATCATCCAAAACTTGAATATTCTACTCATATTGACCATAAGTCTATGGATAATAGGTTGTAATAAAAATAATCTCAGATCATATAGCCTTTTTAAGACCCTTCCAGAAACATGATGTGAAATGAGGATCTCTATCTAAAATGATATTCCTCAGAACATCATGTAACTGAACCACCTCACGCACATAAAGGCTTCCCAGATCATCAATTTTGAAGGTTTACCTGATAAGAAAGAAGTGAGATACCATAGTTATTCAATCCACAATAACCCATAAAATTTCATTATTATGGGTTTTCCTAGGTAATACTGTCAAAAAATACATTATGAAATTATCCCATTTCTACTCAGGAATGGGAAAAGGCTATAAAATACCAGCTAGCCTCTGATGCTCAGCTTTCACCTACTAACAAGTGAAGTATCTAGCCACAAATATTTCCACCTCCTTCTTCATTCCTGACCACCAATAATATTTATGGATATCATGATACATATTTTTTAAACCAGGATGCACCACCCATCTATAATCATGAAACTCCCTTATCATCTCCTCACTTAAGACCATAAGAGCCCATACTCATCCAAGGAAAAGAAGAGAATTAAAACTATCAAGAGACCATCCTAATGGTGTATCCCCACCATATAATTTTTATATCAAAACAAATCCCTCTATATTAGAAAATTTATCAGTCTTAATATATTCTAAAAGTATGGGTATAACATATTTTGAAGTTATATGTACCTATCCTTGAGACTCCTGAACATCCAGATGAATTTTTGAAAAGAGGGAAACTATCTGCCACTCATCACAAGACTCTCGTACTAACTCTTTCTATGTATTTCAACTCAAATAATTGACAACTATGTTTCTCTTTACTGGTGTATAAGCCAATTCAAAGTCGAAAAACTACAGATACTCAACCCACCTCCTCTGCTGAAGGTCCATGTCACACTAAGAAAAGATATACCTAAGGTGCTTGTGGTCCATGTATACCAAAAACCTCTCACATGTGAGATAGTGTCTCCAACATCTCAGGGCATGAAACACTGCTGCTAACTCCGGATCATGAGTAGGGTAATTCATCTCATGCGATCTTATCTTTCTGGAGACATAAGCAACCACTCTATCCTCCTTCATTAAAACTACTCTGAGTCCAACTCCGGATGCATCAAAGTACATGGTATATGCTTTACCTAGAATAGGTAAAGTGAGGATAGGTTCTGAAGTTGTCCTTATTTTTAGCTCCTAAAAATATCTATTGAAATCATCATAACAAACAAACTTTACCTCTTTCTTAGTTAGCCCAGACATTGGTGGTGACAAATGGGAGAAATCCTGGATAAAGCACTGATGATTACCTATTAAACCTAGAAAGCTCCAAATATCAAAGATGTTCTTAGGTTTTTCCCAAGATACCATGGATGTGACTTTCTCTAGGTCCACTAACACTCCTTCCTCTGAGATGGAGTGGCCCAATAAGTGAACTTTATTAATACAGAAACTACATCTGTTTAGAATGGTGTAAAGTTGATGCTCTCTCAATATACTCAAGAAGATGTCCAGATGTTTTGAATGATCTTCTGCTGGATGGTATTACACTAAAATAGAATATATAAAAACCACCAAAAACCAATCTAGAAAAGGATGAAAGATTCTATTTATTAAGGCCATGAATATCATTGGTGTGTTATTTAACCCAAAAGACATCACAATGAATTCATACAAACCATACCTGGTCCAAAAAGTAGTATGAGGTATGTATGATGGCCTAACCCTTAAATGGTGATAACCTAATCTCAAATAAATCTTGTAGAATATCTTATCACCTTTAAAATGATCAAAAATATCATCAATGCATGGAAGAGGATACAGATTCTTGGTCATCATCTGGTTCAACCTCCAATAATCCACACATAAGTGCAAAGACCCATCAACCTTCTTGGTGAAGAGAACAAGAGAACCCTAAGGAGAATAACTAGTTTATATGAATCCTTTAGATTCTATATCTTCAATCTGAACTTTCAACTCCTAAAGATCTACTAGTGCCACTTAGTAAGGTGAGATAGAAAATGGATTTATTCCTATCACTAACTCGATCATGAACTCGATATCTCACTTAGGTGATAAACTATATATCTCATCAGAGAAAACATCCTAGAAATGGTATACCATTGTAGGAAAAAAAATCTCATTGCATTCCACCATCATCTAGAGAAATATTGGCTATCTAAGGCATGAGACAATATAATCTTCACCGAATTGGTCTTGCATGACTAGCCTGAATACCCCACTCAACCTGGTGAGAATAACTTCCTCCTTCTGAATATAGAAAGGTAACTCTACTCCTGTAATAGTAGATATAAGCTTGGTATATAACTAACCAATATATACCAAGAATAAATTTAAATATTTTCATTTTCAGTATGATTGGTTCCTAAAAGAAATGGTAACCACCAATCTCTAGATAGCATACCTTACAATGTTTGATGTTCTTTGACTGCACTCCCAATGGTGTGTTGATTTTAAATCACCATTCAATATTTCAACATCCAAATCCAAACCATTTTCAAAAAGAGAAGACAGAAAATAATGTGATTAAATTATATCAAACAAAATGCAAGCTAAGGTGGATGATACAAGAACCGTACCTCTGACGGTAGACAGTCATACATCCACGATAGTCAGAGTAGTCTGCATAACATGCAGTTGACTTGTCTCTCTACCCTAGCCTCTAATATGACTACCATGACTTATTTCCCTTTCCCAATTATGTTTCTCATGTACTAGGGTACCACATCCCCTACCTTGGCTTGAACTTCTAGTGTAACTCCAGCTACCAGCCTGTTGAGGGGTAGATGGGACCCTTCCTAACTCAAGTGCCTATCCTGATCCCTTGACACTGGTCTTATATGGGAAGTTTGAAAAAAAAACTCTAAATATTACCTAGCCTACCACAGATACGACACTAGATAATGGGTTAAGGACATTGTAGGCGCTTATGGCCAAACATGCCACACAGATAGCACTGGAATAGAACACAGTCTTGAGATGGTTTTACACTGCCCTGAATTCTCTATCCACTACTACCTTGGTGAAAACTATCATAGTTGTACTTCTTGACACTCAAATAATATATCCTATATTGCCCAGTTGAAATGGCATGGCTACTACTTGGGGGCTCTCTTGGATTCTATTTCATGATGATTGATTGGTTCATCACATCCTCAAAGTTTCTCAAATGGAAAAATTTTACCTATGACCTGATATCATAGAAAATTACATCCTAAAAACATATCTACTTAGAGATCTCATTAGCTTCCAAAGATGGTACAAAGCACTGTAGGTCGGTGAAACATCCAACATAGTCTAGCACTGACATTCCCTCTTGCATCAGATGCATGAACTCATGATATTTTTCATCCCTCAATGTCTCGAGGTAGAAATGGATCAGGACCTTAATCTCAAATTCCTTACAAGATAGATCATCCTACTACCCAGACTCCTCTAGAAAATCCCACCAATTCTTGGTAGGTCCATGAAGCATATAAGCATTAAGCTTCACCCTCTTATATGTGGGTGTATCAAGATTATTGAAGATCATCTGGGATAACTCGATCTAGAACTCAGCTATCTGGGGTCCCCCTTACCTAGTAAAAATTGGTGGATACTACAGCTAAAACTCTCTTTTCAGCTCAGACATAGAAGGAATGGAATGATCAATCTTCCTTTCCATGGATCGTATGACCCTCATGAAGTTTTCATAAATATGAACATACATCTGATCCTTATGAACTATAGGAAGCTCTGGTTTAGTCGTGTTATGAGCATAATGATTTCTACTCTCATGACACTCAAGTCAAAGATGAATAGGAGGTATTTTTTCTACAAGACAAATGCACACCTTAGAGAACTGGCTAGTAACTAGTTCAACCTCAACAAGTGGCTAAAAAAGAGAACCACTAACTCTTAGTCTCCATAAACATGGATTAAATGTTTTTTAGAATGACACCTCAAATCATTTCATTTATCTATTAAAATATATATCTCATATTACAATTTAACAGGAAAATATACATCACATGAAAAAAATAGATATGTCCATATCATGAAAAATGCATATCAATATATCCCTATGTGCCTATTATGATGCATTAGTTTTCTGTAAGTGCCCAGTCATCATATTGTATCACTGAGAGAGGGAGGGTTGAATTATTTATACTCTTTTTCTTTTATACTTCATTTCAATTGAAACAACCTTCGCCTCCTATTAAAGATTCAACTCCCTACTGAAAACAAAACAAACACACATCCATAGGAACACAGGTATTTACAAGGTTCGCTATTAAATAAGAATAGTTACATCCTTGGTATGGTTTGGAGACAATACAATACCATACAATCCATTATAAAACAATATTTGGATTACAATGAGTAGGATATTCCCTCTCACTCGTCTAGCACTTTGAAGATAGTCCAAAATTGTGTGTGCATCCTCTTAGCACAAATAGGGTAATACAATTGTTATGTAACAACTCATATTACCTGAGCTTATTTTAAATTTAACAAGTGTATTCAATTGAAACATAATTCTTCAATTCCTTGCCTAGAATAAATATAAGAACCTCCTAGACTATGTTGCAGAAAACTCAGTTCGATTTTTCTGGGTCCGATTTTGCCAATCTGATTCCTCCGAGTTTGATTCTCCTTGATACAATTCTCTCAATTTGATTCTCTGATATAATACAATTGAAATGAATAGGAACCACTTCAATACAAAATACAATTCTTCCTTGGTCTGGAAATTCTCAATATGGTAAAACTCAATACAAAAACCTTGTTCTGATTAATTCATCCAGATATCAAAATCAACCAAATATAATTGACAATATGAATATAATGATCCACTGAGTACGAATAATCCTAGGTATGATGATCATACAAATACAATTTTTGAAATCTTGTCTTCTTCCTCATTGAAATGTATTCAATACAAAACAAAACGGTATCACTTTCTCTCACTGAAAACTCATAGCTTCTCTCTCTATTGTGATAAACAGTACACAATCGTCAGTCAAGTACAATGTACTTTTTGACTTTTATAGGTGACCTACAATAGGTTTGGTTGAGAATCCCAAAAACTTTCATGCTCACTTAAATTCACCCAAATTTTAATTTCTCCTAAAATATTGGAGAAATTATGAATTTATCAACGCTTCTTCATTCTTCTCGAATCTTCTATAATCTTCACCTCTTCTTCTCTAGACTCCCATTTCAATTATCAGTCTGATCTCAATTGATGAGTAATACATGGGTCCGGTCATCTGATTATGATTGTCTCAATCCAATTTTTGAATACAATTCACATAATTGATTTGAATCAAAATCTTGTATTTAAAATTTAATCTACCCCTTGAAAAATCATTCATAAATCTCTTATCTTCGAACAAATCATCCAAAAAAAGTAATTCAACCCTTTTGAAATGGTTGACTACATTTTTTATCACCTTCTTCACTTCTTCTCCTGACCCACTTTAAATAAAAATCATCTCCGTCTCCTCTTCTCTTGACCCACTTGAAAAAAGACATTTGAGAGTAAATTAGTTTTCACCTGTCTCTTCCTCCAATAATTCAAACAATCATTCTACTCAGAATTATTATGATATAAAAAGTACGATATTTCTGAGTACGATTGGATTGGGTGTGAAAATTTTTTATATCATCCGATGGAATAAAGGATGCTATAGTAAATTGGTATCACCATTTTCAATCTATACCACCTTTTCAATCAATACCACATTTTTTATCAATACTTCCTTTTCGATCAATACCACATCTCCGATCAATACCACTTTTTCAATCAATACCACATTTTCGATCAATATGGGTATGATTATCCTAATGTCGATCTTTATGTAAGGGGTTTATGGAAAACAACCTGGATATGATTGTAAATCAACATCACTATTTCAATTTGCATCACCTTTTATTTTCTTTCACCCGGATATGATTTTTTTGAAAAAACAATCGGTATCACTTCTTTCTCTCTGCCACTTAGATACGATCTTTTTCAAATTGTCAACATCTCTTTCACTCCCCATTTATTCCATCAAGTTTGCATCACAAATTCTCACTTCAACTCATGATATATTTGAAATACGAATCATACAAGCATCATCACATTTAAAACATTATAGTCACGCTGACCCCGATTCTCCAATAAAATAAACACTCCTTTCAAAATAGCTTCTTCTCATTATGATGGACTATCACAATAAGTCTGATTCTTTACAGAACATGAGTCTGATTTTTATCAATCCCATAGTGAGTCTGGTTTTTATCAATCCCATAGTGAGTCTGATTTTTATCAATCCCACAGTGAGTCCTATTTTTATCAATTGCGCAGTTGTTTCTAGAAACAAAGTGAAGTGATTTCCTTCCTTCAAAACATATCTTGATAACAAAAGACAACACAAAACACCTTCATCATTAGCTTGGTCCTAAAAATCTCCCCCTCTGTATTTTTTTGTCAACTAAGTTTCATAAATCACTAAACTTTCTATCCTTAAGTAATGGATTACATATCAATAATTATAAGCCTAAGTGAGCTAACTCATTATAAGAAATAAGAATCATTGACAACAATACCATTCTATCCAAAAGTGGTGATTATAACAACATCTTCATCTTTCTTTCTCATATCTTCTTCCACTTCCCTATAATACAAAACAAATTATTTCCTACAACAACTCCAACAAATAGTTAAAATAGTTCACACACTAAACAATACTAAATTAACAACCTAACCACAACTCCCCCTTTTTACATGCATCACTTGTATTTATTTATGAAATAATACAATTCTCCCCCTTGAAAAAACAATTCAAAGGTAATATGATAGAGGGGAAAAACACATACCTCAGCCTTGAAGAGAAAGAGGTTGGAAACCCATGTTCAACCTCAATTTTTAGAATGATTCTTTCAAAAAAGGTTTTGTGAAAATGTCAACCACTTGTTCTGATGTTGAAACATATTCAAGATTCAATTCATTATTATCCACATGCTCTTTAATGAAATGATATTTTATATCAATATTCTTTGAATGAGAATGTTGAACTGGATTCCTGGTGAAATTGATTGTGCTTTGATTACCATAACCTAAGAGAAATGGTAACTTCACTTCAACAAGTAATTCTTCCAATTTTGTTTTTATCCACATGAGTTGAGTATAATCTTGAGTGGAAGAAATATACCCAGCTTCAGTCATACTGAGAGTTCTTGAATTCTATTTCTTTGAATTCCATATAACACAATTCTTTCCCATAAATAATACTCCACCTGATGTGGATCTTCTATCATTAACATTTCCTTCCCAATCTGCATCTGAATACCCAAAAAAATCAATACTATTTGAGCTGCAATACCTTATTCCAAATTCTATTATGGCTTTGATTTATCTGATAATTATTTTTCCAACAATAAGATGTGATTATTTTGGATCACTCTGAAATATTTCATATAAGGTAATATCATACACAATGTCGGGTCTTAAGGTAGTCAAATACAATAGGCTTCTAATCATATTCCAATACTATTTCTGATCCACTTCTTTTCTATCTCTATATTTACTCAGCTTTTTTCCCACTTAAATGGGTGTGGAAACAGGTTTTGAATTTTCCATTCCTAACCTCTTGAGATGTTCCTTAGCATACTTTTCTTGGAAGAGAAAAATGTATGCCTTCTTTTGAAAAATTTGTAACCCAAGGAATTATTTCATTTCCCCCAACATGGACATTTCAAATACCTTCCTCATCTATTCATCAAATCTTCCACAACTTCTTTCATCATTCCTAGCAAAGATAATAACATCAACATAAACAATAACAACGCGGGAATGATCTTCACTTTCTCTGATATACAGATTGATATCCACTCTTCCTTTCTTAAAACTTATCTTAAGAAAATATCCAATTTGGAATATCATTTCATCAGAGCTTGTTTTATCCCATATAAGGCTTTCTTCAATCTTTACACATAACTTTCATCTTTCCCAAAAAAAATACAAAAGGTTGTTCAATGTAAACCTCTTCTTCAAGATCACCATTTAATAATGTAGATTTAACATCCATTTGAAATATCTTTTAGCCACGTTATATAGTAATATAATTAAAGATTCTGATTGTTTCCAATCTAGCCACTGGAGAAAAGGTTTCATCAAAATAAATTGCTTCAATCTGAGAATACCGTTTGCAAAACAATCTTGTTTTGTTTCTTATAACCTCACCTTATTCATTCAGCTTATTCTAGAATACCCATTTTGTGTCAATGATGTTTTTATTTTCAGGATTGGGTATGAGTTCCCATGTATTGTTCTTTTCAATCTGATCTAATTATTTATTCATGGATTGAACACATTCTAGATGCTCAAAATCTTCTTTCACATCATTTGGTTCTACTTTTTAATATAATGAAGTGTGTGTGATAGCACTTGTTGTGCTTCTGGTTTGAACCTTTTGATGTTGATCACCAGTTATATTATAAGATTCCACTTGTTTCTTCAACTTGGGATGAGTTTTTCCAGAATCATTTTCATCACTTGAAATAGATGAGTCTGATTCTTCTTCTTGAGAAGGAATACAATTGTCTGTATCTTTATCAGAATTGTTTTCTTCAACCTGCTCAACTTCCTTGTCTTCCTGAGCATTTTTATCTTCCTCTTCCTTTTAAATTACTTTCATATCAATTGAATCAACAATTTTCTTCATTTATTTGATTAATTATATATATCATCTTTCTTACAAAGCATATCCAATAAATATTCCATCTTCTCCTCTATGCTCAAATTTTCCATAGTTCCCACCTTTTTTATTTATAACACATGGTCTCCCAAAAACTCTAAAGTGCTTCAAACTTGAAGTTTTTTCATAAAACAATTCATATGGAGTCATATATTTTTGAGGCCTATAGAAAAAATGGTTCTGAATTTAAACAGTAGTACTCAAGGCTTGCCTCCAAAAGTAATGAGAGAGTCCATGTTCAAGTAATATGGTACTTTCCATTTCCACCAAGCTTATGTTATTTCTTTAAGCAATCCCATTTTTTGGGGGATTTTATGGGGAACTATACTCATGCTTAATTCCATGCTTCTCAAGATAGTCTTAAAATTCTTGACTTCTATATTCACCACCATTGTTTGTTCTCAACTTCTTCATTGAATACTCACATTCCTTCTCAGCTTTCCTTCTGAAACTTTTAAACATTTTTAAAGATTCTGATTTTTGTTTCATATACTTAACACAAGTAATGTGAGTAAAATCATCAATGAATGTGATGAAGTATTTATCTATATTTATTGATTGTTTTCTCATTGAACCAAATATATCATAATGAATCATCTCCAGGGGTTTTTTTGAAAAAATATCAACTTTCTTGTGCATAACATTTATAATATTTCCTTTCTCATAGATAGTGAAACACTAATATATTCTTCTTAGCAAATCAGTAATGTCTCGGACACTATTATTATTAGATAACTTGCTCATGTTTATTTTCCCCATGTGTCTAAGTCTTTTATGCCACAAATGATTCCCTTTCACCATACTCATGTAACAAGTTTTTTGTATTTATTCAATCTAAAACAAATTCTATTTTGTACATTGGCCTCTTGTAACAATATCCCCATATTCTTCATTATTCACAAAAAAAAACCCATATTTCCTGAAGATAACTTTGTTACTCTCACCACATGATTGTGAAACACTTAGAAAATTGTGCTTTATCCCATCAATATATAATGTCTTATTATATTTCATCTTTTCCTTTCCAATGATGGTTGATCCAAAACCTTTGATCTTCAGGGATTCATCATTTCCAAATTTTATTATGCCCTCTTTAAAATATTTTACATTCTTCAACAATTTCAAGTCTCCTATCATGTGTGAAGAACACCCACTGTCAAGTATCCAAGGTTGTTCTCCTTTTGTAGCTTTCAATATAGTTTCAACAACAAGATCTTTTTCATCTTATTTTACCTTCCTCGCCTTTGGCTTCTAAGAATTAAGAATATTTTGCTAAGACAGTAACAAAACAAGACATCCTTTTTCAAGGTGTCCAGATTGTTCACATCTTTCACAGATAGTTTCTAGGATCTAGAACCTATTTTCAATATTTACTCCAACCTTATCTAATTTCTTCACAGAAACTTTCTCAGTATTCGTTCTTTGAGGCGATTGACTCCCCCTTGATATTTTTCTTTCATAACTTGTGAGATAATAGTAATGTTTCTGATTAAACCAACACATACTTTACGTGTGTCTGAATCCCCCACAATACCATCAATATCTATATAATGGGTATTTACCTCTAAAACTTCCATATTGATTAGAATAGTGAATACATTTCTCATCAAATTTCTCATCTCACTTTTCTGAGCCATTAACATCCTTGATATCAATTGGATTCATCTTTTTCTTTATAGATTTTTCAGATCTATATTTTTTCAAAACATTTTTGGATTCAGGTTTCTTTGAAACTTCAGAATTACCATCATTATTGGTTTTGGACACATACATGAATTTCCAATATTTCTTCTTTTTAGAAACAATTCCATATTTCTTGTCACCCTTTGAAGGTAACTTTTTTTTAATCTTCTCTAATTTCTAATTTTGAGAGATTTAATCAACCTTGGTGATAGAGTTTTAGAAACTTGTGTGTCTCAATTCATCTTTTGAAGAGTTATTGTTGGACAAGTTCCAACTCTTCTTCTTTTTTCCTTCAGCTTAACCTCTAGATACTCATTAAGATTCTTTTCTTCTTCAAGATATTTCTTAAAATCATCAATATCTTTCACCATATTTTCTCTCTCATCAACAAAAAAATCTTGGTTTTTTGAGTATTCATCTTCCAACTTTTTGTTTTGTTTTTCAAGTCTTCTGATCTTTCTCAGACATTCTTTAAACTCTTCTTTCAAATGGATTTCAATTTGAGTTTATTCTTCTTCAGAACTTTTTCTTCGGTATTATTCATTATTCATAGTTGAAATGAAAGTATTTTCAATACCGTACTCAACTGAATTTTTGGATTCAGCATCACTTCCTTATTTTTATTCATATTTAGAGAAGAAACTTATTCTTTTGGATTTGAAGTTTTCTTTTCTTTCCCTGTGGAATAAAAATTTCCTTTATCACCCTATTTCTTCCATGATCTTCTTGGATTTATTTCTTCTTCATCGATATCCTCTTCATTATTTCTATGAGGATGGTTAGCTGCAAAGTAACCAAATCCTCCACATTCAAAACATTTCAAGGGAAGTTTCCCTTTGTATTTTCCTATACAACTTTTCATATTTTTAGAAAACAAGGATAAGATATCATTGAGATTTTTATATACCTCGTTTTTAGAGTCATAATCCTCATCTTCTTCTTCAATAAGAATATTCTTCTAATTTTCTTTATTCGTATCCTTGAAATATATTTCTTTATAAATATTTTTTTTCTTCTCATAGATTTCTCTCTTCTAATTTCATAAGTGATAAGAGTGTTATGAAAATCATCAATAGATAGTGTCTCAGAATCTCTATCTTCTAATGTAGAAACTTTTTCATCAAATTTTTCAGGTAGGATTCTCAAAATATTTTCAATAATTGTAGATTCATCCATCTTTTCACCAAGACATCTGATAGTACTCACAATATCATTCACCTTGGTAAAGAAATCCCCAACAGATTCATGGTCACCCATCTTCAAGTCTTCATACTTCAATCTCCAGATTTGAAGTTTTTCCTTCTTGACTTTTGTATTGCCTTCATATATGTTTTTTAATTTTTCATGTATACCTTTGGTTGTGGAAACACCTTTCACTCTCAAGAATTAACTTTTATAAAGTGATGACAATATATCATTATTCTCCCTTCCATCATTATCAAGATTCTTCTTATCAATAGGTGTAGGTGGAGATTTATCATCAATGAGTGGAAACCCAACTGTTGCAGCTTCAATCACATCATAACAGATAGACATAAGATAAGGTAGCATTTTATCCTTCCATATATGATAATTCTTTCCATCAAATATCAGAATACCTTTATTGTTCAAACAGTTCAAATTATCCATCAGTAAACAATAGTGTAGGGAACCTTGCCTCTGATACCACTTATAAGTGTCCAGTCAGTGTATTGTATCATTGAGAGGGGGAGGGGTGGATCAGTGATACTTTTTTTCTTTTATGTTTCCTTTCAATTGAAATAGCCTTCACCTTCTATTAAATATTCAATTCCCTTCTGAAAACAAAAAAAATGCATCTATAGGAACACAGGTATTTACAAGGTTCACTATTCAATGTGAATAGATACATCCTTGGTATGGTTTGGAGACAGTCCAATACCATACAATCCACTATAAAACAATCCTTGGATTAAAACGAGTAGGATATTCCCTATCACTCATATAGCACTTTAAAGACAATCCAAAAGTGTATGTGCACCCTCTTAGAAAAAATAGGGTAATAAAATTATTATGTAACAACTCATATTACCTATGATTCTTTTCAATTTAACAAGTGTATTCAATTGAAATAGAATTCTATAATTCCTTACCCAAAATAAAGGTAAGAACCTCCTGGAATGTGTTGCAAAAAACTCATTCTGATTTTTATGGGTCTGATTTTCCCAATCTGATTCCTCCAATTCTAATTCTACCTGATACAATTCTCTTGGTCTGATTCTCTGATAGAATAAAATTTAAATTAATCAGAACCACTTCAATCTAGAATAAAATTATTCCCCTTTCCAAAAATCACCAGTACAGTAAAACCCAATACAAAAACCATGTTCTGATTAATTCATCCCGATATCAAAATTAGCTGAATACAATTGAAAAGATGAATACGATGATCCACTAAGTACGAAGAATCCTAAGTATGATGATCAGCCAAATACAATCGTTGCAATCTTGTCTACTTCCTCGTTGAAATGTATTCAATACAAAACAAAATGTTATCACTTTCTCTCACTGAAAACTCAGAGATTCTCTCTCTACTGTGATGAATAATACACCCTAATCAGTCAAGTAAAATGTACTTTTTTCCTTTTATAGGTGACCCATAATAGGTTTGGGTGGGAATCCCAAAAACTTTCCCACTCACTTAAATACACCCAAATTTGAATTTCTCTTAAAATATTGAAGCAATTATGACTTCTTCAATGCATATCAATTATTATCAAATCTTATACAATCTTCATATCTTCTTCTCCATACTATCATTTCAATTATCAATTTGATTTCAATTGATGAGTAATACATGGGTTTGATCATATGAGTCTGATTTTCTCAATCCAAATGCTGAATACAATTCACAGAACCAATTTGAATAAAAAATCTTGTATTTTAAAGTTAATCTCCCCCTAAACAAATCATTAAACAATCTATTTTCTTCGAACAACTCATCCAAACAAAGTAATTATACCCTTTTGGAATTGTTGAATACATTGTTGATCACATTATTCACTTATTCTCTTGACCCACTTCAAATACAAAGCATCTTATTCTCCACTTATCTTTACACTCTCAAAAAAGACATTTGGGAGTAAATTAGTGTTCACCTGTCTCTTCCTTCAGCAATTCAAACAACCATTCTACTCAACATGATTACGATATGCAGAGTACGATCTTTCTAAGTACAACTGGCCTTGGTACAAAAAAATTTTATATCATATGATGAAATACAATATGTTGTAGTAAATCAGTATAACCCTTTTCAATCTATACCACCTTTTCAATCAATACCACAATTTTTATCAATACCACCTTTTCGATCAATACCACATCTCCAATCAATTCCATATTTTCGATCAATACCACATTTTCGATCAATATGGGTATGATTATCCTGATTCCAATCTTTAAGGGGTTGATGAAAAACAAAATGATACAATAAGTTGGCATCACTATTTTGTAGGACCCTGGGACACCCTGAGAGGGGAGGGGTGAATCAGGGTGTCAAATTTTTCTTCCTAAAGTTGTGGATCTTGTTCCCACTTTGGTAGGAACTGATTAAACCTGTATGATGGATATGATCAGTAATGAAACATTCACATGCAATGAGATGACACAACTATTTTTACTTGGTTCACCACAAAGGGCTACGTCCAAGGAGCATACGCTGAAAGGTTGTCGGTCGTACCAAAATCAACTATGCTTCACTAGCTATAGATTACAAAGGTTCGGGCACAGTCACTCTGTCCCAGGCTCACTGCCCTTATAATTTTTCAGGGATAGCTCACTACATCCCTTGGGTCACTCCTGCTGACTCCCCCTGGCTCACTGCCCCTGGTGAAGTCACACTCAGTTTATAGATATGAAGGTCTCTTCAATAGATATACATAAAGTTCTTTGTCTCCTGTTCAGCATGAGAATTTTCTTGCATCAGGGTTTAGAGTTGATGCTATTTTTAGTTCAATCCTTCTTCTTTAGTGCAATGACTAAATGAACCAGATCTTCTTATTCTTGTCCTTTGATTCTCAATACTAACACCTGAGTGTATTGATATATTCCCCTATTTCTGTGCAGATCTGAGTTTAGTTGCACGAACCTTTATTCTTCTCTTCACAAAGCACAATGAGGATGTTAAACACCAGTCAATTTGTGTGTGGTACCACTTCTCTTCATAAAACCAAATGGTTTATTGTTCTTCCGTCTTTGCAAAGCAGATTTGAGAGTGTTAAGCACCTGTCAAAGGCCTACGGGACCCCCAAATTTTTGTGAACCCTTTCTGGTGCCTTGTGCGTAAAATTTAAACCTTGCGCATAAAAATAACTTTTGGCACGTAAAAGGCTTTTCGTGCAACTATTCTTTTTCACGCAAATCTTACCTTTTTCGCGCAACACCTTCTTTTTCACGCAACCCTTCTTCTTTTCGTGCACCACTCCATACCTTAATTTTTCCGTGCATCAGAGCTCAGGATTTTTCTAAGTGTCGATCCTCTCCGAATGATAGGGGTTCACCTCATATTTATAGGCATTTTTTATCCTGCGCGTAAAACCCCTTCCTGCACATAAAACTGTCTCTCAGTTCTTTGAATTATGCACACCTTCCTTTTATTCTCGCGTACCACCTTGGTTTTTCGCGCATCTCATTACTTCTCTATTTTTCATCATTCTGAACATGAATCCTCTCTTGCGCGTAAAACTTCAAACCCACATTTTTCGCACAACCAACTTTACGCGCACCAGTTTGATTTTCCATGCACATGGCGTGAACATCTCAGATTTTTCGCGCGCCTCTTACCTTTGCTGATTTTCTGTATTTCTGATTCAATACACTGCTTGTGCGAAAAATTCACCAATCTATTCTGCGCACAACATTTTTCACACACATTCCCATTTTTCCGCTCACAGCTCTGGTTTTTCGCACAGCCCATGCCTTTACCATTTTTCAACGTTCTGATTCTGAAACATTGTTTGCGCGAAAAACTTCGCTCCACTATTTCACGCACCACGCTTTTTTTCATGCCCAACTCAATAATTTTGCGCACACCCCTTATTTTCCACGCACCACTTCCTCTTTGTGCGGACCTACTTTTTCAGACAATCCATGTCTTCATTTTCCGATTTTGAGGCCCAAAAATTTGGCAAACACTGGGAAACAGTGCCAACTTGTATCTACTCTTTTTGAACCACCTCCAGATCATCCATTCCTTTTTCGAAGTTCGCTGACCAAAAATGGATCTTTAACCACAGCCCTTGAACTCGACATGACACCATGGAATCTCCTTTGTCAACAAATTTGTATGTCATTTGTTTGCTTTGTCAACAAGCACGATCACCTCAAAAACACTTCTTCTTAGTGATCTGTATCCTTCAGCAACTCTTCTGCTTTCATCAAAAACTCCACTATCATGATATGTATTCCTTGAAGGAACAGCTTTATCATCATCATCTTTTGTGACAATGTGATGTGCATGTCCATCTCAGAATTCCAATCCCCGCATGGACATCTCATAATTCCAATCACTTGCACATCGTCTTCTTCTTCAACCATCATTATCTAATTCATGCAAAACATATGATTCAGTTCTTCAAGAAGTCTCTTTCATGGTTCTCATGCAATCATGAGGAATTGCATGGACTTCATAAAAACCCCATTCTTCTTTAATCATCCTCAGATGGATTATAGCTCACTTCTTTATTGTTGTAAACAATGTGTCACCTTTGACACATGTTCTTTGAACTTATGATCAGTACAAAAATCATCTGAATTTCCATTCCTCCATTTCATTGGAGTACTTCTTGATCTCCTTCATTTTGATCTTCATTGAAAACTATTGACAACAAATACAACCTTATACACAAAGTGGTTCCAACAATCTCCCCCTTTGTATTTTGTTGTCAATACCTTACATATCTTCTGAAATGAATTTGTCTGTGTCAAAATGAGAATCTTATCTTCAATCAACTTTTCTCTTCAAACTTTCATTTCACTTTCTCTCCCCCTTATTGACAAGAAATACAAAGCACCTGGTAGAGAGGGTATCAGCCTATACTTAATCAATGTGTCATTAATCATTTCACTCTAAGTCTACTTAAGTAATGCTCGGTGTAGAAAACAATAGGATTTGATTTAGACAACAAGGCTATCCATTATTCACTAGTCATGATACCACACGAGATGAGAACTCATGTACATTGTCTTCAAGGGTTTTCCACTTTCATTCTAGGACGAGAATAATAATTGTGATATGAGATTATCCACCTGAAACTCCTTCTCCAATGACATGATCTTCAAGAAATTTATAGAGTAACTGCATTTGATACCAATTGGATTTGATATTGATTGTAACAGTGATTTTGTAAGCTTCTTCATTTTTCTCCTCCTCCTCAAGGGAAACACTCCTCATCATCTTCATCAAGAGAGATACTTCATCATATTATTCTTTGAATATCAATTGAAGAATCTTCCAAGGATGGAAACTTCTTCAGCTTAGCTATCAAGAGTTGACAGCATTCACTACTTCTCAGATTCTCCCCCTAAGAGCATACTTCACCTTCAATTCCCCACATTATTAGCACAAATACAATACACAAATGATTATGGGAATAAGGTGGTTCCTCCTTGCTTCATCAATATGAGCTGCAGTGTTGAGGTGTTTTTCTCAACCAAGTTCCTCTGTTCACTCCAGTCTTCATGCCTGAACATTTCAACATATGTTCTAATATGTGTTGATGTGGCATGGATCTTTTCACATTCTCTTCTACTTTGTGTGGAGAATTGTTCTGCTTAACAGCCATCATGAATGATACATTCTAACTCCTCTTAAGGACTGCTTCTTGTTATGGTATTAAGGTTAGAGAACCATTTGCAATGTGACCATATTTCTTGCACCTCTCACACAGAACTTCTTTGACACGTGTGTTTTTCTTGATTTACAATCTCTCCTGCACTCTGTCTTCATCACTTGAAAGTTTTTCTTTGCCTTTATCACCAGTCTTGGCCTTTTCATCTTCAAGTTTCCTCATTCTTTTCAAATCTTCTTTCCAGATGACCAATATGTCATTTGGAACTGTTGTAGCTGATTTGGGTCTTCCACATGGGTTCATCTAAGTTTCATCCCACTTAGTGTTTCTTTTGGATGAATGGACCTTTAATTTCATGGATCTAAAACCCTGGGTCTTCTCAGCTTACCTACTTGGGATCTTCTTGGGGATTTGTGTGTTCACAATATTCTTCTGATTTATTCCCAAGGAATAATCTTCCTACTTAGCTGGCTTGTGTAGTCTTCTGTTCTTATCAGCTCTGGATATATGTTGACATAGTCATGCACCATTCTTGTGACCACTATTGTTGCATACATCACAAATGTTATCAAGAATTCCAAATCTGTTTGCGGTGAACATATGCTTCTGGATCTGTGGATGTTGCTTCTTCTTCTTTGGATTCCTTCCCTTTGATATAGGCTTTCCCTATGCTTTTCCATGTAAGGGATTGTAAAAACAATCTAGTGCACAGTGACCAAATCTGTTGCAGCACCAACATTGACCCACAAATCTTTTCCTCTTTGTATCTTCTGTATGAGTTTGTTGGGTCTTTTTATTAATCTTTTGTGTTCTATTTGAGGAACCAACTTCCTCCTTTTTCTTCTCATCCACCCTAGCCATGGTGGTAGGTTTCTTCTTCTCACCTTTCCTCATCCATACTTGTTTAGAACTTTTCTTCCAACCTTCACTGATTGTAGGAACATATTTAGAAACATGAGTACAAGATGGTTTGGATGGTACCTTCACTTTCTCAGTTGCTTGTGATATATCAATGAGTGAGGTCATCATCTTATTATCACATATTGGAGGTCTTTCGACAATAGAATCCTCCAGTGAGCATTGAGTACCAGCAGCAACTGATTCTTGATGTGGATAATCAAGAGTTGTCATAATCTTCTTGTCACATGTTGGAGGTATTTTAGCTTTAGATTCCTCCAATGAACATTGAGTATAGACATCACTCATTTAATTCTTTTGTGAAGTCTCAATATGTGTATTCTCAATCTTGGTCAACTGGGATTCCAATTTTTGACCCTCAATATTGAGGATGATCTTCTGATCTTCATTCATGATCATCTTCTCTTCACAAGTCTTCTTCAATATTTCAACCTCATCTTCATGTGTCTTAACTTTGTTTTGTAACAAAGAGTCAAGTACCCTAAATTTCATGGAAGTTTCTTCAAAAAAAAAACTCTTGACTTCAGTGCTCTTCTTCAGCTCAGCTTCAAGTGCATGGATCTTTTCTTTTAGAGTCTTATTGACTTCCTCGTTTTCTTCAAATAATTTAATCTGTTTGGTGAGCTTCATACTTTCCAGAACTTTTCTTTCCAATCCCTTTTCCATATTTTCAGCTTCCCTTTCTAATCAAGTGATCTCAACCTACATAGACTGGAATAGGCTACAAATAATAGAAACCCTTTCTTCAAGAATATCATGAAGATATGTTTTGAGTTTTTCTTGAAATCTTGAATTAGGGGTGTCATCCTTTCCTTTTGAAGAATTCTGAGCCACCTGCTCGATGCTTTCCAAGCCTGATGTTTCTTTATTATTTGAATGGCATGGAGAACAAGACACTGCATCTTCTTTGGATATGAGGGACTTCTTCAGCTGCTTATTCTCTTTCTTTTTCCTGTTTGTCATGGTCTTGCTAGATTTAGACTTCTGCTCAGAAATGACTGTGTCATTATCAAGACTGCTCTTCATTGTTGACTTTAGGAAAGAAACTCAAATCCTCTTATGACTAGGATTATTTTATAGTATCCAACATACGTTAACCTCCCTCTGATACCACTTCTAGGACCCCGGGACACCCTGAGAGGGGAGGGGTGAATCAGGGTGTCAACTTTTTCTTCCTAAAGTTGTGGATCTTATTCCCACATTGCTAAGAACTGATTAAACCTGTATGATGGATATGATCAGTAATGAAACATTCACATGCAATGAGATGACACAACTATTTTTACTTATTTCACCACAAAGGGCTACGTCCAAGGAGCATACGCCAACAGGTTTTCGGTCGTACCAAAATCCACTATGCTTCACTAGCTGTAGATTACAAAGGTTCGGGCATAGTCACTCTATCCCAGGCTCACTGCCTTTACAATTGTTTAGGGATAGCTCACTATGTCCCTTGGGTCACTCCCGCTGACTCCCCCTGGCTCACTGCCCCTGGTGAAGTCACACTCAGTTTATAGATGTGAAGGTCACTTCAATATATAGACATAAAGTTCTTTGTCTCCTGTTCAGCATGAGACTTTGCTTGCATCAGGGTTCAGAGTTGATGCTATTTTTAGTTCAATCCTTCTTCTTTAGTGCAATGACTGAATGAACCAGATCTTCTTCTTCTCTTCCTTTGATTCTCAATACTAACACCTGAGTGTATTGATATATTCCCCTCTTTCTGTGCAGATCTGAGTTTAGTTGCACGAACCTTTATTCTTCTCTTCGCAAATCACAATGAGGGTGTTAAACACCAGTCAATTTGTGTGAGGTACCACTTCTCTTCATAAAACCAAATGGTTTATTGTTCTTCCGTCTTCGTAAAGCAGATTTGAGAGTGCTAAGCACCTGTAAAAGGCCTGTGGGACCCCCAAATTTTTTCGCACCCTTCCTGTTTCCTTACGCGTAAAATTTAAACCTTGTGCGTAAAAATAACTTTTGGCACATAAAAGTCTTTTCGCGCAACTCTTCTTTTTCACGCAAATCTTCCCTTTTTCGCGCAACACCTTCTTTTTCATGCAACCCTTCTTCTTTTTGCGCACCACTCTATACCTTAATTTTTCCATGCATCAAAGATCAGGATTTTTCTAAGTTTCGAGCCTCTCCGAATGAGAGGGGTTCACCTCATATTTATAGGTGTTTTTGATCCTACACGTAAAACCCCTTCCTGTGCGTAAAACTGTCTCTCAGTTCTTTTAATTACGCGCACCTTCCTTTTACTCTCGTGTACTGCCTTGGTTTTTCCCGCATCTCATTACTTCTCCATTTTTCATCATTCTGAACATGAATCCTCTCTTGCGCATAAAACTTCAAACCCACATTTTGCGCACAACCAACTTTACGTGCACCAATTTGATTTTCCGTGCACATGGCGCGAACATCTCCGATTTTTCGCGTGCCTCTTGCCTTTGCCGATTTTCTGTATTTCTGATTCGATACACTGCTTGCACGAAAAATTCACCCAGCTATTCTGCGCACAACATTTTTCGCGCACATTCCCATTTTTCTGCTCACAGCTCTGGTTTTTCGTGCAGCCCATGCCTTTACCATTTTTCAATGTTCTGATTCTAAAACACTGTTTTCACGAAAAACTTCGCTCCACTATTTCGCGCACCACTCTGTTTTTCACGCCCAACTGAAGAATTTCGCGCACACCCCTTATTTTCGCGCACCACTTCCTCTTTGTGCGGACCTACTTTTGTAGACAATCCATGTCTTCATTTTCTGATTTTGAGGCCCAAAAATTTGGCAAACACTGGGAAATAGTGCCAACTTGTATCTACTCTTTTTGTATCACCTCCAGATCATCCATTCCTTTGTTGACGTTCACTGACCAAACATGGATCTTTAACCACATCCCTTGAACTTGACATGCCACCATGGAATCTCCTTTGTCAAAAAATTTGTATGTCATTTGTTTTCTTTGTCAACAAGCACGATCACCTCAAAAACACTTCTTCTCAGTGATCTGTATCCTTCAGCAAATCTTCTGCTTTCATCACAAAATCCACTATCATGATATGTATTCCTTGAAGGAACAGCTTTAGCATCATCATCTTCTGTGAAAATGTGATGTGTATGGACATCTCATAATTCCAATCCCCGCATGGACATCTCAGAATTCCAATCACTTGCACATTGTCTTCTTCTTCAACCATCATTATCTACTTCATGCAAAACATATGATTCAGTTCTTCAAGAAGTCTCTTGCATGGTTCTCATGAAATCATGAGGAATTGCATGGACTTCATCAAAACCCCATTATTCTTTAATCATCCTTAGATGGATTATACCTCACTTCTTCATTGTTGTAAACAATGTGTCACCTTTGACACATGTTCTTTGAACTTATGATCAGTACAACAATCATCTGAATTTCCATTCCTCCATTTCATTGGAGTACTTCTTAATCTCCTTCATTTTGATCTTCATTGACAAATATTGACAAAAAAAAAACCTTATACACCAAGTGGTTCCAACATATTTCAATCAGAATCACCTTTTATTTTCTTTCACCTGGATACAATTATTTTGAAAAAACAATCGGTGTCACTTCTTTCTCTCTGCCACTTGGATATGATCTTTTTCAAATTGGCAGCAACTGTTTCACTCCCCCTTTCTTCCATCAAGATTTTATCATAAGTTCTCACTTCAACTCATGATCTATATGAAATAAGAATCAAAAAAGCATCATTAAATTTAAAACATCATAGTCATGTTGACCTCGATTATCCATTAAAACAAATACTTCTTTCAAAACAGATTCTTCTCGTTATGATGGACTATCACAATGGGTCTGATTCTTTACAGAACATGAGTCTGAATTTTATAAATACCACAGTGAGTCTTATTTTTATGAATCCCACAGTGAGTCTGATTTTTATCAATCCCACAGTGATTCTAATTTTTATCAATCCCATAGTTTTTGATAGAAAAAAATTGAAGTGATTTCTTTCCTTCAAAATATAACTTGACAACAAAAGACAACACAAAACGCCTTCATCATCATCTTGGTCCTAACATTTTAATCTCACATCATGTTGGGCCATGATTACAAATATCAAGAAGTAGCATCATCATAAAACAATAACCTTACAAAACATGTGAATCACCCAAGGTGAAATAACATCAACTGTAACAATCACGCATCAAAAACAACAATCTCATCCCTAGGAACTTAGATTTCCCCCATACATAGATTAGCTGCTCTCATGCACAATCTCGTTACCAATTCTTGAAACATCCTAGTCTTCTTTTTACCTTTCCCAAATAGTAAATAATAATAAAAGAAAACATTCTCCTATGATACCACTTTGTAACATCTTCCGATCCAGGACTCTCTTGTGTGGTAGAAAAGGGTTGGTTACAAGACCTCAAGCACACCTCCCTATATGTCAGAGGCTACCGACTAGCAGCGGAGATGTGAAATTTATAGTGGGGAGACTATAACACCTTGTATGAAGTGACATAGCAGAATAAATAAACCATATAAAAAATAAAATAAAGTAGAGACATAGATAAAACAATAATAAGATAATCCTATAAATAATAAAGGAATAATGTAATGATGTGATGGAATGTAAATAAATTTCATGCTAGAAATAATACAATTAAAATAATAGTATACTCAAATAAAGACTCAAAAATCCCTGGTCCCAAACCCCACATTAGTCCCACCTCTATAATTCATCCCATCCATCAAGAAAACAATCAACATCAATTTCATTTTCCCTTGTCCAAACCTGCATCCACATAATCTGCTTGGGTACCAAACAACGGCCCAAATAGGGTGTGAGTATAACTCAGTAGGTCAACACCATTGTGTCTAAACAAACTAGTCTGATAAGAATTATATGAAATAAATTAATAAATAGGTGTATTAATTGATTCAATAATTAATAAAATACAACATCAACCTACTTCGGCTCCGTACTAGAATATCTTTAATCATTTCTTACAACCATACCAACCACAACTATATAACTATGGTAAAATAACAGGCTTTAATTTCATGCTAGAATATCTTATATAATGTCTTAATACCATGCCAACCACTAATATATAACCATATTATAATCACAAAAATCCGGATCAAATACATATAAGCATTACAGCATCCGGGTCAAAGCCCTATAAGAATTACAGTGTGGGACTGGGCAGAGCCCGCTCTATATAAGCATTATAGTATGGGACTGGGTTGAACCCACTCAATATCCACATTACAAATTATAAGTGTGCATGTGTCGAGGCCAATCCCAATATATAAGCATTTTATCATGGAACACAAGTCCTATTATACAGCATGGATATCACAATATCACATCATAAATCTCAAGGGTTAACTATGACAATTACCATTTGTCTTTTATATACCACTTTTAATTAAATCATAATTGATTAATTGTCATAACAATAATAAATAATCCATATCTTAGGGATTCTATATCAATCAATCACCTAGGGTCACATGTCATGCTAGACACACATTAAACCATTATCCAATTAAATTATATTCAGGGTTCTCTCACCCCACATGTAGACATAAGCTAGGATAGAATACAATTGAAAATAAAGGACTCCAAGGAATGATTCCATTCATTACTTAATTGATTTGGGCACATGTTACGTTAGGGCAATCACAATATTGCATAAAAATGGAAATTGTCAAACCATAGGGTTAGGATTTAGGCCCACTATATTAAATTATGATCCAAAAATGATTCCAATGGAAAACTCCCATGAGGAATAAGGTTTGAATGATCTCCAAGAGAATCCTAGATCAAAATAGATCAAGATCAAAACCAACAATGCACATGGTCAAAGGATTTCACCATAACAGTTGGATAACTAAGGAAGAGAATGGAGAAACTAGACCAAAACCACTTATCAGGGATCAAAGGTGTTATCAGGATGTCCAGAAGGAAGGTTGGAACTCCAAAATCTCCTAGAAGGTTCCATAGTGTCGAGAAAAGATGCTAGTAGTGGGATAGAAAGAAATTTCAACTGCAGATCATACTTTAAAATAGTAGGTCAAGGAATTACATGACGTGTGATGTAGTTACACATCATGTAAATCTTTTTAATGGGATATGAAAAAAACCATTGGATTGTATTATTTTATTAAAACAACAGAACATTACATGATGTGTAATCCATTTACATAATGTGTAAATTTTCTGAAGATGGTTTTCAACCCATTTTTCTTTAAACAACCCAAACCCCCTTTAAAGTTTCTCATCTTTCTAAGAACCCATGAAACACTTAACTCATTTATACCAAGACTCCTTTAATTCAAACAAACATACATCCATGAAATTTAAGACATTTTCACCAACAAATCCCTCTAAGTGGATCCACTCTGGTTTTCCCAAGTTTGGTTTAAAGACAAGGAAAAACTTACCTAAAATAAAAAAAATAACTAAAAACTCAAAGAGAGTCATACCTAGATTAATATGGGATCTTAAAATATGTCGGCCTATGAATATCTAGGTTTCAATCTATGTTATACCTTATTGGATTTATAATGGAACTAGTTATGTAAATTAAAATCCTTTATAATAGTTTGTAAATATAATTTGATTAAACAAATCATATCCTCTGAGAGTGTCCAACTATGTGAACAGTAAGGGCCCAACCACCATGCACCAGAATGATGGTTATGATATACTTGACCAACTCTTTTTGGGTTTGTTACCCCTGGATTCATCTATTCCAAAAACACTTCCACTTATAGTATCCATACAGGGATGTATTTCTAGGAAAACCACATAATCCATAATTTACCAAAACGTTGGGATGCTATCCTCTACTTAGACTCATCCTTAGACTTTTATCAAAGGTTTTTGCTAAATTTATCTAAAATAATCTCCAAAAACAATTAAAACCTCCTCTAATACCAATTAAAGTGAACTAATCTAAACATGTCATAAATAATACATTTATTTCATGATTTAAATAATATATATCACAATAGTCACACAAACCAAGGACCAAACACTACTGGAAATCTAGGTTATACCAATGGTTCTATACTAATAGTTTATAAAACCATTAGTATAGGAACCCTATACCAATATTTTGGGAAAACAGTTGGTATAGGTATGGTATAGGTAACCTATATCCATGGTTTGACAAAAACTGTTGGTATAGGTAATGTTTTTGGGCACCTATACCTATAGTTTGGTCAAATTGTGGATATAGGTAATGTTTCCAGGCACCTATACCCATGGTTTGGGTGAACCGTTGGTATAGGTTGGCCCATTATTTTTTTATAATAATAACAATAATAATAAATACTTTAATCTAAATAATTTTATATATATATATATATATATTAATATAAGAACATAAAATGTGTTATAGGATAATGGTAAAGGCATTGGAGTATAAATGTAAGTTTTTGGGATCAATTCCCAATGGTGGGTTTTTTTAATAAAGAATCTATACCCATGGTTTGACCAAACCGTGGGTATAGGTTGGCCCATTATTTTTTCATAATAATAACAATAATAATAAATAATTTAATATATATATATATAATAACATAAAATGTGTTGTGGGATAATGGTAAAGTCATTGGAGTATAGGAGGAAGGTGATTGGATCAATTTCCAGTGGTATAATTTTTTTAATAATGGAATTATACCCACGGTTTGACCAAACCGTGGGTATAGGCCTTTCCATTGAAATTTTCTATACCAACAGTTTGAGAACCATGGGTATAGGTGATTTATACTAACAGATTGATCAAACCATTTTTATAGGTCTATACCAACAAAAAATCACCCCCACGGTTCTTTAAGTCATTGGTATAGCCTATATCAATGGTTTGAGGGGTTATACCAATGATTCCAAACCATTGGTAAAACCTTTTTTCAGTAGTGGAAAGGTTTATTATCTTCGAAATTAGCTACATAAACATATTATTTATTACACTTGTGAACATTTTTCCATATTCAAGCTCCTTTATACCCCTTTATAGATATGTCACAAGTTATAATCATCTTCATAACCTGGGTATTGGAAAAATAATAAAGATGTGAGCTAAAATTCTTATTAAAGGAAAACATATCATAACCTGAAGGTAAGCATAAGGTATATATAAATATTATAATATATGATCAAAAGACCTTGCATGATAATCATAAAACATATTAGAGTAACATAATATTTTAAAAGGATCATTAAGTAAGCATAAAAAATATGACCTGGCTCAAAACACATCTCAATATTCATATAACATGTGTCCATGACATAAAAGTGAGGAATACTTTAAAAATATTCCATAATATTGAAAACATGGAATTTTATAGAAATGAAATGTGTCTTGAAAATTTATCATAACATGATGAATAACTTATAAATTTTTCACAAGCATAATCATAGGAAAATGTATGTGATAAAACTCATTATGGCCTAGCTTATGTGAACAAACTCATTATGTCCGCACCAAAAAATGTGAGAAAACTCATCATGCCCACACCTATGTGAAAAAACTCATTATTTCCAAGCCTGACTATCTCATGATAAATAAACTTAAACCAATGAATTTGAGGGTGATATAGTTCCCCAACCATCATCATCCATATATATATGTTCCATTTAAAATCAATCATCATCATATCTTAAATAACCCATTGAAAAAAATTGGTTTCTTAAACTTATCATTTAACATGAACTTAAGAAATAATAGGATATCAAAATCACATTTCCAAAAGGATTCATGAAATAATAACATATAAATGATGGTAAAAAATCACTTTATTATATGTGGTTCATTTGAATAATGAAAACTAAATCATGAAAATAGTTTTTTTAACATTTTGTATTCATCATTGTAAAATTCATAGTTACGAGTCCATTTTTAAATAATCTCCTTTATTTCCAAGGAAAATGAAAATAATACCTTTCATGAGAATTAATTTTGTTCAATAATTATTTTTTCCAATAAATAAGGATATAATATCATTTAAAATGGAAATCCTTGAAAAAAATGAAGTTTAATAAGGAATTATATAACTCAAAGAAATGGATTTTGAGTTACCAAGTCTCTTAACTTTAGCCTTGATTTCCACAAAAGTGATTTAAACTCATGTATCATAAATATAAACATTTTAATTAACTATTTAAAAACCTCACTCATATAAATTTCCATTTATAATCCTCATTAATAACCATTCTCTTCATGCATTAGATTGTTGCAACCTCTTTACAACATCGGGTCTTAATTTCCTTAACCATTTGTGCACACTTTATAATATCAATATTGTTACACATTCTTTGATTACAGTATATATAATTTAAGATTATATAATATATAACTTATATTGATTTAAAAATCTTTTATGTCAATTCATAAGTGTTTTAGTTATGTTGTATGAAAATGGAATCGGAGTTAGCTTACTTCAGTGATTTTGGTGAATGAAAATGTTGATTTAATGATACATTAAATAATTAATAAAATATTTCCAGAATCATATAATAATAATTATTTTATTATAATATTATAATATTATTATTTTTCATGTTTTCATAGTCATCCATGAGATATTTTTATAGCGTCATTCATTTTGGTGGTTAAACTGACCCAAACTTGAACACGCTTTAACTCGATTGGTGAGTATGGATAAGGTGGTGTTTTTATAACATAATATCATTATAAAAAACCATAATGGTGTTATTTTTATTTTTTTGTGATTATGAACTATATTTTAGGTTTTTTTATAAATAATAAAAAATTATAAGAAAAAATAAAAAAATGATTCTTCATGGAGGCGGTAGTCCGCGCACATGCACGATTGATATCCCTTTATTTTTCTATATGGATGGAAATGAATAAATAAGGATTGTACCACTAATATAAAAACATATAAATATAATTATAATACTTAATTAATTATATCATTATGGTAATAAGATATTTTGAAGAGTAATATTAATAATAAAAACTTATGAAGGATATAATACTTATGTTGCATACTTGATCTTTCCTTGGAATACTCCTTAGAATTGAAGGGCATAGGCTAACTATGGGTGACCATGGGATTTTTTTTGTGGGAGAGGATTATATGGATAATAAAATTTCATAATTTAAAATATCAATTTGATGGTTATGTATAACTTTGAAGGGTGTAAGAGGTATCCTTTTATAAGTGGATAAAAGGGGCACTTTTGGAAACACTCATCATTTTTCAATAATGTCATGACACTATTCAAGGTTCAATGGATAAAAAATGGAAAAAAGTGGATTTTGGGGTATGTTTCATTCTATAAAGTATCATAAAATTTTTTACCCACATAATTGAAACATTTTATGGGGTTTTTACCATTAATTTTTTATTTACTCTTTCGCTTTTAAACTAGGTGACTAGTTTTTAACTAAGTGATTTTTTGTTTTATTAAAAATTTAACATAACTCATATAACAAAATTTGGGTGTTATGGAACAAAATTTAACATATATTTAATAAAATTTAATTTTTAAATATTATAAAATTAACTTTTAAATTAAAACAGATAACATGTAGAAAAAAACGTTTTAGTAAAAAAATGAAATTTTCACTATTATGGATTCTTAATCTTATTTAGTAATGATTAACAATTAAATATTTGTTATTATATTTATTTATGTTTTCATACATTATATTAGATTAATTATTTAAATTATTTAAATTTAATTAACTTGATATAAATTTCTTGATATTAATAAAACAAAAAATTTAACATAATTGTTTCAGCATTATTGTGGTAATTAGCATTAATCCTAATAATATAAATTTTATAATAAAAAATAAAATTGTTCATATTAAATAATATTAAAATAATTATCTCAAATATAATAATATTTTTATCAAATTAACTTTCTATGTGTACTGAAATTAATCTTAACGTTAACGCATGTAACGTGTAAAAACACGTTTTTGAACAAGTTTATTTTTAAGCAAAAAAGAATTATGATTAGGATAGAGTTATCAATTTCATTGATTATAAATAATTTAAAACAATTATTATTTTTAAATATTATTTATTTAAAAATAAAATAAATCAAAAAATTCATTTCATCAGGTTATAGTTAATTAAATAAAATAGTCAAAAAATGGTTTTCATTAAAACACTATATAAATTTTCAAAATGTTGAACATGGGTTTATAAATTAAAAATAGAATTTTAAAATGCCTCATTATAATTTATAATATATAATTTAATATTAAAATGTTGAAAAAAAAATTCAATGTATTCATATAATAAAATAAGTTCATAAAATTTATGAAATTTAATGAAATCGGTATTTTAACTATTTACCTAAAAATTAATTACTTCTAAAAAAATCTCAAAAATTAATCTTAATATAATATGACCATTATAAATCCAAAAATGGTGTTTAATTTTTCAAATTCACATCCTAAAATTTATAAATTTTATTTTTAATTAAAAATATAAAATATAGAAAAAAATGTCTTTATAGGAAAGTGATTGATTAACTATTATTAATTCTTTATTCATATAAAAATATATTATCCTTGAAAAAAGTAAATTTTAGGAAATATATTTCATTAGTAATTTAGTTTCACTAGTTTATTCGATGTTTAAAGTGAGATTTATTTTGTTTATATATATATATATATATTTATTTATATTTATATTTATTTATTTATTTTAATAATTCTCTTACAACTATTTATACATACCAATTCCACGGTTACCTTATAATAGTTAATATTTATTTGGTTTCGATGTTGATTTTAGATTAATCAATTGATCATAGTATTTAATTAAGGATGAAAAACTCATGTCGTTATAGGCAAAGTCTGATAAGTTATAGTTCTCTTATTTTTGGCAGTTATCCCTGTAGGATCCGGACGCAGAGGAAGCTCATGGGTGGATGTGCCCACTTGGCTTTTTGTCATTAGTAATGATCAATCCTGGATCAATACAATGATAAACTCTAGACTCCACGAATCGAATCATAGAAATAGACAAGGAAGAAGAATAGTCCCCGAATCCACAAAGGAGGATCATCATATGTTGGTTATAATTAATTTAATTAATTGAAAAGAATTACCTTGATGGAATTATTTCTTTGTTGATGTCTCTGGTCACGATCCGATGTGACTCGTTGTTGCGTCGTAGAATCTAAGTGTAGGATTCTTCTAGCGGTGATCCACACGTGCTCCACGTATCTCTGGACGTCGCTAAAAGAATCTCCGGGTGCTAGCATAGAGAAGCCTTTGCTTTCGTTGTCTGCCTTAGATCGCCTTGATCTGATGGAAGAGGATCTCTCTCAGTCTTGAGATCATTTTTAGAGAAAATAGTTCTTTCAATCTTGAGAGAATTCTCCAGAATTTTTGTGCACAACGATTCTCTGTGGAAAATTTTTGGGGTTGTGAGGATATTTATAACCAGGTTTGAGATTATAGTGTTATGAAAATAAATAAACGTGTTACGCATTTTATTTATTAAATTAACTCTTATTTAAAACCCCCATATCGAATGATTAATTCCTTGACATGCGCCCACACTGATTATAATAAATATCATTTAATAAAACGATATTATTTCCTCAAAATCCCGACTGGAAAAACTACACGGTGTGTAACCATTAATACACGGCGTGTACTTGTTTTCCATGAAAACTACACAGCATGTAATCATTAATACACGGCGTGTATATCTTGTTTTCATTTCCTTTCCAAAATGAAAACTACATGGTGTGTAATCATTAATACATGACGTGTACTTGTTTTCAAAATAAAAACTACACGGTGTGTAATCATTAATACACGGCGTGTACTTGTTTTCATTTTATTCTTCCTCCAACATTAAAATGATTTAGGCTTCCTTGAATAATTATTAAACCATGTATGGGAATAATCTTTATTCTACTTGAGATACTTGGATACACTTAGTGTGTGACCCTCTAGGACTCTTTCTCATTGTCATTAGATGGGCTTGCCTAAAGTCTAAGATTACTATCTAGCAATGGGTAAAGGCACCCAAGAGAAAGAAGTTGATGCCACATTGACGTGTCACCTCATATGAACGCTTACCATTTAATTTAATTCCTTTGTCTCAATATCTCCAATAAAGCGGGTTTCATGCTAGTGTCATTAACCCATGTGCTTGATTATTCTTTCTTTGACTGTCCATAATTGAACTCACTCATTCCTCACCATGGACATAGATTTGTTTAGGCTATATCAATTCCATCAAAGGTCCTGAGATATCTACTTATGTTATATAATATAAGAGACAAATCCTTTCTCGCATTATCTATTAATGTTGTATTACTCCTGACGCACCCAACGTATCCTACCTCGTTGCGAATAGTGTGTCATCACATTTTTCATCAATACATCTAAGTGCATGAGTTGTAATACCCATTAATAATAATCTTAAATTCTAAGGACCAATACATACTTCCACAGATAGGAACATCCAATGACACTATAAAATGTGTATTTCCTACTGGCGGGTCTCGTTCTCATAATATCCTCCTGGATATTACCAAGAGCGCACACCATGAGAAGGTGCCTCAAAGTTTTATGAGTCCTCACCCCTAATGGCCTGTATTATTTGGGTCCCTAAAATAACATCATTCGTCCATATAACATATATTCAAAAATAGTGTTATGGAACTTCCAGGTTCTCATCATAGTAGGGATCCTCTATGACCCTTTAATGCAACAGCTATCCTTAGGACATTATCACATGCATTGTCACGCAAAAGAACAATCAAGATGTGATAAGGATTTTATTAATGAATAAATTACAAATTAGTTGGTTCTAGGCCACCAACTACAACAGACTCCCACTTGGACTAGAGCCAACTACTAACAACCTTTAACCCTCTAGCTCTCACATGATATTCATACTTCTCCTGAGATAGGCCTTTAGTCATGGGGTCTACCATGTTCTCTTCCATGGATACTCTGCTCACTACAACTTCACCCCTTTGATAGAAATCCCTCAAGAGGTGATACTTTTAGATTATGTGCTTTGTTCATTGATGTGACCTTGGTTTTTTCGCAAGAGTCACCGCTGCAGTATTATCACAATACAACGTGATAGGATCTTTACTGCTAGGCACCACATCAAGCTCCTAGACAAATTTATGAATCCATATGGCTTCCTTGGCTACATCAGAAGCCGTTATATATTCGGACTCCACTGTAGAATCTGCGAAAACTGTCTGTTTTGAACTCTTCTAGCTCACAGCTCCTCCATTAAGACAGAAAACATATCCAGATTGCGACTTCAGGTCATTCTGATCAGTCTGAAAACCAGCATCATCATACCCTTTGATGACAAGCTCCTCGTCTCCTATATACACTAGGAACATATCCTTAGATCTTCTTAGATACTTAAGGATAGTCTTAACAGCAGTCCAATGTTGTTCTCCTGGATCTGCTTGATATATGCCTACCATGCTTAGTGCATAGGCAACATCAAGCCTGGTACATAACATGGCATACATGATGTATACTATAGTCGAAGCATATGGGATCTTACTCATTCTATCTTTATCATGTTGTGTTTTGGGACACATTTTCTTAGAAAGATGTAAGCCATGTGACACTGGAACCAATCCCCTATTGGATTGTTCCATACTAAATCTCTTTAGTATCTGGTCAATGTATGTACCCTGACTTAGTCCAAGCATCCTCTTGGATCTATCACAAATGATCTTGATCCCTAGAATGTAGGCTACTTCACCCAAGTCCTTCATGGAGAAACACTTGTTCAACCAGTCCTTAACTGACTGTAAGACTAGTACATCGTTTCTAATAAGCAATATGTCATCAACATATAATACTAGGATAACGATCGAATTTCCATTAAACTACTTATAAAAACATGTCTCACATTCATTCTTAATGAAACCAAATTCCTTTATGGCTTTATCAAATCGAATATTACATGACCTGGATGCTTGCTTAAATCCACAAATGGATTTTTGAAACTTGAAAACCTGTTTGGCTTCACCTGGTATCACAAACCCTTCTGGTTGTGTCATATAGACAACTTCCTGAAGGTTCTCATTAAGGAATGTCGTTTTGAAATCCATCTGCCAAATCTCATAGTCATGGTAAGCTACTATGGAAAGTATGATTCTTATGGATTTAAACATGGAAACCAGCAAGAAGTTTTCATCATAGTCAATTCCTTGACGTTGTCTAAATCCTTTAGATACTAGCCTTGATTTATAGGTGCTAACTTGACATTCCATGTCCAGTTTTCTCTTGAATACTCATTTGCATCCAACAGGCTTTACATCAACTGGCTCATCGACCAGAACCTAGACTTAGTTCTGATAAATGGAATCCATCTTAGAATTCATAGATTCTAGCCATCTTGCAGATTCTGAGATTTCTAATGCTTCCTTTTAGGAGATAGGTTCATCATTGTCCAGCAATAATGATTCACCATCCTTGGTGACTAGGAAACCAAATCTCTCTGGTTCCCTTACCTCTCTTGATCTCCTACACAGTACTTGTGTTTCTGGAACCTCTTCCACGGGGACCTGTGGAACTTGTTCCTGTAATAACTCCTGTGTATAGTGACCCAAAGCTTAACGTACATAGACATTACATTACTTTTTCAGAATACTTAATACATAAGAAGAACCAACACTCAAGGACTGTAATAGTTTAGTGTCTTTGGAAACTCGGAACATAATCTTCTAATCATGGTGAAATATCTTCAACATATCCCATAAAGATATTCCCCTTTTTGTTTTCTTACCTAAAACCTTTATTTAAATCCTGGGGAAAAGAAAACATAAAAAAGGGTAATCTAAAATGCTCAGTAAGGGTAAGAATGGAGAAAATAAAACAAATCATATACATTTGAACTTAAAAACATGAACATAATGTTTAAACATCAAGATCTTGAGCAATGACATAAAACATGTCAGTACGTAAGGCATAGATCATAATGGGACATCAATCATGATAAAATAGCATGGGAATAAAACATGTAATTGTGGAAACCATTAATCACATGTTATGATTTCCATAGTAGCCAAGGAATTGCTGCCAAGACCATCTTAGTGGACAAAGTCCCTTTTTGAATCAAGTTCACTCCTCGTTTCAGTCCTGTAACACTGAACTGGATTAACTTACCATTCCATCCATGTCTATCTCATGAGATATAAATCTTTAACCAATGCATTAGATGGAGATATAGGTCCCACCCATATCATAATGAAATCATTCTTAATTGTTCCACAAAATAAACTTAAAACATTCATCATAACCCAAAGAATAAAATGGGTTTCATAAACATCATCTCATCATAACATAATACATATAAAACAAATGGATATAATTTCATCATAAGAGAAGTAAAACCATATAAATCATAGATACATTATACTTTAAACATACACATATGAAATAATGTCATCTTATATGGAAAATGGTTTTGATAAAACACTTGAAATGAATTCTTGAGAAAAATATCCTTTCTTCTTCAAAATCATTTTCTTTTCACAAAATTCCATGAAATATTAAAACAAAAGTATTTTTTTGAAAATAGTCATAAAATTTTGTAGAGTAAACTTCGTTGAAATAAGTTGTTATGAAACCGTAAAAAACCATTAACTCTGTATAAGTTAAAAATAACATTCTTCTCGTACTTTTGACGGAAAAGTCAAAAAGTACCTTGTATGGTAATCAAAAGAAAGATTCCTTACATACCATGTAGTAAAAGTAAAAAATGGGTAAAAAAGACTTTAAACATACATTAAACCATTTTTAGAAAACAGGTACATGGATAATAAATATAACCCCAGTAAATACTTACGAATAAACAATCTCGGATAAAAACAAGATTGGAGAAGTTATCCCTTACCTTAGGTCTGATATCCTTCGTACGTATCCGAACCTCCTGTATAATGATTTAAATAATGTCATTGACTTATTACAGAATCATATTCATTGTTATGATATCATATATGGTTCACTTATGACTTTATATTACCCGTTCTTTTGTAAATTCCATGTTAAAGGAGTGTTTTGGGTAAAATCGTTTCATTTATCGTACGTGTTTCGACATGTTGTTCTTGATATTATTACTTATATCCTGATTTACTTAATTAAAAAATGTAAAACATGATTTATATATAATATATATTCAGAATATAAATATATATGATAGATCGATAAATGGAATGAAATACACCGTTCATTGAGACGGTAGGCCATGCGTACGCATGAACGCTGTTTTCGTTTCCTTATTGAATTAAATGGAATTAAGTAAATGAAACATATATGTTCATAAATCTAGTATAATTATTATGTAATATCTTTAATGATTATTTATTATATATACTTTATAATCGTACTTGAATGGTTAATCATGGAAAATGAATCTCATCCCGTTCGTGGAGATGGTAGTCCGTACGTACGCACGAACAATGATATCATTCCCATGATCATGGAATTGTATTTAAGTGTTTGTATAATATTTCAGAATAAATATAACTTTACAATAATCATATATAGTTATTTATTTACACCATTATACTCATCCAAGTAAGGTGGTGGTGGAAAACAGATTACACCACGGCGTGGAGACGGTATTTCGTACGTATGCACGTGCAGTGATTTCATTTTCCGTAGGATGGATAGAAGATGAAATTGGTTTGTTTCATATTTATAATAATATATTAGTATATTAGTGATACTGATGTTATTAATTTATGATTAAACAAATATAGAAGAAGAAGTATAAGAAGAAATAAATTAGAAAGAATCGGTAAAGGATATTACCTCTTCTTTGACGCGCCTCTTCTTAACCTCCTCTTAAGGCACTAGGGTTGGTCTTTTGAGGAGACCATAACCTCTATAATGTTTCTAGGGAATATTATAAGGGAAATTGGCAGGGGTTTTCCGAGATTCAAGGCTCAAAAGGGTGTGAATAGAAGAGGGAAGGGGTGCCCTTTTTATAAGGGAGGAGAGGCGCACCTTTGGAAAAACTTAAAATATTATTTTATAATAAATTCATATTCAGTTTATAATAGCTCAAAATTAATTTATTTCAAATATAAAGTTGGATTTGGTATAAATCATCCCAACCAATAGGTTTTAGACAAGTTTAGGTTACTATTTTAACCTTATCATTTAGATTTAACTCTAAGTTAAATAATTTAACTTTTACCGTGTCTTCTTGTTTTCTTACACTATATGGTTAATAAAATTACTATAACAAGAAAAAAGAACCCCAAGTGGTTCATTATTAATATATATAACCTTTTCTAAGTCATTGTCCTAACCTTAGATTTTTATGAATATAATAACAATTAATAATATAATATTTGTTTTAAAAACTATTTTATGTCAATTTTAACACTATTTGGTAATTGATTTTTTTGAAAATTATAACAACATGATTAGTTAGAAAAAATTTAATTTAATCAATACTAACATGTCATATTAACCTATAAAATTATTTTAATTCATAAAAAGTCTCAAATTACATTTATTTGGGTATTTATAACATCAATTATGTTAATATTTCATTAATAAGGTAATTACTGCATCATCATTGTGTTATAAATAAATTAAATAATTTAATGTATAAAAATTTTAAATAAAATACCATTATGTAGGAAATATTTTTATCTTTCTAATTAATATTTATAGTCGAATTTATCTTATGTATAACCCTATATTAAAAATGTTTTAGTTATTAAACTTTTATTTTAACCGTTTTAACTCTTCTTTAAATAAAATAATAATAAGTGTCCTAATCTAATCCAAGTGGACATAAAGGGTAATATTTTATTACTAATGTTTTTTTGGTCTAATTACACTTATCCAATAGAATTAGGACATGTTTTAGGGTAATAATAATATCATTTTTACCCTTAATTAATCTATTTACTTTTAACCGTGGTAAATAAAAGTAAGAAGCTACTATTCAATAAAAATTATTTTTATCTTATTGAACCACATTTTACTACTTGATATTAACCGTTTCTCTCGTATTTTCGAAATTCCACTCACAGAAGCGGTAAAATTAAGTTTTATGTAGATTTTCAAATTCTCCTAGAAGGTGGGTAAAAGACGATGAAATGTTCAATAAAATTTTTATATATCTAAAATTATTCTAAAATGACTCAAATGATTTACATTGAACTTATATAGTTATTATGTATCAATTTTGACTTAAAATAAATTTAAATAAAATAAATAATTATTTAAATAAAAATTCGGGTTTTAAATAGTAACCCGGTGTTTTCACTATTCATTAAAAATTGAAAGTTTTCAGAAAAATACCAAAAATTCACCCTAGGCTAATTTCAATATTCCGAATCCAAAAATGAAGTCCATTTTGAAAGATAAAATTTATAAAATTTTAAAAAGTGAGTATTACTATTCATAACGGCTAGTTCATAATAATATTATAATAATATCTTGTTTAGGGAAACTTGGTATTGCGTACTACACACGCTATCAAAGAAGGTCTTGATTGCATGTAATGAAAGCCAAGTCAGGCCTGCGTGTAGTGAAAGCTCCGTTTGGTGTTGCGTATAACATAATCAAAACTTATTTCATTTATACATTAAACAAAATCTATACTTAATGTTGCATAAAATAATTTCCACAAAACGAACTTGAAATTGTGTGTAACACGAGCAAAGAATGGTGTTGTGTATACTGTAAGCTAATACGATGTTGCATATAGTACAATCTGATCTTAGTGTATTGTATAATAGAATACATCAAAGAAACTAAAAAATAATATATCTCATAAAATCTCGGGGTGTTACATTTTACCCCCCTTAAAATGAATTTCGCCCTCGAAATTCGTCGGGGTTATAAATCATTTACTACTTGAAAGTTTCAGTCATAGAAACCCACATCGTAAAAAGGAATACTAAATCATCATTTTAAAAAGGAAATTTGGAAACAAAATGGATACCCAAAGTAACTCATCACTTGGGTTTCCACATAGGAGTATATAGGTGAAAATATGGATATGGAAGAGAAATCTAACCATCAATTTTTGATGGAGAGTGGTAGAGAACATGGCTATGAAAAATCCAACAATCGTAAAGACGTAAATTTGTGATGATCTAAGGTACCATATGATTCATCGTATATGAGAGTACTAGGACAACATTTTTGGTTTCCAAGATCATTTCCCTAACATTGATGAACTTTTACATAATGAGAAATACTTACTTGATTTCAGTGTAATGTCATCATCGGTCATTCCATGAACAATTTCCACTTAATCTCTATTTAAAGAAATGAAGCTGAATTTTTCATTCAGGAAGTGTTAGCAGATCATGCGATATAATGATAAGTCATCCCATCTATTTCTATCACAAAAAGGTTAGCATAAGTTATTAAATATACATAAGTCCATCTATAGTGAGATTAATCATATATGATTCCAACAATAGACTTATACTTCATCTATCATATTTATTAATAAAGTAAAACTAGTTCCTACTAACCAGGGACTTCCTATAGGCCAGTGGTAGGTGACAAAGGCCTATCGCACTTCGGTTGTGGGTTCGATTCCCACAGCCTTGTCCGACGCGACGGGTTGTCGACCATCCTACAGGTTGTCCTTTTTCTAAAACTACATTATTATAACATCTCATCAATAATATCAAAAAAAATTCTATCCTTAAACAATACTAACTTATATCCAACATAATTCATTCCAATCTTTAGGCTTATCTAAAATACTTCTATCCAATCTTATAGTATAAAGAGAACGATTACTAGAAATGTCATCAAACAAGCGTGTGAATACCATTATTTATCCCCCATATATCATACGATATATCTTGTTGGTCACATTCCAAACATGTGAATATCTTAATCATGTATTCTCTTAAAAAATGAATACCCATTGAACCTTAGTGAAAACATGAATGCTATCAAAAGTTAACTCTTTCCACATACCAAAATCCCAAAATTTCTATATACTCAAACCATGATATCAGTCATGAGCTCATTTAATTTTCTCTTTATCCCTTCATTATGCGCATATCATCTTCTTTCCAAAAATATTTCAATCACTTTTCATGGTTACCGGTACCATATAACTATTGAAAACCAATACATAGATATTCCAAAATTCCACAATACCATAAATGATATTCCATGATACTATTTTGAAATCCCATTACATAAACACTTAATCATTACACAACATCATTTCCATACTCAACATCAAAAATAGTGATTGCATGTGACTTCCCTTTATCCTTTGACTTAAGAGGTTGCTCACATTTATCATCATTAACCCTTGGATTAGGGCATTCATTAGCATAATGCCCTATTTCCTTGCACTTGAAGCATTGAAGTGTTGGTGGTGCGTTCTCTACAGTATTTTCTTTATTCACATCATTAGAAACCCTTTTTCCATTACTTCGACACTCAGCTTCTCGATGGCCTTCTTTTCCACACTTAAAACATTTTCTAGTCCCTTTAAGACAATCTCTACCATGCTTCTTTCCACACTTTTAGCATAAAGAAACATCCATCTTCTTTTCACCATTATTCTGATATTTCTCCTTGAACTCCATCTTTCGTTTCTTTTCAAAACCATGATATGGATATGTTACACCAACTTCTAGTTCTACATTGATAGTACAACGCACAATTTCTTCATAGTTACTGAAGTCTCTTATAGTTAATGCCCTTCGAAGACTTGGTTTTAAGCCACTGAAGAATCGATCAAATTTACTTTCAGGTTGGACGATAAATCCAGATGTATACCTTGCAAGTATTGTAAAATTCACTTCGTATATACCAATAGATTCATCATCCTTCTACTTAAGCTCAAGGAACTCCTTTTCCATCTTTTTTCGAATAATACGAGGGAAGTTCTTACTGAAAAACAAGTTCTTGAACTCGTCCCATTCCATGGATTCAATTTCATCTTGGGGCCTTGTATTCTTAATTAGAGTCCACCATTGATCTACTTCACCTTATAAATAGTAAATAGACAGAATGAATTTTTCATGTTCTAAACAGTGAAGTATGGAAAATATCTTTTCAATGGTACTGATCCATTGTTTAGCAACAAGTGGATTAGAAGGCCCACTGAAAGAAGGTGGGTGTTGCCTCATGAAGGACTCAATAGAATATTTTTCCCTTTTCTGCTCATTTGTAAGTCCAAAATGATTCATAGATTGTGTAAGTATAGCAATAATATTTTTCACTCCATCTCCCATGACATTGATTTGTTCAGGATGACAATCATTGCATTGTCCATTACATTGATCAACACGGTTCCTTCGGGTTCCAGCCATCGTCTAAAACTCAAAAATAATAGTGTGAGTGGAAAAAATCATGCTAGGGAAAACAACATAATAAATGGGGAGTACCTTCAATATCTAACATCTTAGGTTTAATTCTAACATCGTTAGCACAATTCTAGGACTATAAACTATACGTATACTTAACCTTAGGGACATCCCTAGACATACCTTAGAAATATCTCTAGGGATCTCACTAAAGTTATCGTATCCTAGTTTCCAAAGGTTAACTAAACTTTTCCTCTAATACCAACTGTAGAGACCCAAAGCTTGACATACATAGACATTACATTACTTTTGCGGAATACTTAATACATAACAAGAACCAACACTCAAGGACCGTAATAGTTTAGTGTCTTTGGAAACTCGGAACATAATCTTCTAATCGTGGTGAAAGATCTTCAATATCTCCCATAAAGATCTTTCCCTTTTTGTTTTCTTACCTAAAACCTTTCTTTAAATCCTGGGGAAAAGAAAACATAAAAAAGGGTGAGCTCAAATGCTCAGTAATAGTAAGCATGGAGAAAATAAAACAAATCATATACATTTGAACTTAAAAACATTAACATAATGTTTAAACATCAAGATCTTGAGCAATGACATAAAACAAGTCAGTACGTAAGGCATAGATCATAATAGGACATCAATCATGATAAAATAGCATGGGAATAAAACATTTAATTATGGAAACCATTAAGCACATGTTATGATTTCCATATTAGCCAAGGCATTGCTGTCAAGACCATCTTAGTGGACAAAGTCCCTTTCTGAATCGAGTTCACTCCTCGTTTCAGTCCTGTAACACCGAATCGGATTAACATACCGTTCCAGCCATGTCTATCTCATGAGATATAAATCATTACCCAATACATTGGATGGAGATATAAGTCCCACCCATCTCATAATGAAATCATTCTTACTTGTGCCACAAAATAAACTTAAAACACTCATCATAACCCAAAGAATAAAATGGGTTTCATAAACATCATCTCATCATAACATAATCCATATAAAACAAATGGATATAATTTCATCATAAGAAAAGTAAAACCATGTAAATCATAGAGACATTATACTTTAAACATACACGTATGAAATAATGTCATCTTAGATGGAAAATGGTTTTGATAAAACACTTTAAATGAATTCTTGAGGAAAATATCCTTTCTTCTTCAAAATCATTTTCTCTTCACAAAATGCCATGAAATATTAAAATAAAAGTATTTTTTTTCAAAATATTCATAAAATTTTTTAGAGGAAACTTCATTTAAATAATTCGTTATGAAACTGTAAAAATCCATTCACGCCGTATAAGTTAAAAATAACATTCTTCTCGTACTTTTGTCAGAAAAGTCAAAAAGTACCTCGTATGGTAATAAAAAGAAAGATTCCTTACATACCATGTAGTAAAAGTCAAAAATGGGTAAAAAATACTTTAAATATACATGAAACCATTTTTAGAAAATAGATACATGAATAATAAATATAACCCCACTAAATACTTACGAATAAACAATCTTAGATAAAAATGAGATTGGAAAAGTTATCCCTTACCTTAGGTCTGATATCCTTCGTACGTATCCAAACCTCCTATATAATGATTTAAATAATGTCATTTAATTATTACAGAATCATATTCATTGTTATGATATCATAATTGTTTCACTTGTGACTTTATATTATCCATTCTTTTGTAAATTTCATGTTAAAGCAACGTTTTGGGTAAAATCGTTTCATTTATCGTACGTGTTTCGACATGTTGTTCTTGATATTATTACTTATATCCTGATTTATTTAATTACATAATGTAAAACATGATTTATATATAATATATATTCAGTATATAAATATATATGATAGATCGATAAATGGAATTAAATACACCGTTCATGGAGATGATAGGCCGTGCATACGCATGAACACTGTTTTCATTTCCTTATTGAATTAAATGGAATTAATTAAATGAAACATATATGTTCATAAATCCAGTATCATTATTATGTAATATATTTCATGATTATTTATTATATATACTTTATAATCATACTTGAATGGTTAATCATGGAAAATGAATCTCATCGCGTTCGTGGAGACGGTAGTCCGTACGTACACACGAACGATGATATCATTCCCATGATCATGGAATTGTATTGAAGTGTTTGTATAATATTTCATAATCATTATCACTTTAAAATAATCATATATAGTTGTTTATTTACACCATTATACCCATACAAGTAAGGTGGTGGTGGAAAACAGATTACACCACGGCGTGGAGACGGTATTTCGTACGTACGCACGCGCGGTGATATCGTTTTCCGTAGGATGGATAGAAGCTGAAATTGGGTTGTTTCATATTTATAATAACATATCAGTATATTAGTGATACTGATGTTATTAATTTATGATTAAACAAATAGATAAGAATAAGTAGAATAAGAAATAAATTGGAAAGAATTGGTAAAGGATATTACCTCTTCTTTGACGCGCCTCTTCTTAACCTCCTCTTAAGGCACTAGGGTTGGTCTTTTGAGGAGACCAGAACCTCTATAATGTTTCTATGGAAGATTATAAGGTAAATGGTCAGGGTTTGGACGAGATTCAAGTCTCAAAAGGGTGTGAAGATAATAGGGAAGGGGTACCCTTTTTATAAGGGAGGAGAGGGGCACCTTTGGAAAAACTTAAAATATTATTTTATAATAAAGTCATATTCAGTTTATGATAGCTCCAAATTGATTTATTTAGAAGATAAAGTGGGTATGGGTCTAAATACTCTCAACCAATAGGTTTTAGACAAGTTTAGGTTACTATTTTAACCTTATCATTTAGATTTAACTCTAAGTTAAATAATTTAACTTTTACCGTGTCTTCTTGTTTTCTTACACTATATGGTTAATAAACTTACTATAAAAAGACAAAAGAACCCCAAGTGGTTCATTATTAATATATATAACCTTATATAAGTCATTTGGATGAACCTTATATTTTTAGGAATATAATAACAATTAATAATATAATATTTGTTTTAAAAACTATTTTATGTCAATTTTGACACTATTTGGTAATTGATTTTTGTGAAAATTATAACAACATGATTAGTTCTAAAAATGTTAATTTAATCAATACTAACATGTCATATTAACATATAAAATTAGTTTAATTCATAAAAATTCTCAAATTACATTTATTTGGGTATTTATAACATCAATTATGTTAATATTTCATTAATAAGGTAATTATTGTATCATCATTGTGTCATAAATAAATTAAATCATTTAATGTCTAAAAAATTTAAATAAAATACCATTATGTATGAAATATTTTTATCTTTATAATTAATATTTATAGTCGAATTTATCTTATGTATAACCCTATATTAAAAATGTTTTAGTTATTAAACTTTGATTTTAACCATTTTAACTCTTCTTTAAATAAAATAATAATAAGTGTCCTAATCTAATCCAAGTGGACCTAAATGGTAATATTTTATTCCTAAGGTTTTTTTGTTCTAATTAAACTTATCTAATAGAATTAGGACATGTGTTAGGGTAATAATAATATCATTTTTACCCTTAATTACCCTATTTACTTTTAACCGTGGTAAATAAAAGTAAAAAGTTACTATTCACCAAAAATTATTTTTATCTTATTGAACCACATTTTAATCCCTGATATTAACCGTGTCTCTCGGATTTTAGAAATTCCACTCACAGAAGCGGTAAAATTAAGTTTTATGTAGATTTTCAAATTCTCCTAGGAATTGGGGACGGTGAAAATTTCAATAAAATTTTTATATATCTAAAATTATTCTAAAATGACTCAAATTAATTACATTGAACTTATATAGGTATTATGTATCAATTTTGACCTAAAATAAATTTAAATATAATAAATAATTATTTAAATAAAAAGTCAGTTTTTAAATAGTAACCCAGTGTTTTCACTATTCATCAAAAATTGAAAGTTTTCAGAAAAATACCAAAAATTCACCCTAGGCTAATTTCGATATTCCTAATCCAAAAATAAAGTCCATTTTGAAAGATAAAATTTCAAAAATTTCAAAAATTGGGTATTACTATTCATAACGGCTAGTTCATAATAATATTATAATAATATCTCATTTAGTGAAACTTGGTATTACGTACTACACACGCTATCGAAGAAGGTCTTGATTGCGTGTAATGAAAGCTAGGTCAGGGCTGTGTGTAGTGAAAGCTCTGTTTGGTGTTGCGTATAACATAATCAAAACTTATTTCATTTATACATTAAACAAAATCTATACTTAATGTTGCGTAAAATAATTTTCATAAAACGAACTTGAAATTGTGTGTAACACGAGCCAAGAATAGTGTTGCGTATACTGCAAGCTAATACGGTGTTGCGTATAGTACAAGTTAATCTTGGTGTAGTTTATAATAGAAGACATCAAAGAAATTAAAAAATAATATATCTCATAAAATCTCAGGGTGTTACACTGTGTATCTTGAGCATCAACTTCGTTGAAGTCAATCTTTATCCCACTATCCCTTTTGAGGATGCGCTCCCTCTCAAGAAAGACAGCTTGTCTGGCGACAGTCACTTTCTTATCTTGAGGTTTATATAGGGAATATCCTTTTGTTTCCTTGTTATTTCCTATAAAGATACACCTCATGCCCTAGGGTGCAAGTTTGTTTCCTGATAAAGCCTTAACAAATGCCTCGCATCCCCATACACGTGTATGCGACAAAATGGGTTTCTTTCCATTCTATAACTCGGATGGAATTACATTTGTCGCCTTAGTTGGTACTCAGTTTAATGTGTATGCTACAGTTTGTAATGCATATCCCCAAAAGGATAATGGAAGATATACATGACTCATCATCGACCTCACCATGTCCAACAAGGTGCGGTTCCTCCTTTCACTAACACTGTTCCACTGTGGTGTACAAGGAGTGAGCTGAGATAGAATCCCAGACTCCCGTAGAAGATCGATGAACTCTTGGTTCAGATATTCTCCACCTCGATCCGATTGAAGTTTCTTTATCTTCTTACCAAGCTGATTTTCTACTTCATTATTGAATTCCTTAAATTTATCTAAGGCTTCTGACTTATACCTCATTAAGTATACATAGCCATATCTACTCAAATCATCAATAAAAGTAATGAAGTAATAATATCCACCTCTAGATTCTACTGGAAATAGTCCACACACATCCGTGTGCACCAATCCTAGAAGCTCTGTGGCCCTTTCACCTTGTCCACCGAAGGGCGGCTTGGTCATTTTTCCTTGTAAACAAGCATGACATCTATCAAGTGGTTTTAGCTTAGTAGAGTCCAAATAACCATCTTGGTAGAGCTTTGTCGAGCGCTTTTCGTTTACATGACCGAGAAGGTGATGCCACAACTAGGTGATGTATGATTCATGTGAGTTTGTTTCGTTATCGATTGCCAACACTTGGTTTTCGTAATTTAATACATACAAACCATTATTTAAATGTGCCATACCATAACATATGTTGTTCTTATAAAAGAGACAACCCTTATTTCCAAACTTGAAAATAAATCCATCTATATCCAAACAAGATACAAAAATTATGTTCTTGGTAACACTAAGCACATAATAACAGTTATGTAAAACCAAAATCATCTCAGTTGGCAATGAGAGGTGGTAATCACCAATGGCTAATGCAGCCATCCTCGCACCATTGGCAGCTCGAAGATCCACCTCTCCTCTAGAAATCTTTCTAAATCTACTTGGTTCCTGCATTTGAATACAGATGTGAGCCCCATAAGCTGTATCTAATACCCAATGTGTAGAAATGGAAAGATTGCACTCAATAACGAATACTCCTTTAGTGTCCCCACGCTTCTGGGTGTAGTTCCTCTTCCAGTGGCCTTGCTTGCCACATGCAAAACATACTGCCTTCCGTTCCTTGCCCTGCCTCTGGATCTCCCCCTTCTTGGAGGGATAGAACTCAGGGGCTTCAGACCGTTTATAAGTCTTTGGCCCCTTTGTCTTGTCCTTCCTTTTCTTATTCACCATAAGGAATGAGGGTTTGTCATGCCCCGTGTCCTTATCTACTTGGAGAATCAAGGTCAGAAGTTTCGATAGACTCTTCTCATTACTACTCATGTTGTAGTTGACAATAAAGCTTGAGAAGTTCTTGGGTAGTGATGATAGGATGAGATCTATACGCAACTCATCTAGGAACTTAATCCCTAAGATGTCCAAGCATTCAATGTAGCCAATAATCTTGACTACATGAGGCCCAGCTAGCGCAGACTCTCAAAGATTAGTTGTAAACAAAGCATTGTAGATCTCATATTTCTCTTGTCTCACCTTCTATTGGTAGAGATCCTCAAGGTGAGACATCATTCTATACACGTCCATGTTTTCATATTGCTTCAAGAGCTCATTAGACATGGCCGATAGCATGAAACATTCGACATTTGTGTCATCATCCATATGTTTCACATAGAGATATATTTCCTCATCACTAGCCTCTTTTCCAGGCGCAACTGGAATAGGCTCTTCCAGTATATACAATTTCCTTTCGTGGTGAAGGATGACGCATAAACACCTCTACCACTCTTGGAAATTGGTTCCGGTGAGAAGGTTTTCCTTCTTGAGTATGGTTTGTAATGATATGTTTGAAGTCATTTTTCTTGTCATTTCTACAAATTAAGATGAGAAAAGGTTTAGTACTTTATTAAAAAACTGAGACAAATAAATTAATTAATACTTATTAGTCTCCCAATATTTTATCGAAATCCAATAGCCCTCACCATTGACTTCAGAATATTCTGTTGCCTGAATATTCTAGTGGAAAGGATCCATATTTCCCTTTGCATTACCCCAAATAGGGTTGGTCAAGCAACTTGAAGGGTTTTAGTTAGGCATTCCAAATGCCAACTGCATTAACTCGCAGCTCCTTGATCCCCTGAGTAGACTCCCCAATCCTAAAATCCTTTTATTTTGGATTTCCTCAACCTTTGCCTCTTGGTCACACCAAGTCCTACTGTGGCAGTCAATCCTTGATGCGAACCAAGTTAATTCAACCCAAAACCTTGAATTAGAATTCCCTAATAATTGAAAGCACCCCAACTAGGGTTGGTCAAGCACTTTGAACTATGGTTCGATTCTAACCAAGATTATGGAAGGCTATACTGACTTAATATTTCTTTGAGGGATTTTATCCTTATACGTAAATTTCCATTTTATTATCTTTGATTGCATTCTTGTTAATATTAAGTGGGATATACTTAAGTGATTAACCATGTATAAGATAATATTTATGCATAAGCCGATCTTATTTTAGTTTCATCTTGCATGCTTGTTTAATTCATTAATTGTGTGATCGTGACAACACACCCATAATAAATAAACCATGAAACTAATAGAAATAAAATAAATGGTATGGTCATGAGCTTTTTCTATTGGTTATTTTATCTAGCGGTTGATAATCTAGCCTAAGACCTAGGGGAGAAACACCTTGAACCTTTCAGGTTCATGTTTATAGCTTTCCACCTGACACCTTTGTATCTGCTTGGATTGGTTTCACCTTGGATCCTAACTTGAGCCGCCTCCACTAGCTTGGGAGCTCCATCTATTACATATGCATTTATCTCATATGCAGGTGAGGGGTAAAAAGGGGTTTTTACATAAAATAAATCTTTGACACGCAGAACCTACATATTAATGAGGAGAAGGCTCGCAGGCCAACAAATTTAATTTAAATAAATAAATTAAAACAAACCATTCACATACAAAGTTCTTGGTATAGCTCATGATCATCCATGCATGCAACGATATTACGCATTAATAAAACTAGCATTCAATTCTTTAATCATTCTTGTTTAAGATAAATCATGCTCGAATCAATTAATTATCTTTAATTAATCAATCCTTTTATCTTAAACCCTTTTATGAATTTTCTTGAGATTCTCATCCATCATAATTTTAAACAAATAAATTCATTAAAAATTATATGTGTACGTAACTTGTACCTTAGAGGCAACCCGGTGAATTCCCATTTACGCAGATATTAAATTAAACACACATATATATATATAACACATATCATGTGTTGTGCCTCAGATTTACGCCTGCACTATGGTACACATCTCAAGGGTTTGTATAATATAATAATAAATTTTAATAAAACTGCATAATTTGGATAAGTACATGGTGTGTAGTTCCAACTACACGACGTTTACTTTTGTTCACCGTCTATCCGAAGTACACGCCCGAGGACATGGTGTGTTTTTGTACTTCAGAAATTTTCAGAGTACACAGCGTATACAATTGGACACACGCTATGTAGTATCTGCATTACACGGTTTCCAGCCAGGCAAGCCGTGTACAGGGTACACGGTCCAACCCTAACCCTAAGGGACTACACGCCGTGTTCAGTTGGACCACACAGTGTGTAATCCAGAAACCATGTGCCACTTGTTCTTGTCCAATATATGGTGTCATAAATGACTTAGATAGGATCCAATACACAACCTGATTTGGTGGATCAGTCAATGAATTGAACCTAGACTACACAGTGTGTACTTCCGAATACACACTGTGTATTCTGGTGTTGTATGTCCAGGAGCGTTTGGCACCTCCAGATGAGTTCCTCTATTTTATTTTAATAAAAATTAAAAGAAAAAAAAAATCTGTAAGGTGAACAAGAAACGAGAGGGGAGGAAAAAATCTCGAGATTCAGATTTTAAAGAATGATTAACTTGAATTTAAACAACTAAATTATTAAATACATAAATAACCAATGAAAAACTAAATAATTATAATCAATGATATGATTCCTCTGATACCACTTGTAGGATCTAAGCGCAACGGAAGCTCATGGGTGGATGTGCCCACTTGGATTTTTTTCATTAGTAATGATCAATCCGGGATCAATACAACGATAAATGCCAGACTTCACGGATCGAATCACAGAAATAGACAAGAAAGAATAATAGTCCCGGAATCCACAAAGGAGGATCATCATATGTTGGTTATAATTAATTTAATTAATTGAAAAGAATTACCTTGATGTAATTCTTTATTCATTGATGTCTCTGGTCATGATCCTATGTGACTCGTCGTTGTGTTATAGAATCCAAGTGTAGGATTCCTCTAGCGGTGATCCACATGTGCTCCACGTATCTCTGGACATCACCAAAGGAATATCCGGGTGCTAGCGTGGAGAAGACTTTGCTTATGTTGCCCACCTTAGATCGCCTTGATCCGATGGAAGAGGATCTCTCTCAGTCTTGAGAGCGTTCTTGGAGGAAGGAGTTCTTTCGATCTTGAGAGAATTCTCTAGAATTGTTGTGCACAACGATTCTTTGTGGAAAAGTGTTGGGGTTGAGAGGATATTTATAATCAGGTTTGAGGTTATAGAGTTATGACAATAAATAAATGTGTTACACATTTTATTTATTTCATTAACTCTTATTTAAAACCCCCATGTCGGGTGATTAATTCCTTGACATGTGCCCACACTGATTATAATAAATATCATTTAATAAAATGATATTATTTCCTCAAAATCCCGACTGGAAAAACTACACGGTGTGTAACCATTAATACATGGAGTGTACTTATTTTCCATGAAAACTACACAGCGTGTAATCATTAATACACGACATGTATATCTTGTTTTCATTTCCTTTCCAAAATAAAAACTACACGACATGTAATCATTAATACATGGCATGTACTTGTTTTCAAAATAAAAAACTACACAGTGTGTAATATTTAATACACGGCGTGTACTTGTTTTTATTTTATTCTTCCTCCAACATTAAAATGATTTAGGCTTCCTTGAATAATTATTAAACCATGTACGGGAATAATCTTTATTCTACTTGAGATACTTGGCTACACTTAGTGTGTGACCCTCTAGGCCTCTTTCTTGTTGGCATTAGGAGGGCTTGCTTAAAGTCCAAGATTATTGTCTAGCAACGGGTCAAAGAACCCAATAGAAATAAGTTGACACTGCATTGACATGTCACCTCATATGAATTCTTACCATGTAATTTCATACCTTTGTCTTAATATCTCCAATCAAGCAGGTTGCATGCTAGTGCCATCAACCCATGTGCTCGATTATTCTTTCTTTGACTTTCTGGAATTGAACTCGCTCATTCCTCACCATGGACATGGATTTATTTAGGATATATCAATTCCATAAAAGGGCCTAAGATATCTACTTCTGTTATGGAATAGAAGGGAAAAATCCTTTCTCACATTATCTATTAATGCAGTATTACTCGTGATGCACCCAACGTATCCTACCTCACTACGAATAGTGTGTCATCACAGTTTTCATCAATACATCTAAGTGTGTGAGTTGTAATACCCATTAATAATAATTTTAAAGTCTAAGGACCAATACACACGTCCACAGATAGGAACATCCAATGACACTATGAAATGTGGATTTCCTACTAGCGGGACTCGTTCTCATAATATCCTCCTTGATATTACTAAGGGTTCACACCATGAGAAGGTGACTCAAAGTTTTATGAGTCCTCAACCCTAATGGCATGTATTATTTCTATCCCTAAAATAACATCATCCGGTCATAGAACATATATTCAAGAACAGTGATATGGCACTTCCGGGTTCTCATCAAAGCAGGGATCCGCTATGACCCTTTAATGCAACAGCTATCCTTAGAACATTATCACATGCATTGTCACGCAGAAAAACAATCAAGATGTGATAAGGATTTTATTAATGAATAAAGTACAAAGTATTTGGTTTTAGGCCACCAAATCCAACAATCCCTATTATAATGATTATGAAAAATTTGATCTGCTACAATCTTCTATCACATACTACTACAATAAGTCCTCACTACTATAGTAACTTGTTGGTGTCACTAGTCATCTCTACTACAGTGCAAATATTGTTACAGTAACTCCAAAATTTGGGTCAGCTGCCTTCGGCCCCCGGACCCCTAAGCCGGGGCACACTGCCCCCCACAACCCCCAATGACCTCACCACAGGAGTTGCAGCATGGTGTACGATATAGACCACAAGTATCCTGGCCAACTTTATCCGACAAGATCTGAATCCTACAATCTAAAAAAACCTCTCATAATAGTCCAGGTTATGGTTATGTCACTACTCAGAGAGTTTCAAGGTAGGATATTGGTTGGTAAACCACATCAACTCACAATTTATTGATCTATTGGGTGGAGTCTCATCTCTATAAATCATGACTTTGATTTACTCAACATTTTTCAAATAAAATTGCATAAATATAGCTATGGATATTTCTTTGATGATAATTTTAGTTAATTTTATCAACTTATTTCATAAGAACACCCCAATAGTAAGAGATACCCCCAACTAGGGTTGATGAGCACTTCAAATATACGGTTATGTTCAAATTCAAGTGATAGAAGCTTTTAATGACTTAATATTTTTTGTGAGAGTTTTTATAGTTTTCTCAATGAATAAAATATATTTCTATTTATCATGATTGCTTGTTGTGATCACACTCATATCTTAGTCATGATTAAATGGAAAACAATCATCATGCATGATCATTTTATCTATGCATGCATGCTTATCATTTTATGTGATCATGTCTAAATTGAAAAAACATAAAAATAATAAATCATGAGTAAATAAATAAAAAAATAAATGATTTGATCATGATATTTTCTAATGGTTGATTTAGTGATTGATTGATGGATCGATTGAGACCCTAAGGGGTACTCTAAGAGTTTCATCTAACTCGAGTTACAACACTCACTCTATCTAATGTGTTCAAATATCATCTGGTATTTTACCAAATCTTGGTGCGAACTATGTATTAGTTCATCCTTATCATTATATATAAATACTCACATGTGGGTGAGGGGGTCTCAGAAATGCAAGATACACATAAATATGATCACTTATGGATACGCAGACCCTCATACATATGAGACATACATTGACGAGTCTAAGATAATAATTAGTATGCATATAATAAACTTGACCCTAAATGGGTTTCAGACCCAAATTGGACCCAGGAGGATTAGGCTGGTTGGGAAGCACCCAAATCAGCCTAGGTTAGTAGTACATAATGACTTGCATAAGTGGGGGTGTCTGTATAGAGCCACCATATAAAATAAAATACATACATACATACATAAATATATATATATAAGAAGTGGACAGTGTAATCACGCCTAGTTCACAAATCGAGGATCTCATGTGAAATAACTAGGAATGGAAAATTAAAATTGAAATCATGAATCAAAATTGAAACTGAACCTCATTCAAATTTTATTAAAAACACATTTTTCTCATCATCGGAGATCCTTGCTTAAAGAAATCATATATGGAACCTTCTAGATCATCCACACACACACCAAAAGCTTTATCGTTCATAGATATTCATATTTAAAGTGTTCTTATGAAGAATTAGAGAGATCTTTAATGTTTTCACAATCATGGGAACACCACTACTTTGATCTGGGAATCCATTATTGAATCAGGGTTCCCCAAACACTCTATTCTCTCTTTATAAATTGAGGGAGAGGGGAGATAACTTTTCAAATTAAATATAATGAATAGACCCTCAAATTTGGGCATGTTTTTCTTTAAATAGTTTGCTTAAACTTATTAAAAATTTAACCTTATCCCCTTAATAAGTTTAACATTCAAAATATTTCTGTAAGAGTGTTGGAGTTGTTGTTTTATAACGAACTGTTTACACTTTAGATTACATGTATATTCAAAGAAGTGAATATTAATTAAAAATATTATTATATATTTTTCATTATTCTGGATTTCTTTAATGTAACAATGTCTCAGAGTATCTGTCACATTGATAAGGTCATAACAGTTCCCCACTATAATGAGAACCTTGAAATACCATAACAATATTCTTAAATTTAGTTCTATGATCGAATAACATTTTATAATGGGAAACATACAATGTTAACTTTCATGTGTGAGTACTCATAAGAAAATGAGACTTCTTATCATGAAGTTTATATTTGGTAATTTTCAATATGGGAGATTATGAGAACTGATCCGTCTTTATAAATTCTACATGTTTATGTGTCACATCCCAACCTAGATAACCCATCCAACTAAGCTTTGAATCGGGACATGACAACACCCAAAGGGAGTTCCCAATCCCCACAGGCTAGAGAATAGAACCCAGGCATCAAAAAACAACAATAGGGAATGATTTCTCCCAACCTAGAACAAGATACATGGAATATATATACACGTGGAAGAAAAAACAGAAAAGATACTTGCCATAACCAATAAATACAAGGTAGTGATACAAACTAAGGGTAACATATAAGACACAAATCATATTTCCAACAACCAAAAAGGATACTGAAAACTAGAAATAGCTACTCCATGTGATATGTGGGAAACTCACCACTAACTACCCATGTTCATCTGGAAAAAACCAATTTTCTCACTGTAGTGACTTGACTTTTCCTACATCAAAATACAAAACAAGGTCTAAAAATTCCAAAGGGAATGTGTAGGGTGTGAAATAAACAGGATCAATAGGATCTCACCCAATTGTTCTATATCAAGTCTATATACATCAATCCCTATAATGATCAATTTTAATTAAAACACGGCATGACAGTTGTTAAGTAGTTTTTATGTAAAAGCATGGTAAATAGTCGGTCAGAATGGCCCGAAGACCATAATTTTTTATTATTTTGATAATCCACCTTTCAAGGGGTGAGGTGGAACCCTTAAAAAGTCTGAAGGCAAAGAAAATTACATGACTCATAGGTCTTAGAGGAATCACCCAGATAAGACAACTTGGAACTGCTCCTCCCAAGCATATTTCATGATATTAGCACTCCACCTTCATAGGGCTAGTCAGCTAGATATACTATTTAAAGCTGCACAGGCCTGGTACCATGGCAATGTCATACCCTCTCATTCTTCCAATTCTGGTTAGCTCTACTCTAGTGAATATGCATGCCCTGAATCCTCCTCTAAATCCTTGTTCCTTGAAGTCTGACTAGTACATCTTCTTTTCATGTGGAATAAAGGCCTTGGGGTGGCCCAAAGGCCTTAAGGTGGCCCTAAGGCCTTGAGAATCAACTAGCCCGAAGGCCTTGGGTGGCCCAAAATCCTTGCAGGACCTGAGGACCAAACCGATGGCCCAAAGGCTCGGATGGATGAATAGACTCCCCATTTTCCACACTTCCAAAATTAATCCAGGTAAAATAGTTTCAAATTATATTTCAAATTACTAGTTTCATTAATTAAAGAATGTATCATTTCATATCAAACCAATCAGTTCAAATCCAACACATAAAGGATAAACATTCCAAGGATAACATCAAGTGAGGCTAGCCAGATTACTCATACCATAATGACTAGTGCACAATGTAAGTCCCTATAACCCATTCATAAAGTCTAGAGAGAATAGTAACACCCCAAAAAATGAACCCCCTAATGTGTTAAATAAGTCCTAAAATCTATGAATCTATGACCTAGAAATAGAAGAACACCCTAGAAAGTGAACCCCCTACTAGTAGAGATGGATGAGACCCAATAATACACCTTACACGTAAGTATCAAAGACTCCCATGTGTGACACATTTTAAATCAATTTACAAATGGGTTCACATTTCACAATAATTCCAAACAACCCGTTATTTCATCAAAAACATGATTTGAAAACCCATTTCGTAATCAATTTCATAATGCTTTGAAAATACCTACTCTTTTACCAAAATGATGGGAAAATCATCTTTTCTCAAAAACCATTTTTCACACACAAAAAACAATCAATAATTCCAATTAATTTAGAAAACCATTTATCAAATCAAAAGCATTAAAGGTTTACTAAACATAGGCTAAACACATAACCATCTACCTCAAACTCGGGTCGCACACCGCCCACAGTGAGATCCACACACCAAGAGAAAAAAGCAAACATAAGACAAATTAATGGAGGATCTAATAATGATTCTCACATCTTAGAATCTAATTATATAATAAAAAGGTTCAGTAGAGAGGTTAGATCAACACATACCTCAAGAAACTCACACGCTACACCACAACCAACATGAGATCCAACCCCTGGATGACAAATACAACAAGGAAACTATAAGGGATTGAGATAGAGAACACATCATGTTCATTACACATCTCAACACCACTAAAAAACCAAAAGATCAAGAAGGAACTATATAGAGAACGAAACACTTACCAAAAGAGAAGCAACTAGCCCAACCAGAGATCAAGGAACCAAACAGGGGAACCCAAAAAAACCTGAACCACCCAACAATACCTGGAGTTTACCTAGGGTTTTAGGGAGAGACTGCATGTAAAATTATATTATGGTTAGGCATGTTGCATGATAAAATCCACTAAGAATAAAAAATTAACATCATGAATCATTGATTCCCAATGTGAATCCCTAGGTGTGTGTGTACGCTGAAAAGGGAGTCACCTTAGATTAAAAATATCAAACAAACCTTTCATGACATGAACACAATTCACATCCAGAATTTTTTTCATTCTATGAACCAAGTTCATGGATTCAGTTCATGCCTCATTCATGTCGTGAATGTACCATTCATGCCATGAATAGGCTCTTATAACTATCTCTCATCCTATATCACTTGTAAAACTCCAACATTGCCTCCAATTCCCTCTAAACCTGAAAAACACCCTCAAACACTAAAAGATAGTGTACCATAGCTAGGATGTTACAATTCTACCCACAATAGGAATTTTTATCCCTGAAAATTCATGTGGAATAAGGGTGCTCTAGAAAGAGATAAATTCATTTCTCCCTCACCAATGATTTTCACTCCCAAGTCTCATGAGAATCGGATCCATGACACCACAACACTTTGAATAATGGAATAGACTTACCACAAAAGACTTTCATATGAGAATCAACAATCTCCACTGGTTTCTCTATAATAGAAACATCTAGCTCTAAGTCAATATCTTCCTAACTCTGAACATGGGATAGATTGGGGTGATACTTCTTGAGATAAAATAATACCCATAAAATAATATAGTAACTCCAAATGATAGGAAAACCGACCAAGTTACTCAATGATATAAAATGGTTCAACATATCTCAAAGATATTTTTCCCTATTTCCCAAGATGGCATTGACCCAACCAAGGAGTAACTTTCAAGAAAACTCAATCACTAATAAAAAACTCTAAAGGATGATTTTTATGATCCATATATGGTTTCTACTAACTCAGATCTATAACCAAGAATCAATGTATATCCTGAATCCTCATTGGTGTCTTCTAAACAAGAATTGTCCCCTAAAGAGAGGATTCACCAACAACTTCCCAAAAAATAGGGGACCTACATGGAAAACTATACAAAGTCTCAAAGGGTGTCATCCTGATCGATGAATGGTAATTTTTATTTTAAGAAAACTCAACCAGTCCTAGATGGTTATCCCATGATCCATCAGAAATATATAGGCATAGATCATATCATTTAAAATCTAAATAACACACTCTATATGATTATTTATCTATGGAAGGTGATATTTACTCAATATAACTTGAGTCCCCATCACATCTTGGATACTCTTCCATAATTATGAAGTAAAACTAGGATCCCTGTTCAAGACAATGGAAGAAGGAATCCCATACAACCTCACGATCTCCTACACATAAAGCTTACCTAAATCTTAAACCTTGGTGGTGTTCTTGGTCGGAATAAAGTGATCTGATTTCATCAACTAACCAATCACCACCCAGATAGTATTCTTCCCTTGGGGAGTCCATTGTAATCTAACAATAAAATCCATGGAAACCTTATCCCATTTTCAAATTGGTACTGAAAGGGTTTTAAGAAGACCAAAAGTTTTTAGGTGCTCTATCTTTCTCTTTTAGAAGGTGTAATGATGATACACATACTCATCAATGTTTCATTTGATATCCAACCACCATAAATTTCTTCTCATGTCATAATACATCTTCATAGTTTCGTGGTGAATGAACCATAAAGAACTATGGAAATTATACAACACTAAATTCCTCATGGATGATGGGATGAAAAGATGATCCCTAAAAAGGAGAATACCATAATAAGGGGGAGACTAACTAGAAATGGCCTCCGCACCATATAGAGTTTCCTTAACCCCTTTAAACTCATTATTTTACTACTGATCCTACATAATAGACTCAAGGAGAGATGATAATAAATGAAAACTAGTCATAACCATGCCTAAATCATCCTCATGTACATCCAGATGCAACTAAGTGAAGATCCTTAAAAGGTTTCATTCCTCCTTTGATTCCAATACATCTTGTGGTGGAAATTTATTACTAAGAGTGTAAACAATGAGATTTTACTTCTATGGGGTGTAGGTGATGTCAAAATCAAACATATGAAGATATTAAACTCACCACCTATACCTAATATTCAATTCCTTCTAACAAAATATATAACTCAGACTCTTATGATCAGAAAAGACCATGAATCCCTCCCAAAAAAGATAGTGTCACCAACATTTAAGCACATTCATAACTTCAGAAATCTCTAAATAATGGGTGGGGTAATTTTTCTCATGAGGCCGAAGATGATGAGATCAATAGGAAATAAGGTGGTTTTCCAACGTAAATACATAACCCAAAATAGCACTAGAAGCATCACAGTACACTACATACCCCTTGTTAGGATCAAGAAATGTCAAAATAGGAGCTGATGTTAGAATTCGTTACAACTCATCAAAAGAATTATAACATTTATAATCCCATAATAACTTCACCCCTTTCTTGGTAATAGAACTCAATGGAGATGAAAACTTTGATAAATCCTTGATGAACTGTTGATAATATTCTATCATTCCTAAATTGATATGCATCTCAAAGAAATTTCATGCTTCTTTCCATTAAAAGACATCCTTCACCTTCTCAAGATCAATTGAAAGGCCACATTATGAAATCATGTTCCCCAAGAACTTCACTTATTATATCAAAAAAATACACTTAGAAATTTTTCCATAAAGGTGGTGAATGCTCGGGATCTCCAAAACCATATTCATATGAAACTTGTATCTCGAATAAACAAAGATATCATCCAAAAACACCATGATAAAGGTGTCAAGATACTGATGGAATATCTAGTTCATAAAATTTATAAAAACTTCGTGAGAATTATTCCAACCAAAAGGCATCATAAGATATTCATAATGGTCATACCTACTCCTAAAAGTGGTCTTTAGAATATCAGAATCTCAAACCCTAAGCTAATGATAACCTGGACAAAGATCAATTTTTTAAAACCACTTTACCCCCCCCCCAACTAATCGAACAAGTCATCCACATGGGGAAAGGGTTATTATTCTTAAAAAACACACAGACAAACTTTTTATAGTCCATGCACAAATGAAGTAAACCATAAGCCTTCTTGGGAAAGAGAATGGGGGCTACCCATAGTGAAACACTATGGTGAAAAATAACTTTCTCTATCAAATCATCCAACTGGATATTGATATCCTTAAGCTTCATTGGTTCCATATGATAATAGGGTATAGAAATCAATTGTTCACCTAACACTAGATTAATCGTGAAATCTACCTCCCTTTCTGGAGGAAAATTGGAGAAGTTTTAAATATATACATTGGGGAAGTACCTAACAACCAAAGTAAGATCTACAATATAAGAAACATCATCTAGATTAAAAAATGGCAGACAAAAATACTTCTGAGCACTGGGTGGGAAGGTCCTTCATGACCGGACCTTGGGTCCTACTCTCCTTGAAATACCTGAGATCTCTCATAAATGCTAGAGAATGAAACACACTAATGATAACAATCAATCTCATCATGATGAGAAACTAACCAATCCATACTGATGATGACGTCGAAGGGATATAAATCAAGAAATAAGAAATTCCAAACCAAATTTTCATTATATATCAAAAGAGAAAAATACGGGCAATAAAACCCCTACTCTTTCCTCTTTTCAAGAGGCATCTCTAGATTCATAATAAAGGAAATGAGATTTGTTGGAGGTTTTAGCACATCAATAAAATAGTAATATATAAATAAGTGTGAGACACTAGTATCAAACTAAGAATTTGATAAATAAAATTCAACAAATATGGTAACTCTCATTATATCTAGGCCCATGTCAACCTCTTCTAGAAACTCATCCATTGCATGAAGGTGATTCAATATTAAGGCTTATGGTTGGAGCCCTGTGGACTTTGAATCATATGAATGTGATGTAGTAAAATTTGGAGCTAAAGATACCTAAACATAATGAAATATAGACATATCCTGGAAGAACCTATACAAATGGCCTCAATGGATACAAGAATTACAAGTCTTTGAGGGTACGTGACAAGTACATCGGGTGTTCCCTACCTGGCTATAGTGGTAATAATTCAGGGGCACACTGATGGATACTAATGATGGTTCAAAGGAGGCCAACTACTAAAAACTACCTCCTCCACCCTTGTGATTATCATGCCACTTCCTCTTCTTACCTTGCACACCACTAAAACTACCACTAGGTGGGAGATAAGGGGAAGAGTAATCAATCTTACTCGCCATCTTTATTTCTTCCATCATAGTTCTGTATACTATCTTTGCATAGGTGTAAAGATTCATCATATATACTTGTGATCAAATGTCTGTTCGTAATACCTATAGGTATTTTTTAGCTTTTATATGATGATTCATCACCACATATGGAGTAAAATAAACTATATCTGCAAACTAATTGGTGTACTCCAACACTAAGAGTTCCCCCTACCATAAAGAGAGGAACTTCAAAGACTTTGTTATCATCATAGACTCTAGGAAGAAATATTGAAATAAGAGGGTCTTGAAACCCATCCAATCAAATCCCACATGTTAGACTTCATGTACCATAGAATCCCACCACCACTTGTTGGGGCCCTCGAGCTTGAACATATCACACTTCACCTTGATAGCCTCAGGTGTATCTAGGAATTTGAAGACTTGATTGATCTTTTACAACTAGTCCTCCACTTCTTGGGGTTCATTAATACCCTTAAAGGATGAGGTTTTCTCACGTATGAACTCTAAATCTTGATTCATGTCTCCATAAACTCCTGATTGTGCCTCAATGGTTGGGTTCTGAACTCATGGAACATTCTGCTCCATAGTAGAAACTACCCATACAATGGCTTCTAAAAGATTCTAATCTAAAGGAGGATACCATTAAGAATCACCTCTCATTTACCCCTCCCATAGAACCCTTGGAAGACATCTCGGAAGCATATTATTATACACTAGAACCAAAATAAAATCATCAAATGATAGGATAATATAAGTTTAAACCAAAAAAATATAAGAATAAACTAATATTAAGGTCAAAACTCAACACTGGAGACACACATACTGATATCCCATGGTAACTTTAGGTTTTTTACAAAAAGATTTGCCCAGTAACTCATGGAAATATACCTCTAAAGTCCCAAAAATATTATCTTATATCTACCAACTTCCCAAGACTAAGAATAACCATGCTCTAATGTTAAATTTTCATATGTCATCTAAAAAAAACTCATCCAAATAGGCTCCAAACCGGGGTGCAGTAAGACCCTAAGGGAGTTACCAATCCCCATGGGCTAGAAAATAGCACCCAAGCATAAAACAATGGAAAGAGAGAATTATTTTTTCCAAACTAAAACAAGATACATGGAATATATGTACATTTGGAAGAATAACAAAAAAAGATACATTCTATAACAAAGAAATACAAGGTAGAAATACAAACTAAGAGTAACGGATAAAACCCAAAGCACATGTACAATAACCAAAAAGGATAATTAAAACTAGAAATAGCTACTCCATGTGATATGTGGGAAACTCCCCACCATCTCACCACCAACTATCCATACCTAGCTGATATAAACCTCGTTGTATTACTATGGTGCCTTGCCTTTTCATGCATCAAAAGATAATACAAGGTTTGCACATTCTCAAGGGAATGTGTAGGGTATGAGATAAATAGGCTTTATAGGATCTCACCTAGGTCTTACATATCAAGTATTTGTACAACAATCCAAACATGCTCAATTTTAATGAAAATAAGTCATGATAATAGGTAAGAAATTTTTATATAAAAGCATGGAAAACAGTTTCCCATTTTTCCACAATTCCAAACAAATCCAAGAAAAATAGTTTCAAAACATATTTTAAATTACCAATTTCACCGATAAAAGAATGTATCATTTCATATCAAACCAAACAGTTCAAATACAACACATAAATAATAAACACATCATGGATAACATCAAGTCGGGCCAGCTAAATCACTCACACCATAATTACTAGTGTGAACTATAAGTCCCTATAAATTATTAATCGAGTATAGAGAGTAGAGGAACAACCCAAAAAGTGAACCCCCCCCCCAGTGTCAAAAAATTCTTATAGCCTATGCATCTATAGCCCAGGAATAGAGGAACACCCCGAAAAGTGAACCCCCTACTAATACAAATGGATAGACCCAATACTACGCCTACCACCTAAGTACTCAAGGCTCCCATGTGTGGAACATTTTAATTCAATTTCAAAAGGGTTTCACATTTCACAAAAAATCCAAAAAAAACCTTTATTTCATCAAAAACATGTTTTGAAAACCCATTTCACAATCCATTTCACAATGATTTTGAAATTCCTTATCTTTTAACAAAATGAGGGGAAAACCCATCTTTTCTCAAAAACCATTTTCACAAAAACAAATCAATAAATAATTCCAATTAATTTAGAAAATCATTGATAAAATCAATATCATTCAAGGTTCACTAAACATAGTCTATAAATGGAACCACCTACCTCAAATTTGGGTCCCACACCACCTACAACGGGATATACACACCAAGAGTGGAAAGGAAACAAAAGAGAAATGAATGAAGACCCTAATAATAATTATCACATATTATAATTGAATTCCTTAATCAAAAGGGTTTATGGAGAGGTTAGAGCAACACATACCTCAAAAAAATCATGAAATTCACCACAACCAACACAAGATCCATCCCCCAGATGATAAACATGTAAAGGAAACTATTAGGGATTGAGAGATAGATCACAACCCAATCATTATCATCCAAAAACATCACCAAATGCCACCGTAAAACCAAGATATCAAGAAGGAATGGAATAGATAATATAAAACTTACAAAAAGAGAATAAACCAACATAATCAGAGATTAAGTCACCAAATAGGGGAACCTAGAAGAACTGGAACCACTCAAAAGTGCATAAATGAGACCTAGGGTTTGACAGAGAGACTGCATATAGAATGGTAGAAGGTTTGGGCATGCCACATAATAAAACCCACTAGGAAAAAAATTAACTTCTTGAATAATTTATTCAGAACATTTATTCATGGGTGTGTGTGTGTGTGCTGAAAAGGAACCACCTCAAATTAAAAATCTCAAACAACCCTTTCATGACATGAAAACAATTCACATCCTGAAATTTTTTCATACCATAAACCGAGTTCATGTCTTCAAACCAAACCTCATTCATGTTATGAATGTACCATCCATTATGTGAATTAGCTCTTGCAGCTAGCGCTTAGCCCAATTCCCATATAAAACTCTCATATTCCTCTAACACCCACTAAACTGAAAAACAACCTCAAACATTAAAATAAAGCATACCTTAACTGGGATGTTACATTACATGTTTTCAGATAATTCTATATGTGAGTGTTTGTAATGGTCCTTAGTATTTAATATTATTATTAATGTGTTTCACAACTCACACATTTAGATATATTTCATAAACCATAATGATATAATTCATGATGAATTTGGATACATTGGGTGTGTCATGAGTGATGTGTTATTAATTAATAAGTTGGGGAAGGATTTTTCCCTTTCATCTTTATGAAAGTTGATATCTCATACCTTTGATTGAAATGGAACCGTCGCATTAAATTTTATGGACACAGTGTAATGATGAGTTTATTTAAAATAGTCAAAGAAAGACATATCAAACACATAGGTTGATGACACATATGTGCAACCTTCTTGATGATATATTGTGACAAAGGGATTATATTTCATAGTAAGTTTTTGTGTGTGGTTTTTGATGTTGTGACATTAACTTATTCCTATTAGGTTCATTGACTCGTTGCTAGATGGTAATCTTAGACTTTGGGCAATCCCATCTAATTACAATGAAAAATAAACCTAGATTTTCACACACTAAGTGTTTTAATTGATCCCAATTAAATTCCATTTCAATTTAATTATTGGAATAAATATTATTCTCAATGGCTATGAATAATTTTTTTTAGGTTTTATCGATCACAATTATTATTTTCAAGGTAATGTATAACTATTTATTCATCATATTATGAATAGAATATTTATTTTATTTATTTAATATTTAATAAATATTTATTCACCAAAATGTAAATAGAATATTTATTTATGAATGAATATTTAATTAAATGATTATTTCATTATTTGATAAATGTCGAGGAGGATGAGGAGAATAAGATTGTTTTGATGATAAATATTAATTTGCAAGCTGATAAAATAATACTTATCATTGTACAAGTTAGTGCACACCATAAAATAATAATATTATTATTATTATTATATGGCATGGGGTTATGTAATATTTATTATATTATTTAAGGTTCATTTTAAAATTAAATAATATTTTAACCTTAACCTCAACTCTATAAATAAATGACTACATCTATTGTATAGGGTTAATCAATAATTGGGAATCATTATGCACAAAATATTTCTCTCTAGATTCCTATTTCTCTCATACTCTCAAGAACAAGAAGAACAAGAGTGATTCATTGATGATTGAAGGAAATTGAAGTGATCAAGATAAACAATACAATATGATCCATTCTCCTCATTGGCACCTAAGGATCCATCGATGTTGTTTGAAGATCAAAGGATGATGTGTGAATCATTTCTAGTGGGGGATCTACTTTGGTTCCTCCCAAGAAATTTATAATAGACTAAAAATGGTTTCATATAATTAATATATTCATCAAAGAAAGATCCTAATATGAGGTAATATTTCTTACAATCTATTTGAATTAATTATAAATATAATGTGAAAAATATCATCTCCTGGTTTTGGCCTTTCTTTGACAATATTTGATAGAAAAATTTCATTGGTCATTACATTTATGTCTTGTGAAATTTGTAAAGGATCCATAGAATCAAAAAAAATTGTAATGTATTTACACCTAAAAAAGAACTTCCACTGCATCTGGAACTATCAAGTGATATCAGAACTATCATGTTTAAATTTATGGTTTTTTATTTGATTTTTGATTGCACATACACAATTGTGGTTAGTTTTTATTTCCAGATTATTCATTCTTTAATCCAATGTTTTATTAAAATTATTTTTATATTTTAATATTCTTCATTAAAGATTCATATTTTCTTAAGAAATAAGAATAGATGAATAATGATCGGGGATGCCATTGGGAGGTGCTAAAGATTTTGGCTAGTAGATTGGGTTATATAGTGTGTATCTGAAGTAAACATCATGTACCCAAGTTCACTACACCTAGAAATTTTTTAGGATACATGATGCACTGAGCATTTATTACATACAATACATTTATTTTACATCATGGTTAACTAGGACAACTTGGCACATGGTTTGTTATACTACACGGTGTGTAGCTGGTGTACACACCATGTAGTCTACACAGTTTAGCAGTGAAATTCATGCTAACTATGTGGTCAAATACACATTTTATACCATGTGATACTGAAATCCTAGAACATTAATGAAACACATGGAATTTAACCAATGTAAACATCTTATGAATCATTAATACATGAGTTTTAAGAACACATAAAGTCAATCAACGGATTATGCAGTCACATGAAAAACAGACCACATGATGTGTATCCAACATACACATTATGTGGTTTATTAATTCTCACATCTGGAGAACACACTGAGTAAATTAAATGGTTACACAAACACACGAAAAGAGGGCCACATGGAATTCAGCTTGTTATTACTCATCGTGTAATCTATCTGAGATACACATCGAGGCCCTATCTTTTTATCCCATATGCACTAAAATTGTGGAAAATGGTGTGTAGCTCATTAGTACATGCCATGTAGTATCCCAATAAAGGACAGAATTAAATTACATTAAAATAATTAATTTCATCATTACAACCTAATTACACTATTGGCACCTTATGTGTTTGATTATGTAATAAAGGTTTTAAATAATTATTAAATGCTTAATTAATTCTTTATAGTTATCTATAATTATTTTTCATGTAGTTTATTTTTAATTAAATTCATATATGATGCGTATCTCCATGACACATCAGATGGTCCTTAAGATAAATATAATTACTTGATTGATTGATAAATTAATTAATGCAAGTGTGTTTATCTTAATGATAAAGAATGAATTGAAGTGATTAGAGGTGGTTCAAGATGGAACCGAGATGAAACCAACCTGGGTGATACATAGGTGGAATGCTCTAGCTCATGTTAAGACCAACATAAGGAGTTTTCCCCCTATGGACATAGGTGGGTTTATTGTTTGCTCAATAAATCAGCCATTAGATAATCTCATGATCAAGTCATTTATTTATTTATTTATTTATTTATTTTTGTCTTATTCATGGTTTATTTTATGGATGCAATATCACAATCACATAAATAAATAGACTAATATGAAAATATAGAATTTAAATAAATATATTATGCATAAATGTTTTGTTGAAACATGGTTAATCACTTAAATAAAATCCAATTAATATTAAAAAGACATGTAATGGATAAAATAAGAAAAAAATTGTGCATAATAAAACAAAATCCATTAAGTTAAAATTAATTCATTACACCATCCATCATTTAAATTAAGATGAAATTGTAGTTAAAATGTCAATTCAGGCCATAGTCAGACACTTTTAATTATCTGGGAGTATTAAATAAGATTATGGGTCTACTTAAATACACTTGTGATGAATTTAATGGACATAGCCTATTCAATTAAAATTTAGAGTCAAGTGTTGAGAAAATCCTAGTTAGGATTTCTAGATTGGAGAGTCCACTTAATGGTTTAAGGAGCTGACAGTTTGAAATTGGCAAGACTACCAACTTAAATGTCTTCTTATGGTTTTCATGAACATAGTCTAGATCATAAAGAAGGTAAATATGGATCCTTTTCGATATAATTTCTTGAGTTATGGGATATTATGATTTTAATTTTGAGAGCTGTTGAGATTTGATAAAATAGTGTAAGTCTTAATAAAATTAAAATTATTATTATGTATCGTATAATTTATAATAAAGAAAAGTACCAGTAATTTGATATTTTAATATTATAGAATAATATAATGTTTATTAACCACATTATCCATGTGATCAATTTTGGAGAAAGATTATCTTCTAATTGTCAATAACTTCCAGGAGTGGTTCAGACTTCTATGGGTTATGTTGCGTCATGAAAAAAAATATTACGTGCTAGAATCCTCACTACCTGATCTACATATAATGGAGATGAGTGATGAGGAGTTAATTGTCCATGATAAAAATATAAGTGATTCAATCTACATTCAGTGTTTAATTATTTCATCCATGTCTAGTGAAATCATGAAGTCACATGAAGACATGGATTCTTATAGCATGCTCCAACATCTTCATGGTCTTTATCAGGAGAGAGATAGATAGGAAATATTTGAGATATACAAAGAACCCTTTCAGAGTAAACTTGTAGAAGGTGTTTCAATTGGGCCTCATGTATTCAAACTCATTGACTGCATTGATCACCTAGAGGTTCTAGGGTTTAAATTGTCACATGAACTGCACACCAATCTCATTATTTCATTACTCCCTTAGATATTCTTCAGGTTTTTTTCAATTATAATATGGACAACATAGATAAGTATCTTCCAAATCTCCTCACATTACTCCACCAAGTTGATAAGGAGACATAGTGAGAAAAGTATTTTACCCTTATAGTAAACAAAAGTAAAGGTTAGTTAAAGAGATCTAAATCTAAATCTTCTTCACAATGCACTTACAAGAAGAAAATGATCAAGGGACAAGTAAGGGAATAGGATACTGTCTATTTCACATTTAGAAATAAGGGCTAGTGGAAGAAAAATTACACCAAGTAAAAGAAGAAAGTGGAAGCTCTGTGTGAATTTTTTATTGAGTGAAATTTATCTATTTCTACAAATTGGGCATTAGATATAGTATATGGTTCTCACATATGTATTCAAATATAGGAACCAAGTAGATTTTGAAAGATTGACTGGGATGAGGTAGACTTATGAGTATCTAATGAATCAATAATTTTTATTGTGGCTATTGGGGACTACCACCTCACATTTTTTACGAGAATGATCTTGGTTTTAAATGATTGTTATTATGTTCTATCTGTAAAAAAAACATTATTTTTGTATCCAAACTTGATATAAATGGATTTATTTTTAAATTTGAGAATAAATGTTTCTTATTTTATAAAGATAGAATTTTTTATGTTAATCCATGTATAAATAATGGTCTTTATGTGTAATATTACATGAAACAAGTAATGGTAATCGATAATGAAAATAGTTAACATGAATCATACCACACCTAACTATAGAATCACCATCTAGGTCATGTAAATGAAAATTGTTTGACTAAATTTCTCCAAGATGGATATTTGGATTCTTTTGAACTAAAACTACTTAGTGCATGTCACATATGTTTATAAGGTAAAATGACTAAAACCCTATTTAGTTGAAAAGGTGAAAGGGCCAAGGTGCTTCTTGAATTAGTTCATATTAATGTGTGTGGATCGTTTCCAGATGAATTAATGGGTGGTTACTCAAACTTTATAACTTTTACTAATGATTTAAGTAGATATGGATATGTATACTTAATTAGGTATAAGTTAGATTATTTTGAAAATTTCAAGGAATATAAGAATGAAATTGAGAACTTACTTGGTAACAAAATTAAGAAACTATTCTCAAACTGAGGTGGATAATATCTTAATTTATAATTCATTGTTTATTTATGAGAGTTTGGGATTCTATCCCAAATATATCCTCCTTATATTCCTCAATGATAAGTTGTGTGAGTCTTCCATTATTGTTGAGTCAGAAGTATTACTTCTTAATTTTTTATTCCTTTAGTTTTTGAAATCACAAACACCCTCTTTAAACTTTGTTTACTAACTTTTTATGTCCCAAGTATTTTAGTATTCTTTTGTAGAAAAGATTAATTTTTACCATACATAGAAATGTTCTAATGTATTAAAAATATAAACTTTACATTACTCAATACGATACATCATACTTAATGTGCGTCTGATTATTAGAATAAATTTTTTTCATACTAGTGGTTAGACTTTTTTTTTCTACCCAGTTGAAAAAGGAATGACCATCAGACTGACCTTGGTATCGATAAATGGAACTAATCCTCATTTAGTTCATTGTATTTATAATAAATTATAAATTTCATCAGACTAACTAAAGTTTATAATCTGAAGCACGTGATAATTTTTTCTATTGTAAGGAATACTTTTATCATTGTAATGGTTTTAAAAAAAATGATGTCGGACATTCAATTATGTAAGAACATTATGAGCTATAAAGCACCATCTATCTGAGGTCATTACAACACTCAAAAATATGACCATTGGAGATTCACCTATAAATAGTCGATCATTTGAAGAGTTTGGAGCTGATCACATTCACAACTCAATATGTCCAAAGTTTTTTCTATGTGAACATATCGTTCCAAAGTCTTTGTAATACTTTAGAGATTTTTAGTTCTAAGAAATCCTTGTTAGGGTTGTTTTATTTAGAACAAATTTACATTTTTAATCATGTATGATCATTATTAAGATTGAGGGATTTTGAGGATAGGAATATGGTGAATCTGATTCATCAGATCGAGGGATTCCAAGGCTAGGAAGACAGATGATGATCATCATATCAAGTACTTTCAATGATAGGAATATAGAGATTATTCTGGTCATCATATTGAGGTATTTTCTAGTAAGGAAAGATAGAATTTACAGTAATTGTAAAACTATGGATGCCTTTATTTGATTTTATTAACTACCTTTACTCTTAAGGTTAAAAGAGTTAAATATTTTAATATATATTATAAGTCGTTCTTACTTTTAATAGATATTGTATTACTTGTTTTTACAAGTCTATTCCATCGTACATGTAATAGAAAGTTAGTATTTATACTTATATTTATATACTATTTGTTTTATTGGTGTAACTATGATTGTGATAAAAACATACATTAATATAATCAGATAAACTATGATTCACATCCTCTTAATCTGATCATTGGAAGAAGTTTGAGTCCGATAATATTACTTTAAGAGGTTTTTTGTCTTTTTAGTTTAATATTTTTAAGCTACAATTCACCCCCCCCTTGTAATTATAGCCATCTAAGCTACTCTTATGATTCTATAATTGGTATCAGAGTAGGTTTTTACTACTTATATACTTTCTGAGTTTTTAATTTCTTTATTTATTGTAAGTTGTTTAAGTTTTGTTATAAACTTTTTGTTTATAAACTTTGTTACACTAAAGTGTATTTTTAGAAAAGATTTTATGTTGTTTTAAGATAGAGGGTGTCAATATTGGATCTCTTTATAATATTAATAATAGTCTTATACCTATATTTGATGGGAATGACTATGAGTATTGGTGAGATAGAATGAAAAAATGTGTGATTAACACTGGAGTTAATAACTTCATGATGCTTACTGGAAAATACAAGATTACTAATAAGTACGTTTATGCTTTTAAAAATGCTAAGAAGTTATAATATTAGTTTAACATTAAATTCATAAATGATTTATTGCATTCTATGATGAGGAATATCTACAATCATATATCATATTGTGAAGATACTAATGGTATTTTGAGTAAATTGGAAGTAACACATTTTAGTACATCCAAAGTTATGGAAACATGAAGAGTTATTCTTAGAGTTGATTACCAAGCCTTTTTTATACCTATAGAATTAGTTTCCAAGATGCACCAAAGGTTTATCTATTATTAATAGTTTACAATATCTTGGTGAAAAATTTCTTGATGATGAAATTTTGTTTTAAAATATTTTTGACATAATGCCCAATGAGTAGGAATAAAAAAAGAACAGATGTGGATGATAAAATAAAGATTACTAATCTTACTCTTGATGATTTTTTTGGTACTCTCATTCAGTATGAGGGTATACTTAAAAGAGATGTTGAGAAAGATAAAAATAAAAATGGTTAGGTTTCTTTTGCGATAACAACTATTGTATCTACTAAAGTGCAATCACCTGAGAAATTTATGAAATATTCAAGAAAGAAAAAAGTTGTTGTTTAGTAAGATTCTAGTACATTAGAATTTTTTTGAAAATAAGTTGGATAATATTTCCAGAAGTATGAACAAGGTAGTGGGGAAGAAATGTTTTCAATACTGATATAAGAAAGGTTATAAGGATAAAGGTAACAAGAAGTATTCTGAGGTCACTTGTTATGAATGTAAGAAAGTTTTACATATCCAAACTGATTGTCTAAAGTTGAAAAGTAAATAAAATGAGGAAATTAATTCAGATAGAAATTCTAAGAACTATTATTAGTCAAAAGTCAAGAAGGTTTTTAAAGATTCTGACACAATGGAGTGTCGGTGGTGGATATTCTTCTAGAAATTCTTTTGATAATGAAAGTTTTGTACAAAGGAACATTGGTATTTTTTCAAATTTACCCATGGTAAATCTTTGTCTTCTGGAAAAGGTATATATAAATGAATCCCTAACTAATATATATTTAAATAAAAATTATCCTAATGAGAAAAATTCTACAACTTATGATGAATAATATTCCTCGACAGAAGATAATACTCTACCTAGTTATGATAAAGTTTCTAGATTTTAAAAACTATTAGAAAATGAAAATTTTAAGATTTGTAAAAAAAACTTGATAATTATAAAGCTAAACTTGCTAATGCATATTTGAGAATAACTCTTTTGACTAATGAAATATCAGACCTTTTGAAATATCTTGAAAAAAATAATTCTAAAAAAGAATCTATTTAAAAAGATTTGTAAATTTTTGTTTATTGGAAAAATAGTTTACAAGCTAATTATGAAAAACTTAGTTTCAAAAATATTACCAATGATGATAAGAATTTAGTTGTAAAACTAAAATCTGAAATTTCTAGATTAAAGAAACTTTTATCCAAGTTTACCACTGGTGATGAAACCCTTGATAAAATGTATAAGAAAATTCTTCCTTATAGTGGTAATACCATAATGGGTTTTGTTGGTAGGATTATATTACTCAAGAGGGGAGGGGTTAATTGAGTAACTATAAAAATTTCTGTAAAAATTATTTCTAAAAAGGTTTCCCCAAAGATTAAATACATCCTAGTTAATCAAGGTTATACTGTTATAAGAGTTTGACTGTTTAAGTAACTTCTTAGAAGATTGATTAATTATCAGTAATCTTAATTTGTGTTATTAATATTACTTTTGAAGTTATTCTACTAAGAAAAACTAGTTATAACTTCTTTCCAAGACTAACTATCAAAGTGAAATTAGTGATTTCTAAATTATATAGTAAATCAATAAAGAAGAGAAGACTAATTTAAGTAGCACAACAGATATGAAACAAGTGGTTCAATCTCAAGTCGAGACCTACTCTACTTCACTTGGTTATCACCTGACACCAAGCAGTTTATATAAATAAACTTTGATCCACACCCTGGATCGAGGTTAACAACAGCACACAGACTGTCCAGGTTATATAGGGACCTCTTCCACAGTTTTCGTGGGTATAAATAAACAGGCCACACAAAGACCTCTTCTATAGTTTTCAGTGGGTATTCAAGAGTAAATAGAGGTTTGAGTAAGGATATCTTATATCCTTTAGTTTAATGCAGGAGACAGAGTGTGTTTTTCTACAGGTACAAACTCTGCTTGAAAGGTAATAAATAGATACACAGCAGATCAAAAATATGGAGATGGGTTTAGAAGTGATCTTAGTGTTAGTATTTAATGCTCTGGACTTCTTGAGATGAAGCTGATGCAGATATCGAGTCCTCGTTAGTAAAATAGAGTGTCACGATTCAGCTTGTGTTCTTCGTGAGGTTCAACAATGAGAATATGTTCTCTGGATTCCAGTGTACTTAGTATATTCTTCAGTAGAGTCAGGTTTCATACATGTGACAATACTTCCTTTTGAAATTCTCTCAGTGTTCTTCATTATCGTTCTCACATCCTTGTTTTTCTTTTAGTATCACGTACCTTGATTCTTGTCCACACTTCACTTTTATATTAGAATGCGTGTGTTGGAGCCGATAGATTGTATGGATACCACACCTCATACCTCGTACTTTCAGATGATATGTCTACAAAGAAACATTAATTATGTTGGTGTATTTAAAATCTTCAAATATGACCATTAAAGATTAAATTGAAAAACAGAAAAATAGTTTAAGAAACAGTGTCACAGTAAGTCATGGAAACGGTGTCTCCTTCACACGGTGTCTAGATTGATCACGGTGTCTTGTGGTCATGGTGTCTTGTGGTCATGATGTTTCACGGTCACAGTGTCTTGTTCATGGTGTCTGCTTCACAGTGTCTCATTGACGGTGTCTATTTCACGGTGTCTTGTTCACGGTATCTGCTTCACAGTGTCTTGTTCATGGTGTCTGCTTCACGGTGTCTTTTTCACGGTGTCTGCTTCACGGTGTCTTGTTCATGGTGTCTGCTTCATGGTGTCTTGTTTACAGTGTCTACTTCATGGTGTCTGCTTCACGGTGTCATAAAGACATAACCAGTAGTAGACTTACGGTGTCTCAGACTTTTCAAAGTAATTGTATTTATACTTGAGCAATGATGATGATAGAATGGATTAGACTTAAGAATTTGTCAAAGAATGTATTATGAGAGTAGATCAAAGATAATATAAAGTAAGTAAACTGAATGTAGAGCAATTAAAATATTGAATGGATCTTCTTAAATCATGAGACTACTTAAACAATAATACACATGAATACACATGAATACACATGATTGTGATATAATTTATAGGAGTTAACTAGGTTTAATAGGATTTGTGATCATTAAAACATGATTAATACATGAGGAGTCCAATAATATCCACCTTTTTTATGATCACAAATCATGTAAAGTTAAAGTGTATATTGGATTCAACTATATAGATAAATGGCTAACATATATAAATTTCTCCCCCTTTTGGGATTATCAAAAATATGGAATAAGAGAATTCAAAAGTGAACATTTCATTAATAGAACCTAAGGTCTAGTACAAAAAAAATCAATACAAAAGCAATATCATTCCTATCAAAAAGTAGTAATCATTGTGCTTCTTCAGGGGTTGGCCTTCTCTTTTCCTTTAGCAGTAGTGGTGGAAGAGGAATCCATAGGGGTAGAGGTCGAGGTAGAAGAAGGGAGTGAGGTGGTTGATAAAGAGGGTAAAGGAAGGCCTTTAAAGACTGGTGGATCCAAAGTAGGAGTAGTAGAAGATCTAGGTAGTTGTTGATCGAGAATCATAGGCTCGGTCTGACTTAGGGCTTGGATGACAGACATAGTAGTGGAGGCTAGGGCAAAAGTGAAGGTAGGTAGCCCAGGTCTTAGAGGTGCAGTTGCTGGAGCAACAATGACTATACTCTGAACATGAAGATAGGGCCTCAGAAATTTGATGAAATCTGTAATGATCTCTCCACCATACTACATGGATTTCTCAAAATCATCCTTGTTCTCCATAAACGTTTCCAACAATCGAGTAAACTCTATGAGCTTTTGGACTTGGTTCTTGAAATCTTGAGTCACGGGAGGAATCTGCAGATTTTCTACAAGATACTTGAAATGATTTGTCATATCAGTCTTGGAGAAGATCCTGTTGAAGTAGAAATCCACTTTCTTGGAAATCTCTTGCTGAGAATCATTAGCAATTTTTTAGTGGATTTGTACTAGGTCAAGAATTCTATCATTGTTCTTGACAACTTCAGATAGAGAAGTTGTATTGAAACCACTGAGTACATTCTGAAGCTCTTCTTTGACTACAGTTCTAAGCAGATCACTGTCTAAGGAGGATTTAGAGGATTGACCAGATTCTTTAGAGGCATTGACAGTTGTGGTCAAATATTTGAGTTGATTTATCACCTTTTGAAGACACCTGGTATACTCATCCGTGAGTTTATTAAGATTGACAACAAGCTCTCTCATTTCCTTCACAATTTGTTTGTTCCTTTCAGCAACCTTTTCATCTAAGGAAGCTAGATAAGGTTGAATCTGAGACACAATAACCTGTGGGATTTGAGGAATAACAGGTTCTATAGGAGGAGCAACAAGCTCAGATCTCGAATGCAGCTCTCTCTGCATGTATTCAACCATACTTCTTAGGGTCTTCACTTCATTACTGAGCATCTTATTTTCAACTCTTACTTCCTGAATCTCATGAAGAATTTTAGGTTGTATTTTCCAAATAACTTTCTCCAATAATAGTGAGGCATCTCTCTCACTTAAATTGGTCACAAGAAGAGGTTGGGTATTCATGAGTTTCTCAACTCCATACAAGAGGGTATCACCAAATTCCTTCAGATCATCCTTACTCACAAAAGATGGTTGTTCAGATAAAGGTTCAGGAATAGGGACTGGTACAGAATCAGGTTCCTTCTCAGGTGTGATATTGGAGACTGATTTCAACTGGAATATAGAGGAAAGGTCAAGGTCGGTTGCTAAAACCTGCTGAGAGTCATCCACATCATAGAAACTGGGGAACTTATACTGAGTGTCTATAATACTTGACTCAATCAGATGTGAAGCTTCAATAGACTTGAGATTTGGGGTTTGCTCCCCCTTAACAGGTGCCTCTTTCTCAGGACTGAGAAGCTTAGGATCTCAGTCAAATTCCACAGACTTAGCTCTAAGTTCCTCACTCATTTCCTGTATAGCCAGCTGAAAGGCTAGCTCCATCCATTCTTCAGCCGAAGGGATGATTTCAGGAACAGATTGTTCTACTGGGAGTTCCTCAAGATTGTATTCTTGCATAACAGGTAGCTCTTCCACTATAGGTTCTTTAATGGCATTCTTTTTAGATTCTTTGAAAACTAATTCTGTTTCAACCTTGGGTTGAGTTTCCAGATTAATAGCTTCTTTAGGATCTGGGACTCCTTCTTCAAGAACTTCATGAGGAACATTAGTCTTGTCTTCCTCAACAAAAACAGCTTCCCTAGGTGGCACTTCAGCCTCTTCTTCCTCTTCTTAAGGATACTCAACAATCTCATCTGGTTCCAAACCAAGATCAGAAATATCTCTTGGTCTTGAGGGACAATCCACAGGATTTAATTTCTCATAAACTCTATCATTATCTTCCACCCATTCCTTTTTCCAAGGATTCCAGTTTATTTTCATCCTCTTGATGGTTACTTTTGAAAGGTAGTACTCACGGTCCTTTATAACTTCCTCATTAGGTCCAACCAAACCTTTGGCAGGCAGCATGGCTGAGATAATCTTAGAGTAAAATAGGGAAGTTGAATTGGATGTGGCTTTGATCAGCTCACACATATGATGAATGATATACTTTAAAAGGTTGATCTTATGCCCATTTTTCATAAGGTGGATCAGAAACACATCTTGATATTTCAAAATAGAAAAATCACCTTTTTTTGGGCTAACCAGGTTCTGAATAAACTTGAACTGGAGCCTTGATTCTCCATCTAGTTCAGCAGCAATGGCCCTCCTCTTGGTGCCATTTCCAGTTAAGGCTTTCAGACCATCTTCCAAATCAAAGAATACAGTTGAAGGTGGAGGTCTTCTTTGATAATACTCACAGATGCCTTCATGAGGTATCCTAAGGCATGCAGCTCATAACCTCGAATAAAATGAGCATCTCTGGCCATTGACCCAGCTTCTTATAACATAAATATCACCAGAATCAAAAGAAAACTATACATACTGGTAAAACTGAGCCACTAACTTAGGGTATATGGGTCTATCTTCCTTCAAGAACCACTCTAACCAGCCTTATTGTTCTAACACTTTCAATACCATAGACTTACTAAACATAATCCATTTGGGGTAAATCTCTTTCTTAGGTACAACAATGTGGTTTTCCATATTCAAATTTAAATGTCCTTCGGGTGCTAGCTTAGGTGCAATCTTCTTCTTCTTTGAGTTTTGCTTCTCAGGTGTCGACAATGAAGGACGTTTCATCCTTGGCATTCACTGAAGGTTCGAGAGATAAGGGTTACAGGGATGAAGAAGGGTTCAAAATGAAAGTAGAAGAAACCTCGAGTGAATAATAAAGTGATAATTTCTTTATTTTATCATTTAGGAATACCAAACGTCGTAAAAATAAAAACGTGGGAAAATAAATAAGGGAAAAGAATAATTACCACGATACGGGTTTTTACAAAAAAATTATAAATAATTTTTATGGTGAGACTGTGTTTGGTCATTACGGTGAGACAGTAAACGCACGTTACAGTGAGATAGTGAACGAGCTTCATGGTGAGACAGTGAACAAACTTCTCAGTGTTCATTATGGTGAGACAGTAACTGTCAGACAGTAATCACAAAATATTAACTATGAGACCGTAAACATGAAATAGTAAGATATCGAATAGTCGGACATGAAATAGTAAAAAGTAAGATATCGATTTGAGATTTATCATGCCTAGTTCATGTATGATGTAGTCTATTCTCTCAGAATTTAATGGTTTGGTGAATATATCAGCAAGATGATATTTAGTACCAATGAATTCCAAAGTGATATCACCTTTTTGATAATGGTCTCTCAAAAAGTGATGTCTTACATCAATGTGTTTTGTCCTAGAATGTGAAACGTAATTTTTTGAGATGTTAATAGCACTTGTGTTGTCACAATTTATAAGTACATGTCTGAATTGATATCCATAATCTAGTAATGTGTGTTTCATCCACAAAATTTGTGCACAACAACTACCAGCAGCTATATATTCATCTTCTGCAGTAGATAATGCAACAGAATTTTGTTTCTTACTATACCATGATACTAGTGACTTACCTAAAAGGTGACATGTTCCAGAGTTTCTCTTTCTATCTAACTTATAGCCACCGAATTCAGTATCAGAATAACTAACTAATTCAAATGATTCTCCTTTAGGATAAAATAGTCCTAGATTGGGTGTATGCTTGAGGTATTTGAAAATTATCTTTATAGAATTTAAATGAGATTCTTTAGTATTTTCTTGAAAACGAGCACACATACACACACTAAACTTAATGTCCGGACGACTAGTAGTTAATTAGAGTAAACTTCCAATCATTCCTCTATAAGTGGTTTGATCAACAGATTTTCCATCTTTATCAAGATCCAACTTACAAGTGGTACTCATGGGAGTGTCGCTACTTTTAGTTCTATCTAATACAAAACATTTTAGAAGATATCTAGTATATTTACTTTGAGTTAAAATAATTCCATCATTATTTTGAAAGATTTTAAATCCAAGAAAGAATTTTAGTTCACCCATTAAACTCATTTCAAATTCATTTTGCATCATTTTAGAAAAATCAACACATAAAGAAATATTTGAAGATCCAAAAATAATTTCATCTACATATATTTGAACAACTAAAACATCATTAGAAATTCGTTTTATAAAAAGGGTAGGATCATCTATTCCTTTTGTAAAACCTTTGGAAATAAGAAAAGTACTTAATCTATCATACCAAGCTCTTGGAGATTACTTTAAACCATATAAATATTTTGATAGTTTAAAAATATGATTTGGAAAATGGGGTTTTGTAAATCTAGGGGGTTGTTCAAAAAAAACATCCTCAGATATATACCCATTTAAGAATTCACTCTTAACATCTATTTGATATAGTTTGAAATTCAGATGTGTAGCATAGGAAAGTAGGATTCTAATGGCTTCAAGTTTGGCTGCTGGTTAAAAGGTATCCTTATAGTCAATTCATTCTTCTTGACTATATCATTGTGTAACTAATCTAGCATTATTTCTAACTATGTTAACAGCTTCATCTACCTTATTTCTAAACACTCATTTAGTGCCTATGGTGAATGTGTCCTTGGTTCTTTCAACAAGTTTCCAAACTTTGTTCCTTTCAAACTGATTAAGTTCTTCTTGCATAGCCATCACCCAAAATTCATCATTGATAGCAACATTAATGTTTTTAGGTTTAAGTTGTGATAAGAAGGTTTGATGTTCAACCTGATTTCTAAGAGAAGCTCTAGTTTGAGTTCCTTTGTCTAAGTCTCCTACAACAGCATCTAAGGGATGGTTCTTAAGGGTTCTAACAGTTCTAGAAAAAGAGGGACTAGTGATTTCAGGTTCATCAATAGATTTAGATTCATTGTGACTTGATTCTAAGGAATTTCCAGAGTTGGAAGTTTTCACAGATTCTTTCACAGAAGAATTTGAGGATTTTGAATTGATGTTCAAATTTGATACATCATCCTCCAGATTCTCTAGGATGGTTTTAGGCTCATGTGGATCTTTTTTATCAAATTTGACATGAACATATTCTTCCACACATTTAGTTATTTTATTGAACACTCTATAGGCTTTACTAGACATGGAATATCCTAAAAAGATACCTTCATCACTTTTGGATGAAAATTTGTCAAGATTGTCTTTGTTATTAAGAATATAGACTTTACAACCAAAAACTTTGAAGTACCTAACCTTGGGTTTTCTATTGTTCCATAATTCGTAAGGATTACTCTTAAGAATAGGTCTGATCAACACTCTATTGATTATGTAGCACGTTGTATTGACAACTTCAGTCCAAGAATAAATAGGTAGGCCATATTCACTAAGCATTGTTCTAGTAATTTCTTGTAGGCTTCTATTTCTTCTCTCTATAACTCCATTCTGCTATGGTGTTCTAGGGGTAGAGAAATTGTAACAATAACCATTTTGTGAGCAAAAGGATTCAAACTCTTGATTTTCAAACTCACGGCCATGATCACTTCTTAAGGATTTAATTCTAAGTCCACTAAGATTTTCTAAAGAATTGGAATATTTAGTAAAATAAGAGCAGGCTTCACTTTTTTGAGCCATAAATAAGGTCCAAGTATATCTAGAAAATTCATCTACAAGAACATAAACATAGTTCTTCCCATTTAAACTAGAAACTCTAGATGGTATAAAAAATCCATGTGAACCAGTTCGAGAGGTTGAGAAGTTGACACTTCTTTCTTTGGTTTGAAGGAAACTTTGTGTTGTTTTCCTTTTTGACAGGGATTACACACTTTTTCATTTGGAAAATCAAGTTTGGGTAATTCTTTAACTAGGATTTTTCTAGTTAGATTTTTAAGGGAGTGAACATTACAGTGTCCTAGTATCCTATTCTAGAGCCAAGATTCTTTATGAAATACACTTAAGCATGAAGCATTTTGAGAATCTAAAGAATCTAAATTAACAGAATAAACATTTTCATTTCTTAATGTAGAAAATAATAATTCATATTTAGAATTAAAGACATTACAGGCATAATTTTCAAATCTAAAATGAAATCCATCATCACATAATTGTGAGATACTGGACATATTATATTTTAAACCATCAACAAATAGTACTTTAGAAATTAAAACTGAGTTAGAGTTACCGATTTGGCCAAGGCCAATAATCTTTCCCTTAGCATTGTCACCAAATGTGACATGTCCTCCATCTACTTTTATCAGGTTCTTGAAGCATGAGTAGTCTCCTGTCATGTTCCTTGAACATCCACTATCCAAGTACCATAGATTATTTCAAGATCTCTTTAAGCATCTTTCCTTCAAAAATATTAAGCAAAAATAGATTTTGGTACCCATGCTTGTTTGGGTCCAGTAGTATTGGTAATAAGTGCTTTAGGAACCCATATTTTCCTCATAGGTTTCCTATAATCATTATGTAAAGTATTTGAAAAATAAATTGTATTTGGTCCACAAAAAATTGAAACAGTAGAATATGTATCATGGATTGAATTAGTTGATTTGATTCTAGAACTGGGAGTAAAACTGTATGTCCTAGATCTTGAAACAAAATTTGTTCTACCAAGGTTTCTTTTACCAAGTTGATAACCAATGCCAGTGTTTTATTTAGGGGTAATTCATTTTCCTATCATTTGGGTAAGATTATTTTTTTTCATTAGTAAACTTTTCTAATTCACTCTTTAATTGCTCATTAGATATTTTTAATTCATTGTTTTCTTTGAGCAGTTAATCATTTTTCTCCTTTTCAGTTATGAGTTTAGATTTAATAGTCACAGTAAGAGAATGTTGTTTCTTCAATGATTTATATTTGTCTTTTAGTTCATTGCATGTTTCCTATAGAATGTTACAGTATTCAAACATTTCTTCATTAGTCATTTTTTCAGAGTCACTTTCATCTTCAGAATAGTATGAATTATGTACATAAGATTATAGTGTTACCTCATATGTGTTTGTCATAAAACACATATTGGATTTGTTAGCCTGTTCATCATGTGATGTCTTTGGGTCACTTGAAATGTCCTCAGAAGCACTACAGGTTGCTTTCATTGCCTTTTAATACTTCATGTCCTTGTCCTCATATTTCTTTTTGTACTTGAGATTTGGACATTCATCCTTGATATGTCCTTTGTGCTTACATTCATAGCAGAAAATTTCATTAGTTTTGTTACTTATTTTCTAGTCCTTCTTCCAGTTTCATTTTTTGTAATATTTTCCCTTGAAGTTAGGATTTCTGAAAAAGTTCTTCTTTTTTTAAAATCATTTGAATATTCTAGCTAGTTGATCCATCTCCTCATCACTGTTAGGTGATGATTGTTCACTAGTGGAGATTTCTACAGAAGCTTTAGGTTTCCCTTTATCTTTGTGCTTAGAGGTGGTGGTCTTGAATGCAACAGATTTCCTCTTTGGTTCATCCTCATCTTCCATGTTGAATTTAATATCTTCTTCATACATCATCAGTTTCCCAATGAGTTCTTTTATAGGTATCTTACCGATATCTCACAATTCTCTAATAGAGATAGAGGTTCCCCTCCATCTGTCAGGGAGACATATAAGAATTCTTATGATCTTTTCCTTGACAGTGGCTTCTCTTCCAAGAGAAATCATTGTGTTGAAAATCTCATTGAACCTAAGATACATGTTAGAAATAGGCTCATCAGGTTTCATTTTAAAATTATCATATTTGATAGTATAAGTATTAAGTCTCATTTCTTTTACACTAGATGTTCCTTCATGTGAGACAGACAAGGTATCCCAAATTTCATGGACATTTTTACAAACAGAAATTTTATTAAAAACTTAATCTCCTAAGGAGAAGTATAAAGCATTCATAGATTTTCAATTGTTATTGTAGGCAGTTTTGGTAGGTTCATCCCATGTGATTCTATCAGTAGTAGGAATTTTGTATTTATCTATAATGGATGACCAAATTTCAAAACTCATACTCTCTAAATAAATTTTCATTTTAATTTTCCATTGAGCATAGTTGGTTCCATTAAATAATGGTGGTCTGTTGGTTGTAGCACCTTCTGGTCTATAATCCATAATAAAGTATTACTTTAAAAGATCTAGAAATTTAGAATTAACAGAAATTTACAGATCTTTAAAGTACAACTACAATCACAGTTGAATAAGATTACACAGAGACCTAATAAATCTCCTTTGATACCAAATGTTGGTTGGAGTAGATTACTCAAGAGGGGAGGGGTAAATTGAGTAACTATAAAAATTTATGTAAAAAGTATTTCTAAAAAGGTTTACCCAAAGATTAAATACATCCTAGTTAATCAAGGTTATACTGTTATAAGAGTTTGACTGTTTAAGTAACTTCTTAGAAGATTGATTAATTCTCAGTAATCTTAATTTGTGTTATTAATATTACTTTTGAAGTTATTATACTAAGACAAGCCAGTTATAACTTCTTTCCAAGACTAACTATCAAAGTGAAATTGGTGATTTCTGAATTGTATAGTAAATCAATAAAGCAGAGGAGACTAATTTAAGAAACACAGCGGATATGAAACAAGTGGTTCAGTCTCAAGTAGAGACCTACTCCACTCCACTTGGTGATCACCTGCCACCAAGCAGTTTATATAAATAAACTTTGATCCACACCCTAGATCAGGGTTAACAATAGTACATAGACTGTCCAGGTCACACAGGGACCTCTTCCATAGTTTTTGTGGGTATAAATAACCAGGCCACATAAGGACCTCTTCCACAGTTTTAAGTGGGTATTCAAGAGTAAATAGAGGTTTGAGTAAGGATATCTTATATCCTTCAGTTTAATGCAGGAGACAGAGTGTGTTGTTCTACAGGTACACACTCTGCTCGAAAGGTAATAAAAAGATACACAACAAAGCAGAAATATGGAGATGGGTTTAGAAGTGCTCTGAGTGTTAGTCTTTTCTACTCTAGAATTCTTGATATGAATTTGATGCAAATCTTGAGTCTTCATTAGTAAAACAGAGTGTCGCGATTCATCTTGTGTTCTTCGTGAGGTTCGACAATGCGAAGATGTTCCCTGGATTCCAGTGTACTTCGTATGTTCTTCAGCAGAGTTGGGTTGCATGCATGTGACAATCCTTCCTTTTGAAATTATCTCAGTGTTCTTTGTTATTGTGCTCACAACCTTGTTTTTTGTTTAGTATCACGCGCCTTGATTCTTATCCACACTTCTCTTTTATCTTATAATGCATGTGTTGGAGCTGACAGGTTTCATGGATACCGCACCTCGTACCTCATACTGTCAGATGATATGTTTACAAAGAAACATTAATTATGTCAATGCATTTAAAATCTTTAAATATGACCATTAGAGATTAAATTTAAAAATGAAAAAATAGTTTAAGAAATGATGTCACAATAAGTCATGGAAACGGTGTATCCTTCACACAGTGTCTAGATTGATCACGGTGTCTTGTGGTCACGGTGTCTAGCGGTCACGGTGTTTTTTGGTCACGGTGTCTTGTTCACGGTGTCTGTTTCATAGTGTATGCTTCACAGTGTCAGAAAGACATAACCAATAGCAGACTTACAGTGTCTCAGAATTTTCAAAGTAACTGTATTTATACTTAAGCAATGATGATAATAGAATGGATTATACTTAAGCATTTGTCAAAGAAGGTATTATGAGAGTAGATCAAAGATAGTATAAAGTAATTAAACTGAATATGGAGCAATTAAAATCTTGAATGGATATTATTAAATCATGAGACTACTTAAATAATAATACACATGAATACACATTATTGTGATATAATTGACAGGAGTTAACTAGGTTTAATAGTATTTGTGATCATTAAAACATGATTGATACATGAGGAGTCCAACAGTTTTTACCAATAAAACCCCTTTTTTTAGTAATAATTACTTTGTTCCTAAAAGTTCACCTTTTTACAATAAGTGCCAAAGTGGTGGTCACTGGAAGAAAAAAAAATATTTTAAAAGTGTAAAATATTTAGGATTTTATAAGTCTTATTTTTCAAAAAAAAATTGGTCACCCAATATATTGTTTTCTGAAAATACCAGACTGAAGAAGGTTTGGGTTCTGAAAAACTAATATTTTTGTTTTCATGAAAATAAATAAAGTACCAACAAAAAAATATTTGGTATATAGATAGTGGATGTTCTAGACACATGACTATAAATAAATATTTTTTCAATAATATAATCAAGATGGATGGTGGAAAATTAGATTTAGGAGATAATTCTCAAGGAGAGATTATCGGTATATGTAACATTGTTCTTCTTGGAAAAGATCTTATTTCAAACATTCTTTTTATTATAGGACTTAAGAAAGATATTATAAGCATAATTAAATTATTTGGTGAAGGTTATCTTGTGAAATTTGGGAATGATAAATGTAAAGTACATAGTTCCAAGGATGAATTCATTCTTTTTTCTAATCAGTATGAAAATGTTTACACACTAAACATAGAAGACCTCAGGAGCCAAGACTTACCTTGCCTTAGTGTAATGGAAGATTAATCTTAGTTATGACATGGAAGGTTAGGATATTTTAACCTTAGAAACTTATCTAAGATGAGTAGGAAATGACTTGTTAGGATCTACTAGAACTTAGGTTTGATACTTCAAAAGTATGTGACCCTTATCAATGTGGTAAGTGACATAAGTCAATTTTTAAATCTATTAGTGAAGTCTTAACTTTTTATGTTTTATAGTTAGTTCACATGGACCTATTTGGCCTTACACAAGCTGGAATTGTTGGTGGAAAATACTATGTATATGTCTTAGTTAATGATTACACTAGATACACATGGGTATATTTTCTTACAAATAAATATAAAGCCTTTAGTTATTTTAAAACTTTTGTATCTAGAGTTAAAATTTATAAAAACCACTCCTTGATAACTATTCATAGTGATCATAGTGATCATAGTGGAGAATTTGAAAATTCTGATTTTGAAACTTTTTTGTAGTAATAAAGGTATTAAATATAACTTTCCATCACCTAGAAAACCCCCAAAAATGGTATAGTTTAAAGAATAAATAGAATTATTCAGAGGATTACTAGAACCATATTGAGTGAATACTCAGTTGCTAAACATTTTTAGGCTGAAGAAATTTAGTACTTCCTGCTATACTATAAATCGAGTTTTAATTAGACCTTTTCTTAATAAAAACCCTTATGAATTGTGGAAAGGAATAAAACCAAAAGTTTCTTACTTCAAATTTTTTGGTTTCTAATTATTTATTCTGAATACTAAATATAAATTTCATAAATTTTCACCAAAATCTGATGAAGGGATATTTTTAGTTTATTCCACAACTAGTAATTCTTATAGAGTTTAATAAAAATTATTGTCCTGATATGAAAATATTTCATGTTAAGTTTGATAAAACTGAACCCTTTTTTTCAAAAAAACCTCAACATATATCCTCAGGTTTTATTTATAAAACTGATTTTCAACCTTTTTTCAAAATTTCTTCTCATAAGGAAATAATTCAAGAATATGTTTCTGAATTTATTCCTCATGAATATTCTTTATTGAATATTGAAGAACTGAATTTTTAAAACCCAAGAAGTTAGTTGTTTCTTAGGAATCATCCTAGTGAAAGTTTCATTGGTGATATAGATCAACCGGTTAGGATTAGAAGTTTTATGAGAAATAAAATTGAGAATCTATATTTCTTATCTCAATTTGAACTTAATAATCTTGATGAGGCTTTAGGTGATGAGGATTGGATTAAAGCAATTCAATATAAACTCAATGATTTTTAAAGGAATAAATTATATACTTTAGTTGAACGACCTATAAATACTTCTATAATTGGAGTAAAATGGGGTTTTCAGAATAAATGTGATGAAAATGGAATAATAGTTAGAAATAAATCTATACTTGTTACTAAGGTATATAACCAACAAGAGGGAATAGATAATGAGGAAACTTATGCTCTGGTAGTAATACATTAATTTATTCGAATACTTCTAGACTTTGCAACATTATTTAACTTAAAATTATTTCAAATGGATGTGAAGTGTACTTTTCTTAATGGATATGTTTAGGAGGAAGTTTATGTAGAACAAACAAATAGTTTTGAAAATAAAAAGCATCCATAATATGTTTATAAACTTACCAAAGAACTTTATATACTTAAATAATCCCCTAGATCTTGGTATGATATATTAACTGGATTTTTGTTATAAAAAATTTTCTAAGGGAGTTGTGGATCAAACACTTTTTATAAAATAAGTAAATAAAAACATTATGATTGTACAAATTAATGTTGATGATATTATATTTGGTTCAAATCAAAAATTATTAATTGATTACTTTATGGATATTATGAAGTCTAATTTTGAAATGAGTATGATGGGTGAGGTAATATATTTTATTGGTTTTCAAATTTCACAAAAACCAGAAGGAAATTTTATATCTCAACATAAGTATATAAAATATCTTATTAAGAAATTTAGATATGAAAATACTAAAAGTATTAGTACTCCTATTGGTAACTCTAATACTTTAGATCTTGATGAGGCTAGGAAACCAGTTGATCAGAAAAAATTTAGAGGTATGATTGGAAGCTTACTTTACTTAACAACTGGTCATCCAGATTTAATGTTTTCATTGTTCTTATGTGAAAGATATCAAGCCAATCCAAAAGAACCCCATCTCAAATATTTAAAAGGGGTTTTTTTATATTAAGGGAACTATGGATTTAAGTCTTTTCTATTATTCTAAAAATGTTTTTAAACTAAAAAGTTTTTCAGGTGCTGACTTTGGTGGATGTAGAATGGATAAAAAATGTTCATTTGGAAATTTTCATTTCTTATGTGACTCTTTAGTTTCTTTGTCTTATAAGAAGAAACACTTAATAGCATTTTCCAATACTGAAGTTGAATATGTGGTAGTTGGAATTTTTTAATTTCAAGTGTTGTGGATGCAACATGCACTCACAAACTATGGCATGATTTTTACTAAAACTCGAATATTTTGTGACAATATAAGTGACATTTATTTAAGTAAAAACACATCACATCACTCACGTGCTAAAAACATAAATATAAGACACTATTTCCTTCAGTATTACACGCTTAATGGAGATATAATTTTATAATTCATTGAAACATAAGATCAAATTGCTGATATTTTTACAAAATCCCATAGTTCTCAGAGATTTAAATACATTAAACATAAGTTATGACTGATCAATGTTAAGTGATCATTCATATTTACTTCTTGTTTACCAATATACTTACATTAATATACTCCTTTTCATAGGGGTGTATGTATTTTTTTCAAAAACTTTTAGTTTTTTTTAAAAAAAATTCTAAATTGTTAGTTTTTCTAAAAATTTTGTATTGTAATGAGAATTATAGACTCAATATTTTATAAAATTTTCAGATTCAAAATTCTCAAATTGTTTTCTTGACTCAAAAATTATTATAAAATTTCCAAACTCAAAATTTTTTAAAAACTTTTTATGATTAAAAAAACTATCATAATTAGTTTTGTAATAAAACTATCATAATCAATTTTCATTTCAAAACTATCGTAATCAGTTTTTATTTCAAAACTATTGAAATATATTTATTTTACAAAAATCAATAATAACTAGTTATTCATACCAATGAAAATTTTTACTTCGAAATGTACACTTCAATTATTTTATTTTATTTACACTATTTAATTACTTTAGTTTATAATTTTTGTTGTTGCTATATTTTTTTATTTAATAAAAACATTACTTTGTTTTCAAAAGAAAATTAAAAAAATATAATCAAAATGATTCCCAATCTGATAAAAGTTTTAAAACCTTGAGATTTAAAATATTTTTAAAAAACTTTCTTTAATTAAATCTAAACTGTCAGATTAGAAAGGATTTCAATCTCAATCATTGGTTTGAATACGAAAGATGAATTGTCTCCCACAATTCCTATATAAGGGTGGGTCAACCTGTTGTCCTGCATCAGTCTTTAAAGTTTTTTATATTGATCCTTTACACCCTTCAAATTTATCAGTCTAATTATTTTCCTTCCCGTATGATCATCAGTCTCAGTTCCCATTACAATGGCAATAAAAGAGGATCATGCAACATGACATGTTTTCAAGGAAAGACTCATTGAAAGAACTTGGTTTTAAAAGTATGAAACTACTCTTAAAATGATAATATATTTTCAAGGATGGGAAAGTTTTTTCATAGATAATGTTGATGAAGATTTTGATCTATATTATCTAGAGATGGTTAGAGAGTTTTATACTTCCATTCATTTTGATAAGGAATATGGTAAGGATAAGGTTTCCTTTACCATGTTTTGAAAAAGATAAAAGTTATCATTTAAAATATTAGCGGACTTTCTTGGTGTTCCTTCTGATGTAAAATCATTTTTAACCTCTCACAAGTTACCGAATAAACTTTGAACATTTTAGAAGAATAAGGATGAAGATTCTTTGTTCTCTTTTTATGAGAAAGTAATAAAAGTTTATCATCTGACACTAGACAACATATTAGTTTCTTTAGGGGTATAGGGGTATTTAATACCTATGAAAGTTGATCATAATGCTCTAAAAGTATCAAAAAAATTTGTTATTGAATATTTTGTTAATATGAGGAAAATTGACTTGGTGAAATTTATCTTCATTGTGGTGGAGAATATAAAAATGTATTCCATAAAGTCAAAGATTATAATGTTTCTATCCTTCATCAGTAAGATGATAGTGAAATGTATAGTTCTATTTAAGGTTGAGAATAAATCATACCCAATAAGATAGAATATATCTTTCGTTGGTGAAGATAAAATGTCAAGGATGAAGTTGGTTATTTATTTAAAATCAAAAAAGTTTTTTGAAAAGGTTGATGGGGATACTTTTTATGAACAACTGTCAAGGAAACCTGAGGAAGTTAAAAATAAGAGAAAGACTGAAAATTCCCCACCAGTAAAACAAAAGAAAGAAAAGAGAATGAAAGATGATGAATTTAAGAAGTTGATGGCCCATAAATCTCAAAAGAAGTATGGGGATCTGTAGGTTGGTCTTGATCCTGCTGAGGCTAAGACACTAAAATTTCAAACTACAGAACAATTATAGGAAGAAGAGAAAATAAAGAATCAAAGGAAGGGGTCACAATAAGAAAGGGTTGTTTAGAGTTTATTTAAATACATTGAGAGATCTTCTGAGAATCCAATCCTTCTAATTTCTCACATCGATCAAGTCATCTTGAAAGCTATAATTATTTTTGAAGAAACCTCTGTTGTTCTTATTAATATCCCTTTAGTAACTAATAAGGGTAAGGGGAAACAAGTTGTTGAATATTCAATTCCAAATTTACCTGAGAAAGAATCAGAACCTAAATTAGTTGGGAAAGGAGCTTTGAGAACATCTAGATAGTTAAAGGAAGAGCTTGAGAAAGAATTTGAAGAATAATTTGAAGAATAAGGAGTTGAAGAATAAGTAGAAATAGAAAATGAAGTATAAGAATGATAAGAGAAATAATAAAAAGAAGAAGTTTATGAAGAAGAAACCCAAATAGATAAAGAATCAAAATAAAAGGAATCATCATAATCATCTTCATATTCATTAAATTTACCCTAACGACCTCATAAGGATGAAATTTCATAAATTTATCAAGAAGGATCATCATTAGAAAATGAATTAAAGTCATCTTCAAATGAAGAAGAACATGATAAAAATTCTCAGATGAAAGTTTCTGACAAAGCTGAAACTGATAAGGATGTCGATATTGTTGAAATTTTAGATGATAAGAAAGTTTCAAAGAAAGATGAAAATAAAGGTAAAGAAAAGGCTGAATTAGTTTCAAAACCTGATGTCAAAACCAGTAGACCAAAACCTCCCTGGTTTGAGCCCGGTAAATCAAACTCAGAAGCTACAATTTCCCAAAAGGGTTTTAATTTTATTTGCCTTACCTTGAAAAATGTTGACTGATCAGATTCTATATCTACTAAAAATTGAATCAAGATGTAAGTTTCTTTATGAATATATGAATGAAAAATTGGAATCAATCAAAGTATTAACCTAAATAGTGATCAAGATAGAGACTGATTTGAAAGCTTTTCATGAAAAGTTCAAAACTCAAAAGTATTCATATAATCAGATGTTGAAGTGGTACAACCAAATATATATCGATATTTGTGAGCATAATGATCGGTTCATAAAAGTAAATCAACTCTTGTTAGAAATAGCTAAATTCTTTAACAAGTTATCAGCAGATATGTACAATATAGTAAAGTTTATATAAGAATTCAGAGATACTAAAAATGATAGGATAGAGGATGTGAAAGTCTTGAAAGAAAAATGCATGATATGGAGTTGGAGATGAGTAGGCTCAAATATTGTGAAGATGAACTTGTCAATATAAGGGAAGAGAATAAAGAGTTATCTGAGGAAGTTAAAAGGCTGAATACTGAAGTTTGAAAGAAGAATATTTTAGAAGAAAATATCATGAATCTTGAAAAGGATCAGTATGAGTTCAAGAAGATGAAGGCCTTTGTGAAGGCCCTGATGAAAAAATAATGAATACTTTTGTTTTTGAACTCTCAATGTATTTTTATCAAAAATTTAAATTGTTGATAAATGTAATTATATTTTCATCCAATTTATTTATGCTTTAATGTTTTCCAATTATGATTAGATATATGTTCTTTCATATTATTCATGGATGATTAGTTAATTCAATATTTTCTTGTATGTTTTTTTTCTATATCTTCAAGAAACTTCAAATTATTTCTCATTCCTTTTTTAAAATCACAAAGGGGGAGAACATATTAAAAAGGGGGAGAATGATTTATAAAATGGGAGGAGACTATAAAAAGGTAGATGATTTTATAAATGGGGAGATTTTATACTTAGGGGGAGAAGTATTCTTTAAAGGGGAGAAGTAATCAAAAGGGGATATGTTAAATAATTTACATCATACTGATAAGGAATTATAAACTTGATGGGGTTATAAAGAATATCTTAAAAGTTTTTAAAAAAACTAAGGGATGTAATTATTTAAAGTTATATTATTTCATTTAAGTGTTGTTGGTTTTTGATTTCCAAAAAGGAGAAGATTGTTGAGTTAGAAGTATTACTTATTACTTTTCCATTCCTTTAGTTTTGGAAATCACAAACACTCTCTTTAAACATTGTTTACTAAATTTTTATTTCCCAAGTATTTTAGTATGTTTTTTAGAAAACATTACTTTATACCATACATAGATAGATTCTAATTTATTATGAATATAAACTTTACATTGCTTAATACAATACATAGGACCGAAGGTACATCTGATTATCAGAATAACTTTTGTTCAGACTAGTGGTTGGAATTTTATTTTATCTATCTTACTAAAAAAATAAATGACCATCAAACTGACCTTGGTACCGATATATAGAACTAATCCTCATTCAGTTCATAATATTGATAATAAATTAGGAAGTTCATCGAACTGAATAAAGTTTATAATCATAAGCACATAAGAATTGTTTCTATCATAACGAATACTTTTAGCATTGTAATAGTGCTAAAACAAAATGACATTATACATTTAGTTATGATAAAACATTGTGATATTTTAAGTGATATTTTTCCAATATCATTACAACAAACTCAGAAATATGATTGTTTGAGCTTCTCCTATAAATATTCGATCATTTGAAGAGTTTGGATCCGGGCACATTCGCAACTCAATATATCTAAAGATTGCTTTGCATGAACATATCATTCTAAATCCTTCATGATATTTTAGAGATTTTTAATTCTAAGGAATCCAGGTAAAGGTTTTTTCCTTTAGAATAATTTTTCTTTTTTAATTGTGTCTGATCATTGTTGTGATTGAGGGCTTATGGGGATAGAAATATGGTGAATCTGATCCATCAGATCAAGGGATTTCGAGGCTAGGAAGACAAATATTGATCATCGTATTGAGGGATTTCGAGGATAGGAAGACATATCTTATTTTTATCATTGTATAAAGGGATTTATTGATAAGGAAAGTCATACTTTATAGTATGTATAAAACTATGGATACCTTTAGTCAAGGTTATTGACTACCTTTAATCTTAAGGTTCAAAGAGTTAAATATTTTAATATATATTATAAGTCATTATTACATTTATTAGTTATTGTATTACTTGTTTTTAAAAGTATATTCCATTGTACATGTAATAGAAAGTTAGTCTTTGTACACATCTTTCTATACTATTTATTTTATCAATGTAACTATGATTATGATAAAAACATACTTTGATATAATCGGATCAACTGTGATTCTGATTCTCTTAATCTAATCATCAAACAAATTTTGAGTCCGATAATAATACTTTAAGAGGTTTTTTGTTTTGTTTAGTTTAAAATTTTTAAACTGTAATTCACCCCCCCCCCTCCCCCACCCCTGTAAGTATATCTATCTAAGCTACTCTTATGATTCTACAATTATCCTTTTGGGGATACACATTACAAACAACAACATACATAATAAACTAAGTACCAACTAAAGCAGCAACTGACATTCCATGTCATCTTTGGTATAGAAATAAACTTGTGTTACCACATATATGTGTGTAGGGTTGTGAAGCGTTTTTTAAGGCCATTTTTTGAAACAAAACTTGCACCCTAAGGCACTAAGTGTATCTTTATAGGGTATCCTAAGAAAACTAAAGGATATTACTTATATGAAACAATAGAAAATAAATTTGTGGTTAATAGACATACCACCTTTATTAAATGGGGTCACATATCTAAAAGTGATAGTGGGTGAAATATAGACTTAGATACAGTTTGGGATTAATATACATAAGATTTGATACATTAAAAAATTCCAAAAATCTCCATGTAAGAGAATATTTCAGAGATACAAGTACTATATAGGAGTATAAGAGAGGTTGGAGAATATGAAATATTTGGTTTTCTAGTTACTGAGGATGGTGACTCATTATTAGTTGGTAATAATTATCCTATAACCAATAAGTAATCAGTAAATGGCACTGATGCTTCCAAATGGAAAGAATCTATGAATTCTAAAATGGATTCTATGTTTCAAAACCAAGTATGAATTTTGGTAGATTTTATAGTGGATGTAAAGTCTGTTGGTTATAAATGGGTATTCAAGAAGAAACTTGACAAAGATATATAATTCATTACTTATAAGGCATGACCAATTTCAAAAGGGTTCAAAAAGCATCAAGGCATAGGCTATGCTGAAATATGTTCACCAATTTCTATGTTGACATCCATCAGAATTTTAATTACCATAATGTCTTACTATGACTATGATATTTATCAAATTGATGTTAAAATATTCTTCCTTAATGGGGAACTTCAGGAAGATGTGTGTGTGTGTGTGTGACATAACTTTAAGGTTTTTGACACTAAAGGATGCCAACAAGGTATGAAAGTTGTAAAGATCCATTTATGGATTAAATCAAGCATTTGGGTCATGGAAAATTCAGTTTGATGAATCCATAAAAGAATATGGTTCCATAAAAAAATGAATGTGATACTTGTTCCTATAAATGATTTAGTGGGAGTGCATCCATTTTCTTAATAGTTTATATCGATGATATAATACTTATTGGAAATGAAATATCATTCTTACAGTCTATTAAATCCTGGATGAACACATGCTTCTATGTGAAGGACTTAGGCGAATCAAAATATATTCTTGGGATCAAGATCCATCATAATAGATCCAAGAGACTAATTAGACTATGTTAGAGTACATGTATTTACAAGATACTGAATAAATTCAATATGGAATAATACAAGAGAGGATTGTTTCCATTTTCACATGGAATTCATCAATCTAAGAAAATATGTACTCAGAAACATTAGGAAATACAACAGATATAAAGGACTTTATACGAGTCACTAATTAGGTCAGTCACGTGTGTTATGCTATGTAATATGATAGATGTTTCCTACACCTTAAGTGTGGTAAGAATATGTCAAGATAACCTAGGTGAACACTATTGGATGGAAGCCAATACTATCCTTAAGTATCTGAGGCGTGCTAAGGATATGTTCCTAGTCTATGGAGGAGATAAGGAACTAGTCATCAGAGAATATGTAGATGATAGTTTCAAAATAGTTTAAGATGATCTGAAATCATTGTTGGGATACATATGCACTCTCAATAGAGGTGTTGTGATCTGGACTAGATCAAATTAAATCATGGTCATAAATTTTAAAGTAGAGTCTAAGTAAATTTCATCTTCTGAGGTAGCTAAAGAAGTAGTTTAGATACACATATTCATCCAAGATCTTGAAGTGGTTAATAGTAATGACCCCATAACACTTTATTGTGATAATATTGTAGCAGTGGATCATGTAAAGGAGCAAATATCGCGTCAAAAAATGAAGCACATACTTCAAAAGTATCATATCTTGAGGAATTTTTATCAAAGAGATAATTTCATAGTGAGCAGAATCTTCACAAAAGAAAACACAACATACCCTTTAATTAAATCCTTAACTCAGTAAAAACATGATCATCATGTGAGGTTTAGTGGATGAAAATTCATAGGTATTTGTCTCTAGTCCAAGTGGGAGTCTATTGGAGTTGGTGTTTTATAACCAACTATTTATACTTTTGAATACATATATATTCAAATAAGTGAATATTAATTAAACATATTGTTATATATTTTTCATTTCCCTACATGAATTTAATGTAATAATGTGTTTGAGTATCTATCTCATTGATAAGGTCATAACAGTTCTTGCTATGATGAGAACCATGAAATTCCATGATGATATTCTTAAATTTAGTTCTATGGTCAGATACCATTCATGAGTGGTGTGTTATTAATTAATAAGTTGAGGAAATATTTGTCCCTTCTATCTTTATGGAAGTTGATATACCAACCTTTTGATTGAAATGGAACATCCTCGTTAAATTTCATGGTCATGGTGTAATGATGATTTTATTTCACAGTCAAAAAACATGTATCAAGCACATAGGTTGATGACATGTGTGTGCATCCTGCTTGATGTGATATTATTAAAAAGGGATTATATTATGCAGTAAGTGTTTGTGTGTGGTTTTTTATGTTGTGACATTAACTTATTTCTCTTGGATGTCTTGACCCATCACTACATAGTAATCTTAGACTTCAGGCAAGTCCACCTAATGCCAATGAGAAAGAATCCTAAAGGGTCACACGCTAAGTGTGTTCATTGATCTCAATTAAATTTTATTTTAATTTAATTATTGGAATAAATGTTATTCTTAAGACCAAGGAATAATTTTTTTTAGGTTTTATTGGTTATAAATATTATTCACAAGGTAATAAATGATTATTTATTTATTAATAAATAATTCATTTAATTATGTGAATATTTAATAAATATTTATTTTCTAGATTTTGAATTGAATAATTGTTTAATTTATTGAATATTTAATAAATATTTGTTCATCGGACTCTGAATATAATATTTATTAATGAATTAATATTTAATTAAATTCTTATTTGGGTATTCGAAAAATACTGAGGAGGATAAGCGGACCAAGATTGTGTCCGGTGATAAATATTAATTTGAAAGCCAATAAAATAATATTTATCGTTGGACTAATTAATGCACACCATAAAATAATAATATTATTATACATAGAATGAGGTCAGATAAGGTTTATTATATTATTTAAAGTTCATTGTATAATTAAATAAGATTTTAACCTTAACCATAACTCTATAAATATATGGTTACATTGAGAATTGAAAATCGTTGTGCACAATAGATTTATCTCTAGATTTATCCTTCTCTCGTCCTCTTAAGAATGAGAATAACAAGAGAGATTCCTTCAAGATTGAAGTAAATTGAAGTAATCAAGACAAAAAATGCAATATGATTGATCCACTACGCTGGCACCCGATGATCCATTCATGTTATTCAGAGAACAAAGGACCACGTGTGGATCACCACTAGATGGGATCTACTTTGGGTCCTCCCTATGGAATGATGGTAGATCAGAAAGGGTTTCAGACATTCAATATCTTCATTAAATAAATATCCTAAGATGAGGTAATCTTTCTTCCTATCTATTTAAATTAATTATAAATATAATGTGAAAAAATATCATATCATGGTTCTGGCCTTTATTTTTAACTATTTGATGTAAAAAATTTGTATTGGTGATGACATTTACATATTTCACAATTTGTGAGTGATCCATAGAATCCAAAAAAAAGTTATAATGGTTTTACACCCAAAAAGGAACTTCTTCTGCATCTAAAACCATCAAAGAGTACTTATGATAAAGAGAACATATCTCAAACATCATAATTATTCTATTAACTACTTGTAACATTAAAATAATGTTACATGATAAAATAAGATTCATTGTCTCAATGATTTTATCCCATAAAATATTACACAAACCTTGAATAATAAATATGTGTTCATCAAATATTTTTCGTGTATTCACTCAATAACTTGAGGATACAACGAGTTAAAAAATTCAACATTTATTACTTGAAAATTGAATAATATTGAATTTATATATTAATATAACATTTATAGAACATTAATCGTGTCATAAACTTTATTTTAATTTATTATATAAATTCTTAGAATCGTCCAAGTGGGGTGGTGATGAAAAAAGAAATACATCATTTAATGGGTGCGGTAGTCCACACATACACACAAATGGAGTTTTAATTTTCCATAGAATGAGAGAAAGGTAGAAAATGGTTTGTATTTTCATTATCTTAATAATTTTATAATTATCATATTTATTCCTTAAATATATTTTTAGAACCAATCATGTAAGATGGTGATGAAAAATGAAATATGTTGTTTATAGAGGCAGTGGTCTGCATATACACATGTACAGTATTTTCATTTTTCTAGAGAGAAGGGGAGAACATAAATAATGATTGTTCCATTAATATAATAAAATTTTAGTATAATAATGATATTTATATTATTATTTTAGGATGTTATAATGGACTTTGAGGTGGAATAAGACTTAAAGAAATGGAAATGGGAATGAGTGATGAGGAATTTTTACCTTACTCATTAGAATAACTCCTTTAAAAATTATTTTAAACCTTTAGGGGTGGTATTTTGAGGATAATAGAACCTATAGGATTTTTATAGGAGTTTTGGGGAGGGTTTTGGTAAGATTTTATTCTAATTAAGTTACTTTTGGTGTGTAGAGAAGTGAGTGGTGAATGACTCCTTTTATAAGTGAGAGGAGTGACATTTTTGTAATAAGAGGTGTGGCTCCAAAAAGTAGAAAATAATCTATAGGGGATGATTTAAGGTCAATAAATCCCTTATCCACTTTGATACATGTTTTTAACATTTTTTAGGTTTTTTACCCCTTTGATTTTACCCTTTTACCATTTTGACTTTTACCAAAGTGACTAATTTTTACCTAAGTAATTTATTTTTTATGACTAAAAATAAAATGTGACTTATGATTCTAAATATTAAATAAATTTTATCATATCCAATTTCTAAGTCTCAAAAACTAATTCTAAAAGAAACGGTTTTATAGGAAAATATAACTCAAGTTCTAAAATGCCAAATATTGGCTTTAAAATTAAAATTAATATTTAAAATGTATGATTTTACTTATGAAATATATATTTGTTTAATAAAAAGTTTTCATACATTTTCAAGTCATGTTTATATCCTAATGATTTCATAAAAGTCATGATATTTGAAAAAATGATATTTTGCGCTATTCACCTAAAAAATATTTTTTCAGAAAAATCCCAAAAATTAATCCTAAACTAATATTATTGTGATAAATTAAAAAATGTAGTTCATTTTTTCAATTTAAAATTATAAAATTTTAGAATTTAACTTTTAAAAGGAAATATAAAATATAATGAAAATTGTTTTTATAGAAAGATGACTTTTATAATGTAAATTATTCTAATTTTATTTTCCTATAAATTTTTAATTAAATTAGTGTTAATATATTATTCATGTAAATAATATATTTTATGTCCATTTAACCATAATATACTCAGTACCTTGAAATAAAAATCCTTAGCGCATAAAAAGACAATTTTATAAAAAAACATTTTTAAGCATAAAATGGTTTTATTAGTTTTTTGGTTGTGATAACTGAATTTCATCAGTGTATCAGTATTAAAAATGAACATTATTTTTCTTTAAAAGTAAAAAAAGTTAAATGTATAAAATATAGGTGATATATATAAATAACATATTACATTAATAATTATATGTTTATATCATCCTAACTTCTTCTTATGTAACCCCTCAAGATCTCCATGTAAGACCTAAGGATAAGATAAGATCTTATGGTAGTCATAGGTGGCGATTCATCCAGCATGGATATCATAGAAATTTCAACGATCTTGAACTTGTCTCACAAACTATTTCACTCAAACTATAATTTTTTGAGTTTGGTTTGGGCTTGATTTAAGGAAAACCCTAGATTTTCTACCTCCCATACAAGCTTGAAAAAATGAGCTTTATAAGGAATACATCCACTACATGATGTAATTTATTTCCTTTATCCATAGAGATTTCATAATTTATATACTTCTATTTATACCCACTAATTTAATGACTATATTATAATGGTCAAATTGAATAATTTAATTTTAAAGTGCCATGGTTTTATTTTAGCTCAATGTTGTGTGTGAAATAATCTATCCAATATAGTATTCAATTAAAGTGAAAATTAATACTAAAATTTTGAGGTGTTACATTCTATCTCCCTTTAAATAAATTGCATCCTTTCAATTTTAATTATCACTTAATAATGAAAATGGATAAGGATATATAAATGATAAACACAACTCAAGATGTAATTTTTATAGAGATATCAAATACAAACTTAAGAAACATATCTTTTTTCTGGAGAGTTATTAGTCATCCTCAAACCGATAGATGGTCATAGGTTAATTTTGAATATGAAATGTTATTTCCATATTTTTATAATTAATATAGAGTTTATATGGGTATTTCCAATCCATTTCAAAATCACATCAAATTCATCTAAAGGAAAAGTAATAATATTTTCATGAGGCACATCCCCACAAAATTAATTTGGGACACAATAATCATATAGTTAGAAGTTTTCTCTGATATTTCAATATCAAATCACTAAGTCGGTTATTTGATTCTCTTAGAAAAACTCTTTGATACACTAGATTAGCTTGAACCAAAATCCAATAAGACATATACCAATTTGTAGTGGAGGAAAAGTGTAACTTAATTATCACAATCCACTTTAGTGGTATCCATTGCATAGGATCTTCCTTGTTCACTTGGTCTTAAAGGTTGATCATGCCTATTTTACTCATTAGTCCCTGGATTGGGGCACTGCTTTGCATGCTTCCTAAACTCATTTCATTTTAAGCATTGAAGTGTGGGTGGTGCATTGGTTGGGACATTCTTCTCCTTTGTTACATTGGTCAAACACTTCATATCTTTATGATAGTTATATGCTTATTGGTTAGTCTTCCCGCACTTGAAACATTTTCTCATCTCTTTTAGAAACTCACATGGGTGCTTCCTCCAACTTTTTTGGTATGTAAAATGGTTGAAATTTCTTTCCTCTGTGGAATTTCTCATCAAGGTTTCCATGAAACTCCCTCTTCATTTCCACCTTAATTTTACATCTAATTATTGTTTTCATAGCTATAAAAGTCCCTCATATCTAATTCATTTCAAAAACTTGGTTTTAGTCCACTAAAGAATTGTTTGATATTACTTCCAGGGTCAGTAATAAAATTGGAGTCATGCCTTGTGAATCTCATGAAGTTAGTCTCATAAGTTCCAAATGGATTCATCCTCTATTTGTTTCATCTCTAGTAATTATTGCTTCATTTTTATGTTATGGGTTTGAGCAAAATATTTGGTGAAGAATATTTTCATGAAATCTTCCCATACCATAAAGTCAACATTTTTCCTTTTTCATTTTATTCTTAATGAGGGTTCACCATTAGTTAGCCTCACCTTCCAAATGATACACAGCTAATACAATCTTCTCATGGTCTAAGAATTTGAGAATAGAAAATATATTCTCTATAAAATTGATTCATTTCTCAACAATTAGTGGGTTCGAAGACCCACTAAAGGAGGGAGGTAATTATTGTATAAAGGACTTGATAACTTATTACTCTTTCCTTGGTATGTTCAAGAGCTAAAAATTGTTTGAATTATTATTCATAACTCAAGAGAGTTGAGTGAGAATTTCCACAAGGTTCTATACTCCTGCTCCCATCCCAATTGGTTTCTCATTGGGATAATTATCACATTTCCCATCACACTCATTATTGACATGGTTTTTCCTTGATCTAATAATTACTTAAATAAAGGAAAGTTAAAGATAATAATTTAGTGATCTTATAAAAAGGAAAAATATTAACTTGAAAGGAATAAATCATAAATGACATATGTACCCTGATTTATAAATTTCTAGGTTTCAATCAAGACCATTAATTGCCTAATTCCTATTAGTATCTCTATCCATACCATAAAAATGTGCTCAAATCATTCATAATAGTTTGTAAAGAGTATGTAAATCACTAAATAATATCCCCAGAGAGTGTTAAATTAAGTGTGTAGTTAGGCCTCTTTGTTATTCACCAGGTTACGATCGAGTTAATACCCACACTAGTAGAAAAATATATTTCCATGACATTTTTTATGTTTTAACATTGGTTAAAAACTGATGTTTATGAATGTGACGTTATAGATAATAGTTTCAATGTTTTTTTAATAAAATTGATGTCTAAACATTAAATAAAAGTGGATTTAAGGGGTATTTCCATGTCGATTTTATTATAAACTGATGTTGAAAATATATTTCCACATTAGTTTTATTATAAAAACGATGTGGAAAATATCGCAATGAAAATTTTAATGTTAGTTTTTTAGTAAAAATGACATTGAAATTCACATTATTTATAACCTAGAAAAATTTTCTAAATGATTTCAATGTCAATTCCCAAAAACCAATATTGAAAGTCCACATGGAAAAAAATTAGGACTTTCAATGTCAATTGTTACCAGAACCAATGTTGAATGTCACTTTCAAGATCAATTTTTTGTAAAAATCGATGTTGAAAGTCCACCTAGAAAAATAATTTTTAACTTTTAATGTCATTTTTTAATAAAAAAGAAAATCTAATAATACTAATTCCACATCTGTTTCTAAAAAACCCAACATGGAAATTTGATTTTAAAAAAATACAATAAATTACATGCCCAAAAAATATCTGAAAACCAGTAATAAACAACAGAATATACAGCAAAAAACATATACAACTAATAAAAACCTATAAAAAGAAACATAATTTAACAACTTAAATTAGAAAAATATTGTCTAAATAATAATTTTTAAAACTATAATAAAAAAAATATCTAATAATTTATAATATAATCACTCATAATTATCCCTAAAGCATTACTTGGAGATCATTAGGTTGATACAGTTTTACAATGAACAGGTGTGAATAGTAGATAGACTAAAAAAATGTAAACTCAATCCACCAAAAAGCATTATAGGGAACACATGAAAGGAAACTTAATCATAGAGGTAAAATTTTAAGTGTATAAGAAATTAATAAAGCTAAAACATAGTAAAAAAATAGATCATATAAAACACCACACACAGTTTCTATGAATGGTTAGAGAATTCATGCTTCAAACCATGTGACATGCTCTATAATTGTTCAGTGAGTTGAAATCACCTGGTTTATAACCAATTTTCATAATTTCAATTATAAAATTTTCTAAGACATGTTAAACACTAAAATTCACCTATTTAGGGTGAATTTGAGCTTCTAAAAATAAGTTTTAATGAGTTATACTCATTTTATATCTTATCTCACTAGAAAAATTTATAAATTCCATGTATATTCAATAATTGAATATACCACTTTTATGATTCATAGGAACAATCAGTTAAATTCAAGACTAATATATTTTTTTAGGTATATTACACAAGGTTAAAAATTGAATTATTGTTTTTGAATCCATATGTAACTCAAACTAACAGATATCCACCAAATATCATAAACCAACTTAAAATAAGCAATTTCATGTTAATTAAATAAACCAAACATGTCTTAATATGAAATTATAAAACACACACAAAAAAATACAATTAAAATAGTTTAAAAATCAAACATCCTAACATAAATTCTCATCAATAAGGAACATCATTACATCAATACCAATAATGATCAATATCCCTTTTATAACAAAATAAATCCATTCATCTTAATTCACTATTGAAATTAAGAATACCAAATAAAACTACATCCCCTTTTACTCAATTTAAATTTCAAAATTCTTTAAATTGATTAACAAATCATTTGAATCTATAATTAAAAAAATGAAGTATATTTTAAATTTTAAAGACTATATTTTAACTTTAAATTTAAATTAAGCATCAAATTAAGTATTCAAAACCTATTTTTTATTTAAAACCAATTATATTTTGAGTACAAATTAAAAGAATACAAAAAGCCTTTTTACATTATATGAATTTAAAAGGTTTATCATATCAAATAAAGAAACCCAAAAACCCATGGTGTTCATAAATTAGTTTTAAAAAATTTTATAACTCACTTCTATATATATGTTATTAAAAAATTGCACATATATAACAAAAAACATAAATTTAACCCAACCAAATAGAACTTTATAATTGAAAATATATTTTATTTATCTTTATAAATTCATTATAAACTCAACCAATTCAACATAATAGTAAATAAACTTTTAAAACATAAACCATTTCATTAAAATAGTTAATTCAATGATATCAAATACCTATTATAACAAAAGAATTAGTTTTTGAACACTTTTTATTTGGAAAATGTAATATTAAACATAAAAATTAAAAAAACTCAACACCCCTCAAGAAAATTATTAACATTTAAAAGTAAATAAAACGACATGATATTTACACAAATACCTCCATTCTGATGGGTTTTAGAATGAATAAATGAAAAATCTATTTATATATAACAAAACCAATTCAACTATAACAAAACGTGACAATATATTATGAAAAATATTTCATAAATTATTATAAAGTCAAGTATATTTTGATACTATAATCCATATATTTTTTAAATTTATTTTTAAAAAGAAATACCTGAGAAAAAATTATGTTTTTCAACTTGAAATTCATAAATTTTAGAAAGACGAACCTAAATAGAATTTTACAGTTTTTAGACATTAAATAAAAAATTTAACAACCATAAAATATTTGATCAACTCATGGTTTCTAAACTCTATTTTTATAATCATGAAAATTTATTACCATTTCAAAAAAGTTTTCAAGAATTTTAAAAAATATTACTAAATAGGAAAAAATTAATCTAAATTAAAGATGGAATGTTTGGTTTGTAATTTGATAACTCCTTTTGGAAGAAAAATTGAGGATTAATACCTGAAAATCATATATAGATGGGTGAAATATTCTTGATTCTTATATCCCTATAGATCAAAGGAAAAAAGGAAACAAAATTGAGTATTGAAAAAAAAAATATGAGAGAAAAATAGATAAACTTAATACTACATAACCTCAATATTTTGCATAACATGAAAACAAAAAAAATACATTATAAATGAAATGAAAGAAAGTCAACATAACATTATCAATAATAAATAAATTATAAAAAATAATAAAACTTAATTTTTTAACAATTTTATAAAATATTTACGTACTTCGCCTAATAAAATAACTTACAGCAAAGAACAAACCTATAAAATCAAACACAATATACCAACTAAAATCATAAAAAATGGTATAAATACTCTTTTATTTAACTTTAATTAAAAGATATATACTTGATAATTTAAATCACAATCATACTTAACAAATAGTTTTCAAATAAACTATGAATATGGGTAAGTTCGTCATTCGTATATGACTCGACGTCATTCAAAATCTACAATAACAAAGAATGTTATATGATTAGAAAATAGAATATTTTGATATAAAACATAAAACAATTAACATAACTAACCTTATCAAATTAAGTCATTAAACCGGTTGTGATTATTACATACATGAATCTTAAAACATAATAACCATATTTTAGTCTCCCTTTTTGACGATGACACTATGATTATAAAACATTAACTTGTTAATAAAAAACCAACATATATATATATAACAAAAACCAAATATTATCTAATGTAAAATAGATTTATCATTACTTCCATGCATTGGATTGGATTTGGTTGTTTTATCAACAAGTGATCATTGTTTAACTTTTTCCATGACCTGTATTTTCATATATATCAACTAAAAAACATTTATAAACAATAATAATTAATAACAAACTTATAAAAATTAATAAAATTTATTTTTATAACAATTTTCTAAATTTTTTATGAACACTACCTAATAAAGAGAAAACCCAATATAATGTGCATTCATTTGGGTAGAAAACACCTCACATCCAATGAACACTATAGTGTAAAAATTTTATAATTAATTACATTATAAGAATATTAATTCATAATTATATTAGTGTTCTTACCCATCAAGGAATGTAAAAAAACCAGCACCCAATCTTTGTATCTGATAATGTCTCACATATATATGTAATCTAGCATAAGTATTCATATATTTCACAACCATTGAAATGTATTCTGGATCTATAAGACCATAAACACTAGTGATCTCATTTTGAATAAAAAACATGTGTAGATACCTAATTAAATAATTAATATAGTAAGTATAAGGAACTGAACCCGAAACTCAGGTTTAGCCTTCTATAAATGCTGTGTAATTTTTTTTATTAAAGAAATTTAAATTAATACACAGCATTAAATACAACAAAGGAATTTTTCCAGTCTAGGTTCTGGAAAATTAGATACATGAATTACATTAAAACAAAAATATATGAATTGAAAACAATTATTCTTTAGCATGTTGCTTCCACAATAGAGTTTCAATACAACAAGTATTCTAAATTTGAAAAGTGTTTATAATTCATAGGGTGAGCATAAAATTCCCAGTAAGGGGTTTCAAAACAACCGATAAATTTCTTAAAGCATCCATTGAAATAAATATAAATATTTAAAACATATTTTCACAAATACTTGTATATATATATATAGGAAAATGGTATTTCACAAAATAATTATGTTTGAAAGTTGTTGGAAATTCTCATTTGAAATTATTATTTTTCTATGGTTCGTTAATAATACTTGGCAGACCATTATTAAAATCCATACATACGGCCACTAGTCTTCACTAAGACTTATGGGTTCACTCCCCATAACATCACAAATCCCACCAGTGCCAATCTTGAAAACATTTTCACATGGACCTACCTTTCTTATTTCTTACCCAAAATCATTTCTAAAATACTTACATAATATTATTTTATTCGAAAGAAGACAATCTTCCTCAGGTCATCATTATTTCCTCAAAAGGTTTTAAAATCATTTTAGGGAGAATCCCATACTTGAAAAAAAACATTTATTTGAAAATCATAATTTCATGAAACATGGGTTTAAGTGCGTGCAAGATTGCATAATGCTTGAAATGCCTCACATGAGCTAGATGATGGACATACCTATTCATGAATGACATGCTAAGAGATGCAGATGTGAGTTCACACATGAAATAATAACTTGACCCATAACTACACATAAAATAATAACAATTATCACATGCAATTATGTAAACAAGGTGAATATAGGAAATTATTCATAAATAAATCTTTAAACACTAGTTTGGTAGTTGATAAATACCATTTATATATTCTAAGTAAACGAGAAAGAACAATTCCACTTAATGTGTTCATATACATATACATACACACATGTATGTATGTAGTTTGAAAACATGAAACCCTTGCAACCATAAGATTTGAGGGGGAAATTATTTAAAACAAGAAGACTTATCATATGTGTACTTCATACTAGGAAGATATAGTTTTACACAAATATATACATACATATATATATATATCTTGTATATACATAAATGTTTAAAAACACAAATGAAAATAATAAAATTCCCTTACCTTAAATGCAGATCGACTAACAATGCTCGAACATACCAAGATCAAAGCAGGAAAGGTGCAGATGACAAAACAAGTTACACGGGGTATGTATAATGAGTTTTACATATATATTAATTAGAGTCTTGTTGAGCAAGCTAAAATCATAACTGATTAGTTCAGTTCATACGCATGGTTGTTTCAAAAGAGTCAAAAACATGACTCATTCCTCAATTATATTACCTTTGTTATTATTTTATATTATCACTTTATCATTATATATTATTTTATCAAGTCACCTTATTGTATTACACAGGTCTATTCCTCCTTTTTTATTGACATTCCACCGTTAATTATAATATATTTTCATTTATCTCTTTGTTTTATCGTGATTTTTTTTAATAACTTTTTTATTTTTTTTATCACTATATTACCTTCATTTTTCATCACGCTTTCTTTTTTTATTTCTTCTCAAGTTTTTATCTCTCCTTAGAAGTCATGGTTAGATATTATCATATCATCATTCAATGTTTTGAATTTTCACTTACTTTTAATATTTACTTTAACCTTTTTTTAGGAAAACGTTTAATATAATTAGTATTTGTATAAATAATTAAATTCACAATTTTTTAACATATTAAAATAATTGTTTTTAAAAAAAATTATGTATCTAATATATATATATTAGTTTTTTTATATTAATATAAATATATATACTAAACAAACATGTAAATTATATATATATATATATATTCATTTTTTCAAATAATAATTAAATTCACATTCTTTAAAGGATGAAGTTTTCATTTTTTTTAATCTTATCGTTTTTCTATTTTTTCACTCACCTCACGTCAAAACAATTTTTTTTCCAAGTAATCATTACAATTTTTATTATTATATTTTTTGAACATAATGAAATTCAACTTTTTTTAATGAATAATGTATCATATATATATATATTAATTAAATATTAATCAAAACATTTTAATTTTATATATAAATCTATAAATTCATTTTATTATTATTATTATTATTATTATTACTATTTTGTTTTTTTATATTATCTTATTAAAATAAATTAATAATTATAATAAATAAATTATTCAAAATCCCAAAAGTAAAAAATATAAAATGTATTCTATTATTATTATTTATGAATAATCCATATAAATAAAGTAACTTACATTAATTTTAATATAAAAACATAATTAATTTATTCAAATTAATATGAGTTTTTTATAAAAACACAAATTAATACTTTATAATAAACTATTATTAAACAAAAATAATAATACATATTTAAAAAATAATTAATTATAATTTAAAAATATTAATTAGAATTTAAATATTATAATAATTTATTTAAAAATATTTGAAATCTAAATATATATATATATATAAGATAAATTAATCTTTATTAATCATGTATTAAAAAAATGATGTCTTTGAATAATAAAAAAAATAGTTTTGATTAAATAAAATCACAATATATTTCAAAACATTTTTTTTAAACTATAATCCATTTATCAATTACATAAAATTTCTGGGATGTTACAGTAATTCACTTTAAATCATCTTTATTTAAAGAAAGAAAAACTAAAACATAAATTTACTTACATGGAAAAAAACTGCAACACAGGCATGCCGAGATCATAAAAAATAACCAGATCCATGATATATTTTTTGAATATTATGAATGGATAGTATCTTCTACATATATTAGACATCATTTGAAACTCATAAATATTATCCAAGGAAGAAAAAATCTGAGATAATATTTTTTTCCCATTAGAAATCTCAAAAGTATATGAAGTTGTTGGGGCCTGAACCTTTTGTTTCTTTTGTACTAATTCTTTTGATTTTTGATACTAATATATAAATTAAATGTCAAAAAACCTTATAAATAATTTTCAATCAAATTTAAATAATATTTATAGATAATTAATAAGTATATCCAATCAAAGTAAAAAAAATTACCCATACAGTCTCCAACTATGGTAACCTCTTCGGTAGGCACTAGAAGCATACTAGTTGGATCAATATTATCATGTATTTATATTCTTACCTGAACCAAATGCACAGGATGGTGATGTAAGGAATTCCTAAAAATATTTATGACTTTATACAATACAATATATACATGGGGATCTCTAGCATACAACTCATAGTATAAGGTCAAGTCTGAATGAGGAGTTGAACGATCTGAGTAGGCAGGTTGGGCAGGCAGTGATTGTCTCATCAATTATTCAAACATATTCTGAAAAACTAATTGAATTTGATATCCCATGGACTATTTTAGGTCTTTCATCTCATATTTTAAGGAATCTATTTATGGGTCTCTTGATTTCTTACTTTTATGACCAAAAACTTTCCTAATACTAACACCTGCTTCATATACTCTTATCCGACCAGGGTGTTCTGACTTTCCAGAAGCAGTGTATCGGATGTCCATCCTACCCTCAAGGATAAAAGTCCCATGTGTTTATTTATATTTAATCTCATCCTAAAATGAAAAATTAAAATGGTATATTAGTGTTTTTAATTTAAAAAATACAAACATTCATGGAAGATAAAAATTATTTTCTTACAATTTTGTCAACTAATTTCTGAGATTGATTTGTAAGATACTTTTAATTTTATTTTTTCTCACTCTTTTTAATTTTTCATAGTAAGTGGGGGGAGATATATGACTAAACTGGACTTCTTATGAACCACTAGTATATTGATCTCTTAAAACATCAAACTTTTCTGCAATAATTTTCTCCACCAATAAATGATACCCTCAACGTGATAAAGTATGAGGGTTTTCTTTTTATAACTAAATATCTTGATGGGATATCCTAGAGGCCATTAACAAAAAAATAAACTAATAATTAATCAAGTAATATATAATAAATTTTAAAATATAAAATAATTATCATACCATAAATGTTTCATCATGTCGGTTGATGACAAATTTCTTCCATGTATTTGCATTTAAAAAAATCATACTTAAGGCATGGATTTTAATTCTGTAACATCCCACAAACATAATTATTTGTCAATTTTGTTTTAAAATACCTCCATCAAACCACCTATAAAGAGATAAATTTTTTCTTAATTTCTTTCATTTCTTCAAAAAATTAATGTCATCTATAATTGAATAAATTATATATTAGTCATTTAAAATGAATAATATTATAATAATGAGATAAAAATAAATCAATTGAGATGTTTTACCATTATTTACTCCCACAACTTCTCTTTCTCCATCTTGTTTATGGAATTACAATCAGGATATAAAATGTTAATCCTACAACGGCTCTGCATGGCGATATAATTGGTAAATTGTGTTGCATTTAAGCCAGTTGGGTTATTATCATCATCAAAATTAATATGTATTATCTATTCTCCATGATCAAGTGATAGTTTTGATAAACATTTAATCCCATGTTTAACAAACCTTGAAATATATTTCTCTATAAAAGGAGAAAACTCCTCTGTAGGAGGCACATTAGTAGTCCTACAGTTATTTTTTGTAAATTAAAAGTTTTCTTTCATTAAATAATTATATTAATGAATATTTAATCATATTAAAAAATATATACCACATTATATGTTCCTTTGCCTCTATTTCTATCATTGAAATAGGAAAATGTAATGAAATTCTATGTACTTTCATATCATTAGAAAAGTGAATATTTAAAAATAATGATTATAAAAATATGTAAGTAAAAAAATAGTGCCACACATTTATAAGATTAAAAAAATGATTTCATGATTATTAACCAAAAAAATATGCAATTTAAACTATAAAATATAAAAATTAATTCTAAAATGATAAAAACATTTATAAATTTAAATATAACAGTTACAAAAAAGTGTTTTTATATGCATAAATTTGACCAAAACATAATGATGTACTTTGAGTTTTTCAATCAAAAATATTTAACCATAACTGTTGAATATAAAATTTAACACAAAAATTATATAAATAGTCAAATATATATAATTAAACATCCTATAATTAATAAAAAATAGAGTTTTTACACATGTAAATTTCAAAAAATAAATAAAATATAAATATTTACCTGAATAATTAGAAGATTGATTTAGTGTTTTCTCATATCCCTTCATCATGATCATTTCATACAATATAGACTATGTCTACATTATATTCATTGTTATCATCCAGAAATATCATAAATGAATAACCCTCATATAAATCCATAATATCATAATCATTATCATCACCCAAATAAATTCTTTTCCCTTGCAAAATAATGGACCATTGATCATTCGATGGGTAAATGACATAAAATATTTGCTTTGCATGTGTTTTCATGATAAATTATTCCTCTTTAAAACTAAATATTTTCAAATAAACCAGTATAAACCCATAATCATCATGTTTCATGCCACTATTACTATCAACCCAGTTACACTTACAAATTTTGAATCGAAATTTAATATAATCAATTTCTCATATATCCTTAAGAAATCAAAAATATGTCATTGATACAAAAATTGGGTTTTTACCTTTTCAATCAAAAATTTAAATGCTTTAGTAATGACCATTACTCCAATATTTTGAATGGTACTTTTTTTATCTTGATTTTTTGTGTAAAATGTGTACCCATTAATATCAAAACTAGACCATGTGATCACATTAAGAGATGGTCCCACTACCAATCATTTTAATGTTTTAGATGTATATATATCTATGATGACTTTCTCTTTAAACCATGAAACATATATCTTTTTATGCTCAATCATCAACTAATTTTCATTTTTTCAGATATCACACCTTTAATTCAGCAATATGTGATGCTATATATGGTTGAAACTCATTTGTGTTGTTAAAAATGTATAAATGTGACTACATCACTTCATCATGTGGAATGAACTTTACCTTTAATCCTCAGATCCCTATGCCTTCACTATTAACTATCATATATCAAGATATAGAGAGACCAATATGCTTAACTTCGTACAAATAATCAGTATAGAACTCAATCATCTCTTCCGATACATATTTTTGAACAATAGAGGCCTCCATTTGATGATGGTTTTTAACATATCCCTTCAAAATGTTCATATATCTTTCAAAAGGATATGTCCAATATAAATAAACAGGCACACATATTCTTATCTCACACACCAGATGAATCACTAGATGAACCATTATATCAAAAAACATAAGTGGAAAATCATTTCTAGTTGACAAAGTATAAGAGAATATTCATTCTCCAACACATATAACAAATTTGTACCTACAAATTTATAATAAATGGATTTGAAAAAATTGCATAACATCATGATAGTCTTTCTAATAGGTGTTAATAATATACCACACAGTGTGACCGATATCAGTTGTTACATCAATATATAATAGTCATGAGATTTCATACCTATTAATTTTCAATCCTTTAATGAAACCAAATTCTTCACATTTTAATAATATCCAATGGGTTCTTTAATACCATGCAAACACTGATAAAAAATCATATTCTCACTCTTTCTTAATGTGTGATAGGCTGGAGGTAAATATGTCTGGTTTCCTTTTATTATGGGATCTAACTCTAAATGTATTCCTATTTATATAAAGTTCAATATAGCATGCAATATGTCTTTTTTATTTCCTTTTATGTCTAAAAAGGTTACAATCAAACTGTCACATGTGTTTTTCTCAACATGCATAACGTTAATGTTATGTTTTATCTCTAAAAATATCTAATAAGGTAGTTCGAAAAAGATAGAATGTTTATTCCAGATATTTTTTTGATGAACATAAATTCATTTCCTTACAAATGTGAAAAAAATATTTTCACCTTGTCATAATATTCTTCAACTAATAATGGTTGTGAGGGGAGATTATATTCTTATAAACCGTTAAATTATTTTTTCAATCTATGATAAGGATGATCATTTCATAAAAATCTTTGATGTACCATGTACACTGTATTTCTTCTATTCTATAATTGATAATATGAAGTCTCTTATTCAAAAAGTGCACATGATTTATTTACCTTAACATTGTATCCAGATAAGTTTCCATATACGGGAAATTATTTTATAGTGAATATTATCATAACGCACAAAAGAAAATACTCTTTCTTGTATGCATCAAAAACCGTAACACTTTCTCCCATATAAGTTTCAAATCATCAATCAATGGTGAAAGATACGCATAAATATCATTTACCAGTTTTTTTTGTCTAAAAATCATCAAGCTCATCATAACATGTTTTTTATACATATCTGTGGGGAAAAGTTGTAAACTACCAAAAAAAGGTCATGAACTACGTTGGATACTTAAGCTCTGATATTGACCCATTCCATCTATACACAGCCCCATTCTGAGATTTCTAACTTTACTTACCAAATCAAGAAATTTTTTATCAAATCTCTTCCACTGTGGTGAATCAATAGGGTGATGTAAGTTACCATTAAAGATGCACTTGATTGTATGTCATCTTAACCTTTTTGTGTTAATTGAATTTTCAAATAATTGCTTTAAACAAGGAGTTATTAAAAGGTACCAAATTACTTTATCGGGTGGTTTGATTCTAGTACCTAAGAATGAATCAGAGTTGAATTATTAGAATTGTTATTAGGAATTATTAGAAGGAATTATTGGAAGGTAACAAATTGATGTAAGTGGGAGGTTAGATTATGGTATCTAATAATGAATCAGATTTGAATTTTTCATCCATCTTATAGTGTGATACCCCACGTTTAGGAAATTTTTATAAATATTCATATTCTTTCCTATACAACACACAATCATTGGAGAAATAATTAATCATTTTATACCCCAATCCCATTGGGCATAATATTTTTTTTCCTCTTAATTGAAATCTAGAAGCATGTTGCTTTATAGAAATAATTCTTTTAAAAGTTCAAGAAACTCAGATAAACTTTTATCACTCCACTAATTTCTTGCTTTCAAGTTAATTAACCTCATAACTATAGATAACATTGTATATTTAGTACAACATGAGAGTAGTAGTTTCTTAGAATCTCCATACAATCATTCAACAGTTGCTATTTTTTTTATGGTTTCAACACCTATATCATGAATTAATTCTTCGATATGATCCTCTTCCTTATTCTAAATATTCTCATCAACATTATATGTTGAATTTTTTTTCTTTCACCATGTCAGATGAAAAATGTATAATTATGGCTAAAACCATAGAAAATGAGATGTTCCTTGATTTCACTATAATTTAACTTTCTCATATTCAAACACTTCACACATGGACAAAAAATTAAATCTATGTTTTGATGATTTTTTAAGCAAATTCCAAGAAATCATCAACTCCATTTTCAAATTCATCAGTGGTTCTTTATAAATTTATCCAATTACAATCCATTAAATACCTAATATCAAAATATAAAATGTAAATATATTATAACATATAAACATTTACAAATATATATAAACAACTAAATTTTAAACATAAAAACATATAATCAAAACAATCAATTATTGATAACCATTTAATCATAAAAAATTATTATACATAATGATCAAATCATATTATACATAATTTATCTTCAAAAATAACAAAAATTATACATAATTTATCATACAAATAATTATCATAACAAACATTTAAACATAAAAAATAACTTACAAACAATTATGCAAAATAGACCCTGAATTCCAAACAATTATATAAAATATTATACAAATAATTATACAAAAACAACTTACAGATAATTATCATAACAAAGAATTATATTAAAAACTATATGAACAATTATACAAACATTTATACATTTTAGTTGTTGGTTTTAGATGCATTTCATTGTTGTATCCAAAAAAATATTTTTTTTTTAGTTATTGGTTTTAGATGCATTGAATTGTTGTATAAAAAAACTTTTTTTCCAGCTATTGGTTTTAGGTGCATTGCATTGTTGTATCAAAAACAATTGCAAACAATTATAGAAATAGTTATGCAAAATATATTACAAATAATTATCATAAAAAGAATTTATCATAACAAATAGTTAAACAAAAAAACATATAATAACTTTCAAAGAATTATGCATAATTTATTTTCAAAAAAATTACAAATTTTGGAGCTCGATAATGTAAAAAAACTCCTAAATCCTGATAAACTCAATCGAAGTCCATGGCAACAGATCGAATGATACAAGATTGAAGAAAAATGAGTGCAAAAAAGAAGTAAAAAACAAAAAAAAAACTCCAATCGTGGTTGCAGGTCGATCATAACAACTTGAGAATCATGGAATATGAATTAAGGATCAAAGATTCAAGATAAAATAACATTAAAAGTGGATGAAAATCAGATGCAATAAATTATTGAAGGTCATTGAGGGTTGTTGAAGTCGTCGGTGCCATCTTTAGTTGAGATTCACTTGAGAGAAAGGGTTTGAGAGAAAAAAAATGAGTCTTTGGGTTTTTGGTGTATTTTTTAAAAGACTTTTAATGTAATTTTTCTTCAAAACTGATTTTAATTTTTTTAAAATGATTTTTAATGTCAGTTTTTTAAAAAAACCAATTAAAGAGTTTTACTTTAACATCAGTTTTACTTGAAACTGACGTTAAAAAAAATTAATAACTTTAAATTTCTGACAACAAAGTTATTTTAACTTTGGTTTTAATTAAAAATGATGTTAAAAGTTCCCTCCAGTTACTTTTAAGATTGGTTTATAAAAAACCTAGGTCAAAAAATTGATGCCAAAGCCTATATTTTTACTAGTTCCAACTGACCTTTTATGGTTATTACCCCTAGGTGTATATGTGTCAGAGCCAACATCGACTTATTTGAATCTAGACAGGGATGTCATTACACTACAAAAAAAACAATGGTTAGTGGTGGTTTATAAAACCGTCATGTATTTCACAGTCGCTAGTCAATTAGCGGCGGTTTATTTTATTTCATGATAGTTTTTAAAAGTGTCATTTTTGGACAATTTAGTAGCATTTTGTTGTTTAATTAGCGGTGATTATTTAATAAAAAATATCTAATGGGAATATAAATAAAATAAAATTAACCACCTCAAAGCATTTAGTGACTATGTTTTTAGTGGCGGTTAATCTGAACCACCACTAAATACAGTCAATAATATATGTTTAGCGGCAGTTACAACAAAATGACGCTAAATTTGTTTTTGTTTTTTTTAATATTTAATAAAAAACTATAAATATACAAAAACTGAAATTATTTAAACTAAAACATAAATATATGATAAAACCATCATTCATACATCACACATTCACAGTCATACAAACAGACACGGTCATCATAACCTAAGTCCCAGTCATCCCATACATCAACCAATACCTCAGTTATCATATATACATATAAAATATGTCCAAAAACAACCCATGCCCAATATACATCCATGTCATGACCTCCTCTACATCTCTTTGTCTCCACATCATCTCATCAACTAAAACTGACCACGTCATCTCATCAGCGGTAACAAAAAATGAAATAAAAATTAAAACTAAACATAATAAATCAGAATTACAGTAGAATAATTGATAAAATATTAACATAACATGAAAACTAAGAATCTTTGTGACTGCCTTCTAAAAAATGTCATGAATTGGAATGTTCAACCTCCTTCCTACTACCGGCATCTGCCACCTACAATTAAAACCAGAACATTTAGGAAAAGAAATGTGAAAGAGAAAAGACACATAATATATTAATAATAATGCACATAAAATTTGTTATTTTGTTAATCAAAAAGGATAAATTTTAACATAAAACAAATAATATATAATTCAAAACACTTTGAAAATAGAAACATACCTATTTAAGATAATATTCAATACTTGAAACTGAAAAGTTATGCGTAAATATTCTAATTTATTTTTAAAGCGACGGGCGGTGTGCTTGAAAATTATTTAATAAACAAATTTTAAATATATTGATATAAAAGCATGTCCTATAAATAAAAAACAACTAAACGGTAGTTTTATCATGATTCCACATCAATATGAGGTCGTTTGGTGTGGTTTTGACTATTCTATGCACGTTTTAGTGATTTAAAATACTAAAAAAGAATTTACAGCCATAACGAGAAAACTGTCATTAGGAATGATGTGTTGTCAATTTCTACATTTCAAAATTAAATATATGGTTTTTATCCCCTAATTTCAGGACAGTCAGGCATTGTTTTCCTAGTTTTGACTGTTCCACTCATGTTTTAGTGTTTTAAAACACTAAAAAAATGTTTACGACCATAATGGGAAAACTGTCACTCAGAATGATGTGTCGTTAGTTAATACATTTAAAAATTAAATATATAGTTATTTTCCCCTAATTATGGGACAATTTGACATCATTTTCTTGGTTTTGACTGTTTCATGCACGTTTTAGTGTTTTAAAACACTAAAAACTCATTTACAGCCATAACGGGAAAACAGTCATTCAGAATGACGTGTCATTAGTTCCTATATTTCAAAATTAAATATATGGTATTTTCCCATGATTTTACATCAATCTAGGATCATTTTCCTAGTTTTTATCGTTCCATGCACATTTTAGTATTTTAAAACACTAAAAAAGATTTTACGTCCATAACAGGAAAACCCTCATTCAGAATGATGTATCATCGGTTCCTACATTTCACAATTAAATCTATGGTTGTTTTCCTATGATTTCAGGACAATCTGACATTTTTTGTCTAGTTTTGATCATTCCATGCACGTTTTAGTGTTTTAAAACACTAAAAACTCCTTTAAGACCATAACAGACAAACCGTCATTCGGAATGACGTGTAGTCGATTCCATTATTTCAAAATTAAATCTACATTATTTTTACCCTAATTTTAGGAAAATATGACATCGTTTGTTTGGTCTTGACCGTTCCATGCATGTTTTAGTGTTTTAGAACCTTAAAACACGTTTACGACCATAATGAGAAAATTGTTATTCGTAATGACGTGTCGTTAGTTCCTACATTTTAAAATTAAATATACAGAGATTGTCCCTTGATTTTAGGGTAATTTGACATTGTTTTTCTAGTTTTGACCATTCCACACAAACATTAAAAACACGTTTACAACCATAATAGACAAACCATCATTCAAAATGGCATGTCGTCAGTTCCTATATTTCACAATTAAATATATGATCATTTTCTTTTGAGGTAACAACTACTCCATAAAAATATTGAGTCATGACTTTTCAATCCATGTAACTTTTGATGTTTTAAGTCAATACACCTTGATATGTTACTTGAATATTCATCTGACACTTTTACATTCTTTAAAGTTCGAACAAATATGTCTTTCACATGATTTTTAATTGTAAAAATAGTTGAATGATACTTTTCATTATCATTTTCCCACAAACCATGATTTATATTCATTGACTCTAAATCCTTACGATCATTAAGGTGATCCTTCGATTTACCCTACTCATTAAACACTGTAAAAATTACATTGTCACGGACGTTCTTCTCAATATTCATTATGTGAAGATTATGACCTATCAAATTAAACTCACAATAATAAAGTTTGAAAAATATACTCTTTTTCTTATATTTTTGTGTTTTAATTTCTTCAGATATTGTACATCATACCCTTTTCCCACCTTTAAACTGATGACATTTTCCAAATTCTTCAATGACATTCATTAATTTTCCTAAGATTTTTGAACTAATAAACACCTTCAGTGAATTTATCATTTAAATATCTCCATTTAATCGTGTCTTGTTAAACTTGAATTTATGTTAAGCATCAAGAAATTGATGATGACACATAAAACACCATTTTCTGCTATGAGGTAATTATTGAGGTTTAAAATCAAAATTAAAAATTTTACAAGACAACCAATATGAGTGTTCCAACCAGATAAATTTTCTAGTCCAGGAAAGTCACTAATTGTCCACATTAAAGTAGCACACATTTTGAATAGTTTTCTCATTGAAACATCATATGTTTCCACACCATCATCCCATAATTCTCTCAATTTTTTTATTAGAGGATAAAGGTATACATCAATGTCATTTACAAACATTTGATTTCCAGGAATAATCATAAAAATAATGAAAGAAGTCTTCTTCATAAACATTTATGGAGATAGATTATAGGGGATCAAAACAACTGACAAAATGCTATAATTAGTACTTAAAGTACCAAAAGAGTTAAAACCATCAGAAGCCAATACCAAACATATATTCCTAGGATCCAAAGAAAAATCTAGATTTAGTGAATCAAATATATTCCATGATGTTGAATCTTTTGGATGTCTTATCAAGACATCATTACTATCCTGAGAATTCTACTTCATGTCATCTGTAGTCTTAGATGACATGAATAATCTTTTCAAGCGTGGTTTCAGAGAAAAGCAACATAATACCTTTGTAGGGGTTTTCTTCATTTGTTTCTTCCTGGGGTTGCATTGATTTATACTCTCACTGTTGTTCATTTACTATCATCTACTTGTATGACATCTTCTGCATTCTTCTTTATTAGATTCTTCTCCTCAGTAAAGCACGAAATCATTAGGGCATGCATGTATCTTTGTATAATCAAGTTCAAGTTTGTTGATGACTTTCTTTATCTCATGAAATGATACAGGGATCTTAGCTTCACTAAATGCATCATGAATTAACTCTAAAATCATGGACATTGATTTGTCGATAATTCTATAGAGACACTTTATATGATACAACTTAAGTATAAAATACATCTTTGAATACTCAACACACCCTTCATATAGTTCTTGTCGTTCGTCTTCAACTAATTCATAAAAATAATTTTTTGGTTACTGAAGTTCTGAGAAAGATTAACTTGCTCAGGATAAACTGAAGGTTTTTTTGATCTATTGAAATCTTGAATATTGTATTATGCAAAACCAAATTCGCCATTTAACAAATTTCAAACTAAATTATCCTCTACCGGGTCACTTTGTATTTCGTTGATAATATTTTCATTATTTTGACTTTTCATAACACTTGACTCGCTATAGCAAATCCAACATACATATTGAGAATGAAACTGTTTCAAAATCAAATGATCATATACTTCATTTCTATTCAACTATCACTTGAATTTATAATCATGACATAGACATTTTATTCTACCATCCACTGATTGGTTTACAATTTCATAATCTAAAAATTATTCCAAACCCTTGGAATATCAAGGTGTGTTTTGAGGTAAATTAATCCAACTTTTATCCATAGGTATTGTATTGTATTCTCCTTGTACATTAAGATATAAAGATATAAATGTTTAATCAAACAAGTAAAATCAAAATTAAATATCACCCAACTTTTCCATTGACTCTTTCATAATAACTATAAAGGAAAATGGGATGAATCAAATAATGAACTTTTTCTTACTAAACTTATAATATAAAAACATGAATCAAATAAATTATTATTTCTCACGAACATAGATGAATGGGATGAATAAAATAAAAGATAATGGTGTATTATACCCTAGTGTTGTAACCAAGGAGGGTTCATTCCATTGAAAAATTAGCTACATTGATCAATGTCTGAACCATTTCCCATTATCTAACTAAGAATAAGGGAACTCCTTTAAAAATATGAATGCAAAGTATAATTTATTTGGATATCATGATATTTCATGCATACACAAAACATTCAAATCTATATGTCTATATTCTATTGAATTGTTTTAGTGTGACTTCATGTTGTTCCATGAATTATATAAATCAACTTTGTTCACATAACATAAAATTGGATGTTCCTTCAATTGGAGATAAACATAAAAACATGATGTCAACATAAATTTGAATAATGTCTATTGTGATTTTCAAATAAAATGATAAAAAAATAGTCATCTGACTCAACAAAAAACAAACTACACACTGTAATTAGTTTTATTAAAAATCATGTTAATTAAAATAAAATCAATGAAACTACATTGGTTGTTCCAATTACCGTAATCAATAATTGATTATCATGCATGTAAAACTTAACCCTGACTACTCTATCATTATTCGATAGATTTTATTAAACTAAATGATTCCTCGCATGTGCATAAAACGTGAAGCATTCTGATAAATTTAAAAAGAGTCTCATATCTAATTTTTAAGTTCTTTATCCTTAGAGGCCTTTCCAGGATTGGTGATGAAACCATGTGTGACCCTAAACCCTACCATAAATTGGTCATGAGTTGGAAAATAGCCTCAATTATGTATCTATCAAAAATTGGAGGCATTGGCATATATAGAACAAATTGGAATTCCTTAATATCAAATAAAAACCATGAAATTATGAATGATCGAGATTAAATAACTGAAATATATCATAAAAAAATTATTTTTTTAATTTAATACACCATAACCAAAATTAATGATTATTATAACTCCAAACAACTAACTGTAAAATCCAAATAACACATTATAAACCAGAATTACATATATAATTATTGTCCAATGAATAAAAAACAAATTCTATACTGTTTTTATCACCCATGATTATCCATATAATTCTAATCAATAATAAAATTAGGGTGATTATGATGAAACCTTTAGGGGGCTATATATTGCTATTGAGGAGGGGATCCGAGCAAGGTAGAGGGAGCTCAAAGGGGGAGTCTGTGTCACTACTGAAGAGGGGAACTAAGCCGGGGTGAGGAAGGTTGGGGGGGGGGGTTGTGTCTTAGGTGATCCGTTTAGAGGGGAGGTCAGAGGGGGGAGGGTCACGGGGGTAGGGGTTGGGGGGTTCATTAGGGTTGGGGGTTGCGGGCTCGGGGGTTCCAGGCTCGGGGTTGCCGCTGAGGAGAGGAGAGGAGGAGGGGTAGGGGGAAAGGGGGTTGTGGGCTCGAGGTCACCGTTAGGGAGAGGAGAGGAGGGGGAATGGGAAGTGGGGGGAAGGGGTCTAAGTCGCACAAAGATAGTGTGGGGGGTAGGGTTTTTTTAAAACGTCCAGCGGTAGTTTAATTTAAACCATAGCTAATTGAAAACATAAAAAAATATCGTATAGGTTTTATGAAACCGACGCTATATTATATTTTTTTAACCGGATTTATTTCATGGTAGTTACTAGAACCACCATGAATAAACCACCACTAACCATCACTTTTTTTGTAGTGTTACTAGAAAACCACGCAATCTTTATTTTTCCAAAACTTAAGGACATTATCCTATATTTATACTTATCCCTAGATTTTTCGCTAATGTTATCTCATTTTAATCCCCATAAATAATTAAACTAATCCTCAAAAATAACTAAACTCTGTTATGATACCAATTGAGGCACCCCAGACCTGTACTCACGGGTCTGGTGCTAAAAACACGTACTTTACAACTGGATCTGATACCAAGTGAGATGAATCAAGCTAAAATTACATATATTTCCATAAGTTAAACATTATATCTTATAATAATCATATAATCTAAATGTTTAGTGTCTTTAGAGATTAGCTATATAAGAAAATTATTTTACAATACTGAGAAAATTTCTCCATAAATTGCACCACACTAGACTTCCTTTATACATCTCATGCGTTACAGTTATCTTCATAACTTGGGAATGGAAAGAATAAAAAGGGATGAGCTAAAACACTCAGTGAGGGAAAAACTTATCAACATTTATTGAGGTTTAGATCATAATCATGTGAGAAAACATGATCATGATAGAAATATCTTATTAAAAATAACATGGAACAATGAGAGTTATTTGTAATGCATAATAGAAGGAAATGTAATCTCAAATGATCAAACATATACCATGGAATAAGAGTAAAAAATGATAAGACAATAATCATGATACTTGGAGCATAACATAGGTATGTAACGTAGAAATTTTTCATAATCATAAACATATGAAATCATAAAATTGTGTAAAAAAATAACTTTAACTAGGTTCATGCATAAGTTGTAAACATAACAATAATATCCACATAGCATGTTGTGAACATAAAAATAATTTAAATGCCTCATGTTGTGAACATAACAATAATGTACACACACCATGTTGTTAACATAACAACAATGTCCATGCCTTATGTTGTGAACATAACAATAATGTACACATGTTATCATTATCTCATGAGACATAAAACCTTAATCAATCTATTGGAGGGCAATATAGGACTCCACATGTAAATATTCATACATATGTGTGTCATAAGATATCAATCATTCATTATTTCATAAAAACCCATGGAAATAAAATGGTTTTCATATCATCTCCATATGATATCGCATAACATGATATCAAAAGTAGATCGGTTGCTACCAAAAATTAAATCATTCAAAAGGAGTATTTCATGAAGGCATTTAGAGGGTGATTTATGAAACATTAATTTAAAGAGGTTTAACCTCCTGTATAATAAAAATGACCATATTAATAACCTATTTTAGAATCTTATTCATATAAATCAATCTATATACTCTTCAATTATAACCATTTGTTATGGATTTATTTGTTAGTTATAGTTTATTTACACCATAATATGTTGGCAATTTTGATTGTTTTGTGCATGATTTAAAATGTCAATGTTGATTCCCATTTTATATACCAATTTCACCATTTATAGATTATAAAATTTATTTTAATTGATGTTTTATAATGATTTAAAAAGTTTTAATTTTATTCCATGAGAGTTTCAGTAATAATTCGTGAAGACAGAATCAGTGACAAACTTGTTTCAACGTTTTTTGATGAATAAAATTTGATATGTTAATAACAAGTTAAATATTAATATAACCTTTACAAAACATTAATCATTCCATAAACATAATTTTAATTAATTATATGAATTTTCAGAATCATTTAAGTAGGGTGATGATGAAAAATGAAATATGTCGTTCCATGGAGGCGGTAGTCTACACGTACACGCGAATGTCGTTTAAATTTTCCATAGAATATGAGGAAGGTAGAAAATGGTTTATATTTTTAGAATATTAATCATGTTATAATTTTCATATTTATTCATTAAATATAATTTTAGAACCAACCATGTGAGGCGGTGATGAAAAATGAAATACGTCATTCATGGAGGTGGTGGTCCGACATACACATGGATGACATTTTCTTTTTTCAAAAGATAGGGGGGAAGGTAGATAATGATTATTACATCAATATAATAACATTTCAGTATAATAATGGTACTAATGTTATTAATTTAGGATAGTATGATATACTTTGAGGTAGAATAAGAAGACTTAAAGAAATGGGAATGAAAGGGAGTGATTAGGAATTTTTACCTTACTCCTTAGAATAACTCCTTTGAAAATTAGATTCAACCTTTGAGGGGTGATATTTTGAGGATACCAGAAGCTATGAGAAGTGTCTAGGAATGTTGGGGATATATTTGGGAAGATTTTAGTCAAACTAATGGGATTTTGGTGCGTGGATAAGTGAGGTGATGAAGAGCTCCTTTTATAAGTGAGAGGAGTTTCATTTTTGAAATAAGTGGCGCACTATTCGAGAAAAATGGATCCAAAAGTGGAAAATAATAGAGAGCGATGAGGTAAGGTCGAGCAATACTAGAACCACTCATTTTTAGACATGTTTTTAGTATATTTTAGGTTTTTTACCCCTTTTATTTTACCCTCTTACCAATTTGACTTTTACTACGGTGACTAATTTTTACCTAAGTAATTTATTTTTCATGCCTAAAAATAAAATAGCCCTTATCATGTAATTTATACCTTATAAATCCAAATATGAAATCTATTTTATTAGATTCAATTTCTAAAAGTGGTAAAAATTAATTCTAAAATAACAAATGTCTATCACATTAAAAACAATTTTAGTGAGAAATATAACTTAAGTTTTAAAATGTCAAATAATGGTTTGTAAATTAAACTTAATATTTTTTAGTGTATAATTTTACTTATAAAATACAGATTTGGACAATAAAAAAGTTTCATAAAATTTTAAGTCATGCTTATATCCTAATGATGTCATAAAAGTCACAGTATTTGTAAAAATAGTATTTTGCATTATTTACCTAAAAACCATGCTTTTTAGAAAAATATTAAAAAACCATACTAGGCTAATATTATTATACTGAATCCAAAAATGAATTTCATTTTATGAAATTTAAATTTTAAAATTTAGGAATTTAATTTTCAAATGGAAACATGAAATATAATGAAAACTATTTTTCTAGGGAAATGGATTTTTAAAATATTAATTATTCTTATTTTTCCTATAAATTTCTAAATAAATCATTATTAATCTATTATTCATGTCAACAATATATTTTATCATCACTTAACCATAATATAGTTAGTTCCTTAAAATAAAAATGCAAAGCGCATAAAAACCAGTTTTAGAAAAAAATATATTTTTAAGCATGAAATGATTTTATTACTTGTTTAGCTACACTGATTAAATTTAATTGGTGCATTGGTGTTAAAAATGAACATTCTTTTTCTTTAATAGCCAAAATTTGAAATGTATAAAATACATGTAATGTATAAAAACAACTCACTACACTAATAATTATATGGTTATATCATCCTAACTTCTACTTACATAACCCCTCAAGGTCTTTGTGTAAAATCTAAGGATAAGATAAGCTCTGGTGGCAGTCGACGGTGGTGGTTCAACTAGCATGAATCTCGTAGCAATTTCAACAAGCTTTAACTTATCTCACAAATGATTTTGATCAAACCATAAGTGTTGGAGTTCAGTTTGGGCTTGGTAAAAGGAAAAACCTGGAGAAGTTGTCTCTCTTCCAAGCTCAGACAAATGAGCTTTGTAAGGAAGACTTATACTACATAATGCCACTTCTTTTCTTTGTCTACATATATCTCATAATGTGGTTACTTCTATTTATACTTACTAATTTAATGGCTATATTATAACAATCAAATTAAATAATTTTATTTTAAATTATCATAGTTTCATTTTAGTTCGGTGTTGTGTGTGAAACAAACAATTCAACATAATATTTATTTAAAGTGAAAATTAATGCTGAAACTTTGGGAGGTCATAGTACATTTATTTTTATTTATGTTATTCATATTACATGTTGAATCGTGATGATAGATCACACACTTTAAATGGGTTTCTTCTGCTGTCATGGTCATACGATGATCCTCCAAAACCCATCATATGGTGCATGAAGATTTTTCATTCAACGACGAGATTGACCACGCCAGTTTTATCACAACTCTTCGTGGTGAAAAACACAACTCCACTCCTCGACATGCCATAACCATGACCTCTTCTCTATGGGCATTTTCATCACGCACCACGACATAATGACGACTCACCATGTCATTATCCAACTTCCTTGTGGTCATCCACGAGACATGCATGAAACCGTGACCTTCAAAATGGTAGTTTTGTGTTGATTTCTTCTCTAATCATTTTCACATATTAACCATGTCGTGGTTTTGAGAGCACCGTGACATAGTTTGTGTTACCTCATAATTTCTTCAGTCCTTTACTTCCATCTTAGTCCCAATAGGTTTATGTTTCATCCACGCGCATGAAAATGATAAATACAACACAAGATCTCTAACAAAACTCATAAATGAATTCTCTCAAGAAACTAGTCATAACATGCTCTTAATGTGAGTGTTATTTAAACACTGGGATGATGTTTCTGAGAATTCTCCAACCCTCAATATAGAGATCAATACTATATTAAGCATGTCTCAGTTAAGATTACCTCCACTCTCACTTTGTCAATAAACTTCAGAAAGGTTCTTCAATCTCCAAGGTCTTATCAGTTTTTTCATCATTCTGTGACGTTCTTCTAAAAATTGCTGGGAATTTATATATTTAGTAACAATTTTTTTTGTAACTACATATGAATCATGCAGAAAAATAAATTAATATCAAAATTTAACATTTTATGATGGTTTGAGGAATCACTGTCAAAAACCGTCACAAACATTTAGTTTTATTTTAATAAAGTTTGACATTTTGACAAACTTTAAGTGGCGAACTATTTGTATATCATTACTAATGTCTGTGTATTAAATGCACAACTCGATTGAATATCAGGTGAAATGATTTTTTAAATTAAATTAAATTAAAATAAGATATTAATTGCTACGAAGAAGCAATCACTATCTTCAAAAAAACAATGTTCATAAAATTACAACAATAGTAATAATAATATTATTAAATACTATGAAAACATGAGAAAAGTATGTTACAAATTTGAAAAAATATTTATTTTGTATACATTTGTACAACTAATAACGATTTGTTTCCAAAAACATTTGTAGTTTTCTTAATTTTAAAACAGTTTTAAGTTAATGTTGTAAACCAATTTGTTTAGACATTGTTCTCAATACCACTACAGGGGCGTAATCTAGTGGTTATGTTTTTGAGGGGTCTCGTGGGGGGTTTCAGGATTAAGTCTCTCCGAGTACTTATAAACGTAATAGTTTTTTTTTTTTGTTTATTTGTAACCCTCCACCCCAAAGTGTTGTGATAATAGATTGTTGTTTTAAAAAATGATTCAGAAATTATTTTTTAAGAATAAAAAACCAAAACATTAATCATACAAGCGCAAAATGTCCTGCCATATTATGGGATGGGAAAATGAACAAATTGGCATGTTTTTTTTTTGGCGAGGGAAATCGTCTTGCCTGTGCACTTGGGTTCCGAGCCGGGTGTGGAGTCGGGTTCATCATCTGTCATCCTCGCGTTCCACCTTGTCAGGACGAAACCCTACAGAGCCGTCCGATCACACAATTGATTCTGGAGTGGAGGGAGGGAATGACAAGCGTCCTTTACTCGCCATTGGCTCCTGATTTGTTACCTTCTCACTGTTAATATAAAGTACAATAGAATGGATTTGCCAGCCAAGGTGGCGCAGGCCGTTCGAGTTCTTAACCACGACCCCCAGTCCTGCAACCGCATCGCCGCAAATCAATGGCTTGTCCAGTTCCAGCAGACCGACGCTGCCTGGGAGGTTGCTACCTCCATCCTCACCTCGGATCCTCACTTCCTCACCCCCCATACTCACGCCGTCTCCGACTCAGAAGTGGAATTCTTCGCTGCCCAGATTCTCAGACGAAAGGTTCATCATGTTTTTTTTTCACCCTCGCATTTGCGCAAATGTTGTTTTGAATTTTGGCAGCTTTAGCTCATCAGTCGTTGAGTTGATCGATCTGTGATGTCTGAAGTGTTGTTTAAGCTAATTAACGACTTCCTCTTTGGCTGTCATGCTTTATTTTCCGTCTCTTCCTCTCGGAGGAAGCACCAAACGCGAACTAAAACTGAGTAGTCGTCAGTTGGGTACCCTATAACTGGTTTTACATTTCTGCGCACCCTTTCAGGCATTTCTCAATCAAAATGATAATTCAAGAATTTACGAGTATTGGTTGTGTTCGAAAAAAAAGAGGTATCGGGGGTGCTCAATTTCTTAACTGCAGCCCCAGCGTTAATTTTCATGACTATTTTTTTAAAGATGCCATATATTTTATCAATCAAAACCTTGATTCCTTCGCCTATAAATAACATGGACCCTCCCCATTTACTCTCTCTCTCTCTCTCTCAAGTTTTACTGTTCCGCATTCTCTCCTCAACATTTTAGTGTGTCCATGATGTGAACTTGTCTATATCAGTTGTGTTTTCATTCTATCTCAGCAGACAACTGCTCATTTCCTTGGACATCTTAGTGCAGGGGCCACTCCCAATTCGGGGGTCAATTTTTGATGGAGTGATTTGCGGGAGTCATTTGGTGGCAATGTTTTTTTCCTTGGTCAACAACGAACACGGACAACAGAGGATGGTGTCAAGGGTGGATGAACCACCCAAACCACCATGGAAGACTTCTTCCTCTTTAAAATGGGATTTGATCCCATGGAATTGCAATGCGAAAAATATCCCTGTATCTAACGATTTATCTGGAGAGAGAATAATATAAGAATCGGTTCCCTTCTCCCGTGGATGTAGGCATCTCGCCAAACCATATAAAATCCTCATGTTATCTGCGTTTTTCATTTTTGTTTGTGCATGTTTTAGTGTGTTTTAGTGCGTGAGTGTTTTGTTGTCCCAACAAAGTGGTATCAAAGCCACCGATGTCAAAAACATGACAAATATAAAAGGTTTTATGGTGGTCAGAAAATTCAATTTGGTCGAATTTAGTTTTTGAAGGCCAATTCTTGAATATCTGGTTGATACAAGCCCAACGACACAAACAACATCGAAAATGGTGCTAAAATGAGCTTTGTAAAGGTGGTCGAAGTTTGGGTCAACTCGGGGTGCCACAACATCCCCTTGGTGGAGAAGACAACACTGTTCACGCTTTCAACGACTTTCCGGCAACAACTCCAACGTGCCACATCAGCGTTGCATCATCGATCGATCTCGAATGGTGATGTTGTTTTGACCATAATTTGGTCAATTAGAGTCCGTTTTTGACGATCCAGGATCTGATTCCCACTAATTCGATCGTGGCGAACACCTTCGTACGGTTTGATTTTCGAGATTCTCACCGCATCAAAGGTGGAAAATACTGGTAACGCGATTAAACTTTCTTTAATTATGATATCTAGAAATCCAAAATGGAAAATCTTTTATATATTAAAGATTTGTGAAAACCCATCATAGAGACCACTAAGCCCATCACAACACCAATGAAGGAAACCGCAACAAACGATCAATCCAATGAGAAGACATGTAATAGTACCTTGCCAGCTGATGCAGAGTGGGTCGTGCTCAATAGAAAGTGCGTTGCCCGAATTAGAGAGTGGATTGACAAAAACATTTTCTAAAATTTTGCTAATGAACATGATGCTTCTGTTCTGTGGCAAAAAATAGAAAAGATGTACGTAAGGACAATTGCACAAAACAAAACAAATCTAATACGCCGACTTGTCAACCTAAAGTATAAGGATGAGAACAACTGATTAGAGCTTGTGATGGTATTGTTGATAAGTTGAACTCTATGAAAATGATGGTTGATAATAAGGTGTAGACACTGTTGATGTTGAGCTCCTTACTAAAGACGTGAGACACACTGATTGTGTTAGTCAGCAATTCAACTCTAGATGGAAAGCTCACCATTTTACCATGAAAATGGTGAAAGATAGAATGTTGAATTGAGGCAATCCTAGACACTTCATTCG